>OY728146.1:954536287-955897537 GCA_963277665.1 Viscum album
AGGGGTTGGAGAAGCAAAATAAAACAAATGAACATGAGAGAATGAATTAACTTTAAAAGTGTAAATCCTTTTGATTTGAGCCTAAAGGCTTCCTTTGAAAGGATTCTGCCCAAATTTAATCCTCTGGGATGAGGATAGGGATGTGAAGAGAGTATATGGGAAGGTTTTGGCCGAGCCAAAGGCTTTGGGAGTGTGGGTAATGAGGTAGAGGTGGGCTCCTTTTATAAGAGGAGAGGAGGGGCACTCTTGGAAAGTAAAGATAAGTTACTTTATTTTAAAAAAAGGTTTCGGATTAAAAAGGTCCCACATTGATATAATTCGATGATAAGGTGATACGGGTTCTAAATACACTCATCCAATTATTTTTTTCCATGTGTAGGTTTTATATTTTATATTATATTTCAATTTTATTTAAATCGTTAAATAATGAGGTCATCGCTGCATCATTATGTTGTCATAAATAATTTAATTTATTTAATGTCTAATATTTTTTAAAAAAAATACTATGTTGTAGGAAATCTTTTTAGCTTTCTAATTAATATTTATAGTAAAAAATATGACTTGTATAACTCCATGTAAAAATTGTTTTAGTAAAATAGTTCATGTTTGTGTCATTTTTACTTTAACATTAAATAAAAAGTTATTTATGTCATTTCCCAACCAAAGTGGCTCCATGGGGTCCCCAAGTTTACCCATGGCTTTTATGGGTCGGCCAGGACACAACCAATGAGCTTAGGACATGTTTCAAACTCATCTCATATTATTAAAACATTATTTTTACCTTAAACTATACCAATTACCTCCAATCGCGATTAAGAACTTAAGAGTTACTATTCACCAAAAAAATTATTTTAATCTCATTGAACCATATTTTACTTCTTAATGACAACCATGTATGTCGTATTTTTGAAATTAAAAACACAAAGATGGCAAAATTTCATTTAAACGAAAAATTAGTTTTTATAAGTACCACTTAGTGGTTTCACTATTCATCAAAAATTGAAGTTTTTCAGAAAATTACCAAAAATTCACCCTAAGCTATATTTGATATTAAAAATTCAAAAATGAAGTCTATTTTACAAAATTCAAAACATATAATTCACATTAATTAATTTAATAATTAATTCCCGCTGTCATGACAAATAGCGTGTTTTTATGAAACAATAAGTATCAAAAGATTGACACTAGTTTAAGTCCAATTTCAAAGTGAAATTGATCCCAATGACCACCATTGGATAAAATGGTAAACATATATTCTAATTTCACTGCAAAACCAATTCAAAATATAATCTAATCATATAAATAAATTAGATTAAAAAGGGGTTTTGAATTAAAATACAACATTTCTCACTATTCATTAAAAATGAACTTTATCCGAAAAAATACCAAAAATTCACACAAAGTAAATTCTGATGTCCCAATCATAAATAATAATTTTATTTTGACAGACATAGCTTATAAAATTGTCAAAAGATAGATTTAAAAAGGGTTTTCCATCAAAAGGTAATAAAACAATCTTTTAAGAATGTTAGTGTATTTCATGCATAAGATTGTATTTATTTTCATTTTAAGCCTCTAAAACACTATATTAATCATTAATAGACATAGATAAAAATATCTATTTTTCATTACTTACATGGGATGTTACATAAATTTTCTTTAATTGTATTAAAATGTGAATATTTGGTAAGGTGATCAACTTCCACCTAGATGAAAGTATTCCCTTTAGGTTTCCTCGGTAGTCTAATTAAAAAATAACTTGTTATGTTTTCTAATTTTTATAATGGTTTGGGAAATGGATACATGATACATTTATAATTCTTTTCTACCATGACTTGCTAGAATACCAAACATTGAGATACAAAATATGCAATCCAACTCTTCAATTTATCCCATTAGAAATGTTTCTTAAAATATATATACATATAAGTACTTCTTAGATGAGTAGAAGAGGATGATATGTGAACATATAATAGAAGTTCCCTCTTTAATTATGGATTTAATTTGACACATATTTAGGCTACAAGACTTATAATTCTATATTCAGTAATATTGGACTCTTTAATATTCTCTACTTTCTTCTGTATAAACACTTCATCTTTCTATAACTCCTTGATTATCTAAAGAATAAATGGTTGAGAAGTTATTTGAGTAAGATAGGATGAATATCATTTTATAATTTCCATATACATGAATTACATTTCAAATAATATTATATCCCTTTTAATCCACATAATGGATAATGTTGTGGGATCCTTTATACTCATAGAATCTGTCACTTTGTTTTCATTCCCAGGATGGTAATAGATTGAACAATCATAATCCTTAATCATATAAAACCACTTCCATTGGTTCATATTAATAACTTATTTTGTAAATATATACTTGATTATTTTATAGTTTTTATATATATCACACTTCTCCCCATAGAGATAATTTTTCCAAATTTTTAAAATAAACATTACTAGGGTGAATTCTAGATTATGATCTTGGTAATTCTGCTCATAGATCTTTAGTTTGTGGGAGGCATATGAAACCACTTTGATATTTATCATGAGCTCACAACTCAATCCCTTTTTATATGCATCATAGTATATTAAAAACCCTTCCCAGTAGTGGGTAGGTTGAGAACAGGTGTGGTGATTATCCTCTTTATAGGATCTTTAACACATTTCTTGCATTCATCATCCCAGAAAAACATGAAACCCTTTCGATTTACATAGGTTTGTGGGATTCAAAATCTTGACAATTTTCTCACAAATATATTATAATACCCATATAATCAAAGGAAACTATGGATTTATATTATATAAGATTTTCTAGGATACCCTTAAATTATCTCGGTTTAAGAAGGATCTCGATATATCCCTTTGTTAGTGATGACATGCACTAATGAAGTTAATTCATCTAAACAAAAAATCACATTTACTATTCTTTTCATATATATTTTCTTTTCAAAAGGTCATTGGTATAATATTAAAATGTACCGAATGTTCCTCCTTGATTCTAGAGAAAAGAAGAATATCATCTATAAAGACTACCTCAAATTGGTCGAGGTAATCTCTAAAGGCTCTATTCATGAAATATATAAATATTTATATAGAATTAGTGATTCAAAACGGTATTAATAATAATTTTTTGTGTATATAACTTGAATTAAAATAATTCTAGGAGATATCATCATTCATTATCATTACATGATAATATAACAACTGACAATATATCTTAGATAAAAACAAGGCTCCACATTACTAATAAAATAAATCATCAATATGTGGAAGAAGATACCTTTTCTTTACTATCGTCTTCTTTAGTCACTATAATCAATGAATAGGTTCATTGACTGATGTTTTTTCTTGAAACATATGATTGTGTTACCCCATGGTAAAGTAATTAGATGTATACAGCCTTTATCTAGATTTTCATGAAGTTCTTTATTCAGTTCCTAGGGTTCAATAATGTTCAATCTATAAGAATTAATTGATATTTAAAAATATCTAGTTATAATATTGGTTGAAATTAAAACTCTTTATAAGGAGGAAGACTGGGAAATTTATCAAGAAACACATCAGTGTATTCCTTCATGATGGAAATGTCTTCAAGGATGAAATTTTCTTTATCCTAAATTATTTGTGAATTATACACTTTCTCATAGGGTAATAATATCCATTATTGAGATATTGTTAGTAAATAAGATTCTTCCTTATCCATGAAATTGTATAGAATTAGAGGGATATTAAAGATATGGAGGGTTATTTCCTTCTCCCATAAATTTATGTAAGATTTATATAAAAATATCCAATTCATGACAAGAATGTTGTCATGTTCTGTTAATGTAAGTGTGATAAGGTTTCATGGGAATTTCAAGCCCTATATGTTAATAGAAGATGAGTGATATACTTGGGATGCAATAATTACCAATTTTTCTATTTTCAATAAAAAATCTACTTCCATTCATTGTGGTGTTGTTTTAATATTTCTACTAAAATTAAAAGAAATAAAATAATGCATATAACTATAACCAAAATGTATGTTCACTATTCTTGAATGAATTATTACCTTACCTATCACCAATTATTTTTTCCGGATCCATCTCTATAGTTGTGATAGAATATTCCATACCTTGTATCCTGGTGTTTATTGTATCTAAAACCCCTTGTCATGCGGTGGTGGTTCTCAATGTGTCACCATCCCATATAAAATTGGAAAATAGGATGAGGTTTGACTAGATTATTATTAACTTTCATCACATTGGTGGGTTTATCCCATTGGAAATCAAAAGCTAGGACCCCTTATATTTCAAACCTAAAGAATTACCTCAACCCCTTTCAGTAATTTCCCGGGATCTTCTTTACACACTATTGATATGTGGGATATTTGAAATCTTTTCCATCATTATATTTATCCATCGTATTTCCAAAATTAAACACCACTTTCAATTTCTTATCCTGGTGAGACCCTTGGAATTTTTATGTTAATTTCATATTTAAGGGAACATCATAAAATTTTCTCAAAAGTTTCAATGCCCTAAATTTCATAGGAATTTCATAGACTAAACTTCAGTCAACCATAGAAGTGGTCAAATTTACATTCAGTGGTATCAAAAAATTCAGAGGTGTGTAATACAATTATTTTGATGGTTTCCTCATGTAACATGATATATTAATCCCCCATCTGATTTAATTTGAGATATCACCTCTCCATTTTCAGTCCTGAGAGTGTGAGAAAAATATATATCGAAAAACATTTTCTGAATTTCCATTCAACCAATTTCTATGATATCCTCCATGATATTCATATTATTGAATAATGTCTACAATTTATCAAATTATACATTAATATAATAAAAATCTTGTATGACCTTATCTTAATTAGATCATTTAATTATGGTGATTATCTTTTCATTTGAGTGGATCTATTGTTCCATAATTAATGGATCATAAGTTCTACTGAAAGTTAGAGGACATTGTCATGTTAATGTCTACATTACAACTTGATCTTTCATAGGGGGTTTTGGTAATTTATCTTGATTTAGTTTTCCACTCAAAACATATTCCTATTGAGAATTTATAGACATGAAGTTCATGATTCATACTCTCATCAAGTTGGGAATCTCATTTGGGTAGTCATCACATTTCCCCTCATATTGGTTATTGACTCGGTTCCTTTTATTTCCATACATTAACTATAATAAAATGAAAATTTGAGATGATTTTTTTTAAATTATTAGAAACAAAAAATGGAAACTGTGAATTATAAAGGGATAAATTAAAAATGACATATGTTCCTTAACCTATTAATATATAGGCTTCAATATATGTTATTCATTATCTATTTCCAAACATAAAAACTTATAGGAATATTTTCTTCCCTTAGTAATAGGTCATAATGAGCCTCTGAATATATCAAATAATATACCTTTATTGTTTAAAACCTATTTTGTATTAAAGACTATTTTCATTCCCCATTTGCAGATTGAGTCCATCTCAAAATGGTGTTTCCGGGTTTGTTATTCCTTCATTCATCTGTGCTAGATCTGTATCTACTTGTAGAATCCAAACATTGATGTATTAGCATGGAATTAAATTAATCTATAATTTAATAAAAAATATGTTTTTATATTTTAAGTCTTATCCCTATAGATTTTACAGGAGTTCCTTAATCCTAATCCAAAAAATAACAAGACCTTGCTCTGATACCAACTATAAAAACCCTTTTTTCTAAAACACATTATTTACTAATTTTTTTCATAAAGGTGCACATGATGAAATCTAAAAGATCATGAATTATATTTAATTTTGGAATTAGGTACATATCATAAAAAATTGATATATGTATATAACAATATTATTTAAAACTTCATTTATATGCCATAATTTTCCATTTCTCTTTCAAAACTATACAGGATAACCAGGGGCATACATATGAAATTGGTGAGCTATAAATCCAATTAAGAGAATAAAAAATGTAATTCATATTGTAAATAAATATATATTGTCCAAGAGGCATAAAAATATAACATAATAGGTGAGAATAATAATCATGACAATTTTTTCATGATATAACATGTTAGCAAGAAGAAGACATGCAGGTTTAGAAACATCTTAAAACATAGAATCATAATAACATGTCAAGGTTAATGAAAAATAAATCACAACATAGTGTGATTATGATAAATTCCCTAGAACATCATATGGAATCTCAAGAGATTAAAACATTACCCAATGCATTTGATCATAATCTAGGTGAACCCATCATAATCATATCATGTCCATGCATAAGTGTTCTACATGGATGATATAACATAAGAATATATTTCACCTATATTTACCCCATTATTGAAGAATGAGGTTTAGATTCATGGAATTAACAAAAATAATAATTATTGGTTCAAATAGTTTAATTCTTTTGGTTGTAAATGGGTAAGTAAATTTAAGTCACAATCATTTGGTATTAAATATAACAATGAAATTTTGGAAGCATAACGTCAATACTTAAAGATTCATAAAATAGATTAATGAGAGTGAAATGGGTCTAAAATAATTTTTAAATCAAAATGATAGAATTGGGATTTATAAAAACATATCCCAACATTATCAATTGAAAATAAAAGTCCCATAAAATGAAGAAGGTTCTTGAATAAAAGGGAGAATGAGGGTATCCCTTACTAAATTTCGGAATAGTAATGACTTAGGTAAATATAATAACTAGAGGTAATAGATGATATATAATTATATGAACAAAAAATATATTTTAAAGGGACACTTAAAATTTAATTACAACATAAACAATTGATATTCAAAATGATAAGTACAAAAAATGTTCTTGAATGGAAAAGAAGAGAGGGAGTTCCTTTACCTTGAGTGGGTTTTTCCAAAATCTTATGAGGAGATTAATGAGATATTAGGGAATTTTTATATGAATAAATACAATAATAGAAAGATTATGTTCATTATACTATGTTTTATAGTGATGTGAAATGGGATATTTGGAGGGTTTATATATTAAATTATAGGGGAGTTATTTATTAATTCATAAACATAGGTTTTGGACTCTATATAATAAAGTAATCAAAAAAAACAAACCTGTTCAAGGCTTTTTACCTTATTTCCTACAATATAAGAGTTTTTTTCATTAAATTATATGTATAATAACAAAAGTAATTAAAATATTACCCTATATTTTGTTTAATTGATTCATGTTCATAAAGAATTTATTTAAAAACCTTAATATATTGTACAGGTTTTGGAGGACTCATAAAGGCTTTATAAAATTATAAAATAACCTAAACGAATTATTTTATAGGGTATATATGTATATATTTCATGAAAACGTTTTATGGAATATATTAAATCACATTGGGGTCATTAAGATTCCATAATAAATATTGTATACTTATAACTTATTTATTTTTTACCTAAAAATTCAAATGTCCCATTTTTAAAAAAAATCAGTATTTGATAATATCAACGTGATGAATCCAAATAAAATATAATTTCATCAAAACAAATCTCTAAATATTATAATTTATATTTTTAAATCCAAATATTTGTTTACTAAAAAATACTATTTTTTACAATATCTTTTTTGTAACCCTTATAAAATTTATTTTTGATTTTGTCAAATTATATAATTAAATAAAATTAAAAAATATTATATCATAATATTATTTTATTAAAATACAATTTAGTAATAATATTCATGAATTATTTAAAAGGAATGTATGAATTGAAATTTATTATTACCCAAAAAAAATTTAGTTTTGTCATATTCAAATATAATTTTTATCAAACTCAATATTTAATCATTTTTTAAGTAAAATCAATAAAGAATAAATATATTAATTATTTTATAGAAGATAATTTATATATATATATATATATATTATTTCAGGGTTGAGATACATAACACATTATTACACTAGTGAACATTCAAGGGTTAAGGTGTGCGACGGAGGGATTTTCTTAGGGTGGTTCGGTGAACATGATTTGGGTGATGATCTTGATGTTCTTGAAATTATCCTATAAACGTTTTTGCCCTTTATTTATTTGTGTAATATTAAAAACTGATTGGTAAAGTTAAAATCAAAGAGATTCTATCTCCCTCATATGCTCTTATAAATGGGCTCTATAGGGTACAATCCTACTTCTTAAGCCCATCACTTTATTTGTCTATGTCAATTGGATTTGTCATAACCCTTAATATATAATAATCATATGATCATTGTTCCAAAACTATATTCACAATGGTTATGATGATTAATAGTATTTTAAATTTGATATGATATATTATTTCCAAAAAACAAATGAACTGATTGTTTTTTCTATATCATCATTACTTAATAATGAATTTAATTTAACCATAAAGGGAACATTATTTATAAAAGTTTTTTCCATTACACTATAAATCTCTATAATATATTCCAATAATGAACTCATACATCAAAACATAACAAATATAGTGTTAATTTTACGATATGTATACCTATACCCATCCACAAGTCATTCTTAGGAAGGAATAATTCATCCAGGTGGACTAACTTTAGTGTTATGGTGATGGTAGTTTGGCCTATACCTATTCATGAGCCACACCCAGGATGCTATCATTCATCCAAATAGAAAATATATAGTGTTATAATTATTTTCGTTATTCCTATACGCATCTATGAGCCACACCTAGGATAAAATAATCCATCTAAATGGACCACATCTAATATTATGATAATGGTAGTAATGTTTATTCCCATCTGTGAACCATGACCAACCGGAAATCATTCATCCAAATAGACCAACTCTAGTGTTACGTTGATGGTAGTTATACTGATAATTATATTTGATCCATGCTCAGGAGGAAATAATTCATCCAAATGGACTAAATCTAATTTCATAGTGATGGTAGTAAAGCCAATAGTCAATCATGAACCACAACTAGTAAGATAACCCTATTTGAAAAAAGCTTTTAAAAGCCATCATCAACTTGAAGTATTATAAATTCAATGATTAAATGGTGTTTAATTATCTTTATTATGTTTTTTCATATCATAATAGGTAATCATAATATGATAATCAAACTATGACAGAGTAATAAATAGATAATCAAGGACCAAATAAATATTCATTAATTGTTCTCATAAAAAATTGGAGGAGCATATATAGATAGGATTCATTCCATATCATTGTAAAAAATGGAAACAATTATAAATGGAATTGATGAGACATGTCTATAATTTTAGATAATGATTCTTGAGAAGAACGTAGAATAAATAAAATTTTCCCATCGAATAGGTTTCACCTTAGTTATTGTATATGTTTGTTCGATATAAACAACCAGTTAATATCTCCTTTATTCAGATACAATGATTACCATAGTGTTAACTAACATTTTTTCTTTTAATTTTTTTATTTGGTCATTATATTCTCAAAAAAAAATTATCTCACGCAACCATATAATCCTAAATTATTTCTTCTTTGGTATCATAGTAATTCAACTCCATAGGTTTACCCTCCATAAATTCTATTTGACAGTTTTCATGCTCAAATAAGAGGAGGTCTCACTCTTGGGCCTCTAGTTTCCCTAGAGAAGTTAGAACCTGAGGGATGATAGTGGGAAAGTGTTTATAGATGAACATAAATAATCCAACTATATTAAAGATCTAGGGAAGGGTCCTTGATTTTTCAAATATATACCCTAGTGTATCATCTATGAGGATTGAAAAAAATGGATTCATACCAATTTTTCTCACAACATTCATTTCAGTAATATTATTGGGATCCAGACTCTAGTTACATGCTTATATAGGTAAATAGTTTGGAATCAAATACCCTAAAATGGAACAAAATATAATAACTTATATAGATATGGGTTTGTAATTAATTCTTTCTTCCTATTTCTATTTACATACCGAGTTGATGGGGGTAGACCCCATTAGTGGAGCACATACCATTGGCATATTGGGGTCAATGTTAGTGATATAAGTGATCCTTTTGTAAACCCTAAAACTATACAACTCCTAATATGAAGGGAAAATAAATGTGAGTATTCTCATAAAGTTAATAATTAATGGTTTTATAATTATTCCTTTAAAAAATTACTCTAAGGGATATCAAAAAAATGTACCCTATAAAATCAATGGTTTTATTTACCCATCATATTGGATACTATAATATGTTTTCTATATAATGTTCCACCAATACCTTAGTAGATTCTCATGGAAGGTTCACCATATAATCAGTGGATAGTAATGTAATTTTGATGAATGTACCATCACTAGTTGGAATCAACTAATGATAATGAAGGCTACGTGGGTGCTTATCTCTACAAACCCTGGTAAGAGGTAATAACATCACGTATTGAAATCATCCAAAATATCGTGAAAACATATAAAGAGTATAAGTTTCACAAATAATCACTCTCTATAATTATGATATCAAAATACTATATCTATATGAGATAATATAAGAGAATTCTTCCTTATTTCCTTCACCATTGTTGGTAGCTATTTCAGAGTACGCAACATAGGGAATGAAGGTGAAGCCAATTAGATCACTCAACATGGAAATAGCCATATCGATACTTAGGACCCTTGGAAAAACAAAAACAATGTTTAGTAACCTATGTAAAGGATTATAATGATTAATTTTCATGGAGTTTTTATACTCATGACATTGGAAATGTTCTATGATCCAACTTTATATAAATTTGAATGGTCTATTAGTATGTTATAGGGATCTTCAGCCTAATATATAGACAATCAGGTGATAAATCTATGAACGGGTGGGTACTAATGGGTTAATGGAATTTCTATATTACAATTAAGTATCCATCACTAAGGTTTTATCCCTAACATATAGATGAGCATCACCATTTTGGTAAATTCATCTACTTTAAAACATAGGTAAAACCGTAGTGATCCCAAAATCAAAATCCATGTATAGATGAACCACATAGTGAAAAAATGGTGTATTGTACCATGATTATACCTGAAGGCATTGTCAAATACTCATAGCAATGATAAAATTATAAATTATATTATATATAACCATACTAACTACGAATGTGTATTATAACAGAAGTGTGGGGTCGATTCGACATAGAGTGTGGAATGCAACGATGGAAACATTTAACTAATGGTTTGGTTGCTCCAATTTTTGATTTATTTTATTAAACTAGTGATTCAATTAAAATAAATAAATTCAAATAGAGAAACTTAAGAGAGGGGAACCAGTTTCCTGGGATGGTTTTGCTAAACAATTAATTCAATTTCACTTGAACAAAATTATATAAAATATTTTTTAAAACAAAAAATTCATCTATAAAATAAATGGTATTTATCTATAAAAATACCTTAGAATAAAAATTCATTATGGTAATATTAATCAAATAGATAAATTTCATTATGTTTGGATTTCCAATGTATAGGAGTAATTCCATTCAATGGACATAAATTAATAAACATGGCCATGTTGGGATTCATTCATTAATAAGGGTATATGGTCAATAGATCAATGAAGAATAAAGTAAATTCCCATTTCTAATATGATAAATTTGAATACAATCATCTTTATGAGTGAAATAAAAATGAAAAATGGCGGTACCCCCCCCCCCCTGTTTACTTATTTTGGTCTCCCGTATGTGTTTTAGCCAATATTTTTTGGGAGATCATCAACAGCGATTAAACCCAAAACCAAAGGAGAGAGATTAAGAAATGATGAAGATGAATAAAGGAATGAATAAAAGAGAAATATTGGAATTATACTAAATATTATTCAAGGTTACATGAAATCATATGAAATAAAAAAAGAATGAAAAACCTATCTATGAAAAGGCAAAACCCTATGGTATCCTCTCGGTGGTCATACCTCATGTTTGGAACGGAGTGAATGATTCCTAAGATTTCACTACTTATTTATAATCCCTCATGCCATCAATAATTTTTCCCTAGGTCAAATATGTGTTTAAAGTCCATTTTGTGTGGTCTGAATGTACTATCTCATCAAATATTCATATAATTCCCCATTTACTACTAAATCAGGAATCTATATGATATGTAAACCTTACACGACATGGAATTTTTCACCAATCATACCAATTTCCCAACCTGTATCATTTCTTGGAAATCCTCAAATGTGTCACGATATGGATGATATGTTTCATGGAATGAGGCATGTTATCTTCAATTTATATTTATTTTTTTAACTCCATTCCCTATAGATATTTTGATACTAGTATCAATTCACAATGGGACATTATTACGAGATTTTTAAACTCATTTTCCTATGATGGAATCTCTATTTCTTCATGTATCATTAGTTTTTTCTTTATAATTTATCTATTTTCATGCTAAAAATTTTGGTGTCATATCATATAACTTCACTCATGGTGTGATGTTGCTTTTTTTTCTTAAATTTATACATTTTCCTTCGTATGTATCCAAATGTAAATCCATTATTCGAATAAAAAACATTAATATCATGAATATATCTTATATTTAATCAATGAATATTAAATTAATTCATATATAAGAACCCAAAAAAATATGTATATAAAATAGAGATATTTAAACACTTGTAAAGTGGTCTAATATTAGCATGGGATATATCAAGAAGTATATGTGGGTGATTCCTTGTACACTTGATTTTTTTCCTTGGTAACTAAGTTTTAGAAATTGTTTTACCTAGTCATTGAATGTGACAATTGAACATGAATATAATTTTTTTCCATTTGACCTCTCTCTAAAATAATAAATAAGTCCCAAACTATAGGTGGGGATTTTTTAGCATCCTCAAAAGTGTTAGTTATGGGTAGGAACTAATTAAAAAATTTCCCAAGGATTGGGATTCCACCCAACTGAAAAAAAATTCATAAACTAATCTCAACCTCACCATGTGTTAGGTTGAAAGGGTTGGTAATTGAGAGAAAAAGACTCATAAGATCATATATAAGCTCATATTAATGGTTCATCATAAACTAAAACGTCAAAACTACTTGCAAAAAACAATTGGTCCTAGTTTTTTTAGGTAATTTTTCAAATCACCGATGTACCAAAAATTCACAGGAACCTTCATCAAAAAATTTGTCCCTAGATTATCACAAGACCATAAGCCCCAATTTGGGATCCATACTTCATCATAATTAAATAATTATGTTTAAAAATGGATGCTTAATTTGGAGTGATATGTTGAAGTTTTGCTTAATGAAAATCCTAATATAATAAAGGGATATTTTGGATGAAATAACCTCTTGACTCAACTCTACGACTAGCTGACACGTGGCAGAGATGTTCACTTATATACAGTTTGGGGTGAACTCAAACTAGGTAGATAGAATGATATGGATGAATACTGGGATTGGGGGATAATCTCTTAAGAAAAATTCATATTTAGTATTTTTATTGTAAATTTAGTATTAATAATGTTCTGGGATGAGAATATTCTTTTAGGTCTTATTCTGAGAGTAAATATGATATTGAGGGTCAGCCTCAATATTTCAATTTATGCAAACCCTTCATACCATTATAGTCAGTCATATAATTATATTAGTTCAGAATTCACAATATCTATAAATAGAAATAATAATTCACAATATTCATGATTTCAAGATTTTTTCCACAAAAAAATCCGGAAAAGTCCAAAATCATACATTACAAAATAGGTGTTAAGTGAACTATGAATCACTAATACCACCATGTGGAATTTATTGTTGTAATGTGATACTATCATTCTGGACAAAGAAATTGTTACTCAAGTCATCAAAGGAATCCTATGAAGTACCATTTTCTTAATGCATATTCCAATTCTAATGAACACACTAGTAAAAGAAGGATGTTATGTTGGAGAAAACTGAGGCTATAAGATCTAGGCTGATAGTGAAAGACATAAAATGATACACACCAAATTAAATCACCTAAAATCATTTATATAGTGTTGGTACCTCATCATATAATAATAGTACACTAAAAAAATAGTGGTCCATGTTCTTACTCATAATCAAATCCTATTTGTGGTGATCAAACTTCATTATGGTGGGGTTATTATAAGTACCCAGCCTTAAACATTACATAATCTTGAATTAAATGAATAATTCCCATATAAGAACTTTTAAGGTATAGAGTTTTAGAGAATTAGGCCATAACCACTATATTGTATCTCAAAATGTACAAGGTATAAACTTCTACTCAGTTTCAATTTTTTTATAAAATAAAAACTAATGAAAAAAAGTGTCATGTCTAGTCCCTTGTTTTAGAAAACATGACTTTTCCTTGATCCCATCCTTGGCCCTATTAATCTTTAAGTCCTGTGAAAATCATTTAAAAACCTGGGATGAGCTTAAAAAGCTCAGTAAGGGTTATAAAACAAAGAAAGATAACATTAGTTCATGAATACTTGCATAGCATATGCTCTTTAACATACCTCATAAAATAATAAGATTTAAATTATAAACACAAATCATAAAGGTGAATTGTGGAATTCATAACATACTTATGTTATAACTTTGACAGCTACATATGGAGTTATATTTGGAATACCCATCAGAGAATATTCACTAAATCTCTTAAGAGAACCATTTATGTTTACCTCTATCATGGAACCCAATGAATTGGAGAGCTATCTTAGGCTCACCACCCTAGGTTTATCATGGAACAACCCGTATAAGTAAACAATTCCCAAGTAGCATAACATATTAACAACACATAAAACAAGCACAATGGAAAGATAACATTTCCATATTTCAATCGTAATACATCATTTAAATATATTGTCATAGAATGTCCTTTAAAAAAACCATTTTCAATACCCAAATACGTAAAAATAGTATATGGTATTTATTTTCCTTTTAAATATATTTCGGCTTCTTAAGGAAGCCCAAGATCAAATAATACACGTGGTGGTGGAAAGGTCATTGTCACCACATACATTAAAAGAAACATTATTTTTTATCTTTTATTGAAACTCTTAGTGGGGAAAATATTCCTTTTTAATAAAAGTAAAATTCAAAGGGGTTTATACAGTGTATAAAAGAAATTTGTGTATAAAACAAAATATGCCTTAATGAAAGGAGATTGAGATGAAGTCCCTTACCTCGTATCCAACTTGACTGGTTTGTTATTTAATCTCTTAAATAATAAAGTGATGTTAATTTCTTCTTTCTTAAAAACCTTTTTCTAGTTTATTTTTCCTTTTATATCACATATTCCCATGTTAAAAATATTATGTAATCATTTAAATTAATAATGGTCGCTTTGTTGATATTTGGTACTTAAATCAAAAATGAACTTCTTATATTTACAAGTTGACTATGTGGTGAAAATTCCATTATATCCATAATGGTATTAATGATTTAGATATCATATATATCTTATATATCCAGTGTATATACGTATTTATAATAGTACATAACATTTGGTGGTACCAAAATGAAATACACTTTTCATGGAGACGGTAATCTGTACGTACGAATGAACGCTACTTTCATTTATCCTTTGTATTTTAATGAAATTAAAACATAATGATACATAGGTATATTATAATTTTAGTATAATATCATATATAATATCATTAAATCCATCATTATACAACCCACATATGTCATTAACGGGTCATATCACTTTGTGGGGGTGGTACTCTGCACTTCCTAAAATGAAATTATCATGTTTACCCAAAATAGAAACCATAAAGATATGATATAAACGAAAAATATAGAAGAATAAATAAAACATTAACATAATATGTATCATATATAAATACTGTGTCATCTTAATGGCCACCATAAGATGTTTTAGGAGAAGATTGGACAATCATCGTTTCGTGACGTGTCAGTTTGACGTCCACAGAAACAGTATGTTCTTTACCCATCAGATGGAGGTGTGTGTAAGTGTAGTTAAAATACTTCTCATAAAAAACCTTGTCTATTGAGGATACTGTTGTTTTTATAAAATAATGGAATAAAAAGAGTTTAGGGGTTGTAGAAGTAAAATAAATCAAAAGAACATAAGAGAAGATGTTACATTTAAATCGGGTAACTCCCCTTGGTTTGAACCAAAAGGGTTTCTTGAAGTGCCTTATGCCTAAGATAAGGCACCTAGTAGAAAGAGAGAGGATGTGGTGAGCATAACTGGGTAGAGTTTGGAGGATCCATGTTGCTTGAGAAGTGTGAGGAATGGGTTCGAGGTGAGGGGTTTTTATAAGGGGTAGGAGGGGCTCCTTAGGAACGTGTGAAAAAATTATTTTATTATATAATAACTTTCTGTTTATAAATGTCCAAAATCAATTGAATTAAAAAACAATATTCTTCATGGTGGAAATAAAATCGTACAATAATAATTGGACTGGTTTTATATATTGTTTTAATCTTTATAATATTATTTATTTAAATAATTTATTAATGAGGTAAACACTGCATCATTATCAAGTCATAAATAATTTTATTTATTGGATGTATAAAAATTATAAAAAAATAACATGATGTAGGAAATATTTGTAAA
This sequence comes from Viscum album, assembly GCA_963277665.1. Taxonomy (NCBI): domain Eukaryota; kingdom Viridiplantae; phylum Streptophyta; class Magnoliopsida; order Santalales; family Viscaceae; genus Viscum; species Viscum album. Next base: position 954,552,768 of record OY728146.1, read on the forward strand.
TTTTAAAATAATATTTATGTCATTTTTTCCTTTATTTAATGTTAATTAAAATAAAGTGTCCTTATCACTCCCATGTGGCCCCATGGGGTCCCAAAATCAATTCAAGGATGCCCATGGATGGATATGTATCAAAATATAGTATTAAGACACATGTTAAGATAGTTTAATATATTTATAAAATTTTATTTTTACCCTTAATTACTAGATTTACCATTTGACCATGGTATATAAAATATTTACTAAAGTAAATATTCATAATGTATAAAAATAAAAGTTATCGATTTCAAAAATTTGGACATCCTGATTCCAAACATGGAATCTATTTTTCCAAATTTAAAACACAGAAGTGGAATAAATTAATTATAAATTATTTCCCGCTGTCAAAACAAGAAGCATGTTTTTAAGAAATAACAACTATCAAAAGATTGACACTTGTTTGTGTTCAATTTCAAAGTGAAAATACGTACAATGACCAAAATTAGAATTAATGGTAAAAATATAATCTAATTAAACTTCAAAACAAATTAAAAAGATAATCTAACCCTATAAATAAATTATATTAAAATCCAATTGTGAATTAAAATACAGTATTTTCACTATTCATTAAAAATTAATTTTATCAAAAAATTCCAGAAAATTACCCTATGTAAAATTTGATATAATGATTCTAAATAAGAATTTTATTTTCTCAAATATAACATATAAAAGTGACCAAAACTATATTTAAATAGGTTTCTCCATTAAAAGGAAGTAAATCGTCCTTTTAAAGAATATTAGAGTATTCATACTTAAAATTATATTAATTTACATTTTAAGCCTATAACATTTGTTGGATAAATGTAAAAACATTTAAAAAATATGTATAATCATTTTGTAGTTAGTTATATTCATTCCCACCATTAAAAAGACTAAGAATTAACAACCATTTAAAATAATATTATTATTTTATTATTTTTTTAGTATGACTCAGCCTTGTGTACAACGTAAGATTTTCAAAGAAACCCATTGTTGTGTATCAGGTATGCCATCGAACATAGAAACCCCTTTAAAGTAAAATTAATATTTAGTTCACAAATATTAATAATAATGAAAATGTATTATTATTTATTTACTTGGGATGTTACATCCTCCCCCCATTTTGGAAATTGCGTCCTAAATAATCACTTATCAAAGAAGTGGGGCTATTTATCCCTCATATCATTTTCAGATTCCTACGTTGACTCCTCAAACATATAGTTTTTCCACAAAACCATTACCTGCTGAATTACCATATTTTGTAACATTTCCTCTCTTCGGTCAAGAATCCTGACTGGTTATCCCTTATAAGATAGATTCTCTTCCAACTGAACTACCTCTATACACAAAACATGTGATGAATCCGGTATATACATTCTCAACATTGAAACATGAAAAAAATGTACATGGGATAAACATAGAGGTAAAGCCACTATATATGAAAATGATACAATTTTCTCCATGATTTCATAAGGTCCAATGAACCTCAAACTCAACATTCCCTTCTAACCAAAACGCATCACACTTTCCCATAGATAAACTTTGAGAAAGACATGATCACCTACCTCAATATAAATACCCTTCCTCCAGTTATCTGCATAACGTTTCTACCTAATCAGAGCTAATCTCAAATGCTTCTGAATCAACTGAAATTTTTCTACCATCTCTTCTACCAATTCTGGTCCCATCAACTTCCTTTCACCTACTTCATCCAAAAAATATGGAGTTCGACACCGAATCTCATATAATTCCTCAAATGAATACATTAATATACTAAAATGAAAACTGTTATTATTAGAAAATTTAACCATAGAGATATGTTGGTCTCAACTTCCGTGGTAATCCAGTGAACAAGAACATAGCATATCTTCCAAGGTTTAAATTGTTCGTTCTGACTTCCCATCTGATTGGGGATGAAAAGATGTAATAAAATTTAATTCAATACCCAGTGACTTATGAAGTCCTTTTCAAAAGTTAGAAGTAAACCTGAGATCACGATAAAATACAATGAAGATGGGAACTCCATGAAACCTAACTATCTCTTTAACATACAACAGAGAAATTTAACTGAGAGTCAAAGTATCTCGAATAAGAAGGAAATAAGTAGATTTAGTCAAATGATCAACAATAAACCAGATTGGAATATTACCTTGAGATGTCTTTGGTAATCCCACAATGAAGTCCATGGATATATTTTCCCATTTTCACTCTGGCACCGGTAATGACTAAAGCATCCATTTTGGTAACTTCTAATATGCTTTAACCTATTGAAAAGTCAAACACCTCAGAATAAAGTTAGCAATATCTCTTTTCATTCTATCACACTAGAAATACTTTTGAAGATCTCTGTATATCTTAGTACTTCCTGGATGAACTGAAAATGGAGAACAGTGAGCTTCACATAACAACTCATTCTTAAACTGTGAATGAAAAGGCATGCATAATCTCTTCCCAAATATGAAAACACAATCATTATCAATGTTAGAATCAGGAAACATTACCTTCTAAACCAAATATACCTTTTTCTACAACTCTATGTCTTCCTTCTGCGCTTTCTTAATTATGTCATATAGAGATGATGTCACTAACACTTGAAACAAAATAGAGGATTTTCCTATACCAAAAACATCTATTCCAATGTTTATCAAATCAAAAACCAAAGGATCTCATTTCAAACATAGCATTGTTAATGAAGCATTACATTTTCGACACAAAGCATCAACCATTTTATTTACTTTTCCTAGATGGTAATGGATTGTGAAATCGTAATCCTTAATTAGTTCCAACAATCTCCTCTATCTCATGTTCAATTCTTTATGAGTGAATATATACTTCAAACTTTTGTGGTCAGTATATATTTATCATTTTACTCCATAAAAATGATGCCTCCGAATTATTAAACAAAATACAACAACATCTAATTCGAAATCATGTGTAAGGTAGTTTAACTCATGAGGTTTCAACTAACATAAAGCATAAGCAACTACCTAATCATTCTGCATAAGTACATGACCATGTCCTTTCATTAAAGCAACACTGTAGATAACAGACTCACCATTTCTGGAAGGCAGTTCCAAAACTGTACCCTTCACCAATCTTCTTTTCAATTACTAAAAACATTCATCACATTATTTTGTCCAGAAGAACTTGACACATTTTCAAGTTCACATAGTTATTGGACTAGATAACTATGAAAAACTTTCAAAAAACCTCTAGTAATAACCTTCCAAACCAAGAAAACTATAGATCTTAGTTATATTTGTGGGTCTTGGACATTCTACAGCAACTTTTGTTTTAGTAGGATCAATAGTTATTCCGTTTTTTGAAATAATGTGACCAAGGCATGAAATTTGGTGTAACCAAAACTCAAACTTTTTGAATTTCCCATATAGATTCTCTTCATTTAAGGTTTTCCAGATAACCCCTAAATTACTTCCATTTTCCATGAACTCATGGAAAATTCTATTCATTAGATCCATGAATATAGCAGGGGCATTGGTTAACCCAAAATGCATAACTAGAAATTCATAATGGTCATATCTGGTAAGAAACACGGTCTTCAAAATGCCTTCTTCCTTTACATTCGACTGATGGTACCCCGACCTCAAATCAATTTTCACAGAATACTGAGAGCCCTAGAGTTGATCACATAAATCATCGATATGAGGAAAATGATGCTTGTTCTTAACAGTGATGTTTTTCAATGCTCTATAATCAATTCCAAGTATCATTGAACCATCATTATTTTTAATGAATAATATCGGAGAACCCCATGGTGATGTACTAGGTCCAATGAATCTTTTATTTAATAACTCCTGAAATTTATTCTTTCAATCTAAATGTTCAGTGTCAGCCATTCGATAAGGGGGTTTTGAAATTGGCTTAGCATCAGGAACTAGGTCAGAAATAAATTCAACCTCTCAATCCGGTATAATACCAGGAAACTCCTAAGGAAAAACCACAAGATACTCATTTACCACTAGAAAATCAATAATATGAAAAATTCTATTCTTTTCAACAATATGTACAAGGTAACATTCACTTCCATCTTTTTCTAGTTTCTAATATTCCTGATATGTTATCAAAAGTAAGGGTTCATTCTTCTATAAAACCTGAAAATATTTCTAAAAATAAATCTCTTCAGCTCTGCAGTCAATCGTAGCATGATAAACAGAAATCCAATCCATACCCAAAATAACATCAAACCCTACTAGAGGAAAAACAATAAGGTTTGTAGGTAGATTCTTTCCACACACAAGTAATAGAAGGTCCTTATAATTTCTTTTGGTCTCAACATTTTTTATAGGTGTTTTTACCATATTTTCAGGATTCATATCTTGATATAGAATTCCAAATTTACTATGAAACTTCATAAAAATTAAAGAGTGTGTAGACCCTGAATCAAACAACACATTGGCATAATATGAAACAATAAACAGTGAATCTAATAATACATCATTTGTTGGCCCAACATCTACTGAAGTAGTTTCAAAGGATTTCACCAACCATTTCTGCTTGTATTCTGGCTTCTTTCCCTCAATTGAGTTCTTTGTTGGACACTCATTTTCATAATGACCCATTTCATTGCACTTAAAACATTTTACTAAATGTAAATCCGATTTTTTCATACCATTAAAAAGATCATTTTCTATGAAATTACGAGCCTTATGTCCCATTTTACCACATCGATAGCACTTACCAGAATTCAAAAGACATTTCCCATAATTCTTTTTTCCACAATTTTCAAAAACTGTGAACTTATGTTTTATACCGACAGACTTTTTTGAAGAGTTATTCCCTTTTTCCTTCCACATTGACCTCTTATTCTGTTGTTTTTCGAAGAACACATGATCATCAGTTAACTCTATTTCAAACTTCTCCACACATCGAACAATTTCTTCATAACTATTGAACTCATGAGAAGCTAATTCCCTTTGATACTTTGGCTCTAATCCTAAGTAAAAATGGTTTATTTTACTATCAAGATCTCGTATAAAATTTGGAGCATACCTTGAGAGTGGAGTGAATTTCTCTTCATAAGAAGCCACTGAGCCATCCTCCTGCCTCAATTATAAGAATTTGTTTTCCATCATAAGACTAACCACCATAGGAAAATATTTCTCATGAAACATCCCTTTTAATTCATCCCAATAAAGAGCATCAATCTCCTAATTGTCCCGGATATATTTCACCATCAACCACGACTAATTAGCTTCAACTTCAAAATCGTAAACAAAGAGACTAACATATTGATGTTATAAACACCCCATAACATCCAAAATCTTCTCTAGTTCATTAATACACCCTTATTCTAGCTCAGGGTCAGATGATACTATAAATGATAGGGGTTTTTGCCCCATGAAATTCCCCGCTACTGACATGTTCTTCTATGATTGATCTAGCTGATCTTGTGCATGGATACCACCACCATTTATAGCCTGAGTCAATTGTTCCATAACTGCAACAAACTGTTCAGTTCCGACTCCGACCATCTCAGGTTACTGATTTGGAAGTTTGTCTTCCTCCTGGTGTTTTCCCATCATAGTTTCCATGTTTCCTCTTCAAAAAACCATTCTGAACACCAAAATATCTTAGGTAAAGTAATACGGTAATCTATAAATACTATATCAATTCAATCATACCATAAATTAATTTATGGACATTAATTTAACAATATCCTAACTTCAAAAGTTATCTAAAATGAACTCTCGTACCAACTATAAGGACTCGGACTTAAACATTATATAATCTTGAAATAATTGAATAATTCAAATTGAGGATCTTTTCAGGTTTAGAGTTTTAGAAAATTAGGCCATAACTATTAAATTATTTCTCAAAACATACATGGTTGACACTTATACTCAGCTTCCATTTTTTTTAAATAAATACTCTTCAAAAAAAGATTCATGTATTGTCCCATGTTTTAGACAGCATGAATTTTCCTTGTTCATATCCTTAACCCTATTCATCTTTAAGTCCTATGAAAAACATTTCAAAACAAGGGATGAGCATAAAAAGCTCAGTAAGGGTTATAAAAAAAGAAAGGAAACATTAGTTCATCAGTACATACATAACATAATATCTTTAACATAGCTCATGAAATCATAAGATTTATATAGTAAACACAAATCATAAAGGTAACTAGTGGCATCTATAACATATATACGTTGAAGATTTCACAGCTACAAAGGGAGTTACATTTGGAATATCCATCACAATATATTCCCTAAATCTCATAGGAGAAACATCCATGTCTACCTCTATCACGTTACCCAATTCATTGGAGATATATATTGGGATCACCCTCCCTAAGTTTATCACGGAACCACCCATATACATAAACAATTCCCAAGAAGCATAACATATTCATAACACATAAAATAAACATAAAGGAATGATAAAATTTCCACATTTCAATCACAATATATCATTTAAATATATTAACATAGAAAATATATTATCAAAATAATTTTCAATACCAAAATATGTAAAAATATTATATGGTATTTATTTTCCTTTTAAAATCAGTTTGGCATGGTAATGAAGCCAAAAATCAATTAATACTCGTGGCGGCGGAAAGGTCCTTTTCACCATGTACATTAAAAGAAAGAATATTTTTTGTTGTTTAGTAAAACGCATAGTAGGGAAAATATTCCTTTTGAATAAAATTTAATGTCAAATGGGATTATACACCATATAAAATAAATGTGTGTATAAAACAAAATATGCCTCAACGAAATGATATTGAGATGAAGTCTCTTACCTCGTGTCCGACTTGACTCGTTCATTCTTTAATCTCCAGAATAATAAACTAAAGTTAATTTTTTAATTTCTTAAGAACCTCTTTCAAGTTTATTATTCCTTTTATATCACCTATTACAATGTTATAAACATTATGTAATTATTTATGTTAATAACTGTCAGTTTGTCGATATTTGGTACTTGAGTCTAAAATGAACTTCTTATATTTACAAGTTGTCTATGCGGTCAAAATTCCATTATCTCCAAAATGGTATCAATGATTTAGATATCATATATATCTTATGTATCCAGTATATATATGTATTTATAATGGTACATAACATTTGGAGGTAAGAAATGAAATGCACCGTTCAAAGATACGGTAAGTCATACGTACACATAAACACTACTTTCACTTCTATTTAATATTTTAATGGAATTAAAACATAATGATACAAAGGTATTCTATAATTGCAGTATAATATCATATATAATATCATTAACTCCATCTTTTATACATCCCACATATGGAATTAATGAGTCGTATCACTTTGAGGGGGAGATAGTCCACACTTCCTAAAATAAAATTATCGCGTTTACCCATATTGGAAACCATAATGGTATGATATAAATGAAAAATACATAAGAATAAAGAAAACATAAACATAATATGTATCATATATAAATTCTGTGTCATCTTAATGGCCACCATAAGAGGTGGTAGGATAATATTGAACAATCCTTGTTTCATGAGGCGTTATTTTTCCGTCCACAGAAACAATTTGTTCTTTACACATTAGATGGAGGTGTGTTTAAGTGTAGTTGTAATAATTCTCCAAAAAAATATTATTTTTAGGATAATTTTTTTATAAAATATAGGAATAAATAGAGTTTAGGTGGTTAGAGAAGTTAAATAAAACAAAAGAACTTAAGAGAAGATGTTACGTTTAAATCGGGTAACTCCCTTTGGTTTGAACCAAAAGGGTATCTTGAAGTGCTTTATGCATTAGGTAAGGATTATATGAGGAAGATAGATATTTTGGGAGCTTAATTGGGAAGATTTATGATGAGACAAGGTGCTTTATATGTCTTATTAATGGATTATAGGTGAAGGATTTTTATAAGGTGTAGGAGGGGCTCTTTAAGAAAGTGTGAAAATATTATTTTATTATATAGTGATTTTCAGTTTATAATTGTCCAAAACTAATTAAAGTAAAATATAAGAAGCTTCATGGTAGAAATAAATCCATCCAATAAGAATTTTACAGGTTTTGGATATTTTTTTTAATCTTTATAATATTAATTATTTAAATGATTTATTAATGAGGTAAACACTACATCATTATTGTGTCATAAATAATTTTATTTATTTGTTGTATAAAAATTATAAAACAAATTAAATGATGTAGGAAATATTTTTATATTTCCAAATAATATATATAGTATAAAAGATAACTTCTATAACCTTATGTAAAAATTAAATTACTAAAAGATATTTGTTTGAGTCATTTTTTCCTTTACATTAAGTTAATTAAAATAAAGTGTCACTGTCACTCCCAAGTGGCTCCATGGGGTCCCAAAATCATCCCCAAGGATCCCCATGGTAATATATGTATCAACCAATAGCATTATTACACAAGTTAGGATGATTTAATATTATTATAATATTATTTTTGTACCCTTAATTTCCAGATTTACCTTTTTACCATGGTAAATTAAATATTTACTAAAGTAATATTCGTAATATCTAAAAATAAAATTTACCCATTTACAAAATTTGGACCACCTAATTCCAAATATGGAATCCATTTTCCCAATTTCAAAACTGAAATGTGGAATAAATTACTTTAAAATTAATTTCTACTGTCAAATGAAAGGGCATGTTTTTAAGAAATAATAACTATCCGAAGATTGACACTTCTTCTTGTTCAATTTAAAAGTGAAATTACCTCCGATGAGAAAAAATAGATTAAATGGTGAAAATACAATCTGATTAAACTTTAAAACCAATTAATAAGATAATCTAACAATATAAATAAATTATATTAAAAGGCAGTTTTGAATTAAAAGACAGTATTTTTCACTATTCATTAAAAATGAATTTTATCAGAAAAATATGAAAAATTTACCCAATGTAAATTTTGATATCACTATTATAAAGAAGAATAATATTTTGTCAAATATAACATATGAAAGTGAATAAAACTATATTTAAATAGGGTTCTCCCTTAAAAGGTGTTAAATCGACCTTTTAAGGAATATAAGAGTATTCATGCTTAAAATTAGATTAATTCACATTTCAAGCCACTAAATTTTATTGGATAAATGTAAAAACATTTTACAAACATTTATAATCATATTTTAGTTATTTATGTTCATTCCATCAATTAAAAATACTAGGAGTTGACTACTATTTAAAATAATAATATTATATTATTATTATTTTAGTATGGCTCGGCCTTGTGTGCAACGTAAGATTTTCAAAGAAACCTATTGATGCATATCAGGTAAGCCATCGAACATAGAAACCCCTTTAATGTAAAATTAATAATTAAAACACAAATATTAATAATTATGAAAATGTATTATTCTTTATGAACTTGGGATGTTACATTTATTGAGGCCTAGAATCATAGGGAAAAAAGAAAAAAAGAATTGATAGGAAGTTTATTAACCAAGTAAAGGATAAAATGAATGAAAATTATAGTATGATTTGGTAAATGGAATTTATATACATATTATTTTCTTCCTTCTAACATGCAATCATGGAGTTATGTGAGGAACTCCTTCTAAAAATCAATTTCATCCACAACACATCAGTTCCAACCTATAAAATAAATTCTCCCGCATTTCATCATTGTCTGTAGTCTAACAATGAAATTTTTTGTTATCTAATGTATAAGTTTCAATTATGAAATATACTAATTCCATGGTAGTCACATATAATTTTAATCCTTTTATGTAAATTTTAATGTGTTATGTAAATTAATTTTAATTAATAGTGGTGGTTATCTTATACACCCTCCCCCTATGAAGTAAAATATTAATTTGTGGGAGAGTTTGAGCTTATCCCCCCACCCACCCACACAAATAAAATGTATCTTTTATAGGAGGTCTAAACTTTGTTCCTCTCATAAAAACATTTATTCATTTTGTATTACAGGAGGGGTTTCTACACCCATCATGTATCTTCATATAGATTACCCTTTTCTACTACAATGTCTCTCGGAGGTACTATACATAACTCTTAGTTGATCTCCTAATACATTATTTTGTTCCATTTGGAAATCAATTATAGGAAAATAATTGACTCAAAAATTCTAATAAATATCCCACCCATTTTTATTTATAGGGATAGAGAGAGAAGTATAAGGGGATTAAATGTGGGAGATAAGAGATAACAAGAGGATGAGACAATGTCTTTCAATTTTATGAAAGCCAAGAATTATATATCATAATTTAATGCATATTAGAAATTATTATATTGAAAATATTATGTTCCCCTTCACAAAGTCACTCATGATATAATCCTTGCATAGGCCCTCTATAAAGGATACTATTCATAAAGAACCTTATAGGACCTTAATAAATAATACCTTATGTAGTCCCTCTAAAATTTATTCCCTTTAGGATAGAACATTTACACAACCCTTCAAGAATTAACCTTTGTGTAGACCATTCATGAATGATTCCTCGTGAAGGCTCATTGTGAAGGATATCCACTCATAAAGGGATCATTTTATGGGAATACCATTCCATTTATTAAGTCCCACATACAAAATGGGGCACCCCTAGTGTATTTATTATAACCTTATCAATGTTTTCATCCTATATTACACTATAATTCACCAAAAACCAATAAAAATAATATAAATAATCCCCATGGATCTCCCTTTGGGGTAAAAAATGAAAATACCAATAAAATAACTCTCTTAATTGAACTTGATGTACACGATCAGATCCTGAACATACTCACACATCATTTATGAACATAGATTGTCTTATTAAAGGTGTCTTAGGAATTATACTCATAGATAGGTAGAAACCCATAGGTAATTAAAATCATGTATTCCCTCAATATCATGAGTACTTATCAGGAGGTTCCTAGAGTGGTTTATCTAAGAATGATGTTGAATTTATTCTTTTTACATAGATTTATTCCAGTAAGGGAATCCCCCTTTGATTAATCTCCAAGAATTTATAGTAAGGTGATTTAATCATTCTACCTTCCTCACATACCCTACCTTTATGTAGGTGTGATGATTTTATGTTGGGAGTTCTCTTAGGATTGAGACATAAGAAGGTTCCTATTAGAAATGTCACAAACTCAAAAAGGGTATTTTCCTTGTGAAACCTCACTGTATAAGACCCATTAAAACTTCATTGATCACTGTTATATAATGTGATTCATCACTAAATATCTATTATTTCTCATAATGAGGATGAATCAAGTCGTCTTAGATATATGAGTTGATCAAACCACTAGAAAAACTAAATTATCCCGAATTTGGGATTCCTCTTTTGTGTAAATCCTAAAATCCATCACAACGATGAATCACTTTTCCACCCAATGATTTATACCCTAAATGGGACTTATTCTAGGTTTAATACCCAATTAGCCACATCTTCACCTAAGTCACATATCATTTTAGAAATATCTTGGTATCATAATAGGAATAATAACTCCTCAAATTTCTATTTTATACCTTTTAAGACCCAAATTTCCCTTCAACATGATATCAAACTGTGTATTCAACATCTTGGTTAATGATGTGGAACTACATGATAATACATTTATCACAAGATGTTAAATTTCATGGTATATATCGATCCCGTGACTTTAAAATATGTATTTTGAAATATCTGGGATTTGATTAAAATTAATGAGATATTTGAGATGCATCCCTAAGTTTTAAACACAACATAAAAACTATATACTTCCCTCCCAACTTGGATATCTTCCTGTAATTCAATACATCCTCAATTTTTGGTCCATATGTCTTCTAAGATCTTATTAACCTTCACTAAGGACATATACCCTATGAACCATCATAAACTATTCCATAATTCTGATGAAATCACACCCCACATGAATGGCCATATTCTATTTGATTCTCATCATATTTCCATTGTTTTCCCATATTTCACACAATTCCCATCCTCATAAAGCCACATTCTTTTTTAGACCAACATAATCTCATTTGGACATATTCCCTTTGAGGTTAACTAGAAATAACCACTCATTTCTACATCCCACACCAACAATTTCTAGGTACCTTACTCTTTGATTTTATTTTCATATGATTTTAAACTTTAATGATCAGTCATTGTCACACAAAATTATAAGGTAAAATATTAAAATACCTGAGTTTTTTCAGACGTTGATGTTCTTAAGAACTTTTAATTTTATCTTTAGAATACTCATAAATATTGAAATATAATTTCCCCCTATGATATGATCTCAAATAATTTTTTTACAACTCCATTGGTCCCAAAATGGTGTTTTTACCCTTGGTTAAGAGTTTTGTGGGCCATTTAAATTTTCATCTAATAATTAATTTTTAATGAATTAATTAATAATTTATTATCATGAATTCATTATCCTATATCATATAAATAGGGAAAATAATTTAGATTATGGCTCCTCCATTTAGTCAGGAATGGGTGGTTTTCTTAGGTGATACATAAACTCTTGTCGGGAACTAGGATCGGGGTCATGGTCCTTTTTCTTTTCTTTTTAATCCTTTTATTTTTTCAATTATTCTTTTTCTCCTACCACGTATTCTCCTGTAAACCCCATATGGAGTTCTCATTACATTACTAAGTGAAAAAAATGTGATAGGTAGAGAGATAATGAGAGATATAGAGAGAGAATGGGAGTAAGAGATGTTCAACCACTATGCTTTGGAGCAGTCGGATCATCATGTGGCAGCTCCAGACAGCGGATATGGGAGAAGCATCAGTGGATTACACATAACATAGAATAATTTTATATTTATGTGATGAATCTCAATATATGTTTTAAATTGTTTTAGAACCCTATTATGACAACTGAAGACTCACATAGGGTTGATTTGTGCCTAAATAGAGGAAATTGGTGTTTTGAGCTGATTGTAGGGGTTACTGTTTTGGAAATCCCGACCACATGGTTGGTAGTTCCATGGAAACAATTATTTGTACTATTAATATTCAAGTAAGATGAATTTTTTTATTAAACACTATGTACAAGGAGTACCAATCTTCTACTGGTACATGTATATGTACCCATGTACATGGGCAGATGAAGTTTTCAGAACTATGTTTTCTATACTCTGGGTAGATACCATGTATTATTATTCATCCATGTAGCTAATTACATGGCTAGATATACCATTTATGGTAATTTTCAATGTAGGTTACATGGATAGACCCTGTGTGGGGTATACAATATGTAATAGTACAAAGTCATGAAAAGATACATGTTCAGGCCCTGTGTGGTGCACAGGATAGTATATCATATAGGTTTCCAGTCATGTACATGTTTACACACCATGTAATTATGTTTTTCATGCAAAACATGGATTAAATATTTTAAAAATTGGTTGTTTTATGGTACACATTGTGATCTTCAGTATACATTTTATATACTTTTTCCTTCGTACCATTTTTATGTTTTTCATGTTTTGAACCATAGAGTTAGAATTAGGCATAATATGAGTATATTTTTAGTGATTTATGCATGTAAATGAAGATGGTGACACTCTCAAGGTTATTTTAGGACTCTTAAAAGGCGTTTTGGGGTGTCAAATTTGTAATGGAGAGTTGATAACACTAGAAATTGTATTATGTTATCTCTTAAGAGTGATATCATTGATGAGACCGACCATAGGGATGTAAGTATAATTTTTGGACATGGAATTGGTTTCTAATGTCCCCTTTGGAATTTTATTATGAGAGTCCCAGATTATAGGTGTTGAGATTTAATTTTAAGAGACTAATATGATGGGAGTTCAGGCCAACCTATAGTGATACATCAAACTGAGATGGTCTGTTAGAAGTCTCCATTCACTGATGCTTATGTGGATTTTTCCTTAAGGATATTGTATATGAAATGTGGGCCCCTTTTTGGAATGTGTGTCCACTAGATGTTAGAGACGGGATTATAGAATGTGTTTACCCATGGATTAGTTTGAAACCAATTATCCCAAGGGGGTTCCTCTACTTATATTATGACCTAGAGGATATACAATGGGATGCCTCACATTTCTTACTATTTTTTGAGGATCCCAAGAAGAATGCACTTTTTTCGATTGACTGATTGGATCCCCTATTAGATGCCTCTTCTTGCTTCTTTATCTAAGGATACCAAAAGTGATACCTCTACCTATGTACCAAATCTAAGGATCTCCATAGGGATTCTTTCTCTTACATTTTGACATAGAGGATCACAAGAGGGAAGCCTCTACCAAAGTACAAATTCTGAAGATCCCAAGAGGGATGCCTTCTCATGAATGATGGCTGAGAGGATCCCAAGAGGGGTACCTTATCATAAGTAAGGATTTAGAGTATCCTTCATTGGATTTCTCTCAAATTTGTTAACTTATGAGACCCTGATGGGTACTTTAGTAGTTGACTAACCCTGAACTAATTCATTATTGGTGTTGGGAATAGATTATAGCGGGTGTCACTGTAGAAAACATACCAACTATTTTAACCCAATGGGTAGGGGTACTAGAGTTCAGTTTTGGCAATCAGAAACTCTATACCGTTTATTTCTAATTCACTTTTTAACAATTGAGGTAGCTACAATTACCATAGGTACTTTTTAGTGTTTGTATTACGAACATAATGTGATGTGACGTACAATTGGGATGCCTAAAAATGCTTCATGGGGTTTGGGATCTGAGACCTTTTGATTTGCAATTGAATTTTCCAATTTCCCATTGTTAATTCTTGTATTCTATACTATCATTCAAGGAGATATAAACAGATTATGTTATGTAATTCCATGGATGGTATCATAGGTCAAATGGAAATATTTTATTCCTTAAGTAATTCTCTGATTACATATATTAAATGCTTTAGATAGGCTCATATGTTAATTGAAATCATACCATGACTCGAGAGATACTATAATCCCTTTTGAAAAATTTATTATATGGTCTCATTGGTTGTATTATATTATATTATTCCGTGAGTGATACTTGGGTTCCTCACCTAAAATACCTTGGAAAGGCTTACTGGTTCAATGAAATTATGTTACACCTTGTGAAATAATTGGAATCCTTATACATAATTCCTTATATAGTATTCTTTGGATGTTCTCATATGAAAAAATCAAAATGTGTTATGAATGATTACTAAATATTTAATTTCATGGATCTTACAAAACCCTATATGATTATCATTATATGTCGAATTGTTGGTTATGTACCTCGAGTCCTAATTTTTTTATATAAATAAAACTTTAAAACACATTACAACGTTGGATGAAGGAGGTATGGTTTATTTGGTTAAAAAACCAAGGATTGAGTGTGGTTATATTTCATTTATTCTATTCTAGTTGTTCATTACATAGGATGATAATATTTCATGAGCATTGACATATGATAGCAAGTTAGAGGTTCATCATTGGAGGTGTCTTACTGAGATGTATTTCTCATCCCCTATATGTGTACCTCACTGTGTGTGTTTATACCATATGTATTCTATAATGTTGATCATAGATCTATGATGGATAGGGTTGATACCCTATGTTGCATGATTTTGTGGAGCTACACATGTGTATTTTCTTGATTGGGGCAGAATGGCTTGATAGAGTCTCAGTAGGCCAGGTATGTGATTTAGCTTACCATTTTTATTAGATACATGTACTATTGTTTATTTATTTTATTCTAGTATATGTGGTCATCCCATTAGGAAATAGTGTTATATGTATGACATGGTCCTTTGGGACTTTACTGCATTTCATTCATTATTTCAGTCTTGTTTATATATATATATATATTCCACTCTTATTATTTATTGTTATAGATGTTATCTGGTAATTTCCATTATTTATTTATCTTAAAAGAGGGAATAGTCACCCCATAGACTCACCCTAGTCCTCACTTCTAGTCTGCATCCTCATGCATATGGGTAGGTGCACTTGAGGCCTTATCACCATACGATCTGGTTACTTTTAATAGAGCAAGCTGGATTAGGATGTAACAAAGTGGTATTAGGGGAGTTCCTTTCCTATTGTAATACATTTGATGATATGGTATATATGAGAACTAGGAATGTGTCAAAATATGTGATTGATATTACACTATTGCATTTAGATCACATGATCTAATAAGAAGTCATAGTTTCAAGGGATATAGGATTGTTGTTCTCGAAATGTGGTATTGTAGTTCTTTAGGATTTTTACTTTGAGTGATGTACATGTGATGTCGAGTTATGATTTAATATGGATTTATTGATCTCAACCCAATGGTGAGAGGCCATTGAATGATTTTTACTCTTGATCAGTAGAGGGAAGAGGAATTTTTCAAGCATCATATTTGGCATGTAGGTTCCACACAGCATAGGCCTTCTAGTGTGTTATTTTATTACTGATGATGTGGCCAACCATTTATTGTGTCATTAACAACCTAAATGGTGTTTTTATATATTGGTTCTCAATGAAATTATACTCATCTATACAAAAATATATATACCTCATTATGATGTTAGGTTTTGTGGATCTACAATCATATTTTTTATGGTGAGGATGACGACCCAATCCTCTTGTGAAGAAGGTGTTGTGACCCTAGTGGGTTGATAGTGAACATGGTTCTCTTGTGTTAGACACCATGTGGGGTGATATTTATTATATTTGGTAATTTCAAGTTCTAGAAACATCATATCTAGTGTTTTCCCATATATCATAGAATTAAATTCTAATTAACTAAACTGTGGGAGTGTTGTATGACATAGATTACTGAGAGGATTATATGCATGTATTTTTTATCCTCGTCGGTTAGTATTAGTAGTTGATCCCTTTTAGTAGACCCGTTATGGTTGTATCCTTTTTATGTGTGGTCAACTAATGGTTCATAACTACCTATATTTGGTTTTCCCATCTAGATTTCTATGATATTTTATATAACCAACCTTCCTCTCTGACTGTCTAGTTAGATCATCTAGTGTAACGTCAATAACTAACAAAACATTGAAAATGAACTAGAACCTAGAGAGTGTATTACTATATATGGATTCTCGATGAGGGTTAGTTATTATATTTTATACATTCATATTGTAATCCTTTAGGGATCAGTCCCATTTAAGGATTCTGAAAGTGGATCAGGTTCGGGTAGCCCAATTCTTGGCTAGTGATTCATTAGAGTCCCTTCCTTAAGATAGTAGTAAATAAAGAGTTTTAATTAAATGGATTTTTAGTTACAAATTATATTCAATTATCCTCTATACTTTTTAATTTAAATCATCTATAATTGAACGAATATTGAAAGGTTTATACAAATGTAAGTTAATGTTATCCTTACCTCTATTAAATAAGGTTAATAATCTTGTTGATACCTTGAATTGGAACATGTACGAGGATTATACCTCATGATATTTAACCTTGTTGATAGGTTTTATTTTTGTCCTAGGTGGTTGGACGTAGTCACATGGAAATGAGACATTATTGGTTGGGATAGGTGAGAGTCTTAGAGGAACTTATTTTTTACTCCAACCCTTATTGGACAATGTTCAACTTGATTGAGGGAAACCTATGAGAGGGGTTTGACCTAGGTTGTGGATTATCTTATATATAGTGATCTTGGTTATATAATAATCTTGAGACTAATGTATGGGTTGTTATAAAGATTCATGATATGGGAATATTGATTCATTTAGCTTCTGAGAATGTACCTATAGTGCTTAGGTTCTATCATTGGGTTTGATGGGTAGGCATGTTCGGGTGCTTAGCCAAATCAAATAGTGGTTGTTTAGATAGAAACATGGTCAGAGCATATGTTTAGTCTTCCAAATAGAGTAGTCTCACGGTTTCGTAGTTACCATTTTAGTATGACACCATGTGATGGGTGATTATAGAGTAAATCATGGAAGTTTGAGTGCCTAATTCTGGAGATGTGTCCCAAGGTATTTTATATCTTAACAAAACTATTATTCCTCATTCCATGATCATACTAAACATAATAATGTGAAATTAATGGGAGCATGATTTGGGTAATGGTTTGGGTGGAATAGGATTGTACACCACTATGCTTGGAAAGATGGGAATGGTATGTGCAAGTAGAATTCGGTATCATTTAAAAGGTAAATCGACGAGTATCCTTATGTGAGATGATTACTAATAGTTTCAATGACTTTATGAGGGAAATGGTTCAAGAGATTTGTGGTAAAAAAGTGGATTGTATGACCATGGTAGAGGTGACATCAGTAATGGATCAGGTGTTGTACTATGAGCGAAGTGGAAAAATCAGGGTTAGGTACTGAATGGATGGTGAGTGTGGATCGTCTTGAGATACAAATGTTTGGTGATGAAATGTATTTAGGTTGCACCCAAGGAGAGTTATATGGTAATCCATATGGTAGGGAGTATACCATTGGCTGTTTGAGGGTGGTTTCCCACATTATGATTTGAAATTTAGTGTTTGTTGTGAAAATAATTATTGGGAAGTGGGAATGAGGGATGTTTTGATGTTGCAGGTTGGACCTAATGAATTAGTGGTTTTGGACATGATAATAATAGAATTCAGTGATATAAGGATATAACGAGTTTGGGATTTTTAACATGGAGCTTGTTTTCAAGATGATGATAAGGATACTCCAATAGAGGGGAGTACTACATCTATCTTGATTGAAAATCTTCAGTGTTTCGTGAGTTGTAACACTGTGATATTTTTCATTTAATGATCAAGATAGCATAGTTGTAAAGATAATCTGGGTGAGGGAGTGCCTATTTATTAACAACCAAGGAATCGTAGGGATGAGAATTATTATGGTGGGGTGGTTGTAAAGACCTATTTTATAGCCTTTAAAATTGAGAAAAATTGGAATTTATATCTATCAAAGTCTTATGAGGAGTAATATTTCCTTTTTAGCATATAATATAATATCATTTTATTTTTATGACCAATCCTTTGGTCCCAGAATAGTGTGTTTACCCTAAGATAAGAGTTTTATGGAAATTTGTGGAGTTTTAATTTTTTAAGAATAACTAAAAAATTAAAAATTAGTTAATTTAATTTAGTATATTTCATTTAGTTTGTTTATTAATATCTATTGAATGGAGAGTCATGTTGATATTTTCATTAATTCATTTGATTAGATGATGGGGGGTCCTAGGTGAGGCATAAAATCAAGTTGAGTGTACGGGTTGGGAATTGGAAACTTTTCCCATATTTCCACCTTTTATTTCTTATCCTCTTATATATTCTCATGTATTCCCCCTATGGGATACTCTTTACACAAACACATGATAAAATGGTTATTTCCAACACTTTCATCAGGGTGTGCACATCCTTCTTGTTTGAGGATGGCGTTGTTGTTTGCTGCCGTGCATTCCCGTTTTCCAAAGGTGGGCGGAATCTGTTCCTTGTTCAGAGGCATTTGTTCCTTGATCGAAATGGGATGATTGGATGCCAGTTCTTCTTTCCGTAGATTTCTCCTCCAAGCTCTTCACCTAGTCCGAGTCTCCCTTATATATTTAAGACATGGTTCTTGAAACTCTTCCCAGTGACATATCTTCAGTGACAGTGGTTAATTACACTTCTTCTGTTAGGATATTCCAAGGGGTCCGGTCAGGGCAGCAACCTTCGATCGGGGGAGTAGTCACATTGGATATCATTGGCATGTCTGCATGCTGGAAACTGGTGTGTCTGGGTTTCTTCCCCTTATCATAGGTCTTTTCAAGGGCACAGAAACCCAAGGCATCCCACGTTGAATGCGGGGAATTTTATTCTATAGGAACGTATTCAAGTTTTTCCTTTTCTTCCAATATTTAACATAGGGTATGACATGAGTTTAACGTCTAGAGGAAATAGTTATTCCAAAGGTGTGTCTTCTGTGGTTTTCCTTAGGCAACTCATGTTTAACACTTGGTAGGTCATGAGTTTAACGTCTTGCGGAGATGGAATGAGGGTGATCAGAACATCCCATAAAGATGGATCAGATTGGTACATCCCTAGGATGGAGCTCCAGGAGTGTTTACCATGCCGATGGGTTAGAACACTCAATAAGAGAAGACCCAGGATGGTGTGTCCCATAAAGGGGATACGTCACACCATGAAGGTTGATCTAGACACCACTGAGGTCGGATAAGGGAGAGTGCACCCCATAATGGGTGAACACCAAGGATTACTATTGTCTGGGATTGAACCTCATGGAGGTTTCCTACGTACCATATGTAGACTAAAGGTATCAAAACCCACTTAGTTCGAAGGGGTGATGAATCTGGGTGTGTATAAAGCACCAAAACATCATGGATAAATGATAGGGATCATGCATGTAAAGCAGTACAGGTACTTCTAGGAGCAGTGAGGAGGTGGATGACATGATCCCACTAGGATGTGGTGGCCCGGGTAAGAATCAAGATGGATGATGGAGAGTTAAGTGATGTTGGTGGACAATGAGATGGAGTCAACTCAAGGACGACAGTGATATTGGGAATGAGTCTCGAAGAGACTTCCTACGTATCCCTATGGAAGGGAATCAATGTCCATGTAGTTCGGTGGTTCTAATGGTTTACCATTGGTTGAGGGTTTAGAAACAAAACGCTGAATAGGGGCCACAATGGCTTACAAAGGAATGAGGTCACAACGGCATACCACTGGACAAGGTTAATCCTCATGGAATATTTCTATGTAACATGCCTAGGAGATAGAGATCAAACCCACTTAGTTCCTGTGGGATGGCAATTGGTGAACTGACGTGAAGGAGGACCTGGGGTCCAATGGTTGTGGGGATTAAATGTCAGTGAGGTTTCCTACATACCTTGCCTTGGAAAGGATCAAAGTCCTCGTAGTTCAGATGGGTGCAACGGCTTATCATTGACTAGGGGAGCAACGAATTACCGCTGATTGTGGTCTAAGTTTAACATCTTGCTAGATGGGGGTGAACCAACCTAAAGGAGGACCTAGGGCCTAGATAGATGGTGGGAATGAACTTCATGGAGGCTTCCTACATACCCTTCCATGGTATGGATCAAAGTCCACATAGTTTAGAAGGAGTGGGTGAACTGACATGAAGGGGTTTGGAGCGACAGGGTGTTGGGATTGAACCACATGGGGGCCTCCTATGTACCCTACCTTGGAAAATATCGAAGACCTCGTAGTTCAGATGGAGTGTTTGGGGCTTACACTCTAGGCTTCCCGGGTAGGATGTCATAGTCAACTCTTAATCTAAGCTCACATGAGACAAGCTCTGTGTGAGAAACAAGAGGCAGCAAAGACCTGACGACCATGTCACGAAAGGTGCGTCTGTGGGAAGTGGGATGGGGCTACACATAGTTGGCAGCCAAAAGAGGAAACATGGTTTTACGCGTGGTTTTCATCCCAAAGAGGAAACAAGGGCTTACTTGAGGTTGGAGGCCTAGGGAGGTGGAGTTGGGACTTAATCTAGGATGGTGGTCCGTGTGGTGACAAATCCTAGTGGGAGAGGGATTCGGCACCCAGGAAGAGCGGAGGAGTAGGGATGCTACCTCATACAGGAAAAGATAGGGGCTTACACCATAATGGTTTACCTTTCACCACATATGGATGCCGCTCGAATAAATAGGATGTCATTCCATGTGAGGAATGATATCACTCCATTGGGGACTAGTGGGAAAAGAAAATGTCTGTGACATCGAACCTCGTGTGCATATCACATGGCGAGGTCACAGTTTAATGGCATGTTCTGGGAATATGGGGCTTGGCAGTTTAACTTCTGGTAGCTCAGATGAGATGGTTTTGGTCGACACTCTTAATTCTTACATAACCAACACCCGCCCGCCCATGAGGGAAGGATGGAATCAACAATTTCGTGACCGGGGATGTCGAGAGGTGATCCCATTGGGGGACCACGTTAGCGTGGCTATGCGAAGAAGCAACAGCCAATTGCATTCCTATGCATGTAATCATGAGGAAAAGCTATGAAATGTGAAGCACAACCCAAGGGACTTTGAAGTTTATTCGTGAAAATCTGAAGGGTTTCATGGGAAAAGGAGTTATAGGGTAAAAGAGTTTATAGGTAGAAGCCTTGTAGAGCTCTGGTGCTCCATGTTTTGGAGGGGCTTCATGAAGGGGTATTCTTCGCAAAGTGAAGTGGATTATCCAAGGCATAGGGCACCGTTGCATATTGGAGGATCTTTATGTAGTGGAAGGCATTCGTGATGAAATGCCACACGAAGCATGGGTGCCTCATGAAGAAAGGTGTTGTGAAGAAATGTGCTTCATGAAGCACAATGAGCCTACCTTTTCATGTGGTTCACGTGTGTATGGTGAGTGTTTCACGAAGCATAAATTATTTGCGATGACATGAGCCCCAGTGTGGATCCCCTTCCTTCTAAAAGGCATGTGGGCTTCGCGAAAGGCATCCCTCTCAGAAGAGGGGTTGAATTAAATCAAAGTGGGAGGCACATCGCAATTCAAAAGTACCTTGAGAAGCTCATGCTTCGCAGAGCAAGAAGTGAGTCACGATTTGAGAGCTCAAAAGGAGAAATGTCAGATGATATGTCCTTTGGAATCAAGGGGATCCCTGTATTTATAGGAAAGTGGTGTTTCAAAGTAGAGCTCACTCAATGTGAAGACAGTGTTTTCTTCGCAGCAGGTCGCGAACATCAAATCGGATCATAGAGGATCTCACCTCCTTTCTCTTCGGCAAGATCACGAACATCAAATTCGTTCGCATAGCCTCCCACCTCCTTGCTCCATGGTGGGGTCACAAATATAAAAGGGTTTCATGGGGAAACCGCCTCCTTGCTCTGCATCAGTCTCAAAAACATCAATGGGGTTCGTGGGGAGGCATGCCTCCTTGCTTTGTGGTGGGCTCGTGAAGGTCAAATTCATTCATGGAGCCTTCTGCCTCCTTGATCTATGGTGAGGTCACGAACGTCAAAGGGGTTTGTTGGGTAGCCGCCTCCTAGTTCTATGGAGGGCTCACAAAGATCAAAAGGGGTTCGCGGGGGCCTCCTGCCTCCTTGTTTTGTGGCGGGATCGGGGCCATGGGGCTCCGTGAAAGGTCTTCGTGAGGCAGCCTCGAAGACTTCCCTCTAGTTCTTCTTCTTCCAATCTTTTTGAGCCTACTAATTCCCCCCATAAAACATAGAGATGAAGAGAAATCAAGGGTCAAAGTATGATGGTCAATCACCAAAATCCATTGGTCGTCCGTGAAGCTATTTCGCAAAGGGGGCTCACAAGGCTGATAGGTGACGTACTGGCTGAGTGCTCCATGAAGCTCAGCGCGGTATGGACGCACCGTGAAGCTCCAAAGGTTTTTTCCTATAAATTTGGGAGATTACCTCTCTTTTTACCTTTTTTTCCTCCAAAAAATTTCCTTTTAACACTATCGATTCAAAAAATCTCTTGCATACTCCACGATTGCTCTCCGTGAATCGGGTCTTCTCCTTCACGACGCATAGGAAGTCTCTGACTTCACATCGGAGCACTTTGCATCTTGGAGTTGGTAGGTTGGGGC
This sequence comes from Viscum album, assembly GCA_963277665.1. Lineage (NCBI taxonomy): Eukaryota > Viridiplantae > Streptophyta > Magnoliopsida > Santalales > Viscaceae > Viscum > Viscum album. The sequence continues at coordinate 954,576,168 of OY728146.1, forward strand.
AGGGTTCCATGAACAGTCATCATGAATGTGCTCTATGAACGATTTCTATAAACCAAACCCAAAAATCACCGAAAATAAAAACTGAATGGATCAGCGAGAGGTTTCCAAGGGATCCCTGCGGATACTGCTCAAAGGGAGGAGATGGCGAATAGCTTGGGCCTAGGGGAGTTAATACGGATCCATTCTGACCACAGTTTGTTGGTGGAGCTTCTATTGTAGAGCCCGAGGAACTATCCACTATGAAAGAGGATGCCTTTGTATGGCTTCAGGTTGAGGGATGACGTCTTCATTCCTGAAAAAAGTAAGGATGAGCTAGATTACTGGTTCAGAAGTATGTCATTTCAGCACCAATGGTTCAGGCCGGCTGACAGCCGTGCCTGAGAAGACTTCACGCCTTTTAATATTGACTTCTTGTATAACCACCTGAACAACGTGGATGCGAAGGCACTACAGCTGAATATGTCCACCCCCCCTCTGTACCAGAAAATTTTGAAGGAATCCTTGAGGAAATCAAGGAAACGATGGTCTGAGGAGTGGGACTTGTGCCAGGGAGGAAACATCATAGATGACTTGGCCAGGGCCTACTGGGTAGGTTCCTCATGTGAGGAGTTTAGAGTGGAGCTGAGAAGAGTGGGTCTGTGTGATGTGGCTTAGGCCTCCTAATTCCACATTTACCGACCGGAGTAGCTAATTCCAGAATTTTTAAGCAGGTGGTCATCGAGGACCAATACCTTCCACTTACACCACAGGGATGTTGGAATCTGCTTGTGGGATGTGCACCAGATCTCAGGGGTCCTGATATTGGGGGTGATGTATAATGAATTCCTCCCCGTTATGGGTGCATGGGAGGATCCCGAGAAGATGTTTCCACTGGGAATGGGGTTGAGGAGGCTGGTGCCCGGAGAGGACAAATAAGCAATGAGGGATGTCCATTTCAGGCGGGGGTTCAAGCAGTTTCTAAATTTTCTGAAAGAGACAAACTTTTCGGTGAGGCCTCGAACTTTCCCGAAGGGGAATCAACATGGAAAAGAGCACTCGTACTGGCGTCACTTGGAGGATAGCTAGTGGAAAATCTGAGGATTTAGCATTAGCACTGAGCAGCAGCCGATAGTCAGGCTGGCGGCATTCATCACAGCTCTCATTTGTTGTTGGATCTTATCAGTGAGGGATACAAAAACGGGCGAGTGACCAAGAAAATTCATCATGGAATCCATGTTGGTGACAGGAGGGTGAGTCAACCTAGAGATCCTGATGCTCGCCAAGCTATACAAGATTTTGTGGCACATCTGCGAGTGGAAGAGGTTGTAAAAGATATGTGGTCCATTCGACCTCTTGTATGGGTGGATGGAAGCACATGTTAGGGGGGTTTATGAATACTTGAACGTCATCTCTCCTATAGGATATAACTTCCACCCATTAATCCTGAATGTCATAAGAAGATTTATGGCCAAGATGACCACACAGTATGTACTAAACCGGGTGTGAAAGGTGGAGGAATTCAACTTTCACCCATTTCCATTTCCAATGGGAGATTTCACCGATAATGACCAAGGAACGATAGAGCATTGATCTTATCTCCTGGCCTTTTGAGGTGGAGTTCTGGTGGCATGGGTGGAGTGTGAGCCCCTCTGTGATTTGTGCACCCCACACCAATTTTCCAGGCAATTTAGTTATTTGTAGTGACTGACCCTGTAGGTCTATCTAGGGGTTCTCCACAAGGAACAACCATGTGTGATGAGGAATATTTGGATCATGTTCACACAGGAAAACAGGAAGATGTGGAATGAGCAGCCTCTGCCTACCACTATTTTCAGGTTGGTAAAGAAGTATGACCAAAGCTGGGAGGCGTCCTACTCGGGGGAGATGCTGAAGTAACAAACCATTCGGGTCGGTGATGGTGAGACTTACCATCCTTGGGGCTAGGGCCATGAGGTGTCAAGGTCATCTCGCGGTGGCGAGGTTGCTGTGGCGGCAAGTCCTGTACCGATTTAAGGGGCAGCAATGGTATCAGATCCAGCAGTGGTAGCGGACCCGGTGGTCCGAGAAGAAAACTTTTATCCAGAGGGGAGGCCACCGACAAGATTCTTTGTGATATCCACCATGGCTCCAGGGAATAAGTTACGCCATATAGACATGCCGGAGAATGTTGTCTTCCTGGAGGCCTGGGAAATATAGGAATTCAAATGGAAATTCCTCAGCCCATCTAAGATGTGGCAACACTTGAACCATCTCAGTATGGATTTTCTGGTGATAGGGCCAATCAGGGATTGCTTTGTGGTGTCCCGGGTGGAGGTGGAGAAATATCTGGCGGAGCTAGACGACTTTGTGAATTCCCAGGGTTCCCTACATCAAATGACAGACCATGTCAAGGTGTTTCTAGATCGTACGGTCCCTTAATATTTTTCAGCTGCTGAATTGAAAAAGCACTCCCCTCTATCGGAAGAATGGTACGAGTTCTCCCTAGGGGACGTGGTGGTAGAGGGAGCCCATTGGAAGAGGGAGAAGTCAGCGATCAAGACCTGAATCTTGAAGATTTCACAGAGGCCCTCATGGTAAAACCCAGAGACACTTCATTAGGGTCTTCTTCCAGGTGTTTCTAGACTACTTACTAATATTTTAACTGTGCAGGAGGGTCTCATACACAGAACTCGTTCTCTCCCCTCAATAGATGCAGATGTAGACCTTCAATATCTATACATGCAGCTGCATTGATTAATGCATTTGGTGGGGCCAGTACACCCTAGGTGGATTCTCCAGATCTTTCAGACCTTTTGACAATATACAGGGGGCCACACCTCGGGGTCCCAATGATGTCAACCCAAGAACGATACTAGGAATTTGAACTCTATAAGTCTCTTCTACCAAATTCATGATTTACACCCATTGACTATGTCAACTGACATCCAAGCCCCTTTCTGGTGCGCACATTTTTTCAAATGGTGTGGGCCGCCTTGGCGAGGTTGGTTATATCTTCTAACAGCATCATTTCCAAGGGAATGATAATGATCGTGGATGAAAATATCTAGACCTTCCAAGATGTGGCACTCTGATTCATCTGTGGGACCATCAGTAGGGTTGAGCCCAAGATCATGGAGGTGGGGTCTGATGATGAGGATTGATCTGATAGTCTGGGTCCTGCCATACCAAATCAAATTCTATATGTAGACCCTACTGATGCGTTCTTGTGGGTTTTCCCTACATATGAGACTTCCAACTGTACCGACAGGGATGAGACGACCCTTAATAAAGAGGATAGAAAAATAGTATGTTTCCGATTGTGGAAGCTGATCAAGAACTTCATCAATGACACCCCCCAAATACAATGACTGGATGAAATGGATAGACTTCGCTCACATATGTGTGAACTGTGTGTTGCGGGCAGTGGATTCCCAGTGTCCCCACATGCTTATATGAGATCATATGGTGGGGAATATTCAAGAGTATGACCGTGGCCTTGGTGTGGTCTAGTATCGGAGGAAAGCAGTGAACATCAAGTGGCTCCAGGAGGCTGAAAAGGAGGTCCAGTGGCTGCATAGTCGGGCAAACAAATACTCAACCTCCCTCAATGCACAATCTGAGATAGTATTATGATTGAAGGCCCAGCTGGAAGAGGCCAAAGAGTGAATGAAGCGAGCATATGATGAAATTACCGTCATCCAGATCGTCATGGATCATTCCCATATTGTGGCTGATGAGCAGTGCCCCGTCGTTGTCAAGAAGTACTAGGAGTTGAACAGGTGGCAACAAATCATGGATGCCACCTGTCAGAGGGTGGTAGATCTATAACTCTATTTTGATAGGGTCAACCTGTCCAAGGTAGGGGTCGATCATAGGGTGTTTTAGTTCATGTAACCACTAAACGTACTTTCACACGTTGATATTTTGTGACAATTGTATACATGATTTCTGTCATTTGTGTTCATTTATTGTGCTCCTGTGACATTTTTGGAGTATCCAGTGAACATTCACTAAGCTCACATGGGTCGGTACGGATGTGGGAAACAAGGGATGACTGCCTTATTACTCTATTCAAACATGGGGGTGCAAACCCAGCTTCAGGAATATCGGGGATTGAATATCATATCTTAATTCCCAGGAGAAAATCGGAGAGGCTCGACTGGAGGACTACATGGTGTGGTAGCTATAAACCCAATGAATGCAAAGGTAAGGCTTGACCCAAAGAAAAGTGCATGGTTGGTCCTATTTATCCCATGTGGATGGGAATCAAGCCACACATAGTTCTGAGGAGTGGCACGGTAAGGTACCAGTGCCAGAGATAAAACGGTCGTGTGGGTCTAGCCCTCTCCCAAAAAGAAGTGGAATTTGATGGTTCTTGTTTGTACTTTAAATTAAATGGATATATATTTTTTGTGAAGCGATGGACCTAGAGTATCTAGACTAGGCTTCACCAGAAGAATCAATCCGTATACACCCATTGAAAAATGGTATGGTAGATGATCGATACCAAACATGATGTCCCCTAGAGAGAGGACATAATTATGGAGTGTCATTTTTCATTGTGTGTCCAGGACGACAATGTCGCAGTTTAGGTTCATGTGATGGGACAAGGCCATGAACTTTTAACATAGTGCATGATAGAAGAAATAGTATAAAATCATGTGGGACTAGGCATCATAGTTTAATGTCATATGGCTCAGACATATAAAGGAGAGAAGAGGATCCATGAGGGATGCACACGGTGTGATGAAGCATACACGATGTGAATGAGGACACTTTCCACATCATAACATCTACGATTCTGAGGAGAAAACTTTGGGTAGAGGGACTAGGAAAGGTTAGAGGATAATGGGCAGGAAAAACTAGATCCCAGTTGAGCTGGACCAGAAGACGAGATGTCCAGTTGTTCCTATATATCCCATGAGGATGAAAATCAAGCCACACGTAGTTCTTGAAGGTTCCTTTTAACAACGTGTGGGACAACATATAGTTTAATGTCACATGGGACAGGATGGAGGGGGGATAACTTCTAAAAATGGGCATAGGTGGTGTGGCTAATGAAAACCCGGCGTGAATGAGGACACTATCCCATACCACACAACGTGGTCCCAAAAGTTTCAGAGCCTAGAAGGAAGAATAGAAGAGATAAATTATTGGACCTCAAGTTGGACCAAAAGACGAGACACCTAGTCATTCCTACGTATCACATACGAATTGGATTCAAGTTGTATGTAGTTCTGAAATAGTTATTAGTTAATGCTCCTAGATCTCAAACCGGAGAGAAGTGAAACTCTTCTAAATAGGCACAACCCTTGATCCAATCCCTAAGCCCACGTGAGTCGAGATCGGTGTGGGAAACAAGGGTGCAAAAGGTCTTGGAAATACCCGGAATGTACGTAGGGGAGAAATCGGTGTGGAGACCTAAAGAATGCCTTACCACGGTTTTGTCCTCCTACCGTGAAAATGTGCACTGAGGGATAGTACCAAGAGTGTAAAAATTCCATATTAAACAAGATGAGGTGGAAAATGATGTGAATCATGGGACCAATATTTTGGGCATAATGGGGTTGGTGTGACGATGGAGGATAACTGTTAACCATGTTTGAAACACAGTATCCATTTCGTGTGACCTGATATGGGAACAAAAAATGATCATCAAGTGCTGACTGTATTTGCAACGTGGGACTTGTATCAATTTTTTGTTTAAAACCCTCGAGGATGTTGGCCTGTAATGGTAGGAGGTCCCTTCATCCGAGCATCCATGCCATTTGGGGGTCCCTTAGGATGTGAAAGGTGATTAAATACCTAATAAAGGGGAACACAAAGCCATAAAAATGGGTGAATGCATTTCTGGGTAGAATCAAACACTCTAGGTGGTAAACTAGAGGACTCTTAGACATAATGGTGAATCCATGAAGTGGATCAAGGGGATCAACATGAAATTGAATGATTTGAAATGATGAGTATAGAACAAGGGGATAGAGAACTCTTAGGAGAAAGAGGCACATGGAGTGGTTGTTACAGAACTGATGTGAATGAGGGCGTAAACCCATACTACACCATATTCCCATTTACCTATGGAAATGCTTTCCAAGGGGCCAAGATGAGGCTGGACCCGAAGATGAGATTTCCATGTGGTCCTACATATCCCATAAATATGGGAATCAAGCGAAACATAGTTCTAATAGAGACACAGATAGGGGTAGGATCCTCCAACGAGGGAGGTGTAGGACACGGTGAGTAACCTGACATGAATGAGGTCACAATCCCATACAACATCATATGATCAAAAGTGAGAACTTGGGCCAGGGTCTCAGGATTTGGCCAGAAACATAATATCATGGCCATATTGCAGTTTTAACATCTTTCAGTGAGGATAATAGTGATCTTAGTTTAAGTTTATAGAGCTCGGACCATAGATGCTTTTTTAAAATGTCGTAGTGAGGGAAGAGGACAACTGTTGACTAGATTCGCAACATAGCTTCCATCCTTGCGTGACCAGAGGTTGGGGCAAACAATTGAGCATCAACTGTTGACCGTATTCACAACACGGGACTTGTATCAATTTTTTGCTTGAAATCCTCAAGGATGTTGGCCCGAGTGGTAGGACCGCCCTTGAGGTGAGAATCCATGCCATTTGGGGGTCCTATTGGACACAAATGAATGGAAACCCAAATGATGGGTCTCGTGAAGCATGGCAGGGCAAGTGCTTGTGGATGGGGGTGTAAGTGGAGATGGAACACCTAAAGAAGATGTGTGTGGAACGACTAGATAGCCCAACAAGAATAAAAATGTGATTCCATACCACACCGCGCAATCCCAAATGAGAACTTGATCCAAGGGGCTAAAAGGGTCGAGGTACCTGATCTTGGGCATCCCGATCAGCCATGGACACATAACCTCTTATGCATTTGCTACCTCAACATAGTCTTTAAACCCACATGAGTAATGATCAGTGTTGGAAACAAGGACTAGGACTTGGCTCTCCCCATTATATAAGGGTCATATAGCAGGCATCACCAGAGGGAGACCACAAATTAATGATATAGAGGGGAAAAAGCCACTACACTCAATATTTGGGACATATGGGGGTGGACATAATGACAATGGATAGATGTTGACCATGTTCAAAACATAGCGTCCATATCATGTGACCTGAAATGGGAACAACGAATGAGGATCGCCCTCTGTACCCATTCTCAACGTGGGGCTCGTTTCAATTTTTTGTTCTAAATCCCCAAGTATGTTAGCATGTAATTGTAGGAGGGCCCTTGGGCTGAGCATTCATACCATTTGGGGGTAATTTTGGACATGAAAGATGATGGAGTCCCAATCAAGGAATTGTGAGTGAAGCATAAGTGAGCTTCTGCATTTCAACGTCAAACAGGGTGGCGAAAGAGGTGGAAGTCTCCTGGGAGTGGAACACATGGTGGGGTTATGATGAACTCTATGTGAATTGAGGTAATAGATTGTACCACACCATATGTCTTGACTCGAGGGGATATTTTGGAGTTTTAGGCTGGACTGACAGAAAAAATGTTTGGCCATTCCTACGTATAACATGAGGATGGGAATCAATCCATATGTAGTTCTTGAAGGATAGGTAGTTTAACATCATGCGTTGAGTACGTGGGAGGATAAAAGAATGGGGAGTAGGCACATGGTGTGACCATCATAATCCTGACATGAGTGGGGATGAAGAATCCTACACTGTACCATGCAAGGACCCTTCAAGAGAACAATAACGACAGGTATAGTTGAAGAGAAGAGTTTCGAGGCTGGACTCAGGACTATGTGTCTGAGCATTCATATGTATCCCATAAGGATTGGAATCAAGCCTTAAATAGTTAAAGAAGATCCATATAGTTTAATGTCACACGGGATAATGAACAGTTTAACGTCATGCGGGAGGATGAACTATTTTAACGTCGTGCAGGACAAAGCAGTTTAGGTTCATGTAGGACCTGGCAGTTTAGGGTCATGTAGGACCCACTAGTTCAGGAGAAGTAATTCATGGTAAATTTTTCATTGGTGGGAGGAGTTATACGCTCACCATCCATGGTCACCAGTGGGTCAGCACCATTGGGATAAACCTTGTGAATTATGTAAGGTCCTTCACATTTGGGCTCCAACTTGGGTGGTTTCCTGGCAGTTATCAATGGTGTCCAGATATCCAATACCTAATCTCCTTGCAAGAAGTAATGGAGGTGAATTTTTTTGTTGAAGGTTCTGGATATCTTGTTTTGATGTCTTTCCAAATTGTGCAGGGCCCGATTCCTATTTAGGTCGAGTGCTTCCAGATCAGCCAGGTGAATTTCAACTGCCTTATCTGCTTTCTACTGGTCACAGACCATTGTGTGTAATGAAGGAAACTGAATTTCAATGGGAAAGATGGATTCTGTTCCATATACCTAGGAATATGGTGTCAACTATGTGGAATTACGAGTCATTGTCCGATAAGCCCAGAGGGAATTGGGGAGCTTGTATGACCAACTCTTCTTGTTATGTCCAACCATTTTCTGCAAAATGTTAGAGAGGGTTTTGTTGAACACCTCAATCTGCCCATTTTCATGCACGTGGTAGTGGGACGTGTGGTTATAATGGATGTTTTACTTGGAACGCAATTTCATCTGCTCAACCGCTCGGAAGTCGGTGTCGTTATCGGTGATAATGGCATGATGGAATCCAAATCAGTAAATGATATTAGAGTGCACGAAGTCAAGATAGAATGGTCCTCGACCTCCTTTAGAAGAAATACCTCTGCCCACTTGGAAAAGAAATCCATAGTGATCAGGATGATGCGACACTGGCGAGCTGTCGCCGGTAGATATGGTCCCATGACACACCACCGACTGCAAAGGGCAAAGAGTACTTGGTAGCGTGGAGAGGCTCTAGTGGCTTATGCATGAAGTTAGCTTGGATACGGAACACATGGAACCTTTTGGAGAACTCAATGCAGTCATGGATCATGGTGGGCCAAAAATATTCTAGTCTCCATATCTGGTGAGACAACATCATCCTAGTCTGGTGGGCACCGCAGGAACCGACATGAACCTCTTGCATGACGTGATAAATCTCGAGTCCTTGGATAAAACGGAGGAGAACACCATCAAACCCATGCTTGTAGAGGATCTTCTCAAGGTTGGGACCACTCTAGTGGGTAAAATGTAGCACGCGAGATCATATTTTCTCGCACTCGGCCTGATCTGTTGGAAGATTACCGTGTCAGAGGTATTCAACCAATGGTATCCTCCAATCAGGATTCAATTCAATCACTGCATCCGGGGGACCTGGGGGTCCTAACATAGAGGTACATATAGTAAGATGGCATACCTGTGTGATGTCATTGTCATATGGAGTGATGGGAGAAAGGGCTCTTCGATTTTCCACTAGGATAATCAAGTCATCCTGCTCGGGCTCTGAAAGTTATACAGGTAGGTCGGCCAAGGAATTAGCTCGACCATTTTTTGACCAAGGAACATGGGTAACCTCTGGTTGAGATGGGACTAGGCCATTAGCTGGAGAGTTCACTCCAACAACGGTATGAGATCAGGATTTCTAACGATATAGTCACTGTTGATTTTCTTGATAACTAGTTCAGAGTCCCCTTTCAAATGTAAATGTGGCACGTCAATCTCAAGAGCTAGGTTGAGGCCAGTGATGAGATCCTAATACTTTGATTCATTTTTGGTGAATCCTTATAACAATAGAAATGAAAATTTAATAATTTCTTATGCCATGGGTAATAAAGAAAATACCCATGCCTAACCTGTTGAGCCTGGTGTCATTGAGACTCTTGCTGGTGGGGCTTCGGGAAGCACCATCGAAGTGCATCTGCCAGCACGAAATGGATTGTTTTACCAAGAGGATCGCCTCATTGGGAAAATATAGGTCTAGAGACTGGTCCACAGGGGTTGGATGGGCAGTAAAAAAGTCTTCTAATTCTTTCCCCTTGATAACCTTCTGGGGCACGAACCTGATGTCAAACTGAAGTAGGATTACCACCCATCATGCTAGGCGGCCTATTAGCATGGGATGACTCATGATGTACTTTAGTGGATCTAATTGGGACACTATATGTACCTCATTGTGTTTAAGGTAATGTCACAACTTCTGTACCATGAATACCAGTTCAAGGAAGCTCTTTTCAATGGGGGAGTATCTGATCTCTTTATTGAGGAGCATGCAGTTGAGGTAGTAAAGATTGTTCTCCATCCCATCATTGTTCTTCTGGGTGACAAGGGAGTCAAGTGATCATTCCCGGGTAGTCACACAAATGAAAAGTGGTTTTCTAGAGATAGGTGGCATTAATACCAGAGGATGGAGTAGATACGTATTGATTTCCTCAAATGTGGTCTTGTAATCTTCATCATATTCGTTAGTGGTGCCTTTCTTCATGAGTCGAGAATAGGGCTTACACTTGCATGCCATATTCTCAATGAATTGGCGTATATAGGCTAAGTGTCCTTGAAAACCTCAAAGATCCTAAATATTTCTCAGTGGAGACAACTGTCTAATGGCCTTGATCTTCTCTAGGCCGATCTCAATTCCTCTGTATCATACAAAGAAGACGAGAAACATTCTAGAGGTGAACTTGAAGGGACACTTAAATGGATTCATCTTCAGGTGACGGGAATAGAAGAAGCTATACACATTTTGATGGTCTTTGAGATGGTCATGACACTAGCGAGATTTGACCACCAGATCATCCACATATCATTCCCCCAACATTCCATGGATTGGATTAAATATGTGATGCATATCCCACTGGTAGGTGGCACCTATATTCTTTAAACCTAAGGGAATGACATGGTAAAATAAATTACCATGTGGCACCCTAAATGCTATGGACTCCTCATTCTCGGGGTCCATTCAGATCTAGTTGCACCAAGAGAAATTGTCTATAAAGGAGAGGGATTGGAAATTATCCATAGCATTGATCAGCAATTCTGTAACAGGAAGGGGAATGTCATCCTTTGGGCACTGACAGTTGAGATCCTAGAAGTCGATTCAGACTCTTCTCTACCTGTTCTTTTTCTATAATGGCATAATGTTGGAAAAAAACATGGGGTACTAGACCTCCATAACGAAATTGGATCTGATGATCTTCTCAAATATGACCTCAGCCATAACGTCTTGAGAAGGGTGCATCTTCCTGGCAGGCTGCATGAACCCGTGAAGATTTGTCGAGAGACAGAGGTAGTGTACAGCTACCTAAGGATCTAGTCCTGGAATCTCATCATAGCTCTAGGAGATACATCATGATGTTGATTCAAGAAGTCTATGTACTGCTGCTGCTCCTTAGGAGGCATTGCAGCACTGATCAATGTGGGCCTTGAATCTGCCTCGCCATTGAGGTTCGCCTATACGAGTTCATCGACCATGGTGGAGACGCACTCCTAAAAGGTTAGGGGAGTGTCCTCAAAATCCTCTTATTCACTTTAGAAGGAGGGTTCCCAAGAGGTAGGAGCTTCATCTTGGTTGACAGACCAATGTGAGAGGCTGGTACCAGCCTGAGCGGCAGTGGACAGCAAATCGAGAGATTCATGTGCTGCCGAAACCATAGAAATGAAGGAAGTTGATCATATCTCATCTGGTATTCAGCCAAAGGGGCCATGCATGATGATATCAAAGGAACAGTGGTGTGTCGGCCTGATCCGGTTGATTCCCGCCCAGCGAAATAGTCAAGTATGACATATTTCTATTTCTATGGGGTAGAGACATCTCGATGCCTTAAGGGAGTAGGGAGCTTAGGGATCACTGAGGATTGATTCGTATAATATTATGAATTTATCCCTTTGCGGTCCATGTACATGAGAATATGATTCCACCTTATACCAGAGACCGCAAAATTTTTCCCCATATCTGGGGTTTTTGGCCTCGAATTGATGGATCGTGAAGATGTAGGGGTCATCCAGATCTACCTAGGCATCGGTTACAACCGCAACTGGTTCAACCTCACTGGTCCAAATATTCTTGTCCGTTCTCTTGTAATAATCGACATCTAGGTAGCAGGCTTCACAATAGGAAAAATGATATGTGTCGCCTTGGAGAATTCCCACTTGACCATTAAGGGAGTACTTGAGGAACCAGTGATGCAATGAGGGAACCTCCACGTGTAGGTGGATCCATGGTCTACCCATCAATGCTTTGTATGTTGTGTCTTGGGAGACAACCATATACTCGGTGCTGGAAACTAGGTGAACAAACTGGATTTTCAAGAAGATATTCCGACTGGTATATGTTCCGTCCGGTCATAACATTGGATTCATAGGTCTGAGGGACTTAGATCATCTCCAGACAATACCAGCTTTCGCAGTGTCCGTGTCAAGATAAGGTTAATTCTGGAGCCTGTGTCAACAAGACTGCAGCGAACCTCCCCGCCATTGAATTTTCTGGTCATGTATAGTAGGTGGATGTGCCAATGTATTAGAGAGACTTTATCTTCTCCAAAGAAGAAGATGATGGCCTGGAATTCAGTATTCTCTATTTCCTCAGTGTGAAAGGCCTCTCCAGCTGTTACCTCTATCTCAAACTAGAGGGGGCATCTTAAAGGCTCAGTGAGGGCCTCACGCATATCTAATGACAGGAGAAGGGCCTCAAGGATGGATAACCTTTCTGGAATAATGGGAAGATTCTTATGAACAATGTACTTCTACACCAAGAAATAACTTATGCTTATAGTAGCACAGAAGGTAGTGGAGGCGGGCCTGATGACATAGGATATAGAGGCTGTGTGTGCTAAGCTCTGTGCTGGGCCTACTGTCTGTTCTTAATGACATGCACGGACTAGTATAAAGTGCCAACTGATGTTCCTTGATGACCTTAATGGTCATGGCTCCACCAACATTGGCATTGGTTGGGGACGTTGGGGAGATCCTCCTAGTGCTTCCCATCATCGGCAGTCATGTAGGGGTTTACCAGCTCCATGGTGTCAGTCGAAGCGCTCTGTTGACTTTCACTCGAAGATTCATCCTCTACTGGAAAGATTATTGGAGAAATTTCCATCTCCAGGGGTACGAAGTCGCTGAGAGTATAGGACATTGATGGCATTGGTGGGGCAGGTTGTTTTCCCTTGCATCGTTGATGCTTTCTCTTCTGGGAAGGGGATGGTTGAAATGACGATGCAGAAGTAGTAGTTGTGGATTCTAAAGGCTTTGGATGATTCAGGTGTTCACGGATGATACCATGGGCACATGTGACCATTTTTTGAGCCATCTAGTCGTCATTCTTCTGGACCCACGTTTTGAAACCTGCTTCCACTCACCGTCACTGTTGCAGTTGTTGTCTGGTCTTACGAAGATACATGCCACTTGTGTCGGGGCCGGCCCCAACCTGACTATGTTGTTATCGAACTGGTCTTGGATCCAGTATTTGAAGACATAGAACTGCTCGAGGGTGTGCCCCAGGATCCTGTGATAAGGGAAGTAGTTGGGATGATCAGTGAGGTTCGCCTCTTTTGGCCTTCTGCCCTTAGGAAAACACAAAATCCCCTATTCCAATCCCCTTTGAAAATAGCCAGGAACCTAATTCTCATTGAAAGATTATGTCTAGTTTTGTCTGATCAGAATGGATGCCCTTGGATCCTGATTCTGACGAGGGGCTAGAGGAGCCTGTTGAGGAGGTGGGGCCTGATAGTACCACCTATGTAGTTGCGGCACATTACGCGGGGGTGCTTGCCGATTTTGAGGCGGCCGCAGCTGGGTTGGAGGCTACGCCTGTGGTGGAGAGCCTCTGTACGGTTGTGGAGGCCTCTCTACTTGTGATAATTCTAGATGAAAAGGGGCCTCTATTTGGGCCACCGCGGCGGGCTCGGTTCTGACAGCCCTCCTTGCGGGAATTACCGGAGGCAATGGACATGCCAGGATGTCCTGTTGTAGGGATTCTTCCAGGCGCTGAGCCTTACCAGAGATGTCTCAAAATCATACATGGTATTTTTGGGTCATTAGAGATAGAACCGGTTCCATCTTAACATTTCCCACAAACGTTGTCAACAATTTATCCATAGTCAGTGGCATTTCAAGCGAGTATGTGAGTCCTTTCTACAAGGTGATAAAGTCCACGACATGCTCATCAATCCTTTGTTTTCACTTGAAGAGTTCTTCTATACTGGTCTTCCGAGTGGTGGACCTGAACTATTATAGAGATTTTCTTCAGTGATCCTCCTATCCCACTATAGACCCGAAGTGGAGTTGGCTATACTAGACGATTGTAGGCGCTTCCAATGTCTATAAAAAACATCGGAGCTTGGAAGCTTCTTGTTGCACTAGAGTCCCTAACATGGGTCCATAACACAAAATGAAGTGGGCTCGATATTGTGGGTTGTCACCCGTCCCATTAATTGGGGAGATGTTGGGATTTCTAAAACGCAGCGGAGCTGGCATACCATCCACCCACGCCGAATATGTCTTTCCATCAAGGGGTGTGCCACATGTTGCATTTCCAATGCTTCCAGGTTAGCGATGAGTGTCTCCATGGATCATCTGGGTGGGGGTACCTATCTTGATTGGGATACCTAACTACGAGTTTGTTGGTGGGTTCTTCAACATGACAATCAGGCCTAGAGTCTCATGGAGCATATGGTGGGGTGGCCTGCTGAGCAATTGGGGGACCTTGAGCTCGGTCCCATGGGTTGTTACGTCGTTCAGGAGGATTTGGCGATACGCATTTTACCCTCTTGTCGTATGTTGTGGCCTCTACCCTGCCTACATGGGTTGGATTTTCAGGGTCGCCTAGAGGAAAAGCACTTGGAGGATTTGTGTCTACCACTACTGTAATGGTCGCAGATCCTCGTAATTTGGATGTTGTTCTGCAGTGAATTCAGCCTGGATTTTGTCAACTATATTTTTCTATTTGTCAAGTTATTGATGCATTGCACCCTTCTCAGGGCTCCCTTCGTCATCTTCACTGAGGCAGATGGTCGAATTGTTTGGCGGCTCCAAGGTTCTCTATACCCTTACCAAAATTCTAGATGAGAACTAATGCGTTGGTGGGCGCAGGGAGACCTACTAGATTCCTCTACTAGCAAGTAACTCTTCTTGATGGATCAAGTAGTGGTGGTACACCCTCAGTGGGTAAGTCCCTATCAAGAAGCTCCATCTTGTTCTCCTCCTTTAATATATTAGTCATGTTGACAATGACCCTTCCTGGGGTCATGTCCTCAATATTGCTTAGCGAGTCGGGCTACCATCAGATAGGACTGAAGAGGACGGCATCACACTGCCTCTAGCCGCAGATTTTCCTGTGGGGGAAGCCTCCTTAATAATATTGTGGAGTTCTTTAGAACTATGAACACATTTCTGTTAGAGGTCTCTATGGTGGCCTGATGACTCAGGGCACTAGTCCCCAGGGAGTGGAGCCATGTTGACCAGATAGCATTGCTCATTGATGTCCTAGAAATTCTATTGGCTCCTGGGATAAGCCACCCGCTGGTGACGAAGGTGGAAGTGCATCACCCAGAGGGTTCGACGAAAACACTCAATCTCCTCTAGGTTAAGGAATTCCGACACACTAAAATTCGTCACCACAACCGGCCAGAACATCTCGGGGAATTTTTACACTACGAGGATATTCCATAAGCTCATTGGTTCTAATTCAGTGTCTAGCCCTTAATTTGGGGTGGCTAAAGAACTAGAAATGGTACTGAGGCAGACCGCTGGGATGACATGCTGACCAGTGGAGAATATGGTGAACGGGCTGAAAAGTTAGAAAATATTGAGCAATCCAATGAAGAGTGTAGTGACCTGGCCGCTACATCGCAGCAAGATGGGCTAGGGACCAGGGTTTTTGGCATAACATCTTTGTTCACTATTGGACTTACACCATGTCCCTTCTTCCATTGCTCCAAAAAATAGCTCTGTATGGTCTCTAGTCGAGGTAGAGGGTGCTTCTGGTGAAGACAGTGGAAACTTCATGGTCGATCCCCAGGGAAACACTATGTTTTCATCCTCCTAGATGTTTATATGGAGGGAGGTAAGGATCTGGTGGACCTCACATTCTGGGATTATGAGGGTGAGGTGCCTCTTTCCTACCCCAACCCTTGACTCAGAGGATTGAGGGGAGGATTCCAATGCTGAGTCATACTCTGATTTGGAGTTTGAGAAGTGGAATGGTTTGATATCTGTTTAGAACTTCCCATAATTCTTCATATGTTGGTGATGACCCACCTTCTAGACCTTCGATGGCTCTTCGGGATAGGGTAGATTTCTGACATGAGGAGGCCCTTCGACTATACTAGTGCAGGGGCGAGGATGGTTTCCAACTGAGTAAGCCGGGGTGCGAGGAGCACTAGAACAGATATCAAAGTGGGCATGGGGAGGACTTTCGTGGGTAGCGCTGAAGCTGGTAAGACCTCCACTAGAATCGATATGAGTATATAGAGGACCTACATTATTGTTTTCCCTTGTGAAATTAGTATGAGGAGGGTCCTTGTTCTAGTCGAGCTGAACATGGGTAGGACCTCCGTGCTAGGTGATGGTGGAGTGACATTTCCCCTCACTCCTCTAATTGCTAGGGTGAGGAGGACATTCACCAGCTGCTATGTGGAAACAAGTAGGGTCCCCACATTGGAGAGTGACCGTATGTGCTATGTCCCCATACCAATGGTCTGTGGTGGGAGGAATGACTCCATATCCGGTGTAGCGGGCACGTGAGAGACTTCCGTACTGACTACCCCCATCATGGGGAGGACACTCATTTGGATTGAATATGGAATGGGGTGGACCTCCATGATGTTCTTAGAGGTAGGGAAGGCTCGTGTTCTCTATGGTAGCGGTATGGGGAGGACCTCGGTACTAGGTGGAATCGCTGCTGGTTAGTCTACGGCGGCCACTACCTGTGCCAAAAACCAACGGAATCGACCCAGCCAGCTCGTGGTGTAGTTTGGGCCTCAATCCAGGTTGGGCATTTGAAAGTACCTGCTCAGCGTACACAGTGAGTTGGTGATATGTGTTAGCGATGGCTCAGGACATAGTAGCCACTGATGTTGATGCCCCTTGGTGGACATCCTCTTAAACTTGCACCTGACGCTGGCGTCGGGTTAGAAGGACTAGAGTCGGTGGTCTAGGTACATGGATTACCTACTCCTGAGTGAGTAAGACTGGGTGGCATTGCTGACGCAGCTTGTTGGGAGCCCTTACTAGGAGCCGTTGGAATTGGATCTAGGCTGGGCTGACCTAGATATCCCCTACCTCATTGACTTAGGGAAAGGAGTCATCTAGATGCTCCTGTTTGAGGCTCTTGAAATAGTTATATGTTGGAGTGGGGAGTAGTGGCTCCCTACGCGGCCCTAAGAGGGTGGCGTTGATGATGAGTAAAGGATGCCTCGTAATCAAGGCAAGTGATATCCTGAGTCGTGATAACACCCTCCTCCTCATACTGGCGTACGAGGTCATTGATCACACTTCATTGGATGAACTCTGAGGGAGAGATGGGGTAGGGGCGCCCAGTGGTTATGGTCGTTGAGATCATCGCAGAAGAGATGGGAACTGCACAGGACTGGCATGCTGGTTCTACCCCAACCCCTGCGTCGGTGGGTAGGTGGTGATCGAGTTCCGGGTGCAGATTCCCGGTTCTTGAAAGTAGGGAGATTAACTCATCAGTGATAAAAGAAAAAGGGAATCGATGAACAGTTCTACAGTGCCATTATGTCTTCCATGACAAGTAAGAGGGATCCATGCTGACAATGTCATCGATCGGGATGCCCAATTTTCCAATGCCCCAGCTTCTAGTGAGTTTCACACCAGGACAACTATTTTCTTGGTGGGACCTAGCACCGAATAGATGGATCCAATTACACTCTAATCCACTGATATCTCTAACACTACTAATCTTCATATTGAAGATCAAATATCCACGTCGGGTTCACCATTAATGATTCTGAAACCTTCGTCGGGGTAGAAACCTTCGGTCTGGGGAGTAGTAATGTAACTGGAGTGTCTGGACACTGGAACACCAGTGCGTTTGGGTTTCTTCCCCTTAATATAGGGCTTCTCGAGGTAATGTAATCCCAAGGCATCACATATATAATGTGGGGAATTTTATTCTATAGGCATCTATATGAGGTTTTCCTCATCTTCTAATGTTTAAAATTGGGTATGTCGCTAGTTTAACGTCTAGTGGAGACGGTTATGCCAAAGGTCTGTCTTCTGGGTTTTTCCTTATGCATCTCATGTTTAACACGAGGTAGGCTCTGAGTTTAACGTCTTGCGGAGACAAAATGAGGGTGATCAGAACAACCCATTGAGACAAATCAGATTGGTACATCCCTAGGATGGATCTCTAGGAGTGTTTACTAGGCAGAAGGGTCAAAACACTCAATAAGAGAAGACCCAGGATTGTGTGTCCCATAAAGGGGAGATGTGACACCGTGATGCCTGATCTAGACACCACTGAGGGTGGATCAGGGAGAGTACACCCCAGAAAGGGGGAACACAATGGTTTGCTATCAACTGGGATTTAAAACTTGTGGAGGATTCTTACGTACCCTGTGTAGAAGAAAGGGATCAAAACCCACGTAGTTCGAAAGGTTGATGAATCGGGGTGTGGAGAAATCACAAAATAACATGGATACATGATGGGGATTACACATGGAAAGTGGCCATGGTACTACTAGGAGAAATGATGATGTTGATGACATGATCCCACCAAGATGTGACGGCCTAGGTAAGAATCAGAATGGGTGATGGAGAGCTAAGTGAAGAGGGTGAAGAATGAGATGGAGTCTACTTGAGGATGACGGTGATGTTGGGATTGAGTCTCGAAGATACTTCCTACCTATCTCTATGGAAGGGAATCAAAGTCCTTGTAGTTCGGTGGTTCCAATGGTTTACTACTGGCTATGGTCTGAGTGGCTTACTACTTAATAGGGGCCACAACAGCTTACCATGGGATGGGGTCACAACGGTTTACCGCTAGATGGGGTTAATCCTCATGGAAGATTCCTACATACCCTACCTATGAGATAGAGATCAAACCCATGTAGTTATTGTGGGATGTGGGTTGGTGAACCGATGTGGAGGAGGATCTGGGTTCCGATGGTTGTTGGCCTTGAACCTCAGGGAGGTTTCCAACATACCTTTCCTTGGAAAGGATCAAAGTCCTCATCATTCAGATGGGTGCAATGGATTATCGCTGACATGGGGAACAATGGATTACTGCTGATTGAGGTCCATAGTTTAATGTCATGTAGGACGGGGTGAACCGACATGAAGGAGGACCTGGGGCCTAGATAGATGGTGGTATTGAACATCATGGAGGCTTCTTACGTACCCTACCATGGAAGGGTTGAAAGTACATGTAGTTCATTAGTAGTGGGAGAACCGATGTGATGGGGTTCAGAGCGATTAGGTGTTGGACTTGAACCTCAGGGAGGCCTCCTACGTACCCTACCTTGGCAAGGATCAAGGACCTTGTAGTTCAGATGGAGTGTTTGTGGCTTACACTCTAGGCTTCCTAGGTAGGATTTCATGGTCAATGCTTACTCTAATCCCACATAATTGATGCTCGGTGTGAGAAACAAGAGGCAACAATGAACAGATGATCACATCACGAAAGGTGCGTCCATGGGAAGTGGTATGGGGCTACGTGTAGTTGGTGTCCCAAAGAGTAAACAAGGGATTGCGCATGGTTAGCAGCCCAAAGAGGAAACATGGGCTTACTCTGGGATGGAGGCATGGGGAGGTGGATATTGGGACTTACTCTATGATGGAGGCCCAGGAGGTGACAAAGCCCCACAGGAGAGGGATTTTTCACCCAGGAAGAGAGGAGTAGGGATGCTACCTCCTACAAAAAAATATAAGGAGTTACACCAGGACAGTTTCCCTCTCCCCACGGATGGACGTAGCTTCAATAAAGAGGATTTCATTCCATGTGAGGAATGATCTCAATCTTGTGGATACTAGTGGGCGTAGAGAACATTCGAGACGGGGCATCCCGCGTGAACGACATGGGGAAAGGTCACAATTTAATGTCTTGTGATGAGGATGATGGGGCTTGAAAGTTTAAAGTCCTACAGCTTGGATGATGTGGGTTTATTCTACTCCTCGAGAACTTACATAACTGATACCCACCCACCCTTGAGGGAAGGAAGGCGTCGGAAATGTCGTGACTGGGGGGTGTTGAGAGGTGATCCCATTAGAGGTCTATGTTAGCATGGCTATGCGAATAATTAATAGCCGTTAGCATGACTATGTGAGGAAGCATGAGGCGAAGCAATGCAATGTGAAGCACCACCAAAGGGACTTTGAAGTCACTTTATGAAAATCTAGAGGGTTTCACGAGAAAAGGAGTTGTATGGAAAATGAGTTCATATGTAGAAGCCTTATAGAGCTCCTGTGATCCATGTAGTGGAGGGGCTTCATGGAGGTTTATGCTTCAAAAAGATAAGTGGCCTTGCCTAGGCATAGGGAAAAGGTGAATATAGGAGGATCTTTACAAAGTGGAAATGAATTTTTGAAGCAATGCCTCGAAAAGCATGGGTTCCTCGCGAAGAAAGGTGTTGTGAAGCAATGTACTTTGTGAAGAAGAATGACCCTGCCTTAGCATGTAGGTTGCATGTGTATGGAGGGTGTTTCGCGAAGTAAAAATTCTTCGTGATGACCCAAGTCCCTGTGGGGACCTCCTTCCCTCATGAGGGACTGTGGTCATCATGAAAGGAAACCCTCTTGGAAGAGGGGTTGAATTAAAGCATAGGGGGAGGAACTTCCCAATTCAAAAGTACCTTCAGAGGATCATGGTTCGTAGAACAAGAAGTAATTTTCTATTTGACAGTTCAGAAGGTGAAAGGTTGGATGATCCGTCCTTTGGGCTTGAGGGGTGCCCTATATTTAAAGGCAAGAGGCGCTGTGAATCATAGCTCACATGGTGCAAAGACAGAGTTCTCTCCACGGTGGGTTGCGAACATCAAATCTGCTCATGGAGGATCACTCCTACTTGCTTCGCAGTGGGCTCACAAATTTCAAATTCATTCACGCAACCTCCTATGTCCTTTCTCTGTGGAGGGGTCAGGAACGTCAAAGGGTTTCATGGACAGTCTACTTATTTTCTCTGAGGAGGGCTCAAGAATGTCAAAAGGGTTCACAAGGTGGCCCACCTCCTTGCTCCGTGGCGGGCTCTCGAACGTCAAATTCATTCGTGGAGCCTCCCACTTCCTTGCTCCGCGGCGAGGTCACGAACATCAAAATGGTTTTCTGGGTGGCTGCCTCCTGGATCTAGGGTGGGTTCATGAACATCAAAGGGGTTCACGGGGACTCCCTCCTCCTTTCTCCGCGGTGGACACAGGGCCACAGGGCGCCGCAAATGGTCTTCACGAGGCAGCCCCAGATACTTCCTTTTTGTTCTTCTTCTTCCCAACTTTTGGCGCCAACAATGATAGAAGTATAGTAATATAGGGAGAGACGGGGGGTGAGAGGATCTTCGATGGAGCTCAGGAAAAGCTAGATCCTCATACCTCAGGTGTAGACTATCGACACAGTTGAAGATTCGATGGATTATGCCCAAAGAGAGTCTGTTTTTATGTTTTTGATATAATGCTTAATATATTTTCCTATTTCTTGTATTAAGACCCTATTATGATTTATAATGACCCCATGGGATTGATCTATTAATAAATAGGGGTAAATGGGTATTTTAAATAGATTGTAATGGTTTTTATTTGGTAAATCCCAATCACACATCACATAGTTCAATGAACAAACAAATTTTACTCTTCTTATTTTGAAAATATTCATTTATTGATATATATTTTGTGTACTTGTAGTAAACATCATCATCTTGTACTTGGACATGTAGTTGAGTACATGGTTTAAAGGATTTTTCATAACAATATGCCTTATACTTAGGGTACAAATTGTGTACTCTTACTTAGCCATGTATCTGAGTATATTCCAAGAAATCACATGTTGGGGAACTTGGGAATATAGGGTACATAGACATACTCCATATGGGGCACACTCCATGTAGTAGTACATGTCCATAAAAAGATACTTGTCCAAGCCATGTGCATTACATGGGAAAATAACCCATGTAGAGCATGTGTTTTGTATATGATTTACACGCCATGTACATACTGGCCACATCCATCTAGACTATACACCCAAGTGGGGCTTTGAGAGTATACACCATGTGCTCCAGTATAGAAATTGTTTACTTCTTACTTGATACACTTAAAGGGTATTTAATTTTTTTACACCCTGAAGTCAGAATTTGAAATAATAGAATTCCATATGGAGTTTTTTTCCTCATAGATCATGATGGTGGAACCCTTAGGGTGATTTGAGGGCTCTAAAAAGGTATTTTTTGGTGAGTAGTCTATAATGGCTGGCTAATTCCTCCAATAATTAATTTTTTTATCTCATGAGGGTGATATATAGGATGAGACCCAACTGGGGGTTCTAATAATGATTGGTTGACATATAATGGGTATCTATTATCCTTGTTTATATTTTTCATGGAACAATCCTCTGTTTTTGGGACTGATTTGCGACTTGAGGAGATGAATAGATTTGAAATTTAGTCTACACTGGAGCTTGGACTTTGACTATGATTTAATTGATCCGTCTCTAATGAACAGTTCTTAGGTTTATTTTTCTTGGAGGACACCTTCCTTGAAAGGTGTACCACATTTTGGCCTGTGATGTAATGAGATGTGAGATACTGGGTTATGGGTAGTTTTTACCAATGATATTAGTTTGTTATTGAGGATCCCATGAGGGAAGCATCTTCTTATTTTCAATTATAGAGGATCTTTAGTGGGATTACTTTTCTTACTTTTTCCAAGGACACTAATAAGTATTTCCTTATTTATCTATTGACCTTGAGGATACCTAGTGGAATACCACTAATTTATTCAAAAACTGAGGTTCCCAATAGGGATTCCACTACATGTATAATATTTCCAAAGATCTCAATTGGGATGAATTCTCTCACGCGTTGACTTAGAGGATCCCAAGAGGGATCCTTCTACTCGTGTACCAATTTGAAGGATTGAAAAATGGATATATTCTCTTATGTGCTAACCGAGAGGATTCTACGAGGGTTTCCTTCAATTAGGTTAGGAACTATAGGATAAGACATAGTATGTATCTCATATTTTCTAGCTTATGGGGCCACATTGGGTGCCTCAATGGCTAAATAACCCTAAACTAGTATGTTATGGGTGTTGGGTAGAGATTAAAGTAGATGTCTCCATAAAACCTATAACAATCATGTTAACCTAATGGGTACTTGTATTAGTGTTGGGTTTTATAATTCATCCACCCTCACTATATTATTTTTAATTAACTTAGTTACTATTGTTTTAAGTTCAATTTCAATTTGTACATCTCGGTATTTTGAAAATGAGCCTAACACCATGCGATGTATAATAGGGATGCCCAGATGTGCTTCCTAGGATCTACCTTCTGTTCCCATTTGATTGAATATTCCATTTTCGGGATAACCATAGGTAATTCTTATGATCCATATTATGATTCCTTGAGTGATAGTAGGATATAATTTTGGATTTACTTGGCTAGGATCATAGGAAAATTTAAATTATACAATGCCTTGAGAAATACATGGATTCCTTATATGGAATTCCAAGGATGGGATCATATATTAAATTAAATTATATCATGACTTGATAGATATATAGTGACCCCCACTTTTCAAACATTTATATAAAATTTGAATATATTAATATTAACTAAATAACATAATAAATAAAGGAAAGAAAAATATAGTTCTAGTTCATTTGGAATCTTGGATACATAAATAACTGATTCATAAGTGAATTACATCTCATCCCACTGTGTAAATAAAAACTATCACCATTACTTGACATATAAACCATAATACATTATTCATAACTTGGGAAAAGGGAAAATAAGAACGGGTGAGCTTAGATTCTTAGTAAGCTTAATCAAGGGAGATACCTACATAACATGAGTATAGAGGTAAGTGAAAATGTTTAAAACATTTGAAAACATACCATGTATGTAATAGTTCATAAACACGAGTCATGGAAAAAAAATTTGAAGTTAGTAAGACATGAATCATAAAATAATCTAAAAAATTAATACATAAAATCATAACTTTGTAATAAGACATAGAATTTTGGAATGCACAGAAGTATAGAATATCATTTCCTTGGTATTCAAGGATCGCTTCCAAGACAATTATAGTGGATTGGGTTTACTACCCAAACCATCCTTGTAGTCAAGGTTCACTCCTGGTAATATTATAGTTGATAGGGTTAAGTCCTTATACCATCATAGTAGTCATGGATCACAACTATGACTAATATAGTCAATGAAGTATCTTACTGAAATGGGTTTACTCCCTACATCAGTCCTGTTTATCTCATGAGATATCAATATCTACCCAATGAATTATAAAGAGATATAGGTCCCACCCATCACATAATCAATAAATTTCTATTCCATAAGAACATAAAATATTCATCATATCTGAAACCCTAAAAATAAATGGGTTTCATTAACATTTCATCATAGCATAACTTGTAGAAAAGAAACCAATTCAATAAATGATTCATTATTTCATCATAAAGTAACTCCTGGAAATTGAATAGTTTTCATCAACATCAAATCATATTAAACATAAACCATACATGGTAATAATAATAATTTTATCATTAAATAATATCTACATTAAATATTAAGTAACAGAAAATGATGTCATATTAGATGGAAAATTATTTTGCAGGATAACTTGGAACATTTCTTGAGGAAAATATAATTCTCTCTTTGAAATAACTTCTTTAAAATCTATGAAATATCCCAAAAATTAAAGGGATTTTTTCCTTGAAATTTATTATGAAAACTTTTAATGTAATTTTTAAATCATTGAGTCTTCATGATGGTGGAAAATATTATTCGTGTTATTCATATTAAAATGAAGATTTATTTCATATTTTCGGTAAAATCTAAAGAAGTATGGTTCAGAAACCCACAAGAACATTAATTATAAAATATTTTTCAAATATTAAAAAATAGTTAAAATTTTAATTAAAAAATTTATTGAAAATATTTAAAAAATTATTTAATTTTTTTTAGAAGTCACAGACATAGAAGAAAAGGATGTTCAATCGAAGAGAGAAATAAGTTCGATTTTACATAAGAAATTATTTTAGACCCTTGATTATATAAAGTGTGTAAAATGAATAAAAACGTTTATTTTTATTAAATATACATATGAGAATAAAATTAATTTGTTTTTTGATAGATAAATCTTAAAATTTTATTGTCAAAAGTATAATCATAAATAATATCAACAAATAATGAGCTTGTAACTTAAAACCTTTAACACTTTGGTAATGTTTTAAGTACCGTGAAAGAAAAAAACTTTTATAGAAATTTAAAATCAACATAAATTTTAATAAGTATAATAATAAAATACATTCATTAGAAAAATATACACCACAAAAAATAAACAGGTGTTGAATATGGTACGGTTTCAATAAAAATAAAAGTGAGATGAAAATAAACTTACCTCAAGAATCGGCCTTATTTGTATATGTTAAAAAGTCATGTATAACAAATATAGGTTTATTGTGAATATTTTAAAAACAATAATCAGATATATAATAACATATATGATTTATTGATGACCTTTTGTTACCTGTTAATTAACAATTCCCTACTAAAATCATGTGTTGGGTAATAACTACTTTATTTTTCATGTATGTTTTTTTAATATTCTTATTTAATTTAAATTTATCATGATTACATCACCTAATAATTTGTAAAAATGATATAAATATCATTTATATTAATTATATATGATTTTAGAGTAATAAATATAATTTAAAGAATGAAAATGAATTACACTACTAAAGGACACGATAGGCTATACGTACGCATGAACATTGTTTTCATTTTCTCAAAGAATGGAACGAACGAAAGAAAAAAAATAATAAAAATTTACAGAATAATTTTTATATAAGATTTATCATATATATTCCCTAACTATACCCTCATTACCACCAATTTCAAAATAAAAAAATGTGTCACGTCTCTTTATAGAGGCGGTAGTCCACACATACACAGAAGTGACGTTATCATCTTTTGATGGATTAGAAGGTAAGAAGTTAGAATTGATATTATAATTCAAATATTATAATTATTTCAAAAATATTATATACATTACATAAATCTATTAGAATATCCATTATTGAAAGTAGGTGATGGATAATAAATTACAAAGATTCGTGAGGTGATAGTTTTCCCTACACATGACTGGGGTTTCATTACTATATGATTAAATAAGAGATAGATATAGGTTATTCTAATAAAATAATAAAATCTCATCATAGTTTTTATAATATTTTTATATTATCATATTTTATGATCTTTTTAATTATTTAGAACAAGAAATAAAATAAAAATGCATGGTTAAGAATGATAGCTCTTCTTCAGACAACCTCCTTTGGTTGGCCTCAAAAGCCTTCATAGGATGGTTTCCTAATACGAATAAGGAGTCTAGGTTTTTTTAAAGGAATTAAGGAAAATTTGTTTCTATTATTTTCTTAACAAAAAGGTTTTGGTAGTTTGAAGAGGAGATGAGTGTGAGTGACCTTTTATAATTTGGAGAGAGGATACACATGGAGTTTTTGAAAGGAAAAATGCACACCCATGTTTTAAACAAAAAACAAGGCCCAAAATTTTCTTATTATTGAACCTTCGATGATATATGGTTAAAATATTTCCATAAAATTTTAATTGGACTAGTTTTTAGGTAATTTAATCCTTTTTATTTTTAGTTCAACCCACTATATCTTGCTTTTAACCTTAACACAAAAATTAATTTTTTTAGTATTTTTACTATTAACATTGACTGAAAATTAAGTTGAAATTATAAAATATTGTTAATTATTTTGATTCAAAATTTTGAATCTATTTTTTAAAATTCTACTAAAATAATTACAAAACCTTAATTAAGAATTATACATGGAGACTTAATGAATACATGGTTTTCCAGAGGGAAATGTTGATTAGTATTGAACTTTTTAATATAAATATCCAACAATAATTTAATTAAAACGTCGTAAATGGGTTTTATCATAATATAAGTAAACATAATTTTACTTTTAAAATTTTTATAACAATATGGATCTATTTTAATTATTTAAACTTAAAATTAATTTTTAATAAAAACATGTATTTTATACTACTCACTAAAGAATTTATCTTTTATGAAAATTATCAAAATTTAACACTCATATTATCATCAAATTTTTACTAAAAAAATGAATTCATGTGTTTTAAATTAAATTTTATATATCTTTACAAAATTATTTTATTATATATTTACAAAAATGAAATAAAAATCATTTTTGAAGAAAAGAACTATATTCAAAGCATATTATAATTTTAATAAAAATTAATTACTCATTTATAAATATATTTTATTTATATAAAAACATTATAATTAATTTTTAAAATGTGTTTAGAACTATTCCTATTATAAAATTTAATATCTAGTTTATGATGGTTGAATTTAAATAATAATATTAATAGTATACTGAGGTTTCCTTAAATCTCAATTGTCTGTGTAAGGTACGATATTGAAGAATTACATTTATTTGAAAAAATATATATCATAAAATTCCACGGTGTTAGTGAGTTCTCCAATTAAAATTAATTTATCACTTTAAATTATTTCACTATGATACAATAAACTAAGGATAAATCTTACTCATCATATATGAAGGTTCCTACATAGCATCCCCAAGTTAGAGGTTTCACTATAAAACCTTGACCACGTGTGTAATATTGTTTCTTATAACTTTATGTCTATGATACAAAAAATATATAGTTTTTTTTATAATAAAAAGATTTATCTAGAAGTAAAAACTATGATTTCTGTACATGTGTAAGATCAAGCACTAAAATTTTCAAGAGAAATGCACAGAACACATCGTGGACTTCAGAGACGTTCGGTGGAAAATCTCAGAGACAAGTAATCATCCTTTCTCAATAAAATTACAAAAGGTTCCAATATACCTATGGATCATATTTAATTCTTTCTTGAATATCATAACCTAATTCCATGGTTAAATTCACAAAAAAAAATATCAAAATTATCAAACTCTAAATCACACTAAGATTATGAATATAACTTTTCAATCTACATTAAGATTCTTAGATGTGTTGTTGAATGGATATGAATTTCTATACCATATACACACCTATTTCAGGTCCCAATTACATTATTTTTCATAATTCCTCTTAATGTGTTTCAATTATACAATTATTTCTAGAGATGGTTTCATAAATATCCTTCTAAATTCTTGAATGAAATCTATTGTTGTATTAAAAATCAACAAGAGGATGGTGTTGATACGAACCACCTTTGAAATTCCTAGAACAAGATATCAATATATTCTATAGGTTTTTAATTGTTCTATTATTTTGGACATGATTGTGGTGATGATGCACGATTTTGAAACTTAATTCAGTATCAATGTATTGTGGAAAACATCACCACAACATCAAGGAAAACCATGGATCACGATCAGATACAATAGAATGTGGTACTCCATTCAACCATAGCATCACCATAATGTATATTCTGGAAAGCTTATCTATAGAGAAATATTCTATGACCAAGATGAAGTGTTATAACTCTGTAAGAATATAGAGTAAAACCCATATATCAATATTACCTATACATGTTTTGGGTTTTCCGATGAAAAAATTCCATATTGATATTTTACCATATCAATATTGGTATAGTTAATGGTTGTAACATCATCTTATATTTTTTCCTCTCAAATTAAACATTATAAAATACCAATAGGTTATATATAAATACTACAACATCCCACTTCATGATATTCCAACAGGAATACCCTTTCAAATATCTATACATCAGTGTACTTACATAATTAATAGTGAATGAAGGACTATTATCTTCCTCTAACAACTCCTTCAAATCTGGTATAGATATAACATATACATGGTCCCTAAAATATTTTATTCTTCCCCAATTAAGGTTAAACTTAAAAACATTTACCACCATCTTCTTTAGAAAAAATCTTCTTTATTCACCTCTTTAATCTTCGCATAGATTTATTATTGAACACTTATTTGTGAAAGATAATTTTTACCCCTTCCTTAAATATTTCAAAATCTATCCTTTGAATATCCTTTAATATTATATCCTTTATGGTCCTTGTCATACATATTCTATCATGATATTTTTCAGCAAACACATCATCCACCTTTCTCTTTCCTAGGGTTGGAGTGTATTGAGCAGTCAAAATATGTAATCATCTCTAACCATGTTTTTTAGTTCATTTTATACTATTTCTTTGCGAATATATACATTAAACTATTATGATTAGTATATAAATCACAAAATTTTATTTAATAATAATTCTTCTATATCATTAATGAAAAAATTTCCATATCTAACTCTATATCATGATTTGGGTAAGATTTTCATGGATCTTCAATTCTCCTGAATAATAAGTTATATTCATGTCATTGTATATGTGGATGCATCCAAATCCCTACGTTGATTCATCACTATAGATTACAAACCCTTCTCAACTATAAGTTAATGTAAGTAAAATTTTACTGACTATCCATCTATTTATTTCCATGAAATTTCTCTTGTATTTATTTATCCAGATGAGTGTGGCTACCTTCTGAGTTAACATAGTGTGCAGATTAGATAGTATTGACACATTATTTAAAAACCATAAATAATATCCATCCAAACCATTATAACTATATATCCTAGTCACCATGTTTTCTCTATACCAATATTTAATAACGTTTTCTTTGATGGATCCAACCATATACCCTCTCTTGGGATTATATGACCTAAAAATGTAACCCTTTCTAGCCAGAATTAAAAATTTATAAATTTTTCATATAGTTAATCATTTATTAGGGTCTTCGATACAATTATAAAGTTATCTGAATTCTCTCCCATACTCTTTTAATATTAATAATATCATTTATAAAGACTTCTACATACTAAGCAATGTAATCTACGAAAACTATATTCATTAAACCCATGAATATAGTAGTGTAATTACTAATACTAAATAGAATCACTATATATTCATAGTGTCCATAAATATTTTATAATAATTTGTTTGTTATATCCTCCTTCATGACCCACAAATATTGATATACAGAACAAAGGTTAATATTGGAAAAAGAATGAGCTCTATATAGCCGATTAATGAATTCATAAATACGAAGTAGGAGATATTTTTTCATGATTTTAATCATGTTCATCTCTCGATAATAATTTTTAAGTAACATTTATCTGTATTTATTCTTAAAAAATAATAGGTGCAACCCATGGTGATACTGTTGTCCCAAAAAGTCCATTTTAAATATACTTCTGGAGTTTCTTCTACAATAATTACCACTCAATATGGGACATTCTATATGGATTAATTGAAATAGCTGTAGCACTAGAAATGAGTTCTATTGAGAATTCAACATCACGATTCTATTGAAATTTAGGAAACTATCTCAAGAAAAACATTAATAAATCCCATTACATACCCATAACATATATTTTGAGTTTCTCCCCAACCATCTGACACAAACACCCCACTTGTATAGGAATCAAAACTCATAAAATTGGTTGAATTTCTATTGTGTGTTCATATTTTTTTATCACACTGATATATAATCATAGGTTGATCCGTAATACCAACCATAACTTCTGTTCCTCATAAATATATGTATAATTTAGGTAAATAAATAAAATTCATTCCTATGATAATATCAATTTCAACCATATGGAGAATAACAATATTTTTAGGATTCACATTCCCCTAAATTTAAACTAGAGAAGAATCATATACATGAGATGTGATTATTATGACATTAAGAGAATTCAATTATAAATAAAGATCTAATCATTTTTGTATGATATTCTTAAATATAGAAAAAAATAGGTGTAAAAGAATTTATAGATGTGGGGTAAACTAACACATTAGTAGTTCTATATTTGATGGTATGTGTACCTTTGAAAATGTTGTTATAACACCCCCTCATAAAAAATAGTTGTCACATGATATTTTTCTTTCTCTCCTATGTTAATAGGTTACTAAAAATGATCTTCAGCATTGACCTTTGGATTTAGGTACCTGTTATAATTATTCCCATACTTCTTTCATTTGAAACACTAGAGTGTGGGTGGACATTCTATAGAGCTTTCTCTCTATTCATAACTATATCTATCTTCTTCCTATCACTTCATCATTAAATTTCTTGATAATCTTCGTTTCTATGAATAAAATATTTACTAATACGCTTAATACAATTTTATTATTTTTTACTTCCACACATATACCATGAATGAAATCTCATCTTCTTTTCTCCATGGTTTTTAGAGTGTCATATGAATTCCATATTTCTTTTCTTATCAGAACCTTTATATTGATGGGTAACACCAAAAAAAATTTCCAATTATATTGAACATCCAACTATTTATTCATAGATACTAATGTCCCTTTTAGATAATTACATTATGATTATTGGTTTTAATCTAATAAATAACTCATGAACCTTAAAATCAACTCGGATGATGATAAAATACACAAACCTTGTATGTATTATAAAATTTTCCTCATAGGCACCAATTGATTCATCATATTTCCAGTTTAACTCAATGAATTCCCTCTCTATTTACAAGTGAATAATATAAGAAAAGTAATTATTCAATAATAATTTAACTAAATCATCCCATTACATGGAGTAAATTTTAACTTGTGTCCTCATATTAATGATGCAGTTACATCATTGGTCTACTTAAGATTCTAAATGATAGTTGGTTAGAATATCTTTTCATCCTATAAACTCAAGAGAATAGAAAATATCATTTCAATGGTTCTAATCCATAGATTAGAAACTAGTGGATCAATGTAACCTATAAAATATGGTGGATGTTACCTCATGAAGGACTCAAGAAAACATTATTCCCTCCTTTTCTCTTTTGTAAGTTCAACATGATTTATATTAAGAAAAAGTTGTGTGAGGATAGTAATATGATTTTTTATTTCATATCCCATAACATTTATTTTTTCTAGAGGAAAATAATTTAATTTTCCATTGTACATATATTTAACTTGATTTAATCAAGTTCCATAAATCGGATAAAACCAAAAATCATAGTGTTAGAAATGTTAATCCCAATATAGAACTACATAATCATGAAAAAATAATTATAGGATGTCTAAATCATGAAGCCTTTTTTTCAAATTCTAACTCTTTAGGATTAACCTAGTTAATTCATGGTCAACATATATTGAAATCCTTCATAATGATTTATAAATAGTTTGTGAATTTTCAAATAACACCCCCAAGTGTAGAAAACCATGTGTATATCTAGGCCCATTTTTGTGCTCTAGGTGATGATTAAGTCCAGCTAAATGCACCCTTA
Organism: Viscum album; assembly: GCA_963277665.1. Classification (NCBI taxonomy): domain Eukaryota; kingdom Viridiplantae; phylum Streptophyta; class Magnoliopsida; order Santalales; family Viscaceae; genus Viscum; species Viscum album. Next base: position 954,608,538 of record OY728146.1, read on the forward strand.
TTTGATTTACTAACCAATGGTAAAACCATTTTGGATTCACACTTACTTATAATATCCATATATGGATTTAATTTCATAAAAAACTCACAAAATCTTGCACCAAAATCTATTGAAATTTTATTATAGTTTGAATTATCTATATAGTTATCCTTATACATATCCTTATACATATCCCTATGGATCTTACTAAATTTTTTTCATATTAGTTTCATGTGGTTAAATAAACCTTTATCTAATACTAATTATAGAGATCCAAATTTTTCAAACATATATATCATATCTAAATAGAATTATATTAATTACAGAAAATAACAAATCAATGCTAGAATCATTATAGAGCTATGGCCTTGGAAAACATGGTTACATAAGAAATCATTTCATAAGTGGACTACATAATCATTCACTGCATTATTCATAACTATAATACTTTTTAATCATATCATGAATAATAATTTTCTTCACAACCTCGGTAAAGGAAACATAATAAAGGGTGAGATCAGATACTCAGTAAGGATAAATAAGGGGTATAAAAATATAACAAGAGCATAAGGATGTCAGAACATGATAAAAATATTTGAAAACCATATCAATAATATCATAGACAATAAAAATGTGTAATGAGATAAATCTTGTATAATTTATAATAAATTAATTGTATATTAATCAAGGAACATTATCCAAAGAATCATAATATTGGCATAAGACATAGAATTGTTCCATACATATAAGTATAAAAAATGATTTCCATGACTATCATGGTGGATTGGTTTCACTACCCACACAAGCATAGTAGTCAAGGATCACTCCCAATACTATCATATTTTATTGAGTTAAACAATTGGAACATCATAGTAGTCATGGTCCACTCCCATGACTATCATAGTGTTCGACGTCCCATACTCAACTAGGTCCAATCCCCATTCCAGTATTATTTTTCTCATGAGATAACAAAATTTACCAATGGAATTGAAGGGAGATATATGTCACACCCATAATATAATCTATATTTGTTTCCCACTAGATAAAAATATATTAATGATATCAAACCCCATGAAAAGAAATTTGTTCCATAAACATTTATCAGACCATAACCTCTAAAAAATAAATGTGCTAAATTAGTATTTCATCATGTCATCATAACATAAATAATATAAAAGGAATTGGTTTCATAGAAACATTATCATCATAAATGAAAATAATCTATAGAATGAATGAGAACAATATCCTTGGATAATATCCCTCATAAATCATAAGTAACATTAAAGTATTTTATCTTAGATGGAAAATGAATTTGAATGGTCGCATGGAACATTGTTTTTGAAAAATATCCTTTTCTATTTGAAGTTACTACGTTAAAATATAAAAACATCACAAATATTAAAGAAAACATTTTATTTTCACTCATATATTTCAACATCCCCATCCCATATAAATCTCTCTTGATGTCCCTAAAAAATAAGTTTTGATTATTATTAATTAAAAAAACTGATTGAAAAAATTTAGTTTATACCTTCACCATACCCACCACCATCGGAGATATTCCTGTTAAATTATTCTAGTTATGTTGATCCCCAAAACATTTTTAAACTCAATAATTTCATTTTCCTAGATGCACCTTTCATATATAGATTCAAAATCATGCACGCAACATCAGGTCCTCGAGAGGGTGGCATGTGAGGTGTAGAGTTTAGAAATATTGGTATGATCTAGATTTCGATAGACCATTCAGAAAACTTGGATTTATAAAAACCTGATATTATAAAGTCTTCCATACCTACTATAGCTCAAAACCTAAAAAATAGAGGATTCTCAGGGGTCGCCCACCTCTGTGGATTCTCAAAACGTTTTTTTGGGACAGATAAGCCTCAGATAAGGGGAAACATAGGAAGATACCTTTATAGTACCTTCCTTTTTGTGAAAAATATGCAACTTACACTTGTGACATAAGGTAGTATACATGACTCGGTCTTTGGTAATGTTGAAGAATATTTGGGTTGTTTGACACCCAATAGAAGTGTTTGTAGGTTAAGCACACGTTCACAAAAGGCTGTTTTGATTCTAAACATGACATGATAATTATTTTATCTAATAATTAGGTAGGTAGGGGAAAAATGTTTGTTGGTAAAACCTCGCCTTCCATCTAAAAATTTTAAGATAATGTTCTACTCAATGAAACATTGTATTTTTTTATTTTTTTTTTATTTTTTTTCTTTTCTAATTTTCAAGAATTGTCTAAATCATTCCTTTGACACCAAGTGTGAGGAACCCACCCCAGAATCATGGATTCAATGCCTAAAACACAGTGTGTACATTTTTTTATAGAAACATGCTGATAAAATTACACATCACATTTCATCACAGATAATCTTCCCGGTTTAGGTTCTAGAAAACCAGACACATCTAATACTTTTTTTCAACATCTTGACAAAAAAAAGTTTCAAATTATTTCCATCACATAGGAGTACTAAAAAATTGAAAAATATACAAACCTTATAAAAATAAATTTGAAATGGTGGGTGAGCATTTATAATACTTAGTAAGGTGTTTAAAAACAATTTATTGAAATTGCTTTTTAAAACACATTTTAAAATAATTACAAACATTTTCATAAAAGGTAAACAACATTTCCTGACGTACACCATCAACATTTTTCAAAGGATACTCGAAAATATATTTAGGAAAATCTATTACACTATAATTTTTATATTTATTTAAAATAAACAGATAAAAACACATTCCATAGTACATATAAAATTACCAAAATGCATAGAATAGTGAAGAATCCTGAAATTGATCTAACAAATGTATCGGTGACATGAAAGGGTGAAGGTAAAAAATTATCACATGTAATAATACTTTCTTAGAATTTTACAAGCATTAAAATCATTAATCACTTAGCACATAACTTGAAATTCATGAAACGATATATGTAATGCATACATCTGTATCTTTGTTCTGAAAAATAGGAGCTACACTTTCTTTCAATATGTCTTACTATGTATATACATCATTATCCAACGTGTACATATTACCATAATCATAAGTAAAAGACTCTTAACCCAGGATATTTAACTATTTGAGTAATCACATGGTTTAAATATTAATCACATAGTGAGGAAAGTGCATATGCCAAACATTCTAAAACATTCTATCTAGGCCTCAGGCCAAGACCATACATAATCATTCTATCAAGGCCTAATGCCTTGACGAAGTTTGTCTCATGAGACATGCCGATGCATTTAATGGATATAGAGGGCCTCACCTGTAACCTAGTTAGTCCAATGAATTCTTCATACATTTAAATTTCTTTAAATCAAAGTTCACATACCACTTTGATTGATTACATTATGTCTCTTATTCAATGTTACCCATACCGCCTTGAATAATTAAATCGATTATCTTATTCAAAGTGTCATATACCACCTTGGATAATTAAATTCTAAATCCATAAATTATCATAAGTGATAATAGATTGTTTGGTTTTGTCACAAGAAATGATAACTCTTAATTTCAAAGACCTTGTTTTATGAAATTAAACATTTGATATATAGAAATACATGATTTTGAATTTAATATTCATAATTTCCAGACAATGATAAATAATAGAGATAAAAAGATTAAATCATATACTTTAATAAAAATAGCATTCATTGTAAAAAATTCATCATGAATTGAAATATAATAAGTTTAAATGTAAAACAAATATTTCATGTGAGGTATTCATGCATGAGAAAATAATTAAAAAGATATTACTACATGTGTTTTTGCATGTGTATATAACCATTTGTATTGAAAAAATGATTATTCCAACCATTTATCCTAATATTTATAAATTGGTAATGCAAGCATGTAATATCAAGGTGATGACTTCTTAAAACTTTTAGGAACACAATAACAAAACAATGTTTTGTTATTGTTTTCCAATTATAAAATTGAATCATGTGTATTGTTTAAAAAATTTTAAACAAAAAAAAATATAATTTTCAAACCTAAAATCATCACCAGGTTAAAACTATCTAAACATCTTAAAATAAATCAAGAAATTCTTATGTGTAATTTAAGTTCTTACATGTATATATATTTGGGTATGAAAATTGTATAAAACCATATATACACAAAGTTTATACATGGAATTTTCATAAATAAAAAAGGGATTGTCAAAACCTTATAAGTTTTATACACTTCAAAAAAACATAAATAAATCACTGAAATAAGTATTATAACATCTTATTCATATTATAATTAAAATATATATGTATATATATGACCGTATATACACAAAGTGTATATATGGGTTTTACATATCAAATTCAAAACTAAAATAACCCTTACATGTATTACATGAGTAAATAACTTCATATTAATATTCATCATTCGAAAAATCTGAAACATATTATTTTTTTATATATATAATCATATATACATATATATGTATATAAGGGTTCTTTAAACCTAACACAAAACAAAATAAAAACCCGTACATGTTTCACATGTATGAAGAACATCATTTAAAAACTGTAGGTCATCCTTCGAAGATTATAAAAACCATAATTGGTTTGTTTTATAAATTACTGAATATAAACATATAGGTATATATATGTGTATATAAATTTTTTAGTCAAAAAAAAAGAAAATATAAGGCCTTAAACGAGTTCAAAAGAAGGGCGGAGCCGAGCATAGGTTAGAGAGGAGTTGAGAGGATAAAAACTGATAGGGTTAAGGAGAAAATGAGGGTTTAAAAAATTGATTTATATAAATTGTATATATATATATATATAATTTTTATATACCATGGCTCAATCATAAACATATAAACAATGAAACCTAATTAAATCATAATCTAACTATTCAGAAAGAAGACAAAAATGGTGATTAACCCATATCTCGAATAGATATGTTGTCTAATATATTATATATATATATTGGAATGTTTTCATGGAAACCGTTCAGGTCAGTATTGAAATAACATACCCTTGAGGACTTGTGGAAAGAAGAAAGGTGGAAGACTGAGATGCAAATAGGGAAAGTAGGACTCACGATTGAGGGATTAACAATAGAGGAGAGTGACATTTACTGGTGCAGAATGAAGAAGGAGAAGAAGAAAGGGAGGAGATGTGGAAAGAAATGGATGGTCATGATTAGGCATGGATCGATTGGTTGACTAAAAAGAATTACTGGGGTTTAAAAATGGTTGGGTGGTCGAGATTAGCCACATAATGATTAGATAGTCGTGGGAAACCACATGTTTTAAAAAAGATTTGTTTGTTTGAGATCTGTCTCATCCTGGTCATATGGCAAAGGAAAAATGCGGAGAAAGGAGATTGGATAGTGGAGATTAAAGGTGAGACCAGATCGAATGGTCCAGATCTCACGCTTTGAGATTGAATGGCCTAGATTAGATTCCCCATTGAAAACCACATCCCATATCCCAATGAGGAGCAATTTGGGCACTCCTTAAATACATAGGCACCTCAGCGACATGGAAATTAACTCCCTTTTCCCTCCCTGGTATCGCCCTGTATTGATTCTCTTACAGGCACGCTCTGTGCCCAGCTTATTCTGTTGTGCTTCCCCGCACGGCGGACCTGTCTCGGTTCCTCCCTGTTCCCCCTGTGGGTATGCACAGGTAGCCCGCACGGGCAACCTATTTTGGATGGCTGGGGGTCAAGGCTTGCTCTCCCACTCTTAGTAGTGTGTGCAACCTCCCCCTGCTGGCATGGATTGGCCAGCTAAGGGTCATTTTTTTAGAAACCCACAACACATATTAAAAAAAAATAAAACATATATATTAATAAATAAATATATATTTATATATTATTTTCCATTATTATCATATGTTTGTATTTCTTTTTAGTTTCAAAAAAATAAATTTTAAAATCCTACCTCAACTAAAAATCATGTCATTACTTTCATAAGTTCATGTTTATTTTTTAAAGTGAAGCCTCATGGTTTTAAAATTAAAATTATATCATTATTTAACCAATGATATTACTATAAAATATATAATGAATTTTCAAACATTTGAAACATATATATTTTATTATAAAATAATTTATTACATTTATTTTATTTTAAAATCTAAATAAGTATAAAATTTTAATACATAGGTAGGTATTATTTCAAAATGTCGCATTTACATAAAAAAATACATTTATTAACTAAAATCCTACTTTTAAATATTTAAAACTTTCAATGTTCTTAATGTATTTATAGTAATTAATATACTTTAAACAATTATAAAATTTAAAATAATTATATACTTATAATACATAAAATAATAAAAATAAATAAAATACCTAAGGGTTATTAAATTTCTTGAACATTAAAAAAACCAACAATCATATAAAGACCACAACAGTCATATTAAATATCAGGAAATTTTTAATACTTGTTTAGAGTCTTCCAAACACCCAAAACAAATTTGGTGAATATGGTTCTCTACATCCCAATGATGCTTCGTACAGTTGTCATAGAACTTTCCATAATGTTCATCATTGTGATAGACCTAAAGGATATTCACTACCTATTTAGTTTATTTTTTGTGTTTGGTAGTCTCCAAGTTATTTTTATAGGTCTCCTAGTTGGTATTCCAGGTTAGTAAGGGTCTTTGGTCAATGTGGAAATTTAATGTTTCAATACTTCTATTGAATAAAACATGTCGTATTTTTATTATAAAATATTTTACTTTAGATGGAACCATTATTAAATAAAAATAATGATAATAATACTAATAATTGTAAAAATTTATTTATTAAAACAATAAATACATTCAGGGTATCACACAATTAGTTAATATGGCATGTGTCCCGCAGAAAAATATGTGATTTGAAAATCCCCTTACCTCAGGTCTCGAATTATTTTTTTTATGTTCAAAACTCATGTATAATAAATATAATATTATTATAAATATATTAAATATAAATAATAATATATATCACACCATATATGATTAACTTATGACCTTATATTATATGTTTATTAATAATTTCTTATTAAAATCACATTCTAAGTAATAAGTGCTTCATTTTTCATGTATGTTTTTGTTTGGTATTTTTATGTTATTTAACATTGATCATGATTCCATAAAATCCATTATTTTAACGATGTTATAAATACCATATAAATATTCAATATATATGTCTTTATATTAATCCCTAAATATTAGAGATTGAAAATGAAGTACATTGTTCATGGAGATGGTAGGTCTTACGTACACATGAACATTGTTTCCATTTTCTCAATAAAATAAAAAAGGTAAATATAAATTCTAATTTAAATAATAATTTTTATATCCTATATATCATATATATTAGATAAATATACACTAATTACCATCCATTTCAATATAAAATGAAAAACATGTCACATCCCATCGTAGAGGCAGTTTCCCATAGGTACACATTAGAGATGCTGTCATTATTCAATAGATTGGAAGGTAAAAAATTAAGTGTGATATTATAATTAAATAATTATAATTACATTATAAATATCATAAGAATATGTAATATGAAAAATTATCTCTATCTACGAAAGTCAGTGATGGAAAAAAATTACATCAATTCGTATGAAACTTGTCAGTCATACAATGATTAATAAATTCATTTCCCGTTAGATGGAAGTGGATACCTATATAGTTTATTGAACTAAAATAATAAAATATTATTATATATTAGATACTAATTTTATTATATTATCATAATTTAATAATTTTCTAACAACTTTGAAGAAGAAAATGACTTAAACTTCTTTGTTAAGAATGATACATCTTCTTTGAACAACCACCTAATGTTAGAACAAAAAACCAACATAGATGATTTTACTAATAAATATAAGGCAAATAGAATGTGATCATGGGATTAGGTAATATATTTTAAAAGTTATATACAGAACCAAATGGTCTTCGCAGTGTAGAGAGAAGAAGAGAGTGAGTTCCCATTTACAAGTGGGGGAGAGGACACCATTGGAATAATTTTAAAGAAACAGGTGTACCCATATTTTAAATATCTCACAAGGATAAAAAATGGATAATTATACTACATTATAGGATACAACATTTAAAAATATCTATTCTTGTTAATTTTTATACTTTTTTAGTTTATTTTACCCATTATCCTTTTAGTTTAACCCCATGTTAACCCAAATTAACCTTAACCACGGTAATTTATTTTTACTATTTCTACTAATCATTTTGTCCAAAAAAATAAGTTGAAAATATATCATAATATTAATTTTTATTATTAAAAATATCATATAAATTTTTCCAAAATGAATTCACATAAGTAGAAAATTCTAATTTAAAATTAATCCCACAAACACGATGAAAAATTTGTTTTCAATGAGAAAAGTTTCATACGTATAAAATGTTTTCATAAAAAAATTCAACAATAATTTGATTAAAATGACCAAATTTAATTTATTAATAACATAATTTTACTAATTTTACTTTTTAACATTTTTAAAAAATATGTATCTTTAAAAATTATTTAAAAGAAAAGGCATATTGTAATAAAAATTAGACTTTTTCACTATTCACTGAAACATTAAATCTTTGTAGAAATTTCTCAAAAAATATAACTAATATAATTCTATTATGATGATTATAAATATGAAATTAGTTTTTTCAAATAAAATTTATTAAATTTTAAATAATTAATTTCATTTTTTTCTCACATAAAATAAAAAAATTGAATTTTTTAAAGCATAACAATACTTTAATAAAAATTAAATACATTTTTATAAATATATTTTATATATCCAATAAAATAAACTCAATTTTTTAAATATTTTTATTCCTATTAATAATAGTTAATTTAATGTCTAAATCAAAATATTCAGGTTTAAATAATAATATGAATAGTATATCATGGTTTCCAGAAAACATGGTGTTGAGTGTAAAAAAGCTATTAAAAATAATTAAATTTATTTGAAAAATATATTTCATAAAATATACAAATTTTATAAGATACATGAATTCCATAAATATAATCCCGTATATAGTATCATTAGTTTTATGGGATTATATTACACCTTCAATGATACTTGGGTTCTTTTTCACAAAATGCTTTATATGGGCTCAAAGGTTAAATAAAATTATGTTTCACCTTGAGAAAATCATAGATTCCATATATGGAATTCCATGGATGGGATCATAGGACAAATAAAATTATTATTTCCCTAATTTATGAATCATTAATTTCGAATAAGATGGTGAACCCTATGTAATTATCATTAGAGGTGGATGCCTTGGTTACGTACCTCGGGTCCCAGTTTTCTTAATATAAGTAAAATATTGGGATATATTCCAGTGCTGACCCAAGTAGGTATGGTCAATCAGGTTCATATACCCAAGGATAAAATTTGGATATATTCCATTTATTTCATTACTATTTTATCTCATCTAGGCTACGAAAATTACATGATCATGCATGTATAATAGAATGTTATATATTTACCATTGGGGCTAGACTATTGTGATTTATTTCTACCCCTTGTACTTGAACCATGGTGTGTGTATATATATCTTCTATCTTTTTTTAGATTAAAAATATATGTATGATGTATAGGGATAATTCCAAGGGTAGCATTATTTAAATGAGTCTCTCAAATAGATTTTTAGGATTGCTCGGTGTGTAGCTTGATAGAGTCTTAGTAGATAAAGTATGTGATTTAGTTCAGAGTTAGTATTAGAGCCTTTTACTTTTTTTATTTATTTCATCCATTTATATGAAATCATCCAATTGGGTGATCAGTGTTGTATGTATGACATGGATATTCCAACTATTACTAAACATCATTCTTTATTTTAGAATTTTTTTATTAATTGCTTCTCCACTCCAATTATTTACTATTATAGATGAAATATGGTTATTTCTATTATTGACTACTTTGGTACGAGTGTATTGTAACCCCATAGACACACCCTAGGACCTTAATTCTAGACCGTTTAATCTTTTAAATGGGGAGGAGGGCATTAGGACAAGTCTCCAACCTATCAAGTTACTGATTATAGAGTGATCTGAGTTATGATTTGAAATGGAATTCCCCAATAAGTGGCACCAAAATATGTTAATTTTCATTATTTTTCAAATTATATGTAGGTATACCATATCATGGCCCTTTTATGTGAACTATTAATATTTACCACTACCTTATATAGTGATAAACTCAAGATTACAAACCTATGCAACTTCATTACATTTCCCCTTAAAAATATCCATCACAATGTAATAAAAAAATTAGATGGATAACCTATGATACATACAAATGGGTCCATTGATAGAGGTCCTATGATACATACATGTGTCATGTTAATGGAGAACATTTTATTGATATAAATGTTCAAATAGAAGGAGAATCTATGATATATATATGTTCAATTTTATGGTGAAACTCTAAATATTATATATGTTCACATCAATAACAGATAATGACCTAATTTTTGAATAATGGTAACCAATTATAAATAAGGATTTGGATGTGATCCATGAAACATATCCTAATTCTGTAATTGTGTGTAATAGTTTAAATTATCCCCTCAAAATGTTTAATGAACCCAATATCTCACCCTCTTGACCAACCCACATTACAAAATATATCGACCCTCTCTTTTCAAACATAAACATTACATAAATTTTGTGGAATAATTAAACATTATACAAATAGATTACCAATATCTATAATTGTTCTAGTGCCTTTGTAAACATGGAAACATAAACACTATTACATAAAAAAGTTGCATCATCTCGCACTCTGTTATTCTTGACTAGATACCTTATTGGAAACCTCAAACATAATACATATCATCATAACCCGGGGGATAAGAAACCTAAAAAGGGGTGAACTCAGATGCTCAGTTTGGGTAAATAATGCAGGAATTTAATCATAAACATGAGCATAAGGGTGTAAGAACACGATCATGATAATATAAGATCATACCCCACATATCAAATTTCATAATAGTAATCATTGCATAAATATTGGTAATTCATAAGACGTGAATCGTAATAAAATAAAGAGAATAATCTATGAAATCATAATATAGAAATATGGCATGGAATTTTGGCAGACACAATGGCATATAAAATGATTTCCATACTAGCCAATGCATCATTTCCAAGACCGTATTTGTAGTATTGGTTCACCCCCATACCATCTTAGTAGTCATGGTTCACTCCCATTGCCATCTTGGGAGCATGAGTTTACTCTTAATACCATCTTAGTAGTCATGGTTCACTCCCATGGTCGTCTTATTAGACAATTTTCATTACCAATACCATATTACTCTATCTAATAAGATATAAATCTTTACTCAATGCATTAGAGGGTGATACAGGTCCAACCCATCTCGTAGTAAAATCATTAAAACATGTTCCATAAGATCATAAATAGTCTCATCATAGCCCATGAAATGAAATGGGTATTATATGCATGTAATCATATCATAAACTCTGGAAAAATATATAGGTTTATTAATAATTTCATCGTAAATGTGACCTGTGAAAAGAAGCGGGATTCAGATGCATATATCCTGTCAAAGTGAAATGGGTTACATAAACATCATTACATCAAAACATAATACATTTAGGGAAAGAATATGAATATAATCATTGAATAATTTTTCCTTATAATCATGAGTAAAACAAATAGATGTTATCTTATATAGGAAATAATTCAGAACGATCTTTAAAAACATTTCTTGAAGAAATATCCTTTCTTCTTGGAAAAATGATTTTTATAACCTAAAACCTTTTAAAAACCATTAATTTGAAAATTTCTTTGAAAATTTATAAAGGATGTTTTGAAAACAAAAAAATAATTCAAAATCCTTTTTCCATAAAAATGATATTCAAGTATCTTTTGAAAATATTTTTTAAATTTTTTTAAAAAACATGGGTTTTGGATTAAAATATTATTTTCTCCAAAAAAAGAAAGAATGATGGTCAAATTTTACATAAAAACATTATATTACGAGAATAAAGAGTGGATAAAATGGTACTAACACATGATGATATATTTAATAAATAAAGGATGAGGAAACTCTTATGTATCCTTGAGCGATAGATCAAATTATTACATCAAAGGAATCATAAACGTAAACAAGCTCCAAAAGCGGTGAGATTGACCCCATTAACACTTATAAATTTGTAACTTTGGATCATACTATAAATGTAATAAGAGTAAAGTACAAAAAGATTAAAATATAATTAAAATAATGAGATTCATGATATGACATGTAAAATTTAAGTATATGTACCTTGAAAAGGTTTTTAGGTGCATAACAAAACATGAGTATCAAAGAAGGAAAAATGAGAAATAAAAATTACCGATTTGGTTACTTTTAAAACTAAAACCCCATGATTTAAAGTTCATAAAATGGATATTTTAATAACCATAAAATAAGGTATAGAATATGTAGAATAAAATCATGGGAAATACAAACACCAAAAAAAAGATTGGCGAACATAGAATGTATCTCATGGAAATAAAAAGTGAGATGAAATCACCTTACCTTGTCTCTTGACTCTCTTCATAATCGTAAAATATTCATGTATAATAAATATAATTATATTATAAATTTTTTACCAAACTATGTTCTTATACATAATACTATCTATGGTTTTATTATGACCTTACATTGTCGTCTTGTTAACAAAACTATGTTAAGGTTTCACTTCGGGTAATATTCTCTTTATTCTTTACATGTGTCTCAATTTGTTATATCGTTGGTCCTTATACTTATACCATGATTAAATAATTTAAATAATGAAATAAATATAATTAATATATAGTCTATTTATATTTTAATAATATATATCATAAATAATTATGAAATGGAATACACTGTTCCTGGAGACCGTAAGTCGTAGGTACACATGAACATTATTTCCGTTCTAGTTGTCATATTAAAATAATGAATGAAAATGAAATAAAGGTGTATATGTTTATAATATAATTAAATCACCATTATAATGTTATATATATTTTATAATTTCACTAAATCCCTCATTAATACATTGCATGTAGTGTGTGAATGAATCCCATTTCCTTGATGGGGTTGTAGTCCACACTTCATCAAACGAAATTATCATAATTACAACAAATGGAAAGTAAAAATATGTGTTTTGTAAAAGTAATAAATAATCCTAAAAAAATAATAAATATAATATATTAAATATATAAATATAGTGTCCATCATAATGTTCACCATGAGAAGTGGTAATGGAGGAATGAACAATCATCGTTTAGTGAGGCGACAGTTCACCGTACATGTAAATAGTATATTTGAGATTTATTAAATAGAGGTGTGTGTAAATTTGGGTTGAAATATTAGCATTAAAACATCCTAGTATATTTAGGATAATATTTTTTCATAAAATAATATAATAAAGAGATTGGATTGGGTATAGAAGGAAAATAAAGGAAAGAATCTTGAGAGGATACTTTACCTCTAAATTGGCTAACTACTTTTGGTTTATTCTAAATGGCATCCTTTAGTTGCCTTAAACCAAAGGGAAGGATTATAAGAGTAAGGGAGGAATGTTTGAGATTATTTTCTCATATTTTAGGAGATCCATTGGGCTTGAGAGGTGTGGGGATGTATTTGTGGTGGCATTTTCTAGGGAAGGTAAAGGCCACACATGACATTTTTTAAAACATGTTATGTAAAACCAGATTTTTAGATTAAAAAGTCATAAAAGACAATATAACTCATGAATTCATTGTTCATGGACAAATAATTTCAAGATAATGGGTTTTGGAAAATTTTAGAGTTTTTTGGGTCTTATATTTAAGGTTTAATACTTTATTAACCTAATTTTTCTTTTAACTGATGTAATTAATATTAATCACTTACTCCCGTATTTTTAGTAAAAAAACAAATTTTACCTTGTTAGAAATTATAAAATATTTAAATTCAAAATATGGAATCTGTTTTTCCAAATTCGAATCAAATAAGTGGCAGAAATTAATTTTACATTAATCTCCCAGTTTGGTCGACAATACGGGTTTTTCATGTAAAAACGATCAAAAGTTTTCTATGTTTTTATATCCAATGTTACTATAAATTTGGATAGAATGAAAAAAATTTGATTACTTGACCAAAATATTATATAAATAAAATATTAAACCAATTAAAATTTTAATTAAACATTATAAAAAAATAAATTAAAAAGGGGTTTTGAATTTAAATCTGGTATTTTTCACTATTCATCAAAAATTATGTTTGTCAGAAAAATCCCAAAAATTCACCCTAAGATAAATTCAATATTATAAATTAACAAATAGAGTATATTTCGTCAAATTATATTTCAAAATTTTTCAAAATTTCATTTTTCTATTTCTCACAAAAGGACATTGAAAGCAGTTCATTTGAGAAAGCAGTTTTTTAAACATAGAAGGACTTTACCAAAAATCATATCATTTATTTTCAATATGTTATATATATATAATCATTTTAAATTATATTTTATAATTATTTATTACTATTCATATAACTAGGTTTAACATCTAGGTTATAATTTTGAATATAAAATGATGTTTCATAGAAAAAATAATATAGCGTGTAACATAAGACAACTCAGTGTTGCATGTATCATACGCCAATTTAGTGTTGCATGTAATGTATGATAATTTGGTACAATGTAAAAGGAATGTATCAATTACATCATTTAAAGATAAAAATTAAAATTTACTTTATTTGATAAAATCCCATAAAAACTCGGGGTGTTACACAAAGTGTCACTAAAAAACACTACTAGTGACTCCCTATATTAACAAAAAAAGGCAAAAAACATTAATAAAAAACAATCCAAGATTATTAGAGTCATTTTATGTTTCCCATTCCACAAAAAAAATCTATTCAATAACTATCTGAACAGTGAGGTGGTTGAATAGGTATTGGTGATTCAAGCTCGTATTATAAATATTCATGTTATAGTTTACTGTATAAAAAACTGAAATCCTCTAGAAAATATATGTCTATGAAGAAAATATATTTTTTTTTCAAATGATCATAGTGTTATGGAGATTTCACTATCCATATTTTATATTAATATAGAGCTGGGTTTGGTTTTTTGTCTTCATTACCAAAATAAATATTGTAAAAATTTATTAATATTCATGTACTTCGGAGGGAATTTCACCCAAGATGTATAGCCAATGGATGATTATATAAATTATTTCTTTGTGTTGTGAAGTGACTATTAACTTTATTGAATTCCACATTTTCTTTTATACTTTATTTTCTTTACTCCAAAACTTTAAGATCCATGGGCCAGCCCATGGTTCGCACTTCCTCGATATATTTTACATATACTATTTTATTAAAAAAACCCAATAACCTCCACCAAGGGTTTTTGAATATCTATCCAACTTGTTATTCTATTGAAAAGAGTCTTTATTTACCTTCTCATGAACTCAAATAAGTATCTACAAACTATTCTAAGTTATTTAGGAAGGTGGGTCTTTCCAACTACATTATCGCATTGCTCTTTGATCCATTGAGTGGAATCCCCAATCCTAAAATATGGGAATTAGAAATTTGTAACACTTTCCTGTTAGATAAACTAGGTCATTATTAAATAGTCAACCATTTATATAAACTATGAAAAGTTAACCCTAAACATATTCTAAAATTCCAAAATAATTGAAAGTACATTGATAAGGGTCGGTTAATCACTTCTATCAATGGTTGGATCATAACATCAGAAGTTGATGCATATAATGAATTCATATTTTTATATTAGGGATTTAATATTTATATGTAAATATACATTTCATCTCATTATATCATTTTTAAAAATAAGTTGATTTAACATAAGTGATTAACCATATCTAGATAAAATTTTCGCATATTCCAAATTATTTTAATTTCATGTTGCCTGGATGTCAGCTCATTTATATATGTGATCACAATAAATCATATATAAGAATAATTAGTTAAATATAATACCAATACAAATGAAATAATTATTTTTTCATGATCATTAAATTATTTATTGGTTATTTTATCTAGAATAGTATAAACTATGCCTTAACATTGGGGAAAACTCCTTGAATTATAACTAAGATTGAGTTGTATAATTCCACTAAAACTCTAATGTAACTATTAAGTTGGTTTCAAATTAGCACTTATCTTGAACTTCTTATACTCATAGGGGATCCCCCATACATTACATAATCTATTACTCACATGCTGGTGTATAGAATCATTTGATTTGTAATGTTGTTTACCTAAAATAAATCATAGGCATGAATATTCTTACAGAATAGATAAGGGGATGACCCAAAATATTTCATTTTAATTTAAAAAAAATTATAAAATAACCCTGAAATAATAAATGAATTAAATGAAACGAAAAAACATAAATTGTTCAATCTAATGTCATAATAATCTATGCATGAAATTAATATATATCTGTACACTATATAAAATTCACTTCAATTCATTATTCTATTTGGTTTAAATTTCGTTGAATTAATTTAATTAATTATCCCATTAATTAATTAATTAATTAATTAAATTTTTCTTATCAAAATTATCCCATAAATTCCATCACCAATAAATTTATATAAATTAAAGAAGCACAAAATGTGTACTTAGAATAAATAAAAAAAGTGATTTCAAATTAAAATGGAATTAATTAGGAATTTCATGTTATCAAAACCATTCCTAAATTTCATATAACATAGTGTAATGAAATAACTAATTTTATTTTTTCTTAAATTAATTTATGCACGTACAATCTTGAATGATGTGCACATATAATAAAAAAACCAATTACACCACATGAATTAAACACCATGTGTTTGTATTGGGAGTACATTATGAGTGAATTAATTACATCGTATGTGAATTAATTACTCCATGTACGAATTAAATAAATAAATCTTGTATGAACTAAATAAATGATATGTGAATTAATTAATTACATCAAATTTGTATTAATTACACGTCATTTTGGAATTAATCACACAACACATGTGATTTAATTATAAACAACATTCATTAAACTACTTTTGGATTAAATATATGATCACCATAACATTGGTATTGAATAAACCACATGTGTATTAATTATTTGACCACCACATAATTTGATTAAATACACTATGTGTGAGTAAATTAATTGAAATTATGAAATTTGTATTAAATTCACTCTATGTGTATTAAATACAAAACCACTACATTGTTTCTATTAAATACACTGTGTTTGTATCAATTACATTACCACTACATCATGTGCATTTATTTCAATGTTTATTATATTTTACTCCCATTAATCATGTAATAAATACATAAAGCATCTTTGAACATGAAAATTTAATGATTTATTTTGGGAAGATGTGTATTGTGCATGAGGTGTGCTCCAACTACATGTTATGTATTTTGACAAGTAATATTCCAGTTTGGCCTGAAAATACATTTCATGAAATAAATACACAACATATTGAAACTTTTTGGTGGTTTTTTTACCTCAAAATCCATCCAGATTTGATGAAACTAGGTACACCTCATGTACTTTTCAGTTACAAGTTGTTTTTTATGTCATCCCACCAAAATCTCCACCACATCCTAATGGATTCCTTCAACATTATCTTCATCATTTTTCAATATATATGTTCTTACATGAAGGTGAAATATCACGTATAATCAACCTTTAGATTAAAATAAATAATTTATGAAACTGAAATTCAAGAAAAAAATTTCATATCATCTAATGAACAAAAAATAATTATAAATTTTTATGATTTCTCCCAAATACCATATAAAGGTTCTAATGCATAGTGTAAGTAGTTAGGCTTATTCCTAAGAGTGGTTTTACATCAACTTTATTGAATATATAATCAAAATTAGATGAAATTTAAATCTAGAAATCAATGATATAGTATTATCACATATAATTTATATATAATTTGAGTGAAGATAAATAAATACCAATCATTGGATTTTTTTTGTTCATTTATGATTCAATTTATAGCACTTGTCAAACCATCATGAATAAATGGAATCAATGATATATCCCCTCTATCATGTATCCACATTTTCTAAAAAAGGCATTGTGCTTCACCATAGAAAAATCAGGTTCTATATTGTAACATTATAATGATTTAATCGCGAATTATTTATTAAAACAAGAATTTATTTAAGGTTTAAGGATTATTTTATTCTATCTATACTAAATAGGGTGAATTATGTGGATCACTCTTCATTATTATGAGAATTTTAGAGGAAGATATCTCTATGGGTTCAAATGATTATCTCTAGAATTTATTGTTCATGATAACTAGAATTGATCATCTAGGGTTGGAGAATGAAACAGTGAGTTGTTTAAAGATCTCAATTCAGTGAACAAATAATTCCATAGGGGCCCTTATTATTCTCTAAAAACCAAGTGGAACCCATGTATAAATATAAATATTTTTATTATTAATTAAAATATATGAATTAAACTCATGGATAAATCAAAATTATTTCTAGAATAAATATATTAACATTTATTCAAATAATATTTATGTATCATCTATCATCATGCTATTAACCCATCCTGGCATTCCTACTCAGAATTTATCGAACGTTGAGTAATGGAAATTTTTAAATAAAAATAAATATCCATGAATTATTCACTAGTAGATAAATTTATATTGTATTCACTAAAATAGATTAAATATTTATTAAATATTCAACTCCCAAATTTATTCTCTCAAATAAACGGTGATTGAATTTTTGTGATCAAATCAACATAAATAATTGTTAAACCATATATGGGAATAATATTCATTCATCATGTTAAATTCATATATAATTTAATTGGGCTTCTAAATATAATTTTTGACCCTTTTTGACCCTTTTTAGAATCTTTAATAAGAAATTCTTAAATTTTGTGATTATCAACTATCAAGAAACCATGGTTCCACAAGAGAAATGAATCTAAATCCCACAATGAAAATAATGAAATAAGAACAGACATTATGAAATAAAATCCCATTATCTCAGTATCTATATAAAATTCGGTAGAATAATAGTGTTACAAGAATATGTGCTTGATGTCCCTTTATTTTAATTTTAAAAAATAAACCTTCCTACATAATTATATATACATGCACTTATTGAGGATGTTCAATTTCCATAAAATGGTATAGTATATCAACATCTAAAAAATAAAATAAGAGAAAAATAATTTCTCATACACATTATTAATGAAATATCAATCACAACAAACCCAACATATCCTACCTATCTCTAAGAATATGTATTCATGATTTTCATCAATACATAAATATATTTGACTCATAACATACATTAATAATTTTCCAAAAGTATAAGGACCATAAAAAATGTAGTAATATGAGTTCATAAAATGCTATTTATAAGTTTAAATTTAATATATGAGGGAAAAGTTCTAATAACTACTTTTTCATAGAGGTTTCCAAGGATTAAATTTATGAGAAGAAATTAGAATGTTTTATGAGCCCTTGACCCATGAAAGCCTTTATCATCTGTCTCCCATCAAACAATATCATAAATATATATAACATTTATTTAATAATATTGTTATAGTACTTGAAGGTTATCATCATTATAATGAACTACATTTCATTTAAGTGTGACATGTGTTCCGAGGACATTATCAAATTTATTTTCACACAAAAGAAATATGAACACATGAAAATAAATTAATTAATATTCAAAAACATGAATATTTTGGTGATATAATGTAAATAGTAGTTGGTTATTATGAACCAAATCCAACATTTCTTAGTCATTCTCTCGTTCATACATTGTATACTAATTTTTATTAATATTGTTTCCTTAACAAAATCATGTTATCCTAAAAAATTCCTAACTCCAAAATCCATCCCAACTTATAATGAAATATTTTTTACCACTTTTTCATGAACTATCCCCATATAAACCCATCATGGTCTAGCATTAAAATCAAGTACGTTGAGAAAAAGAGTTGTTTCATGAAATTTTGTGACACTTAAGAGATTATTGAGACTCTAGACGAAGTTTCTAATATTTATAATAGATTAAGTAAAGAAATTATAAGAATTGAATATGAAATTTGTGTTGACTTTAATTTTAAATGGATAAATCATGTTCAACTAGGGTGTTTCATAGAGATTGATTTTATTTTATTTTTATTCCATGGGATTGGAGTGTTTTAAAGAACATAATATAGTTATTGAGGTTGATGAGTAGAGTCTTAAGGTATTTGAAGTGCGTGTGACATCATTATACAATGTTTAAATTCAAAATGGGCAAGTAGATAATTTTAAAATAAGAAAGAACTTGGTTAAATAGAACATAAGAAATTTGGTTTGTCATGGTCTATAGAATAAGTTTCTATTATGTTGTGTTTCTATGAATACTAGTACATGGATATCTGTAGAACATATAATGGATTTGAAATGGGGAGATAACAATAAAAATAATTTTTCACAAGGTGTTGTGAAATAAAATTCCCTATTAGAAATAACTGTCTAGAATATGTAATGGGGGGGGGGGGGTTTCATGGTTACTAAAGAGGAGTAGGATCCCAAGAATATGAATGGGGATCACCATGTTGTGGTATATTCTTGGTGGCCCTTCAAGAATTCCTTATAGTGTCAAGGTAATTTATTCCAATGGACTGAAATGGTTGGGAAGTTATATATCAAAAATAAAAATAAAAATAACAGAAATAATAAATATCTTATTCTTACATTCTTTATTTAAATTAGGTGTTGATCATCTAAACATCATTTGGTTTTATTTTCCTTAAATTGTTGAGAAACTGAAGTAAATCTCATCCAATAACGATCCACTTGCACTCATTTGATCTTAGAATGTCATTGATGGAACTCTGGTTGCTAGTGTAGTGGTACTGATAATCTTGTGTCTCTTCCTTGATCACATTAATGTTCCCATCAATCTGAGAGGATCGTATCATATTCTACCTATCTTGAGAGTAAAGGAAATGGTAAGAGTGAATCTCTTTATCTTGAAAGAAAACCCTAGAGACGTTCTACATTGAGGGAGAATTCTCTAAGAGGATAATGATATTCACAATAACCAACCAATTATAATTCTAATAATTGTTAATTTATAGAAAATTAATTTTAAATAAATTCAAAAGGGCCCTAAATAATATATTAAGCCAAAAAAACCTATTTCCACATATAAAAATAAAATTATTGTTTAATTTTATATATTGTTCTAGAATGTGCAATGAAAAACTTTTATTTTATAATATGGTAAAGAAATATTGATCATCGAACAAAATATGGTTTCCCCTTCCACATAATAATTTGCTAAATTCTAAAATATTATCCATTAAACAAATAAATAAATATTAAATTCATGATCTGGAGAAAAAAATATATTTTAATATACGTAAAACTAAATAAATTATTTATTAATTAATTGATTTTTTATTTATTATAGTGAAAATAAAAATAGTTAACTAATTATTATATATTATTGTAAATAATTACCCTATAAATAAATATTGATTAAATATTTTTGATCGATAATTTAACAATGAATTAATATTATCTATCTGTCTCAAGAATAATATATATTCTAAGTGTTAAATATGTATAATATATAACTGATATCAACAAAAAAACTTTTTGTTTGACCCTATAAGACTCTTCCTAAGAAGGGTTTGGTATACATTCCTAAATAAGAGTTCTATCTAGAGGTGGGGAAAGGCGCCCATAGAGAGAAAGGATATGAGAAAATGATAACAATCATTTAAAAATATTGACCAATTGTTTGATAAATGAATTTTTTTTATTATTCAAAATGGAGGAGGATAGGAAAAAAAGGATCAAGGTGGTCTGAAAATTTGAAGACCAGCGGAATCCGCCTGAATGATATTAATATAGACCAAGGGTAAAGAAACCTAAACTCCAGAAAATGTTTAGTCTTGTATACTGATTACCTTTAGAAAAATCAGATTCCACCAAATAGAAAGCTAATAATCCCATAATAAGAGACTTTATTATCTATAACTATAGTACAACCTCGCATGAGCCCATGCATGTATGATCCATTGGTGTTGAGTTTGCGACCCAGCCTAGGGGACATCAATAAAGACACACTACAATGCATCTTGGAATGTTAGATCAAGAGGATGACATGGCATAAAGAAGCTGGATCTTGATAGACTACAATAGTTTAACATCATTTCACAGTGATATGAACTTGTGAGTTTATAGGAGAATTATGGATTCGAGATTCCCATAAATGTTGGTTCAGTAATGACGAATAGTGTCTTTTGTAGTGTCTCAGATCATATAGTATCCATCCACTATTAGGATCTATCATCCTTGAGAATTCATGTCATCTCTAGTGTGCATACTGAAACTAGAAACAATAAATTGGTCAACCGACTCATCAGAGTCAATGATCCCCCATATATTATACTAAATTAATCGATCCCATTCATTATCACCATGTAGGTGAATCACAAACACAGTGTTTCTATTTCCATGGTAAAATAATTTAGAGAAAAGAGATATTCACTTTTTATGTACTTTATGATTTGTGCGGTGGGTATGGTTTTAGAGGTTCGATGCAATGAACTTAAATTTGATGAGGATGCTCACTTTTTTCTAGTATGTCATGAGATTAATGAACTTGTATCAACTCGAAATAAGATGTATATAGGAAGGTTCATGAGATCGAGAAAGTGAAGATACATCAATAAAGATAACCAACTTTCTGAATTCTAATAGACATGTCTTTATGATCAACATTTGAATAGAAACTAGTATTTGAGGGAATGAATAAACTTATCAAAATATGATTTCCATCCAAGGGAATATTAATAAATATAGTGGAGATCCATCCCAATTATTATTCCAAATATAATTTTCACATCTATCAATAATCCATATAGAGTTCTCAAGAATAATTCAGTTAATGTTTTATATGGCATACTAGAGATGGATCTTTTGTTTACCTTTATCGAATGTATTGAAGGAATTTCTCATTTTTCTGATGAATTTCTCCCAATGTGATTGGACTGATTTTTCCTCCCATGAAATATTGTCTTGCATGAATGTGATGATTTTCTTTTGATATGATTAAAATTGAAACAACCTTCATTTATTTGTGTTTTAGTTTTCTTCCAACTTGACCAATTAAGGATGATTTCTTTATGAGAGCCCAAAATTAAGGTCTTAAAAGAATTTTTAAAATTTATTATAATATTATTTTGCGCCAGATAAACTATCAAAATAGGATTTGGAATAAAATAAAATAGGATATTAATTAGATTAATGTGTCCTATAAAAATATAGGAATGTACTTTTCTTGTGGTTTATCAATCCCATGGTTTTTCTCAAAATACAATGAAAAGGATGAGTTTGAATTCTCTTATTATATAATGGAGTATCAAGTTTGTATATTGGAATATTCATTTTGTGGATTTCAAGCCTCTCTTCAATGTTCCAAGAAAGTGGGATGGAGAAATTTTTATAGTTGAAGACACTAATTTTTTTATGTATATGTGTTTACCTCTCCTTATAATATATTAATTCAATGGATTCTTGAGGTTTTGAGCATAGTTTCTTCTACCATTAATAATTAAAAGTATTCCATCAGGGAAGAATAGGTGAAATATTTCTTTGAATCCATATAGACCTCTATAATTATGTAGCATACAAGTTTACCAACCTAAATTAATATTTTTTTTGAGAATATCATGGGAAATAAAATCCATTTGTCTCGATATAATCTAATTATATTGATATATCATTAAGGAGGTTGAACACTAATGTCATTAACATATATACCTTACACATATTTTTTAACTCTGTGAAATAAACGTGTCATTTCACCAAGGACATAAAATTTAATGTTATAGTTAAATATAAATCAATGCACTAAGATGTCTAATTCCATGAAGTTGTAGGGGGAAACACTTTGTTAACTTATTTTTTAATAACACATCGTTCATGATATTAACAATATGGACAATTATACCATGAATTATATATTCATTGTTTATGGTAATAAATATATGTTCATGAGTCGTGACATGCATTAATAATAATATTATGTTCTAAGGAACATTACACATTCGCACAAATAGTAATATTTGATGAGATATAAAGACATAGAATTCAAACAAGAATGTATGTTCTTATAATATCCCATTTTAAAGATTAATGAGTGATAACTTCATGAGATGAAGTCTCAAATACATATGAGTTTAAAATCTAATAACCATCATACTATGTGTACCATTTTAGATTTTTTACCTGGTCATATAACAATATTTAAGAATTTCATCATAGAAGTTAATAATTCTAATCATAACAGGGTACTATTTTAAACTTTTTAATGTGATAGATAGTCTTATAAAAAATATTGTTTATGTCACATAGAATAAAATTCAATATGTAATTAGATATTTATATATGTTCAAATCCTTCAATATATAATAAATCTAAAGTATAGAATAGTTGGGTTAAGGGAACCAACTATAATTGAATTACATTTGAACTAGATCTAGCTTCTAATGACTGTCTAGTTGTCACTTTTTAAACATTATTTTTTTAATATGGCTACAAATTTTGGGCCTACTAAATTTTAGTGTCTAGGGTCAGTTTAACCCCATGACTGTGTGGATATCTACATATTACGACAACACTACCTTGACGAAATATATCAAGTAGTCATATTAGTAATTATCCACTTCTTGAACCATGTAAAAATATTTATATCTGGATTAATTCCATAGTCAATTATTAGCATAATAATTATAAAACTCTTACTTTTGGTATAACATGAAATAATAATATGACATTATTAGAATTATTCTTAGGCTACAAGAGAATCTATGATATAATTAGATATTGTGGGTATGGAAACCATTAATTGAAATAATATTTCTTGTATATTATCTTATCCTTACTATGATAATAGATAAAATTGAACTAAATGAGTTAAATTTTTTACTTTCCTCGATCACTAGTAACCCCACTTCTCCATGCACTAGGAACTCTTCCAGTTCTATATTGACAAGTACTGTTAGATAGTTTTATTATAATGTTGATGATGATATACTGGATCTATTTGATATTCACATATTATGCATCATTCATCTATTAAATCAAATGTTAGTATAAATCATTTCATGTGTGATAAATTACAAGGACATAATCTTGTGAAGTTATTTTAATATCAATAATCTATTCTAATTCTCATGCATGTTCTACAATAGAGATTATATACCAAGGACAATTTGATCCAAAATTATTTCAACATCAACTTTTCAATACTTTTTAAATATATGTATCATGAGTAGATTTGGAAAATCCATGGAAAAGTTTTTGTATATATTATTCTCAGGAACATGGTTTATACTTTTATTTATTCATTTAGAAATTCATTCATCAGTATTATCAAAAATGTAATGGATTATTTTTTCTCATTTTCCATCAACATATCTATCTTGAAAAACCAATAGTGCACCAACTAACATATTAGAGACACATGTAACTCATTCATTTAAAGTGTATATTTTGTTAAAACAATGCATTATTAATTAAAAATGAATTTATATGATATATATATATAATTGGAAATTATTAAAATCACTTACCCTTTCAGGTTATTCTATATAGAAATATAACATATGGTCTCCTTTTGGACAAGTCATAAAGTTGTCTTCCATAATGTTTCCTCCAAATGTGGTGTCCTTAACAATCAATAACCAAATATGATGATCATTTATGTATCCTTTGACATTTATAATTCAAAAGGATTTTAGTCTTGATTATTGATGTATAGGATTTTTCATAGCCTAAATCATTCAAAAATCAATCATGTTTTATTGGTTTTTTCATGTACCATCTATTTTCAATTCTACTTGAATACTCAAAAGTTGTATAAATTCTTAAAAATATTCAATACATGTTATCCCTAAATGATGATATAGGGAATCCACTATTTGAACTCATATATTATTATCAACCATAACATGTTTCCATTTATTTTTTCTTTATAAGAATATTTATTCCTAAGGAAAAATATGTGTTTCACCCACCATGGTGAACATAAACTACCTCTTTAGTAGTAAATTATAATAAAGTATGTTTCTCTGGAACTAATACTCCAAATAAGCTTAGTGGAGTCCATTATATTTATTCCAAATCATGTGCATTTGGATCCTTACTCGTATATGTTAATTATTATCCCACCATCCATAAATATAAATATTTATTTTATAGAAAAATAGTTGGTCTTAATTAGAAGTTAATATATTTAATGTGTATAGGTTAATTTAATGAAAATAAAAATGTGTTGTGATGTTCATTGTGTATCTAAAATCATCTTTTTAGTCATAGTTTTCAATAATGACATGATGTTGTGACATAGTAAGTCCTTTTCATATGATAATGTATATGGTGTCTATTAGCTGAAATAGTTGAAATCTGGTTAATTTCTACATCGGTATTTGTTAATCAAGTCATGGAATTAATTATAGAATATATTTGATATATAATATTATCATTGTTTTTCCTTTATTACCATCACAATATTTATAAATATAGGGAAATATGAGTTTGGAGATAAATTTACACCACATATATGATCAATGATTACATTGATAAGATGTTCTTGGAAAATAAAGATTAAAGGTTCCTCTATCTTTATCAAGTGCACTCATTTTATTCAATGAGTATTTCAAAAAAATTTAAAAGAGTCCCATGAATTACATGAATTAACCTCCTGTATTGAAATAGTCAATCTGACCTTATAATACTAGATCTAAAGGATTGATGATCTAACTTTTCTTCTAAATGTTTATTTATCTGAAACATGGAATATAGTCTGTTAGTATTCCTAGTATCGTAGCTCAATATTGACTAATACAAATTACTCAATATAAAAAAGTTTACTACTGTTAGTTTCTCTTGATAAAGAATTATCTTGAAACCATAAGGTAGTTTAATATTATATATTATTCATTACCGATTACAGAAAGGATATTTTTGATTAAATATTTACCAAATTATAATTTAAATATGAAATACCATAACAACATATAATTTACAAGTAAAATATTGTCTCATTGTTTCTAAAATAGACATTGCGATAATTTTTTTTAATTCAAAAAAATAGATTAACTTGAATCATATAACCATAAAATAGTAAAATTATGCACATCTCATTATTAATATTAGAATCACCCATTTTAGGTTACTTTGATAATTTTCCTTAATTTATATAATATTTCTATACTTGGTTCTGTAATTTATCATACAAATATATATACACATGTAGCATCTCAAAAAAAGTACATTTAAAGATGAACGTACTTCAAGTATACTCTTTGGATTACTTATTCTTCAATCATGTTTATTCTTCTAATGGAAATTCTTAACACACTAGAAGAATATAGTCCCCAATTTATTTCTATCCATTTAAAAATTCATCTACATGAAGAAATTCATAAAAAAGATATTGAATTTGAAATGGACATGGTATTATCAATCATGTTTTATTAATAAGGGATGAGGTAATAATTTTAATTAAACACTTATCTATCTAGAAAATCATATCTGAAATTTCCTTAAGTTATTTATCCATATTTTTTACCATGTCATGGATGAATAAGGATATCCTTGGTTGTGAGGAAGATAATATAACATTAATAGATAATTTCCCATCTTAATGAAAGACAAAACATACTAACTTATCAATGTAATACACTATTACAAAGTAATGATCATATGATAGATGGATTCCTTTTATTTTAAATGGATTAAGAACTTCTAAAACATCATTTATTGAGATTCAATAATTTTCTATTTTTAGACCAAGTAGATGAGACGTCATGGTTTAGGGATTCATTTCATTATGTTTCATTATCATATATGAAGTCATGATTTATTGTATGATGCAAATAATAAAAGAATAATTCTTTATGAATAACTTATAGAAATACATACCACTACCACACTCTTAATAAGGTATAAAATTAAGAATAGGGATTCCAAAATATAGTACAAATTTTATTAAAGTAAAGAACTATTAAACATATATTTCCCCCTATGGAATTTGTGCCTATGAAGAAATGACCCAATTCATGAAATGGTTTTAGTGAATTCATAGTTTTTATTTCCATTTTCAAAATAATTAAAATAGTTATATTTTAAAAGTACTTGATTACCAATTATATAATTAGTAATAAATTTAATTTTAAATTTTATCCAACTATTTTATTAAGTCTCAATGGCCCTCGCTAGTAAACCCCGAATGTCCCTTAATTTGGAAATTCTCATAGGAAGGATCCATATTTTCCTTTTTATAATCTAGATATAGGCGATGAAAATATAAAAAAAATATTTACATAGGTGGAATTTCTGAATGTATATTAGAATATCATTGGTCTTTTTAATGGAATCTCTATCCAAAAATATTAACTCAAATTTTCTCAACACAGTACACTAAATTTTCCTTGTATAAAAGGAGACCATTAAACCCCATAATAATTTATTAGGTTAATCCACTATATTTGTTAATAATTTTTAATAATTAAAATTTCCTCCAATAAATGATAAATTGACATGTCAACAATGGGTTGATCTTAATTCAGACAATGGAAAGATTAAAATAACATAATATTTTATTTAAGTATTCATAAATTTTCTTATTTTATCTTTTAAATGTACTACTAATGTTAAGTGGATGTTACTTAATTTTTAAACCATGTAACAATAACATATGCATTCATAATACTTTTATTGTAATCCCATATTTATATATTAATCAACTTATTTATGTGATTATAGTCTTGAACCCTTAAAATAAATCATGAATTTGACAAAAATAAAATATAAATATCAAGACATGATCATGATATTTAATTATTGGTATTTCTTTTGAGTGAGTAGTAAACACATAATTAAACCTATTAGAAATACCAATTGAGCCAGTTTGGTCATAATTCACATCATTCCTTCTTTATCCTATGTATATCCTAGTCTTATTATCGTATCAACATAATTCATTGTATAAGATTACCTCAAATGATAAATGGTTTCAAATGATCCCATCCCTCCCACTGCACTGGTGCTTAGGTTTTTAGTTGGATCTATGGTGGTTGGGGGAGCCTCAAAGCATCCCCCACATCCCTCTTTCGAGGATGTTCTTATTCACCCCCTCCAGGGCTTGGTGTGGATTCGACATGTTTGTCGGTGGCCTCCCCTGAGTAATCTTCTTTCTTAGAGAATGGTTGTCCAGTTATTGAGGTCTCAGCAGCGTCTTTTGTGGAGGTGGATATAGACCTTCAATAGACTCTGGTTGCAAGTTTTGGATCCCATAATCCCCCTCTTGCAGTTTTCCAGGATTGTGTTCTATGCTGGGGCATGGATCTGCTAGCTTTTGTGTCGATGTAGGACCAAAAAGATTTCTACATCGTTCTGGTGTCTATGGATGACTTTGTGAAAGCATGGTGGAGGAGCCCATGGTGTGTTGTGAACTGGAGGTTCTCCATTTCCCCCTAGCCGATGGATTCTCACTCTAACTTTGAAATCTCTCGTATGGCGGTTTGGTTCTCGATGCCAGGGCTTTCCCTTCTGTTAATGAATGTGGATTTTTGGGCAGTTATTGGGGATTATTTGGGGACTCTTTTTTGCGTGGATGAAAGGACAACAAGCCTCGTAGAGGCATATGTGGAAAGTATTTGTGTATAATTGGACATTTCACAAACTCTGCAGGATTACTTGTTTATTCAGATTGAAGGGATGTCGAAACGTCATCAACCTCTAATGTATCCTATCATTCCCCAATTATGGTATTTTTTCTATATATCTGGTCAATCTTTGTAGATTTGTTGCAAGGCCTAGTTGGGTGAATCCTGGTCCTAGGTATTTCCAAAATTCTCTGAAATTTCTTTTGGTTCTTTCTCTTCAAGATCAAAGGGAAAATACAAGGACAAAGATGTTTTTTCTCCCGTTTTGGATTTCGAGGCCTCTTCGTCCAAACAACCATTCTGTATCGAAGGGCCAGCTTTTCTCAATCACGACCTTGTGTTATTCAGTGAAGGTATGGGAGTATAACTATGACTTATTCATCAGGATGGAGTACTGGTAGGGATGTTTCCTATGTTCGCGCTCCAGCCTGGTTTTCTCTCTCTTGTTCCTTAGGCTCGCTCTGGCATCCGCATCTTGGAGGGTCACATGATAAAACAAGGTGAGGATGGAAACGAAACTTCTATGATTCAATCATTTAGGGAGCTATCCATTTTTTCAGTGGTGTCCTCTCCCCCGTCATCTCCTGGACGAATTCTATTTTCCCCTCCTCTACTTTCTCCACCACCGTCGACGGGGATTTTTCAGAGTACATAGGGATATCAGTGTTGCGGATCTCCTGATATCATTTTTATAGAAACACTTACAGGTTCGCGATCTCCGATAGTTCTTCACTCAAGGGTGAAGAGTAATATTTTCCCCAAGTTTCAATAGAGGAGTGGGGAGGCTATCTCTATGATTTTGTCTCATCCGGTTAAGGGGCTGGAGTCTGAGGCCAAATCCAGGCGTGGTCGTTTCAATGTTTAAGATCCTTATTTGGAATGATCGGGGTCTCAGAGCTCAACGAAATATGATTTCATTTCAATGGAACTCATGAACTATTTTGTCTCCATGGTAGGGATTCTTGAACCCAACCTGATGTCTTATAGGGTCAAATATTTTTCTCAAAGGCTGAGATTTCATGCTTTCCGGAATGGGGATCCTCGAAACTCTCACATTTGGTTATTTAGGAAGGACCATATCTTGATTGACTTTCACATAGTGTCTGACCAGTTTCTCACCCCAAAAAACATGGCTAGATCCCAATCTATTATCTTCCCCTTCATCTATGAAAATTGTAATATATAGGACAGAGAGGTATTATGGAGTGATTTCCAGGGCCTCAACCCAGTCGACGATCCCTGGATCATCGGAGGTAATTTTAATGTTGTTGCAATTCCTGAGGGGAAGCAGGGGGTGGCGTGTTTCTGAGAATTTAAAATCAAACCTTTGTCCAATTCATGGCCAGGAATGGCCTATTGGATATGGGGTATTATGGTGATGCCTTTACTTGGTGCAACAATCAGTGTAGTGGGAGGAGAATGTGGTGTCTTATGGACTAGTGCATGATGAATTAGTCTTCTTTAACCTTGTTCCCAGGTTACAAAGTCTCTCATCTGGTGTGGTGCCTCTCAGATCACTCTCCACTTTTTCTCCCACTAAATACAAGGTTGTCTAAGGGGGGTCAGCTTCGTTTTTCTACAACCTGGGTGGAGGAACAAGGCTTCTCTAATGTGGTTAGGGATGGCTGGTGTCTCCATCACTCTGGTAACATGTGGGTCCATTTTCACTACAAAATCAAGATGCTTAGGCATCTTCTTTTGTATTGGAGGAAGAACTTCCCCACTAGGGATAATGATTTGGTGGATATCATCAAAGAGGTTGCCCGACTTCAGGCTGGTCTGGAACAGGAGTGGGATGAAAATATTTTCAATTAGTTACAAATTAAGAAGAACTTACTCATCGATACTCTCCTAAGACATGAGCTAGTTGTGATGGATGGGGTAAGTGTATGATGACTGTGCTAGGGGAACCTCATTACGGGTTATTTTCATGCATGCATCATAGAGCGACGATGTGTTCACATGAAAAATATTCTTCGGGATTATGGTTCCTTTTCTTTTGATCGTGACGAGGTGGGTGCTATGGAAAATGATAGTATTAAATATTTTTTTGCAGTGACCAATCCTAGAATGGCCAAAGGTTTTTTGAGGTGTATTGAATTCATATTTGAGGATATCCTAAGCATTGTTTTTGGAAGATGTTAATAATCTTTTAAGAAGGGTTCCGGATGAGGAAGAAATGTGCAGGGATGTTTGGATATTAAATCCGTAAATTTCTCCACGACCTAATGGCATTCCAGTGTCCTTTTATAGAGTGGAATGGGACTTTTTAAAGGGAGACCTTGTGAGAGTAGTTATAGACTTTTTCCTTGGTGGAAACTTTCCCTTTATTGCTTGGGAAACCAAGATGGTTCTGATTCCAAAGGTGAGAAATCCACAACCCATCGATCAGTATCGGCCCATCAGTTTGTACAATATACCTTACAAGGTTTTGGACAACATTATCAATAAAAGGATGGCCCCCCATTGGGCTTCCTGGGTGGCTCCTCAGCATCACATGTTTATTAAAGGGAGGTCCATTCAGGGGGAAATTGTTGTGGTTCAAGAATTGATCACTGACATCAACAACAAGTCCTTTGGGGGTAATTTTTTGATCAAGTTTTATATGAGTAAGTCATATGATAGGATGGAGTGGTGCTTCATACATAGGGTGTTGGCTTGTATGGGGTTCTCCAATTAGACTCATGATCTCGTTTTCCATTATTTCAGCTCGACATGGATCTCATCTTCATTTATGGGCAAACAATTTGGGTTCTTTAAGGGTTGTCGTTGTCTCAGGCAGGGAGACCCCCTCTCACGTACTCTCTTCATTCTCTCCCAAAATTCTCTTAGCCATCATATCAATCAAAATCTTCATGCGGGTAAGGTCCTCCCTTTCAGGACTCTTAAAGATACAAGAGTTACCTCACATTTAATGTTCGCGGATGATATAATATTATTTATTAATGGCTATCGGAGGTCGGTGCATGGGATGATATAATATGATGAAGGGTTTATTTCTAATGGAGTACCTCAGGGCCCCGGTGAGTCCTCTGTCTCTTAGAATCCACCACTTTGAAAAACTTGTTAGCAAGATCACTTGGCTCATTTTCAACTGGAAAAACATATTCCATTCATTTGGAGGCCACATTACTCTTGTGAATTGTAACACCCAAGAATTTTATGAGAGATATTTTGTTTTTTTTGTTATATACATCATAAAAGGAATCTATTACTACACACAACACTATCTTGTCTTGCTTTTCACGAAATCGCGACCTTCCTCGATAGCTTGTGTTGTACGCAATACTGAGTTTCACTAAACAACGATATGCTATTAAAATATTACTAAAACTAGCCATTATGAATATTAATACCCACTTTTTGAAATTTTGTAAATTTTACCTTTAAGAATGGACTTCATTTTTGAATTCGGAATATTGAAATTATCCTAGGGTGAATTTTTGGTAGTTTTCTGAAAACCTTCAATTTTTGATGAATACTGAAAACACTGGGTTACTATTTAAAAACTGGGTTTATATTTAAATAATTATTTATTTAATTTAAATATATTTTAGGTAAAAATTGATACATAATACCTATATAAATTTAAATTAATTCATTGGAATCATTTTATAATAATTTTAGATATATAAAAATTTTATTGAACTTTTAACCGTCTTTTACCCACCTCTTAGGAGAGTTTGAAATTTTACATAAAACATAATTTTACCGCTTCTGTGAGTGGAATTTCAAAAATCCAACAGACACGGTTAATATGAAGAAGTAAAATTTGGTTCAATAAGATAAAAATATTTGTTGGTGAATAGTAACTTTTTACTTTTATTTACCACGGTTAAAAGTAAATAGGGTAATTAAGGGTAAAAATGGTATTAATTTTACCCTAACACATGTCATAATTCTATTGTATAAGTTTACATCGACCAAAAATAACCTTAGGAATAAAATATGACCATTTAGGTCCACTTGGATTTGATTAGGACATTTAATATTATTTTATTTAAAGAAGAGTTAAAATAGTTAAAATCAAAGTTTAATAAAACAAAATTTAATATAGGGTTATAAATAAAATAAATTCAACTATAAATATTCATTTTAAATATAAAAATATTTCCTAGATAATGGTATTTTATTTATAAATTTTAGACTTTAAATAATTTAATTTATTTATGACACAATGATGATGCAGTAATTGCCTTATTAAGGAAATATTAACATAATTGATATTATAAATACCCTAATAAATGTAATTTGATACTTTTTAAGAATTAAACTAATTTTATAGGTTAATATGACATATTATTATTGATTTAAATAATTTATTTCGAACTAATAATTTTTTTATGAATTTTACAAAAAATCAATTACCAAATAGTGTCAAAATTGACATAAAATATTTTTTAAAACAAATATTATATTATTAATTGTTATTTTATTCCTAAAAATCTTAGGCTCGGCCAAGTGACTTATATACGGTTATATATACTAATAATGAACCACATGGGGTTCTTTTGGATTTTTATAGTAAGTTTATTAACCATATAGTGTAAGAAAACAAGAAGACATGGTAAAAGTTAAATTATTTAACTTAGAGTTAAATCTAAATGATAAGGTTAAAATAGTAACCTAAACTTGTCTAAAATCTATTGGTTGAGATTTTTTAGACCCATATCAACCTTAGATTCGAAATAAATCAATTTGAAGCTATTAAAAACCGAATATTTCTTTATTATAAAATAATATTTTAAGTTTTTTCCTAAGGTGCCCCTCTCCTCCCTTATAAAAGGAAACCTCCTCCCTCCCCTCTTCACACCACTTTGAGCCTTCAAGCTCGGAAACCCCTGCAAATATTTTTTCTCCACTTCCCTAGAAACATCCTAGATGTCTAGGTATTCTTCAAAGACCATATTTATTGCCATACGAGGAGGTTAAGAAGAGGCCTTTCAAAGAAGAGGTAATGTCTGTTACCGATTCTTTCAACTTTATTTCTTCTTCTACTTATTCTTCTTTAGTTGTTTCATTATGAAGTAATAAAATAAGTATCACTCTTATACTTATATGTTCTTATAAATATTAAAAAACCCTATTTCACCTTCTATCCATACTACGGAAAACGAAATCATCGCGCGTGCGTACGTACGGAATACTGTCTCCACGCCGTGGTGTAATCTATTTTCCACCACCTCCTTACTTGGATGGGTATGATGGTGTAAATAATAACTATATATGATTATTTTAAAGTTATATTGATTTTTAAATATTATACATACACTTCAATACAATTTCACGATCATGGTAATGATATCATCGCTCGTGTGTACATACAACATACCGTCTCCATGATGTGATGTGACTCGTTCTACATGAACTTCATTGCATAATGATTATATAAATGAATTTATTGAATAAATATGATATATATTAAACTAATACCATTCTTTAAATGAGGTATCTATAACCTAAAAAGAAGAATAAGAATTTATTCGATAGAACACGAATAAGAACAAAAAGCAATAAACACCCGAATAACAAGTAGCAATGAAATATTACTAATAAGAAGCTAAAAATATGACCATATATGATATAATAACAATGATTACGATTCTGGAATAAGTCAAAAACATTATTTAAATAATTATACATGATTTTCGGACACGTAGGAACCAAATTGAACCTAAGGTAAGGGAAAATATCGCAATCTCATTTTTATCCGAGATTGTTTATACTTCAGAATTTAATGGGGAATATTTATCATCCACATCCATGTTTCCTCAATATGTAGTATTAGTTTTATCCTCCTAAAATTTTTTAAATCCAATTGTACCCATTGGTAAGTTTTTAGTAAAAGATATGAAAGGAATATTTTGTCGTTTTTAGTACGAGGTACTTTTTTGACTTTTCCCACCCAAAGTACGAGAAGAATGTTTTTCTTTAACTTATAGTGCATGAATGGATTTTTAGAACATTATTTCCATGAATCTTACTTTACAAGTTTTCATGTTTATTTTTAATCAACTTCTTTTAGTTTAAAATTGTATGACATGTTAATAAAGGAAAAATGTTTTTGAAGTAGAAAGGATATTTTCCTCAAGAATGGAGTTCAAGTGTTTTATCAAAATTATTTTCCATCTAAGATAATATAG
Organism: Viscum album; assembly: GCA_963277665.1. NCBI lineage: Eukaryota > Viridiplantae > Streptophyta > Magnoliopsida > Santalales > Viscaceae > Viscum > Viscum album. The sequence continues at coordinate 954,644,380 of OY728146.1, forward strand.
GGTTGTGATTATATCCCTATTTTTACATTGATTTGATTATGTTATTATGGAATTATTTTTTATGATTTCCTTTAATCTTATATGGATTATGTTATGATGGCATGATGTTTAATATTCCCATTTTTATTACATGGGTTATGCTATTAAGTATGATTTATGATTTTGTGGCACACATAAGAATGGTTTCATTATAATATGGGTGGGACCTATATCTCCCTAAAATGCATTGGGTAAAGATTTATATCCCATGATATAGACATGGATGGAATGTCAGGTTAATCCAGTTCAGTGATACAGGACTAAAATGAGGAGTGAACTTGTTTAAGAAATGGACTTTGTATGCTAAGATAGTCTTGGAATTGAGTCTTGAATTTAAGAAATGATTCTCTATGATTATGTGTGTATGCCACAAAGTTACAAGTTATGATTAATGGGATTACATTTCACTACTATGATTTATCCCATGTTATGAAATTATGATCTCTTTTGTAGGTTAAGATTTCCAAAATGTTATGTTCTTATGAATATGATGTGATTGATATTTCTTTTTTTTACCCTTATTGATCATTTGAGCTCACCCTTTTGTATGTTTTCTATTCCCCAGGTCAGGAAGAAGGGTATTAAGTAGGATATTCCAAAAGGGGATTCTATATATGATGAAATAAATGGGATAAAATGTAGATGATTTATGAACTAGTTGTTTATGTTTACCAATTTCTAAAGACACTATACCTATATGGTCCTATTGTGGTTTTATTAAATGTTGTAATAAGTATGATTCAATTACGAAGTAATAACAATGTATGTAAAGTATGGGTCATTATAGTTGGTATCAGAGTAAAGGTATAGTCAGCCTTTGAAAACTAGGATGTGAAATCCTTAGTAAGAACCCTAAGGATATATCAAAGCATAGAACAATCTTAGTGTTTTATAAATGGCCCTGAAAAACCTATGATAAGACCTTAAGTGTGAAATTTTATTCTTGATTGTTTGTTTTTCCTATTATAATTAGTGTTTCTCAAACTATTATTCTTTGTTTTAGTCAATGGCAGGTACCTGAAGAAACCATGTTAATGCGGAATGTGACGGGAAATGCAATGATTGTCCCCCTGAGCAACCAAACATAATGGGAGCTGGAATGAAAAATCTTTTAGCCATGCTCACACAACTTTCTCAAGCTATGAGTCATGCAGGACTTCCAAACAAGCAAAGGAAGGAGAAAAATTATGTTGAATCCTTCATGATGCAGCGTCCACCTTCATTCAGTGGGATTATTGATCTATTAGTGGCTGAAAAATGGATCAGTACCACTAAAAAGATATTTTCAATTCTTCAATGTTCTGAATAGGATAAATTCATCTTAGCAGTATATCGTTTGGAAGGTGAAGCTGATAAATGGTGGAATCATATCAAGAATACAAGGCCAATAGATTAAATTGAGTCCATAGAATGGGACGAGTTCAAGAACTTATTTTTCAATAGGTACATCCCTTGTATTCTTCAAAAAAAGATGGAGAAGAAGTTTCTTGAACTAAAGCAAAAGGATGATGAATCTGTTTGTACCTACGACGAAAACATTACAAGACTTGCAAGGTATGCTACTGGGATTATTATCCAACCTGATAATAAGCTTGATCGATTATTTAGTGGCTTAAAACCAAGTATTCGAAGGGATTTTTCCATAAGGGACTTAAATAGCTATGAGGAAATCATTCGATGTTCTCTCAAGGTTGAGATGGTGATTGGAGTAACCCATCAGTCATATGCATTTGATTAGAAGAGGAAAACGGAATTAAAAGGGAAATATGAAGACCACACTGAAAGAAAATGAGTTTTTACTTATTCTCAAAGTGTGGAAAGAAACATGGAGGGAGTTGTCTTAAAGGTACAAGTAAATCTTTCCAAAGTGGAAGGGAAGGTTATCAGGCTTTTGAATTCCGCAATGATGGGAAGAAGATGTCTGGTGATGCGAACAAAGAAAAGGATACACAGAGTGAACCTCTGACACTTCAATGTTACAAGTTACTGGAAATGGGGTATTATGCCAATCAATAACCCAATCCAAGGGTTTTTGATGATGATCGACGTCAACAAACTCTTAAGGCTAAAGACAAATTAAATTCACATGAAATTTCTATCAGCGATGTGGAGTATGATAACGAAGTGGTGAAAGGTATACTTACCATCCACTATAAAGTATCAAATGTTTTATTTGATTCTGGATCCACCCACTCTTTTATTTCTGAAGAATTTTCAATGGGTATCATCATATTACCTCAGCAGTTAGAGATTCAGTTAGCTGTGACAACCCCTAATGGCACAACAGTCTCATAAAATGTTTACAATTCTTCTCTGATTGAAGTTTGTGGGAAAGTGCTTCCTTCAAATCTAGTGATCCTTCCTATAGTTGAATTTTATTTTATTATTGGTATGTATTTTATTTCTAAATATGGATCTCATATCAATTACCAATGAAGGGAAGTAACATTTCATATTCCAGATCAATCTATAATCATCTATCGATGCAAGGATGAACATAACCTTCCAGTGGAAATTTCATCCATCCTATGGGTCTTGATTCAACTAAATGAAGGTTATTTATCTCAAATGGTTGGAGAGTAACTCACAATTAAGAATAGTCCCATTGTACGGGAATTTTATGATATCTTTCTGGAGGAATTTCTGGGTCTTCCACCAAATCGTGGAGTTGAGTTTTCCATAGAACTCATAATGGGTGCTTTACCTTTTTCAAAGACACCTTATAGAATGAACCCAATTGAGTTGCAAGAATTGAACAAGCAAATCCAAGAGAATCTTGATAAGAGATTCATATGCCCTGGTGAATCACCTTGGGGAGCACCTGTTCTGTTTGTTAAGATGAATGATGGATCAATAAGACACTGCATTGATTATCGGGAACTTAACAAGATCACTATCAAGAAAAAATATCATCTCCCATGAATTGATGACTTATTTGACCAACTACATGGAGCTCAATACTTTTCCCAGATTGATATTCATTCAGTCTATCATCAATAAATGGTCCAAAGGTAGGATATACCAAAGACGGCTTTCTGTAAAAGGTATGGACACTATGAATTTATAGTGATTCCATTTGGTCTGACTAATTCCCCTGCTATATTCATGGATATAATTAATAGAGTCTTTAGAGACTATCTTGATCATTTTCTAGTAGTCTTTATAGATGATATTCTTGTCTATTCAAAGAGCAAGGAAGAAAATGAAGATCACTTGAAAATTGTATTGAAGACCCTGAGAAAGGAGAAGCTTTATGCCAAATTTACCAAGTGTGAATTTTGGCTTCAAAAAGATACATTTTTGTGTCACATAATTTCAAAAGAGGGGATATCCATGGATCCAGCAAAATAGATATTATCAAATGATGGTCAAGACTAACAACAATAAATGAGATCCAACGTTTTCTTGGTTTTGCTGGATATTATCGACATTTTTTGAAAGATTTTTCATGATTATCTAATCCACTCACCAGGTTGACTCGAAAAGGATTTAAGTTCTCTTAGACAGAGGAGTGTGAAGAGAATTGCAAGGAATTAAAAAGATGGTTATCTAGTGCACCTCTCCTCACACTGCCTTGTAGTGGGGAAAGGTTTTTGATCTATAGTGATGCATCCAAGAAGAGATTGGGGTGTGTTCTCAGGAAAAACTATATGGTGATAGCTTATGCCTCACGATGATTGAAAATCCATGAGCAAAATTACCCAACTCATGATTTGGAGTTAGCTGCGGTAATCTTTGCATTAAAAATATAGAGGCATTATCTTTATGGTGAAAGGTGTGATATTTATACTGATCATAAAAGTTTAATGTATATTTTCACACAAAAGGAGCTGAATATGTGCCAAAGAAGATGGTTGGAGCTGATTAAGGATTACGACTTCTCAATTCATTATCACCCATGGAAAGAAAATATGGTGGAAGATGCATTATGTTGACAAGACCATGCTAGATTTTCCATGATGAGGATCACAAAAGATCCAATATTTATGGATTTACAAAGGATAGATCTTGGAATTATAATTGATGGGGGGAAATATTATATTTCTCACATGAATGTTCAAACATATATACATGTGAAGATTAAAGAGGCACATAAAGAAGATGTAGAGTTACAAAATATGGTGAGAAATTTTCCAGAATTTCACTTTGATTGTGATGAAATAATATGGTTTAGGAATCATGTTTGTGTTCCTTCTATCCCAGAATTAACGAAGGAAATATTGGATAAAGCTCATAGTTCTTCATTCTCAATTCATACTTGAGGCACGAAGATGTATAGTGTAGAGACCCAAATCTTGATGTACATGGACATTACATAACTTTTTCAGAATACTTAATTTATAACAAAAATAGACACCAAAGGACCAGAATAGTTTAGTGTCTTTGGAAACTCGGAATATAATCTTCTAATCTCGATGAAAGATCTTCAAAATCTCCCATAAAGATATTCCCCTTTTATTTTATTACCTAAAAAATTTCTTTAAATCCTGGGGAAAATAATACATAAAAAAAGGGTGAGCTCAAATACCCAGTAAGGGTAAACATAGAGAACATAAAACAATTAATAAACATTTGAATGCAAAAACTTGAACATAAAATCTAAACATCAAAATTTTGAGCAAAGACATGAATCATGGAAGTACGTAAGGCATATATCATAAGGGAACATCAATCATGATAAAATATCATGGGAATAAAACATGTAATTATGGAAAACCATTATGCACATGATATGCTTTCCATAGTAGCCAAGGCATTACTGCCAAGACGATCTTAGTGGACAAAGTCCCTTTCTGAATCGAGTTCACTCCTCGTTTCACTCCTGTAACACTGAACCGGATTAACTTACCATTCTATCTATGTCTATCTCATGAAATATAAATCTTTACCCAATGCATTGGAGGGATATATAGGTCCCACCCATCTCAAAATGAAATCATTCTTACTTGTGCCACAAAACAAAACTTGAAACATTCATCATAACCCAAAGAATAAAATGTGTTTTATAAAAATCATTTCATCAAAACATAATACATATAAAACAAATGGATATCATTTCATCATAAGAAAAGTGAAACCATATAAATCGTAGAGACATTATACTTGAAACAAAAACTTATTAAATAATGTCATCTTAGATGGAAAATAGTTTTGACAAAACACTTGAAATGAATTATTGAGGAAAATATCTTTTCTTCTTCCAAATCATATTCTTTTCAAAAAATGGCATTAAATTTTATAAGAAAAGGATTTTGTTGAAAATATTAATTAAATATTATAGAGTAAGCTTCATGAAAATAATACATTATAAAACTGTAAAAATTCATTCATGCCGTATAAGTTAAAAATAACATTCTCCTCGTACTTTTGTCAGAAAAATAAAAATGTTCCTCATGTGGAAAAAAAAGTAAGATTCCTTTCATAACATGTGGTAAAATTAAAAAATGGGTAAAAAGGACATTAAAAATATATGAAAACATTTTTAGAAAACAAGGGCATGGATGATAACAATTACCCCAGTAAATACTTACGAATAACAATCTGGGATAAGAACAAGATTGTAATAGTTATCCCTTACCTTATGTCTGATATGCTTCGTATGTATCCGAACCTCCTGTATAATGATTTAAAAAATGTTATTGACATATTAATGAATCATATTAATTGTTATGATATCATATATGGTTCAATTATGACTTTATAATACCCGTTCTTTTATAAATTCCATGTTAAAGCAGCATTTTGGGTAAAATCGTATCATTTATCGTACGTGTTTCAATTTGTTTTTCTTGATATTATTATTACTTATATCATGATTTAGTTAATTTCATAATTTAAACCATGATTTATATATCATATATATTCAGTATATATATATATATAATATATAGACGAATGAAATGAAATACACTGTTCATGGAGACGGTAGGCCGTACGTACGCATCAACGATGTGTTTGTTTCCTTATTGAATTGAATGGAATTAAGTAGATGACATATATATATACATACATAAATCCATTATAAATATTATGTAATATATCTCATTATTATTAATTTTATATACTTTATAATCATTCATGAATGGTTAACATGGAGAATGAATCTCATCGCGCCGTGGAGACGGTAGTCCGTACGTACGCACGAGCGATGATATCATTCCCATGATCGTGGAATTATATGGAAGCATGGGTATAATATTTAAGAATCAATATAGATTTAAAATAATCATATATAGTTATTTATTTACACCATTATACCCATCCAAGTAAGAGAGTGGTCAAAAACAGAGTACACCACGGCGTGGAGACGATATTTCGTACGTACGCACGTGCGGTGATTTCATTTTCCATAGGACGGATAGAAGTTGAAATAGGGTTTTTTCATATTTATACTAAAATACCAGTAGATGAGTGATATTTATGTTATTACTTCATAAAGAAACAACTAATGAATATGAATTAGAAGAATAAATAAATTTGAAAGAATCAGTAACGGATATTACCACTTCTTTGACGCGCCTCTTCTTAACCTCCTCTTAAGGAACTAGGGTTGGTCTTTTGAGGTGAACATAACCTATATAATGTTTCTAGGGAATATGATAAGGGGAATGGGAAGGGGTTGGCCGAGATTAAAGGCTAAAAAGGGTGTGCAGAGAAGAGGGAAGTGGTGCCCTTTTATAAGGGAGGAGAGGGGCACCTTAGGAAAACTTAAAATATTATTTTATAATAAAGTCATATTCGGTGTATAATAGCTCCAAATTGATTTAATTAGATTCGAAGGTGGGTATGGGTCGAAATCCTATAAAAAATAGGTTTTATAAAAGTTTAGGTTACTATTTTATCCTTATTATTTAGATTTAACTCTAAGTTAAATAATTTAACTTTTATCGTCTCTTTTTGTTTTCTTACACTATATGGTTAGTAAAATTACTATAAAATTCCAAACGAACCCCAAGTGGTTCATTATTAATTTATATATCATTTTCTATGTCATTTGGCCGAACCGTAGATTTTTAGTAATAAAATAACAATTAATAATATAATATTTTTTAAAAAAACTATTTCATGTCAATTTTGACACTATTTGGTACTTGATTTTTGTGAAACTCATAACAGCATGATTAGTTCGAAAAAAGTTAATTAAATATATACTAACATGTAATATTAACCTATAAAATTAGTGGAATTCATAAAAAGTCTCAAATTACATTTATTTGTGTATTTATAACATCAATTATGTTAATATTTCATTAATAAGGTAATTACTGCAGAATCATTGTGTCATAAATTAATTAACTTATTTAATGTCTAAAAATTATAAATAAAATACCATTATGTAGTAAATATTTTTAGATTTCTAATTAATATTTATAGTCGATTTTATCTTATGTATAACACTATATTAAAAATGATTTAGTTATTAGACTTTGATTTTAACTATTTTAACCCTTCTGTAAATAAATTAATGATAAATGTCCTAATCTATTCCAAGTGGACCTAAATGGTCAGATTTTATTCCTAAGGTTGTTTTTTTCCGAATTACACTTATCCAATAGAATTAGAACATGTGTTAGGGTAATAATAATATCATTTTTACCCTTAATTACCCTATTTACTTTTAACCGTGGTAAATAAAAATAAAAAGATACTTTTCACCAAAAATTATTTTCATCTTATTGAACCACATTTTAGTCCTTGATATTAACCATGTTTCTCGGATTTTCAAAATTCCACTCACAGAAGCGGTAAAATTATGTTTTATGTATGTTTGTAAAAATCTCCTAGGAGGTAGGTAAAAGACGGTGAAAAGTACAATAAAATTTTTATATATTGAAAATTATTTTAAAATGACTCCAAGTAATTAAATTTAACTTATATATGTATTATGTATGAATTTTGACCTAAAATATATTTTAAAAAAATAAATAATTATTTAAATAAAAAGTCGGTTTTTAAATAGTAACCTAGTGTTTTCACTATTCATCAAAAATTGAAAGTTTTCAGAAAATTACCAAAAATTCACCCTAGGCTAATTTTGATATTCCGAATCCAAAAATGAAGTCCATTTTGAAGGATAAAATTTATAAAATTTCAAAAAGTGCATATTACTATTCATAACGGCTAGTTTATATAACATATCGTTGTTTAATGAAACTCGGTATTGTGTACAACGCACGCTATCATGGAAGGTCGTGATTGCGTGTAATGCAAGACAAGTTAGGGATGTGTGTAATGAAAGCTCCTTTTGGTGTAGCGTACAACATAAGAAATCACTAAAACTAAAAAGAATATTTTTCATAAAATCTCGGGGTGTTACATTCTACCCCCCATAAAATGAATATCGCCCTCGAAATTCATCGGGGTTATAAATGGTTTGCTACTAAAATGTTTCTTTAATAGAAACCCACATCATAAAAAGGAATACCAAAACATAACTTTAAAAATTAAATTATGAAACGTAATGGTTACCCAAATTAACTAATCATTGGGTTTCCATATATGAGAACATAGGTGAAAATATGGATATGGAAGAGAAATCTAAGCATCAAGTTCTGATGGAGAGTGGTAGATGACATGGCTATGAAAAATACAACAATCAAAAAGCCATAAATTGTTGATGATCTAAGGTACCATATAATTCATCAGATATAAGGGCACTAGGAAAACATTTTTGGATTTCAAGAACATTTCCCTAAAGTTGAAGAAATTGGAATTAGAAGAAATTATTTCTTGATTTTGGTACAATCTCACAGTTGGTCGTTCCCTAGAAAAATTTCCACTTCATCTCTTAAAGAAATGAAGTTTAAATTTTCATTCGCAATGTGTTAGTAGATCAGGTTATAGAATGATGGGTCATTCCATCTGTCTCAAACAATAGGTTAGAAAAAGTTATCAAATATACATAAGTCCATCTATGGTGAGGTTAATCATATATGATTCCAAAAATGGACTTATATATCATCTATAATACTGTTTAATATATTAAAACTAGTTTATACTAACCATGGACTTCCTGTAGTCCAGTGGTAGGCGATAAAGGCATGTCGCACTTCAGTTGTGGGATTGATTCCCACAACCTTGTCTGACGTGACGGGTTGTCACCCGTCCTGCAGGTTGTCCCTTTTTCTAAAACTACATTATAATAACATTCCTACAATAAAATAGAAAAAAAAACTATCTTATGTCTAACTTATTTCATTTCAATCTTTAGTATTATCTAAAATACGTATGTCCAAGCTCATAGTATAAATGAAACAATTACTTGAAATGTCATCTACCGAGCATGTGAATACCATCATTTATCCCCCATATATCATACGATATATCTTGTTGGTCACATTCCAAACATGTGAATACCTTAATCATGTATTCTCTTGAAATATAGTTAAAAAATGAATATTGTCACAAGGTAACTCTTTCCATATACCAAAATCCCAAAAATTCAATGTACTCAAACTATGATATCACTTTTTCTTTATATTAGTCATGAGCTCATTAATACTATCAAACATTTCATTATCTCCTTATCCCTTCTTTATGCACATATCATCTTCTTTCCAAAATATTGGAATCAATTTTCATGGTTACTGGTACCATATAATTATCGAAAACCATAATAAACAATTACATAGATATTCCAATGTTCCATAATACTATAGACAAGATTCCACAACATTATTTTTGAATCCCTTTACATAAACACATAATCATTCCACCACATCGTTATCATACTCAACATTGCTAATAGTGATTGCATGTGACTTCCCTTTGTCCTTTTCCTTAAGAGGTTGCTCACGTTGATCATTATTATCCCTTAGATTAGGGCATTGATTAGGATAATGCCCCATTTCCTTGAACTTGAAGCATTGAAGTGTTGGTGGTGTGTTCTCTGTCGTCTTTTCTTTATTCACATCAATAGAAACCCTTTTTCCATTACATTGACACTCAGCTGCTCGATGGCCTTATTTTCACACTTAAAAACATTATCTAGTCCCTTTAAGACAATCTCCACCATGCTTCTTACCACACTTTGAGCATAAAGAAACATTTATCTTCTTTTCACCATTATTCTGAGATTTCTCCTTGAACTCCATCTTTCATTTCTTGTCAAAACCATGAGATGGATATGTAACACAAACTTCCATTTCTACCTTGATAGAAAAACACACAATTTCTTCATAGCTACTGAATTCTCTTATAGCTATTTCCCTTCGAAGACTTGGTTTTAAGCCACTGAAGAATTTATCAACTTTACTTTTAGGTTGGATGATAAATCCAGATGCATACCTTGCAAGACTTGTAAAATTCACTTCATATACAACAACAGATTCATCATCCTTTTTCTTAATCTCAATGAAATCCTTTTCTATATTTGTTCGAAGAATACGAGGGAAGTACTTATTGAAAAAGAAAATATTGAACTGATCCCATTCTGTGGATTCAATTTCATCTTGGGGCCTCGTATTCTTAATTGGAGTCCACCATTGATCTGGTTCACCTTCTAAACGGTAAATAGCTAGAATGACGTTTTTATGTTTTAAATAGCAAAGTCTGGAAAATATCTTTTCAATGGTACTGATCCATTGTTCAACAACAAGTAGATCAGAAGACCCACTGAAAGAAGGTGGACGTTTCCTCATGAATGACTCAATAGAATATTGTTCCCTTCTCTGATCATTTGGAAATCCAGAATGATTTATATCTTGTGTAAGTATATCAATAAGATTTTCCACTCCATCTCCCATCACATTTGGTTGTTCAGGAGGACAATAATTGCATTGTCCATTACATTGATCAACATGGTTCCTTCGGGTACCAGCCATCGTCTAAAATCCAAAAATAATAGTGTGAGAGGAAAAAATCATGCTAGAGAAAACAATATAATAAAGGGGGAGTACCTTCAATATCTAAAATCTTAGGTATATTTCTAAGATCGTTACCGTAATTCTAGGACTATAACCTATACTAATACTTAACCTTAGGGACATCCCTAGACATATCATAGAAATACCTCTAGGGATCTCACTAAAGTTTTCGCTTCCTAGTTTCTAAAGGTTAACTAAACCATTCCTCTAATTCCAACTGTAAAGACCCAAATATTGACGTACATGGACATTACATTACTTTTTTGGAATACATAATACATAAAAAACAGACACCAAAGGACCGTAATAGTTAAGTGTCTTTGGAAACTCGAAATATAATCTTCTAATCTTGGTGAAAGATCTTCAACATCTCTCATAATGATCTTCCCCTTTTATTTTATTACCTAAAACATTTCATTAAATCCTGGGGAAAATAGAACATAAAAAAAGTGTGAGCTCAAATTCCCAATAAGGGTGAACATAGAGAACATAAAACAATCCATAAACATTTGAATGAAAAAACATGAACATAAAATCTAAACATCAAAATCTTGAGAAAAGACATGAATCTTTGAAGTACATAAGGCATATATCATAAGGGAAAATCAGTCATGATAAAATATCATGGCAATAAAACATGTAATTGTAGAAAACCATAAATCACATGATATTATTTCCATAGTAGCAGGGTCATTACTGCCAAGACCATCTTAGTGGACAAATTCTCTTTTTGAATCGAGTTCACTCCTCATTTCTGTCTTGTAAAACTGAACTGGATTAACTTACCATTCCATCCATGTATATATCATGAGATATAAATCTTTACCCTATGAATTGGAGGGAGATATAGGTCCCACAAACCTCATAATGAAATCATTCTTACTTGTGCCACAAAAAAACTTGAAACATTCATCATAACCCAATGAATAAAATGGGTTTTATAAACATCATTCAATCATAACATAATCCATATAAAACAAATGGATATCATTTAATCATAAGAAAAGTTAAACCATATGAATCATAGAGACAATATACATGAAACAAAAAACTTATTAAATAATGTCATCTTAGATGGAAAATAGTTTTGACAAAACACTTGAAATGAATTCCTGAGGAAAATATCCTTTCTTCTTCAAAATCATTTTCTTTTCACAAAAAGAGATTCAATTTTAAAAGAAAAGTATTTTTTTGAAAATAGTCATTAAATCTTGTAGAGTAATATTCATTAAAATAAGACATTATAAAACCGTAAAAATCCATTCATGTCGTATAAGTTAAAAATAACATTCTCCTGGTACTTTTGTCGGAAAAGTCAAAAAGTACCTCGTGTGGTAAGAAAAGTAAGATTCCTTTCATAACATGTGGTAAAATTAAAAAATGGGTAAAAAGGACAGTAAAAATACATGAAAAAGTTTTTATAAAACAAGGGCATGGATTATGACAATAACCCCAGTAAATACTTATGAATAACAATCTCGGATAAGAACGAGATTGGAATAGTTATCCCTTACCTTATGTCTGATATGCTTCGTATCTATCCGGACCTCCTATATAATGATTGAAATATTGTTATTGACTTATTAAGGAATCATATTTTTTATTATTATATCATATATGGTTCAATTATGACTTTATAATACCAGTTCTTTTATAAATTCCATGTTAAAGAAGCATTTTGGGTAAAATCGTTTCATTTATCATACGTGTTTCGATTTGTTTTTCATGGTATTATAATTACTTATATCATGATTTAATTACTTCCAAAATGTAAATAATGATTTATATATCATATATATTCTGTGTATATATATATAATAGATATATGAATGAAATGAAACAAACCGTTCATGGAGACAACAGGCCGTACGTACGCATGAACACTGTTTTCGTTTTCTTATTGAATCGAATGGAATTAGGTAGATGACATATATATATATATATACATAAATCTAGTATCATTATTATTTAATATATATCATTATTATTTATTATATATACTTTATAATCATTCATGAATGGTTAACATAGAGAATGAATCTCATCGCTTCGTGGAGACGGTAGTCCGTACGTACGCACGAGTGATGACATCATTCCCATGATCGTGGAATTGTATTTAAGAATATGTATAATATTTAAGAATAAATATCACTTCAAAATAATAATATATAGTTATTTATTTACACCATTATACTCATCCATGTAAGGTGGTGGTCGAAAATAGATTACACCGCGGTGTGGAGACGGTATTCCGTACGTACGCACGCACGGTGATTTCATTTTCCGTAGGATCAATAGAAGGGGAAATATGGTTGTTTCATATTTATAATAACATACCATTATATTATTGATATTTATATTATTAATTCATAAAGAAACAACTAAAGAATATGAAGTAGAAGTCGAAATAAATTTGAAGGAATCGGTAACTGATATTACCTCTTCTTCGACGCGCCTCTTCTAAACCTCCTCTTAAGGCACTAGGGTTGGTCTTTTGAGGAGATCAGAACCTCTATAATGTTTATAGGGAAGATGATAAGGTAAATGGTCAGGGGTTGGACAATATTTAAGGCTCAAAAGGGTGTGAAGAGAAGAGGGAAGTGGTGATAGTTTTATAAGGGAAGAGAGGGGCACCATAGGAAATCTTAAAATATTATTCTATAATAAAGTCATATTCGTTTTTTAATAGCTCAAAATTGATTTATTTATAATATACGGTGGGTATGGGTATACATCCTCTCAAAAAATAGGTTTTAGACAAGTTTAGGTTACTATTTTATCCTTTTCATTTAGATTTAACTTTAAGTTAAATAATTTTACTTTTAACCTATCTTTTTGTTTTCTTACACTATATAGTAAATGAACCCCAATGGTTAATTATTAATATATATATCCTTATCTAATTCATTTGGCTGAAATTTATATTTTTAAGAATAAAATAACAATTAATAATATAATATTTTTTTTAAAAACTATTTTATGCCAATTTAGACACTATTTGGTACTTGATTTTTTTGAAAATCATAATAGCATTATTACTTCGAAAAAATTTAATTAAATAAATAATAACATGTCATATTAACCTAGAAAATTAGTGGAGTTCATAGAAAGCCTCAAATTATATTTATTTGTGTATTTATAACATCAATTATGTTAATATTTCATTAATAAGGTAATTAGTGTATCATCATTGTGTCATAAATAAATTAATTTATTTAATGTCTAAAAATTATAAATAAAATAGAATTATTTAGTAAATATTTTTATCTTTCTAATTAATATTTATATTCAAATTTATCTTATGTATAACCCTATATTGAAAATGATTTAATTATTAAGCTTTGATTTTCAGTATTTTATCCCTTCTTTAAATAAATTAATAATAAATGTCCTAATCTAATCCAAGTGGACCGAAATGGTCATATTTTATTACTAAGATTGTTTTTGGTCGAATAACTCTTATCCAATAGAATTAGCTCATGTTTTTGGATATTAATAATACCATTTTTACACTTAATAACCCTATTTACTTTTAACCGTGGTAAATAAAAGTAAAAAGTCACTATTCACCAAAAATTATTTTCATCTCATTGAACCACATTTCAGTCCTTGATATTAACCTTGTTTCTCTGATTTTAGAAATTGCACTCACAGAAGCGGTAAAATTATGTTTTATGTAAGTTTGCAAAAAGCTCCTAGGAGGTAGGTAAACGACGGTGAAAAGTTCAATAAAATTTTTATATATGGAAAATTATTATAAAATGACTCCAATGAATTACATTTAACTTATATAGGAATTATGTATAAATTTTGACCTAAAATAAATTTAAATAAAATAAATAATTATTTAAATAAAAAGTCGGTTTTTAAATAGTAACCCACTGCTTTCAGTATTCATCAAAAATTGAATGTTTTTAGAAAAATACAAAAAATTCACCCTAGGCTAATTTTGATATTCCAAATCCAAAAGATGAAGTCCATTTTGAAAGGTAAAATTTATAAAATTTCAAAAAGTGGGTATTACTATTCATAACAACTAGTTTATATAACATATCGTTGTTTAGTGAAACTCAGTATTGCGTACAACACACACTGTCATGGAAGGTCGTGATTACGTGTAATGCAATCCAAGTTAGGGATGCATGTAGTGCATTCTATTTTTGGTGTAGAGTACAACACAAGACATCACTAAAACTAAAAAGAATATTTTTCATAAAATCTCAGGGTGTTACATATAGGGACCTAAAAGAGTACTTCTGGTGGGATGGCAAGAAAAGAGATGTTGCTGAATATGTCTCTCGATGCTTGGTTTGTCAGAAATTTAATGCTGAGAGACAGAAGTGTAAGAGGATGTTTCAACCATTATCCATACCCGAATGGAAATGGGAAAACATCACTATGGACTTTGTCACCAGACATCCTAAAACATCCAAATGAAATAATGTTATATGTGTCATAGTTGATTGTCTAACGAAGTCAGCACACTTCATTGCTATTAGAGAAGATTTCACTCTGGATCACCTTGCCATGATATATGTAAAGGAAGTGGTAAGATTGTATGGAGTACCAATTTCCATTATATCCGATCGGGATCCAAGGTTTAGCTTGATGTTTTGGCGAAGTCTTCAACATACCTTAGATATAGAGTTCAGTTTTAGCACTGCTTATCATCCTTAGAAAGACGGTCAGTCTGAGAGAACAATTCGAACTCTAGAAGATATGTTAAGGGTTTGCTCTATGGATTTCAAAGGTGGTTGGGATCAACAACTACCTTTGTTGGAATTTTCATATAATAATAGCTTTCACTCCAGTATTCAGATGGCTCCTTATAAAGCTCTCTATGGAATGAAATTCCGAACTCCAACTTGATGGGATGATGTTCGGGAAAGAAAGCTATTAGGACATGATCTTGTTGATGAGATGGTAAAAAGGTCCGACATATTCAACAACACATAAGAGCATCTCAGAGTCACCAAAAAAGTAATTATGATAACTGAAGAAAAGACCTAGAGTTTGTAGTGGGTGATAAAGTGTTCTAATGAATATCTCCTTGGAAGAGAGTAATGAGATTTGGAAAGAAGGGAAAGCTAAGCCCTAGGTGTATCGATCCTTTCGAAATACTAGATCATGTTGGGAAGGTAGCTTACCAATTGGCGCTTCCACCGAATCTCTCTCAAGTTCACGATGTGTTCCATGTATCTCTCCTGAGAATTTTCATACCCGATCCTTCACATGTACTCAACTCAGAAGTTGTATCGCTGGAGAAAGATCTTTCTTATGAAGAACAGCCGATAAAGATTCTGGATCGTAGAGAAAAATTCCTACGGAACAAGACCACTCGCTTGGTGAATGTTTTATGGAGGAACCACAAATTAGAAGAAGCTACATGGGATCTTGAGGATATGATGTGGGAGAGGTATCCTCATCTGTTTGTTACAAAGTGATGAATTTCGAGGGCAAAATTCATTTTAAGGGGGGTAGAATGTAACACCCAAGATTTTTATGAGAAATATTTTATTTTTCTTTTATATACATCATCAAAGGAATCTTTCAATACACACAGCACTATCTTGTATTTTTTTACATTCAATCATGACCTTCCTCGATAGGTTGTGTTGTACGCAATACCGAGTTTCACTAAACAACGATATGCTATTAAAATATTTTTAAAACTAGCCGTTATGAATAGTAATACCTACTTTTTAAAATTTTATAAAGTTTATCATTCAAAATGGACTTAATTTTTGAATTTAGAATATCAAAATTATCATAGGGTGATGTTTTGGTATTTTTCTGAAAATTTTCAATTTTTGATGAATAGTGAAAACACTAGGTTACTATTTAAAAACCGACTTTTTATTTAAATAATTATTTATTTTATTTAAATTTATTTTAGGTCAAAATTTATACATAATACCTATATATGTTCAAAGTAATCCATTGGAGTCACTTTATAATAATTTTATATATATATAAAATTTATTGAACTTTTCACCGTCTTTTACCCACCTCCTTGGAGAGTTTGAAAA
The DNA here is from genome assembly GCA_963277665.1 of Viscum album. Classification (NCBI taxonomy): domain Eukaryota; kingdom Viridiplantae; phylum Streptophyta; class Magnoliopsida; order Santalales; family Viscaceae; genus Viscum; species Viscum album. The sequence continues at coordinate 954,661,313 of OY728146.1, forward strand.
TTTACATAAAACTTAATTTTACCACTTCTGTGAGTGGAATTTTGAAAATCAGAGACACACAGTTAATATCAAGGAGTAAAATGTGGTTCAATAAGATAAAAATAATATTTTATGAATATTAACTTTTTACTTTTATTTACCACGGTTAAAAGTAAATAGGGTAATTAAGGGTAAAAATTGTATTATTATTACCCTAACACATGTCCTAATTATATTGGATAAGTTTAATTCGATCAAAAAAAAACCTTTGGAATAAAATATGACCATTTAGGTCCAATTGGATTAGATTAGGACATTTAATATTATTTTATTTAAAGAAGTGTTAAAATAGTTAAAGTCAAAGTTTAATAACTAAAACATTTTTAATATAGGGTTATAAATAAGATAAATTATACTATAAATATTCATTAGAAATCTAAAAATATTTCCTATATAATGTTATTTTATTTATAACTTTTATACATAAAATAATTTAATTTATTTATGACATAATGATGATGCAGTAATTACCTTATTAAGGAAATATTAATATAATTGATATTATAAACACCCAAATAAATGTAAATTGAGACTTTTTAAGAATTAAAATAACTTTATAGGTTAATATGAAATATTTTTATTGATTTAATTAATTTATTTTAACTAATAATGATGTTAGGAATTAAAAAAAATCATTTACCAAATAGTGTCAAAATTCACATAAAATAGTTTTTTTTAAAATATTATATTATTAATTGTTATTTTATTTCTAAAAATCTATGGATAGGCCAAATTACTTAGATAATGTTATATATATTAATAATTGACCACTTGGTGTTCGTTTGGCTTGTTATAGTAATTTTATTAACCATATAGTGTAAGAAAACAAGAAGACACGGTAAAAGTTAAATTATTTAACTTAGAGTTATATCTAAATGATAAGGTTAAAATAATAACCTAAACAGGTCTAAAATATATTGGTTGAAATTATTTCTACCCATAATCACCTTAGATTCTAAATAAATCAATTTGAAGCTATTAAAAACCGAATATGACTTTATTATAAAATAATATTTTATGTTTTCCTAAGGTTCCCCTCTCCTTCCTTATAAAAGGGAACCTCCTCCCTCTCCTATTCACACAACTTTGAGCCTTCAAGTTCGGCCAAACCTTTCCAATTTGTCTTCTACACTTCTCTAGAAACATCTTAGAGGTCCTGGTATTCTTCAAAGACCATCTTTAGTGCCGGAAGAGGAGTTTAAGAAGAGGCGCTTCAAATAAGAGGTAATGTATGTTACCGATTCATTCAACTTTATTTCTTCTTCTACTTATTCTTATTTAGTTGTTTCATTATGAATTAATAATATCAGTATCACTAATATACTGATATGTTATTATAAATATGAAACAACCATATTTCACCTTCTATCCATCGTATGGAAAACTAAATCACCACGCGTGCGTACGTACAGAATACCGTCTCTATGCAGTGGTGTAATCTGTTTTCCACCACCACCATACTTGGATGGGTATAATGGTGTTAAGAATAACTATATATTATTATTGTAATGCGTTATTGATTCTGAAATAGTATACATACACTTCAGTACAATTCCATGATCATGGGAACGATATCATCGCTCATGCGTACGTACGGCCTACCGTCTCCACGATGTGATGCGACTCGTTCTACATGATCTTCATTGCATAATTATTATATAAATTAATTTAATGAATAAATATATTATATATTACACTAATACCATTATGTAAATGAGTTGTCTATAACCTAAAAAGATTAATAAGAATTGTTTCGACAAAACACGCATAAGAACAAAAAGCAATAAACACCCGAATAACAAGTAGCAATGAAATTTACTAATAAGAATCTAAGAATATGACCATATATGATATCATAAAAATGAGTAAGATTATATAATAAGTCAATAACATTATTTAAATCATTATACAGGAGGTTCGGACACGTTTGAAGCAAATCGGAACTAAGTTAAGGGAAAATCTCACAATCTCATTTTTATCCGAGATTGTTTATACTTCAGAATTGACTGGGGAATATTTATCATCCACATCCATGTTTCCTTATTATGTAATATTATTTATATCCTCCTAAAAATTTTTAAATCCAATTTTACCCATTGGTAAGTTTTTAATAAAATATATGAGAGGAATCTTTTGTTGTTTTTAGTACGAGGTACTTTTTTGACTTTTCCCGGCCAAAGTACGAGAAGAATGTTTTTCATTAACATATATGGCATGAATGGATTTTTTTTAACATTATTTCCATGAAGCTTCCTTTAAAGGATTTCAAGTTTATTTATAATTAAATTCTTTTAGTTTAAAATTGTATGACATGTTAGGAAATGAAAAGTATTTTTGAAGTAGAAAGGATATTTTTCTCATGAATGGATTTCAAGTGTTTTATCAAAATTATTTTCCATCTAAGATAATATAGGGTTCTGTTTCTATACATATTTTTACATTTATTTGATTATGTTATGATGGAATTATCTTTTAATGATATCCTTTTATCTTATATGGATTATGTTATGATGACATGATGTTTAATATTCCCATTTTTATTACATGGGTTATGCTATGATGTATGATTTATGATTTTGTGTCACACATAAGAATGGTTTAATTATGAGATTAGTGGGACCTATATATCCCTCAAATTTATTGGTTAAAGATTTATATCTCATGAGATAGACATGGATGGAATGGCAGGTTAATCTGGTTCAGTGATAGAGGACTGAAATGAGGAGTGAACTCGGTTCAGAAATGGACTTTGTCCGCTAAGATATTCTGGGAAATAAGTATTGACTACTAAGAAATGATTCTCTAGGATTATGTGTGTATGCCACAAAGTCTCAAGTTATGATTATTGGGATTACATTTCACTACTCTAATTTATCCAACGTTATGAAATTATGATCTCTTTTGCAGGTTAAGATTTCAAAAATGTTATGCTATTATGAATATGATGTGATTGATATGTTTTTTACCCTTACTGAGCATTTGAGCTCACACTATTGTATGTTTTATTTTCCCCAGGTCAGGAAGAAGGGTATTAAGTAGGATATGCCAAAAAGGGATTCTATATATGATGAAATAAATGGGAGACATTGTAGATGCTTTATGAAATGGTTATTTATGTTTCCCAGTTTCTAAAGACACCATACCTATATGGTCCTATTGTGGTTTAGCTATATGTTGTAATAAGTATGCTTCAATTATGATGTAATAACAATGTATGTAAATTATGGGTCGTTATATGAATAGTTTCCTTTTTTCCATTCCCATGCATATTTTTTCCACCTTATATGTTCCCAAAAATGTGGTTGCCACACTAGATAGGATTATAGTATCTTTTATTTGGGACGGGAAAATGGAAGGCCGACATCATTGGGCATCATGTAAGAACCTCGCAAAACCTATTTAGGTGGGGGGAATAAACATGTGGAGTGTCACTCTGACCATGCAAGGGTTTCACGCTAAAATAGCTTGGGAGGCTATATAAGGAAGAACAATATGGTGAAAGATTATGCAGTATAGATTTGGGTTGAAAGTAAATTATGAGAGGGCAAGGCCTTCTCAGATTTGGAAGTTGATCCATCCATATGTGGAGCTCCTCCAAAAACATTCAAAATGAATGGTGGGTAGGGGGGACCTTAACTTTAGGATTCAAAACTGGGGGGCAAGAAAGCTATGGTTTCTGGGCTACCGCAATCCAGATCTCTCCCTCAAATAGGCCGGTGATCATCCAGAGTTTCTTTCGGCCATTATTTAGGAGAATCATCACGTGGATTTCAAAAACATTGTGTTCAATGATAATCTAGATAGACTTATTTTTACGGGTACCACTTCAGGTAAGTTTTCCATTAACGATTTTAATCATGTGAGGGGGCTACGTCCACTGAATACCCAAGGAGAGGGACATTGCGGTCCAAGGAGGTTGCTTACAAATTCAATTTCTTGCTATCGAGAATGATAAATCATGACTTGCCCACTGAGGAAAATATTCAGTGCATGGGAGTGAGTATCGCCTCCAAGTTTTTGTGCTACTTCAATCCCAAACAAGAATCTATGGGACATTTATTTTTCTATAGTGAACGGGTTACTTGGGTGTGGAAGGCCTTCAGGGCTTGTGTGAGATGCAGCAAGCAGGGACGGTCACATGAGATTTTTATCCATGGCTAGTTTAATAGAACGGAGGATAATATAACTGAGAGGAAATCGTGGGCCATTGTAGTTCTAGCAGGGTGTTGGACCCTTTGGACGACCAGGAACGAGGCAAGGCATAATGACCTGTGCGGTTCTCACACATAGATCATATTCAAAATGCGGAATTTATTATAGGACTTAGTTCAGTTGTACACAACATGTCACGTTGCACCGTCGGTAAGGGTCATGGTTTTGAACTATTCCATTCCCAATCACATCAATGGCTCAGGGCAGGGGAACTAAGTTTGGGGGCATCCTCTACAAAGTGGACTGAAACTTAACACGGATGGGTCCTTTTGGGGGGGATATAGGGAGGAGGTGTAATCAATAACCATGAGGGGGATTTTATTGTAGCCTTTTGGACCTTCTATGTTAGGGGTGATGCACTTCATGCGGAGGTACATGTGATGGCTACCAGCCTGGACATGTGTAATGAGAGACAAATACTTCTCAACGTGGTGGAAACAGATTCATTCATACTATATAAAGAACTATTCAGCATAGGACCGTCTCTATGGAAAATTGAGTACATCATCAGGATGTGAAAATAACTCTTGGCCAATGACACTGAGGTCACTCACACATGGCGGGAGGGGAACATGGTCGCAGCGTTCTTGGCATCCATGTCTTCACCGAATCAATGTATGTCATTTTCCACTAGTTTAGGGTCCTTTCCTCAAGAGGGCCTCAAATATGTGGTTAACGGTGCTCTTGGCCTGCTTTTTTTTCAGACCGCTGTGACACTTTTGTTCTTTTATTCTCAAAAATTTAATACAAATTGTTACATTCATTCAGTCTCATTAACATCTTGAACAAACTCCATGTGCATGGGAGATCCATCATTAAAACACATTTACTTCATACCTATGTGATGGGAGCTATATGAGGAGTTTTATAGAAAACAAATTATTGGTATGCCAGCCTTAGCAGTATATGGGGGGAGGGATGACTCATAGACCATTAATTTAATATAATAAAATAATTTCATAAGCTCACACAATAATTAAATTAAAAGAAACCACAACGCATACACAAGTATTTTTAATATCATGATCATCCACTAGTATAATGAATGAAAATTTAAAATAAATAGAAATCATTCAAATCAATTTGTTATTTTGTTAATATAAATAAGATCAAATTAATCTTATTAATTTTAATATTAATTAATTTATTCATTTTTTTGTAATCTTGATTTATTTTTTGCGGATATCCAATAACTCTTATTTTAAATAAATTAAATATAATAAGTATGCAACTTATACTTGGAAGAAACCTGGAATGTTAATTTTCCAACTAGTGAGATTGTATAAAGATCATATATAGTCTACTCATAAATCATATAGAATACATATTTTATAATGAAATTTCATGGTGTGTCTTTGTTAACAAATTTAACACAAAATAGATGTTAAATGACAGAGCATTTACTTCTTTTAATGCACTTGAAGAAGTAAATCCATTATAAATATATATAGTTTATAGTTTATAATTTTATGTAGAAAATAATTAACTATTTAATATCATATAAAACCTATAATATTACATATATGAGTCAATAAATAATGTAATTAACACATAATATTTAGCTTCATTGGGAAATAAATTATTTTATAATTTTATACATAAATAAGTTGGGCACACAGTGTGTACATCTAACCATACATCATATATCTCACTCACTGTATATCTATAATACATGTCTAAGTAATGGGGATCCATTTATTTATGAAAAATTTTGAGATACACATTGTAAAAATTTGGTACATTCCATGTAACCTAATTATTAGATGTTTTATAGTTTCTATTTCATGTATCTAACATTTTACATGGCTTGACCCCATGTTTTCCACCAGAAAAACATGTGGATTAAATATTTTTCAACTAGGTCACATGGAATGTAATATGGGGATCCATGTGCCATCAAGACTGGTCAACATGTGGTTTTCATGTAATGTATGTCAGGTGTAATTAATGAATGATGCTTTGAATTAATTTTAGATTCATATTGGTCTATTGAACATGGGTACACAGTGTGTACCTTCAGGTTACATGCCTAATACTCTTGTGTTTTCTTGTTATGAAATCTAAAAGCTTAAGATGGGTCCTCCACATGTTCTTTTTTAATTATTTATCAAATTTGGGTAATATGAGTGAGAAAAAAAGAGGACAATAAGATATATCAACAATTAGATTTGGAAAATTAATTTATTTAAATTAAAACCAAATCATAAATATGTAATGGTCAAATAATCAATAAATAATTATAAATTAAACATGACTTATTTGATACCACTTGATGGTTCTAGAAACATTGGAAGAACATATTGCACCTATGGACAACTCATATGTTTTCATATTTAATATATCATTCAAAATGTACACAAAGAAAATGTCATTCGATTACAATTTTCTAAATATTATTGAAAAATATTTTCTGTAAAACCAGGAAAGGATTTTGTAATGTTAATTCATAATTAATTAAACAGTATGAGGAAATACCTTGGTCTTTAGTTATTTTGTCGATGTAGGTGTTGATCATCAAAATATCATTCAGTTTTATTCTCATTGCACTAATGATACCCAAATTAGAGAACCTCTATAGCAAACCACACATGATCCTTTGATCTCAATATGTTAATAATGGTACTCTAGTTGCTAACAGGTTGGGACCTATCATCATGCACTACTCCCTTGACCACAATCATGATCCCATAATTCTAGAAGGATCATCTTTTAATATATCTACCATTATAGGGAAGAAAGGTGGAATATATAATCCTTTTATAATGAAGGAAATACCTAGATATTCTCTTCATCGATAGATAATTATTGAGGATAATATTGTGCATAATGACCAACTACTTGTAATTATCATAATTGACTATTTATAGATCTGTGGTGAGCATTTCTTATACACTAATTTCATAAATACACATAATAATATTTTTAACATAAAATCAACCCCATATCATCTAATAAAATAATTATTTTATTTTATTTTATGGTTCCCACTAACATGTACAACGAAAATAATTTATTTTACAGTATGGATAAAAATGAGTTATCACCAAATAAGATTTGGTCAAATTATCATTTTTGTTATTTTTTGAATTTTAATATAAATAATTAAATATTATATAGTCAATAAATAAATAAATATTATATTCAATGTATTTTTAAAGCATATTATTTTAAATATTCACTTAAATAAATAAACTATTTATTAATAAATAAATTATTATTTATTACTGTGTGAATAAAAAAGATGCAAATAAATATTAGATATTCAATTAACTAATTACCAAATGAATAAATTTTATTTAATATGTGTGATAAATAAATAAATCCTGAATAAATTTTATGTTTTTAGTCTCGAGAATAATATTTACTCCGACAATAAAATACAAATGATATTTAGTTTTGATTAATGGAAACACTTTCTCTATTACCCTTTATCCCTCTTCTGCATTGGCATTGGGAAGTCTTTCCTAAAGTCTATGATTACAATATATAAATAGTTAAAGGCCCTCATAACAAAAATGATATTTCTTAATGACAACAACCACGTATGAATTCTCACTGATTAATATAATCCATTTTCTTTATATCTGATCAAGTAGGTTACACACCTATGTCATCAACCTATATAATTAATATGACTTTCATTGATTATCTAAAATAATCTTTTCATTACACCTTGGATTAGTAATTTAATGTAATGGTTCCATTTCAATAAAAGTGTCTATATATCAACTCCCACAAATATAGAAAGGAAAAATGTTTCCTTGACTTATACATTAATAACACAATACTCATGACACACCCAAGTACCCAACTTCTTCATAAACTATCTAATGATTGTTTACTAAAATATATCTAATTATATGAGTCATTAAATAAATTAGTAATAATTTTAAATTATAAGGATCATTATACATTCTTTTATGTTTAAATATCTAAATAAACATTAATATGTGTAATTAATATAGGTGAGTTTATTCTCGCAATCTCTAATCTTTGACTATACCATGTTCTAAATTCATAAGATGAAGTCTCATTTGCATTATAGTGCTCTCAACTGAAAATTTCCGTAATAATTTTACCATTATAGTATGTTATCAATCCTTAGAAAAATATTTAAGAATATCATCACAGTATTTCAAAGTTCACATCATAGCATGGAATTGTTACGCCCTCTACAATGTGATAGATATTCTATGATATTATCACAATAGTTTCATGAAAAATAAAAAATCCTTATCTAGGAAGGTGTTTGTTAATAATAAACCATTGGACATCAAAGAAATATAATGTAAAAGTTACCAGGTTCAGGGGAATTACTAAAATCGATTAAATTGGGATGTAATATTCAATGAAGGATGCCTTTGTGAATGAAAATAATTTCGGATTGAAATTAAAATTAGATAGCTTGTTTCGGTTCTAAGTGTTTTAATAAAAGTTTCAAAAAATTCAAATAAGTTAAAAATAAATGACGTAAAACATGACATGGTGGTTTATAATGACATAAAAATTCTCCAAAATGATATACAACATTACATGTTGAAGGATGGGGTTAGGGGGATACTATGGATATGACTGGATCTGATTACGTGACACTTTTAAAATTAAAGGGAGAAAATATACAATCTAAAGTCCTTAAAATTCATAAAGGGTGACTAATATAATTTTATGATCTAATGGTTGAGAAATAAGTGGGAGAAATTGAATGTTAATTGAATGATGTTAAAAGATTGAATTTGAGTTTGAAAATCTAAATTTGAACATGAAAAAAAATGATACTAATGTGCAAGAGAAAAGAAAGAGGAAAATATATATATTCACTAAATAAAATATAAACATAGAGACTAAAAATGACATAAAATATATTTAAGAATACATAGAATAAGTACAATTGACTTCTGACAGTAGAAGGGATGAAGTAGAAGAAGTTAGACTAATAATATGATAAAAACCTTGTTTAGTTGGATACTCTCATACTATTGGAATCAAAAAGTATTTCACTGAAATAGATAAGGGAAAATTATAAAGTTAGTAGTCTTTGTGTAACATTAGTACAATTATATTACCTTCTCAGTGTAATCTGCATGTTGATACTAGTGAACTACAGGATCTTGGGAGAATATGGATCATTAAAAATATTGTCAATCACATTTTGAGATGTGAACCTTGTAAATATGTTATACATTGTCTATGTGTTATTGTTTGATTTTTGAAGAGGTAAAATTTGTATCAAATAAATATGAAATTAATATTTTTAAATATGGAACGTTAAAAGTATTTTAAATCACAAATTTACCACCACCCTACCCATAATGTCTTCAATTGATCCTGTGTGTGATTTACAAGTGGAATCATTTCTCAATTCCATTTAAATAATTTTTTTATAGTTTCAGGAAATGGAGTTTCTAATTGGTTAAATATTCATACAAATAATTATTTTCAATTGACCGTGGAAAACTAAAATTTAGTTCACTATAAGGGGATTCCTAAAATTTATGACAATAATTACTATATTTGAAAGGATTGATTATTACCTATATTTTATCTAAGAGGTTAAATGTTTTGGAGGATAAAACTAATTGAATCACACACCATGAAGATTATGTAGTTTTTACTTAAGTATATTTAAATAACGTAAATAATGATGGTCATTCATGAAATTTCAAATAGTCTTCTCTATCAAATAAACAGTTTCTGAAAATTATAGGAATTAAGATAGGTAAAGTTATATTGGAGAAACATAAAAATATTTTATAGGGAAATTATATGGTGAAGTAGAAAAAAATAAATATTTTGAGGTTTAAATTTAAATACCTTACAATGAAGAATTATGATAGAGTATAGGACTTCTTATCGAGGGTAAAAGAAATAGTTATCGCAGTTACGGGTATTGGTAATAATTTGTAATATTGAATGGTTTTTGAGAATTTTTTTTATATTTTTATAGAAATATTTGAAGTTAAGGACTTGTATATTGAATATTGTAATATAGTTAAACATTATCTAAATTATCTTCAAAGAATTCTCACAGATTATGAGATGAACAATGGATGTGTTTTGAAAATTAATGGCACGGATGAAAAATAAATATATTTTAAATTGTCAAGGTAGGAGATGTGTAAAAGAAGGTTGATAGAGATGAAGATGGAGATTCATATTCAAAATAATATATAGATTTTATGCTTTATAAACTATTGTCTCATATCTTAATATTTTCAACAATAGATAAGGGAATGTTGAAAGAGAATCTTATACTAAAATGTTTCAAGTGTAGTGCTATGAGATATTTCACAGAATATACCTATAGAATAAGAAGACATATTCCATGTGAAAATATGAATACAATGAGACCAATGATGAGGAAGTTTAATTTGATACTTCCAGTGACATTGATTAAAAACTATACATTGAAAAATATAATTAGTATTAATTCAAAATTGATAATATTAGTGATGTTGGGAGGATAGAATGAACCGAGATACCTTTTATATAAAAAATATAATTAAATTAGTTTGTTTTTAAGATCTCAACATTGGAGTAGAAGATTGAAAATTTTAGGATATAAAATTATCTTTATTGTAACAAATAATTTTTATTTATAGAAGAAAAATCTAAATTTTGAGAGATCATGGTGATTTGAAGAGGTTTCTTGGAGATAAAAAGATTTAGAAAGACATTATAGAAGAAAATTTAATCGAAAATGGGAAGGATCTTGAACTTTTTAAATAAAATTAGACTGAGGCTGAAAATAAACTACAAAAAATCATACTAAATATCAATAACTATATTCAATACATTGTATTATTTTATAAAATTTATGATAATCGAGAATATGAGAAAATATCACAATGATTTTGTGAAAATAAAATAACATTGTTCATAATAATACTGTATTTAAGAAAAAAGTTAAAAAGATCCATTTTATAGAAAAACAAAGTGCCTCTTAGAAATTTAGATGTTAGGTGAACATAGATTTAAAAATATATTAAAATTGATTTCTTATAAGATGTAGAAGAAAATACTCAGTTATTTAGGAATGTTTTTTATGCCTATAATAATTTTGGTAAATGAAAAGTGGCCAAGATTTTTAAATTTAAGAATAATGATGTATAAGAACAGGCTTCTAGATATAAAATTTTTTACAGATGAAAGTATGAATATTATGTAAACTATAGGAATTTAGAATTATTTTGGAATAAAAATAACGTTTTATTTCAACCATAAATATTCCTATTAATATAGAATTTTTTGCAGGTATATGTTAAGAGAGAGTTATCACAATCCATCAGGAAGTGTTCAGACAAAAAACTATGAATTATAGACTGAAGATTCAGAATAAATTTAAAAATGTTGAAGTTGTGAGTAGGATATGTTAATATCTTGGTCATGGACTTGTTTATTATGTCATCACAATAACATTATAACTAGGTATGAATCAAAATACTCATATATATTAAAATAATACTTTTAAATTCATTGAAAAACACTTTTTATTGAACATTCGCATAAATTTTAAAAGTAATATTTTATTGGTATTCTTGATAGCGAATGCTCTTCATATGTCAAATGAGACTTAAATATGTTGAATAACGGGGAAGAATAAAATAATTTTTTTTATCATCATTAATTATTCGTCACTCAAAATAAAAAGTTTTAGATTAATAATGATTGTAACGGAGAAGATGAATTTTTAGAATTCTATATTTATAAATGTGTTAAAACAAAATTACATACTTATTTCCCATGTTTTTTTTGATAAAAATTAAGTGTTTTTTTGGAAATATTTCTTCTAGGTAAATATTATATAATATGGTATAATTGTGAAAAGAGTACAATGAATTATGGGTAATTTATTTCATGTGTGAGATGATAGAACTCCTTGACACTTCAGTTTGAATGAAAAAAAAAACCATGGATTAGAATGACAAGCCATCTTTGTATTGGAATATAAGAATACTTACAAAAAGATAAATTTTTTATGTTCTTAATATGAAGAGATAGAGGGTGTGCATCTGCACTATATTCGAAAATGTGAATAAAAAAATCCATTGAAGAAAATTGTGACTCATATATCTCATTCCAGAGATTATATTCATTGAGGAATACGTGGTCCCAAGAAAAAGAAATCAATAAATACTTATATTAGATTAATTTAATTTTTTCTTTTATTATTTTTATGAAAAAAACATTAGTGGATCTATGGATGTTAAATATTTGTGAGACATGTGTAGAAAAAAAGTGTGGTTACTCCTTGAAGATGAGTTAGAAAGATAATAGTGTGTAAAATAAATAATATAATATAGGATTATTATACTGATAATCAGATTATTATCAATGAACTAAATGGACTATATAAACCAAAAAAATAGGGTTATTGAATAGAAGAATAGGTTCATGTTGGATATGGATTGAACCATGTTGAAAAAGAAAGAAACATAACTGTGCTTTTGGAGACAAGCCATTAGAGAAGCAGATCACCATCAAAATAACTAATTAGATTAAAAAATGATAAAATGTCACTATACAAGATGTATTATAGAAATAATCAAATTTTTAAGTACATAACAGTATTTCATAGTCCTTTAATTAACAAATTAATATTTGATAATCTTGGTAAATTTATAAAAGATGTTTTGATGGTATATTACTAGGTGATCATCAACATAGAAGAGGATACCAATATTACAAAAAATAATTTGAATTTATTTTTGAAATAACTAATGTAAAATTATAGGAACACTCCTAGAAAGAAGTTACACATGAAGGATCATGTTCCATAAGTGATGAAGATGAGTCTAGTTTCAAACAATAGTTGGATATCTTTTGAAAAAATGGTCGAAAAAATGAATGAGTATAAATCAAAGTTGTTTATTCAGTTCATTAATGTGATAATGTTTAACGATTATCATCCCAACCAAGGCTATGAAAATAATTTGAGGTTGAAAACATCATTGGATAAAAAGGAAAATATGTTCAAACCAAGAGAAATTTTAGGATATCATGACATACATCACTACATTATTAATCTGAACCAAGAGATGTTAATGAATGTTTGGAGCATCAATTTTCGGTTTATTGTAATCCAATAATATTTTAATATATAATTTTCCTCTAAAAATTCATTTTGATTATAGTTTTCTTCACATGAAACCCCAAAACATTATATCACAATTGGAATGTGGGCCATGAATTATAATGTAAAATAGAATTAATTAAAAAATGAAATATACTTAGAAATAAAATAATGACTTTTTCAAATAAAAATGAATATTTCTAAATAACTAATAATATCATTTTACGCTATAAATTTATTTTCCTTTAAAATTGGATTCATATAAGATTTTTCAAGAAGTTAAATGTATTACAGATATCTTACGTGGTTAATAATAATAATATTATCTTTAATATTAATAATATATTAACACTAATTTTATTAGTGATTGAAATAAAATTGTACTAAGAGTGGAAAACACTTCGAAAAGTTATTTTTCAAAAAAAATGTGTTTGATTAAACTTTATGATTTTATTTAAATGTTAAATTATATGATTTTAGAATTTGATGTTGAAAAGGTAAACCAAATTTTGGGATTCAATATAACCATATTTTATAATGATTATTTTATTTTATTTTTTTAATGCATTGTTTTTAATTTGAATAGTGCAAAAAATACTGATATTGCTAAAAATGTAACATTTGGGACATTATAATAATACAAGAATGAATTAAATGTTCTCGAAAACTTTTTCAATAATATATATATATATATGATAAATCATTTAAAATTAATATTTTTTATTTATAAAACCCATGTATATCATTTTGTAAACATAAGAAATATTATACTCTAAAACATATTTATTCACTTATTTAAAAAAAATAGTTATCATCACTCCTAAAAGATAAATCCAGTAAAATAAATTTTATATTTTTTTTCAAAATAAATTTATTATTTAATATGTTTTATTAAATTTTTGGGAATTAAATTATGATTACTAAGATTAAATTTGTGACTGTGGTAATGGTAAAAATATTATTTTAAAATAATTATATTATTAATATTGTGTAATTTTTATGAAATCAAATAAATCAATCACTTAAAAAAATTGAATTTAATATATATTTTATCTCTATATATAAATATATTAAAAATGTTTAATTTAGTTTCCAATACAATAATATTATTAGGAACACTCAATTGTGAAAACATCATTTTGCAACAAAAATGCGTTTTTATATACGAAATGTTATAATTTAAAAGATAATTTTAACTTAATTAAAATTTAAATTATGTTAATTTGAGAATAAATTTATATTTTGAGTATAAATATTTTTTCTGAGGGGTTACATTAAAATTTTAAGAAAATTCAAATTACTTATTTAAAAACAAATTTACAATGTAAAAACCGGAATAGTAAAATACAAAACAAATCTAACATAAAATAACTACAAATAGATTTAAAGAATGTGTGAAAATTCATGGATGAGGATTTTTAAACCTATTATCTCCCAAAAAAATTATTTATAACTTTTATAGTCACAATACCAAGAATAGTTTAATTATATCATTGAAAAGTAAAAGCTATTCACAAAAGTTCCCTTTTATTCACTTATAAAAGGGGTAACTTTTACCCCTCCAAGACATACCCATTTCTTAAAATTATATCCTAAAAAGAATAATTTTTTATCCTCCTATAATCATATCTTATTTTCACATGATTATGGTGTAAATAATTTTCCATATTCCCTTCATCTCCAAGGATACATTCATGAGAATGTATATGGTACCAAAGTGATTATTGCATACTCCCTACCTTTTCTTATTTATATTTATCTTCCAATCCTAACATAACGATAGTGATATAATTAACCACACCATTATAATATTTAAGTGTTATCATATTAATTTAATAAACATTATCAATTTCCTTCTATAAGTATAGAAAAATAAAATAGTATTAATTGTGGCATGTACTGACTACTACATCCATAAAGTTACATTTTTTATTTCTCATCTTGGTTTCCATTATTAGTCCAAGTAACTTCCCATATGAGTCCCCAAATTAAATATATATATATATATATATATCATTATTCATCTATTATAAAGATATTGCACGCTTCTTTATCTGTACTCACCAATCGAGATATAGCGTGTTAATTTTCAGGCTACTTCAACCACATACATTAATAATGCTATAAGACTCTATAATAGATAACCATGAAAGCATAAATAAAGACATAATTATATGAAAATGAGAGAATGATTATTATTTTTTGGTTTTAGAAAAAATATTACATATTTAACTTATTATTAAAATATCATGGTTGACTGTGAAAATTACTGAAATAAACCGACACTGATAAAATTTTCAAGATAACTTAAGAAAAAACAATATAATGAATAAATAACATAAGACAATAACTTTAGGAAACATTAATATATGAACATATAATTACATTAACTAAATAAAATGTTTCGTTAAAATATATTCCCAATACATTTTAGGTTTATAGTTTTATATAATTAGGTGAAAAAATTAACTAACAAAACATAATTTTTATAAATGGTTGGGTGAAGGTCCTTTTTATTGAATAAAAATCATACAATAATAGAGAGACGTGCAGATAGGTCCACATGAATCATCCAAGACATCTTCATGAGGAACCAAGTTTTTTCCCAATCTTATCTTCAATCATGTGTTATTCAACTTCAAGGATCCTCAATCTATAAATCATCCTCTCCAATGTCCAAGACCCCTAGTGTGAAGAGCTTCTAATTTTTTCCTTGTTAGAGAAAGATTTCAAGGTCTGAGTCATCCGAGTCTGAATCCACGAGTTGCGAATCATCCTTTTTTGTAATCTAGTGTGAATGAATGAAGTCCTACCTGTGATCTCTATGATACCGTCCTAGTTTTGATTTAGCTTATTTCCAGGATCCATCCAACTTTTCCTCTTCTATAGCATAATTTTTATTCTACCTTGCAGATATCTCTTCTACCTCCTGGTGATGGAATCCTTGAATGGATAATACGAGGACTAAAGAAACATTATCTTCCTTGGCCTCCTGAGGAGGATCAATCTCAGAACTCACTCCAACAGAATGCCCTGCATTGATACTGTGAGATTAAAGAGCTTTAGAAGAATTGGAGTTAGTCACCTGTACATCATCTGTCTTGAGGGAAGGATGGGATATTATTGATATAGTAGTCCCAACATCCCTTGATTTTGTTTGGATCTCCTCCTTTAAGGGAGCCACACCAAGTGTTGAGCAATCCTGAATTCAAGATTTCACAACGGGTTTAAAATCCTCACATGGAGTGGAAGAAGGGTCGTGAGGACCCTGATCAGGCGCTGAATTCATGGCACATTTCCCAACACTCATGAAAATAACAGAAGATGAAAGGGAAAGATCTTTTATTAAGAAATCTTCAATAGATTCATAAAAAATCCCAGGTAAACCTACTTTACAGTCAGAGGGATTACATATAATATATCCAAAGATGAACCATTCTATTTCCACATGAGCCTTAACACTCTCATGTTTAAATTCATGTACCTATTCAAAAATTTCACCCCAAGACAGATTGGTAGGCTGACCAATGATAATATTAGATTCGATAAAGTTTTATAGGAGATTATCTATATGTCCTACAGTGTGATTTTCAAAGTCCTATCATCAAAAGCCCAAAAATATAATACTAGTGGTTTCTCTTCTCCGGATTATGCTCCATTTCTATTAGGGAATCCAAAACTTAAATATGAAGAAGTTTTTGAGCCACATTTTAATATTTACCAGAGGTGAAAGCTTTCTGTGCTCAAATTATTTTGAATCATGATTTAATATCATGTCCATTAATAGAGAAAAAAAGTCACAAATAACTTATCTCCTACAATTAGAGAAATCATGATGAATGACCCTACATTCTAGATAGAACTGAAGTAAGTTTTAAAATTCAATTATAAACTCAAGATCTTCCTCATTAGTAGAGATGATAAATTTATCAACTAATGTGGAACATAAGCCTACTTTTTCTAAGAACCGAGCATATTTCCCATATCATACCACTTATATTTCCTTATCTATTTTTATATGGACTTCTAAAGAAAAAGAAATATAATATATTATTCTAGGCTGAAAAATAATCCATTTTAGGAAAAATACCATAACCTAAGTCTAAACCGATGAGTTACCAATTTCAAGGGGGTTGAACTTGAAGTCCCATTCCCAGATGGGAAGTACTCCCAATTTGAAGGATATTTATCCATAACCCCATGCTCTCCTATTCAGTTATTTAGAAGGGAATAGAAGGTGAAATAATCCACACCCCAATGAAACAAAAATACAAGTGTAGAATCCCCAAATATCTGACTACCGCTGGATGATATGTTCCATCTTCTATGGCTCAGATCATCTAGGAAAGATGAGGCGCGCTATAATTGAGTCAGGATAGTGTAACAAGAGCATAATAATAAACATAAATTTTTGGAATATCATGTAGAACAACTTATGAATATGGAAAAAAACATAATCATAGGAAAAAATTTGTGGTTAAATCCATTATTCTCAGGCCTATGTGAACAAAATCATTATGTACATACCTAAAAATGTGATAAAATCTGTTATGCCAACACCTATTTGAGAAAACTCATTATTTACATTCCTGACTACCTCATGAGATATAAACTTTATCCAATGCATTATAGGTTGGTATTTGACCCCAAAATTGTTCATCCATAAATATATTGGCCACATTAAATCAATTATATCCCAGAAGAAGTTTGGGAAATAATAAAAAAATCAAAATTCCATCAATTAACCTTACTTGATATCCTTGAGGAAAATAAATAGGTAATAAAATATATAAAGTAACCTTAAATGTTAATAAAAACAATAAATATAATTTAAAATATAGTATTTACACCATATTGATTAATGGTATATGGTTGAGTAAATAAATTTCCAAATAAATCAATGAATGTCAATAATCTGAACACCCATCAATCAATGAAATGGAAGGAAAATTATTCAAAAAGTAAAGGAATATGATGAAAATTTATGCATATTCAAATATTATGGTTAGGAAAGACAAAGGTGGTGATGGATCAAATTACATAACCCATCCAAATAAAAATTTATAATTTAATATTTGAAGAATATACTTGAATCAATCAAAATATGTATCAAAGGATAATAACTTAGATGAAAAATATTGATAAACCTAAATGTTATATTTAGTTTTTTCCACTTTTCTATTATTATTCATTGTTATACTAGATAATCCATGTGGTGGATGTCCAATTTTTCATGAAACAGATCTTCAAAAGATTACAAGGAAGAAAGGTAGAGAAGCTACAAAAACGGACTTGTACACATCATGATGGCCATGTTCATGTCGTGTACTTGATAATCACAGCATGCATCAAGCCGTGAAGACTAAGTCCTGATGAACCATGATGACTGGAGAATTTTTTAGGTCATTTCATGGGTCCCTCTTACATGTCATCACTCATGTCCAACTAGACGCAAAGAAATCCAGGAGGATTCAATGAAAAATCCAGTTGTCCATGTGGTACACATTGTGAACCACCTATACATGATGTGACCATGTCCAAACTTCATTAATCTATAGAAGATCTGAATTGCATGCTAGATATCCTAGTTGAAATAATGTGGATTAATGGTGCACGACGTGATGATTAAGCACACTTCATGACCATTTCCGCCTATATTCGGAGTAGATCAGCAACACATTAGAATATGCTTTGATCCCCTCTCTCTCTTCGTTTTAGACTCTTTTCATAATTCCCTTCACATTTTCTTCTTAAAACACTTTTGTTCTTTGTAATTTAATTATATTTTCAATCAATGAGTTGTGGATTCATTTTTCTTCAACACCTTCAAATTATCAGGTTGTTTCAATTCCATTTCAATCCTTTCAAGTAAGGTTTTATTTAAAGTATTATTAAATTTTCATTTCATATCATTTCATGATCAATTCCATTAGCATTGTTATCCTGATTTCCTCTATCCATTTTATTGCTTTAATTTCCATCATGAGTATCTAAACGCATCAGGGGTAGGGATCAAGATTCGATGTATCAACACACTTAATTAGAAATATAGTTCTAAACATGGAAAACCTAATTATATTAGTAATTATGATATAAAAAAATGGTCAAACTCCATTAGTGTGATTATACCATGACCGTGGGACAGTCAAGAAAATGATTGTATTCTAATTGAAGAAAATAATGACTATGACCATTACCTTAGCGAGCTTTCTACAATAAAAGATGAATGTAATTCCTCTAAGACAGTATCTAGGATCCTGAACTTGGAATAGTTACATCCAATGTAGAACTAGAAGATAAGACTAAGGTTGACTAGTGACTATTGATTGCTTCGTAGACTATGAACTCTGGACCTTGCCAAGATTTTAACTAGAATCACCTTAATCGAGATACTCGAACATGATCTTGACGTCTCTTTAATCACTTTAATTCAAACCCAAAATTAGTTATACACCACCCAAAAATTATTCAAGCTAGTAAGGATTCCAAAAAATGAATTCAAGACTAGATTTATTTTCCCCACAAGAACAGCACCCACCTCGTGGGATTGACCTCATAATTTTACAATACTACGCTCTTATAGTTTGTAAAGATTGGGACACATATAAATTTCTAATTTTACTCATTCCCTAAATAATTAACAATGCATTTTGGGTGGATGATCAAATTGCATCATTGTTACTGAGGAGAAAATGTGGTTTCTTTATTATTAGGATGTTGGTCTAGATCTAGTATTTCCATTCCCTCACCCTCTTTCTTTTGTTTCTAGACACCCTTGTGTATTTTCTTTTTTTCGTTCCCCATGTGCACGTACCAAGTTACTTTGACTCACTGAAGGACTCTTGAAGCACAATATTTTTTTCCTTCAATCCCAAGATCCAAAGGTATCTCTCTTCCCTTTGTCGGTTAGCAGTGGTCAAGAAAATCAACCTTGTACGACCAAACCCGCCAAACCCCAACCATCAAGTCATTCCGGGAGAGCACCCAATAATGAATGAGGAGAAAATTATCATGGGCTATGGATTGAAATAAATCCATGGCCTGAATCATAGTATTGTTCATCTTCTTATCCAAGCCCAAACATTTGATATAAAACCTTGACTAATTTATATGATCTAGAACATGGGGCAATTTAGCAGTCTTCAGAGAAAAGGTCCGCATCAACATATTTCCCACCTTTTCAAGGTCTGTGATACCTTTCACAATAAGGGAGTTTCATCTGATGCAATAAGACTCCAGGTATTCCCATACTCCTTATAAGACATATCCAAGGACTGGCTAAAGAGTTGAGCTCCCATGTCAATTATGAATTGGGACAAACTGGCCAAAAAAATTATGGACAAGTATTTCCCATCCATCCGGACTTGGATGCTTCAGATGGATAGTAAATATTTCCAACAAATTTATGTAGGGTATACTTCAGAAGAGTGGGATCGCTTTAAATAATTTATGAGGAATATTCCACATCATGGAACGGATATGTGGATACAACTCCATACTTTATATCAATGACTCCAACCGGCAGCACAGAAGGTTGTCAATGTAGCCACTAATAGAGGTCTCATTTTCAAGACTCTTGAAGCTGGGAGATCCATTCTAGATTAAGTCTCTCATAATTATACTATGTGACAGAGTGATCGTGGACCACCACAGCATGGAATCCACAAAATCGATGAGACCACAAGGCTAGAAGTTCAAGAGTAAGTGATCACTAAAATGTTAGAATCATTTCAGATACCAACTACTCAACTCAATCCTGATCCTGCCATGGAATTACAATCATAAGAGATTTTGGGTGGCTTGTATATTTATCAAGACTGCAAAGATAGATATGATGAACCCAAAAAAGATTGTAATTACATCAATTTCAATCATCAAAACCCTCCATTTCATTAGCAACAATATTATCAGCAGAGGCCTGGTAAGTTGAAACCTCGGAATATCTGGGTTATTTTCAACCAAGATGTGGAAAAACCCAATTAATATTTCAAGGACCACTAGGATACCCTCTGGTTAACCATGTACCAAGACCACAATATCAAGAATAACAATTACCTCAGAGAGCAAAACAATTTTAGCCACCTCAGCCCAGACCTCAACAAGCACTTATGAAAATCAGTCTGGAAAACCTATTGGCATAATTTGTGCAAAAGTATGATCAAATAATGATGACCCATGAGCCATATATTCACTACAAGAGAGTTTATCTAAGGAACCTTGAAGTGAAAATGGCTCAAATATCAAATACCTTATTTGAGAGATTACTATGTACTCTTCTGGGTAACACTGAGACATACCCACAAGAGGAATCTAAAGAAAATAGTGTGGAGGAGAGGAAAGATTCTAGACTTACAAAAACACAAAAAACTAGGGCCACAAGAAGAAGAAATGAGAAAACAAACAATATGTGATGAAAAAGATGATGAGGTCAATCCCACCTTATATCATGAAGAATTACCAGCTGAGAAGGAACATATACCTGGGTAGCATAAAGAACCTATGTATGTTTCCCCACCTTCATACCAGCCACCTCTACTCTATCCAGACAAAGAGAGACAAATTAGGCATGAGGCAATATAAAATAAGTTCCTGGATATGTTCATGCAATTAGATATCAATATCCTTTTTTCAAATTCAATATCCCAGATGACCATTTATGCTAAGTCCTCAAGGACCTTTTATCAAAAAAAATTGAAGACCTAGGATTCATCTCTTTAAATGAAGAATGCACTGGTATTGTACAATAGAAAATTCCGCCAAATATGAGAGACCATGGTAGCGTCTCAATCCATTGTAATATAGGCACATGAAAATTTGTCAAAGCACTCTACGATTATAGAGAAAGAATTAACCTCCTGAAAATGAGTATCTTTCATAAGCGTAGACTCAAAGAACTCAAAGAAACCAGGGTTGCTTTGTAATTTGTTGATCGCTCAGTCAAGTACCCCTGAGTAATTCTGGAATATGTTGTAGTAAAACTTAGCAACTTCATTTTCCCAGCTGATTTCCTGTTATTGGATATAGAAGAAGAAGGTGACATGCCCATTATACTTGGAAGATCATTCTGGACAAAAGTAAAGGTATTGGTTGATGTGAACCAAGTAGATATCATATTAAGAGTAGGAGAATAACATGATCTTCTCAACCAAATTAGTGTTTTGCAACAGTCATATGACTCTGTGGACTGTCACACCATTTCTCTCACCTGAAATGGGGAAGAATATATGGCCATCGATGAAGAAAGTGGCGACTCTCTTATAGAAGTAGAAGGAGACTATGATTTTGAGGAATTCAACTTTTTTGAACTGCTCACCAGATATTATGTGCCATAATTAACCCATCCATCATCCAGCCTCCCCAATTAGAATAGAAACCAATTCCTAGTAATTTGAATTACTCATTTCTAGTGGAATCGTCCTCTTTTTCCATTATAGTCAACTCCAATCTATCCCAGGATCAAGAAGAAAAATTATTTGATGTCCTGAAATGACTCAAGTATTATATCGCCTGGGTAGTGGTAGACATTAAAGGGATTAATCCCAATAAATTCACTCACATAATCCTACTCGAAAAGGATGAAAAACAAAAATGGAAACTTCAGAGGTGGATAACACCACCCATGACGGAATTTTTCAAGAAAGACATACTAAAACTCATGGATTCTGGAATAATTATTCCTATCTCAGTCATTGAATAGGTGATCCCCTTCCAAGTCATTCCTAATAAAAGAGGATTTATAGTAACAAGAACAGATGACAATGAACTTATTACAACACACACAATCATTGGATGGAAAGTATGAATGGATTAAATATGTTTAAACTCAGCCATAATAAAATGACATTTTCCATTACCTTTTATGGAAGAAATTTTAGAAAGACTAGAAGGTCATGATTTCTACTATTTCCTGGATGGCTATTCAGCAGATAATCAAATTGCAGTCGACCCCGCTAACTGGCCAAAAACAACCTTCACCTGTTCTTTCTATACTTTTGCATACAGACTCATATCCTTCAGAATGTGTAATGCTCAATAAACCTTCTAAATATGTATGGAAAATAACTTTCATGATATGGATGAAGGATTTCTCAAAATTTTCATGGTTGATTTCTACGTTTAAGTAAGATCGTTGGATGTCATTCTCACTAATCTAGAACAAGTTCTTCAATGCTGTGAAGAAAAATGACTGGTGCTAAATTGGAAAAAATGTTACTTCATGGTGCAAGAAGGAATTGTACTTGGCCACATCAACTCCAAATAAGGCATGAAATTTTATCCAAAAAAGATAAAATTTATCAAAGATCTACTTGATCCATCCCATGTTAAGGTTATTTGAAGTTTACTTGGGAATTCTAGATTTTACAGATGCTTTGTAAAATATTTTTCTAAAGTATCACTTCTTTTGTCAGACTTATTTTCAAAAGATATTCCTTTGTATTTCCATTAGGAATTCCTGAAAGCATTCAATACTTTGAAAAATGTCATGATGACATCTGTAGTCTTCATTTCACCGAATTGGGTAAAGGATTTTGAACTTATGTGTGATGCCAGTGACCTTGTTGTAGGAGCTATTCTGGGACAATGTAAAATAACATCTTTTGCCCAATTTGTTATGCAAGTCACACCATAAATGAATCTCGTGTTAATTACATGACCAAGGATATGGAGCTCCTAGCCATCATATATTCCATTGAGAAAATTTGTTTTTACCTTATTCTATCAAAAGCTATTGTTCATACAAAACATGCTGCCCTTCGAAACTTGATGACTAGGAATGATGAAAACCCAAGAATGATACGATGGATTCCCTTGATGCACGATTTTTATGTAATAATCAAAGATAATAAGGGAACACAAATTTTAAATATAGATAACCTCTCTAGACTACCTCTTACTATCATCAATGAAAAAATGATGATATTAAGGGAGATTTTCTTGATGGGACCTTATTTAATATCCAGACCCAGCCTTAGTTCTCTGACATAGCCAATTTTCATACAATAGGATTCTGCCCTCAAGATTTATCTTATCAACAACAGAAAAAGTTTCTTTCGGATGTCAACCACTACTTTTGGGATGAGCCTTTAATTTTCATGTGTTGTGCTATTGGCCTTTTAATATTTGGAATTCTAGATGAAGAGGTGCAGAATGTAATCAGAATATGCCACATGATGCCAACTACTTTCCATCATGGCCATGAGCGCACAGTGCCTAAGATTCTACAATATGGATTTTTCTAGCACTCATTACATAAATTCACCATGAGATTCTTCCACCACTGTGAAAGATGCCAAAGGACAGTGAATATCAAAAAAGGAAATGAAATTACACATAACCCCATATTGGAATTTGATTTTCTTTTGATGTCTGGGGAATCCACTTTATGGGACCATTCCCCACGCCACATGGAAATAAATACATTCTAGTTACAGTGCCTATTTGTCTAAATGGGTCAAAGATGAAGAAAAAACTCATGACACTTCCCACATGGTAATAAAATTCCTTCA
Source organism: Viscum album (assembly GCA_963277665.1). Lineage (NCBI taxonomy): Eukaryota > Viridiplantae > Streptophyta > Magnoliopsida > Santalales > Viscaceae > Viscum > Viscum album. The sequence continues at coordinate 954,686,141 of OY728146.1, forward strand.
TAAAAATGTGTTTGCACGTTTTGGATTTCCAAGAGTGGTCATTAGAAACTGCAGAACACATTTCTTCAATCATTTAGTGAAAAAAAATGCTTCAAATATATGGGATCCACTACAATACATGAGCCCCTTATCAACCAAAAATGAGTTGGAAAGTCAAACTATCAAATAGGGAGGTAAAGAAGATCCTAGAAAAATTAGTCAATGAAATCCAAAATGATTCAATTCAAAAACTAAATAATGCATTATGGGTGTATAAAACTTCTTATAAAACACCCATCGGCACCACCCCATTTAGACTGGTTTATGAGAAACCATGTCATCTCTCGGTGGATCTATAGCACCGATCATTTTAGTCAATAATAACTAAATTTGGATTTAGAAAAGGCTAGAGAGAAGTTGTTATTGAAATTAACTACATTTGAATAATTACATAAATATGAGTATGATAACTCTCTAATTTACAAGGAGAAAACAAAACAAGGGAATGACTGATATATTGCAAGATGCACCTCCTTCCTGGGGAATAAGGTTCTACTATTCAACTCAACATTGAATCTTTTCCCAGGAAAAATGAAATCCAGATGGTTTGGTCTTTATGATATTATCCATGTTTTTCTTTATGGATCAAGTGAATTTAACCGTGTTAGAGAGTCTCCATTCAATGTGATTGGTAAATGGTTGAAGATTTTTCAAGAACCATTACATGAGGTCTATTTCCTCAACCTCATGTTTAACTAAACTCTATGGAAGTTTTGATGATGACTTTAAAGTTTCCACTTTAAGGGAGGAAACCCATTATTATATTTTGAGTTTTTTTGGGTCTTGTATTTTTTAGTGATTCATTGATGTACTCTGAAAAAACGTTTTTTCAATAAAATAAATGCATACCTTTATTCCTTCTTTTCACACCTGCCTATTTTTCATATAATCAAATGTTTAAACATATGGATTAACGTTTGTTCGATAGTTTATTATTCTTTCTACTAACATATTTTTTAGGTTCATAAAACTTCTATTTTAAGACAACCCAAACACCCCCATGGCTTACTACTTCATCTCATGGTGTTCTCTATTCCCTCTTTTCAAATTTGTTCTTCACTTCCACGTCACTTCAATTATCAAAAATCAGTACAACACCACTCCCACCTATTATTTCATAGATAGTGGGGAATTTGTCTCCTTTTATGTGTGTGTGTGGGGGGGGTCTTTATCATATTTTCATAGAGATACACTTGAATTTTTGTTTGTTCTCACTATTCTAGGAGACATTTTTCAAATTGATAAGCATTCTACAAATTTGATAACCATTATGCGCATGTAAATTAAAGATAATGTCAAAAAAGAAAAATTTTAAGAACCATGTTTCAGCCCTGCTTAGAATTTTAGAATGAATGCTGAGTTTAGAAGTTTAATTAAAATTTAAAATATAGGAAATTATGATTAGTTAACTCACTACATAGGATTTATTCCCTTTATAATTTCCATTTTTTATTTTATTCTCATTACCCGATAGAATTCTAAGACTTCAATCTAATTTTGTTTTCCGAGCATATTTCTTGACAAATACATGGGACATGGGAACCTACATGAACATGCACTAAGATATCATCAAAATGATGATTTAACTAGTGTAATTTTAAAATGATTAAGGCAGCCTTTGATATCCATTATATCCGAGACCCATCTGAAATCTATGCTTTATTTAGACCATAGTTGTCATGAATGACTTGTTTGAAGAAAATATATTTCAAGCCTATTTCCTTTTCTACCCTAATCTTTTTAAAATGATTGAAAATTATTTTTGAACAAGTGTGGGGGAGTCATTTAGATATCATGGGATGATTTCACTTTCAGAGATGTATGGTTCCCTGACCTGACTACCAAGTTGTGACCCATATGCCTTTTTATGGTATCTCATTTGTGTTTTATTAATTTGTAAAATTTTAATGAAAATAAAAAATTGGTATGGTTTGTTTACTAGGAGGGTAAAAAATCACCATTTTCCGGACTAATAACTCCCTCAAAATATAATATGTGGTTAGTTGATGGATGTAAGATCTATCCTAGGCATAACTTTTAGAAAATAAAAATGAAAAAGGGAAAAAGGAAGATAATCATTTCCTTATCTAATTACTTGTGATAAATATGGATCCAACCTAAGCTGATAGAGTATGGAACTGACTCACCAGATGGAGGAATTTTCTCACACTTATCTTATTGCATCTGCATTTTACATTAGATATTACCCTTCCTCTGAGCCTAATTTTCAATATTTACCTACCTACCTACATATTTAGATTCATGAAAAACATTTTCTTAAAATAACTCAAGATTATTCTTATACATGAATTTACACAGTAATCATGATATGACCATTTGAAGCCTATAGTTAGGAACATGGACTTTGGGTATGAGCACACCTTACTTACATTTTACCCAAATTTATGAGAGAAAATTATGGTGAGGTAAATTACAACTGGGCATGTATCTTAATAAACAGTTAAAATACTATGACTAAAATAATAGAATTGGTTTTGAAAATATGAAAAATGAGTCTTAATTAATTTACATAGCAGGATTAAAACTAGAACTTAACTAATTTTCTTCTTACACATAATTTAATTTCATGAACATAACATACATTTATTGCTTTAAATTTTTCTTATACTTTTTAAAATCATTATTGAGTTATATTTCTTGGGGATATTAAATGATTCATGTGGGGGGGGATTTGATAAGCCAAAATGTTATATATATATTTTTGTCACTTTTCCACTATTTTTCATTCATATACTAGATAATTCATGTGGTAGATGTCTAATTTTGCAAGAAAAAAAGCTTCACAAGATTCCAATAAAGAAAGGCAGAAGAGCTACAAAAATGTCAAGTACAAGTCGTGATGGCCATGTTCACATCGTATACTTGTTATCCACATCATATATCAATCCTTGAAGCCTAATTCATGACCAACCACAAAGACTGAAGTATTTTTAAGTCCACATCGTGAGTCCCTTCTACAGGTCGTGAGACTAGTCAAAAAAGATGCTATGAAAGTTGTGAGGATTCAATGAAAAAAAAGCTAGATGAAAATCAGGTACAGATCATGAACCACCTGTACATGATGTGACCATGTTCAAACTTCATTAATCCACAAAATATCCACATGCCACGCTAGATATCCTGGTTGAAATAATGTGGATTAAGGGTTGACAATGTAACGATTAAGCAAACGTTATTACCATTTCTGCCTATATAAGGATCAACTCGATAGCACATTGGGAGATGCTCGGATCAGCTCACTCTCCCTTTTAGACTCCCCTTCTAATTCCATTTTAATTTACTTCTTAAAAGACATTAGTTCTTTGTAATTTCATTACATTTTCAATCAACGAGTTGTGTATTTATTTTACATCAAAGCCTTCAATTACCGTGTCATTTCAATTGCATTTCATTCCTTTAAAGTAATGTTTTATTTAAACTATTCTTGAAAGTTCATTTATTATCATTACATGTTCAATTCCATTAGCATTGTTATCATAATTTCCACTATCCCTTTTATTGTTATAATTTCTATTATAAGTTGATGAATGCATCATGGTTAGTGATCAAGATTCGATGTATCTAAATACATAATTAGAACTCTATTGATAAACATTTATAACCTAATTGGATTAGTAATTAAGATATTAAAAAATGGGAAAACCCCATTTCTGCGATTGTTCTGTGACCATCGGACAGTCAAGAAAATGACCATTTCCTAATTGAAGTAAACTATCATTATAACCATTATCTTTTGGAACATTCTGCAATAGAAGTGTAATGTAATGAATCTAGGATTGTAGCTAGCCGCTTAACCATTAAATAGTTACATCCATGGTAGAACTAGAAGACTGTACCAAGGTTTACTAGAAACTACCGCTTTCTTCGCAGACTAAGAACTTAGGACCAGGACAAGATTTGAAGTACAATCACATTTATCTAGATACTCGAATTAGATCTTGACCCCTCTTTAATCACTTTATTTTGTACCCAAAATTGGTTAGACACTTTCCAAACATTATTCAATCCAGTATGGACTCCTAAAATGAATTCTAGAACATATTTATTTTCCCCACAAGAACCACACCCTCATCGTGGGATCGACCCCGTACTTCTACTATACTACACCCCGGAAGTTAGTAAAGTTTAGGACACATATAAATATCCAATTTGACTTGTTCCCTAAAGAATCAACAATTAATTTTGGGTGTCCGATCAAAAACATTATATGGGTTTTATAAAAACTCCTTTTGAAAATAAGAATGTTCTTCATATTTTGAAAAAACTTATAATGAAAAGTTATATAAAACAAGAATAAAATTAATTTATTTTATAAATACTAAAAATTCATATAAATTGTTAAATAAAATGGCAAATTCAATGAAACTATGTGTTTAAATGATATAAAAACTTAAATAGAATCTTTAGAAAATATTTTTAATATTACCGTAAAATAAAAAGGTAAAGGTATCTTTTAAAAGTAGTTTTCTAAAATTTAATTCAAATACATTTAAAACATTTACCTTTGAAAATAAACTCTTATAATATATCCTTTAATATAGAAAACTTTTATTAGAAAAACTGTTGGGTGGAGGATTAAGCATTTCATAAGTAAGGAAAACATCTTATTAAAAAATAATTGGAAATACCGTTGTCTGAAAACCCATATATTTAAAAGTGTATTAAAATTTAATTTTGAAAAGGGGTAAATTTAAATATTATAATTATATAAAATAATCCATTTTGTCATTCCTAAAAAATTTGAGATCATTGGAAAGCCATAGAATAAAATATTCATTTCTAAGAATGACATTAATTTGTATCAATATTATACTTTTATTTTAGAAAACATTTTATCAATGAATTTTATATTTATGGTGATAAGTAATTTTACTAGATAGAAAAAAAATACCAAATAAAATAATGGAATGGTATGATCAATGAAATATAAAAAGGCGTATTCTTATAAGAAATTCTATAACCCAATGAATTAGAAATTGAGTTGATTAAACTCTTAAAAAATTGGTAAGGAAGTCATCAAATTATTTTGAGAGAAATATCAAGATATGAATAACAAAAAAATTATATTTTATTTTATATGTGAATTAAATTGGTTTGTTAACCCACCATATGAAAGAAATTAGGGTGCACAATATCAAACATGCCTCATCGAGTTGAAAATGAGACAAATAAATACTTACCACATTTCCCCACTTAGTCGAATGAACTCTATGATCTAATATAAAAATAAATTTATTAATCATCTATTTTAGAACCTTTTTAATATAAATAAAATTTTATAATACTTATTTATAATTATTCTCTTGATGAATTTGGGTTAGTATATTATATATTTTCAATATTGGGTGTGATTAGCCCTGGTCCTTTTGAACAAGTTTCATAATCAAGGTGTTTCTTTATTTTCTCAACATTAATCAATGTAATATCATTAAAGGTACTAAAAATTATTTTTTAAAATTGTATATAGTGTTATAATTTCATTTCATGGTGTTCTTAGTCATGATATTTAAAGATGAATTCGGTAATGAGAATGCCTTGAAGATTCTTAACAAATGGAGAATATTTTTTTAAATAACATGTTTATTTTATATATTACTATTATGAAACCAAAATAAAAACATTATTTACTAATTTATATCCTAAATTAAAATAAATTTAAATCTCATAGTCATCCATGATATGAATTTGTAGCATTTTTTATGTTGAATGATAAACCAACCCAAAATGGAACATAACAAAATTAATGGATGATTATGAAGTGATTTAGTTGTAATTTCAATATAATATAAGAAAATGATCTTATATAGTGTTCATTATTTTGATATATTATAAATTTAAATAAATCTATTAATGGTATGAACTATATGATGTTATTTTATTGTGGAAAAATCATTTTTTTTTCATAGAACTTCGTTTTGGATGGTGGAATTATCGTGATTCTTTATTGATCATACTATTAATAGGTTGTCCAATTTTCCTTTAAATAACATTAATTATTTTGTAAAAATAATATTTATATATAATACCCATTCTCATAACCATCAATGTTAGGTTTTGAGGAAAAAATGGATATTAATGTTCCATATAGGTTGTAGTCAACACATACAAATGAAAGTTGATTTTGTTTTCCATTGAGTGGGAAAGAGAAGTTATATGGTTTATCATTTAATAATATTAAATATTTTATAGATATCATAATTATATATTATAATCCATTTTTAAACCTTCTATGTTATTTTGTGAATGAAAAAAAATGTTACTTCATGGAATTGGTAGTCCACACAATCCACAAATGGCTGTTTCGTTTTTCTAAAAGAAATAAATGAAAGGTGATTGATACTTATAAAATCATTTTAATAACATACTATTATAATTATTATAATAATTCTATCAATTCAATATGTTTTAAAAAATAATGGAAGAATAAGTTCATTTAAGTAAATAGAAAATGAGAAAGGATTTGTTAGAAATTTATACCTGACTTCTTGGATTATATCGATTGCAAAGGGGGTCAAGCCATTGAAGGGTGATATTTTGAGAAGAGAAGAAACCATTTATGTTGAATAATGTTATTTAGTATATATTAGTTAGATTTTGGAAGGAACTAAGTGGTTTTTGGTGTGAGTCGAAGTAAAGAAAGGAGATCCCCTTCTTTAAGTCTAAAGAGATGGCATTTATGTAAATACCCAAATATTTTCAATAATGGGAAGTTACTCCCAATGAATGTGTCTCAAAAATTCAGAAATTAGGGGGAGGTTATGTGATAAGTTCTATAAAGACCTAAATTACACAATCCCACACATGTTTTAAACATATTCTATTTTATTTACTCTTAGAATTTTTTATTTTACTTTTACTATTTTTGCACTTACCACGATAACTAGTGTTTACCTAAGAAATTAATCCTTTATACCTAAAAAATTGCAATTTTTAAACAATTTCGACCTACTAATTCAATGTTATAAATAAATTTATTAATATTAACATCTATAAGTTATAAAATTATATTCTATGATAATATATATTTAATGTATTAAAATAATTTTCTTCAAAAATATAGCTTATCTACTAAAATGTAAAACATGGGTTTGTAAATTAAAACCAATATTTTTTAAATTAAAAAAGAAATAATAAAGTAAATATTTCTTATAAAAAATATTCAATGATTCCCAATTCATACTGATATACTAATAATTTATTGAAATTCATGGTATTTGTAAGGGCAGTATTTTTTACAATTCACGTAAAATTTAATATTTTTAGGAAAATACCAAAAAATAAATAACCTAATCTATTTTGGTCATAATAAATATAAAAATGAATTTATATTAAAAAAATATTAAATTATAATATTTTTTATTTAGTTATTAAATTATGAATAAAAAATATAAATAAAAACCCTTTTTATTGAAGAATGGATTCTTAATATTCAATTTTTTTATCTTATTTCACGTAAATTTTTATGTAATTGAAAATTAAAAAAATTATTAAAAATTTAAATACTGAAAATTATAAAAAAAATATTTAATGTGTTCAATTTAATTTACTAAGAAATATACTACACCCTTTTTAAGTGGTTCTTCGCAAGGTGTCATTTTTTAAAATATAAAATAATTTTTTGTTTAATTGTTTTAATTTATTATTATATTTTTATCTACTAGATATTATATTCTTCATGATATTTTTATATGCCTTGGTTTGTTTTTATTTGAGTGTTGTGCTAATTTCATGCTTCGTGTGACTCAAGCTACTGAAGATACTATTGAACTAATTGATACAAAATCTTGATGTGTTACATTTTACCCCCTCAAATAAATTAATTATTCACAATTTGAATTATTATTCACTAATAATAGATGGTTAAATCAATATTAACAAATACATCATTCTGGAAATAAATATAATATGACATAAACCTTACTCTCTTATGAAATACTAAGTTAAATATCTTTATTTAAAAAATATTGATCAATAATTTAATCATGTACACTAATATGTATATACCCTAATCATATATTCTCCAACACAAACCCCTAACAAAACCGTTTGAATCTCTATGACATTAAACTACTGGGAGATATATATTACTTTAAAAATTGTCTCTTATCTTTAAACACTTGTTAACAAAGTAACACACTACTCTATATATTTCATAATTAAAAAAAAAGAAATAAATTTTAACAAAAATATCATGGATAACATTTAAAATAAATAAATAATAAATTCCCATGATACCAATCCCAAATAATGATGATATTGTGAAATAAACTCATACCTCAAGTTTGACTACCTTTGTATGCACCTAAAACTCTGGTATAATAAATAAATATTAATTTTAAATCTATTTTAGAACCATAATCAGATATATAATACCATATATGATTTACTTATAATCCTTTTTCACTCGTTATTAATAATTATTTGACTAAATTACTATTTTGGGTAATAACTACTTCATTTTTCATGTATATATTGGTTTTTAGGTTTTATTCCTTGTTATTTTATCACGGTTAACTAATCACCATAATGTTAATCATAATATAAGTATCTTGTTTATTCATTATATTTTTATTTTGAATATTCCAAAAAAATATATAAATAGAAGTTAATTGCACCATTAATGGTGATGGTAGGATGTGCATATGAATGAACATTGTTTTCTTTTTTTTGAAGGATGGAATGAATATAAGGTAAATAATAATCCATATTCAAAGAATAATTATCATATTATATATATTCCAAAAATCCATCCTTATTACCATCAATACAAGGAGGAAATGAAAAATGAATATCATCGCTTCATGGAGGCGGTAGTCCACACATACACATGAGTGACATTATCAGTGTCCAATGAATTGTATGGTAAGAAGGTATATTAGTGTAGCTCAATAATCCTTACTAAAACTCAAAATGATTCATATGTAGATAACTAATAAACATGTCAAAAAACAACATTATGTAGATAGAATTCAAGCATATTTGGTGAGGATTCATCTTACAAAATGTTAAATCAAGCTCATATAGTGATGAATTATGTATATACAGACTGAAATCATGCTTGATGTGGAATTTATTTCTTTCATTTTACCACATAATAAAATATAATTAACTATGTTTTTTTGCAGAATCATGTCAAACCTTCAGGTCTTGTTTCTTTATTGAACATATCCCAATGTCTCTTATGGGTTCTCTCTCCACCCAGTTTCAAAAGGAACTTCTTATTTTATGTTCAATGAAGGGGTCTTTTCCCTCAACGTTTTCATTTTATTTATTTTTTTAGGTTATTTAAATAATTTATCTATTTACTCTTTTTTTGTTTTTCAAAATAATAATAGTACATTTATTAAGGCCATTTATTAACTCTATTAATTTAATTTTAAATTAATTTTCAAAATAATCATTATTTTATTTTATTATATACTATTTTTTAATAAAATTGACATTAATTTTAATTATTTTTTTTATTATGTTGTTATTTTATCATAATTTAATTTTTGTACTCATTTAATAATGTTTTTAATTCATTATTTTACAACATAATTTATCATTTACTTAATTTTATTATTTTTTTAATTAATTGTTATTTAAATTTAATAAATTTAATTTAACTTATTTTTTTTAGAAAAGTCAATCATAGTACGTAACCAGCCTATGCCAAGGAAATGACCATTTGATGGTCATAGTCATCCAACAGATTATGCATGTACCTATTCTTATCATCCCCCCCCCCCTCATGATAGGCATGTCTACCATGAGTAATAATCATGGTAACCTCCACTTCCTCAACCAAAAATGACCTACTGGTCGTGCCACAACAAACCATTCTCTTATGACCACTATGAACCGACCACCGATGAACCATTGCACACTACTGAGAAGGATGAAGAAAGTCACCTGAGTTTCACCTATTTATCAAGAAAAATCCCAGCTATGAATCCAAAATGGTTTTCCTCGAATAATAATAGTTTCAACCTATTTTTGATGGTGAGTAGAATCAAACATCACTGCAAGATTTGAATGTCTCTACAACCCCAAATTCCATGAGGAGATACATCCATATTTACAAGAAAGAGAACAATGTTCTAGTCAACCAACACCATAGTGAAAAATATGTGATGAAGAATACTACCATCATGAGTCAACTACGCGGAAGAATATCATGTGGTTATGGTATGAGGATATGGCCACTAATGAATAAGAAAAATTGAAAAATATGTAAATATAAAATAAATATAATATTATTATTAATATTAATATATAATAATAAAAAGTATATTTATATGTATATATAGTTACATATATATCTATAATAGTAATAATAATATAATAAGGTTGAAATATATTTATATCTAACATAACAATTTGTGGATTTCATCATCATCTAAGACCGAAAAAAATGGTTGAAGATTTGGCCATTGGTGGAGCACAACTGTTTCCCAAAAAAATTATTCTAAACCTTCCAATGGCCCAATTTTCTAATAAGAAATTTTACTTACAATTTTAGAAATTTTTTACACCTGACTTATGTCTATTTTTTTGTAGATTATGGAAATGTGATGGGGAGGTAACTCAAATATGATCGTAGGGAATTACATTGAAGAGAGGCATTTGTTGTTGTGTGAGGTTGACTACTCTTACATGTATATGGAGAAAATCTGGTGACAAATATGTCAATGAATTCCACAATGAGGATATTGAAAGAGGTTACGAGCAGTGATCGTGAGTGAGCATGCATTGGAGATGGAAGAAGAATTTTTATAAAAAAATAGAGGATCCTTCATTGAGGGAGGGGGTTATTCTACAATTCATTCCATCACACTTGATCACATAAACAAAAGTAGAAAACCGATACCGGGAGTTGAATTAGATATGGATTTGGATGGGGGAGAAATCTTTATAAAGATGTTCCCTCACATTTATATTCATGATTATTTAATTTATATTTTCACATTAAATAATAACTATATTTATTAAGAGAATCATGTTTGGTGGAATTGAATTTCATTTATCTATTATTATTTAATTGATATAGTTTTTAGTGTATTTTTATGTTCGAGATTAATTTTCCTTCACTTATGAGTATTACATCACATTACTCAAATAACTTACAATTGATGATAGTGAATCATTATACCATGGATCATCAACTGAATTACTAAAAATCAGAAAAAGGAAGATGATTTTATTCTCTATATTGAAAAAATAAATCTTAATTTATGATCGATAGATTAAAACTAATGATGGTTTACCAGGGTTTAGAACTTCATTGAAGTGATGGCTCCATGGATATTCACATATTCTCCAATAATTGAATAGTTTTATTAATTCTAGTCAAATTAGAGAAATTCATTTCTATTAGTTCAAAGTCTTCTAGGTTTTCTAATTACATCCACTATTTTATTTCTACTATCTATTTTTGTCCTTATTATCACTAAAACTTCCAATCACTTCACCAAATCACTATTAGATGTTGTTTTTTTGTTTTCTGTACAGAACATTCTCTTTACTTATGGTTTGACCCTTCTTACCACAGTACTAGTGATATGTAGTAAGTAGTTTTTATAAAAAAATATGGTCAGAACTCTATTATAGATGCTCATCAATGATTATACAATAAGGAATAATCAATATATTAGTCATTGTGATCCTTATGAACCATTCCAATGATACTTATTCATATTGTACATTTTCAACTTCATTTTCCATATATAAAATAATGATTACGATGGCACAAAGGATGATATTTATAAAGATATGATATCATCCACAATTAAATATTTTTTTAATTCAGTATAAGAATTAAAAACCAAATAAAATAATAAAAAATTTACATCAACTTATTTCATGGATATATCGAAACATATTTCAACAATATAGATTCATCCAATAAATATTCTCTTCTTTTCTGGATGAACTTCCCAATTTCTTTAATAGATTCATTATCAAGCATGACATCTAATTTTAAATACCCCACTTTCTAAAAACCCCCAAATTACACCAATTGTTGTTGAAAAAACAATCATATTCCCCATATGTCATAAAAATGAAGTAAAATTCATCAATCATAACATATAAATTGCTGATTTGTATAGAATATTTCATTGGTAGATTCACAAGTTACAGCCCCATCCACCTCATCTATTTAACATAGTATCACATCCATTAACATTGTATGGTTTCTCAACACATATTTAAATAATTATCAAAGCCAGGAACATAATTCTTATAAAAACAAATAAAATTAATTTAATGGTAAAAATAATCTCCCCATTTAGATTTATTTTCAATGACACAAAACACTTTGTATTTCAATATTTTTGATCTTATTTATCTCCCTCTTTTAGAAAATATAGAAAAAGGTGTGTGAAGGGGTATTCTCATATCATATTTCTTCTCAAAACTAGCTTTTCTCCACCTTCCATTTTGAATCATAGATTGATCCTATTTTGATATAAGAATGACAAAACATGTTTTTAATCAGAAATGAGCCTCTAGTTTGTTAACTCAATGTCTATGGTGGATAACCCTATATTTAAGAAAGGTGTGATTTTCAAAATATTATCAATGTTGTTTATAAATAAATAATAATTTGATACTATAATCACATTCATATATTGGGGTTGTTCAATTAAATTTCAATTAGAAATACAAAATCTTATACATATCTCAAAATCACATTAGCTCTTCTAAATTAGAAATAATTATTCTCATAAACATTAATTTTTAAAAATTTATATCCACTCATTCGTATTTATAAATTTTCTTCCTTTTCATTTATATATCTTTCATAATTTCTATTCATTTTATGCCAAATATATTTAGTAGTTTGATGAATGCAAACTTTTTTATACAAATTCTATAATAGATACATAAAAATGTATTTTATTCCTCACAATACACTTAAAAATATATATTATAATTGAAATACATATGAAATTCCTTATGAATGGGTGGAATACCAATAGTTTTATCATCTTCTATCTCTATTACAAGTGATATATTTTATAGAAGCATCGTATTCCTCCAGCTATATTCGTATTTACAATCAAAAGTAGGAACACTTTGTCAATTCAGAGATTTTATTAATGAATTTTGTTTTCATGAAACTATTTAGATTTATTTGGAGTTAACCACATGGTCAACACATGATTCTATGGTAGTGTACCCCTGGTGTTGATATATTAATAATACTAATATTATAATATCACAAGAATATGGTTTTTTAGATATAATAGAATATATCTTGAATGGTGTTGTAGATAAGAAAAATGATACCTCCATTAAATACTGGATATTCATTTTACCCAAAGAATAACATCATAAATGTACAAGTTAGGTGTTTCATTTGATTGAAGAAACTAGAGGAATAATGGATGAATAAATTAATTAAATAATTTATTATCCATTAATCACCAAAAAACTAAATCATCATCTATATTTACACTAATATAGGATAAATCATAGGGTTGTCTACATAAACCTACTAATTAGTGGAGAGGTCTGTGGAGGAGAGCATTGACCAATGACGATTACATCAGGGATTGACGATTGGTATACTTGAGAGATTTTAATCATCAATGAAGTCCCTCGATCGAGATTATGATATTGAAGTAGAATAATTATTTATTAGATATCAAAACCATATTGAGGATGGGTGTTTAGTTTTTTGGTTTAATCACCATTCTTTATTTCTCTATAGAAAATGATAATTATTTATTCTAAAAAATTAAATTTTGGATTTATTTTGGCTTTTAGTTGAATATTATTAATTTTTTATTCATGTGTTTCTTTCACATTCATCAATTTCTCAATCAACAAATGATTTCCTGCCCAAACAATGGCCAATGATTGTCCCGCACTCTTGTTCATTTTTATATTCTTCCCTAATTCATTGAATGTTCATCATTGGAATTTGGTTTGAAGGATGGTTCAAATATATATGAGAATCTATCATTGTATGGTCTATCTATAGAGTAAAAAATTATTTCTATGGGTTCATATTTAAGATTGAAGGTCTAATAAAATGATAAAAATATTGATATTTATCAGAATATTGTGAGAATGATGGAGCGTTAGCAAGTTGAACCATGTGGGTACTTTAAGAAGGTGATGATGGGTGATTCCTAATCAATAGGTCACTAGAATCCACCAACTATTTATGATGTAGTATTAACCAAATTATATATTAGTTTTATGGAAGGTTACATTGTAGAATCAGAAGAAACAATATCATAATTTAAAATAAATTAGAGATCCAGTATTTTAGCAAAATCCTAATATACATGACTAATGGTTTGGGAGAAAAAACACCTTGTGAACCAAATTTTCAGGTGTATAGGGTTTACCTATGAACATAAATATTAGAAATATGTGTGATTTATTCAAATTCAATGTAAACCATAATTTTTTGATCCAATGTGTAACCTGGATCACATGGGAATGAATATTTATAGTGTACATGGGCACGATAAGAGTATATGGGCATGGTATATAGTTAATGGGAGGAGACACGGGTACGAACAAACTTAGTGAGGAACACTATGTATATTAACAACACATCATTTACTCATTCCAAGTATGGTTATATACCTTGATCCCTTGTACATCTATAGTTTAATCTAGTGTGAATTCCCGATTTTTATTTTCAGTTTTTCTGAGTTCCCTTATTTTTGGCTGAGTTTTGTTAACCCAACCCCATGGGGGTTCATTACGGCATATTTTCCTGAGAATTGAGCATAAGATCCCCTCAGTAGAGTGAATTAGGAATTATTTTATGAGGCACAGGTTTGGATCCTCATTCCCACCATTCAACCTAGGTAGGGGGAGGTATCATGTAACCTATATACTGGTTGTCTGATCCCATATCAAGTAGGTTAATTCATTTTAGTTCAGGTGTACCCCATTGGACTTGAGTCTGATCCCATGTATGTGTTTCAACATTTCTTATATTTTGAATAGGTTTTGTTCAATTAAGTAAGAATTTAAAATGGTCCCTCGCAATTGCTTCTTACTTCATCATGGTATGACCTAATAAGTAATCCCTCTCATATGAGTTCCATAAATATATCGAGACTCAATGAGTGAGTTTTCTAAGATGAATATTAACCTCGGTTCCTCGAGAATAAACCCTATGATAGTAGTGAGAATAGGCCTCACTTTAAGGCTGGATTATTCCTTTGAGTAAATCCATTTTTTACAATTTTTCCTCTTGATTGAATCACCTAAGTGATATTAAGTTGAATATCTCTTAATGCTTTGTGTTTGAGGATTTATGGGTGCCCTGGTGGGTATTTTTATAATCACGATTACATGGGATCTTCCTACAGGTGTTGTGTCTTATGAAAATGATAGGCCTTTTGATGGAGTCCTAGGAGGACCAGAAGTAGGGGGAACTAAGTTTCTCTAAATAGTCTATAGATGGATCCATTATATTCATCTTGATAGCAGTCCCCCTTTTGTTTTCAAGTTGGAGTCTTATATAGTTTTGGTTGGATTTTATATGGCCCTATTATTTTCCATACAATTTTTTATACACTGATACAGGATTAATTGTATGCATAAATATTTTGAATCGTTTGTTTTTCCATCACCCATTATACTGGTGTATAGAGTGTGATTGTGTGTATAAGTACTTTATTTGAAGGCCTATCATTTTTCTGATATAGCTATTAAGTACATGTAACTAGCCCATGGCCTATTAGAGGTGGGATTAGGGTGTCATGCTCAGCTTACTGCTGACCAGGCGGGCCTCAGTGGGTCTAGTAATGATAGAGTGGTGTCAGATAAGGTTTTCTTAGGATCAGAGTTTGGAGATAGTCTAATTATGATTATTGGTTTGGGAAGTAGGAAAGAATTGTTAAACTGTCTCATGATTTACTTTCATTCCCGAAAACCCATTGATGGAGTGGTGTATGATGTATCCATTCATCAGGACTCTGATAACCTTCTTGTTAACATATAATCTGTAAGAATGATTACTATTTTTATACCCTTTAGGGTTTAACGACCTTGATATGATCTATTGACCATAGAAAATATTTATTTCTATAGGATTTTTCCAGGATGGAATCATATAAGGATTCCAAAATTGGGTCATGGTTATGGCGTGATAGGTGATGAGGCATCCATGAAGGGTATTGGTCATGTGGATACTTTCTATCTAAGTGGATAGCAAGAACATCTTCCACCCATTGACCAATACATCAACCCACCTATGGTGATTCAAGTAGATTAATTATGTTAGAATGATATATGGTCTGTCCTAACAATATTGGATGACGATTTACAGAGTTTGAGCGAGAATCATGAGTTTCAAAGTTAGGGATCACCTGATGTCTAGAATGATCAGGACCAGATGGCAGTAGCTGAGAAACATAGGGCTGAAAGGTCACGGTATAAGATACAATGATATGTATGAAAACCTCTATGAAAATCTAGTCCACTAGAAGTAGGAATTGTTATACCTATGTTTGATATGATCATGCCATGTATGTATGCCTGACCTGATTGATGCTATAGTTAGATAGGATATAAAAAAACCACTAAGGTAGAGGAAATTTCATATAGTTAGAGTTTAGTAGATAAATAGATATATAAGATGAGTAGATAGTTTTGTAGGTAGTTTTTGATTGTATGATCTATAACCATAGAAACTAGCTCTGAGATGTCCACTCCAGGCCCATGGAACCTGTATTTGGAGACATGGATAGTTACAGATAGTGGATTCTAACAACCATGAGGTCCTAATAATAGTTCAAGGTGCGATCTATGACGAATATTAATTAGTCACAATTTTTATAGGTACAATCACAATCCTTCCTTATATGTTGCAAACCTAGTGAGAGATCTTGATATTCCTATAGAGTCTCTAGTTTGACCCTTTAGATTAGATACTCCATCTAAGGAAGTTCCAATTATCAGACT
Organism: Viscum album; assembly: GCA_963277665.1. NCBI lineage: Eukaryota > Viridiplantae > Streptophyta > Magnoliopsida > Santalales > Viscaceae > Viscum > Viscum album. Next base: position 954,703,124 of record OY728146.1, read on the forward strand.
CTTCTTCTATTAGTTTCACTTGACTCTTTGAGGAGAAATATTCATATGGTACATCTTTATAGACATCATGAGGCATAATGACATCATTCTAGGAATGGTCTGGCTCAGAACAGTTCAATAACATGTTAATTTTTTTAGTTTGAGGATGTGATGTGTTTGAGTTTATGGGATGAGATTTTTGTTCATTGGTTAGAAGGAATACTAGGAAAAGTTGGATGGTATCAATCATAGGATGATAAAATTTATTTCTAATCAATTGGATTTTATATTCTATGGAGTAGTAGATCTTGTGAGATTTCAGTTTTCTATAGTGGTGGAGGATTATGAGGATGGATTTTATAAGTACTTGTAGGGCATAACTCTCTATTGAGATATAGAATTTCATATAAATTTTCACCCATGTACTACACCAATATCTACTCTAGTATATCAAATAGTCCCCATGGAGATTTAAGACCTTAATGTATCATTAAAGGATTTCTAGAAGAATAGATTTATTAGATCCGTTGATTCCCCCTGGGCTTCCCCAGTGTTATTCACTGAGAAGGATGGTGGGAGCTAGAGATTTTACGTAGATTATCATCACCTGAACTTGGTTTCTATCATGAATAAGTGTCCACTTCTGATAATCAATGACATGTTCGACTAGTTGAAATGAGTAGGGTGGCTCTAGAAGATTGACCTTAGGTAGGGTTATCTCCATCATTGGGTTCAAGAGAATATTATACTTAAGAGGGCATTATGGTGTCTCTATTGTCACTACGAGTATTTATAGATAAAATTTATTGTAATTAATGGACCGACAGTGTTCATGGGACTCATGGAAATTATATTTCACCCATTCTTATATATGTCCAATGTAGTCTTCATCGATGACATCTGGGTGTACACACCATCATAGAATCCTCAAGAGAGACATTTGAGCATGATTCTGGACATAATCAAAGAGAATAAAAAATATAGGAAGCTCTTAATATGTTAATTATATATTTGAGAGGTCTAATTACTGGGATATTCCATCTCTAATGAGGGAGTAATAGTTGAAAAACAATGATTTCAGTAGTTCTATCTTAGGAAACAACCAAGAGTATGACTGAGGGGTAGAGATATATTTGGTTAGAAGGATATTATTGGAGATCAATTCATGGTTAATTAAATATCACATAACCTTTAATTGGATTATCCTAAAAGTGGTATCCTTTTATGTGGATGTATAGGAGTTATCAAGGTCTTCAGGAGTTTTATTATAAGATGAAGAGTGCCCACATCTTGATACTACTAAAGGAGGGACTTATTTGTGTGTTGTTATGTGATTCCCTTGGATTCGGGATTTGATGTTTTTTGTTGTACAGGTAGGTAGTGATTACTTAGGGATATCGACATATGAGACCCCATGAGAATAATTATGTGACCCATGATCAGGTTCCATAAGTAGTGGTGTTAATCCTAAAGAATTTACCACACTTTCTTATGAGATAGTGATTCATTATATATTCTAAATGTAAGTTTAGTTGGTATATATTTAAATAGAAATAATTTCACATGAAACAATGGAGATGTTTGGGGTTTCGGCGGGACTATGTTTTCTAGATAATGTATCCTCTTAAGAAAAGGAATTTTATGGAAGTTTCTCTTAGTAAGAAATTTACTTTGAAGAAGTTTAGTGATGTGCAAAAGAAGTTGATCTCCTTATAGTTTACGCATGTAGATGAGGATAGAGTAGAATATCTTTAGTTGATGGTTGTATTCCCACCACTTATCCAGCGTGTCAAGGAAGATAAGTATAGAGATATTGATTGTGAGGTACTATGCGACCAATTACACACAAGACATCTTTCTAGTGGTTTCTTTGAAGGGAGAGTGTAGACCAACATTTTCTATGGAGAAAACATGGTGCATGTCATGCTATGAGAGTATTGATAGAAATCCAAAAGGATGGAATTTGGATTTTTTAGAATATTTTTAGTCAAGGTTGTTCATGACTCTTAAAAATATAGATTGTCATGGTTGATTAGCATGTTGATGACCAGTAAGCTTATTGGATTCCCAATTTTCTAATTTCGATTTGTTGAATATAACATTACTAACAACCCATTTTGATGATATCCAGAGTGGTGAAGTAATCATTCTGATATTGATAGTTCCAAAATAATATGTACAACATATGTTATATACAAATTTATTAATAGTTATACATGTTAATGTTTTTGACAAAGTGATGATTGGAGAATTTGAGATGTCCATAAGCTGGCCAGAAGTGAAATGGCATGGTTTGTGTGTGTGGAATAGTTCAAAAATTATGTTAGATGATATGGTTGGTGTTAATTTCATTGAGATTAATATGCATGTAATTAATTTCATAAGGTTATAATGATTCGAGCATCTAAGGATACATGAAAAGTCATAGTGGTCACCTAAGGGTATCTTGAATTGCATAAGGGTAGAATGATTTTACCATGTATATGTATGGATTGTGTCTTTGAGTCTATTTAAGGGTGCCTTCATAGGGGTAACAAGGTTTCATAAGAATATTAATGTAATCATACCTACATATGAGTGATGAGTTGGTGTAACGGCACCTACGTAAGGGTAACGTGGTGGCGTAAGGTTACCTGGGTGAGGGTAATGAGGACATGTGAGGATACCTATGTAAAGGGTGATTTTAATTCATGTAAGTGTAGGTAAACTATTTCATTACCCACATAAGGTTAAACATATAAATTTTTAGTACTTTTGAGTTTTTATAGCACATGTAAGGGTAATATGTTTAATTCTTGAGAGTTTTAACATGCCACCAGGACATGTATTTCACCATATGTGATGGTTGAAATGTGTTTATTGGGTTTCCTTAATTTTAAGGAATAATCCATTTTTCAGGAGTATTGAATTTTTACAATAAATCTAATGGATATGCAGAAATTTTTAGTGGAGATTTTATTTGGTATTCTACCATTTTTGAAGTGTCTATTAAATAGATAAGAAGTAACACCATATGAAATGGATTGGTATGAATATCTAGAGAGTGATCAACTCTGTAATATTAACTAAAGTTCAAGGGTATGATCAATGTAAAATGGAGGAAATGGATACATGATAATAATACCATGTGAATACTATAAGATATTTTAAGAGACTCTTAACTATCCACAATTGAAGTGAACCTATGTGGTTATTCTTAAATGGAGGGTCAAGATAAATCACATGATAGTTATGTGTACACTTTTTGTTTTAAATATATTATTTAAATACATAATATGCAGATAGAGAAATTATCAAGTACTAATATTTCATAGATATGAAAATATTTCATGCAGTAGTGTTCATGGAAAATAGAACATGACTCATGGAGAATTTAGAGTCACATATGACTCTTAAAATGGAGATTACATAACATGTGATAATGACTGTATAAATATAGAATATATATATATCACATGATATATCTCTTAGTAAAAGAGGTATATTTTTAGAGAATTCATTTCCATATATGATTCTTAAGGTGCAAGGATCATTTCTTCTTATAAGAGGCCATGCTTATTGAAGGTTTGGAAACCATTGAATATGTTCCTAATAATAAATATGGGGATTTTTATGCCTATATAATAGAATAATTTGTTTAAGAAATGTTTTATAAATAATAAGGTTCGACCAACATGTTTTATACAGGGGGAAAAAGAGTAGTGGATGAGACTTTAATATAGAATCTATCTACAATGAAGGATGCATTCCACGTTATTGATGCCAGATAATTGGCCTACATGTGTATAACCTATGAAGGTTATCATTATAATTAGTAGTGAATCAATAAAGGAACGCTCAAGGGAGTGACCCTTAAGAAGTAGTGATCTTTCACTAAACCTTGTAAGGTAGTGATCCTCATCATATGAGTGACCTATCATATACCATTTAAAGTAGTTATCTTCCATGTGATTTTGGTGCACGACAAAAAATTGATGCATGCTCTTCAAATGTATCCTAGTGAAGGTTCACCAATTAAATAATTTTCTACATTTACATTTTTAATGCACATTAAAAATTATCTAGAAACCACTATAATGTATTGTTAAAGAGTATAATAAAAGGTAACTCTAATTTGAGAGGTCTAGATTATTTTGGGAATGTTATATTAAAAGGTTCAATTTTAATAGTTTTTAAAGACATTGAAAACCCTGATTCACCCACGAGTTAATCCCACTCTAAGACCCCTATTTATTTCCAATAATTGGTATGAAAGCTATAGGTTTAATTTTTTATTTTTTCCTCTAACTTGATCTAAATTTATATAGAATATGTTATCCATAGGAAAGAAATATTTCTTGGAGAAAATAATTTTAGAACATGGGATAAGATTTAAATCTACGTCATGGAATTCTATCTCATATTTTCTCATGAATTTTGAGAATATGGAATTTATATATTTAGTAACATGGATTTTATTAGAAGAAAAAAAAAGAAAAATAGTAATTGATGCTTCAATTAGACATGAATTAAAGAGAAATATCAAAGAAGACATGAAAAAATAGATGAATCAAAGAATGTTATCCAAAGACATGTAGATTCAATTTGATGATTTTTTATAAAATAATAAATCCCTAGTGTAAATTTATTTTTAATAAAATTGAAGAAGAATAAAAATAAGAAGTCACCATCCCATGTCATTTTTTCACCAACTTAGGTAATATATAAACCTGATGGAATCTTTGATTCCAACCCTTATATAGTGAAAGGTTGTAATTTTTGAAATTCTCTCTTGGAGAATAAGAGAAGACGTAATTATGGATATGAAATTATAACAAAATTAATTTTCTATTCCAAGTCATTATCATGAAATGATGTCCATGACCGATGTAATATCATACATGAATTATACTATTAAATGTAAGAATAATTTTCCTTGGAAATAATTATGAGAGTACATGTTATGAAAAACCGTGTTTTATTACTTCTTAATTCATGATTTAATACATAGATATGCAATTATTATAACCCTAGAAGATCATGAGGCCTGGTGTATTAGGGTTATTAGATACATAGAACATTAAAATTAAACATGGGTACAACATCTATATTTAAAAACTCTTAAAGATGCTCTTATATTCCTTGGATATTCTAAAACTAAAAGGAATAACCTAGGGACATTCATAATAAACGGGAGAGTTATAAATACCATTTTGGGAATAAACAAAACGTAGCTAAAGTTAAATTAGTATTTGTAATCCAAGAGGCATATCAAGGAAATATAAGTGGGGGAGAATCATAATCTTGAAAAATGAGGCATTATATAATATAATAATATAATGGAAACATAAAAATGTGGAAACAACATAAAACATGAAATCATAAAAAAAATCAAGCCAAACCACCCAAACAACATAACATTGTGTTATTAGGATAAACACTTGTGCATCATAAATGGTATCTCATGAGATAAAGAAAATTACCCAATGCATTGGAGGGCTATATAATTCTGGTCCCAACCATCACTTTCATATCATTTACATGCATAAGTGTTCCACATATATCACATTACATAAAGATAAATTTCATACATTGTAACCCAAATATTTTGTAGTGTGGGTTACATAATTGTAAATCCACAATTAATGAAGTATTGGAACAACTATGTTTATACCGATGAGTTTAAATGGATATGGGTATTCACTAAAAAAATTGGCCAGAAATTATTAGGATATATTTAGAAGCATAACAGGTGTACATAAAAGTTTAAATAATGGGTGAATTTGAGTGAAAGGGTTCTCTGAATACTTTGGAATCATATGAATATCGAGAGGGATGTTTAAAAACATATACCAAATTGAACAATTGGGAAACAAATGCATGACATAAAGAATGTTATTGAAAAAAGTGGAGAGGGAGAGGTTATACTACCCTGATAGGGAGATACTAAAATCTTTGGTGGGGAATCTCAAGAGCTTAGTGGAACCATGTGACAGATCTAGATATAGTTGTGAGGGATAATTCATGATCAAAGGGTTTTGAATTAATATTGAAGGGACAATGGATGGTTTTATATAGTAAAAGGGTGGAGAATTATTTATTTCTTTATTTTTTAACACAAAAAAAATAATTTTATTAATAATGAGGGAGGAAAACAAAAAAATATCATCATGGTTTTAAAAAGTGGAGGATAAAGTAATCTCTAACAAAAATGTTCACACCTCATAGGGGAAGGGATCCTACGTTGGAAAACTCTAAGGTAAGGAAATCCTGGGAAGCTAGAGTCCAAGAAGCAACCCACATGGTTCCTTTCTCACCAATTATGTAGGATATTTGTTTCATTATAGATGAAAGACTTGAACCTATGAATCATGTAAATGACTTTCCATGGATTGGAGGAAATTCCTTTGAGAGCACTCCCTATTATTTTCTATTCTGTCTACACTATAGAAAAATTGATATTACTAGAATGTATAACCTCGAGACCATTAATCTTTGTCATAGTATCCACTTTTAAGGAATCAGAATCCGCATATTAAGAGTTGAAGTCATACAACACCGAACCAGAAGAATCACAAACCACTCCCCATGATGCCTCCCTACCTGCATACTCCATCTGTGTTGAGTTTGAGGCCATAGAGGGGAGGAGACGAACACACCCAGTGACCATTGATTTATACCAAAAAATTTTGTTTTTCATTATTATATAATGATAAATACCAAACTCATTAAGAAAATTCCCATGTTGATGTAGAGGTGAGTCATGTATATAAATAATTGATTTTAATACCTTAAAATATAATATAGCTTTTTGGATGATTCATTAAGGGATTATAAAATTAATCAAATAATTCTTAAAATTCATTATTTTAAAGGGGAAACATAATTTCAACTATTTATACTATTTATATTAATTATTACAAAACATTTTGTCTTTTATTATGTCGGAATACATATTGGATGATTATACGAGTTTAAATTTTTTTCCCAAAAAATAAAATGTGTCAGAAAATTAATAGAAAATAAAAATTGGATAATTTAGACAATATAACCTAAATAATAATAATAATTTTCTCAAAATAATTCTCTAAATGTGTGAATGTACACTTTTATATAATAAGCTATTGTACTTAAAAAATACTTATTTCTTAACAATAATTGTTTTCTGAACCTCATAAAAATTGAATTTTACTTTATAAAATTATATTATAACATTATATATAATAAATATTATTTAAAAATAATATTTTACTAAATAAAATTTACTTAAAAATTATTTAATTCATCAAACACTGTTTTTTTATTGAAGATGAATATTTCAAAAAAATAAGATTTGAGTTTTATCGTATTAAAATAAAAATTTTATCAAACCCATTATATTATCATTTATAGATAAATAATAAAAGGGAAAAATATAATAATTATATTATTAAAAACATATCATAAAAAATCATAATGTTAGGTTATAGATACATGTCCCTTCATTACACTAGTGAATTCCATGAGGGTAAGGTGTGTGATGTTGAGATTTTCATAGAGTTATTAACCAAACATGGTTTGGCCCATGATCTCGATGAGATTGAACTTCTCCCAAAAAAAATTTCAATCATTCTTATGTAGATAAATCTAGGATTGGGATAGGTTGACTGTAAGTTCTAGATATGATATCTCTATTAGAATATTCAATAAATGGGATTCATAGTGTAGGATCCTACTAGTTGAGGTCCTCTTTTCATTTGTCTACGTCAAATTGACTTTATCGTGTCCATTAATATAATAATATTAATCTTCATAGAAAAATAAATATATTATAAATTTTTAGGATTATTAATGGTATTTTAAATTTGATAGACCATAAAATAGTCCAAAATAATCAATGTAGTGAATGTGCTTTCAGTAAATTCATTTTTAAATAAGGAATTTACAAATTTGAAAAAATAATTTATAATGTTTGAGTCATTAAATTATTCCCCCCTTACAAAATTTCTCCCTTGAAATTTTTATTCATAAATTAAAACAAATTAGGGTACTTTTTTTCATCACCTCTTCATGTTCCCATATCACTTCCCCAAACTTTTGGTCCAAACACAACAATTTCACCAGGGGAGTTGTTGTGTATCATAGTACCTTTTCAATATGATCTAGTATATTCACTAGATTTTATTAATATGAAATATCATTATCCAAAGGTACCAAATTTTTATTTAGTACATGTGAGGGTTCTGATATATAATTTTTCAAGAGGGGTATATGGATAACATCATGTACTTGAGATAGGTTAGGTGGGAGGGATAGTCGAAACACCATTACTATGATCTAATCACGGATCAAGAAAGGGGTCTATGTATATTGGAATGATATTTGAATTCATCTCAAACCTCATGACATTCTTCCATTGTGATATATAAAGGAACACAATATTACGGACCTCAAACTCCGAGTTCTGTTGATGATTGTCTGCATAGCTTTTCTCTCCAATTTTCATAGATATAATATGACACAGAAGGGATTGAACCTTATATATCATTTCATCAATAATATTAGGTACCATCATATTCCACTCTCTAACATCAACCCATGATGTTGTATTCTAACACCTCTTCTCATACAAATCTTCATAAGGTGATATTTATATGTTATAATGTAAATTTATACTATAGAAGAACACTTTTAGGGAAACGTATTAGTCCCAAAATACATAAAAATACATTAAAAGTTTTATTAGAATATCCTATAAATTTTTAATGATAAATTTATAATATCCATCCAAATGAGAGTGATAAGAAATACTTAAGATAAGTTTTGTATTCAAGACTTGCGGAAGATTCTCTACAACCTTGAGGTGAACCTCATATTCCGATCAGATTCTATAGAGATTGGAACTCCATATAGATTTACCAATTAAATTATTTATATATATATATATATATTTGTATATATGTATATTTTTATGTTTAATAATAGATAAATATTCCCAGATAAAATTAAATGTGACAACTCTGTAAGGAGATCAGCTACTACCCATATGGTGTTATTTCCGTTAGGTGTCATAAAGAGTCTTATAATAAAATAATTGATTATGTTTCCCCATTTACATATAGTTATGATAAATAGATTCATTATACACTTATAATTTTACCATCCCACCTTCAATTTTTGTCATACCAAGCATCAAGATATAAACTCTGTAATGTCCATCATCATGTTATCCTACCAGAAGTTTCTCTTCAAATATCTATACATCTTAGTGGTTCCTAAATGAATAGATAAGGTTGAGAGATGTTCATAATCTCATGGTTCCCTCTTTATTTCTATTTTTATGGGACATATATTTTTTATCCAAACCTTATAACTCCATATTTAGTAATGTTGAACTCAAAAATATTTTCTAACTTATTTTGTAGCAACACATCAACATTCTAGACCTCTGTGATATTCTCAATAATGGATAATTGAGAAATTATTTTTTTAAGGTAATATTAAGATAATTTTATAATTCCCATTTACATCCTTTTAATGTACTATAATATTGAATCCATTTTAATCCTCATCACAAATAGGGTTCTAGGATCATTTTTACTCATAGAATCTACCACATTTTCTTCCTTTCCATTATGGTAATGGATTGAATAATCATAATCCTTCATCATCTCGAACCACATTATTTGGTGAATATTAAGATACTATTATGTGAATATATACATGATTATTTTATGATACTATATATTTCACACCTTTGTTTAATGATATAATGTCTCTAAATATACAATGTGAAGATCATTGCTTCCAATTCTATACCATGTGTTTGGTAGTTCTTCTCATGGATCATTAATTGGTGGGAGGAATAGGATATCACTTTTTCATATTGCAAGAGTATAAAAATCAACCTTTTTTGGGATGCATCACTATAGATAAAAATTCATTCCCCTCTAGATGGTAATACCACCACAAATAAAATAGTTTTCCTCTTATTCATTGCTTTAAATCATTCCTTTCATTCATCAAGAAATAAACAAACTTTTGAGTAAGTTTAGTTATTGGTATTGAAAATTAGGATAATTCTCTAAAAATAAATTATTTTATGTAGATAATCCAAGGTGACTATGTGTTTGAATCACATACATTGGTCTGGGCCATCCTTTCATTGCCTGTGTTTTTCACAGATCACTAGAAATCACTTTTTGGTGATAACATGCCCCCTGAAAGTCACTTTTTCGAACCAAAATTTAAATTTATTGTAATTTTAATATAAATTTACATTTTTCAGGGACTTTAGTATATTATTTAAATTATCCTCCTGTTCAACCTTGCTTTTAAGGTATATTATAATTTCAACTATAAAGACAACCACAAATTTATCAAGGTAATCCCTAAATATTTTTTAAATTTAGTCTATAAATATTTCTAGAGTATTAGTGAGTTCAAATGGAATCACTATGAACTCATAGTTCCCATAACTTGTACAAAAATAGTCTTGGGGTATCTTATTTAGTTACCTTTACCTTATAATATCTCAACTGAAGTTCCACCTTAGAGAAGAACTTGGCTCAACGTAGCTGATCAAACAAGTAATCAATACATGGGATAGGATAATTTTTATTTATCATGATATAATTTTACCCAATATAATTAATTCAGGGGGCATTGACCCATCCAAACCTTGAAGAAGATGATAGGTGATCCACATGGTGAAGTACTTGATAATTTAAACCCTTTATCGGGTAATTATTTCTTTATCTCCTGAAGTTCAACAACAACCATTCTATATGGAGGCATGAATATTGGAAATGATCAGGGTATGATCCTGAATAAGAACTGAACCACATAGTTGGGAGAAGGACCAAGAAATTATTTTGGAAATGAATCTGTGAATTACCTTATAATGGGTATGCCATCAAGGATGATATCTTATTTAGTCTCTATCATTTGATCAAGATACACATGATCCAAAGTTAATAATATCTATTCTTGAGATATTAGTTCCAAATAATATTCATCCTCTTCCATGCACATATATAGAAATAGAGTCCAGTTTGGGATATAAAGGGTAATTTCCTTCTCCCAGAAATTTACATTTTCTCTATATAAGTAAATCTTATCCATTCCTATAATATCATTAAATTCTACTAAGGAAGTATCATATGGTTTTTTGGGAAATTCAGCCCATAAATTTGGAAATGGGTTGATTGGTATTCTTGGGATTAAAAAATTGACCCATTTTTAATCTTTACTGACAACTATACTTACCTATTTTTGAGATGGTATTTGAATAGTCCTACTCAACATACATGGTATAAAATAATTCATAGAACTAGAATCAAATAGTATGTTCACCATCCAATAATGAATAATAAGTGTTTATTTCACCAATTCATTGTATGGATCCACTTCAGTAGTTGGTATGGAATACCATCACCCTTACTCTCTGGATTATGGTGGTGTTTGTCTTAAATTATCATCGATAGCCCTTGGATTAGGGTATTTATTTGCAAAATGTCCCAAATACTTTATATTGAAACATTAGAAGAACAGATTATGTTTTACTAGAGCATTCCATTATTAAATCAAATTAGTGGGTTTCTCCCAATGGAAATCACTATTTAGATGACATTACTTCCTGTACAAACAGAATTTCATTATCCCCTTCAATCAATTATTGGGATTCTTCTTCCCACACATTTGATAAGTGGGATAATGGACATTATTACCATAGTGATATTTTTTCTGTGAACTACAAAAATTAAAATCTATTCTCTACTTCTTATCTATAGAACCAAGATACCCTTATGATTCACCAATCACCATTTAAAAGATTTTTGAATATCAAAGAATACTTTAAATAATTCAATTTCTCGAAAATCCAATGATTTTCCTAGATTAATCTTCAGCCCACAAAAGATATTGTCAGTTTTACTTTTAGGGGAAATGATAAATTTTAAGGAATATTATTAAAGTCTTGGGAAATTTTCCTCATATTACCTGATGGATGTTTCATCATTTTATATATTCATAAGGAAATAAAATTCAATTATAAGTAAGATATCATTAGGAAAATATTTATCCAAAATTATTTTTAGGAATTCCTTCTAATCCATTATTTTGATCTCTTCATTTGGCCTCTTATTTTTTGACCAACATCCACCATTGATTATATTCCAAATCCATAAAATAAATATTCATCGTTAACATATCTTGAAAATAGTATTTAAGGATAGATAATACATTTAAAGTGGATTTGATACATTTCTCTGCCATTAACAACTCATAAGATCCACTGAAATTCATAGGGGATTGTCTCGTAAAGGTCTCAACTAAAAATATATATTTATTAGTGGTTTTTGGGTGTTCTTTATGATTCAGATTTCTGTCTGAATCCAAAATCAATTTAGAAAGTATTCTCATGAATTTTTCAATTCTATATCCCAATAGTTTGGGCATATCATTTTGGGAGACATCACATTGCCCCTCACTTTAGTTATTGACTTAGTTCCCCACATTTCTAACCATTGACAAGGAATAAGTGGAAAATTATCATTGAAAATTTATTAACTATTAAATTGGGATACCATGAAAATTAAGGCTTTAACTTAGAAATGACGTATATTATTTAACCTATTAATTTTTATGTTTCAATGTAAGTTATCCAAGATCTATTTTCAAACATGAAATCATATGGAAATTTTTTTTCCCTAAACAATGGATAGTAATGATATTATAAATTTAATAAGTAATTTCCCCCCAAAAAATAAAACTAGGTGTCCCACAAGGTCCATTTTTGTACACTAGTTGATTATTGAGTACGTTTCAATATTCCCTTTTTTAGGTTATTACCCCTAGGTATTACAGTTTTAGAGCCACATGAACTTGTAGTATCCTAATAGAGAATTATTTTCATGGAAACCACTTTATCTATACATTATAATTATTTAGGGATCATTTACTATATTTAGTATTATCCTTATGGATTTCTCTATATTTTTCTAAACTGAATCGCCTAAAAAATAGACTTTTCTCTACTTCCAACTTTGACAACCCATTTTAAAACAACCCTCCTCTTTATTTCACATTAATACTTTATTAATTATATAAAATTACACTTAATACAACCCAAAAGACTAATAAGTATATTTTATTTTGGAATTAGATAAATAACATAACATATTGTACATGGTATACAACAACCTTATTAAATACTTCCATAACATGAATTACTCAAAACTTCTTTAACGTGCTCAAGATACTCCTTTAGACTTAAAACGTCATGGGATAACTTGAGAAAATAAATAAGGGGTGATCTATAAATCCCGATAATGGAATAAACATGGAAGAGGTGATTGATGTTAAATAATAGGAATATCAATGAGGAACAAAAGGAACAAGAATAATATGGCATGATAATCATAACGTCATAAATGCTTCAACAATATAAAACACTGAATATTGAACATAAGTCAAGGTTAAACCAAAAAGGATTTATGGTGGAAAATTTCTAATAAATAAATCATGAAAACACTTTTCCGAACATGTTGTATCCTAATACAAGATATTACCAAATGTAATAGAGTGCTATTTAGGAACACCCATCATAATCATTTCATCCACACGCCTAAGTGTTCCACATAGATCATAAAACAATGATTCATTCAACATCATAATTTATTCCATAATCAAGTAATATAGATTAAATATAAGAAATCCCCTAACAAATAATTATTTTTTCATAAATTTTAATCCCCTTGATAGAATAATGGGTATGGTATTCATAACAAATTTTTTTGGCAGGAAAATTGAGATGATGTTTCGGCAGCATAATGATGATACGTAAAAAATCATAAAAATGGTTTTTGAGATAGAAATGGGTATCTCATTATTTTGACATTAAATATTTAGTAATACGGAAATGTAATGGCATATCCCAACATTATAAATTTTTAAATAGATGGAAAAAGGTAATAAAGAAACATGGATAGAGAAAAGAAACCTTATGAAATTTTGGCATGGTAATGGGTGTACATAAAGGATCGTGAGAGGCTTAATAAGAGTGAGATTAATATCTCATAATTTATACATTAATTTTATTTTAGTGATAATATTTAATATCATATACCACCATAATCAAGTGAAAATTTGAAGACAAAACATAAATGGAGTGCTTGATAAAAGAGGAGTGGAAGATCCCTTACTTGGTTGGGTGACTACAAAGGCTTGGGTGGGGCTTTTTGAAAGATTGGTGGCACCTTTGGATGACTATAAAGAGTGAATGAAAGATTAAGGACGTTCTATATATAGTTTATGTGAAGATAAATTAGAGATTGGGTGGTTTTATTTAAAAAAAGTGGGAGGTTTATTTATTTTTTTGGTTTTGACTTCTATATAATAAAATATCGAAAACCAAAACCCAAAACATCATTTTTTGCCATGGTTTCTACAAAAGGGGAGTGGTTGTTATTATTTTAGAATTACAAGGGCCTAAAGTATTAAAATATCACCCTTTTTGATGTGTTGGTTAGTCATACTCTTAAAGAAATTATTTTTAAAACTTAGAATATATTAAAGCTCTTGGAGGATTCATAATTGATTTTTCGAATAAATAAAATAAAGTTAAAATCACATAATTTTAAATTCAAAAATATATTTGGTCATAAATCCTATTTATATTACTTATAATATCTCTTTTTGGTTATTATAATGTCATATAACACAAAGTACATTTATACGATATTTAATTTTTACTTGAACATTCGACTGTCACAGAAAATTATGAAAATTTCACCATTGGATAATTTAGACCTTCTAATTATAATAAAAAATATAATTTTTTCTAAATAATTTTTTAAATATGTGAATTTGTTTTATATAAAAATTTATATTTATTGAAAATCAACGTTTTTTTGACAACAACAGTGTTTTGAACCCTTATAAAAAATTACATTTGACTTCATAAAAATTTTAAGATAATTTATATTTAATAAATGTTATTTAATAATAATATTTTATTAAAATATTAGTTATTTAAAACTTCCATTAATTCATCAAAATAGATTTATTAACTGAATTTGATTACTAACCAAAAATACTATGTGTATTTTATTGAATAAAAATAAAAACCATTTATAAAGTAACAAAAATATAATGGAGAAATATTCATTATTATGTAAATAATAATACACATAAAAAATATTTTGGGTATTGTTACATATAAAATTAATACTCTAGCAAATTATTTAAGGTTAGGGTGCCCGATGGTGGGACTTTCATGGGGAGATTCGACAAACATGGTTTGGATCGTGATCTCGGTGATCTTGAACTTCTTGCATAAATGATTTCAATTATGCTTAAAATATAGGTAATCATCATGGTATTGTTCAAGGAAAAATCATACAAATTATATCTCCCTTATGAGCTCCAATAAATTGGATTCATAGGGTATGATCCTACTGGTTGAGTCCATCACATCCTTTGCCTGTGAAAATTGGGATTTTAAAACCCTAGGTTTATACTAATCATGTGATCACTATTCAACCTCTATATTATCAATGTAAAAGATAATTAATGAACATTTAAATCCAATTGGATCTAAAAAATGAAATGCATGTGCTTTTTATAACCTTATTACTTAATAAGATATTTAATTTAATCAAAAGGGGAATTTTATTTATAGCAGTTTGGGTCGTCACCATCTTCCCCCCATTAGAAATTTTTTCCTATAAATTTTATTTTCCCATACTAAAAAATATGGGTGTAACACTGCTTCATCACCTCCTCTAGTTCCCATGTTTCTTCTTCAGACATGTGTTTTCTCTTGAACACTTTGACAAAGTGAATTTTTTTATTTCATATAACTTTTTCTCTATAATCTAAGATATTCTCCGGAAGATCCTCGTATGAAAGGTCACTCTCAAATGGTACTACCTATGTATTGAGTATATTTGAGGGTTATGTTGTGTATTTTATCATGATTGATACATGGAATACATCAAGTACTTGAGATATGTTCCGGGGGAGTGGGATTCAATAGGCCACCCATCTTATGTGATCAAGAATCTCAAAGGGGAAAATGTATCATGAAGTAAGCTTTCCCTTATTCCTAAATCTCAAAACATTATTCCATTGAGATATGCAAAAGAATAAAAGGATTACAACATCAAACTCTAGGTCTTGTTGATGATTGTTACCATAGATCTTATCTCGACTCTAAGCATCCTTGATGTGCTGCAGAATGGTATTAACATTTTCCATCATTCCCCCAAACATTTTCAGACCTAGAATTTTGTGTTCCCTAACATCATCCCAAAATAATGTTTTTCTACACCTCCTCCCATAAAGAGCTTCAGGGGCATCCATTTTTTGATGCTTGATTTGAAAAACGTTTTGTAAGATAACTCATCCAAAGTAAGATTCTGATCTCATCCGCCTTTAAAGTCAATTAAGCTTGCTCTCAACATATCCTCACATGTTTGGATAGTCTGCTCATATTAGCTATTATTGTGAGGGTGATAACTCGTATTGGAGTTCAACATAGTGTTTAGAGGATGTTTGAGACATTTCCAAAACATAATGGTGAATCATGGATCTTAATCGGACACGATCGATAGCGGTACTTTATAAAGACTCACCACTTCTCTTATGCATATTTTTTCAAGTTGATCTAGTTAGAATCCCTCTAAAATTGAAATGAAGTGTGCGGCCTTTGTAAAATGATCCACAACAACCCGTATAAAATTGTTTCATTTTCATGTCTTCAGAAGTCTGGTGATAATCTCCTAGGTGATGTATTCTTATTTCCATGTTGGTATGGGTAATGGTTGCTTCATCCCCTTAGACTTCTTCCATTCATTCTTCACTTTCAGACAAACTAGACACTTTGATGCATATTCATTGAAATCTTTATTCATGTTTTAAAACTAATAGTCCTCTCAAAAATCTCAAAACATATTTTTTTTCAAGGTGAATGGAGAAATTCAATCTATGTTCATAATCCCGCAGATCCTTTTTTAAATCAGGATTTCATTGAACACATAGTCTTTACCCAAATCTCACACTTTCTTATTCATTGACATTAAAATTTTAGGATTTCCCTTTTACTACTGTTTCCACTTTCTTTTGAATGCTCACATCATATTTTGGAGCATCCTTTAACCATTCAAGTAGAGATTTTTGAGAAATCATTTGTGAAAGGATTTATTATGTCGCTTCATTTGTGATTCTCATGTCCATCCTCTTCAATTATAAGAGGATTGGATCCTTCTCAATTACCATCAATGATAAAATTGTTGGATCCTTTCTACTTGGATCATCTCCCACTTTATTCTCTTTACCAGTATAGTAGTGAATTGAGTAGTCAATGTCCTTAATCAGATCTAACCATCTTTGTGGGATTATATTTAGATATTTCTATATGAATTTATATTTGAGTCTTTAGTGATCCATATATAATTAAAACACCTCCTCAAAGTGATAATTCTACCATATTTTCGAAGAACAGATCATTGAAACTAACTACATATCATGTTTTTGATAGTCCTGTTTGTGAACATTCAACTTCCTTTAAGCATAGGCGATGACTTCTACATTTTGCAACAACACAAAACCCAGTCCCTTCTTCAAATAATTGTTGAATATTACAAAAATCTCTCCATTTGTGGATAGTGTGATCACATGGGTAATGATATGCCTCCAATTTAACTACATGAATTTTTCTTCACAATCATCATTTCTTAAAAGGATGACTCCCTTTCAATAAATCTTAGTAAGAGGATTCCAAAATTATGATAAATCATTCACAAATAGGCAATAATACCCACCTAACCCAAGGAAACTATGGATATATATTATATGTGTTGGCCATATACATCCTTTTATTTCTTTTGTCTTTAAAGGATCCATAGATATCCCATTTCTTATAAGAATATTCCCCAAGAATGAGACTTCTTCAACTAGAACTTACAGTTGTTGTACATGGAATAAATCAACTCCTTTCATAAGGTCTTTATAATAGTGTTAAAATGTACCTCATTCCCCTCCTTGATTTTAGAGTATATTAGGTTGTCATCAATAAAGACTACCAAATTTTTTTGAGGTAATCTCTAAATACTCTATTTATAAAATCCATGAATATTTCGGGATCCTAAGTGAGTTAAAATGACATTAATATTAACTCATAGTGCTTGTACCTTGTTTTAAAAATAGTATTGGGGATATCCTCCTTCTTTACCATAACATGGTAATATCCCAATTGCAAATCAACCTTGGAGAAATATTATTTTTTTAAGGTTGCAGCTAAAGCCTCAATTTATTATTAAAGCAAAGTCGCTTTCAGTCTGGGTAGAGTGAGACCCATTAGATAGAACAAATACCTAAGTCCAAGTGGCCTAAATACAAGGTTTGGAAGCCCATTTTTGTCCCAAAGGACCCCTCGGTGAATCGTACTTCTTCAGTAACTACACTTCTACAATACTTGCTATAGTACCATAACCTCTACAATTCTAGAAATAGTACCTCTTCCGCAACAGTACTATTGTTGTTACAGTTTCTCCAATGTTTTAGTACTACTATAGTACCCTGTTATAGTACTACTATAGTAACCCGAAAATTTTTCCTAGCATGTATTTTATCCTGTGTCTTTTGGATGCCAAGCAGTAGAATATACCACTTGGGTACAAGCTCGTTGGCTTTCAAGAACTATAGTTCTCCACATGGTTGATTGAAAAATTCATCAATACATGGAAAATGATAGTTTTTATTTATAATTATCTTTCTATGGTCATGATAATCAATAAAAAGGTGCATTGACCATTCATTATTCTTGTTGAGGATGGTTGTGCACTCTATAGTGAAGCACTTGGGTGTATAAATCCATTTTCAAGATTCTCATTTAGTTATTTCTTTTTATCTTCATGTTCAACAAAATCCATCCCATATAGAGTCTTGGATATTAGAAACTCCATAGTTATAAAATCGATTGAAACTTTGACATCTCATCTAGGAGGAAGAATAAGAAACTCTGTGGGACACACATTAGTGTATTACCTCTCCATAGGAATGTATTTGAGGGTGGTTCTTTACTTAGTATTTATCATTTTAGCATGATGAACATTCTCATAGGGAAGTATTATCCATGATTGAGATGTTAGTGATAAATAATATTCATCGTCCTCTTTGAACTTGTATAGAATTAGGCATCAATTTTCTATATGGAGAGTGATTTCCTTCTCAAGGAAATTTCTGTTGGATATATATTGGGAAAGCTAATCCATGTCCAAAATTTAATCAAATCCCACCAAAGGGGATTTGAAAAGGTACATCGGGAAGTTTATCCCACAAATATTTATAAGGGGAGTTATATACATGGGATTCAATAATTTTCCCATTTCCCATTTTCAATGGAATCACTTAATCCTTGTTTTTTATAGTGTTTAAATAGTTCTACTAAAATTTTGTGATATAAAGGAATGCATAGAAACAGAATCAAAAAGTATGTTCACTATTCAGGAATGAATTACTAACATACCTGACACCACTTCATTTTCCGGATTCAAGTTGGTGGTGGGGATGAAAAAATATCACCCTTTCATCCTTAGAGTTTTTTAGTTCCCTCCAAAAACCATTAACTTGGGTAATTGGTTTAAAAATTTCCCTCATTCCATGTAGTTTTAGGAATGAAAAATGAACTGAGGGTTTACTAGATAATTTCTTTCCTCTTTCACATTAGTGGGTTTCTTCTATCAGAAATTATTAGTTATATTTCCTTCCTTTCTACACCTAAAGTGTTTATTATCCCCCCCCCCCTTAAGAAATTTACAAAGTGATTATTTCTGCACCTTAGATAAGTGGGATGCTGAAATTTCATATCACCATTATATTTATCAATCACACTACCAAAATTAAACTCCGCTTTCTTATTATTATCCCTATACTACCCTTGGGATTTTCAGATCTCTATTTCATCGTCGAGGGAACATCAGAAAATTTTCTTGAAACTATCAAAGTAAAGGATCACTAGAGATTTTCATAGACAAGGTTTTATCCCACCAAAGAAGTTGTCAAAATTTAATTCAGGGGAAAAGAAAATTCCAAAGGTGTATCAGTAAAGTATTTTGATGTTTTACTCTTACGCCCCGATAGATTCATCATATTTTTACTTGAGGGAGAAGAAAGCCCTTTCCATTTTAAGATGGATAGTGCGAGGTAAATATTTATCAAAAAATATATTCTGGGATTCCTTTCACTCCATCACATTGATATCATCCACAAGATTCATATTCTAGATCAATTTACACCACTTATTATCTTATACCTCTTTATGATAAACATCCAATAGAAATTTCTCTTTCCTAAAAAAATAAAGGATGAATGAAATATTCTAAATTGAGTTGATCCATTGTTCTGTGATTATGGGATTAGATGATCCATTGAAAGTAGTAGTCCTTTTTTGAATCTCTCCATTGTGGATTGTTCTATCTTAGGGGGGTTAGGGAGCTCCTCATGATCTAGGTTTATATTCATATCTAGAGTTAGCTGAGAGAGTATAATGATAAATTTTGGGATTCCCTCTCCCACTATGTAGAAAATCTTGTTGGGGAAATCACCACATTTCCCTTCACATCGGTTGCTAAAATGAGTCATCCTATTTTCGGCCATTATATATAATAAAAGAAAAATTAAGGATGAGTGTCTTAAACGTTTAAACAGATAAAGGGTAATCCAATGAAAATAATGGGATAACTTATAAATTACATATATTTTCTTAACTTATGAATTTCTAGGATTCAATCTTTGTTATCCAATATCTATTTCCTAATATTTATTCTTATGGGAAATTTTCCCCTTAATACTGATTCACAACGATCTTGTGAATTTAACAAATAATATACCTTATAAGTGTAAATCAAGTGTGCATTATACCTCGTTTTCATGTACCAGGTTACCCTGATTCAGGATAAGAACACCTTGTCAGAGTGTTTACTCCAATGTACATCTATGACAGAACAACATACCCTTGTATTATCTATACAATTATGTATTTTCTTGATAAACCAATTAATATATACAAATAAATTAGGTATTATTTCTAATACATAGTATTATCCCTAAGTATCTCTCTAGAGTTTACTAATCCTAATCTAAAAAATAACAAAACTTTTCCTCTGATAACATAAAATTACACTTAGTAAAACCCAAAATATTGATAAGTATACTATCATTGGTAATTAATTACATAACACAACATCCTGAACATGGAGTGCAACAAAACTATTAAAAACATCCTTGACATGATTTATAGAAAACTTCTTTAACATGCTCAAAATAATCCTTCAATGTTAAAACTGAAAGGGATAACCTGGGAAAATATACAGCAAAGGGGTGAGATATAAATACTAGTATGGTAATAAACATGGAATAATTTATAAATGTAATAAAATAGGCATGTCAATGAGGAACCAAATTAACATTTATAATATGACATGATATAACAAGATAATAATAACAATGGAAATTTGGAAACAACTTAAAACATGGAATCATGAGCATTAGAAAAGTCTAAACCACTAAGACGTCATGGTGGGAAAATTACCATAAACTAATCAGGTACACCTATTTCCGAGCATGACATATCATGATACTAAACATTACCCAATGCATTAGAGTGGTATCTGGGCGCACCCATCATAATCATTTTATTCACATGATTAAGTGTGTCACATAGATCATATGAAATAGATTAATTAATCGTCATAATTTATTCCATGATAAAAAAATGTGGAGTACATACATGTAATTCCCTAATAAATAAGTATATCTTCATAATGGTGAATTACCTTGATAGAATAATGGGCACTGTATTCACTATATAATTGATTTGGCTTGAAAATTTGCATTGAAATTATGAAAGGATAATGATGTGACTGAAAAAATCATAAAAATGGTGTCTGGTAGTTAAAGGGGTCTATAATTATTTATACTTAAAATATTAATAATTAGGTACATGGTAATGTATATCCCATTCTTTGAAAATTGGATATATAAGGCATAAGGTAATGAAGAAACATGAATAGAGAGAAGAATCCTTACGAAATTTCAGTATATTAACAAGTGTACATAATGGATCATGAGAGGCTTAATGATAGTGAAGTTATTACCTAATAATTTATACATCAAATTTAAAGTAATAGGAATATGTAATATTAAATCCCACTATAAGAAAATTAAAATTAAAAGACATAACATAAAAGGAGTTCTTGATAAAATATTAGAGTGGAAGATCACTTACTTGAGTGTGGGACTCCAAAGGCTTGGGTGGGGCTTCTTGAAATCCTATTGGTTCCTTTAGAGTACTCCATGAAGTATATAGAAGAGTATGTAAGTGTTAAAAGAAGTTTGAGTGAAGATAAATGGGATGTTATGTGTATTTATATAGGAAAATGTAGAAGTTTTTTTATTATTTTAGTTTTGGATTCTACATAATAAAATACCCAAAACCACAAACCATCCCATGGTTTTTTCAAAAGATTTATACCAAATGGACGTGTTATTTATAATATATTAGGAAACGTGACAAACTTATTATATTATTAACCTTGTTGGCGTGGAGGTGAGTCACAGTCTTAAAGAAATGATTTTAAAATTGTAAAATATATTATAATTCTTGGAGGATTCATAAGGGATTTAAAAAATTATCAAATAAACATAAAATAAAATTATTTTAAATGTAAAAAAATATATTTGGTTTTTTATTGTATTTATATTTCTTATTAAATTATTTCGGGTCATTGTGATGTCATATAACACAATGTATTTTTATACAGTATTTAATTGTTAACAAAAATATCAAATGGCTTATAAAATTCGACATTTATTGAAAATGAAAGTTTTTTTATAATAATATTTTTTTAAACCATTATAAACATTATATTTGAATTCATTAAAATTATATGATCATTTATATTTAATAAGATATATATAAAAATATTTTTTTATTAAAATATTATTTATTTCATGGATCCATTAATTTATCAAAGAAAATTTTAATTGAATTTGAATGTTAACCAAAAATACTAGTTGTGTTTTATTGAATCAATATAAAAAACATCTATAAAGATACAATAATATGATGGAAATATATTCATTATTATATATAAAATAATATAAATAATCATATTTCTATGGTCTTGTTACATATCCCTTTAATACACTATCAAGCCCCCTAATGGTAAGCGGCGTGATGGTGTGTCTTTAATGGGGCAGTTCAGTGAATATGGTTTGGGTCATGTTATTGATGAGATTAAACTTATCCTATAAATAGTTTCTCTTATACTTAAGTTGTTTGACAACATCCATGGTTTGGTCAAGGGAAAATCCCAGAAATTTTATCATCCTAGGTAGCTTTGATAAATGGGCTTCATAGGTATGATCCTACTGGTTGGGGTCATCACTTCCTTTGTTTGTGACAATTGGAATTGTGTAAACCCTATATTTATACTACTCATGTGATCACAATTAAAAACCTATATTATCAATAATAATGGTACATAAATGTCATTAAAATCTAATTGGATATAATAAAAAAATAAATTCATGGGTTTTTAGTTACCATATTTCTTAATAAGACATTTAATTGAAACAAAGGGGGAATTTTATGTATAATTTTTTAGGTCCTTATAATCTTCCCCTCATTAAAATTTTCTCACTAAAAATTTTATTTTCCCACACTAAAATATATGAGGGTAACTCTACTTTATCACCTCCTTCAGCTCCCGTGTTTCTTACTCAAACACTTGTTTTCTCTACAATACTTTGATGATGTGAATTGTCTTATTTCTTATAACTTTTTCTCTATAATCTAAGTTCTTCACTGGGAGCTCCAAACATGAAAGGTAATTCTCCAATGTTACTACTTATGTATAGAATACATGTGAGGGGTTTGGTATATACTTTCACAAGAGGTATATATAGAACACTTCATATACTTAAGATAGGTTTAGTGGGAGTGATAGTTGATAGGCTACTACTCAGATGTGATCAAAGATCTCAAAGGGGTCGATGTATCTTCGAATATGCCTTCCCTTCTTCCCAAATATTATCACCTTCCTATATGTAGATATATAGAGTAATACCATGTCTCCAACAACAAACTCTAGATCTCATAGATGATTTTTATCCTAAATCTTTTTTCAACTCTGAGCAGCCACGATGTGCTACTTAATGATCTTAAACTTTTCCAAATTTCATTTAATAATTTATGACCATGAAGTTTCTATTCCCCAATGTCATCCCAACATGAAGGAGTTCTAATCCTTCCACAATAAAGAGATTCATTGGGAGAAATTTAGATTCTCAATTGGAAACTATTTTTTTAATAGATCTCGACCAGAGGATGTTGTTGATTTCATCCTCCTTTGATTTCAATTGAGCATGCTCTCTACATTTCCTCAAGTGTTTTGATTGTATACTCAGATTGGACATTCGTTTGAGGGTGATAAGCCACACTGTGAAGCCCTGAACACACACTTATGAATTTAGTACTAAAATATGTTATTTATTTTTTATAAAATATAAAAAAATACACATTACATTATACAATCAATGATATTTTCAAGTCTGGGTTTTGGAGGAATAGACAAACCTTAAATTAAATCAAAGTTTTAAAAAATAATTACAAAGTTACTAATTTTATTTACCTACACTAATATCATAACTGACCTTTGATATTCTAATTAATCATAAGAAAAATATTTTAAAAACATCAGATGACAAAAAGCACTTATAATGGTATATAAATAAATAAATTGTTAGTTGAGGGAAAACATAAGAATCATTAAAACCCTTTTTATAAAAACTCATTAACATGCATAGAAACATTATGCATTTTTCTTGTGACATATTTACCATATCTCCCTTACATTAACCCTTTCAAATATAATAATTTTTGTTATACATCCATATATGGAGTACCCAATGCATTGTCAAGCTATAATGGGGTCAACCTTCATATCTTGAGCTATAATGGGGCTCAACACGTTATATCTTGAGCGATAATGGGTATCAACCCATCATAACTTGATTTCTAATGGGGTAAAACCATAAAAAATAATTTCCAAGGAACATATATTGAAAAAAAAACCTCTATAACACATTTAAACCCATGTGGAAAACACATTTTTATATTAAAATACTTTTTCCATAAAATCAATTTTAAAATATAAAACACATGCACATAATAATTAAATTTTATTCTTCAAAAATAAATGTGAAAAATATAAGGGAAATATTATAGTAATAAATTTTCATGAAAGTAGTAGAATCCACTCATTTTATAAATATAAAAAACAATCTTTATGGGTTTTGTAAAAGAGACAGTTAAAAAGATTTTAAAATGAAAGTCTCTTACCTCCGGTTCGACTTCCATAAAAAGTATTGTAACATATTTTATAATGATTTAAAAAAGTTTTATTAATTTATTATAGAGATAAATTCATGTCTATAATACCATTCATGATCTTCAAGTAACATTATTCACCCATTTAATAACAATATTTTGTTATTTTTATTGTTTTGGGTGCATTCTATTCATGGTTTCCAAGGTTGGTTTATTAGGGTCTTCTTTTTCGAATATAAATAATACTCCAAAAGTGAGAAAACATATATTTTAAGTTCATTTTAAACTATTAAAATAAAATTAAATTTTCCCATGTTTGCAATAAAGGGAAATGAAAACTCATCATCCACAAATGTGGTGAATTGACACACCACAGATAATGATTTCAGTTTTAAGAAGAAAAGAATAAGTTTATAAATTTTATGATGAATATAATATCATCACAAAAAAAAATGTAGTATATATATGATAGTGGAGTTGTCATGAAATATTGTATATTTGATTATGATAAGCTATAAGTGAAAAATAATTCAAAAGTGAAGAAGAAGAAATCATACCTCTTGAAAATTTCTCCTTGAGAACCTACTTAATGCATTTGGAAGTGGTCATTTTTGAGACACCAGAACCAATTTAATGGGTTAATGGAGAAGGAGTAAATTTCATAGAATATAGTTGATAAATAAGTATAAAGGTGATTAATATTTGTGAAGGAATGAGCCTCATCATATAATTTAGGGGAGAAGTGATTTAGGAATTAAATAAAATATTAAAATATATAAAGTCTAAAATAAGTTTAAGGTCATTTAAGTTGGATAAAACTCAAAATATATCACATCATAGAAATAATATTACCATTTTTTACATTTTTAAATATTTGTTTTTATTTTTATATAATTTAATAAAATATTTAATTCATGAAAAATATTTTTTGTCAAATTAAACCTGATTCATAATTACGACTTTAAACATATAAAAAAGTTAAAAATTTAGATAAATTTCTTTATAATATCATAGACACAACATATTAGTCTACTAAATTCATCAATTAGTTTAAAAATATCAAATTATATTTATTTTCTTATTTTTAGAATAATAAATTAGATTTATTAATTAATAAAATAGTTATTGTGACATAAATTTTCAAGTCATTTTGGTATTTATTTATTCCACAAAAAATAAAGATAAATTTTCATGAGGAATAGAAATTTATTATATTTTATTAAAATATTTATGTTCGAAAAACTCTACTAAAAACCATACATTAAAAATAGTTGACTAATTAAAAACTATAAGGTGAAAAATTAGCATCCTTTTAAAATAAAATATTTTAAAGGTATTAAAGGGATTCATGTGGGTCCAAAATTTCTCAAATTAGAATACAAAAGAGACAATGGAAAAAAATTATTATAAAAGAATATTTAGAAAAAAATGATAATATAATTATTCTTAATAAAAATTTGTTATTATTTTCAAATAAAATACCAAAAAATTGACATTGGGTTTGAACACTCTATTTATTTCATAAATATATAATTTACTTTCATACCCTTAAATTTAATGGTTAGGCTTTAAATTTAACCTAATATATTTAATTTTTCATTTAAGCGTAATGTGGCATAGTGTTTCCTTTTAAATTCTCAGGGTGTTACACGCGTTGAAGTTCATCTTGGTTTTTATAGAATATTGAAGACTTTTCCCAAACATAGAGGTGAATCTTAGATCTTGATCAGATATAATAGATAGTGTTACTCCATATCTCCTCACCACTTCTCTAATGTATATATGTCAAAGTTGATCTAGTGAGAAATACTATCAAATCATAATGAAGTATGCAGTATTTGTAATACAGTCCAGAACAACCAAAATAGAATTGTTTCCTTTGGATTTATTCTGAATTTTGGTGAAAAATCCATGGTGAGGTATTACCATTTATATATTGGTACGGGTAATGGTTGCATCATCCACATCAACTTCTACCTTTCCGCCTTCACTTCCTGACATACCAGGCACTTTGATTTATATTCAGCGATCTCCTTATTCATGTTTTCCCACCAATAGTTCTCTGAGAGATATTGATATGTTAGTGTGTTTCTTGTGTGAATGGATAAAGTAAAAAATTTAGGCATCATCTAATAGTTCCATCTTTAACTAGGTATTTTATGGAACACATAGTCTTGACCCAAACCTCAAAATTCCTTCTTCATTGTCACTAAACTTTAAGGATTTCCCTTTAATTATATTTTCCAATTTCTTCTTAATTATCACTTCATCATTCTAAGAGTCCTTTAACTTTTCAAGTAGATACAGTTGTGAAATCATTTTTCAAAGGATTTAAGTTGTTACTTTTTTTATGATTCCCATGTACATCCTCTTCCATTTTAAGAATATCGGATCCTTCTCAATTCTCATCAATGATAAAATTTATGGATCCTTTCTACTTAATGCTTCTGCCACTTTATTCTCTTTACCATGATGGTAGTGAATTGAGCATTCATATTTCTTGATCATATCAAACCATCTTTGTTGGGGCATATTCATCTATTTCTGTGTTAACGTATATTTGAGTCTTTTTTGATACGTATATATTTCAAACTTCTCCTCAAAGAGATAATGCCTCTATATTTTGAAAGTAGTGATCACTGAAGCCAACTCCAAATCATGCATTGAATAGTTTTTTCCATAGACTATCAACTACCTTTATTTGATATGGGTCCTTCCTTCCTACACCTAAATAATTTACTCATCCCCATTTGGAAATTTATGGGGTGATTATTTTAACACCATTGAAAAGGGGATGCTAAAATTTCTTAGCACCATTAGGTTTCTCCACTAGAACATCAAAATTATACTCCACTTTTCACTTCTTATCCCCACAATACCTATGGAACTATTTAATCTCCATTTCAAATTTGAGGGAATATCGTAAAATTTCCACATATCTATCAAATTCATGATTCACTAGGGCCTTTCTTGGACTAGTTTTTATCCCACCAAAGAAGAAGTCAACCTTGAATTCGGGGGTAATGAAAAATGCGAAGGCTTATAATGAAATTTTGGTGAAGTTTTACTTACACACCATGATAGATTCATCATATTTTTTCTGGAGGGTGAGGAAATTCCTTTCCATTTTATGATGGAGAGTTCAAGGAATATTTATCAAAAATAAATTATGGAATTCCTTCCACTCCAAAGAATCAATAATTTCCACAGGCATTGTATTCATGATCAATTTCGGCCACTGATCATATTCTCCCTCCATATGATAAACATCCATCAAAAATTTCTCTTTCTTAGAAAATTTTAGGATTGGGAAAATCTTCTCAATGGAGTTGATCAATTGTTCTTCAATTAAGAGATCAAATGATCCATTGAAAGTAGGCGGACTTTTCCCCATGCAGCTCTCAATTTTGGATTTGTTTCTCTTGTGGGGGGGGGTTGGGTGCTTCTTCTTATCCAAGTTTTTATTCAAAACCAGATTTAGTATAGAGATTATTGTGACAGTTTTTTTTCACTTCCATCGGGTTGGACATCATGTCGGGGCAGTCATGACATTGCCCATCTCATTGGGTTTTAACCCAATTCCTCCAATTATAGGCCATTGGCTATAATAAAAGGAATATTATGGATGAATCTCTTAAATTATTAAATGTATAAAGGGGAATCTAATGGAAATTAAGGACATAAATTACTTTAATTTTTGTAAATTCTGAATTTCTAGACTTTAATCTATGATATCTAAGATCTATTTCTTAATATATATATATATATACTATTATAGGACTTTTATTCACGTAATAATGGTTTTTAATGAGATTATTAATATACCAAAGTATATTCTCTGAGAGTATCAAACCAGGTGCATAGTAAAACCTATTGTCGTGTGCCAGGTTACTTTGAATCATGCCTGAAACAGCTTTTCGGAGTTGTTACTCCTATGTACATTTCTTCCAATAACCATGTCCACTTGTAGTATCTAGATAGGGATGAATTTTCTTAATAAACCACTTACTCTATACTAACCAAAATTTTGGGCTGTTTTCTTATACTTATCCTTATCCTTATGGATTTCTTTATAGTTTTCTAATACAAATCTTAAAAATAACCAAAATTTTCCTCTGATTCAAACTACAACAACCATGCTCTTTATTACACATTATTAATTGATTTATTACATAACATTACAATTAATACAACCCAAAATATCAATAAGTCAAGTTTATTTTTCAATTAGGTACATAACATAACATCTTGAACATGTGACGAAACAACCTTATTAAAAACCTCCTTAACATGATTTATTGAAAACTACTTTAACATTCTCAAAATACTCCTTCGAACATAAAACATAATGGGAAAACCTAGGGACATACATAAGACATGGGTGATCTATAAATCCTAGTAAGTGAATAAAAATTCCATAAATAATACATGTTATAAAATAGGCATATTCATGAGGAACAATAGGAACATGAATAATACAACATGATATAACACGATAATCATAACATGAGAAATGTGGAAACAAATTAAAACTCTGAATCATGAACATAGGTCAAGGCTAAACCACCAAGAAATAATGGTGTGGAAATTCCCATTAAGCCATATGGTACAGCCCTTTCCCAACATGACATATCATGATACTAAACATTACCCAATCCATTTGAGTTCCATCTGGGGGAACCCATCCTAATCATTTCATTCTCATGCTTAAGTGTGATGCATAGATCATATGAAAAAGATTCAATAATCATCATAATTTATTCAATGATCAAATAATGTCCATTATATAAATGTATGTCCCCAATAAATGAGTATGTGTGCATAAATGTGAATACACTTGATAGAGTAATGGGTATGGTATTCACTATACATTTGTTATATCATGCGAAATCATGGTGAAATTTCAGCAGCATAATGGCATTATGTAAAAATTCATATAAATGGTTGACGAGATTGAAAGGGGTCTCTCATTATGTGTACATAAAATAGTAAGTAATATGGATATTGAAAATCCTATCTTGAAGTTATAAATTTGTAAATAAAAGGCATGAGGTAATGATGAAATGTGAATTGAGAAAATAATCCTTGAGAAATTTTGGTTCGGTAACAGTTGTACATAAAGGACCATGGGAGAAATAATGAGAGTGAATGGAATATCTCATAATTTATACATCAAATATAAAATATGGGTTATACGGAATATCACATCCCATCATAATCAAATGAAAATTAAATGGAATAAAAATTGAGTTATTGGTAAAAGAGTCAAGTAGAAGATCTCTTACTTGAGTGTCTGGATCCAAAGGCATGGGAGGGGATTCTTTAAATCTTGGGGAATCTTGGGAGGACTCTAGGGATTTGAGGGAAGAGGAATTATAATCTCCAAGGAGTTTTAGTGAAGAGAAATGGGAGCTTTGGAGGGTCTATATTGGAACAGAGGGAGGATTATTTATTATTTTAGTTTGGGCTTCTACATAATATAATATCGAAAACCACAAACCATCCCATGGTTTTTCCCACGGTTTTTGAAAACATGGTATAGGATTTCAATATTTTGGAAGTAAAATGGACGAAGTTATTAATATATTAACCTTGGTGATGTGGAGGTGAGTCTCACTATTAAATAAATGATTTTAAAATCATAAAATATATTATAAGTATTGGATGATTCATAATGGAATTACTAAATAAATCCAATAATTTTAAAATAAACTAATTTTTAATTAAAAAAATATTTTATCATGTAAATTATTTATATTAATTACTACATCACTTTTGGGTCATTATTATGTCATATAACACAATGTTTATTTATACTGTATTTAATGTTTACCCAAAAAATTTGTTAGTCTCAAAAAATATTTAAAAATTTAACTTTGGATACTTTTGACATCTTGACTAAAAAATAATATTCATTTTATATAAATAATTTTCTAAATATATGATCTTTAATTTTTCAAATAAAACTGACATTTATGGAAGAGGATGGGTTTTTTTGAAAATAATATTTTTCTGAACCCTTACAAAAAATTACATTTGACTTCATAAAAATTATATGATCATTCATATTTAATAAAATTTATTTAAGAATAATATTTTTTTTAAATATAATTTATTTCAAAGATCGATTAATTCATCAAAATATATTTCTTAATTTAATTTGAACGGTATCCGAAAAAAGTATTTGTGTTTTATTGAATCAAAATAAAAATCATTTATAAAGTAATAATAATATGAAAGAAATATATTAATTATTATAAAAAAATTAATGTAAATAAACATATTTATAGTCTCTTGTTACATATACCTTTAGTACATCATCAATCACCCTAAATGTAAGGTGTGTGATAGTGGGACTTTCATGTGGTGGTTCAGCGAACATGGTTTGGGTCGTGATCTTGATGAACTTGAAATTATTTGGTAAACATTTTAAATCCGGCTTAAGTTTTTGGATCTCATATTGGGATTGGTTGAGAGAAAATCCATGAAATTATACCTCCCTCAGAATCTCTAATAAATGGGATTTATAGGGTATACTCTTACTTGGTGAGGTCATCACTTTCTTTGTCTGTGACAATGGGATTTTTTAGAACCCCACATATTTATTAATCATATGATCATTGTTCAATAGCTATATTTTCAATGGTAAAGAGGGTTAATGATCATTCAAATCTAATTGGATATTATAAAACAAAAGAGATACACATGTTTTCCATAATCATATTAATTAAAAATACATTTAACTGAATCCAAAAGGGAATTATATTTATAATAGTCTGAGTCATTAGACATATTTTATTCCATCATAATTCATGATTTATTACAAAAAGATACACTGAATAGAACCCCATAATATCAAGTGCCCTAGTTTTTATTGGAAATTAGGTACACAGAACATTAACTTCAAACATAGATACAGCATCATTATCTAAAACATCATTAGCATGCCCTTATAATCCTTGGATCTTCTAAAAATGCCTCGAATAAATAGGGGATGTATAAAATAACTGGTGGTCTATATATCGCAGTAAGGGAATAAACAAAAAATATCATAAGGTAATGTAGCACATGTTATACAAGTGTAATTTCAAGGTAAAATAAGAGGGTTGAGAATCATAATCATGAAAAATTTGGCAATATATAACATGATAACATAAAGGAAACCTAGAAATGTGGGGACAACAAAAAACATGATATCATAAACATAAGTTAATGATAACTATTATGAAACATGACACGGTGTGGTTCGGATAACCTCTCATGCACCATACATGACATATATCAAGATAAAAACATTACCCGATGCATTGGAGGGATATATAATTCTGGTCCCACCAATCACTTTTGTTAGGAACTATACTCGATTCCCTAGTATGTTGATACCTCAGCTGAACTTAATGTAGCCTACAAGGAATTCCTGATCCCCATGTGTTGTTGACTAGAACCTAGCATCATACAAATATCATAAGGGAATTATTTTTTCTATAAGATTTTCAATTTAAAAGTCACAAGTTAGTTTTCTCAATGATAAAATGGGAGAAAGTACCAAAACTAAATAGGTAGAGAAATACCCACATAGTAAAACATCAAAATACACAAAGTCTTCCAAGATATGGATCACAAAAACCAATTTAACAAGTTCATAACATCTAAACCAATCACTTCCATGTCTTTAGGTCCCATATATCAATAACATCTACCACCATCAAGTGGCACCTTTCCTTTTCTCAGACATGGCATAAGAAAATATATATATGTCTAAAGGAAAAGATGGGGTGTGAGTTATAAATCCCGATAGGGTATCCCCATGCTCCCAATAACAATTTCTATTAGAATTAAACCAAGAATACATTAAATTTAAATAAAAAAAGGAATGGGATGGATATTACATGTTTTCTAAAAAATCTTTCATAATAAAAGGATATGGTCAACATATAACAACATGCTAAAATAAAAAAATTAAGAAAAAAATTACATAAATTTGATGGAATGAATAAAATAGTTTAATAAATCAATGGAATGTAATCATAAAGACAATTATATCATAGAAAAATTTATTAACCCATATGGTATATTAATTTTCTATTAATAGGATAATCACACTACTCAATCATTGATATTGAATCAATGTGTACACACATCCTAGGACTCATGCTTTGGTATCAACTCCCCATCAAGGAAAAATTCATCCCATGGTGTCTTTATGTTAGTGTTTTAATTGTCAATCGAGTGCTAGGGATCATATACCAATGTTCTTGTCCTTGTTACCTATATCTACACTTTCTCACATGTTCTTCAGTTAATAAACCAATAAATCATGGGTCACTAAATCATTTCATATCAATTTAAAAACATAATTTCTCACTTTCAGTTTTTAACATGCCTTTATCCTTTTGAAAGAAAATCATATGTTTATATCAATTCATGTCCAATTTATATCATACATAATTTAAAGTAATTTTTCTCAAATAAAGTAAAATAATTTTTTCAAATTATTTCCATCCTAGGACATCTATTCTCAAATCATTACATACCGCAAAACCTCCCAAAATGGGTTTTTTCGTATAAAAATTAATTTAAAATCATACATCAAATAATATTAAATTAAAAGGATAGAAAATAATTTTTAAACCCACATTGGAAGAAAAACCTGTTTTCAATTTTGTGGAATAAAACCACCTACCTTTAATTATCATTCTAATGATCAAACACTAGAAACATGGATTCCAACAGAGAGTCGAATGAATATAATATTAATAGGAAATCCCTAAAAAACAAAATATTAAAATACAGATCTAATACATCATTAACATGTGGATTCATCACTCTCAAAGGAGATATGAGAATAAAAGTGGGAGATCCAAAATAAGGAAATATCACTTACGAGAGATGAATCAAATGCTTCCTTTGGAGATTTTATTTGATAAGAATGTAGTTTAAAGTTGATTTAATGCCTTTGGGGAAACTTTAAAAGACAAAATTTTTAATGAGACATGAGTGGGTAGGAACTAAATATAAAATGGGTCTCCGGACATTAAATCTTGTAAAAACACAAACCATGTCCCAACCCCCATGACCACGGTGCAAAAAGGATACAAATACCCAAACTGAGGTGCATCCACCCTATGATATGTCATAACACCTATTAGTCAATCATTCCCCTAAAAACACATAATAAACATCATCAAGATCTTCTTCACATGGGGTAAAGCTACATTACAATATAATGACAAGTTTCAGCTATTCCAAAATAGGCAGTGAAACTAAAATGAACCAATAAGGGATACATTGAGCATCCATACCTACATGACACAGATATATAAAATTTCCAATGACTCAGAAAATGGCATCTAGTTCTCCACTTCTTAGTCAACATCCCATGTTTCATCCCTATCCAACCCCAAACTCCCATATTCCATAGCTGAGTAGTCCAAGGTATTACTAGGAATCTCCACGTTGTATCCCTTACACCATGGAAAAACCCTTGTTGTAAATTAATTCTAAAAAAATACATCCCTTAAACATAGTTAACTCTCCTCCACAAGAGATATCCAACATAAAAATTACTGAACATCACCAAGAAAAAAGGGGAATTAAATAATGGTTCAAAAAGAACATGAAAGATGGTAATGGTATGTTATAATCTCCCCACCATAAAATATTTATATCCCTTGAAAGAAGGTCAAGATGATTCCATATTAATGATATGAGGCCACTACTCTCTCACCTATGCCACTTGATCCAATATATTATATGAATGAGAAACATGTTACTATAGGACACAGACTAAAGGTATTAGCTTCCTGATAAGAAACTTTGTCTCAAAATCAACAGTACAAACTGTTTGATAATTTATGAGTAAATCGAGCTCACCATCAATATCCTTCTATATCAAAACATCAAAATTGTCAAAGATATACTTTTGAAACATCGATATGTAAAAAATGTCATGGACCAAATAAAAATGTGGTGGTAGTTCTAAATAGTAGGACAATTTACCCACTCGCCTAGAAATCTAGAAAACTAACACATACCTCAACAAAATCATCTTATATTTCACAAAATACCAGTGATGCAACTAAGGTGAAACTCTCACGAACACCTTATTACATCCTGAAAACTCCAAAGTTTTTCGATGATGATCATCATGGGATTTAAATAAGATCATTTCCATAACTATTCTCAGATGAATCAATTAAATCTTCACCATCATCTCATATACCAAACTCAGCCTAACTAAGGAACCTTCACCAATATCTGACCAACACAATGGGAATTTACACGGTCATCCACAAAGGGCCTCAAAAAGGAGATATCTAAACTGTATAATGGTAACTGTATTATAAAAAAAATTAACCAGACCCAAATGGAAATCCCAAGCACTATAATAGTCAACAATGTAAGTGTTTATCATATCCTCCAGAATATATATCTCTCTCTCTGTCTGACCATCAATCTATGGATGATAATCCTAACTCAGATTCACCTGATACCCCAATGCCTCTTGGAGGGATCTCTAAAGTGATAAGTAAAACAAGGATCCCTATTAGAGACTATATAAAAGGAACTCCATGCAATCTAACAATATTTTTCGCATATATATTCCCCAAGTCATTAATGTTGGTTTTATCTAGAATAGTTATAAATTAATCTTATTTGGTCATCATATTGATCACAACCCATATCGTATTATTTCCCTTAGTAGTATGAAGTAACCCAACCCCAAAGTCCATAAAGATCTCGTATCAATTCCAAGTGGGCACTAGAAGTGGATGAAGTAAATTTGAATGTCTCTGGTTCTCATATATTACCATAGGATAAGTAAAATAATGAGAAAAAATTTAAATGTATCATATCATACATTAGCATTATAATCATTGTTTTATGAAATAAAACATCTTTGTGGTTCAAAGGGGAATCACCCACTATGAATTATGGAAATCCCACATCATTTTATTTCTCATGGGAAAATGTATCATAAACAGATTCAAAAAACATAGGATTCCCTTAGAAGATAATCTCCACTAAATGATGGTGTCCCCAGTATAAATAGATTCCTTAATGAAATCGAATTCATCTTCAGGTTACTAATTTTGAAAAGTTATCTCAAGAAGAGTATAGGTTAAATGAAATATATCAAACATAACCTCAGCCTCTTCCTTCCAAACTCTCAAACAAAACTGAGAAAAAATATCCACAAATTTCTACTATTATAATTTTTATTTCATGTACAAGTTTAATATTTTACTACTAAAGGCATCAGCAATGAAATCCCCCTTCCCCGAGGTGATGGAAATTTTGAAATCAAAAGTCTATATGTAATCTAACTAAAACCTATCACAAAGGTACAAATATTTTTGAGAGAAGATATAACTCAATAATTTATGCTCATAAAAAATGGTAAACCGTTATTTGAAAAGTTAACTACATAAAATAATAAGATAATACATCACAGTCACATGTTTGAGATCATGGGATAGATAATTCTTCAATTGTGACCTAAGCTTTTTGGAGCCATAGGCTACCACATGATCACCCTACATAAGAACACATCCAAAAACTGAACCTAATGTGCCCTAAAAGACCACATATACTATATAGCCTCTAGAATAGTTTACACCAGTTCATAATTCAAAATAAATTAAATCTCAATATAATAATTTGTAAATTTATCATCCAAAACAAACTTTACTCCTTTCCAAGTCAGATCAGTCATTGGAGAATATAACATTGATAAATCACTAATGAATCAATGATAATATAGCGATAAACCCAATAATATCAAAATATTAATGGCATTACGTAGTTTTTACCATGACATGTAACATTTAACATTATTACGATTAACTGATATATAGTTTTTTGATTCCATGTGTACCAAGAACTTCCCAAATGTAGAAAATAAATTTTGAAATCTTCATAAAAAGTTGATGATTCCTGAAGGATCCTATGACTACTATCAAATTAAATTTACAGTCCTCATTACTCTTAGATTAAACTTGGATTTCATCCTAAAATACAACCATAAACAAGTGAGTTTAATCATGGAATATCTTGATAATTTAATCCATAAAAACTATATGTTAGTTTTTAAGAATAAAATGACATCAGAGGATACTCATAATAGTCATACCTAATTCTGAAAGATATATTGTAGATATACGATTCTATTAACCTCAACTGGGGATAACCAAATAGAAGACCAATCTTCCAAAACCAATTATTCCATTTTATTTAGTCAAATATATCATCAATCCATTGTACCGAGTAATTTTTCATCACCGTATCTTGATTGGGTTATCAATAATAAACACAAAGGTGAAGTTTATCATCATCCTTATTTATAAAGAAAACAATATCCACCAATGGTAACACACTTAGGTTTATAAACCATTTCTATAGAAGATAATCCAAGTTAGATTTCAACTATTTCAGATTCACAGGTGCCATATGGTAAGAAGAAATTTTAACTGGCTATGTAAAAAGTAACAAGTAAATGAAAAACTCCACCCAACTTATAGGTGGAATGTAAGAGAAATAAAGAGGAAAAACATTGGGCAACTCAACGAAAAATTGAGGTAGATCATCACTCACAAAATCCTGCTACATGTTGAAAAAAGATAGATATTACCCTACCCAACTATGTAAAAGAAGGCTAAATCAACTCAACATCATGTCTTGTTCTCCCTGAAAGACACCGCACACCCCATTGTGTGGAGTATAAGAGACACGCAGAAGGTAACAGTCAATATAATCCCTATGAGAAACCATCCAATCCATATTAATAAGGATTTCTATAGGTTTCATATAGAGAACTATGAAACTTTAGGTATTCTCAATATTTGATAGACTGAAAATAAAATAAGGGCACCTAAGAAAATTGCCTCTCTTTCCTCACAGGGGTATAGTAATATCCATCACATACTTAAAAATCTCCATAAAAATATTTAAAAAATTAAAAACATTGGTTGATATAAATGACTGATATTCACTAGTATCAAATAAATTTGTGACTAAAGATGAATTTATATTGATGATACCTCTCACGGTCACTAGACTCGCATCTATCTCCTCTACAGTCTCTTTCACTATATGAAGAAGCATTATTCTAGAACCATGTGGAAGGAAAACCCTAGTTCTTGAAGTATCTGATTACACCATAGTACTTTTTTGTGGTTATTATTTTGTGATATTACTCAAATTATAAAATAAATGGTTGAAATTATATAGTTGGCATGAGCAAAAACATCAACTACAGATCATAGGTGCATCAGAAGAAACCCATCTCGAATTCCCAACCATGCCACATTAGAAAAAGTCAAAGGAACTATATTAAGAACTAAAAGAGGAATTAATGATGTATTATTTCCAAAAACACAATTAAACTTATCATTATTTTTCTTTCCTTTAAGGGAACTCACAAAAAACCCACTAGGAGAAAAATGAATTCCTATAACATTGACATACCATCTAGGTTAAGCTCAACCATAAATTCTCTATCAAACACATCAGCATAATAAGTAAGATTAAAAAAACATAGGTTCTGATATCATAATGAATACCCATATCAAATATTCATTCCATCATCTTCTCTTTATTGAATTACTTACTAGAAAATAGAACAAGCTCAGAAAATGGTTTTCTTACTATTTCATGGTCTTGTCACCCTACTAAAGGTTGAGAAACTCCATAGAATTCACGAAGACATTTGAATAAAGATAGAACTAGTTAATGAAGATAAATCTAATGTATTTCCACTCCATGATCTCAAGCTTTTTTGTTGTCACCATAAAATACCACTATTTCCTACTGGATCCTTACATCATAAAGGTGTCATACTTTTCCTTTATCGAATAATGTGTTTCC
The DNA here is from genome assembly GCA_963277665.1 of Viscum album. Classification (NCBI taxonomy): domain Eukaryota; kingdom Viridiplantae; phylum Streptophyta; class Magnoliopsida; order Santalales; family Viscaceae; genus Viscum; species Viscum album. The sequence goes on from OY728146.1 coordinate 954,742,323, forward strand.
AATAAATAAAAAATTACCCCAATCATTTTCATCCAATACTCAGCCTATTTAGGATCATTAAAACACTATAAATTTGGTTGCATCAGATGAAGATACTCTTGAAAATTATCTCTATATTCATCCCTTAGAGAGTAAACTATAGGTTAATGAATGAGAATTAGTGAAAGTGATTTTCCCAAATCTTGGACATCCCACGCTACAATCTCAATGAGATTCAAGTTAACCAGAGTATTAACCTACTGTGGTTCACCAACAAATTCCTCCTATGGCCTATTAAAACATCTTCCTAGAAAAATGATGCTACAAAATATCTATAGAAAACACTGAAAGAATTAGGAAGGATAAGTAGATCACCAACTCAAACAAGAGTTTTAAAGAATATCGATTCCATCAAATAGAATTTAAGATATGTTTCTCAACACACCCCGATCAGATATTGTAGAACGTCTATAAATTAGATCAACCCATTATTCAAAGTCACTTTTCCCAAACACCCATGGTGACTTAAGGCTTGATATGATGGGATATGGCTAGGAAAATTCTTGAAACCGCCACCTCAGTCCCATGAAACCAACCTCTTACTACCATGAAAACCCAACTGTAAACTAATACCAAGGAAAGATGAACTGCATGCATATCTGATACCACATTTTCAAAAAACAACCTTGATTACTTAGTACATTAATACTTGATCTATCCCTGATATGACTACCAGATCCCCATGGGTTAGTTACTAGAACATGGAATCATAAAAAGATCGTGAGGCAGATATTATATACCCTAAATATGGAAGATAAAAGATACATGTCAGTATGATCCAAACTAAAAAGTTATAAAGTACACAAATCAAATATTTAAAATGGTACCCAAACAATAAATCATTAAAGGACTCAACATCAACCAATATATGGCTCACAAAAACTCATATACCAAGTAGATCACATCCCCACAAGTCACCTCCATCACTCTGGGTCCCACAAATCAAGAACATCCACCACTGCAAAGTGGCGCCTTTCCTTTCCTTGATCCTAACATAATAAAATCTACAAATTGATAAATAAAATGTATTGTCTAATATATAAAGACTAGTTGGGTTCCAAAAACTGTTCTATGAGCATTTTATTCAAATTAAATGAAATGTACTTTCAATTTAAATAAAATAAGTAATGGCATAGAATTTTCATATTTTCGACAAACATATTATTTTATAATCAATGGATATGGAACACATATCAAAATAGGATTAAATAAACATTTTATATAAAATATGTATATCAATAAGTTGGTATGAATAAAAAAGTTTCATAAATTAGTGGTATGAAATCATAAAAACATGTAAATCTTGACACAATGTAATGTACACATTAGTGAATTGGTTTTCTAGTAATAAGTTCCTCACTCTGCACAGTTTGTGATCTCATATCAATGTGTGTAAACATCCCATGACTAATGTCATTGGGACTCAACTCCCCAGTAGAGAAAAAGTCATACCACATTATGTTTATGACAGTTTTTTAATCCTCAATCTAGTGATAGGTGGTTCAAATCCTAGTGTGATTGTCCTTTTAAAACTAACTACTCATTCTCACATGTGTTTTAGTCAATCAATTAATCAATCATAGAAAAATAAATCATTTCAAATCAGTTCATAAATCCAATTTCTCAATTTTTTTCAATATAAAATACTCATTTCAGACCCAAATAACATGTTTTCATTAATTCATGCCCTTTTTAAGTAACCTATCATTAAAATTAATATTTCTCAAATTAAGGAAAATCATTTTACCAAACCATTTTCATTATAGTCCAACTATTCTCAAATCATTCCATATCTCAAAACAACCCAAAATAGGGTTTTATTTAACAAACACATGACATTAAAATCATATATAAAAAGAAATTTAATACATAAAATATAAAATTAGTTTTAAATTCACATAGAATAAATCAGTAAAATAGGGTTTTAATTGTGTGGAATAAACATGATGGAACCATATACCTTTAATTTTTGTTTTAATGATAAAACACCCAAAATATAATTTCCAATGTAGAGTCGAAATCAAAGTATATAAAGGAGAACTACTGATAAACACTATACATAAAAATAAATATCCAATACATAATGAACATGATGATTCGTCACACTCAAATAAGATAAGATAATAAAATTGGTAAAACCAAATTGAGGATAGATCACTAACTGAAGAGGAATCAAATATTTGATCTAAGAATAATAAAGTCTGGGGGAGTCAAAATGTATTTAGGGAGACATCAAGAGGAAAAAGTATGAATGAGAATTTAGTGGAAGAAAAATAAATAAAAATTGTGCTTCAGAAATTTAAGTCTACAAAAACAGAAACCACAATGCAACCCCCATGGCCATAGTGTAGAAAAGAAAGAAATATCCAGACTATAATGTAGCCACCCAAGGCCACACCAAAACACATCCCAGTCAACTGGACTTCAATGAAAATTCCACAAAACATTCCCATAACTTATTCACCTTGGGGTTGATCTATGTAGCATCATATGTGCCACACCATATCTATTCCCTAGCAGGTAGTAACATCGAAATGCACCAACCAAGGCTCCACGACATAGTTTTCCCTCCAAAGAACAGTTATACTGAAATAGGCAGTAGCTCTACAAAATATCATCTAGGTCTCCTTGACACATCCTAAAACAAATACATAAGCCATGTACAACCACAAACCTCCCTACACCACATCTTAATGTACTATAGTGTTGCTGGGACACTCCATACCTCATCCCTTACACCACAAAGAAACACCTACAATCAAATAATTTAAACAAACATACATCCCTAAGCTTTTTATCATTTTCTACAAAAAGATATTTTGAACCTTTAAAATTAAAAAATAAATATGAAAAATAGAAATCAATGTAAGAGTCAAAATGTACTTGAATAAAAATTATGAGATGTTACAACTTTCATATCATATACATAAATAATTGTTTCATATAGATCAAACAACATAAAGATATATTTCATCAATTTTACCCCAATAATTTAGGTTTGTGAGTTGAATATTTTTAAATCCCAAATAAATGAATTATTGGTATACCTAGGTGAATAAATTTGAGTGAAAATAGATATGGGTATTCACTACATAAATGTCTAACATGAAAAGTCAATGGAAAAAATCCTACAGCATAACAGGGATACAAAAAGTTTTATTGAAGGTGAGAATGAGATATAAAGGGTTTTATCATTACATTAAAATAATAAGGATAGTAATAGGGATGTGTAAAAACAAATCCCAACCTGAAACATTATAAATAAAAAGGAATTACATAAAGAATGTTCTTGAATAAAGAAGTGAATGAGATGATCCCTTTCCTTGAGAGGGTGCTTATGAAAGAATATTATAACCTTATTAAGAGATTTGGGAACCATGGAAGGGACATAGAAATAGGAAATAGAATAAAAAAAATTTCTACATTGAATTTTAGTGAATATATAAGGAATTTTGGGTGGGTTTATGAAGAAAAAGAGGGGGTAATTCTTTATTAATTTCCAAACTAAGGTTTTGGACTCTATATGATATAGTAATCAAAACCACAAGTATTACCATGTTTCTTACCATGGTTTCTAATAAAGAGGATTTTTTTCAATATTTTATAATGTTAATAAATTAACACATAAAAATAATTCCCTTTGTGATGTGGAAGTGAGACGTGTTTATATAGAATTGATTTTAAAACATTAAAAATTGATATATATTTTGTAGGATTCATTATGGGTTTTTAAAATTAAATAAATAACATAAAAACAAATTATTTCAAAAATAAAACATAATTTTGGTAATTGATACTATATATAGTATTTATTACATCATTTATCAGATTTTAAAATGTTATAATACAGATCGTATTTAATTTTAACCTAAAAAATTGACCCTCTCAGAAAATTATGAAAATTTCACCAAAGGATAATTTTGATGTGTTGACCTCAAATATTATATTTATTTTAACCGAATAATTCTCTAAATTTTATAATTTACACATTTAAATAAAAAATCCACATTTATTTAAATGAACTTTTATTTTTAAAATAACAGTTCTCTAGCCATTATAAAAATTACATTTGACATCATAAAATTATATTATAATTGATATTTAAAATATATAATTTAATGATAATATTTAATTAAAATAAAATTTATTTAAAATAACTGAATTCATCAAAAGGAGTTTATTTATTGAAAATATATATTTCCCAAAAATAAAATTCATGTTTGGTCTTATTAAATTATAATCATTATCAAAATAATTATTTAGTCATTAATAATGTAATAATAAAAGTGATTAATATATTAATTGTTTCAATAAAAATAAAATATAAAAGTTAATACTTTTTGGTTATATATATATATAAATATATCTGTTTACTACCCAAGTAAATGCCATAACTTTAAGGTGTGTGGTGGTGAGATTCTCATGGTGTGGTTTGGGAAACATGGTTTGGTCCATGATAAGGATGATCTTTACCTTCTTCCATATGTTGTTTTTCACTTTTTTTTTGAATCGTGGAAAGACTTAGTCAAGGGTAAAGTCCATATATTCTATCTCCCACAAAATATTTGATAAACTGGATTCATCATGTGTGATATTACTGGTCAATTATATCACCTCTTTTTTCTGTGTCAAATGGACTTTATCATAACACTTAATATAATAATATTAATGATAACTATATAATAGTTATATTATCAACAGTTATGATCCCTAAAAGTATTTTAAATTTGAAATAATATATAATAGTACAAAATAACTAAATTAGTACACGTATTTTATAAAAAATTATTTCTTAATAAGGGATTAACTAATTTAAAGAAGGGACTTCATTTATAAATGTTGAGTTGGTTATATAATAAGATTCATTAAATTCTATTATGAATAAAATAGGAAAAATATGAAGTATAAAATCAATATGATTAAAAAGCCTTCCCAGGATATCATGAAGAAAATATACAAGAAGAATTATTAAAAGTCTAGAATCATAGCTCTCAAAAATTGAACTTGACCAAATAAAATAATTGGGTATGGATTCTAATTCATATATGAAGCTATTGGATTCAAAATAAGAAGAAAAATATAATAATATAAGAGACATTGAGATAATGATGATCACATAAAAGGAGAAGGTGACTATCTCTCTAAATCTATCTCAATATGTGTGGTAGAGAAGTGAAATCTAGATTAAAAATTTTGAACTCAATGGTTGTTCCATGAAAAATATGGATTTTTGTTTCCAGAAAGTATGAACAAACCAAATTTATTTTATTGAGGAAGATTTGGGGACTTCACAAGTATATGTTATAAATCCAATAATAAAAAAGATGTTATAAAAACTCTAGTAGTACCAATATCTCAGTCAAGGATAGACCAAAAGTGGTATGATTCTTATGGTAAATTTTTCATTTATTCTAAACCTGATCATAGGTAAAGGAATTTCAATTAGAGAAATAAATGTAAGGGTACAAAATCCATATAGAGACACTCCACTCCTATGACTTACAAGAAGATTTACTAGACTGGAAAATGAGTATTATGATGGAAAATAGGTTCAATGTTTTGGAGGATGAGAAATATCATAAATAAAGGGTGTGTCAAGAACCAAAATATAAGAACACACAATTAATCTCATGAAGGGAAAGAACAAAATCTAGAAAAAGAAAAAATGAATTTGTTCTGGTTATAAAGAAGGGGAAAGATAATGTGAAGTTGACACCCCCAAGGAATATGTATTCAAATATGTAACTTTTTTCATCAAGTAATATATTTTTCAATGTGATTCTATAAAAAACACAAAGATCAAAAAGATTAATATTACAAGGAGAAGAAATAATAAGGTGAGATTGAATATATATTCTACCCATGTAGCTATTTGTTCAGGTGTGATCATTTTTCCAATTATGGAAAATCCCAATATAACGATTGATGAAAATATTCAAATATATGAAAATAAATGTGTAAGATGTATCAAATAAATTATATCCTTTGTAAAGAGGTTTATTTATTTCGTTAAAACCCATGATGAAGAACTAGAGGAGTTGATTTCATTCCCTTCCGAAAATCTGAAAAAGGGAAAATGAAATATGGAATGTGATGGGTTGGTTCATCATGACCCACCATATTACTCAGCCTGAGGAACTTTAAGGTACCCATATCCCTATATGAATTATTATTATGTTTAATTATTTAGGAATATGTGACAAATTAAGGGGGAGATATAATCCATGGGGTTATTTTTCATGAAAATTTCGCGAATGGCTTTACTGGAGAAGCATAAGTAGATGGATCTTCTTTAAAATTTGAACAAGAAGAAGATAGTGCACCATTTTGTACACTAATAAGTGAAATCAAAAATGGTGTCTGGATAAATATAATTAGGAGGAATTTTGAATAATATCAATGTCTATTGAGACTTATCAGGAGTTTTCTAAGCATGTGATGATCTGAAAGGCATGGAGTTCAAATGATAACATTTGTTCAACTTAAACCACTCCTGCAACATGTGTTGTTAGATTTTTATAATGTGGTATCAATTACATAATCATGTGGTATTTTTATCATAACCATGTTCATCAATGTTATATACTAATGTTTTGGTGTGAAGTAATAGAGTTCTCATGATGTACTTTGAATGTGGAAAATCCAAAGTTAATGTGTGTATTTTTTGGTATTCATAAGGGACATGGACAACCTTGTTATTTTCTATAAAAACGTGTGTTCACTAAAACTAGATCTAACATGGTATGCTTATATGATTTATTTAAATATAAAATGAAAATTGGTTGATTAACTATGTTAATCTATTAATAAAATATAGAAAGCTAGGATACTAGTATTGGTAACATCTGGTTTCAAAGCATTTAGATAATTAATAAGGGGTTGATGCTAAATAATGAAGTTTTTTGAAATAGGTGGAGAATATATCAATAGGGAGAATGAAGAAGATATAATAAATGTTGTATTGATAATCATTAGAATTTTTTCTTAACTTAAGGGTTAGATGATGTAAATATGATGTTCCCTCTAATAAAGAGGATAAGGAAGAAAAGTGCATCCCTACATTTTTAAGTTTTGGAAGTAAATTTCCATAAAAAGCCCAATATATATCATTAACAATGATTGGTAGAAGAATATATATTTATTTATAGAATATAACATTAATGAAGAGAATATAACTTCACATATTCATTGAATAAGTGGGAGTAAATGTATGTTTTTTATTGTCAAAAAGATCCAACGGGGGGTTGTTAGAAATCCCAAAGGATTGAAGTTTGATTTGTTGACAATAATTATGGTAAAGGTTCATCACGGTTGTCGATAATATAAATTTTCATGGTTTATGAACAATTTTATGAAAAATATGTTTTTGTGATCCCAATGAAGAAAGGTATATTTTTTGACAATATCATTGTTGACAACAAATGTAAAAGATGACCCAAGTGGTGAAATTATCTTTAGAAGATTCTTAGTTACCAAAAATATTTTACAAGGTATGTTGTTGAAAATAATATTTATTTCTATACATGTTAGTGTTGAAAAACATTATTATGGGTTAAGTGGAGAAGTTTAAAATCTATTTATAAGTGAAGAACCATGGGTTGTCTGATTGGACTAGTTGAAGAATGGTGTTGGAGTATATGGTTGGAGATAATTTCCTAGATTTATATAGGGGTAGCGTGCTCTGTGTAAGGGTATCATGCCTTGTATAAGGTATCATAATTCACCCATGTAAGGGTATGTGTAATGTTTTTGAGGAAATGTAAGGGTTCCCTGCCATGAAAAAGGGTAGCATGTTTCATCCATGTAAGGGTACAAAAAGAGTCTTGGAGGATTTTTAAGGGTACCTATGTAAGTGTAATGATGCTTCATAATAGAACCTATGTAATGGAAATAAGTATACTTAAGGGTAAATGATTAAGAGTAATGAGGCTGTGTAAGGGTAACTTCATATGAATAATGATGCAATGTAAGGGTACTTGTGTAAGAAAAATTAGGATTTGTAAGTGTAACTTTGTAAATTTGATCATATCCCACATAAGAGTAGTTCAGGACTTCTATTACACATTTAAGGGTAAAATAATACCTTCATAAAGTTCTTTTCAAGTTTCCACACCTCATTTAAGGGTAATAATTTGTGTTATTTATATTTTTAACACGTCATAGAGACACGTCTTGCACTGTAATAAATAAACCACGCCATAAGATTATGGAATTTTCACTATGGATAAAATGGTTATTCTAAAAAGGAGATTGGATATTTTTCTCAATACTATTCCATTTAAGAAGTTTTTATAGAATATATTAGAATCTATTCCATAATAATTGGGTGGTACATAATATTTGGATAATGTCACAACATAAAATATGCAGTATGCAGCAAGGGTTTTTTCATTACACCATGGGGGAAATGCGTACTTTGTAGTATCTATGCATGGATATAAGAGGATATTTTAGGAGACTCATATCTATCTAAAACATTAGTGAACATGTGAGGTTATTCTTTAACTGAGGCTCAAGATGAATACCATGATCGTCATGGGTACACATTCAGTTCTCTACATATTTTATGGAAATTCATGGTGTGAAAATGGAGATATTCATGAGAATATATATTTTATAGATATAGAAATATATCATAATGTTATATTCATGGAAAATATCATAAGACTCATGGAGAATTTAATATTAATTTATGACTCTTTAAATTTAAGTTACGAAACATGTGACAATGAATATATTAAATAACAAGATATATAAACATGAGATATCTCTTTGTAGGAGATGGATCTATACCCAAAATACATTACCGTATCTAATTCTCATAGAGTTGGTAGAGATTTTTTCATTGAGGTTTCAAGAAGTATTTAATGTTTTCAAACCATTAAATATCCTACCATAGTTTAATAAGGATATTATTGTGCCTACAACAATAAAAACATTATTCCAAATATATTATGGAAAGAAAAATGTACTAACAAGGTGTTTTTCATTAGTTGTGAAAAAGTAATGAAACGGAATTCAATAGTGAATCTATCTATATTGATGGATTTATTCCATGTTAATGATGTATAGAAGGTACCTCCATATTCATAACCTGTGGAGGTGATCGTTTCCACCGATAGTGAACTAATAAATAATTGTTCCAAGTAGTGGCCCTTGGGAAAGAGTGAGATATCCCAAAATATTATAAGGTTGTGAGCCTAAGAATAAGGGAGACCTAGCCCGAACATTTTTAATCACGGAGCTTCATTTTGATATTTAATACATAGAAAAACACTTATGTATGCTAATTAGATGTATCCAGATGAGGGTGAACCAAGTAAACACTCAGGTACATATTTACTTCATGATGCACACTAAAGTGATTCAAGAAACCATAAGAATACCTAGATAAATATAATAACAATGCTACCCTAAATTTTGAGAGGTAAAAATCCTTTTGGGAATGTGAGATTAAAATGTTCAAGTTGTTTAAATTTTTAAATATATTCCTTGACCTAATTCACCCCCCCCCCCCCCGCCCTCATGGTAATCTCACTGTATGTCTCTTACTTATTTCCAATATGGATGTACTAAGGGATTTTCATATGTATCCATTAAAAATGTATCAAAGAGTGGAGAAGATATACCATGACATTAGAAATTAATTTTTTTTCTATGTTGAAGAGGAATATTGTTGGTTTTATTACTCAATGCCTCACCTACCAACAGGTGAAGGCCAATATTGGTAATTACATGGATTTTATGATTGGACTCCCATGATCAATGAGAGGTTATGAAATTATCTGGGTGATCCTATAATAACTCTATAGGTCATACCACTTCCCATCCACCTAAGAGAAAAGTTCAGTATAGAGGTTGATCCACCGATACGTGTAAGAAATATTTTAACAGCATGGAGTTTCCCTTAATATTGTCTTGAACAGTGATGCTCATTTCACATCTATATTATGGAATAGGTTAATAAATTATTTACGACTCAATTGTCGATGAGTATGACATTCCACACATAGTTATATGTTTAGAAAAATTAAACCACTTTGTTTCTAGAGGACATGTTGTGGGATTACGGGTTGGAGTTTGGCTATAGCAAGGAGACTAATCTATCTTTATTGGATATTTTGGGAAAAAACTATTACAATTACAATATTGGTATGAAATCATTTGGTGCCTTGTGTAATAGACCCTACAGGTCATCTATGTGTGTGGTCGAGCCAAGAGAGACAGTGACTATTGACCTAGAGTTTGTATGCATGATTAAAGAGAAGGTTTATATCATCAATAATGGATGGAAAGTACCTAATGTAATTATAAGTCCAATATAGGTCAATGTGATATTGATTACCCATTTTTTTGTGGAATAATTCTTTTTTGGTGGAAAATAATTGATATGGGGAGACATTAATGACTCTTTCTTCCCATGTAAGACATTTTAGATATTACAAATAATATTTTCAGTGTTGGGAACAGATTTGGCCTAGGATTCTGATGTCTTGACCGAACCTAAGTCGGGGGTTGAGCCACAACAACCGCAAGCCCAGCTTCTTAGGATAGGTGTGGTGACAAGTGCCAAAGGCATAACTAACCCTGGGAGACCATTTCATAAGAACTTATACGTACACACATATCCAAATCAATGAAAAAGTTCTGGGGAAAAGATGAAAAGTTGAAACACTGCTATAAAGTAAACCAATCATGCATGAACCTCTATATAGTATAAAATTATGGTTCTATAAACAAAAAGAAAATTTGAAAAATACACACCCAACTAGAAATATGACCCAACCTAAAAAAACTAGAAAATAAATAGATTAAATAGAAAACTACTCCTAAATCCCAAGCTACGACTACCATACACAGTCCAAGCACCCAGTATCCCTAAGTACCTCTATATTCATGATCAATTTTTTTTCCTGCAAAAGACATGACATGTGCGAGAAAATCTCATGTAGGGGAGAGTTTAAAAATACAAGTATAATGCCTCAAAATATGAGGGGTCAGTAAGAGATATAAGAGGAAGATAAAGATAGTAGATACACAAGGTACCAAGAAAGAGTACATCTCAACCCATTAAAGGTGTAGGTAAGAACATCCAAGCACAAGGGGATAAACATGGTGAGTATATGAATAGACCATAAAGCCTTCACCACAAATAGAATAATAGTATACTCATCCAACCATGTAAATCTAACCATTTAAAGAATGTGTAATACTGCACACATCTTCAACTCTCCTAGAATGAGGGTAACCAAATCTGAGGAATGGATATAATAAGAGGGTATATTTAAATTAATGTTCATTCAAAGAACACCAAATGATCGAGTAAGGGGGATCTCCATCTCACAAATCAGACAAAGTAGAAGAGTATCCAATAGTTCCAAAAATCCTAAAAATGATGCTAGTCATCCCAAACGTCGTCCCGGAACACACAAGTATAAGGTACTCATTCACCACACATTGATATTATCCAATTTGGGAGGCACTAACTTTCCAACATGGTTTTGGTTGAGTCTGAAAAATTCATCTCTATGGGGAAATATTTTCTATTCCTCATGATCCCAAAGATATATGAAACTGTGTCTTGTCATTGTGTCTCACAGTAAAGGGGACACAATTTCTAGACAGATGACCCATGACATATTACAAGAGGAGTGTTCCACTCTATTAGTCGATGGAGGACCCATGCCCTGCCTAGTATGAGGGTTCCACTCCAATCATCAAGGACCCATGCCTAACCTAGATGGAGGGTTCCACTCTGAGTCATCAAAAATCCATGCCTTGATACCACGGGAGGGTTCCATTGAGAAGTTGAGGATTCATGCCCAGCCCAGCAAGAGGGATCCACTCTAATAGTCATCGAGGACCCATGCCCATCCCAACTGGAGGGTTCCACTCAGAAGTCTATAGATGATCCATTCCCAACCCAGCTTGAGGGTTCCACTCTAAAAGCCATCAGGGACCCATGCCTAGATCAGCTGGAGGGTTCCACAACTAAGTAAGAATCTTTTGATCCTTCCTAGTCACAACCTTCATCAGGGTCATCTCAGAAGCTGTTTTGTTGAGAAAATTTCAAAATATATATCAAAATAAAAAACTGAGGGCCCTATCATGTTCTATATGGAAGGGCACTTAGGATAGGCTACTCATAGGTCAAAATCTAAGTTCAAAAAAGGTTATACTGGATGTTAAAGTTTCATAAAAATGAAGAAGTGGTACTTGGTGTGTGAGGGGGGACACATGGAATGTGGTCCCACGTCACAGCTTGGTCGTGTCCATGCCTAGCATAGAGCTTCATCCCATGTAGAAGTAGATGCTATGTAGGTGGACTAAATTGCATATGCTGACTAAATAAAACCATTGTACTGTGTTATTTGTCCTATCCATGTAACCAGACCCCGTGTCTGTGTACTTTGGAACAGGGCGTGTTGGTCCCCTGGGGGTGCAGACTATCCGATCTACCTATGTCATGTACTTACCACATGGCATGTGCCTCACAGTGTGACCTATTACATTTCTTAATCAAATGGTAAGGTGGTACACTGAATGATGGTGATGTACACGATGTTCCATCCTTATGGGTCTCCAAAACACTAGAACCACCACTAAAAAAGGAAACATGTCACGTGCGCATCTTGGAACATGACATATTGTTAGGATTTTTTCAGAAAACCTAGATATCTAAATATGGTTTTGACACCTATAATTAGGCCACTCTTCCATAGATTCATTTTCAATCCCTCCTTAAACTCATAAATCTAGTAGTTATTCCAGATTTTCTATCATCGTTCAAAGAAATTTTCTCTGTTCAATATTCTGTGAATGATCATTTGTTCTGCATGCCATCACACCTCTGATCTACAATTCCTCAATCTAAAATCACCAATATGTTCATCCTCACCTCAGAAGGATATCGTATCTGAGCTCAATTCATCAAACTATTTTCGTTTCATAGATTCTCCTTGAATTCTATGGTTTGATTAAGCTCGGTACCTCCTAGCAAGGTCAACCCATGACTATGGGGATCCAACCAGTGAATAACTTGAGGAATAGAGGGAGAGAAGTATAATAAAATAAAATTTAAATGTAATTTTCTAAGATTATTTTCCATCAAATAGTAATAGGGTTTTTGGATTAGAAAACAAATGACAAAAATTGAGATTTCAATACTTAGGTGCATGCTGAGGCTGCAACATAGGCATAGATCCAAGAGAAAATAATGATATACTCTATCATTTAATCAATGGAGTATGAAACAAATTGAGGAATATTACCTAAATATTGGATCACTCCATAATAAAGAATTTTCTTTCCAATTATTTGGGAGGTTCCATTAAATTAATTTCATCTAGATCTGATTTGATATGATGTTTCCTCGTCATTCACCAAGATCCATGAGAGGATGAAGGTAAGAGAGGTTTTTGAAAATTACCTGAATTATGAGCCAATCCTGGGTATTATTTCATTGTGATAAATTTATATATTTTCATGTTTGGCCAAATTAATAAATTAATTAATTTAATAAATTAATTTAATCCACTTATTGTACCACCAATGAGTGAGTTGTCTGAACGACCCATGTAAACTCATTTTATGTCATGCCTAGGGTAAAAAACATGTTCCAGACCCAACCATGATATAAAATATCCAATCCAATCAACCATTTATGATTTATACTATTTTATGTTATGTATCGTGATCACACTATAAAATATACATAAATTTTTTCATAAAATTAATCTTGAGAACATCGTTCCTTAGAATCGCATGTCATATCAGTTCCTAGATCTTGAAATATATATAGAAATATTTCAGTTTTCTAAAAAATAAAAAATGGTTCTCCTTATCATTCCCTCCTTCAAGATTTTCATCCTTGAATTGAAAAAACTAGAGAAACTACTCAGATACTTCGCCCATAAATGGATCTACCACTCACAGAAATGCTTCGGTACATTTATGTGCCACCACAACATATGATGAAAAGGGGTGGTCTATCCATGTAGGGTCTACTATGTCCGGTACTCAATAGCCATCACGTACACTGTATAGGTAGCTCCATAATCAATGATCAAATCTCCACAGTCGATGACCTATGTAGGTTCATGCACATATCACTTCAGCTATGACACCTGGAAGACCTCATTCACCTTTTTCATCTGGGGTGGTATGGAAAGGTGGTAATAAACCTCTCAACCCTCTACATTATATCTAATGGACCAATTAACCTCAGGGATAGCTTGTATCCCCATCCGAACCTCCACATTTCCCATCATGGAGAGAATCTTAATAAAATTTTTCCTCCCTGATCAAACTCCAAGGGTCTATGATGGCAATCTAAATAAGATTTATTTCAACTCTAGGCCATCCTCATCCACTCACAAGTGACTGAGTATTTCATTATTGTCACCTGCACCATATTCAAGCCCACTGGAGATGACTCGCCAATCATTTTCCAACACCAGAGTGACCAGTAGAGTCTCCCATATAGATCCCCAAAATTTTACATACCGATGGAATAGTGGTAACTATTTTTGTATTCAAACTCTACTAAGGGAAGGTGATCCTCCAAACTTCGACTGAAGTCCAACACTGAATCCCTCATCATATCCTCTACCACCTGGATAGTGTGCTTAGTCTTCACAATGGTATGGGGTGAAAGGTCGTACTAATCCACAATTCAGTCCTAAATGACTCATAAAGTCCTCCCCATAATTGTTATGTAAACCATGTTTCATGATAAGTGAAAATCATGAAGGGATCCTCGTGAAGTCTAATGATATCTCGTGCATACAACTTACCATAACTCTCCACTAAACTCTGCCCACTGATAGAAAGGAAGTGTGTCAAATTCTTGAGTCGATCAATTATCACCCATATGGTTTCATGGACCTTTAATATACATGGAATCCCTATGAAACATTCCATGGATGTTTCATAAAAATTATACTATATGATCGCAATAGGTAGCAACAAACCAACTAGAACTTGGTGCTCAACCTTTACCTAATGACAGGTGATGCACTATGAGACAAACTCGGCTACACTTCATCTCATGTAGGACCATAAAAAATTCCACTAAAGGTAACTATATATCTTACCCACACTAGGATATATAGCTAGGGGAGAAGTGTGGAACTCTCACTTGACCTCCTCCCACAACATGACTAGAACCACTATTCACCCTGGAATAAGATAACGCAATTCCCTCATTCGGAATATTTATATGGTGTGTCAGCTATGGATATCTGATCTTATAAGAACACTCAGTCAATATCTTCAAGATTTAACTTTTTCACACACACAAAAAGAGAACGATTCAACACCATTGACTGAAGAAAAGTTGTAACCACTTGATCCAATAGTGTGAGTTAGAGGGAACTTAACTTCTTCAAGACATCATACACTAGTTGAGCATGAGACTTCCTGCTAAGAGAATCTGATAAAATGTTGACCTTCACTGAAGTATAGAATATATTAAATTTGTAGTCTTGCGAGAACTCTAACCAACATCACCATCTCATGTTTAGGTCTCTCTGAGTAAATACGTACCAGAGACTATGGAGTTCTGAGTAAACCAAAAATCACTCCCCCAAAAGGTAGAGTCTCCACATCCTCAAGGCGAAGACTACAGCTTCCAGCTCTAGGTCATGGGTTTCATAATTCTATTTTAGGGGTCTCAACTACCTCAACCCATATGAGATAACTTCCCATTACTCAATCAATAGAGAACCAAGCCTAGCTCCTAAGGAATCATATTACACTATGAACTTGACATCCTCTCCTAGTAGTATCAACACTAGATAAATCACCAACCTCTGCCTAAAATCCTCAAAGGCCCTTTCACACTGCTCATTCCATGTAAATTGTTATCATTTTCGCGTCATTGTGGTCAAAGGGACATATATTCTAGAGAAGTCAGCCACAAACCTCTTCTAGTACCACACCAAGCCAAGGAAGCTCCGTGACTATGACACATTCTTGGGTGGATCCCAAGGAAGAACTACTAAGAACATCATTTGATCTATGGATAAACCATACTTAGTAATGACATGTCCAAGAAAAGTGACGTCATGAATCTAAAACTAACACTTTGAGAGATTTCTATAAAACTTGTGTTCTTGAATCATGTCAAGAACCATCCTCAAGTTCCATGCATGCTCCTCCTATGTTTCATAGTAAACAAGAATTTCATCGATGAAGAAAATAACAACCTAGTACATGTATGGTATGAAAACCTTGTTCATCAGAACCACAAACATGGCAGGGTAATTTGTCACACTAAATGGCATGACTAAGAACTCATAGTGTTCATAGTGACATCAGAAAGCCAAATTTAGAATATCATCATTGTGAACATGCATCTAATGGTAGTCAAACTTGAGATAGATCTTTGAGAACCATCTCATGCATCACAACTGGTCAAAGTGGTCACAAATCCTAAATAAGGAGTACTTATTCTTTATCATTTCCTATTTTTGGTAACAATAATTCACACAATGTCACAATCTCATGACTGTATTTTTCACAAACAGAACTGACGCTTCCTAGGGGGACACACTGGGTCTGATGAAACCTTTCTCTCAATGGTCCTCCAACTACAACAATAGATCCCATATCTCAGTAGGTGATATATGATGTGCCATGGGAGATATCTGTTTATTATCATAATGCAATTAAATAAGAAAATGGATCTCACACCTTGGAGTTAGTATCAAAACATCTTTGGGGAATATGTCCATATAATCCTCCTAAAATGAAAAAACCAGGATGCATGAAGATCCTATTTCGCTAAACTATATACTAAACCACTAATGGGTGATAGGTTGAAAACTTATGGTCGAAACATCCACCTATCCTTCCATGAGATCTCTCCCACCAGAGATAGGAAATCTCATCCCATTAGTGTGTACCAATTTCACTTTTCTTTTGTGAAATTCAATCTGGACAGATACTATGGAAATAAAATCCATACAAAAGATGATATAATAAGGTTATATTGTGGTGAACTAAAGGTCCCACATAAACCTTTATCCTCCAAGTGATATATCACACTACTAAAATAAGGAACATATAAAAGAAGTGTTCCCCATAGGAACCTCAAGATGAAGTTGTAGTGCTAGAGTATCAACTAAGATCTCCATATATTATTCTAGTATTCAAGAAAAAAAAAAGGAATGACTTGAACCTATTCCTACTCGTACTAATTCAATAGTATAATAAACAGAGATCATACCATGAATCATCTCATGCACTATGAGGTCATAGGCATCAAAAGACTACGGTAGTCAGCGGCCCCAAACACCAAATCCCTATGCCTAAAATTGGCCTCTTGGTGGTTGTGGTGGTGGTGGATGGACCTCATAGTTTCATCCTCCACCTTCAGCTCCTCTGTCTCCCCTTATAGCTCTGCCTCCCTAGGTACCACCATGTCTATGCCTAGGAGATCCCTAATCACGGTGTTGCCTCTACCATGGTGGTCCATAAGCTATCTACACGGGAAACTCTACACATCTATTTGGGAAGTCACATGACATGTGACCTTTTCCAATAGGATTATAACAAATCCCCTCTCCAGGAATACCTGGCACCCCACACTGCCTCTGACCACACACCTGATTCTGATCATGGAAGGACGTCCTAGGCCAAGATATGAGCACCTAAAGTCTACTAGCAGTTTTAGATGACCCATTTATATGATGCCCATTAGCATATCCATCATCTTAAAATCCCTATGATATAAATTTCACTATCACTAGTACTCGATCTATAACCCCGACATAGGTTGGGATGCATAGGGGTACAACATTGCCTCATATCTCTGTACATAATCCATACTCAAACTTATGTGCTCAGAAGTAGCCATCATAGATCATGTCAAGGGAGTAACTTATATGGTTTTTGAACCTCTCCACGTACTCAGCCACCATCATCCCTCCCTACTACAATTCTAAAATCTCATGGATCTGGACTGAGCATAGGAATGAGGGGTATTACTTCTCAAGAAAGAAATGCTGCAAGACATCCCCTAAAATTTATAACTTGTCATGAATTTATATAACCTGGCCCCGGAAATTCTCAAATGCTCCATGGAATATGATGGATTCTAGTTCCACCACCTGATCCATTAGGGTTAGAACAAGCTTGAATATATTGACCACAGACTCTAGCCAATCCTCTGCTACCAAGGGATCTCTCTCACCATCGAACCTCAGTGATCTATGATTTAGGAACTCGTAGGGAATTCTAACCTTTTTGTATCATCAGTCTTCTTTGATGGGATGATCTTTCATTCGATGGGGGTAGGTGCTACTACCTTCCCACCTAGAGGAAGGGTATCTTAGTATGGACCCTGAACTAAGGCCACATTGATCATCAGATCGTTGTGATGAACCGAAGCTGGTATCCTATTTGACTAGTGTCACATAGGCATTTGGAAAGTTATCAAGGTGTACTGGTGTCAAATGAGAATATATATATATATATATATATAACAGAAAAATGGGGAGATAACTCAAGGATTTTCAATGACTCAATACTATATTCTGCATAAACCATTAACCCTTGCAAAAACTCCTCATAATGATGAGTCTGTAAGTAGGTAGTCAAGGTCCTGATAAATGGCTACATCAGTTGTTGCACCATCACATGATTACTTGGTCTAAGCGATGAAATAGAGACACAATGAAATTGTTCCCCTGAACCCCAAAAAATACTATTTAATGGGATACATTCTAACAACATACCACAGAATGAACATTCTATGATACCAATCTACCTTGACCATACCCAAGTCGGGCCTCGAGTTTTAACTACCCCAAGCCTACCTCCATTTTCCAGGGGGTGGAGAATAGCATAAAAGGAATAACTATCTTTGGGAGGCCTTTTTTTAATAACCTGTACAGAGGCACACATCCAACTCATTGAAAAAAATCAGAGGTAAAATAGAAAATATGCAACACTGCTATATAGTAAACCAAGCATGGATGAACCTTTGGACAGTACAAGAGTATTGTAGTGTAAAATAAAAGAAAAGGGTAAAAATTCATGCCCAACCATTAATATGTCCCAACTTGAAAAAACTATAAAATAAAATAGCTAAAACTGATTCACACTACTGAATCCCAAGACAATACCACCATACATTGTCCAAGCACCGAGTATCCCTAAGATCCTTTGGATACACGATCAACATGTCTGTTGCATGAAAAAGACACAACACATGAA
The DNA here is from genome assembly GCA_963277665.1 of Viscum album. Taxonomy (NCBI): domain Eukaryota; kingdom Viridiplantae; phylum Streptophyta; class Magnoliopsida; order Santalales; family Viscaceae; genus Viscum; species Viscum album. The sequence continues at coordinate 954,761,583 of OY728146.1, forward strand.
TAAAAATACCATGAAAGGGTAATTATATAAATACCCAGTAGAACACCCTAAAATATGATGGGGCTTTAAGCTATACAAAAGTTATATAAAGATAGTAGATACTCAATGTACAATGAAAGAGTACAACTCAATTGTAATGACCCGGACTTTTGAAAATGAAAATTCCTCTTGATCTAATTAAATGTATCGTGGTTATATAACATATGATCTTACTTGGTTTTAAGTTTTTGGATTTTAAAATACCATTACGAATTGTGACCATTGCTAATATATCCATTGAACAGTGATCACATGATTAGTATAAATATAGGGATTTAACAAATCCAATTTACTCAGAAAAAGGAAGTGATGTCCTCGTCCTATAAAATTGCTCCATATGAATCCCATTTATCAGAGCTTAGAAAGTATGTGGCCTCATTGGGATTCTATTTTAACTAATCCCAATCTAATCTTCAACACATTAATCTCGAATGGATTCCCCTATGTGAGAAGTGAAAGTTGATAGAGACTACCACACGAATGATGTTATCCAGGCCACCCTAAGAGTCTGTCACCGTCGCACACCTTACCCTTAGGTATTATGTGGGTGTTATAAGTATTTATGTAACAAGTACATGGAATTATTATTATGTTCATTATTTTTGTATATAATAAGTAATATACATTCATTTCCTTACTGTTACTTTGTAAATAATTTTTAATGCACAATCTATATTTTTAGTTAATATTCAATTAATAAATATATTTTGATGAATTAAATAATATTTTAATAAAATATTATTAATAAATTTATTTTTATTAAATATAAATGATCGTATAATTTTTATGAATACAATTGTGATTTTTATTAAGGTTTTGATAACCGTTTTTATCAAAACCATTGGATTTTTTTATAAATGTCATATTTATTTTAAAAGTAAAAATTAAATATTTAGAAAATTATTTGGATAAAATGAATATTATTTTTTGAATTAGGAGATCTAAATTATCAAATGGTGAATTTTTCATAATTTTCTAGGACAGTCGAATTTTTGGGTAAAAATTAAATATTTTTAAATACATAATGTGTTTTATGACATAATAATGACCCAATAGTGAGGTAATAAAATACTATAAATATTACGTTTAGACTATAGATGTTTCAAAATTAAAATAATGTGATTTTAGAATTGTTTTATTTTTTAACAAAGCCTTAGTGGACCCTCCAAGACTTATAAAACATTTTATATTTTTAAAATGATTTCCTTGAGAGTGTGACTCACCTACAAATAATCAACCCTAATTTTTTAATAAGTTAAAACATTGGACATATAAAATAATATTTTCCACTATACTTTGTAAAAAACATGGCCCAAAACCATTGGTTGGTTTGTGGTTTTGATTATTCTAATGTGTGGTGGCCAAAACCTAAATAATAATGAATTCCCTCCCTTTTCCTATAAAAACTCACCCAAGCCCCCACTTACTCTTAAGTAAAAGCCTTTGTATATCAACCATACTATTCCTTCCCCTCTCTATAATCCTCCCAAGGCGCCCAAATCTCTCAAGAAGCCTCTATAAATCCTCTCCCAAGCCTTTGGGATCACACTTCCAAGGGAGGGATTCCTTCCTTTCTCATTTTATTCAAGTTTCTTAATATTGTTATGCCCTTTTATTTTCATTTATAAATATTGGGGTATTATTTCCAACCTACACTATATTGTACAATTTCTTTTTGAATGATGAGATAACCCTTTTTCTCTCATCGATGCCTTCCATGTATACCTGTTACCATGCCGAATTTCAGTAAGGGATTCCTTCCATTCTCATTTTATCCCAAGTTTCATAATATTGTTATTTTATTTTATTCTCAATTAAAAATGTTGGTGTATTATTTCTCACATCTCCCATACTTCCTTATTTATTTTTTAATGGTGAGATACCCCTTTCTCCCTCATTAATGATTCCCATGAACACTCATTACCATGCCAAAATTTCATAAGAAATTTCTCTCTCCTCAATTACATTAAAGAAATTATTTTGTATTATGAATCTAAAATTACATTTCTTATGTTGAAAAATGTATCTATATGACCCCCTTACTATCCTTTTATTATAAATATTATAAGACAAACCTTTCTCTTTAATCGACCATTTTTATCAATTGTTATGTCACGTCGTTATGCTGTAGAAATTGCACCGTGAGTTTCCAAGCCAAAGTCATTGTGTAGTGAATATCAGACCCATTTCTCTATCAAGTTTATTCACCTTTATGCACATTTACTTACTGATTATAATGTTTCATGTATGAATTCTATATTACTTTATTGTGGAATAAATTATTTTGTTTTATGAATCCATGTTATATGATCCATGTGGAACACTTATGCATGAAATGAAATGCTTAAGAAGGGTGCACCCTGATAGCACTCCAATGCGTTGGGTAAATATTAGTATCATGATATGTTAAGTGCAATGAGGTTTTACTCATGATAAAACAAGTTCAATGAGGTTTTAATCATGGTCCATGTGCAATTATCCTTGGATCATGCTAATATAATGTTAAATGTTGTTCCCTCATTTCTAGGCTATGATAATCAAGTTATATCATGCCTTTATGTTCATATTTCTTTTATGCTATATTGATATGAATATTTCCTAACATGAATTGAATTATTCATGTTATGCCTTGTTTACACCCCTACTAGACTTTGTACCCCACCCTTTTCTTATGAATGTCCTCACGTTATCCCGTGCAATGATAAGTACAAGGGAATGCAGAGGTCAAGTAAAGGATGTTTTAATAAAGATGTTCTATTTCATGTTTTAATTCATTATCTAATGTTTCTAATCCCAAAATACACTATACTTACTGATATTCTATGTTGTATGAAGTGAATATAAGTCATTTTTAAGTGTGTTATAAAAACCAAGGTTCTTATAGTTGGTATGAGAGGATAGGATTAGTTATTTTTGGGATTAGGATTAGAAAATCCTAGTTAAGCCTTAGAGATAAGAATAAGTATAATAAAAACAGTCCTAAATTTTTGTGATTATTGAGTAATTGGATTATCAAGAAAATACATCTCTATCTGGATACAATCTAGTAGAGGCGACTCTGGCACTGATGTACCTAGGAGTGAAACCTCTGACAAGGAGTTTGGTGCTTGACCCGGGGTATCCTAGTACATGAAAATGCTCATTTCTACACTATTGGTTACGAAACTCCTAGGGGATATGCTTTGGTAAATTCACAAGCTTAGAATGAACCATTTTTAAGGGAATAAAAAAATTCCCCTAAAAATAAATGTTGGGAAGTATATCATGGATAACATATATTGAAGCATATGGATTCATAAGTTAAAGAAATAAGAGTTAATTATAAGTCAACCGTTTTTGTCCTTGGATTTCTCTTTATGTGTTACCCCTAAATTTTCTTTTATTCAATCCAATGACCTATAATATGAGGACTCAGGCTAACAACCGATGTGAATATCAATGTGATGACTATTCTAATGAGATGCCCAATCCAATGGGAGTTAGAATCATAACCTTTGTCATGATACTATCTTTTTTAACTAAATATTTTATTAGAAAAATGGGCCAAGAAGAATGTTCAACCTCCCCACCTAAGAAAGATCAAATCACAATTGATATCTTCATGAGACAAAGGACTCCTATTTTTAATGGATCATCTGATCCATCAATAGCCGAAAAATGGATCAACTCCATTGAAAAGATATTATCTATACTGTAATGTTTCGAACAAGATAAGGTTCTTTTGGATTCTTATTATATGGAGGGTGAAGCCAATCAATGGTGGGAATTGCTAAAAAAAACTAATCCTGAGGAGGATATCAAGGCGATGGAATGGAAGGATTTACAGAAAATGTTTTTAGACAAATAGTTTCCTCGTACCCTCCGAATTAAGATGGAATGGGACTTCCTTTCCATCAAGAAAAAATACGATGAATCTGTCAGACCATAAGAGGAAAACTTCACAAGGCATTCACGGTATACCTCCGGATTTTTCATTACCCCCAATTGAATGTTTGTCCATTTCTTTGGTGGGCTGAAACCTAGCCTACAGAAAGCCCTGGAAATCCGTGACTTTGATAACTATATGGAAATTTTCGATGTTCCCTCAAGGTCAAAATAGAGATCGGTGAATCTCAAGGTTATCAGGGGGATAAGAAGCTTGAGGTGGACTTCAATTCATGTGTTCTGATGGATAAATCCAATGGGGCTTTGAAAACCCAGCACCCCACATGCCAAGGTTGCGGAAAGAATCACCTAGGAAATTGCCTGAAGAGGTAGAGGAAATTCTTTAGTTGTGGAAGAGAAGGGCACCTAGTCATTAACTGCCGACAAGATAAACCCACGGCTACAATAGAGGAGAGGAATACTCTATTTAACCCTCAACGCATTGTTCATTACTTAAACTGCAAAGAACTAGGGCAACTTGAAAATCGGTTCCCTAAGACAATGGTTTTTTGAGGCCACCAAAAACCTCCAAGGCGTCAAGGGAGAGATTTTTCCAACACTACTACTGATTTGAACCCCGAAAACAAAGTGGTGATAGGTACACTAGTTATTCATTCTGGAATATAAAACATACTTTTTTATTATCGTTCTATAAATTCTTTTGTATCCCTAAATTTTAGTATAACAATCCAAAAACCACCAGTAATCATGGAAGTAAAGATGTCACTGGGTATGAAAAATGGGTCAATCATTGAAAACCATGAATATAACTCTTCATGTTTCACAATTTGTGGTATGAACTTCCCATAAAACCTCATTATACTCCCTCTAGTGGAATTGGATGAAATTCGTGGCACGAATTGTCTTTCCTTATATAGAGCCAACATAAATTTCCATGAGAGGGAAATCAATATTCATATGGATAATCAACCCTCAATTCTATACAAGTTCAAGGAGGAAGATGAATCTTTTTTAGCACCATTATCTCAAGCATGGATATTACTATCCTATGAGAACATGTATTTATCTTAGATGATTAAGTGCAAGGAAGCAACCATCCTCGAATACATGACTATTGTTAGGGAATTCTCTGAAGTGTTTCTCAAGGAATTTCATGGTCTTCCTCCTAGAAGAGAATTTGAATTATATATTGACATTATACCTGGGGCGTTGCCTATATCCAAGACTCCATAATGAATGACTATTGTGGAGATTGAGGATTTGAAGAAACAACTACATGAGAATCTGTATAAAGGGTTTATATGCCCATGTGCTTCACCATGGGGTAAACCATTCCTCTTCATTAAGAAGAAGGATGGGTCAATACGCCTTTGCATTGATTATCATGAACTCAACAAAATCAAGATAAATAACAAGTATCCTCTACCTAGAATTGATTACTTGTTCGATAATCTAAATGTAACAGAACACTTTTCAAAGGTGTATTTGCAGTCGAGATATTACCAAGTATGGGTGAAGAATGAGGATATCCCAAAGACTTCTTTTCATACAAGGTACAGGCATTATGAATTCATAATAATGCCTTTTAAGACCCACTAAGGCTATAGAAATCGTCATGGAATAGATGAATAGATTCTTTATAGATTACCTCAAAAAAAATTTAGTCTTTATAAATGATATTCTAATATGCTCCAAAACCAAGGAGGAACATAAGAAGCATCTAATCATAGTAATAGAGACCTTGTGAAAGGAGAAGCTATAGGAAAAGATCGTCAACTGTGAGTTATGGTCGACGGAGGTCTCGTTCTTGGTTCATATCATCACAAGCAATGGTATATCTTTGGATCCCTCGAAGATAGTTGTTATTGAGGGATGGATAAGGCCATCATCGGTAGAGGATATCCGTAGATTTCGAGGGTTAGCGGGATATTATCACCGATTTATGAGAAATTTATCACGATTCTCCAACCCTCTTACCAAGATTACTCAAAAGGTAGTAAGGTTTTCTTAGAGTGATGACTACAAAGAGAGATTCAAGGATTTGAAAATAAGTCTTATCACTGCAACCGTGCTCACACAACCCACAAGTGGATAAATTTTTTTGGTATTTAGTGATCCTTTAAAGAAGGTAATTGGATTTCTGTTGATGAAAATTGACAAATTCATTACTTATGCTTCAAGGAAATTGAAAGTTCATGTGAAAAACTATCGAAAACATGATGTGTAGTTTGCAGTAGTAATCTTCGCATTAAAATTTTGGGGGCATTTCCTCTTCATGGGGAAGTTTGAAATATATACGTACCACAAAATCATCAAGTATATATTCACACAGAAATAGTTGAACATGCACCAATGAAGATGGTTAGAGATGATAGAAGACTATGACTACTCAATCCATTATCACCCTGGGAAAGAGAACAAGGTGGCAGATGCTCTAAGTAGAAACGATCAAGTGATTCTATCATTGTTGATAATTGAAAAGGATCTAATATTTTTAGATTTGATGGAGATGGGCATTGGAATCATAAAGAAGGGAACATCAACAATCCTATCACAAATAATTTCTCAACCGTCTCTTTTGGAAAGGTTAAAGGATGATTAAAAAGATGATATGGAAATTCCGAAAAAGGTGGAAACTATCAAAAAAGGGAACCCTTGGATTTAGTTTTTATGAAGAAGGAATTGTGAGATTTGGGTCGAGACTATGTGTTCCATTTCACCACCACAATCCATTTTTTAATGTTATTAAAAAATACACTTTGAGGGTAAGTGGGAACCTATATAACTATTCCTCCTACATTAAAACACAACCTCACAAAACACCAATTAAAGATTTCAAATTTCAAAATAAAAACCCAACCATTCACTGTGCCTTCACCATAAGATGAAACAAGTTAAAAAAATTCAAAGAGACAAAACCATCTTGGATCCACAAAGCTACCATCAAAAGAACCAATTAAAATTGTAACGTCAAAAAGAAGAAAACCACATCATGCCTCTATCACTGTTACCTCGATATGCACACACAAACACAGAAGCCATCAGATTGTGGAACCACTGCAGACCCCTGTCAACATAGAGAAGATTGTCGTCATCACAGTAGAGAACCACCAGAATTTCCGTGAAAGACACTATATCAATATCTCTAAGAGCATTATTGGTGGGATAAAAAGATAAAAGATATTTCTAAATATACATCAAAGTGCTTGGTATGTCAGAAAGTCAAGGATGAGAGGCAGAAGTCTAAGGGTATGATGAAACCATTACCTATACCAACATGGAAGTGGGAAAACATCACGATGGACTTTTTCACCAGACATCTGAAGACATATAAAGGAAACAATTCTATTTTGGTTGTTTTGGATCATCTTACAATGACTGGACACTTCATTATAATTTGGGAGGATTTATCCTTGGATCAACTTGCACAAATATACATCAGAGACGTGGTAAGGCTTCACGGAGTACCACTGTCTATTGTATCCAATCAAGATCGAAGATTCACCTATAAGGTTTGGAAGAGTCTTCAACATGCTCTGGATACTGAGTTGAACTTCAGTATGGATTATCATCCTCAAAACAATTTACAATATGAGAGGATTATCCAAACACTTGAGGAAATGTTGAGAGTGTGCTCAATAGACTTCAACGGATGATGGGATCAATAACATCCTCTTATTGAGTTCTCATACAATAACAATTTCCACTCAAGTATCCAAATAGATCCTTATGAAGTCCTATATGGAAAGAGGTGAAGAACACCAGCATGTAAATGGGGAGTGAAAACTCCAAGGTTTGGAAATGTTTGAAGAAATGGTGGATAAAGTTAATACCATCCATCAACACATTAAAGCTGCTCTGCTTTGACCAAAGAGCTATGCTGATAATCATCGACATGACCTAGAGTTTGATGTCGTAGTGCTGGTATTCCTCCACATATCGTCGTGGAATAGATTTATGAGATTTGGGAAGAAGGTAAATCTTAGTCCAAGGTTTATTGACCCTTTTGAGATCCTTGATTGAATTCGAGCGGTGGCCTATCGACTAGCACTCCCACTGAACCTATCTCAATTACATGATGTATTCCATGTATCACTCTTGAGGAAGTATATACCTGACCCATCGCATGTACATAATCTAGTGGTGTAAAATTAGAGAATGACCTCTCCTTTGAAAAGAAACCGGTGAAGATCTTAGATTATAGGAAAAATTTTCAATGAAATAAGACAATGCCCCTCGTTAAGGTGTTGTGGAAAAACCAAAAGATTGAAGAAGCAATGTGGGAATCAGAGTACGTAATGAAACAGAGTTACCCACATCTGTTTTAATATACAAAAATTAAACTTTGATGGAAAAAATTATTAAGGGGGGAATATTGTAACGACCTAAACTTTTGTTAATGAAAATTCTTCTTGATCTAATTAAATGTCTCATGGTTATATAACTTATTCACTTCCTTGGTTTAATTTTTTTGGATTTTAAAATACCATTAAGAATTATGACCATTTCTAATATATCATTTAAACTATGATCACATGATTATTATAAATATAGGGATTTAACAAATCCAATTTACGCAGACAAAGGAAGCGATAGCCTCATCCAGTAGAACTTCTCCTTACGAAGCCCATTTTTTGGAGTTTGGAAAGGAGGTGGAATTATTGGGCTTCACTCTTGGCCAATACCAAGCCAATCTTCAACACATTAAGCTCGAATGAAACCGCCTACGTGAGAAGTGGTAGTTGATAGAGATTACAACCCCAGCGATGTTATCTGAGAAACCCCAAGAGTCTGTCACCATCGCACACCTTTCTCTTAGGTTTTATGAGGGTGTTATAAGGGGTTATGTAACAAGACCTTATCACTATTATTATGTGCATTATTTTTTAGTATAATAAATAATATACATTCATTTTATTACTGTTACTTTGTTAATACTTTTTAAAGAACAAATAGTATTTTTATTTAATATTAAATTAAGAAATATATTTTGATCAATTAAATAATATTTTAATAAAATATTATTAATAAATTTATTTTTATTAAATATAAATGATTGTATAAATTTTATTAATACAATAGTATTTTTTATTAATGTTTGAAAGTCATTTTTATCAAAACCAGTGAATTTTTTATAAATGTCAGTTTTATTTTTAAATAAAAATTCACATAAATAAAATATTATGTAGATAAAATTAATATTATATTTTGGAATTTGGATGTCGAAATTATCTAATGGTGAATTTTTCATAATTTTCTGAGACAATCGAATTTTTGGGTAAAAATTAAATATCGTTTAAATATATAATGTGTTTTATGACATAATAATGACCCAACAGTGACATAATAAAAAACTATAAATATTATCTTTGGAAAATATATGTTTTAACATTAAAATATTGGGATTTTATATTTTTTTCATATATTTTATAAAGCCTTAGTGGAAACTCCAAAACTTATAAAAATTTTATCTTTAAAAATGATTTCTATGGGAGTGTGACTCACCTCCACATAATCAAGACATATATTTTAAGATGTTCTTCCATTGGCCTTATAAAATAATATTTTACACTCCCCTTTGGTAAAAACCATTGGAAAACCCATGGATTAGTTTGTGGTTTTGATTAGTTTAATGTGTGATGTCCAAAACCTAAATAATAAAGAATTCCCTCCATTTTCTTATATAAACCCACCCAATCCCCCACTTTCACTTCACTCAAATCCTTTTTAGATCGACCAAACTCTTCCCTCCTCTCTATATAATCTTCCCAAGGCACCCTAAGCTCTCAATAGTCCTCTATCAAGCCTCTCCCAAACCACCGGTATCACACTTCCAAGTACAGGATTTCCTCCTTTCTCATTTTATTCAAGTTTTTTACTATTGTTATGACATTTTATTTTCAATTATTAATATTGGAGTATTATTTATAAATCCCCTTATACAATCCTATTTATATTTTATTTCTGAGATACCCCTTCCTCTCCCATTGATGCCTTCCATTTATATCTATTACCATGCCAAATTTCTGTAAGGGATTCCTTCCTTTCATATTTTATTCTAAGTTTCTAAGTATTGTTATGTTCTTTTATTTTCAATTATAAATGTTGGGGTATGATTTATAACATCTCCCATACTACCCCATTTATTTTTTGAATGGTTAGCTTCCCCATTCTCTCTCATTATTTCCTCCCATGTACACTCGTTACTATGCCGAAATTCTGTAAGGAATTTCTCTCTCCTCATTTATATTCAAGCAATTCTTTTGTATTATGAATCTAAAATTCAATTTGTTATGTTGGGAAATGTATCTATACGAACCCATTACTTTACATTTCTTTAAAATTTTATGAGACTCCCCTTTCTATCTGGCCAACAATTTTTAATAATTCTTAGGTGACAATGTTATGCTGCCGAAATTGCACCGTGATTTTCCAAACCAAAGTCATTGTGTAGTGAATACCATGCACATTTCTCTATCAATGGTATTTACCTTTATGCGCATTAACTTATTGATTATAGAGTTTCATGTATTAATTTTACATTCCTTTATCATGTAACAAATGATGATGTTTTATGAATCCATGTTATATGATCCATGTCGACACTTATGCATGAAATGAAATGTTTATGAAGGGTGTGCCTTGATATTGCTCCAATGCTTTGGGTAAATATTAGTATCATGATACATCAAGTGAAATAAGGTTTTACTCATTCTAAATCAAGTTAAATTAGGGTTTACTCATGCTCCATGGGAAATTATCCTTGGATCATGTTAATATCATGGTAAATGTTGTTTCCACATTTCCATGTTATGATAATCATGTTACATCGTGACATTATGTTCATGTTTCTTTTATGATTTTTTGATATTACTATTTCCTAACATGTATTTTATTCTTCATTTTATGCCTTATTTACTCCATTAATAAGCTTTATAGCTCACCCTTTTCTTATTCATGTCCTCAGGTTATCCCATGCAATGCTAAGTACAAGGGAAATTAGTGGTCATGTAAAAGAAGTTCTCAATAATAATAGTGTGTTTCATTTTTTATGTCCTTATGTAATATTCCTAATCCAAAAATACAATAGACAAATTGATCTTCTATGTTGTATCAATTGAATATTTTATTTAATAATTCATGTTTAAGTGTGTAACAAAAATAAAAGGTTGTTGTATCTACCAAGAAAGAGTGAAGGGAATCTCATCCATGAACAATGGGATAAACATGGTGAGTATATGAACATCGCATTGGGCATTCTCCACCTATAGTAGGAGTGTAGTCTCATCCAACCATGAGATGATAGACACAGAAATCATGTGTAATACCTCACATGCATTCGCCTCTCTAGTAAGGAGAGTAACTAAATACAAGGAGTTCATACAGTAAAATGATATATATATATATATATATATATATTCTTACTCAAGGAATCCCAAATTATGGAATAAGTGGATCTTCAACTCATAGCTCAATTAAATAAGAGTAGTATCCAACAGTTCCAAATTCCAACAATGATTCCCAATATCGCACACATCTTCCCTAAATAGACAAGTATAAGGGACTCGTTCACCAAAATTTGATACTATCCGATTTGGGTCTCACTAACTCACCCACACAGTTTTGGTCACATCGAAAAACATGTCACAATGGGGAATGATTCCCTCTTACTCATAAGTACACAGCAACGTCAAACCATGTCTCATCACTATGTCGCATAATCGAGGGGCCAAAATTTATTGATAGAGGACCCATGCCCCAGTACAATAGGAGGGTTCCACTATAGTAGTAAATGGAAGACCCATGCCCTGCCCAACTAGAGGGTTCCACTTCGATGTTCGATAACCCATGCCCAGCCCAACTGGAGCATTCCACTCTAATTCATTGAGAACCCATTCCATGATACCTTAGGAGGGTTCCACTGGGGAAGTTGTGGACCCTTTCCCAGCCCAGTTGGAGGTTTTTACTTGTGAGTCTATATAGAACCCATTCTCATACCTACTGGAGGGTTCCACTCTAGAAGGAATCAAGCACCCACGCCCAGCCTAACTAGAGGGTTCCACTCAGGAATAAGAATTTTGTGATTCTACCAAATGAATATCATCATCAGAGTCACCTTAGATGGTGTTATACCAAGAAAATTTCACATTTTATATTAAAATATATAATCTTGGAAACCATCATGTTCTATGTGGAATAAAACTCTAGATAGGCTATTTGCGATCCAATATATGAGTTCAAATGAAGGAGATACAGGACATTGAAGTTTTCTAAAAGGAAACCAAGGGGAACACAACATGTGAGGTGGTCCACACAGTGATTGGCCCCACTTCACAACCTAGTCATGTCCCTGGATGGCACACATCTTCATCCCTTATAGAATTACAGGCCATGTAGGTGGACTACACAACATGTCCCGGTTAATCGGGACCAAGGTTGTGTGTTTCTCATCATGTATGTATGTTGGACCTCATGTCTATGTACTTCGGTAAATTGTGTACTGATCCAAATGGGGTACCACCCATGTGATCTTCTTTTGTTATGTAATTGGCATATGGTGTATACCTGGCTGTGTGAACCATCATAAGGCTTACTCACATTGGATGGTGGTTCACGGTGTGTTGGTGATGTACCTTTCATTCCATCCTTATGGGATTACAAAACCCTAGCACTGCTACTGAAAAAGGAAACATGTTGTGTGTTCATCTTGGTACATGGAATGTAGTTGGCATTTTCCAGAAATCTCATATCTCCATATTTGGTCTTCATGCCAAGAGTCATGCCTCACCACCATAGATTCCTCCTATATTCCTCCTAAAAATAATGGATCTAGCTATGATTCATGCTTTTCAGCCGTCATTTTCTAGAAATTGGCTCCGATGAAGATTCAGTGAACCGTCATTCTTTCTGCTTTCCACTACAACTCTGATTAAAAATTTCACGATTTCAAATCACTAAAATATGCTTCCTACCCTTGCAACAGTCCCAAATATATTCTCAATTCTTCAAAACATTTTCATTTCATCGATTCGGCAGGAATTCTGGGGTCCAATTGAGCTCAGTACCTCCCAGCTAGGTCGAGTCAGGACTGTGGGGATCCAATTAGTGAATAATGAAAATAATCATGGAATAAAAAACAATAAACCAAAATTTAAATATCTTTGGCCAAGTGTTCTTGTCCAATTACCAAGAACATGGATTTCGGATTAGAAAAAACTGATAAAAATTGATATTTTAGTACTTAGGAACATGCAAAGGTTATAATAGAGGTGTAGATAGAAGAAAAAATAATTATATACTAAATAATTTATTCAAAGGAATAAAAACACCAATTAATGTGTTCTACATTAATATTTGATCACTCTATTATGAAGAACATGATTTCCAATGATTTGGGAGGATCTGATGTGTTTGTTATGTCTTGATCTGATTTGATCTGACATTTCATCAGCGTTCATTGATATCATCTAGAGGAGAAAGGAAAGAGAGATTTTGGAAAATTACCAGGATTATGATCCATCCATGGGATGTTTTCCAAGGAGATTCATTAATAAATTTTCATGTTAGGTCAAATAAATCAATTAATAAATTTAATCAATTAATTTAATCCAATTAATGTACCGAAATTAAGAGAGGGTCCTAACATATCATGTTGACTCATTTTATGTCATGCATAGGGTAAACACTGGGTTCCAAACCCAACCATGGTCTCATATTTCTAATCTAATCAACCTTTTACAAGATATACTATTTTCTTTGATGTATTGTGCACTCACAATAAAAACATGTACTTAATATTTTTATAAATTTAATTATGGGAACACCAAGCCTCAGAATGGAATGTCATCTTAATGCCAAGATTTGGTAATATATATAAATAAATATTTCAAAGTATTAAAATGAAAAAACTGGGTATTTACATCATTCCATACATCAATATTTTCATCCCAGAAAATCAAAAACTAGAAAAAAGAACTCAAGATATTGAGCCTACACTTGGTTATACCTCTCCTAGGAAATCTCCAGCATGTTTCTATGCTACCACATCATGTGAACCAAAGATATTTTTCATCAATGCATGGTCTACTCTTAATGATCCTCGGTCACCACCGAGGTCTCTATAAAGGGGGATAAATCATTGATATCCATCTCACCCTAATTGATGACATGCATGGGGTCATTCAAGAATCTCCTCAACTATGACACGTGGAATATGTATTACACCCACCCCAGTTGTGCTAGTACGGAACGGTGGTAAGAAACCTTGCTAACTCTCTACACAATCTTAAATGACCTAATGAATCTCAAAGATAGATTTCCTCTATAAAAGACACACTATATTAATCATTGTGGGGAGACCCTAAAAAACATTTGGTCTCCCTGCATGAACTCTAAGGGCCTATGATGTTGATCTTGGTAAGATTTATGTCTACTATGGTTCATCCTCATCTGCCCATAGATGACCTTGACTTTCTCTTTTGTCACCTACAATATCTTTGTTCCCACCAGCGATGACTCACCAATCTCATTCCTATATAAGGGTGACCTGAAGGGTCTCCCGTATAAATCCTCAAAAGGTTCCTAACTGATGGTAGAGTGGTAAATATTGTTGTCCACAAACTCTACTAAGGGAAGGTGACCCTCCCAACTCTAGCCAAAGTCCTATACACAAAACCTCATCATATCCTCTAGAACCTTTATAGTGCACTGGGTATACACATCATTCAAGGTTATAAAGCCTATAATAATCCAAAATTGGTTCCTAACATCCTCCTACAATCCTCTCTGCAACTACGACATAAATCACACATCATCATCAGAGACTATCATCGAGGGAACATCATGAAGGTGAATGATCTATCGTATGTACAACTCCCCAAACTCTCTACCAAACAATGATCTTTGGAAGAAAGTAAGTGTTTTGGATTTTTAATTATGTCCACTATCACCCATATATCTATCTATAACTTCTCTGTGTACTGAGTCCCTGTGAAAATTTCCATGGATATGTTCTCCCACTTCAACTCTGGGATCCCAAGTGGCTGCAACAAACCTATTAAAACATGGTTCTCAGCCTTTACATGCTAACAGGTGAGGCACCGTGAGATGAACATGGCTATAATTAATCACACATCATACAACAAAAACTTTTCTTGAAGGTAATTGTACATCTTTCCCACACCATGATGTAAATCTAGGGTATAATTTTTGAACTCATACACCACCTCCTCCTGCAATGTAACTGGAACCACTTTTCACCCATGGAATAAGATGATGTGATTCCATCCTTCATAATATCCATGTGTTGAGTCATCTATGGATATCTAATCATGTAACACATCAAAATAAATTTCTCTGATCTACAACTCCCTCACGTATTGAAGATGAAATTGAGTCAACACCATCGACTGAAGAAAATTTGTACCATCCTGCTCCACCTGGGTCAGCTGTAGGGAAGTTAACTATTTCTAAGAATACTATACTAGGGTAGCCTGGGAATTACTACTATGGAAATATTACACAATTTTTCCCTTCACTGAGTTATTGAATATCTCAAAGTCTTCGTCCTTCAAGAACATCAACCAACATCATTATCTAGGGTTTAGGACTATCTGAGTGAAGATTTACCTGAGACTCTGGACGTCTAGGTAAACCATAATGCACTCCCCCAAAAACAAGTTCCTCCATAAAATAGGGGATAATACTTCCTCTTAAATCTCTATTTCATGGGTTGTGCAGTTCATTTCATGAGGTATCAACTGCCTTTACCCATGTGCAATAACTGTCTATTGCTGAATCAACACACAGTCGAGCCCAGCTCTTTTGGAATCTCAATACAATAAAATTTCTACACCCACCTTTGGTAGTCTAAAAGTGGGATAACTATTTAAAGTCATCAAAAAATCCTCAAAATTATTTTGGAACTAGTCAGACTAGGTAAATTAATTCCCTTTTCGTGTCCAGGTGGTCCAAGGGGATATGATTCTAGAGAATTCGTCCAAAAACCTCCTATAGTAACCCACTGAGATAAGTAATCTCTGAACCTCTAAAACATTATTGGGTGGATCCCAAGTAATAACTGCTTCAACCTTCACTGGATCCATTGATAAACAATGATCATTAATAACTTTACCTAGAAAGTGAAACTCATGAATCCAGAACATTCTCTTTAAGAACTTTTCATAAAGTCGGTGTTCTCAAAGAAAGTTAAGAACCATCCTCAAGTGCTTTGCATGCTCCTCCTATGTTCTAGAGTAGACGAGTATGTCATCAGTGAAGATAAAAAAATGGTCCATTTAGGGATGGATAACCTTGATTATCAAATCCATAAACATGGTAGTGGAATTTTTCGCACCAAATAACATCACTTGGAACTCATATTATCTTTTGAGACATCAGGAATCCAAATTTGGAATATCAACCATTAAAACCAACTGTTGGTGGTAGCTGGACCTGAGATCAGTCTTTGAGAACCATGTCATACCTCTCAACTAGTCAAATTGGTTATCAATCCTCTACAAGGGGTGATTTTTCATTATCTTTTCTAGGTTCAGGAGATGATAATTCACACAAAGGTTTAAGCTCAAGTATTTCTATTCCATGAACAGGATTGGAGCTGATGTGGGGGACAGGCCGGGTCTAATGAAAGGTTTCTCTTAAAGGTCCTCCAACTGCAAATGTGGCACCCAGATTTCTGTAGGATCTATCTATCCTGCAACATAAGATATCAGGACATTCTCAAGATTCAAGTCAATGAAAAAATCCATCTTCCACCTCAGAGGTATTCCCAAAACATCATTGGGGAAAAAATAAATATAATCCTTTAATCTAAAGGAACACAGATGCATGAAGATCCTTCTATGCAAAGAGATACAAATTACAAATAATGTTTGATGGGATGGAACCGCCTACTCACAGTATCAACATGTTCTATCATGAGATCTCCCTCACCAGAAAAGGAGAATCTCATCCCATTAGTGTGTAGGAATCTAAATTGTCTATGGGGACAGTCAATATATTCTCATACCATGGAAATTCAATCCATACCCATGATTATGTCATAGGGTTCCATTGTTATGACCAAAAGTTTTGAAATGAACCTATCTCCTCCATGCGATAGGTCACGCTGCCAGAAGATGAAAGATACATAAGAAGCATTCCCTATTGGAACCTCAAGAAGAAGTTGTTGTGCTAGAATCTCAACTGGTATCTCTATCTCTCACACTATAATGCAAGATAAAAATGAATGACTAGAACATGATTCTACTAATACTGATTCAAGAGTATAATAAACACATATCATTCCTCGAATCATCTCATTTACTATGGGGTCATAGACATCCAAAGCCTAAAGTTATCTACGGCCCTAGTAGCTGGATCCATGAGAGTAACATGGGCCAACTCGTGGAAATGAGGAAAGTACCTCACGGTTTCTACCTCCACCTATAGATCCTCATTTTATTATACCATCTCCACCTCCTCGGGGGACCACCCTATCCTTGTCTTGGAGATCTCTGATCACAATGATGCCTCTGTCATTGAGGTCCATCAGCTATCTACCTGGGATGCTCTACACAACTGGTCAGGTTGTCATGTACCATGATACCTTTCATAGAACATGTAAAAAATGATCCTATTTATGCTTCACTTTCACTCCACACTTTCTCTAACCATGTGCATGAGTCTGTTCATGGAAGGACCTCCAACGATGAGATCGTTGCACCTTATGTATGCTAGCTACTACAAATGACCCAATTATGTGATGCCAACATTCCACTATAGGTTTCTAATGTACTAATGATAGAAATATCTCAGTCACTAGTTCCTTATCCAACACCCTGACATAGGTGGGGATGAACATGGGTAAAATGGTTTCTTGGACTTTGATGTGGAGTCCTTGCTCAAAATTTTATTCTTAGAAGTATTCTTTATGGATCATGTCAATGGAGTAACATGTATGATCTATAAACCTCTCTGTATACTTTTACACCATCATCCCTCCATACTTCAACTCCCGAAGATCCTAGATTTGTACTGAGTGTAGGTAAGAGGGGTGGTACTCCACCCAAAACAGCTGTTGGAAGACATCCCGTGAGAGTTCTGACTCATTGTTCATCTGTGTAACCAGGTCCCACCAGTGTCCAATTGCTCCATGGAAAAGGACATTTTTCAATGACACCACCTAATAGATTAGGGTCTAAACAATCTTGAAGAAATGGACCATCGAATCTAACTAATACTATACTGCTTGGGGATCTATCTTTCTGCAGAACCTTAGCGGTCTCTAACGTTGGAACTCATGGATCATGCTAATCCTACATGCATACTCTGCCTATTATGATGGGATGATCTTCTTCTTTATAGGGGATGTGATTTTACCTTCCACCTAGAGAAAGTGGATCTTGGGATGGACCCTGAACTAAGGCCACATAACTCATCGAATCATGATCATGAACTAGAGCTGGTATCTTGGCTGGCAGTCATCATGGAGTTATCCATAAAGTTATCATGGAGTATCACAGTCACGTGAGCATATATATATATGTAATGGGTAGATGACTCAGGAAGTAAAATTAGATACTTAATCCTATATTATTAATATACCATTAACCCTATAAAAATGTCCTAGATTGACGAGTTGATAATAAAGTATTCAAGGTCCTAGTAAATTTCTACAATAGCCGCTGCACCATCAATAGATTCCTTACCCTGAGATCTACACTTGACACATGTTGACATGGTTTCCATAGACCCAAATAACCCTCTTTAAGTGCATATGTCCGAACAACATCCCAAGGAATGAAATATCTCTTATACCAATATGTCAACACATGACCTAAGACAAGACTTGATACAAAACTACCCCAACCCCTACTCCAAAGGAAAGGGGTGCAAACAAGGGACACATTTAAAGCTAAATTGGGGATCCCTTTTGCTAAGATCATGTAAAAATGCACACAAACAACTCAATGTGAAAGTGTAAGTGGAAAAAAGAAAATATGAAACACTACTATAATGTAAACTAAGAATTCTTGAACCTCTAGGTAGTACAAGAGTGTGGTAGTGTGAAAAAGAAAAGGGGAAAATACAAACCCAAAAATAAATAGGTCCAAAACAGAAAAAAAAAATAAAAAAAAACATTTAAAAGAGATCTTATCTCCTAAATCCCATGATACGACCATCGAATGCAGTCCAAGAATCCAATATACCTTATCTACTCTGTAGTCTTGTTCAACTTGTTCGTCGCCTGCATAAGACATGTCATGTGTGCAAAAATCCCTTGAAGGGTTGATTATATAATTACCCATTAGAATTACCTAAAATCCTAGGAGGACTGGTAATAGATACTGTAGGAGGAAAAAGATACTAGATACATAAGGTATAAGGAATGGATACAGCTCAACCCAGTAAGAGTGAAGGTAATCTCATCCAATCAGAATGGGATAACCATAGTGAGTAGATGAACTACCCATTGAGCATTTTCCACCTATCTTACGATATCATACTAATTTAACAACAGAAATCTAGACACATAAATCAGATGGAATACCCCACACATCATTGCCTCTCTTATAAGGAAGGTAACCAAATACAAGGAGTGGATACATCAAAAGGATATGTGTGTGTGTGTGTGACTCATCAAAGAAACACAAACAAGGGATTAAGGGGATCTCTGTCTCACATCTTAGCCAAATAAGAAGAGTAACCAACAGTTCCAAAAGTCCTACAATTAATCCTAGCATCCCAGGCATCTTCCCTAAACACACAAGTCTAAGGGAAACATTCACCACACATTGATATTATCCTCTTTCGTTGGCATATACTCACCCTTATGATGTTGGTCATGTTATAAAAATTGAGTCTTAGTAGGGAAAGCATCCCTCTTCCTTGTAAGTCTAAAGATACATAAAACCATATCAAATCACTATGTTGCATAGTCAAGGGGCTACAATTTCAAGATAAATAACCCATGAAGAGGTAAAATATGAGGGTTTAACTAGGGTATTTGATAGACGACCCATGAATATCCTAGCAGGGGTTCCACTCTAATGGTTGGAGGCCCATGAAAAACCCAGTTGGAGGGTTCCACTTTGAGTCATAATGAACCCATGCCATGATACCAAAAGAGGGTTCCACTTGGGAATTCAAGGACCCATTCCTAACCTAGCTTGAGGGCTACACTCTAATAGTCATCAAAGACCCATGCCCAGCCTAGCTAGAGGGTTCCGCATGGTATTCTATAGAGTACCAATTCTGAGTTCAAACAAAGGATATTAAGGACCTAGAAGTTTCTTAAAAATCAACCAATAGGAAAACATTATTTGTGGAGGCCTATAAGGTGGGTAGCACCACTTCACATCCTAGTTGTGTCCCTAACCGACACATGGCCTCATCCCATGTAGCAGTACATGTTGTGTAGGTGGAAAAAAGGGAATGTAATGAATAACAAGGACTGGGGTTGTGTGTTGTTCATTGTGTCTATGTACGAGACCCCATGTCTATCTACATTGGTACACATCGTGCTGGTCAACTTGGGGTACCGCCCATGTGTTCTTCCCATGTTGTGTACTTGGCACATGGCATGTTCCTAGCTGTGCCAACTGTCACATGGATTACTCACATAATAAGGTGGTACATAGAGTTTTGGGGATGTACTTGTTGTGTCATCCTTATGGGTTTCAAAACCCCTAGAACCACCGCTGAAAAAGGTTATGAGCCATGTGTTTATTTTGTAACACGACATATAATCAAGATTTTTTAAAAAACACAAATCTATAGATCCATTATTCACACCTCAAATGAGGAAAAACCATCATATATTCCACCTCCATAGAACCTGGAACTCATGGATCTAGTCATGATGCCCACTTTCCATCCATATTTCACTAGAGATCAGCTTCTATGAGGATTCAATGAACCAACATTCATTTCCCACACCACCACAACTCCGATCCCAGATTCCTTGATCTCAAATCACCAAAATGTTCATCCTCACCTCAAAATAGTCTTGATTTTGTGCTCAATTAATTAAACCATTGTCGTTTCATCAATTCTTCATGAATCTAGGTGTCCGATCAAGCTTGGTACCTCCCGGTAATGTCGATCCATAACTATGCAGATCCAACTAGTGTATAATGCGAATAATAGAGGGATAAAATCACCCTAAACAAAAGTTTAAACATTGTTGGCCAAGTGTTCTTGGCCAAAAACTGAGAACAAGGGTTTTAGATAGGAAAATAAATGAAAAGAATTGATATTTTAGTACTTAGGCACATACACAGGCTATAATAGAGGCCTAGATCAAAGAAAAACTAACTGTCTACTCAATAATTTAATCAAGGGTGTAAAAAACTAACTAATGAGTCCAACCTAAAGATTGGATCACTCGCCGATGAAGAACATTCTTGGAAATGAATATGGATAAGTCGCTACATTTTCTACATCATTATCGGATTATATTTGGAATTTTTTCATCATTCTTTGAGATCCTCTAGAGGATGAAGGTGGATGATATTTTAGAAAATTCTCAGGATTATGAGTCAATCTTGGGTAGTTTTCCAAGGAGATAAATTTATAAATTTGTAGGTTAGATCAAATTAATTTATTAATTTATTTAATCAATTAATTTAATCCACTTAACGTACATCCAATGAGCGAGGGTTCTGAATGTCTTGCACCAACTCATTTTATATTAACCCAAGGGTAAATATCATATTTTAAACCTAGTCATAGTCTTGAATATCTAACCTAATCAACCATTAATGACTTATCCAACTTATTTGAGGTATCATTCCCATGCAATATAAAATATAAATAATAGTTTTAGAAAATTAATTTCGGGCACACCAGGCCATAAAATCATATTCTGATTGATCTCTTAGATCGGAATATATATATATATATATATATTTCAATATCTTAAAAGGTAAAAACTCAGTCTCAACAGCTGAGGCCCATGTTTCCTTAGTGTTGATATATTTAAAATAATAAATTTATTATATCAAGAACATTTTGTTTTTCAGAGATAATGGAATATATTCGAAATGGTTTCCCAAATATAAAACTAATATATCCATTAAATCCATAACATTGGTTTTAACCTAGGAATGTAATAATATTTTTAAATTTCGGGTCTTTCGTTTAAGTGAAGTCGTGGGTAAAATAAAGGATGAGTAAATTAATTATATAATTTATTATACATTAATCAACAAAAAAAATAATCATCCTATATATTATCCCTAATATAGAAAAATCATATGTTTTTCATTATAACCTTAGAGACTGGAGGTTATGTCTATAAAATAGAGGTTTAGAAGATGAATATGGGATCATGAATTGATAATCGGTATACTATAGAGATTGTCATCATCAAAAAATCTCTTGGATCCCATCAATGAAAATGACATAAAATATTTATTTTTCAGTGATCAATCCAATATCATCATAGGATGTTTGATTTTATTGGTTTAATCCATGTTCTTGATTTCCCCATAGTGAAATTGAATTAATTATTTTATAAAATTAATTCATGGATTGTTTTTTGATTTATAGTTAAAATTTGTTAATATTTTATTCTTCTTTTTCTTCCTCACTCATCAATTTATCCCTTATTAAATGAATTAAATAATTAATAATGAAATTTTTTTGTTTCTCACAATTTTATTTCATTATTTTCACCCCCGGTTCTTAAAGTTTTCGTCATTGACATTTCATTTGACCGATGGTTAATCTATATATGTTAATCGATCATTGTTTGATAGATCATTATCACAATAGTTCATTATTGTAGGTTTGGATTTAGGATTAAATGAATGTTATAAGTGTGGTAGAAATGATAGTGATCTGATAATGGTGTGAACTTTGTGGTTTTCACAAGATGGGTCATACAGGTACATCCAAAAGGTGAAAACATGCAATTCTCGATCAACGGGAGGACAAAATCTAGCCACTAGAGATGATGTAGGGGCATTCATCTCCTATCTGATTTTTATGGTGGTTTCTATGTTCAAATCATATTAAATGGTAGTTTATAAGAAAATATATGATTGATTAAGGATATTTGTAAAATCCCAATATATACAGCATGTAGTTCGAAATAACACACATAGTGTGGATCCCCTTTTGTGAAAGCCAGGGTTTATATGTGAACCTAAATGTCACTTGGTAATGTGACATGATTTGATTACATGTGAACCCTAAGCTAGAAAACCAGTGTATACCCTTGGGTACATGAGCATGGACATGACTATTGAAAATCGGCTGGGCATGGTCCAATGTATATTAGCATGAACACGATCATGACCTAACTTCGTGAGACACACCATGTATTTTAACAACACATTGATTAATCCTTTAATTGTAGGTTAGATCCCATGTTCCCATGTACAGTTGTAGTTTTTTCATGGAAGCATTCCCTCTTTATGTTTTTCATTTGGGTGAGTTCCCTTGTTCCTAGGTGGGTTCTTAGTCCAACCCCTTGACGGATCAATTTGACATCTAGTATATACCATTAGACATAAGATCCCCTTATTATATTGAAGTAAGTATCCATATATGATTCCATAGGTTTTATCCTCATTCCTATATTCTTACATGGGTAGTTTTTGGTATCAAGTAACCTATATAACAGGAATTTGATCCCCTATCTACTGGGTTAATCCAATTAAGACCAAATTTCCCCCACTGGAATTAGGTATGATCCCCTTTTTGTGTATCAATGTTTTTTGTCTTCCAATGAGGATTGGTCTAATTGAGTGTGTATCTCAGATAATCCTCATCAATTCCTTCATGATTCTGCATGGAATGACCCAAATAGTATGACCTTTTATATGAGTTTCATCGGTATAATGAGGCCCAATGACTATGTTTTCTTTAATGAATGTGGAATTGGTGTGTTGAGAAGAATAACTATGTCAATAGTATGTATAGTACTCACCTTGAGACATGGATTCTTCCTTTTACCATATCTAATTCATTTTTGTATTTATTTCAGGTTTAATCATCAGTGTGTTATTGAGCATACTATATCATAATGTTTTATTTTTACTGATTTCGCAGTGTCCTGCGGGGTATGTTTATACTAATGCATTCCTGGAATCTTCCTGCATGTGTCTTGTATTATAGATACTATAGGAATTTTGATAAATTTTTATAAGGATCAAGATTAGGTGGATCTTGATTTTTCATAATGTACCATATATGGTTCCAAGAATTTCATCTTAATAGAAATCCCCTTTTTGTTAGTAGGTTGGACTCTTTTATAGTTATGGTGGGATTGTATTTGGACATTTTATTTTCTCTACACTGTATCAACCTATGATTTTACGTATTCATAATTTTTATCGCTTGGTTACCCTTTCAGTATTATAGTAGTGTATGGATTTGTGTGTTTGTGTGCATAGGTAGTTGAGGATAAGTTATCCCATGTGTGTGATTTTCCTACTCAAATCTAGTCACTAGCCCTAGACCTATTAGAGGTGGCCTTGGGGTGTCACACAAGGATTACTACCTCCCAAGAAGGCTCTAGTGGGTTGTATTTTGATATTTTTATTACCTATACCCAACATATTCTTGGATCTTTATAGGGAACCAATATATTCTTTGATACAACTTTTGGTTCCCTACTTTGGGTGGACAACTAAGTGGGGGGAATCGGTGGTCTTCTTTTATTAATTATTCAATTTAAAAACATCTAATTTTTTATGTTAAGTTCCTAATACACTCAATATATTCTCTCAAACTAACCTCATATGAAACATAATGAATTAAAAGGACAACACACCATATTAATATGGTTTGGCCAAAATAGCCTACTCTTTTTCATGATTGGTAATCCCCCCAATCCTAGATTCTTCCACTATATCCCCAAATGGTTACAACCAAGGACCACTCTAACCGTATCAATAAAAATTCCCACTATATTATGTATTTTATATTCCATATAGAAGAATAAAATTCTCCACTCCAAGGTATCATCTAAATAAACAATGACCTATTTATACTCAGGGATGATTTTACACCACTTGATTTTGATCTTCCTCTATAAACATACATAATAAATTGGTTTTCTGAAAAAAAAAATTAATTTTGAATTCTTGGGTCTTTTTGGGAACATGGTCATCTATCTTGATAGCTTACCAGATCATCATTTGATATTTTTATCCTCTATACTTGAATACTTGAACCTAGTATGTGTCTACCTCTATGAAAAAATCTTTGATTCAAACCCCTCCACTCTCTTCGATAAAGTGATGTATCAATATCTCATTACATTTAAATTATTTCTACATGATTCTATTTAAATTCCAAATATATCATTATTTCTATGCCTTATAAAAGGTCTTTATATTTCAAAAAATCCATTATATTACATTCATGTAGTATTTTTTATATTTAATATCCAATATTAAATTATAAAATCATCTTATTTTTGAATGGTAGGAAATCCTTCTTTAATTCTATAAGTTATTTTCAAATTTTATTCACATTTTAATTCTCATTAAAAATATCAATCATTAATTATCATTTGAATTTAATTATGTCTCGGGCTTATTTACTTATTTTAAATATCCAGGAATATGGCCACATTTAACACCTCCTGACTGTCTGTGTGTGCATGACATTGTGACGTGGAACATTATCTTATAACATGGAACTTATCTTTGCACCAGCTTCTTCCTTGGATAGCTTTTCCAGTGGTCATGGATTAAATCAAAATCATCTTAGTATGATTTGGATATATAAATCATAAAGATAAATTCAATATAATTGCCTGATTTGATTCCCCATTTTATCAAAATACTTATTATTAAAAAAATCCACCTTCTCAGAATTTTACAAAGTGTGGGAAGTAATATGGTCATTGTGTATCATCAAATGATATTTTTATAACTCATTCATACTTATAAAAACTCAAAATTACTCTTATATAGTTCATGCTTATGTATCTCAAAAATCACTTTTATTCTGATTGAAATCATTTTTATGTAGTGACCATTCATCTTTACACATATTGAAATCATTCTTATGTAATGTGGTACCATGATCACATAGATTGATATTTTGCATATGATTTTAGTAAACATTCATATGTATGTGTTAATTATACTTATAAACCCATCAAATTATTCTAATAGATATTGTAATTTTTAATTTCTTGGTTTATACATATAATGATAATTACAGTCACTCAAATGATGATCCTTAAGAGGAACTGTTATCATCCTGTTATAACCATTTTCATGCCTCGGTATAATAATTCTAGAACTTCAAAAATATGACATTATCTTATTTAACTTATAATAAATTCATCTCAATACTTATTCAAACAACTCACAATCATCATCAAAATATTATATTTTTATTTTAATGATCTTTTATATTTCATTAATAGATACTATATCAAACATGACATCATATGGAAACTCTGTAACTCTATAGAATCTTTGAAATTTACTAAAACTTTTTACAAAACACTATCATAATCATAACTTATCCTAAAAATGAAGCATGCTTCATCAATCATCAAATGTAAATTTATATTTTTTTTAATCTGTCCAAGTTAGATTTTCCAAGTTCAAACCTCATCTACCTTAGCCACATAACATGATATCACCAAGATCAACTTTCTATATTCTCTCAACACATATTAATACCATACTCAACACTAAGGAATCATTCCCTATTGAAAACAAATAAAATTAATTCATTTATACCTAAACATATTAAACATAGTAATGTCATAACCAGATTTCTCATGTAAATGGGAAGAATTTGGAAACATTATAGAGAACCTTATAAAAAAACAAAAAATTAATAAGTTCATACAGTGATTTAATTAGTACTTAAAACAAAAAATTACATGAATTAATGACCTAAATGCTTACTATAATGGATATCTGCTATATTAACATTCTAATTTATAATTATTTCTATATAATCAAACTCCTCTATTCTCCCATATATAATTTTCAAAATTTATATTTATCTTCAGGACCTAAATAAAAGAAAAACATAAGAAATCGGTGAGTTAAAATTATTATTATGGGAAAAAATATAAACATGTCATCAAGGGTCAGATCATAAGAATTTGAGAAAACATTTGTAGGGGATAAATTTCATATTAAAAAGAATATAGGAAAATAATCATTTTCCATAAGTCATGATATAAAGACATGAAATCTTAAATAAACAAACATATGACTTGGAATTTTATTTTTTAATCATTAGAAATTAAATGTGATTCAAAGATCCTAATTATAGGCCCAAGACTATGACCTACTATAATATCAACAATATATGAATTCAAACTTTATTTCAAGGTTATCCATATTGAAATACATCATATAATAGTCTTGGGATAACCACCCTTGAACCTTCTTTGTCTTGGGATAATCCTACTATGTACTATTTTGGCTAGGGATATAACATATTTTTTACCCCTTGGGATTGGTATATATCCTCCCACATACCCCTTGGGCTTTCGATAAATCCACATGTGTATATTTTGGCTTGAGATAATTTCTTTTGTGTTCCCTTTTGATCTCAAGACACATAAACATAAAAAAATGTATCATAGTGTGATCTAAGACCCCACCAATCATCATCAATATATATGTGTTCCACATAAAATAAATCATCACCAATTTATAAAGACCCCAAGGAAATAAAAATGGGTCTCACAACATTTCAAGATGGTATCATCAAAATTGACTTCAGATATGTATATGGTTGATACCAAAAATTCAATCACCCAAATGCAGTATTTCATAAGAATATTTAAAACATGATTCATTAAAATTAATTTCAAATGAAATAAAACCTTTATAGATAAAGAATAAAATGTTGGTAAATTAGTAAAATAGTTTTTATAAAATTATCTATTCATTGGTGTAAGAGAATAAGATATGGTTACCATGAATGTTCTTGTATTTAAAGGTGATGTAAAAACTTTTTATAAATATTTAATTTTAAAAAGACTATCAATAATGGATCCTTGATGAAAAAAATGTTTCCAATATATTGAAGTTAAAACACATTCAAATATATTAATATTAAAAATAATATTTTATAATAGAGATTTTACAATAAAAAATTTACAAAAAGGAATGTGGAGTGGAAGATAAAACATTTTATTTTAAAAGGAGGGAAATTTTTTAAAACATTTTGAAATCCCACATCATAAAATATTATCCAAAAGAACATTATCAAAATAGGATAAAAAATTATAAAAGGTTTCTTGAGAAAACCTAGAGTTGTATTTCCTTGTACGAAAGAGAATATTTTAGGGAAATGAAAATATGGACACGGAGGGGAAACCATCATTTAGGGGTATAGTAATAATTATTAACATGGTTGCATTTTCAAGATGGAAGAGAAATCATCAATAAATAATATTTGAAGTAGAATTGATCTCCCATGTTAGAAGTAATTTATTCCATATGAAATGAAAAATTAATCTCAAGGATAACCATTACAACTCAAAAAGTAGATATAGTTATAAAAACTCATTAAAATTTAGGGGAACGATTTTAATTATAAACCACAGTAAGGAAGATAATTGGTGGAATTAAATTTTCCTTGTTTAATAATAATTTATGATATTATAAGTAAATGGGGTAGTATTTACACCCAAAAAATGAGTATTTTTCAGTATATCAAATAATTCTACAGTGAAAGGAGATTGAGATAGAAACCCTTACCTTATTTCACCACTTAGTCAAATGCACTCTAAGATATTTTATAACAAACATAAATATCATAATCATATATTTTCATCCTTTTAATATAAATAAAATTTTATAAAATTTATTTATATGGTTACCCATGTAGGAAGTTAGTGTTGGTTATTCACAATATTAACATGGAAAATCAAGGAATTATTTTGGTAGCATGATGGGTATACAAAAGGATTATGTAATGGTTTTAATGGGTGAGAAAGGTATAATATCATTTATAATAAATCACATGGATTTGTTTGGATTTATTATGAACATATATAAGCATAATAACATAAAAATAAAAATTATAATAGAAAAGGAACTGCATAAATTAAAAATAGGAGAGATAATCAAGGTGTGATTTCAGCAGCATGATGACTATATAAAAGGAATTATTAAATTGTTTTATTGAGAGATACAATTAATATATAATAATTAGGGAATATATTTTATATTAAATTATTGATTATGAACTCATTTATGAATAACCATATGGAAATAAAAAGGTCTCATCAAAAAGAAGAACTCGAATCAAAAGGAGGAAGAGGAGAACCCTTTCCTTTCTATGTT
Organism: Viscum album; assembly: GCA_963277665.1. Taxonomy (NCBI): domain Eukaryota; kingdom Viridiplantae; phylum Streptophyta; class Magnoliopsida; order Santalales; family Viscaceae; genus Viscum; species Viscum album. Next base: position 954,790,796 of record OY728146.1, read on the forward strand.
GCTTCTTACATCCATTGAGGAATAAAAAGAATCATAATACTTCTTGTGAGAGATTTGGATTTATATAGTGAAGGTAAATTCATGATCAATTCCTTTGGGGTAAATAGGGGTGAGATAATGCATTGGGTGATCTTCTTTTATATGTGAAAAAGTATGGCTTTTCAACTAATGTTAGGTAAGGGGTAAGAATAAAATCACTTGGGTGTTAGGTGGGTTCAATTAATTAGGGGGGAAATTTTAGGTGAAACATTTGGTTATTAATTAAATACTTAACAAGGATTTCATAATGTTTTAGTTGACCTTTTAATAATTAAAAAATAATGATACTTTATTTATCCATTTTTACCGTTATTAATCATCACCAAAAATTATCCATAGCCATTATTTTATTACTTAACATATAAGAAAATAATTCCTCACAAAAATTTATGAGATGAATATAAATTTGAGCTATATTTATCCTAATTTATTTCATTTTTATGAGAAAATTTACTTTTAAATTCAAACATAAAATCTGTTGAAAAATTGCTCTTATAGAAAAATTATGTTTTAATTATTATGTGTTACTAACCTTATATATCATTAATTATCCATTAAATGAGTGTTAATTCAGTTTTGTGTATGTATAAACTTCATAATATTGTATTAATTTAAAATATATTCTTTTAATAAACAATATTTTGGATGGTGTCATTCTTTGGGGAAAGATAATAGTTTTATCATTGTAACTATTTTTTACCTAAGGTAACTTAATCATAATGCCAAAAAAAATTGTAAATTAATATATAATTTAGACCTAATGATTTCAAATTTTAAATACATTTATTTTGATTCAATTTATGAAAAACTAAAAATTATTTTTTATTTAATAAATCGGTATTGTATAAAAATAATTTTTGATAAAAATATTACAAGAGATTTAAAATATCAAATATATAGTTATCAAAACTACAAAAAATTCTTTTAAAATATATTATTTTAGTTATAAAATAGATATTTTCTCAATAAAATGATTTCATAAATTTTTATATCGTACATATATATTAATAATGCCATAAAAGGCATAGTATCTATAAATTTCACTGTTCACCAAAAATCATATTTTTTTGAAAAATATCAAAAATAGAGGATAAGATAAATTTGGAATTAAAAATAAAAACAATGAAGTTATTTTTATCAAATTCATATTCTAAAATTTATAAACTTTTTATAATTAAAATAAAATATATAAAGAAAATTATTTTAATTTAAAAAATGATGTTTTCGAACATTAAGTGTTCCGAATATTATTTCCTATGAATTTATAATTTAAAATATATTAATATATTATTTCGTATATAAAAATATCTTAAACTTTTTTAACTTTATTTTTTATTATAAAATATAAAATACTTAATGAAATATTTCTTTGATTAAAATAAAATCTTACTTGTAAACTAAATACACTTTAACAAACACCGTTAAAATTTATATATATTCTAAATATTAATTTTACTAATCCATTGATATTAAAATGAATATTATAATTTTACATATAAATAATATAATATTTTAATAATATGGCTAATATTTATACATTACACATTAATATATATATTTATTACATTATATTTTAATTTCATTTTGATTTATAATATTCTAAATCTACTGCTTAACAATTCAATAATTTAGTATACCAATTGGATATAATACAAACAACTATATCATTAATGATTATATTTTCAATGACAATATTTTCAATGGCCAGACTTCCCGATTATGTATATAACATTATAAATATATTCCATTAAAACTTCTCATTTTCATAGTTTCCATTTTTGATATCAAAACATTAATTTTTATTTTTATGGAATTATTTTTCATGGTATATTTTTTATACTAATGTAGATTCTTAAAAGTTGATGGTTGTCCAGAGAATTTTCTAGTTTTAAATATTTTATTCCTTTTAATTTATTATCCCCTTATAATTTTTTCAGTTTCAATGGATGAAATCATCCATTATGTGTAATAATCTATTTTGTGTGATACATGGTATTATCTATATTCATAATAAGGATCCATTATAATTGAATAAACTGTCGTTGGATGTATTCATATATTGTATATCACATTTTCTAATCATTTTTCAGTCCATTTTAAAGAATGAAAAATTTATTCTTCAAGTTTATAAACATAAAATATTAATATTAATAATAAATAATAAATATAATGGATCCTGAAACATGTGGAGTCTCAAAAATTATATCAATTAGGACATTTAAATTCTAATGAACTAAAATCCATGGACATATTTCATTCTTGTTTGCAAGTAAAATGATCAAATAATTATTCAGTGGAAAAGGTAAAAGTTCTATAGAGCTTCCATAATTAATTCATATATGTGTGTGAACCTTTTCTGTAAAAGCAAGAGGTTGATAATACTACACCATATATTTTATTGAAGAATCTATATGATATCAATATATATATTTAAAAATTTATAATTTGGATTCCTTTAAAAAAATTAAGTAATAAAATAATGAAGTAAATAATCATAATGTTAATAAGGTAAAGAAACTCCATGCAGACTAAAGCGATGGGTATGTTAATAATGATTTCATTGGTAGTTAAAAATTATGACATCCCGTAGACATGCCCATCTCTTAATTACAGGAAATAAAGAAAGAGTCATTAAAATACATTCCCAATATCTTTTTTTAGAGTTTTATATATTTGGGGAAGATATTAACTAATAAAAATTATTTATTTTTCAACTAAGAACTATTATTTACAATATATAAGATACTATTTAATAAAAAGCCTTTAATATATCCTAAAAATTCTTAACATAAGATGGTTTTTTAGACAAATAATATGTATTATATATATTCATAACCTAAGAAAATGGAAACATAATAAATAAGTTATCATCGATTCTCATTAAGGGTCATCATAAGCGATAAAAATAAAATATAATAATTGAGAATAAGATGAGAATATGAGTGTAATTGAGATAGATAAAAATATTAATATCCAATAAAGAATAGATCATAAATAATGGTATAATTCCAGATATAACATAAGAATATATTAGGTAATTATTTCATATCAAATAGGAAAAAAAATAATAACTTAGCTTATAAGAATAAAGTAATAATCAAAAATCAAGAAAGGATAAAATAAATGTTTGGAATATATTATAAAATGGTAACAATCATAGAATATAACATATTCTGAAAATAAAATAATTAGAATAATCATAATCATAGTAATCCTTGTGATAAAACTCATTATACCCATTCCTTTATAAAACATAATTATGCCCACCCATTAAAGTGTGAGAAAACTCATTAATCTCATTCCTTTATGAAAAAGCTCAATATTTATATTCCATAATATATCATGAGATATCAAACATAAAAAATTCAATGGAGGGTGATGTAGGACACCCCCAGTTAGCATCAATACATATTTTTGGAATATAAAATCAATCATCATCATATCATACATAACCCATGGAAAGAAAATGGGTTTTTTATCCCATTTAAATGGAATAATATAAGGAAAAAAATTCATAATTAAGCAATAAATATTATATACACATGGAATGTAAATTCTTATCCAATGATACTAGATAAAGTTCTTGTTAGAAACCATTTAATGAATTATATGGTATTCACAATATATTCATATAAAGTTCATATTGGTTTTCAATAATTTCCCCAATCAATTAATTTATGGAATCTATATGAACACCCTTCAATAAAAGAAATAAAAATAGGGTATTCATAAAATAAAGGAATTGGAAGGAGGGCCATGTTAATACACATTGGATGATTAAGAAATGTAGAAGTAGAAATGAATTCCAAAGATTTTTAATCATAAAATATTATAACATAATTTTAATGGTAATTTGTAAAAAATAATCTCTGAATTGATAAAACTGTTTTTTCAAAAAGTGTAAAATTTAAGGGAAATAATAAATTTTTTTATTAAATTTTTTTAAAATTGTTGAAAAAAAGAAGTTGTGAGTCACTTTCAAAATAATTTCTTTTTAAAAGGTGATATAAATTTTTTTGAAAATATTTATTATTTAAAATAGTCTTAAATAATAGTATTGATAAAATATATAAAGTTTATCCTAAGAAAATGTGTATTGGATTATAAATAATATCATCATGGATGGAAAACTATTTTAATATTTTATAGTACCTTTATTGAATCCTTCAACATAAAAATGGATTAAAACCCATTTTAAAAATAGGAATATGGAAATATGAATTTCACATGATATAAAACATATTTGATTTCTAACGTATAAATGATAACATTGTTTAGAAAGGAAAATATGGACAATGATGGGCAATCATCATTAATGAGAATGGTGTTTATTATCAATAATGATGTACCTTTTTTAGAAGGAAGTTCATTAATGTTAATAATTTGATTCAAAAATTAATCGTCCCCCATAGAGGAAGATAAGTTACCTAAAATGAATTCTTAGAGTGAATTAAGCCATTATTATAAGAAACAAGTTTAAGAAGAGTCATTTTAACTCAAAGAAGAGAAATGATTTAACAAAAACACTTATAGTAATGGTAATATAAAAATAAAAAGAATATAAGAGTATTACCATTAAAATACCATGAAATAATAGATATTGATTATATCTAAAGGTAATATGGTAGTGAATACATTATATATATTAAGTTAGGGTGTGCAATATCAAACATGTCTCATTGATTTGAAAATAAAGAATATGCATCACCTCAGGTCCTGATTCATTCTGTATGTGTTCATAACATATAGAATAATAAAATTAAGTTAATTAAAAATTTACTAATAACAATTTCTAAATTTTTATAATCGTATTTTATTTATTTATTAAATTGTTTTTTCTTATGGCTCTTACCTGAGGTTATTTAGTTGATTTATCTGAAACACACTTGGAATGTTGATTATCATCGAGTGTGCTATAAAATGTCTTCATAAAATCCATATTTTTATATATGTGTGAACTTTATTATTCCAGTGGAATATATTTTTTAAATTTAAAGAGTTTTTACAATATTGATTCAAAATAATAAAGGTTATTGATATATTTATTTTTGGTCTATTGAGGTTAATATGGTATTTTATTGTCGATATCAGTTATAGAATGTTCAGTATTATCATTACAGAATATTAATAGTGTTATAAATATAATATATTTTAATTAAAGTCATTATTATAATAAGGATTACTAAAAATAACAAAAAGAAATGTTACATTAGTTTATATGAATATTCAATATATCTCACAACAATACATTCCCCATAATGGAAAAGGTTTATTTTCTTTAGAGATGGTATATATAATAATTTTATTTCATACAAAAAATTAAACTTCTACCAAAATTTTATTCTCCCATATTAAACATAGTAAGCATACCCTATTTAAAAGACATACTTCATAACATGGGAAAAAGAAACATAAAAAAGTGCGAGGTTAAATGCTTTGTAAGCATCAATAATGGATAATAATTAAGAATGAGATTATTATAATGGTATGATTAAATGATCAAGTTAATTATCTCAATATTAAAGGTTCATACACAAAAAATATTGGATTATAAATTCAAAAATTATTTCATATCAATTGGCATGATTAATATGGGTGTAAAAGCAGAAATCATAATTTAAGAGTCAAAATAAAAAAATGAGGAATCATAAGAATAGAAAATCATAACATTTTGAACAAAGATATTCATAATAATTCTCATGCATAATCTTATGATCATAGATAGAAACAATAACACTCTATCATAAAAATGTGAACATATTTATTTTCAATCATGTAAATTCACAAAAGGTTTTATTATATCTAAATGAAATAAAATTCATACATCAAAATGTAAACAAAAGTACTCGCAATCATATCTGTGCTCATCATTATTATATCATGATATATCAAAATAATATTTCATAATGAATTATTTTAAATTAATTAAAAAACTAATCACATAAGTCAAACCATACATATGTATTCCAAATTATCCTTAAACATTTTTCATTTCATCATATCTCAACCCATAGAATGAAATAGGTTTCATAGACATTTAATTCTCACAAAACCATAATCCATACAGGGAAGTGACAAATTTGGTATCACTATATATTATATCCATATAATAATATGAAACATAAAATGATTTTAAAAGGCATGTTTGGGCTCATGTGAATATTTCACCTTATAACATGGGTGAACCATGGCATCGGATAAAGAACATGGATGGACTCAAAAGATTATTATTATGTTAATTTGTGAGTGAGCCATGAATGGAGTGGTCGGGCACATAGAGACTTCATTTATATGATAATATAACAATGAATCCAATGAGGGATACCAAGGAAGGAATCTGATGGAAATTTTTTTATATTATGAGTTGAATTTTAACTATACTTTTAGTGAAAGATGGATTCTGATTAGAATTCCATATATGGACTCAAGAGGATATTATTTTTAGCCATGTGTGAGCCAAGAATGTAGTGGTCGGAAATATGTTATAAATTTAATATCAAAAAGTAATGTTTTATGATGCGTCTTCCAATCCAAAACACAATATTGGTCTCAATCTTCATTTATACCTATTTAGATAGAAATTGGAGGTATCTTTTGTGCTTACTTTTATATAAGGATCATCACACCTAGGCCAGATCTCGAAATTTTATAATTCAATTTAATTTAATTCAATAATAAACATGAAATGAATGTATATAAAAACTTGTTCTTATAGGATTGATTATGTTTGAGTACTTCCCAGCTTTCTTATTTCACTATTACACACTTCTTGTTATATATTTTCACTAACAGACAGGCACAAATCTTGGGTGGTTTCCTACTGGGATTTAGTGTCACACCCTGTTTGGGACATGTTTTTGGGCCCAAACAGATTATATTGTTGCAGGTGTTGATAAGGGAAAGAGCCTTTCTATAGAAACTTGATATTCTAATTAGAAGTAGGGGATAATGGGACTAAGTTGAGGATTGTGATGATTCTATGTTTATTTTTTCATTTTTGTACTATTGGTACTTATATCATGTATTTCTCTAGTGTAACTTGTTTTGGTTGTTTTCCAAGAATATGTGACTTGTAGCAGCATCCCTTATATACTATGACATATGGTTATTTATATTATCAGTCTTCCACTGTTTATATCTATTTTATTTTATTATTTATTCCATTATTGTATTGTTATTTTTTCTATTTTATTACACTCTGCCAATAAGGGAATATATTCCCCACTATCACTCCTAGGCCCTCACTTCTAGTCATAACTCTCTAGATTTTGGATAAATATGCTTGAGGCTGTATTTCTAACCATGTATGGGGAACCTTTGAGTAGTATCCAGATCCAGGACATGACAAGTTTTATTTTCACTTCCTCCCCAGAATTATAGATCAAATTGCACCATTGATCAGTAAAACCTTTTAGAAAGTACATTGTAAGTGTCACATTTTCCTTTTAATTATACCCTAATTCTATAAATATCTCCTCCAAAGACTTAATCCATTGCTCGGAAACTACTATATTAGTATTCCCACTAAATTATGGGGTATATTGTCATATAAGGTGATCCAACATCGAATCATATCATTGTGGAACATGTTACTCTATTCATTCATGGTTATTTTTCATAACCTGATTAAGCTTCCCTAATATAGATATAATTTGATCAGTTCCAATGTTAGATATATTGTCTTCATTAAAAGAGAAATATCTACATTTTTTATGAGTATTTATACCCTTCTTCATTCCAGGCACCATTTGTATACAATGTAAAATTTCAGATTAGGTCATCAAATTATGAATTTTAAATCATAATGTATAATTCCTAATATTGTGTATTACATAGCATGAATTGAAATTTATGCATTTCTAATCTCAAAATAATAATCTTGGATTCTTTTGGGATATATTAATTTTCAAATCCTTCATAATGGTTTGTAAAGAAAATATGAATTATCCTTAGAATATCCCTTAGGAGTGTCAAACTAGTTGAGTAGCAAGGCGTGTTTTTATGCACCAGGTGATAATCATGTCCTTCCCAATGTGTCATTTTTGGAGTTTTTACCCCTAGGTAACTCTGTACCAGAACCATGTCTACATGTAGTATTCAGATATGTATGTATTGCTAGGAAAAATATAATAATATATTCCTTACCAAAATTTTAGGATTTTCTTCTACACTTATCCTCAAAGCCAATATTAGGCTTACATTCTGTAATATATGTTTTCCAAAATTTAGTTTTCAAAATTTCAATGTAACTTTCCCTAATAAAAATTGTACCAAAATTGACCCTAGTGTATCGAAGCTAGTTCATACTTTATTACATTTTCATATGATATAATAAATCATATCTTAAAGGACTGACTATGTTATTACACTTGGTATAATAGATGCATATTTGATTCTTACAATACAATTCAATACACAAATTACAATAAAAATTTTGGAGAATCACTTTATTCCATCCAGAATATCCCAACATATCAATCAAATAAAACTTAATAGAATCCTAGGGAATGTAAATCAAATAATGGTGAGATATAATGATTGGTAAGGGTTATGTATAGTGGAATCTATCATGAATCTAGAAGCATAATCAATATGTAAACGTAAATAATTGAACACATGTTTCAATTGTACAACATAAATTCATGAATACATAAATAAGAATCAATATAAAAAGGTAAATTATTAAAACACATGCCATTTAATTAATGTACTGAGAATGATATTCATCTATAAATAATATCATAAAAAATCTCTTTGATAATGATAACTGATTCTAAATGAAAGAAATGCTTAATTTTCAGAAATCGTGTATCCGGGGAACATGAAACCTTTATCATCAATACCTCTAATAATAGGATTGAAAACATATTGGGTAAAATAGATTTGATTTTCCTAACTATATCTCTATTGTCAAAACCTTTCATAACACAGTTTAAAACTACTAGTCACAAATGCATAGGGTTTTCCAATTGATTTTGTCTCATGATACCTACTAATTCATTAATGGGATTTCTATAAATGGTCCCCACCGAGGTCTTTCATGTAAAAAATAATTCCTCATATATTGAATAATCAGTTTAATACTTGAAGATTTTTTCTTATCGTAAAATATCTATATTTATTATAGAATATAGATTTATAAATATTTCCATAGATAAACAAATTCTATTCAATATAGAACACCATATGAAGAAATGATATATATTTTAAGTAATAAATATCTCCATGATAAATAATATGTATATTCAGTAAAAATTTAATATCCAATTATCATTGGAAAGTGATTTATTCAATATAAATTTAATGACTGAAAAAATGAAACAAGTAAGTGAATTTCAATTGTATCCTTGGTCAAAATAATCATAAACCATATAGATGAAGAATAGAGATTGCATCAATACATTATATTCCCTTTGGAATAATAATAAAAATTTTGTCATTGATAAATATTAAATCCATAAAACTATCTTTTAAAACATTCTTTAGGAAAATATCTCTTTTATTTTCAAAAACAATTTGAAAATCCTTTTCTTTGAAAATCACTTTTAAAAAAATTTCACTTAAAAAATCCTCATAAAAATTAAAAGTAAGATTCAAATAAATTGTAGTAAATATGGAGTTTAATTATATAAATTTTATAGAATGTAAAAATAGCATTCCTTTTTCATTTTAAAATGGTTTGTAAATTTCCTTCTTTATAAAAATGAAAAGAATATTTAGTTCAAATTTTCAGTAAAAGACAAATTAAAATTGCTTTGAAAATGAAATGGAATTACTGAGAGATAAATTAAATATTATTTTTTGAACATTAATTTAATAATTCATTTTTTGAAGCTTAAAAACATTTTTTGAACAAAAATTTGAAAACATGGTTTTGGAGGAAAATAGATTTCCTGCCAAAGAGATAAATAATGTCATTATTTCCTCAAAAATATTGTTAATTAATTTAAGTTCCATAGTGTCAAAAATAGAATTTTTACATGAAAATATATTTAATATATATAGTAGAATAAAAATAAATTGGTTTATTAAGAAATTGTCAAATTATTTCTTTCAATTAATATTCAAGAGTAAACAATCTCGATTATAGGGAGATTGCTAAATAAACTTTTACAATGATCAAAGATTTCAAGTGAGAATTAATAAATGAATTTATTATGTGTTTCAAATTTAAATACAAATAAAAAAGTATAAATAAATGTTAAGGTAATTAAAATTCAATATAAAAATAATCATTTAATGGCATAATTAATGAAGTTGAATATTAACCTAATGAACAGAAATTGAGTTAATAAATCCATTACATCATGATTCTTTTGATTGAATTTTATTTAACCACGTGTATAGTGGTTTTAAAAATGTAATTAACTTATAAAAAATAATATTACTATTTAAAATATCATATATTATCCATTTATATGTTATTATTACCCATTCCTTAATAATATTTTATTATTTCCATTATTTTTTGTTTTAATAACTTTATTTTCACATGCATGTTGTATCATAAAATATTAGGTTGTTACATGTATTATATATTTATATCAAATAAAGAATAATTATCATGAAATAATTATCATATTTTTACATCAATTTTACTTTTAAAAAAATCAAGAAAGATGATTATGAGAAATGAAGTAATTTATGATCAAGGAGACGGTAGGTCGTACGTACACATGAGTAACATTTCAATTTTTCAATGGTCATTACGTAAAGGAGGTAATAAATATTTTATATTTATAGAATTATAATAATGTCATATATACCATATTATATGGTTATATTTATCATCCATGTGGTGTGGTGATGAAAAGAGAGTTTCATTTCTTTGTGAAGGCGGTAGTCCACACATAAATGAATGATGTTATCATCTTAAAGTGAGTAAAAATCTAACAAATAAAATGATATGTATTATCATTTTAGAATTATAAATATATAATTAATATCATAATTATATAATTTATATCAGATATAATCATTGACTTTATCTTTATCACCTTTAATGTGAAGCATTAGTGAAAGAGGAATCACATCGCTTCATGAGGCGGTAGTCCACCGTACAAAAGAGTGATGTTATCATATCCACTACGAAATAGAGGGTAAAAATATATATATATATATATATATATAATTTATCAAATATTTATAAATATGCTATAAATATTATATATATAATTTACATCCATCATCATTCATAACCTAGAAAGGTGGAAATTAAAAAATGAACAACATCGGTTCGAGGGGCGGTAGTCTGTTGTACACATGAACGATGATTTAATAACCCATTTGATGTAAGTGGAGATGGTTTTAGAAAAATATCATATTAGAACAAAATAATAGTATATTTAAGATACTAAGGTTTTTATATCATCAGGTTATAATAAATATTTAATTAGGTGAAGAAAGAAGTAAAATGACCATGCTTGTTGAAGAATATTACTTATTCTTCAGGTATCCTCTTTTGTTTACACTAAATCCTTACTCATTTGGCCTTATTCCCAAACTATGTATTATATTAGGATTTTAGGGAACCTGGGATGTTATTTTTGAAGTAATTTTCTAGAAATTGTTTTTAGGTGTAAATAATAGATGAGAGGGGTGGCCTTTTATATGTGGGGGAGCAGACACACTTGGTATTTTTTTAATATAATTCAGAATTTCCTTATTTTTATATGTAAAAAGGGTCCAAAATGGGATATTATATAGACTTATTTGTTTTAGGGTCTAAATATGGACATAAAATAGTAAATATACAATTTCATTGGTCATTTTTTCCCTTATCATTTTAGTCTAACCCCCTGGTAAACCCATTTTTACCTTAACCATGATAATTATTCTTTACTACAATCACAATTAATTTTAGTGTAAAATTATTTTCAACTTATTAGAAATTATAAATTATTTTGATTCAAAATATTTAATCCATATTTATAAATTCAATTAACATATATAGCCAAATTTAATATAAAAATAATCCTGAAGACGTGATGATAAAGCAGTTTTTTTAATAGATAATCTTCAAAAGTTGAAAAAAAATATATCTACATTTAATAAAAAAATGATTAAAATGATATAAATTAATTTAATTGATATATAATTCAAAAAAATTACGTTATAACCAACTTAAAATATAATTTGTCATTATAAAATAATAAAATCTAAATGAAGTTTTCAATTAAAATTCAGTATTTTTAACTATTCATCAAAAATGATTTTTTATTGAAAAATTTAAAAATTTCACCCTAAGATAATTTAGATAATATGATTTAAATAATATTTTTATTTTATCAAATAATTTTTCTAAAGGTTTTAAAAAAAAATTATAATATATTCACAAGGCATTACTAAACAATCTTTTAGAAAAAATATAGTTTTTAAGAACTATTTATTTTTCATTTAAATGATTTTTATTTTATTTTTACCCAATAGATAACTATGAAATTTTTGTTGACTATATTGTTTCATAAGATAGTTAAACCTATTTGTATCTACCATTTAGAAATCTATGTGATAACTTTTATGTTAAATAATATTATTAATAGTATATTATTGTACGGTAAAACTTAGTCTTGCATGTAACATAAGTTATTAGAGAAACTCAGTGTTGTGTGAAACACAGGATAATCTCATCGTTGTTTGTAATGAATGATAAAATCATAATTTCATGTAACAAACTCTATCGAACACAGTGTTATTCTTTTAAAATTTTGTGGTGCTACAACCATCACATTAATTTTTCACATGATTACTGCTTGTTCTAAGCATTGACTAAAACCAAAAAACTAAATTTGAGTATAAAACCTTAATAATTAGAGTAAGAAATCACATGATTATGAAAATAATTCCCAGTAAGTCCAAAATTATGCAACCTTATTTCAACCCATGAAACTTTAATTTCCTCATATATAATAATGGTTTTTCATAGGTTGTGATAGATTTTATCCACATAATCCTCATAATGGATCATAAAGAGAATGTGAATTAACCAAAAAATATCCCTCGAGAGTGTCTATCCACGAATGATATCTTGTAGATTGAGTTAATACCCAATTCATCCCATTAATATTTTTCTCCCCTACTTGTGCATATTCTACTACTCTCTACTTCCTAGTATAAAGAAAATGATGTGTTTTCTAGAAAAACAACTCACGTTCCTTTAATATAATGTAGTATTCTCTCTAATACATTTGATTATAATAATATTTTTCACTAAATTCTTATAAAAATAATAACAAAAAATAACTAAACTAGGTTCTGATATCAACTAAGGTATCCCAAGCATAACATTTATGAATATTACATCATTTTTTATAAATATTAAATACAGATCATAAAAATACATAACCTAACCTAAAAAGGTTTTCTTTCCTTGGATACTAAATACATGATCATCTTATTTAATACTAGATCTAAAAAACTCCTACAATTTTATTCTAAAATAGTAAACTTACAAGGCATGACCAATTTAAACCCATTCTTTATAACCTAGGGAAAAGAAACATAATAAAGGGTGAAATCAGATTCTCAGTAAGGGTAAACATGGTAGATATCGATCATAATAGAGGATAAGATCATTATAAGGGTATAATGACATAAACAAGTGAATTTTATAAATATAAATGATTCATTCAAATAATATTTTAGACTATAAACTCCAAAATCATTTCTTTTCTAGAATCATGATTAATAACGGTGTCAGAGAAGATATCAACATTCAAGAGTCATAACTTAGGTATGTGGAATAATAAGCAAAGGGAATAATAGATTAAAAATAGATATTTAAAATATTTTATATTCATAATACTTTGGGAATAGATAGAATAAATAACACTCAACATCAAAATGTTGACATAGCTATTAAAAATAATGTCTAAACATAAACTTGTGAGCATATATAGAAGAAATAATAATCCCACATTAAAATATAAACTTAGTTATTCAAAATCCTTAACAGACATATCATTATAGTCTCATGAGTTATATATATATAATATTAATCATTTAATTGGAGGTATATAATGTACCCACCAATCATATAATGAAAACCATACATATGCCTTCCACAATTTCATGAAACATTCATCCTTTCATCATAGCATAGCCCGTGGAAAAGATACGGGTTCCACAAACATTTAATCATAACAAAATATTATGAAACCTAGGAAAATATCATTGATTTTGTCTTTAGATATTATCCAAAAATAAGAATAATAAATATAAAATGAATTTTGCGTTGATAAAAAATAACTTTAAATGTTTACTTGAGCATTTCTATGAAAACAGAGGAAATATCCTTTTCGTTTAGTAATATTAAAACTAAAAAACATCAGAATATTGAGAAAAATAATTTCTATTATTAAAAACAAGTAAGAATATACATTTATCTTTAAATAAAATTGAGGTTTTGATGGTGTTAAATTCCAATCATGTGGTAAACATAAAACAATATTCCCTTCACACTTTTGGAAAACAACTCCAAAAGAACCTTGTTCAGAAAATGATATGAATATTTCCATTAAAACATTGAAAATAATGTGAAATATAGTTAAATATTACCTTAAATATTATTTTTATCATAAAAAATAACATTCTTGAAATAATTTTAAATAACATATACATGGATGAAATAATTGGAAGACTAAAGTTAAAATAAAGACAACTTTATTAAAAAAACATTTTCTCAATCATTTCATTTTCCTAAGAGATGAGAATCAAAGGTAAACATAAAATCACTAAAATTAAACAGAGAATAAAAAAATTGGTTTAATCTATAAATATCATATAATATAACTCAATGTATTTTTAAGATAGAAAATCTTGAAAGGAAATGAGATTGTATCAAAAATCACTTACCTCATGTCATATCCTTCTTCGTATGCGATCAAACCTCCAATATAATAAATATAGATTTATTATACTCATATACCAAAAATATAATCATATATATTTTTATATATAATTCCATTATAATTTATTATTAATATTTTTATTATCAATTCTTCATCAAAATTGTTATTCGGTTGAAAAAAGGTCTTTTTTCATGCAAGTTTTAGTACAACATTTTCGGTTATTCCACTTTGGTCTCAAATAAATAAACTATAGAATATTAAAAAAATACATAAATATAATATTTATTCATTTTATATAGTTTTATAATAATATATAAATAATTAGTGGTGAAAAATGTATCACAACAATTCAACGAGACAGTAGTCTGTACATATGCACAAGTGATTTTTCCACTTTTTGATGGATGGAACAAAATAAAGGTAAATAAAAATTCAGATTCATATAATTATTATTATTGTATCATAAATATGATATAAATTTCATTAAATATACCATCATTACCATCCATATAAATTTTAAATGAAAAAAAGAATCACAACACTTCGTGGAGGTGGTAGTCCACAAATACACATGAGCAGCGTTATCATTTTCCAGTAGAGAAAAAACTAAGAAGGTATAAAATATATTTTAATTCAATAAGAATAATCATTTCATAATTATATTATATAAACATTAAATCCATCATAATATCCATCCATGAAATGTGTTTATTTAAAATTAAATTCATCTCTTCCTAGATATAGTAGTGTGTACAAATGCACAATCAATTCTTTCATTTCTCAATGGATGGGAAAGGAGTTGAAAATGGTTGTTCCATAATAATAAAAACATATCATTATATTTATTATTCTAGATTAATTATTTTAGTATGGATATAACATATTTATATTAATTGTGAAAAGAAATAAACCTTGAAAGAGTCGAGTAATGCAACTAACACTTCCCACTTCATCTAAATATGTTGAGAGGCCTCCTTTGGATTACATCTTATTCCCTTCTAAAATTGTCTTATGATAAAAAAAAGTCTAAAAAATTAAGGGAAGGTGTATATAAATTTTTATTCCCAGGATTTATAGAGATATAGATATCAAATTTTTTTATTAGTGAAAGAGGAGAACTTCCCTTTTATAAGTGAAGAGATGCACACACATGGAATTAATTAAAAAAATTAAAAAATCGAATTCACAAACTATAAAAAGTGTAAAAAAATAGAACAAATGTTGGACATAAGATAAAATGTGTTATAAAAAATAATTAATCAATAATATTAATATAATTTTAAGATCCATTTTTACCCATATCTCATAGTTTAACACTATGGTAAACTTGTTTTAACCATAACCGTTGAAAAAAAAAATTAATGTTTTCATTGTTCGTTATGAAAAAAATTGAACTATTTAAAAAATTAATAAATTTTGATTCTAAATATATAAAATATTTTATAAAATTCAATTTTCATAAGAGGTATAAATTAATTTAAATATAATCATTCAAAACTTAATAAAACCAGTTTTTAGAAAAATGCATTTTCAAGCATAAAATTGAATTTATTCCAATTAATTAACTAGTAATAACTATTAAATTAATATTTAAACATTTGAATGAATATATAATCTATACACTTCATTAATATCATTCATCAATGGTGATTAATTTAAATAATTAATATATAAACACAATACATGAATAATAGCATTTTTTATAAAAAAACATATCATTTCACTTTTGAAATATTTTATTTTCATTTCTAACCAATTTATAAATAGTGAATATACTTTCTATATCATTAAAAAATATTTTTTATAATTTTATTACATTAAAAAAATTTAAAATAAGATAAGATAAGTTTAATATAAATAATTTTAAAATACAACAACCTTGTTTGCCTAGATTCAGTGGTTACTTTATTTTATTAGTATTGGGTATAGGTGATCACATCTAAAAGGAAAAAATAGTTTAGTAGTCTTTGAAATTTGAAAAACACTTGGATTTTAAATTACATATTTAAACATAGAATACAATTTAGTTTTTTATTTTAAAAAGTTGTAACATTCATTAGAATATCCTTGTTTATAAATAATAATACACATCCTAGGATGATAAGTAAAGAAAACAAAATAAAGGGGTGAGCTCATTTTTCTTAGTAAGGCTATGCATAAAGCTTATACTAATAAGGAATTAATAATAAGGAAAGAATAAATGATACTAAAATAATACCATATAAATAATCACAGGAGATTAAAAAATATCCATGGATATCATAACGACTAAAATAATTACATAGTCCATAATAACTAATTTCATAAATATGTAATAAATAATTTTTTACTTTTGAAACATAGTGTTTGGGTATCATTCCAAGAAATCTTACATAAATGTGTAACACAATTTCTAAATACCCAGTAAAATTTGTTATATGATACCCACTGATGCATTGAGGGGATATGTAATTTTTGGCCCCAACTTTCACATAATAATTCTAGTGCATTATAAATATGAATAAACAACACTAATTTGTCAAAATTCCTTAAAAATCAATCTTTGTCTGCATTATAAGAACTAGAATATAAATAAATAAATACTTCCCCTAATAAAAATTATCATAAGCCACATAGAAAATTATATTAGACTTTATCATTAGATTATATCCTTAGTAAATCATAATATTCAACAAATTACATTTACATAAATGAAAATACTTTCAAAAGTCTACTAGAAATTTTCTTGAGTGAAATACTATTTTTCAATTTGAAATCACATATTTATAATATAATAATTTCCCAAAAATTTAGGAAAAAAATTCTTTAAAAATAACCTCTAAAATTTATAAAGTAGTCTTCAATTAAATGAGTGGTAAAAATGGTGATAAATTATATTCATGTAATTTAACTTAAAAAATATTCCCTTCACACTTTTGTAAAAAGTTCAAAAAGTACCTTGTTTTGAAAAATATAAAAAGGTTCCTTTAAAAAAACTTTATAAAAATTAAAAAAAATACTTAATATTTTATTTATAAAATCATTTTATAATGTTTTAAATCATTATTTTTGGCATCTTAAATAAAATATGGACTTGGAATAGAATGATTAATGACGGAGTAAAAAATACTAGGTCAACATTCTTTAAAAACATTATTCTAATATCATGAGTACCTAGAGAGAGAAAATGAATGGATATTATTTACATAAATAACCTGAGAATAATAAAATATATTGATTTTAGGATATACATATAAAATAATACCCCTTTTAGAGACTTAAATATAAACAATTGTAAATAATGATGAGATCGTGAAATAAAGTCTCACCTATGGTTCGATTTTCTTCATATAAGTCTGAACCTTCTATATAATAAAAATATATTTATTATAAATTTATTAAAAACCTTACTCATATTCATCATACCACATATTTTTTACTTGTAACCTTTTATCCCCCAATTGCTGAAAATTATTTGACAAATCATTTTTCTAAGTAATAACTGCTTCATTTTTCATCTATGTTTGGGTTCCATAGTTTCAATACTTGTACTTTGATCATGGTTACATCATCTCCATAATTTTAATCATGATATAAATATCATATATATTCATTATATATATATTTTTTAAATTATTATTATATAAATATAAATAGAAATTAATTGTATCGTTCAAGTATATGGTAGGTCGTACGTATGCACGAACATTGTTTTCACTTTTCAATGGATTGAACGAATGAAATTTAAATAATAATTAAACTTTATAGAATAATTATCGTTTCATATATATCATATATATTCTTTAAACATACCCTTACTACCATCTATATAAATCAGAAATGAAAAATGAATCACATCACTTCATGGATGTGGTAGTCCACACGTACGCATGAACGACATTATAATTTTTCATTTGATAAAAAAGAGGGAAGATAATGGTGGTTTCATACTAATAATAAAATTTAAGTATATTTAGGATACATAAGTTATTATTTTATGATAAATACCACATATTAAGAGGAATTAAAATAATATGTAAGAAAAGTGGTCGGTCAAGACGATTACCTCTTCTTTAAAAGAACAACATTACATCTCCTCTTAAGGACCCTAGGGTTAGTGTTTTGAAAAAACAATCAAATTAAATAATGTTTATAAGTATTTTCATATGATAAAAAAATTTAATTTGTTGATCTGGGTTGCTCAAAATTTTGTAAAGAATAGAGGTAAGGGGTTTCTTTTTGTTAAATAAGGAAAGGACATAGTAGTAATTGCCAAAAATATTGAAATTTAACTAAATAATTTTAAAGAAAAATGATTCTGAATAAATAGATATAATAAGATAGGGTAAGAGATAGTTTAAATATAATAAATAAAAAATTAAATTCATAAATGTTTATGTGGTATTTTAAACCTTATATTTTGTTTTAACCCCTTCATTAACCCATTTTAACCGTAATTGTGGTAGTGACATTTTGAATCATAAAGGGATATAATTTTAATTATAAGGAAAAAAATTTCCAATAAATATAAAAGGGATGAAATTTTAAACTATACCATATCATACATGTATTCTTTTAAATGTTTAATATTTCTAAATAATTTAATAAAATTTTATTTTCTTAAATTATCATTCATTTCATTTTTGATACTATTCATTTAATTCGACTTGAAATATATCAATAAAAATATTAAATTTAAATATAAAAATTTCAAAAATCCACAATTTGATATATATATATATATCTAAAAAAGTTGTTGAAAACATTAATCCATCCAAATTTTATTAATTTTAATGTTTTTAAAATCATTTATTTTCTATTTTTAAATTTAATAAATATTTTTTCGGCATTATGTAAGCATTTAAAGTAATTTTATAATCTGTAAAATTTAGGAATAAATTACCATTAAAAAATAATTTAATTATTCACAAAAAAGTCTATAATATTCACTAAAAACTTATTTTCATCCCTATGTGAACATAACATAGATTTTTAAAGTCAAGAGAGTGATTCTTTTTATTTTTCTTAACATAAAATAATATAAAGGTAAATACAAAATAAAAATATAACCAAGGGGAAAAAATTCAAATAAATGGGTGAAAATGAACAAAATTAACACATCCAAGAGGATAAAATCAAGTGTTAATGAAATTTTAAAGCCTAATCACATTAGTTTTTAACCATAATTAATCGATTTACCCTTTAACAAGGTGATAAATTTTTTCATTTTATCTATTCATAATGACCAAAAATAAAAGGTGACTGTTTAACAAATTTTAACCCCCCATTATTTTAAATATGTAATACTTTGTTAAGATTCAATCTCTAAAAGTGGATGAAATTAATTTTAAAATAAGTGCACAAAACATGACAAAACTTGCTTTTTAGAAAAATATAATTTTAAAGTTAAAAATATATTTTTTCTAATATCATGACTGAAAAAACATTAAGATAAATTTAATTGAATATATTATACATAAATTTAATTAAAATCATTCACTAATAGTAATGAATTTATTTTTTTTAAAATATAAACATGTTTTGCGCATAAAACAGTTCTTCAGAAAAACATCGTCTTTACCATCAAATGGTTTTTATTTTAATTTCTAATAAATTTATAACTAATGAATTCATTACAAAAACTAATTTTTTCCTAATATATTAAATCCAATTAATATACACTAATTTTAATTGATATTATATAATGGTTATATTTACATAATATTTTAGTATTATATCACGGATCGTTTAAAATTTATTTTTTTGCAATACAAACTATCAAAAAGATTAAACATATTTTGAAAAGAATTATATCATAAAATATCAAATTATAATATTATAACCACCTAATAATAATTTTTCCCATAATATTCCATTACTCTAATATAAATAACCGATGATACATTAGCCTCATCATATCCTCGGGTTCCTGCATTGCTTTCTCAAATTTATGGTTTCACCACAAAACTTTAACCAAGTGATTGGTCTTATTTCATAGAACGTTCTACCTATAATCCAAAATCTTTATTGGATATTCCCCATAAAATAGATCTTTATCCACTGGTGTGCCGTAACCTGACCCTTCGAGGTTTGACTCATGACTACCCCAAGCCCACCTTCAATATGCCAGTGGCCGGTATCCAGTGTCAAGTAGCTATATCCCACAAATGGGAGGCATTACCCTAATGTATATATACACATGAACACAAAACCAATACCACGCAATAATAAAATGTAAAACAACTGAAACAATACAAGTATACATTTAATATACAATAATAGAGTACGACAGCAAAGTAATGAAAATAGAAAATGGGTTAAAAACAAACCGAACCAAAACTGTAAAAAGTCCAACTTACTCCATGGGAAAGGTCTAAGCCCAAAGTATGCTCCCAGTAAAAACCATGGTATTTCAATCTCCAAATACACTCCACCCACTCCCTATCCTCTTAGGACACTATCAAAAGGCTTGTCATCCTTACAAGATATGACATGTGCAAACAAATGTCGTCCAAGGGTGAGTACAACAATACTTAGCATGACACATAAAAAACACTACACATGAAGAAATAGGTATATTCATCTAAATAAAAGATATAATAACAAATTTATAACATAAAAAACCCAGATATACTAAATAAATCGATTATTCTATAAAGCTACCATAACCAACTATCATCCATAGGATTCTGCTCGAAGGAACACTTCTTCTAGAAAAGCTCACTCCATGAGCCATGCTATCATCGGAGACACTTAAAAAAGAGATATAGTTCGTTGGTCCCCACTAAAAGATAATTCACTAGTCTAATGATATTTTTATATAGAGATGGGTGTCATGCATAGAACCCTTGGGGGACACCACGAACCTAGTCTATATCAACCTGCTATTTTAGGGATCTAACATCAATAATTCCAAAAACACTAATGATGCAGCCTACTAGATAGAGGATCAGTTCCCTTCTCAGTGTGGTCACACTGATTCCACATACTTCCACTAGGGATCTAATAATTATAGAGGATCTCAAGGAGGGACACCAAAACTCTATATAAGACTCAGCCACTAGAGGGGATTACAATCATGTTATGTGGATGTAATTCCACATTGTACCCTTAAGGGAAAAGGACCAAGGTAATGCACTCAAAACAATACTGGTCTCAACTAAGAAAATGAGGAGACTCAATCACACTTTATGGTAGTACACGGAATGTACTAGGGGGTACATGGTAGGTCTATCTATCCTAAGTCTTGTCCTTGTGGAAGATCCTTACACGGAATATAATCATCATATAAACAGTGTATAGGAGCATATACACAGTGTGTAGTGATACACGGTATCATGCCCATTTCTCTTGGACGTTTCTTTGTACTGAATCCATGTCTTTGTACCGATCTGTGTATGCCAAGCTAGGTTTGTGTGGGAGTACACTGTGTGTCCATGTTCGTGTACTCCAACCAGTGTATGTGTACTCTCAAAGTACATGTTGATTATCTCAGGAGAGCCTACATGTCTTATAGGTCGGGACACACACCGTGTGATACCTATATCCAAACCAAAACCCTATCTACTGATCAGGGGTGTCCAAACACCACTTAATCCTAGATTACACATTATGTTTTGTGATATTTTCCAGAAATACCAGATCATCCTCTACCTACATCATTCGATCCTCCATCCTTTTATCCATCAACTTTTATGTTGCAAAACTCAAGATCTAGCCTTTTTTCTATGCTATCACTACATCAACATGTTTCATTGCTAGATGTTCTCACAAAACAAATTGAATAAACATTCTCCATTCCATGCGGAAGAACACTGAAGAAAATGAAATCAAGATTCATCCATCATATGAATAGCAATGTATCCATCATCACACATATGTCGTGTCATGATGATACCAGATCTATGATATCAGATATTTTCACCAAGAAATAGGTGCAGAACAATCGATTGATCAAGAATAGTAAAACCCTGATTCCAATGAAGAACGCTCATTGTGAAGCATAGAACTGGGGGAGATAATGTCAAAAAAACAATAAGAACGAACCTCGATCGATTTTTATGATTATATTGGTTTATTTTCGCTAGAATGACAATTGAATCTCTAAAAAACATAATCACAATAATTTATCCCACTAAATCCCCACAAAATAATCACATCCCATAAAATGAGTGATCCGCAAATAAATTTGATCATCGATTGATTTATGTTCATCACAAAAATTAAGAATGGGGAAGAGATACAAATAAAACACGCACACTACCTTGATTTAATATTATCACAAATCAAGGAAACTTACGTCCTTGTTGTTGTTGGTAAGATCTATCGAATCTGTGGTTGCATCAATCACTGATCCCCAATCTATTTTCGTTCACCTGAGATAAAATACTAGAACATCTCTCCAACATCTCTGCAATGTTTCTAGGGTTATGTGAATAACCCTTTAAATCCTCCATATCAATATATTTAAAGATTACTAGTCACTACATCAGAACAAATGAAATAAAATAATTTCATTTAATTTTTTTTATTTATTTCAACACTCATGATGACTTTTCTTTAAATTACCCATGTTGAATAATGTTATGTCATGCATAAGGTAAACAACCATTCTGAAATCTAAGGTTCCCTCAGATTTCTGATCTGACACATATTTATTAGTTATTCCTCTTTTTTAGGAAAACTACGTGTTGGTGATATTTAATATATTTGATATATTTTAAAAGTTTATTTCGGGAAAACTAAACCTCGGAATCACATTTCTTGTTAGTACCTAGTCTTGAAAATAATCCATATAATATCCAAAAACAATTCACGTAAAATCCAAGATGTTACATTCTCCCCACCTTCGGGACTTTTCTTCTGAAAATAGAAAAACTACTCAAATAGATAGGGGGTACTGGTCTCACATCTTGGTCTCCTACTCCCAGGTGCTCTGCCAATGTTTCTCATACTACCACCAAACATGAACAAGGGAAATAGATAACCCATGTAGGATCCTCCTCTGCATATATTCAACCTCCACCACATGTTCTGTAATGGTAGATCTACCCTTGATGTCCACCTTACCTCAATAGATAACATGTGATGGGTCATGAACGTGCCTCCTCAGTTGCGACATGTGGATGATGTTGTATACCCGGTCAAACTACGGTTATAGAGCTAAGTGGTATGAAACCTCACTAACTCAATGTAGAATCTTAAAAGGACCAATGAATATTGGAGATAGCTTTCCACCACAGCCAAATCTCCTCAATCCACATCGAGGTGATACCATCAGTAACACATGGTCTACCTCCTTGAACTCTAGAGGTCTTCATTTCCTATTAGGATAAGACTTCTAATGGATCAGCATAGTCTTCATCAACTTCTTGATTATCTACACCTTCTATGTATTATCTCACACCAACTCAAGGACCTTAAGTGATGGATGTCCTCGGTCGGTCTAGTAAAGTGGTGACTTGTAGGTTCACTCGTACCAATCCTCGAATGGTTTCATACTAATGGTGGAATTTTAGTTGTTGTTGTAAACAAAACCTACCAAGGGTAGGTGTTCCTCCCAAATCCAAACAAAGCCCAACATGCAATCCCGTAGCATGTCCTCCAATACCTGAATGTTCCGCTTAGCCTGGCCCTCGGTTTGTGGGTGGAACATTGTGCATAAGTGTAACTAAGTCCCTGAGTCTTCCTGTAATCTGATCCATAACTGGTACATGTAGTGATCATCACGGTCAAAGATGATCATCAAGTGAACTTGATGGAGTCGGACTATCTCATATATGTAGAGACATTTGAATCTATATACTAAACTCTTCTCCCAAAATTCTATAAATTTGGATGACTTGGTGAGTTGTTCTATGATCACCAAGATAGAATTGTTTCCTCTCGATGTACGTGGAAATCCCATCACGAATTACATGTATATCCCATCCCACTTCCATTATGGAACCTCAATGGGTTAGGTTAAACCTACTAGAACTTGGTTCTCATCCTTATCTTGTTGACAGGTAAGGCATCAGAAGACAAACTCAAAAACACATTTCTTCATGCATGTCCACCAAAACTAACGTTGGAGGTTTTGGTACATATTTTCCACGCATGGACGTATCACCAAAGGACATGTGTGAAATTATCTCATAACCTCCTCCCACAATGTCACTAGTTCCATCATCCGTCCTTGGAAAAGGATAGAATGCTCCCCACCTTATTAATGTCTATCTAAATCATGTCCAGTTGATATCTGAATATGTAAGGTCTAACAGTCGGTATATTTATATTGAGCATCCACGACACGCTATAGAATCATTGGGCTAATAACCATCAACTGAAGATATGAAGAACTATTCCTATCCACAAAGGACACAACAATGAGGCTAAATTCTCTGATCCCCCAGTCAATAACTGAGAATAAGATCTCCTACTGATGCTTGCTACCATGTTCCCCTTCCCAATAGTATAGAAAATATAAAGGTCATATTCCTGGAGGAAATCTAACCCTAGAGTATTTCTCAAGTTAAGATGCTTTTGAGATAAGATATACTTGAGATACTTTTGGTCGGAGTATATGATAAATCGCTCACCCATATGGTAGTTTCACAATATCATCAATGCAAAAACTAGTGCTACTGACTCAAGATCGTGGGTTACGTAATTCTTCTCATGTGGTCTCAACTGGTGTTAAACATATAAAATAACTTATTTCCTCTAAATTAGAAGAAAACCATGTATGTTCCTTGATTAATTGCATAATACTACGTACTTGACACCCTCCTCTAGTATCCTCAAGATGGGAGTGCTTGTCAAACTCTGCCTCAACTCTTGAAAGAACTACTGACACTTTTCTATCTATGCAAAAGGTTTTCAATTCCAAGTCAAGATTGAAAATCTTTTATCCATTCTAGAGAATTTGATTAGAAACCCTTAATATTATCCATCCAATCCAAGGAAACTCTGCACTTCCATAGCCCTCTTGGGTGGATCCCAAGAAAGTACTACCTCAACCTTCACTGGACCCACTATAACTCCAATTTTTGGGATGTTGTGCCCTAGAATCCAGACCCGTGAATCTAGAAGTAACACTTTGAGAGCTTCCCATATATATTGCGCTCTTTGAGTGTGTCCAAAACCATCCTCAAGTGTCTCACATTCTCCTCCTTAGACATCGAATAAATTGGGTTGTCATTGATTAATACTACCACAGACCAATCTAAGAAAGGTTGAAAGATTAATTTATGTGTCCCATGAACACTAGTAGGAAATTTTTCATTCCAAACGGCATCACCAAGTACTCATAGTGACCATAACAACATATGAAGGTTGTCTTTGATACATCCCTGTCTCATAGTCATATATGGTGATAGCTTGATTTGAGGTTAATCTTTGAGAACCATCACACCCCTCTCAACTGATCAAAGAGGTCATCAATTCTCATTAGTGGATAATTGTTCTCCATGATCACCTGGTTCAAGAACTCGCACTCCACACAAAACCTAATCCCCCCCATCTTCCATCTTAGAAAACAACATTGGGACTTCCTAGGGGGGGAGTTTGGTCTCACGAAGCCCTTATCCTAGAAGTCTTCCAACTACATCCTCAACTCTCTAATCTCTACAGGAAAAACCCAATATGATTGTGTGGATAGAAGTGTCATCACATGATGCATGTTGATGCAAAAATATACCATTCAACCGGGATTCAAACTTGGTAATTTTTTAGGAAAGATGATATCGTATTCCTCCACCACTACACGAAGCTAAGAACTCACATCATTCACTACAACAATGGTTAAGCTAGCCAACTGATGAGTAATCAGTTGCACCCTTTTATAAACAAGTCCATTCTATGCTACATGGGTTTCCATTTCACCGAAAAATGGAATCATGGTCCCTTCACTATACACAAATCGTATCCTTTTCCTAAAACATTGAATCTGGGCATGAACAATACATATTCCATCCATACCTAATATGAATCTGTAAGGCCTCATTGCTACAACAAAGAGATTTCAAATAAAACTCTCACCTCCATGTGTCAGGTCACACTATCATAACAAGTGAGAAATCACTGAGTCACCACATGTTAGGGTCTCTAACCACAAGGGTCGAGTCAAAATCTTAACGAGAATCTCTAATTCTTAAACCAGAGAAGTGTAAAGGATGGAATGATAAGAAAATGTGTCTATTAATACTACAGATAAAATATAAAACACATTTATTATATCTCTTATCATCCTTAAATCCTTAGTTTCATAGGTCTCTATAGCATACAGTTGGCCCCTTTCATTCCCCCCCACTCCCTGAGCCTAGAATGGACCACCTGGGGGTGTTGATGCTAATTGGTAGAACCTATAACTACCTCATGTTTCCCTACTTGTCCCTCTTCCATGTATTCCCCCCTATGAACCACCTTGCTCTTATCTTTTTCTATGTCTTTGTGGTCCCTAATATGTCTCTTGATCACCAGTATGATGGGTTGGGAAATATTGTTCCATATGTCTCAAGCAATCTCAATAGAAACATCGTGTATCCCTCAGATGATTTGATACACCCTGAGATCCCAACACCACTGAACCTAAGTCCAGGGATTTCCTCATGAAGCATCTAATATGGTTGGATCCATGTGAATATCATTAGGTAGCTGATGTTGGGGTCTCAACTGCATGGTACCTACTGTTAGCTCCCCCTACTAGGGTATACTCATCTAGAAAACTTTTTACCAACAAGGATCTCTTAAGAACTCCATCACAGGTATAAATTCTAAGAGATATCATGGATACCCTGATTTCCTAGCACAAACCCTACTCAATGGTCCACACCCTGAAGAACTGGTCTCATACCATACCCAAGGAGTAACGTGAGGGATCAGTAAACCTCACTAAATACACTTCCATGGTCATACTTACCTACTAGAGATGTAGGAGATTCTATATGTGTATTGATCACAATGTGGCCAGATACAACTCTTATCTGAAGAGATGCTCGAAGTTTTTCCAATATAGATTTGTCTCATCATGTGACTATGTCACGAAGCTCCACTATCTCCCCATAAATCCTGGGTGAAAATTTTCTGTAAGGACTACTATCTGATCAGCAGGAATCCTCAAAAAGCATAAAATAGAAGTTACTACCTCTAACCAGTATTCCACCTCCAAGGGATATGTTTCACATCGAAATCTAAGAAGTTTCTTCCCATAAAACTCATGCAATTCACTCATCCTGCATGCATCCTCAACTGGAAATGATGGCACTAGCCGCTGCTCAATGGGTGGTGGAATAACTAGTAAACCACCTAGGAATTCTATCTCTTGTACAATCCCCGGTATTGATTCTTTTTCACTAAGAGTATCATCCTCGTGATCATGTAGTGGAATCATGGTTGGCGGTCTATGTAGAGGAATCCATAGATAAAACAAGATTTACCCCTATCAGAAGAGTATATCAGGGGAGATTACTCAAGAATGACATGGAAAATGCAACCATTCATATATGATTCATGTACCAAAAATTGTCCCTGCAACAAAATGTTTAAATGTACCAAGTTGAAAGGTAGGTAATCAGAGTCCAAGTGAATGGATACACCGGCCACCACACCAACACTTGATTCCATGGCCTAAAAACCGATCTCAAAACACCAAAAATTGTTGCCCCAAACCAATATCATTCACTCGGGTCATAAAGTAGAACCAACTCCTCTAATACCACTCTTTCATGACCTAACTAGCCGAGGTCTGACAAGTGACTACCCCAATACCACCCTTAATAGGAAAGGGGATGGCGACCAATGCTTATTAGGCATATCCCAAAAATGGAAGGAATTATCAAAAAGTACTTCTACACATGCACACATATCCAAGCCCAGACAATGATGAAATGTAAAATAAATGAAACAATGCATGTATATATCTAAGATTCCACAACAGAGTACGATATGAAAGTACTGAAAATAGAAAAGGGGATAAAAACAATCTCAACCAATACTATTATGATACCAACCTTCTCTATGGGAGTGGAATAATTTGAAAGTTCCCTCCTTTTAAACACCTTGGTCTTTTAAGCTTCATCTATGCTTCACACGCTTCATATCCTCCAAGCACACCGCCAAAAGGGTTGTCATCTGCACAAGACACGATGTGTCTGGGAAAATCCTATGTATGGGTGAGTATCAAAATACTCAGAATGATAGCCCAAACACAATAAAAACAAATCACCAAGTATATTCATCTCAATAAAATATATAACAATAAACGTATTATAAAAACAATGCAGATATACTCAATAAAGATATCAATTTATAAGGCGTTCAAAACCAACTTTCATCCACTAGATTCTACTTGAAGAAATGATAATTCCCTGAGAAGTCACTCCATGACCCATAATATCATTTGAGACACACATAGAACAGGTCTAGCTTATTAGGCCCCTCCCAAAGAGAATTAAATGGTCTAAGAAGACCTTGATACACATAGTGGGGGTCACACCCAGAACCAATGGGGGATGCCATGAACCCAATATGGATTAACCTATTGTGAAGTGGACAGTATGTCAATGATTCCACCAACTCTACCAATTTGGCCTACTAAATAGAGGATCAATGCTCTCCTTAGGGATTTCAATTTGGTTCCACAAACTTAAACTTGGGAAATAAAAATGATAGAGGATCACACACGAGTCTCATGGAGGGATTCCATAACTCTATCTGAGACTCAGCCTCTATAGGGAACACAATTCGGTGATTTGGAAGTAATGTCACACTATAACCCTAAGAGAAAAGTACCAAGGTAATAGACTCAACCTATATTGGTCCAAACTAAGAAAATTAAGATCCTAAAGAACTCTTTATAAGAGTACATGGCATGCCCTAAGGGGTACACAGAATATCCAGCTATCCCAAATCATACCCATGTGGAAGATACATACACGACATGTAGTACAGATATACACGATGTGTAGAAGGATATACACAATGTATAGAGACACCCAGTAACATGATCGTGTCACATGGCCAGGTTTTTTTTTCCAAAGTTGTGTCCATGTGATGGCCCGTGTATTATAATCCATGTTTATGTGGGAGTACATGGCATGACCGTGACTATGTAATCCAACCTATGTTTGTGTACCCTCCAAGTACACACCATGTATCCAGGGAGGTACCACATGCCTTGTAGGTTGGGACACATGTTGTGTGATACCTGTCTCATACCAGAAACCCTATCCATAGTCCAGGAGTCCCACACACCATAAAATCCCAAATTACATGCCGTGTTCTATTGGATATTATAGAAATCAAAGATCTCCCTTCGCATGCCTAAACCGATCCTCCAGCCTCTGATATGTTGACTACCTTAACAAAAAAACTCAAGACCTAGCCTCTTTTTCCATGCCATCCGCAAATCAACATGTTTCATCACTAGATATTCTCACAAAAGGGATCCAATCGAAGTTCGTTGTTCCGTGTCGAAGAACATTTAAGAACACAAAATAGGAAATCATACATCATCTGAATAGCTCTGTCCCCATCATCACACCTTCATCGTTTTTTTTCAATCATATATGTATTGTATTGAATCATTTCTACAAGAAACAGTTGTACAATGATCGATTAATCGGTCATAGTCAAACCCTATGTGAAAGGAGGAACTCATGTTGTGAATCATGGAACTAGGGGAGTGAAGCACAAGAAAAAAACAAGGGGAATGAACGTTGATTGATGTTCGAGTATATCATGGTTTGTTTCTATTAGAATAAAAACTTAATTACTCGAAAATTTAATCACAATAATTTATCCCGCTAAATACCCTCAAAATAATCCAAACTTATAAGGTGACTGATCCATAAATCAATCTATTTATCAATTGATTTATGTTCATGAAAAAAATTAAGAATGGTGAAAAATAAAAAAAACACCCTACCACTATTTTATTCAATCACTAAAAAATAACTAATGAAAAATCATTATTTTTGGAAATATACATTGAATATGAGGTTGCGTCGATCATCAATCGATGATCTGTCATCGTTCGCCTAAGTGAGAATCCTATAAGATCTCTCCAGAAGCTCTCCAATATTTCGTGGGTTATGCAGCTAACCTTATAAATCCTCGATAATAATTTATTTAAATATTTATAGTCATTTTTTCAACACAAAATGAATAAAATAATTGCATTAAATTATTTTATTCATTTTAAAGCTCATGAATACTTTTCAACAAACGACCTCTATCGACTAATGTTAAGTCACACCTTGGGTAAAACCATCATTATGAACTCAATGGTGCCTTCATATTTCTCATTCAGACACCTATTTATAATTTATTCCAATTTTTCTGGAAAACTACATGCACGTTTTATTTAATGTGCTATAAATTTTATTTGGTAACATCGGGCCTCAGAATCACAAACAATCTCAGCACCTGGTCTCAAAAATAATTCATTTAACAACCAAAAATAATATATTGAAAATAAGATACATTACATAGCATGTCTTATGAGTTCCATACATGTGAAGGATCATATATGTACTTCCTCCAAAGAGATACATGGAACAGATCATGAACTTGAGAGAGATTTTGTGGAATCACCAAGTGATAAGCTACCATACCGATATGATAAAGAATATCAAATAGTCTAATATACCTTGGAATAAACTTTCCATTCTTCTTGAATCTTGTTACCTTATTCTAGGAAGATATTCATAGGAGAATTTTCTCAACAACTTCAAACTCAGGTATCATTAATTCTTAACATTATAACTATTTTATCAACATTGAGATCCCATTATCTGATATTGAATGGATCTAAACTTATATTCAATTTCATCAACTTTATTAGGTCTCAATATACTACTTTATCTAACCTCATCCCAACACATTGGAATTCTCCACTTCCTTACATAGATATTTTCATGACAAGCCATCCAAATGCTTGAATGAAACAATTATTATAAGAAAATACCCATCAAAAGGAATTTATTGATCCCAACCACCATTAAATTCCATATATAATTCTCTTAACATGTATTCAGGAGTTTGAATGGTCCCCTAAAACTAACCATATATATAAGGATGATAAGAAGTATTGAAACTCTATTTTGTATCTAGAGATCACTGAAGTATTTTCTAGAACATCAGGGTAAACTATGAATACCTATCAAATAAAATAGAATGTGGTACTCCAAGAAACCAAACCACTTCATTTATGTATATTTTGGAAATCTAAAAAAGAGAAAAATATTCTCTAATAACAATGAATTATGATGACATCATAAGGTGATCAACTACAAACCAAATTGAATTATTTCTTTTCAATGTTTTGGAGAGTCTAATGAGAAAATCCATGGTGAGTTTTCCTATTTCCATTCAGGTATAGGTAATAGTTGTAACAAACCCTTAGATTTCAGTATCTCATTCTGAAATTAATAACATAGAAGGCACCAAGATATATACTCTATAATATCTCTTTTTATCTTATCCCCATATAAATACTATTTTAGAACACTATACATATTTTTTCATCTAGGATTAATATAAAATTATGAACTATGAGTTTAATCCAACAAATCCTTTTTCAAGTCTGGAATATATGAGGTACATACTCGATTATTGAAACTTATTATTTGTGCATGATCATTGTTTAACTTAGGAATATTCTTCAACATCTTCTACTGCATCTTTTTAATCATATCATGGATGGATGGTTTAATATTAATTTGAGAAAGATAAGATATTTCCAATTTCCTCATGTTTTCAATATCTATATTCTTAGAATCCATAAATATTGGATCTCTTTCAATCCTCATCATTGAAAAAAAAATAGCATGGTATTTCAGACTAAGATCATCATCCACCTTGTTTTCCTTCATATGGTGGTAATGCATTGAACAATCATTATATTTTATCAACTCCAACCATCTTATTTTCTACAAATTCAACTCATTCTATGTAAATATATACATTAATATTTTATTATCAGTATATTTCACACATTTCACTATATAGATAATTCTTCTACATCATCAATGTGAACATTATCACTTCCAACTCTAAATCACAAGTCGGGTAATTTTTCTCATGAAATTTTAATTAACAAGAGGCTTGTTTTATCAATGTTTCGTTATACATAAGCACGCATCCCAATTCTTTATTTGATGCATCAATAAGGTTAAAAAACCCTTCTCTATTATAGGTTAGAGTAAGAACAAGTGTGTTGACCAACCTTCTCTTCGGTTCTTTGAAACTCTCTACACATTCATCTGTTTATAAGAGTATAACTCCCTTTTGAGTCAACAAGGTGTGTGGAGAAGATAGTCATGAGAAATATCTCAAAAATAGTTATTAGTATCTATCCAGCTGTAGAAAATAGTAGATTTAAATTACCATGGTTTTTTATGACATTTTTCAATAACTTTTTTCTCTAATAGATCCACTGATATACACTCACATGAGATTGTATGAACCAAGAATGAAACATTCTGAAGAGAAATTCAGACTTGGTAAATTTAGAAAACAACTTCTCCTTCCCCAAGGTCTTTAAAAATATTCTAAAAAATCATGGTCTTATTTTATCTTTAAATATATAATAATTTTTCCTATAAAGACTTTCAAAATTTGATCAAGGTAATCTCTAAAGACTCAATTCACTAAATCATTGAAGATAGAAAGGTCCTAGGTAATTCCAAATGGCATTACTATAAATTTATAATGATCATACCACCAATGGAAGGATGTTTTGGGTGTATCCTAATTTTTAATCCATAGCAGTTGATACCAATATAAAATATCAGTCATGAAAAAATATCGATAATAGATGCAAAGATGCATTGACACATTTTTCTTCTTAATAAAAAAATAGTTTCATCCCATGGAGAAGCACTAGAACAAAAAATCACATTTCTAGATTTTCGTGGAGTTACGTCTTCAATTCTTACAACTCAATTAGGTCCATTATAGATTGAGTATTTGGAATAGGCAAAGAACCAGGTATGAGTTATATTGAAAACTAAACTTCATTATTCAGGGGAGAACTAAAAAAGTCTTCATGAAATACATTACCATATTCCTAAAAAGTATGTTCATTTTAAATATTGTTTTTCTCCCCATCCATTTTAGATACAAATCCCTCATGAATAGATAGAAAACCCAATATTATATAATTAATTTTAATTGGGTGTTTAGGTTAATCCTTACACTGATAGATGATTGAAGGTTGATTCAAAATATCTAATGTGACTTCCCTTCCACAAAAATTGATATGGAAGCTATATTTGGAGAGAAAATCCATACAAAAAATTACGTCAAATTTTAAAAGAGGAAGAATAAAAATTATCATTGTTAAATAATTCCCACAAAATTCTATCAAATAATATTATAGACTTGAGGTACAGTCATCCTACCATTAGGATTTTTCACCACAAACTAAATATCTATTTAGTGATTTAGTGATGCAATACCCTCGGAAACTTAATATATAAAAGAACAGGTGAAACTCGAATCAAATAAAACATCTTTAATCCAAGAGTGTGTGATAAGTTTATATTTCACTGTATTTTGAGGAACTTGAATGTTGATTGTAGTAATTACATAACCTTGGGCTTATTCCATTGGCTTCTTTTGTTGTAATTACCCATGTGTTTGGAGAATTGGATGGAATATTGAATTATCTACTTATAGATAAAGTACTATAAGTTTATGGATTCTCCCTTAAAATTTAATTCTTGAGAATAATTTCTTTTTCTCTATAATTGAATCCAAATTTTTTCCTTTTAGGCATGATAAAAAATTATAATTTTTCTTTTTCCCCTTATCTATTTTTTCCTATAACATCCTATTATTCTCTTACTTTCCTTCAAATATATAATACATAGATAATTATTTCTCTATCTTGATATAACACTATATTATATCCTTATATTATTAGAATGCTAGGGAGACTAGTGGCATTATAAATATTCTCTTAATACCATAAAAGAAACTATCAATATTTCTCTTTAGACTACATATGCAGTATGTAACATACCTTTCAAACCTTGTCAAGTTATCTTTATAGTTAGAAACATTTTATTCTTCCTTTTGTCTTATACTCAAGAAATATCTCTCAATATCAACTCTTTAATCATGAGGGAACTATTTTTCTAATCAAAGTTCCATAGAATCTATTCATTCTATTCTATCAATTTCCTTCTCATACTTAGTGTTTTGAATCAATGGCCAGCATTGATCTACATCCTCTAAGAAATAATAAAATTCCATGAAAACCTTCTATATTTTATTACATCCCAATCAAATAAATATATTCTCCAATGAACTTATCCATTTCTCATTTATAAATGTATTTTCAGTTCCATTTAATGATGGAGGTAATAGGTGCATAAAGTGGAATAACATTATTACATCACATTTTAGATCATTAGACTGAGCTATATGGGAAATGTTATTATTTATAACCTAATTCATTAACCCCAATATAGTTATAATTTTATCAGATCTATATGTAGCTCCATCTTCAACTTCAATATCTTACTTAGGAGGGAAATCCCAACATAGATTACATACATTGATACATTTTCCATTCGTTTCTTTAGACACCATTTATAAAGAATGGAATATACTCCCTTAGATCATAAATTTATTACTTATAATATATAATTTCAAAACTAGTGAAACACTTAACATAAATTGGAAATTTTATGTATAGATATTATCATAATAATAAACATGGTTTCATAGGGAATATTCTCAAATCATGAAAATATTTTCAAATCCACCATAATTTTTTTTAAATAAAATTAAAATTAACCCAAACATATCCCCCTAGAGTTTTAAAATAGGTGTATATTAATAGAACACTCATTTTACACTATATTGATGGACGATATACAATCGATCAATTATTTTGGGGATGTTACCCATATATGAATTTGTGCCAAAACTATGTCTAATTTTTTTATCTAGATATGGATGTATTTCTTGGAAACCACATATTCTCTACCTTACTAAAACATTAGTATATTATCCTATACTAAGACCTATCCCAAAAGTCATACATTGGGTAATATTCCTTAATCTATGTTTTTATAGATCCAGTTCCATGAGTTTCTACTAAACTACCTCTGATACCAATAGTAAGGACCCCAACCCCAATAGCCCAGATCTGGTGGTTAAATTATTACATTATTACTATATATAATAAAGCACATCCTAAAGGGATAAATAGGTTAGTGGTATTGGAAAACTAGATATATACCTTAATTTCAAATTAAATTTTAAAAAATAAAATCCAACATAGTATTTTTTGAGAAAATCATTGTTCCCTTTAGAATATCCTAACATATCATTCATAATACATTGTCGAGGCCTTGTGCCAATACAACCTACAAAAATAGGTAAGGCCTCATCCAAATACTCAATCTATTTTTCATAATGATACCTACCAATTCATAAAGGGAATATGTAATTCCAATCCCCACCCATAATTTTATAAATAAAATTAATTCCTCATATTAATAAACTAAACAACTTTACAAACATTCTTCAAAGATTAATAATTATTCGTGTTTAAAGATCTAGCAAATGGAATATCAATATGTTCCCCTACTAAACTGATTATAAAAATTTATATAAATATAGTGTATAGTATCATTAGAAAATAACCTCCTTAAATAATATGATTCAAAAAATAACATTATGATATATGTAAATAATTTCAACATATTATATGAATGTTTCTTGAGAAAAATACCCTTTTTTAGTTTGAAATATCTTATCAAAAATCAAAAAAAAACCCAAATATTAAGGATTTTTTTTTGAATTTTAAACATGTAAATTAAGATTCAAATCAATGAAAAATCATAATAATGGTCAATTACATTCATGTCTTAAATGTTAGAAAACCTTCATTTCAATCTTTTGTAAAAAGAATAAAAGGTAACTTATTTAGAAAATTACATGAATATTCTATTGAAACCATTTTTTAAAAATTAAAACATGGGTAAAAATTAATTTTTAAAATAATTATAAATTTTTTTAAAACATTATATTAGAAATTTTAACGAAAAATGGACCTGGAAGAGAATGATTCCTCGCAGAGTACAAAGTATAATATCGGTTCTTCATAAAACAAATTATAGTATCTTGAGTACATAAAGAGAAGAAAATGAAAGTAAATCATGAAATTCAGGTAAATAAACATAGGATAAGAAAATATATTTTGTTTAATATAGAAAAATTAAATAATACCTCCAGCATAGACTAAAATATAAACCATGCCTAATAATGATGCGAAAGTGAAATAAACACTTAGCTTGGGTTCAAATTTCTACATATGTGTATCATCATATTTTATAATAATTATAAATTTATTATAAATATATTTCATAAAAAAAAATATAGCATACTATATATTATTTATATAGATCCTTTTATCACTCGTTTATTAACAATTCATTATTAAAATCATTGTTTCAGTTTATAATTGCCTCGTTTTTCATGTATGATTTGGTTCAATAATTTCAATCCATGTACTTTGATAATTTTTCCATCATATTATGAATTTAAATAATTATAAAAATATCATATGTATTTATTGTAATCCATAATATATAGAGATATAAAAAATTACAATGTTCAAGGAGATGGTATGTCGTACATACGGATGAACGTTGATTTCACTTTTCAGTGAATGGAATAAATGAAATCTAAGTAATAATAAACCATTATAGAATAATTATTATATATTATATATCATGTATATTTATTAAATCAACAATAATTTCTAACCATGTATATTTTAAATGAAAAAACGAGTTGCATCACTTTGTGGCAGTGGTAGTCCACACTCAAGCACGAGCCACATTGTCATTTTTCGTTTGATGGGAAATAGGATGGATATTGTTTTTCTATCATCATAATAATATTTTGATATATTTAATATACTATTGAAATTATTTTATGATAAATAACACATATTTATAAGAGGTAAAATCTGGAGTAAAAAAAGAAAGTGATTAGTTAATACAATTACATCTACTTTGAAAGAACTCCATTAGATCTCCTATTAGGGACCGTAGAGTTGGTGTCTTGAAAATAAAAAACTTATAGAACATGGATAATGATTTTTTTAAGATAAAACGATAGGTCTTGGTTGATCTAGGTTAATTGGTGTAAATATGAGAGGGAAGGGGTGTTATTTTATAGGGGAGGGAAAGGACACACTTGTAATTACAAAAAGATGAAAATATAACTAAGTCATTATTAATATAAAAGCTTATAAATGGAAATAGATTTTAATATAAAGTCGGTATGGTATAAATATTATCAAAAAATAAATTTTTTATATGTTTATGTGGTATTTTGAACCTTATCTTTTGTTTTAACCACTTAGTTAACCTATTTTATTATTTACCACGATAAGGACTTTTTCAATCATAAAAGATAATAATTTTAATTATATGGTTAAAATTAGCCCATAAATGAAAAATTGATGAACTTCAATACTGTATGTAATCCTACTTAACCTATTTATATATTTTTATGATTTTTAAATATTAATGTCTCATATTTCCCATGTATTATTTTAAAATATTATATAGATTAATTTTGAGATGAGGCGCTGAGACGTCGTGCGATTCTGAGACCCTATGTTTCCCGAATAAATGTTTGAATAATATTATAATATTAAATATAAATCCCTTGATTTTTTCGAAAAAAGTAAAATAACTTATAAATGGGTGCACATATAATAAATCTAATGGCGTCATTGCGTTCAAAGAAGTGTCTTTACCATAGGCACGACCTAAGATCAACCTTCGTGAGTCAGCTGTGAAAAGTAGTTTCAGGCATTTTAATGAATGAAATAAAATAGGAATTTATTTTATTTTCTCTATTTCATTGACACAGTGACACTATGACACTAATGTTTTTTAAGTAATCCTTTAGGTAAGGATCCAGGGTTAGGCTCATAACCTTGGAATTATCTATAGGCTCTAGAGAGAAACCATGGATAATTTCTCTCGACTGTGACAACATAGACTTAGATCAGAGATCGTTCTTGATGGATCATTCCAACAATAACAAATATCAAACATAGAATGATCCAATTCCTTGGTAGTATGCATTATTTTGGATTTATTTCCCCATTATCAGATTCAACAATCAACGCTGCTCAACCAACAAACAGGTTGATCAGCAGTTTGATCATTCTTTGTGGGATGGGATATAATCTATGGTATTATAGGGGATTTATTATTTAATAATTAATTTTATTTTTTCATCATTATTAGGGGAATTGATATAATTCAAATTGAACAACGGTCGAGGCTTGTTCCTTAGATTTTTTCCTAGTGTATTCCCCCTATTTTCTACTCGTGTTGTTCATTCA
Organism: Viscum album; assembly: GCA_963277665.1. Taxonomy (NCBI): domain Eukaryota; kingdom Viridiplantae; phylum Streptophyta; class Magnoliopsida; order Santalales; family Viscaceae; genus Viscum; species Viscum album. The sequence goes on from OY728146.1 coordinate 954,830,030, forward strand.
TCGGCATGTTTATGAATGAGCGATCGTTGCACCTTCATTTATTGTAAAAATCATCCAAAATTTATGATCCAATATTAGGAAGACATAATGGAGGTCTAATAGTAATGGTGAAGGATGAATCAAAGTGATTCAGTAGAAACTGTTCTTCAAGTAGTTTGTGTTGAGATGAATTTAAACGGATTTATGAGCCGATTGAAAGGAAGAAACTCTTTGATTCGATGTTGTGATGGTGATATGAACTTATATATGAAGTTTCTTGGTGAAAGGACTATTGGATTAGAACTTGAGAGATCATTTGAGGCATGGGAGGATGAACACAACAATTCTAGAAATTCCAGAACACACAGGATGTATTATAGGCTACATGATATGTGTTCATCATCGAATCACTCAGTGTGTACCTTGGGAGATACATGGAAACAGGGTGGAGTACATAGGTTTTCTACACAGTGTTTACTCCCACACATGACTTTTCTTGGACTAATTATATGGACTACCCTGTGTACTGGTACACTGACATAGATACACAGGTTGACACCATGTACTGGCTCACATCTGGGGTACACGGGTGCACCCCAGATGGAAGGACACAGGGTGTGACTTCTTCTATATGTCATCTACCCATATTCTACATGACACAGTTTGGAATGACATGGTCCATTTTACATGGGTTATACCCAGGGTCAAGGGACATGGTGTGTGACCCTACTACACATCGTGTATCCCTTTCTACATGGATTCATTCTCTTGTCCATCATATCTTGGATAAATTCTGTTAGGGACCATTCCATTATTGCATCCCTGAAGGTAAGTATGAATCATTTCCTACTCATAGAACTATGATGACTTTAGTAAGAATTTTTTGGAGAGACCTGTTGGAATTCCCTGAGAGTCCTGGAGTAGGATGCTCTATTCATTCTTCATGGACTTGGTAGAGTATTCAGTATTCATGTGACCAACTTCACCAAGAATCGATCCCCTAGTTACTAAGTTAATCCAGATAGAGTTTTTGGTATCACCCCATGGTCCTATCTATGATCCTCACCTATGGAATCATATTCTCTTTCGATCTATCAGTGTATCTATCTCTCTCTATCATGGTGGTTCCTAATGAATAATACTTCTCAGACTGGCGTCATCAGTGATATTGGACTCAGAAATGTGTTCTCCCGAAAGAGTGCTTCATAGAATCTTCAGAATTAATCCCTAGTGATGGTATACAATGGTTCTGACTTACCTCTAGACTGTGTGTCTTAGATTGAGTATCTCTGGATATCATTGTTACATGTGTTATAGGTATATACTATACAAAGCTGATTATATCTTTCCTTGGTGTATTTATTTGTGGTTTCAAGCTGTCCTACTGAGTATTTTTATAGTCAACTCTACATGGTATTTGTGCACATATATCATGTCTTGTGTAGATTAGTGACCTTTTTATAGAGTTCTAAGTGGACCAGGACCAGATGGTTCTTTGTAAGATCAGGCAGGACAAGGTGTTCTTACGTCTACTAATAGTAGTCCCAGTACCTCTTCATACAAGTTGGACTTATAGTTATAGACTTTTTTTGTGGGCTTGTATTCTAAATCGATCTACATTACTACACTTTAATTTCCTATCATACTCTGGTTGGGATATAATGGTATGCATGCATTGTTTTCTTAGTGGTTTTTACATTTCAGTATTTCTGGGGGTTGGAGATGTGTGTGTGTGCGTACAGGTATATAGGTCATACCTCCCATGATAGTGATATTCCTACTCTATGCTAGTAACTAGCTCCTCGCCTATTGGAGGAAGGAAAGGGGGGTCATGGAATGGGCACCACTAGGATGGGTCTTAACAAAAATAATTTAATAAATTATTATTTTCTAAGTTATCATTAATTCCATTTTTTAGTCTATTAATTTAATTTGACTTTAAATACATCAAGAAAAAGTTTTAGTTCAAATATAAATCTTTTACACATATATAACATGTTAATTTTTCTAAAAAATTTATGGGACTCATTAATTAATCTAAATATTATTAATTTTAATAATTTTAAAATAATTTATTTTATATTTTTAAATTGAATAAATATTGTGTCAACATTTTGTAAGAAATTAAGGTGATATTATAATCCTTAAAAATTAGAAATAAATTAACATTATAGAACTAATTTTATTATGAATAAAATAATATTTAAAATTCATTCAAAAAATTTTTTATCCATACATGAATATAAAAAATAATTTTAAAGTCAAAAGAGGGAAATTTTATATTTTACTTTACATAAAAATGTAAAGGTTGTTATGAAATAAAAATTCCACCAAGTGGCTATATTTTCAAAACATTGATGGAAATTTCTAAAACACACTTATAAAATGTGATAAATAAAAGTTTGTTAGAAATTTTAAAGCCTTATCAAATAAGATTTAAACCTTAATTAATCGATTTATATTTTACAGAGGTGATATATATTACCACTATTACTATATTTAATGACCAATAATAAAAGGGTCCCATTTACCAAATTTTAACCTTATAATTACAAATATATTATCTATTTTTAAATATTAAATCAATAGAAGTTTAATAATTTAATTTTAAAATAATATTACAAAACCATAAGAAGCTTGATTTTTAGATAAAAAAAGATTTTAAGTAAAAAAATGGATTTACTGTTATCTCATTCATAGAAAATGTTATCAGAATGATAAAATATTTTATTGAATACATAATAAATAAATATAATTAAAATAATTCCCCAATGGTGGTCAATATAATTTATTAATATAAAAGCACTTTGCATGCATAAAAATAGTTCTTCAGAAAAACAACAATTTCACCTTAAAATGGTTTTTATATTCATTTATAGTAAATTAAAAAAAAATGAATCATTATAAAACATAAATTATTCAAAATTTATTTGGTATTATTTATACCTATCAATTTTAATTAATAGGTTATAACGATCACATTTAAATAAAATTTCAATAATATATCGTTGTTCGTTTAATCTCGGTGTTGTGTGCAATGCAACCTTAAAAGAAATTAAATTTATTTTAAAAATATATATATCATAAAGTCTTAGGGTTTTACGAAATTCATGATAAAAATAATTCTTATAAAAAAAATATTCTATCATGACCCCCTCCCCACAAAGTGTACCCCTCTTGGGCTGGTAATGTGAAAAGGGAGATAATGACCCCCAAGTCCCGCCTCTAGTAGGCCCCGGGTTGGTGACTGGCACTTAGGGTATAATATACACACAAATGTGAGGAATTACTCTCTAAGAGAACACATGAGGAAGAGAGACATAAGATAGACACCAACCAAATCCAACTCAGATAGCGATATAAATGAAAACCCAAGAACAAATGTTAAATTTCATGTAGAAGTACAACAACTGAAAGGGGGATAAACTGAAAGTACCCAAAAGAATGTAAAAACAACAACAACCACAAGCCTGAACAGCTCCTTCAACCCCAAGCTATTAGAAACCAGATTGATCTCCAACCTTCTCCAAGTGACCTGAAAAATAGTTTATATATATATAGGGTGAGTATAAAAGTATACTCAGGAGTATCCTCACCAAATCCTCTCATGCAAAGGTAAAGAAAGCATGCTAAAGCACAGTGAACAACAAGTGAAACTAACTCATCACCTAAACTGGTATACTAAGTTACCAACCTCACCATGGCCACTCTCACCAAGTAACTCATACAAGAATATATCATATAGTAAATAATATCAAGGGTACTCCACTACTACTTCCCCAATGGTTTTCCACATTGCCCCAACTTCGCATGTCCTGAGCATCTCTCGACAAAAAGGCTTTCCCATAGACACCTGGGCGAAGCACCACAATATGCACCACATACAACAAAACCACCATGTACACACACCAAAGTAACCAGGTAGTTTTCGAGAGCCACCACAACTCAAATAACGTATATCATAAGTCGGGTATTATACCTCAAGCCATTACATCCCATTCACCCAGAAAGGATCCTAAAGCCATCACAACCTATACATGTAACACCTATCATAGTCCATAGAAAAATATATCCATAATATATGTGTGTGAATAACCATAAGCCATTACAGCCCTCTATACACATATATGGGGAAAACAAACCAATGTGCCTGCCAGTACAAGTAACTACCAAGAGAAGAGAGTGAGGCCAAAGGGGGTAGTCAGCCATCCATCCTCCCATCGGAATGTTAGGTAAAACACCCCCCCCCCCACCAGGGCTCAGAATCCTCGGGGTGTCAGTTTCCCTTACTGACTATGTGTAGTAGCATATAGAAACACAAAAATTTCAGGATATATTATATCTCACAACCACACTACGGGCATTACCTAGTCTTAGACACAACAGCAGCTAACGTCTCTCAGACTCCGGGCTGCTACTTCTAATACTAGGTATCCTATAAGCATACAACCATTCAGAGATCTTTCTTAGATTACTTCATTACCTTTTTATTAGTTTCACTTTACGTTAATTAATTCTTGAAAAATTAATTAATCATGAACAATTCCATATTAAATTTCATTAGTATCACACCGAATTCAGTTGTTCCTTCAAAATTACAAACTCATCATTATGTTCCAGCAACTCTATCACCATGAGTTGACACCATTTATTTAAGTTTTCATTATATAATTACTTTCCCACATTCCCAAGAATTATAGGGAAGACATTATATTCTACTAAACACAAGGGGGTCAACATGGTGAGTAGATGTACTACCCATCGGGTCTATGCCACTTATAGTAAGAGCATATACCCATCCTTCCATGAGAAGCTAGACAGTGAAAGCATGTGGCGTACCCCGCATGTCTTTGCCTATTTTGGAAGAAGGATTAGTAAGAAAGGCTTCCTTGAGAAATGGGTAAAAGTAATGTAGATAAACAACCGAAATAAATATCAAGCATCCAACAATCACATATGTCCCCTTCCATCAACCCTAGTGTCCTCCCCGACACCCACATGCATAAACTGATGCATCTCTTCACTCTAGGCATCATCTTCTACCACAACCAAAAGCCTCCATGCCCCCACATATCACAACGACCATCCAGGATCATATCACAGCATAAGAAGCAGGAAAGCAACAACACATAAATAGGGCTCTTGACCCTTTAACAACCAAGAGGGTAACTCAAAACCCTATAAGGAATTATCAAAACATAATTTCTTTAATCCATCTTGAATTAACAGATTTATTATTCGTAGGTTCCAAATTTAGGAGACCTAATCAGTAATCTATCACAAATAATTAAACATGCTTACTTCACCAATTTGATTAACATAAAATTACAACAAGAACCAGATTCGTTTACATGCCTCTTAATCTCTAACCAAACAATTATCAATTAATCCCAATTTACATTCTTTATTGATTTCCATCAAGATTGAACAACTATTAAAAGAAAGCATAGATATCACACTATCTAGAAAAACAAGGGGCAATAACATATGATCGATATCAATTTATTTATTTGGTTAAAATATTTATTATATCAATTTCATTTTCATCCAGTGGGATTAAACATGCTATCAATACAGTTGTATGTAATGGAAAAGAGAAGCAATGAATCCCCTACCTCAAACAGTTCCTCTCGTTATTTATCCACACAACGGGTCACGATCCTCCTCCTGTGAAAACTGCATCCACCCGAGGATGCCACGGTACGACCACACCAACCAAACCCCAAGAAAACCCCCATTAAAGTATAGATATTACATGCTATAACATGGGAATGAGAAACATTAGAAGATGATCCCCAAAGTAACGATGATAAAATATACCTTATATCAAAGATTGATCGATACAGCTTGGTTGCATCAAAACAGAGCGGAACGAATCCGAGGAGGGAAGTTTGATTGTGCAACTCCTACAAGAAGTATTGAAAGTTTCTAGCGTCTCATAGCTGAGAGAAAACATGAAGAAAAAGGGAGGAAGATATCTCATCCCTTTTGAAGATTTAATGGGGTGATGGTTTAAGATACACTTAATTCCCCATTAAAAGCAGATCACATTAACCCATGTATTTTGACCAATTAAAAAAATCCTGATCCATAGGAATAATTAATATAGGATTTATGGCCTTTGAATTGGCATTAAGATTCCTTAAAATGAGGCTTTAAATGTATTTTACGTCAAAGGAAACATCAAAGGGGTGAAACTGTAGGAAGCTGGAAACACTGTACACCTACCATTACTGTACACCAACCGTTATAGTACACCTACTAATAGAGATACGATAGACCTCACCATTCTGGAAACAGTGTACACATACTGTTACTGTACACCTACCGATAGAGCTACCGATAAACCTCACTGTTCTAAAAACATTGTACACCTACCATTACTGTACACTTACCGTTACTGTACACCTACCATTACTGTACACCTACCGTTACTGTACACCTACCTTTACTCTACACCTACCTTTACTGTACACCTACCGTTAGAACAGTTCACAGAACCTCTCTGATAGAACTATTCACAGAACCTCACCGATAGAACTATTCCCAAAACCTCACCGATATAACAGTTCACTGAATTAGAAATTTGGAAAAGTGTCGGGGATAAGTCACCATGACCTCCCCGAACACCTCAACACCACATTTTCACAAAGTAATGGACTAGATAGGTCCAAGCCATTACATCAGATACCTCTCAAAACATTTTCATTCTCTAGAATTCAAAACCCATCTAAAGAAAGATAAAAAAGAAATGGGGTCTTAACAACCGCCCATCGATATACCTCTCAAAAGAAATCAAGCCACAAAAGCAACAAAAGAAAAAAATCATAAATAAATCATGGAAGGTCTAACCACAAATGGAACATCCTTACATGGAAAGGGTTAAACATCAAACAACTCGCGGTACTGAGCATGTATTTGTGACTCAAGTTCCTAGGTACTCTCCTCCAAGCCACCATGTCGCCACAAGATACAAACTAAGGGGATAGAATTCCCACACAACACCTTCTCCTTGCGGTCTTGGATCTCCACAGGTCGCTCCTAAAAGGTTGCATCATCATCAACATCGATCTCTCCCCAATCGATTATGTGAGATTCATCATGAACATGACGTCGAAGTCATGATACAAGGAAAAAAATAATGTATCTGACTCATCTATGGGGGAAGTGCTACTCGATATGCCATAGCTCCAACACAAACTAAAACCTTGAAAGGCCTAAAAACTGGGGAGAAAGATTACTTCCATGACCAAACCTTCGCTGCCCATGACGGGGAGTCACCTTCAAAAACACATGATCCCTAACATTAAACTCCAAGGGTCTCCTCCTTTGATCAGCGATTGATTTCTGACGATCTTTCAATGTCTTCAAACTCTCACAAATCGCCTGGACCATCTCTGGTGTATTCTGCACTAGTTCCGGTCTGAGAATTGCTGAATCTCAGACCCCAGTCCAGCACAACGGAGAACGGCAAGGCCGGCCATACAGGGCTTCAAATAGTTCCATATCGATGGTGGAGTGAAAAATATTATTGTAATCTAACTCCAACAAGGGTAAGTGCCTCATCCATGAACCTCCAAAATCAAGAACACAGGTTCGTAACATGTCTTCAAGAGTCTGGATGGTTCGCTCTGTCTAACCATCCGTTTGAGGATGAAAAGTAGTGCTAAGGCATAGTTGAGAACAGAAAGCATGTAGGAGACCTCTCCACACCCTAAAGGTAAAATGAGTATCTCGATCAAAATTTATCGTCCAAGGGACTCCATGAAGTCTCACCACCTCCTCTAGATACTTCCTTGATAAAGCTTCCACTGAGCTCGACTCCTTGATCGCTATGAAGTGGGTCGGTTTTTTTAAATGATCCACTACCATCCAAATAGCATCATGTCCTCCCATAGCTCACGGTAAACCAGTTAATAATTTCATTGAGATGTCCTCCCACTTCCACTGAGAAATCTCTAATGGATAGAGAAGACCACCAGGAACATGGTGTTCATCCTTCACCTTCTGGCAGACTAAACATCGGGACACAAACTCCGCAACCGCATGCTTCAGCCCAGGCCACCAAAACTGACTCATCAAGGATTAGTACGTCTTTGTCACGCCATGATGTACTGCTAAAGGCGAACTATGGAAATATCTGAGAACCATCTCATGCATCATCAAGGGAAAAAATCCTTCCATGATACAACACTCGGTGTTGTTCATCCTCCGACCAACCATCAGGGGCTTCACCACAAACAACTCGGTCTCTCCAGACCTCCACCTATAGATCTCCCAACTAGGACTCTTCCACCATCTGCATTAGGGATGACCGTACCGTCATCAAAAAAATACATCCTCTACCCCCAACTTCTCCCATATCAAGATATAATGATAACAGTTCTTCCATTACTCTCTAGGAATCACCGAATTCCCGCACAACATCACTACGTGAATTTCGGCTCAGTGCATCAGCTACAACATTACCTTTTCTAGGTGTATATGATATTTCAAAGTCGTATTCCTTCGAGAACTCCATCAACCTACGCTGTCGTAAGTTCAGGTCACGCTGGGAGAAAACATACCTCAAACTCTTATGATCGTTGAAAACCACAAGGCGCTCACTAATGAGGTAATGTCTCCTCAACATCAGAGAAAATACCATGGTTACCAACTCAAGATCATGGGTGGCATAGTTGTGTTCATGGGGACATAACTGCCGAGAAACATAAGAAACAACTGACCTCTGCTACATAAGAACATAGCCTAACCCCAGATGTGATGCATCGTAGAAGACATCAAACTGAACTCCCTCAGCTAGAAGAAAAAGGATTGGAGCACTTACTAACTTCTCCTATAGATACTCAAAGCTACCTGACACTAATCAGTCCATATGAAAGCCTGATCCTTCCTGATCAAAGATGTTAGAGGAGTCGCATCTCGAGATAAATTGGCTATGAACCACCAGTAGTAGACTATGAGACCAAGGAAACATCGCACCTCTAAAACTCTCTTGGGGGATGCCCAAGACACAACTTCTTCTATCGTCGATGGATCCATAGATACTCCCTATTGGGACACAACATGCCCCAAGAAATAGACTTCTTGAGCAAAAAACATACACTTTGGAAACTTCCCAAATAGCTGATGTCGACGAAGAAATCCCAAAACGGCTTGTAGATGCTCTTCATGCTCCTCTTCAGATGTGGAGTACACAAGGATGTCATCGATGAAAACTACCATGAACTTGTACAGGAACTCATAGAACACAGTATTCATCAATCCCATGAATATAGCTAGAGCATTCGTCATGCCAAATGGGATTACAACGAAATCATAATGCCCATGATAAAAACGGAAAGCAGTCTTCGGGATATCCTCATCCTTCAAAAGCATCTCATGATATCCTGACCACAAGTCGATCGTTCAGAACTAACTTTCACCCTTCAGTTGATCAAAGAAGTCATCAATCCACATAAGAGGATAGTGATTCTTTATTGTCACTTTTTTATGTGATGATAATCGATACACAACCGCAAACTATTGTCATCCTTCTTCATGAACAAAATGGGTGCACCCCACAGTGACACACTTGGCTAAACAAAACCGCACTATAACAGACCATCAAGATGTATACGTAGCTCTCGTAAATCTGAAGGGCCCATCCTATATGGATACATAGAGATAGGAGACACTCTTGCCTAAAGCTCGATCCCAAACTCGATCTCTCGTCAAGGGGGTAATGTTATAACCTCTTCTAGAAAGACATCAGGGTACTCCTCTATGACCCTAGGAAATTCCAACTTCTGAACCTTTGAAGAACTCAGCATCACCTCAGCCATCATGGATGATAAGGCTGGAATGCTCCTATGACCCATCTGAGGGTCTCGCTCACCAAAAAACACCACTTTCTCTCCATCTGCACCAATGAAAATGACCTTCTTCCTGGAGAAATCCACGATAGCCTGCACTGAATACAACTAATCCATGCTGAGGATGACATCATATGGCTATATTTGTAAACATTGTAAATCTCTCTAAGAGCGATGTTTCCACAACACTAGCTCACAGTCTCTAAATACATCAAACAAGTTAGCTCAACCTCCAACTGGCATAGTCAATGCCAAGGGTAATGGAATCCTCTCTACCTCAAGTCCCAAAGCATGGACAAGGGTAGGTGATATGAAGGAGTGTGTGACTCCTGAATCAAACGTATACACCAAGGTAGAAAACAAGAAAAGGGTACCTCGAACGACGTCTAGATCACCTGGAGCTAGCAACGCTTGAGCATAAAGCTGACCACGACCTCCTCCACAGCCTCTCTGACCCTGATGAAGACCACCACCATGGCCGCGCTCTGCTCTCTGGGGATGGGGAGCATCATGGGGTTGTCATGTACCTTCCCCATCTACCCTCTTCTGATCTAAAGCTAGTGCAACTGGCTTCTGCTGCCCCGGCTGGTACTGCCTCAACGGAGGAACTTGGAGCATAGTGCATGGTGCATGATGACCACTCTGAAAGGTCAGGAACTCCCGCTGATGATGGCCAAAACCACCATAAGAAAAACAAGCGCATGATCCCTTGGCATAGTCTTGAGAGTTACTGCCTCTAGAGAAAAGATATGTGAAGGGATGGGACCTACCCCCGGCTGAACGGAAACTCTTCTACCCTGAAAACTGGGAACCTCGTACCACAACTCTACTTCATGAGGAATCATGCTGATTCCCCTCTCGTGATGATCCATTTTAGTACAAAGTCCTATCGACAACCTCTTCCCTCGACAGTACCTCAAGATATGTTTTCAGCATAAATGGGGTAACCTAGCACTGGATCTCTGGACTCAAAGCCTCCTCAAAATGTCTCATCCTGACCACCTCATCTGGCACTAAGTTCAAATCATATTGTAAACGGTTCCTAAAATAGATTCCAAACTCATGAACAATGGAGCTCCCCTGTTGAAGGGTAAGAAGCTCCTAGAGACTGGACTCCTTTGCAGTCGAAGAATGAAACTTGACTCGGAACTTGTCTCGGAACTCCTCCCATGAGATATCTGACATCTCACAATCCCCAAGGAACAAGAACCACCCCTACCTCACTGCTTCATGCAGCATCATCAGAACCAAGGACACTCAGTGCTCATTCCAATCACGGATCAAACAAAAGATGATCTCGACATTCTCTAACCTATCTTCCATGACTGCATCTGAAATGGAGCCCTCATATTTCTATAGACTCTGGTGTCGAGAGTGTCTTCCTCCAAGTGTCGTCGTCGTCAACCTCTACCCTACAACGATCTGCCGGAACATCCTGCTGGACATTTTCTGCGCAAACCTGATAAGGACGTCAACCTTAAGCCATACCTATAAAATAAAAAACCATTAGAGCACCTAAACCTAGAATATGGAATACTCAACCTTAATTAATTAATTTATTTATTTTATTCATTTTAGGTTAACCTATCCCAAGGTCTACCCATTCAAACATAGGCACAAATAAGAATGATTCATTATCCTTTCCTAGGTATCTACCCTACAACTAGTATCACCTTGTTTAGTAGCCATTGTAAACTTAACGTTCTGTACATCAGTTCATAGGGGGCCCTAAACACCTATGTCTCAGCCGGTCTCCAGTGTTTACCTCACTTTCTAAACATGAATGACACTATTTCCCTACCTACCCCGGCAACCTCACCTATACCTAACTCCAAACTCCATCCTATCCCTCAATCATACCTTTGATACCACTCTGTCATGACCCTGTCCCCATAAAGTGTACCCCTCCTGAGCCGACAATGTGAAAAGGAAGATAATGACCCCTGCGTCCCACCTCCAGTAGGCCCCGGGTTGGCGAGTAACATTGAGGGTATAGTAAATAGACAAATGGGAGGCATTACCCTCTAGGAGAACACATGCGCAATAGAGAGATAAGATAGACACCAACTAAATCCAACTCAGATAGAGATATAAAAGAAAACCCAATAAGACATATGAAATGTCATTCATAAGTACTAGAAATGAAAGGGGGAAAACTGAAAGTACCCAAAAGAATGTAAAAACAACAGCAACCACAGGCCCGAAAAGCTCCTGCAACCCCAAGCTAGTAGAAACCTGATTGATCTCCAACCTTCTTCAAGTGACGAGAAAAATAGTTTATATATACATAGGGTGAGTATAATATTATACTCAGTATGATCCTCCCAGAATCCTTTCATGTAAAGGTAATGAAAACATCCTGAAGCACAGTGAACAACAACTGAAACTAACTCATCACATAAACAGGTATACTAAGTTCACAACCTCACCATGAATACTCTCATGAAGTAACGTATACAATAATATATCATATAATAAATAATATCAAGGGTAACCCACTACTACTTCCCCAATGGTTTGCCACTTTTCCCCAACGTCGCACGTCCTAAGCATCTCTCTCCAAAAAGGCTTGCCCGCAGACCCCTGGGCAAAGCACCACAATATGAACCTCATGCAAAAAAACCACCACGTACATACACCAAAGTAACCAGGTAGTTTTTAGGAGCCAACACATCTCTCATAATGTGTATCATACGTCGGGTATTATACCACAAGCCATTACATCCCATACACCGAGTAAGGATCCTCAAGACATCATAGCCTATACACGTTACACCTATAATAGTCCATATAAAGCTATATCTAGAATTTATCTGTGTGAATAACCACAATCCATTACAGACCTTTACACACATATATAGGGAAAACTAACCAATGTTCCAGCCAGTACAAGTAGCTACCAAGAGAAGGGAGTGGGGCCAAAGGTGGTAGTCAGTCATCCTTCCTCCCACCAGAATGTTGGGGAAAACACCCCCCCCCCCCCCCGGGCTCAGAATCCCCGGGGTGTCAGTTTCCCTTACTGACTAGGTGGAGTAGCATATAGAAACACATAAAGTACAGGATATATTATATCTCACAACCACACTATGGGCATTATCTAGTCTTAGACACAACTACAACTAACGTCTCTCAAGCTCCGGGATGCTACTTTTAGGACTAGGTATCCTATAAGCATACAACCATTTAGAGGGATTTATTAGATTACTTCATTACCTTTTTATTAGTTTCACTTTATGTTAATTAATTCTTTAAACATCAATTAACCATGAACAATTACACATTAAATATCATTAACATCACACCCAAGTCAACTATTCCTTCAAAATTACAACCTCATCATTATGTTCCAGCAACTCCCTCGGCATGGGTTAACACCATTTATTCAATTATTCATTATAGAATTACCTTCCCACATTCCCAAGAATTCTAGAAAAACATTCTATGCTACTAAACATAATGTGATCAACATGGTGAGTAGATGTACTACCCGTCCGGTATTTGTCACGTATTTCAAGAGCATATTCCCATCCTTCCTTCAGAATCTAGACGTGGAAAGCACATGGCGTACCCCACGTGTCTTTGCCTCTTTTAGAAGAAGGATAAGTAAGACTATCTACCTTGAGCAATGGGGAAAAGTAAAGAAGATAAACAACCAAAAGAAACAACAAGCAACCAACAATCACATCCATCCCATTCTATCATCCCTAGTGTCCTCCCCGACCCCACATGCATAAACCGATGCATCTCACCACTCTAGGCATCATCTGCTGCCAAAACCAAAAGCCTCTATTCCCCCACATATCACAATGACCATCTAGTATCACATCACAGCATAAGTAGTAGGAAAAAAGTATCACATCAATAGGGCTCTTGTCCCTCTAATAATCAAAAGGGTAACTCAGAACCCTTTTAGGAATTATCAAACAATCAGTTCTTTAATCCATCTAGAATTAACAAATTTATTATTTGTAGGTTCCAAATTCAGGAAACCTAATCAGTAAGCTATCACAAATAATTAAACATGCTTACTACACCAATTTTATTAACATAAAATTACAACAAGAACAATAATCTTTTACATGCCTCTTTAAATTTATCCAATAATCCCAATTTACGTTCTTTACCAATTTCTATCAAGAACGAACAGCTAAGAAAAACAAGCATTGATAACACACTATCTAGAAAAACAAGGGGCAATAACATATGATCTATGTTAGTTTATTTATCTGGTTAAAATATTTATTATGTCATTTCTATTTTCATCCAATGTGATTAAACATTCTATTAATACAGTTTCATATAAAGGAAAAGAGAAGAAACAAATCCCCTACCTCAAACAGTTCCTCTCATTCTTTATCCATACAACGGGTCACGATCCTCCTCTAACGACAACTGCATCCACCCAAGGATGTTATGGTACGACCGCACCAACTAAACCCCAAGAAAACCCCTATTAGAATCATGGATATTACATACTATAACATGGTAAGGAGAAACAAAAGAATATGAACCTCAAAGTAATGACGACAAAACATACCTTATATCGAAGATTGATTGATACAGCTTGGTTGCATCAAAACAGATCGGAACCAATCCGAGGAGTAAATTTTGATTGTGAAACTCCTATTGGGAAGGATTGAAAGGTTCTAGCATCTCATAGCTGAGAAAAAAGAGGAAGAAAAAGGGAGGAAGATATCTCGTCCCTTTTTAAGAATTAATGGGACAATGGTTTAAGATACGCTTAATTCCCCATTAAAAGCATATCGCATTAAGCCATGCGTTTTAACCAAGTAAAAACATATTGATCTATAGGAATAATTAATATAGGATTTATTTTCCTTGAATACGCCTTAAGATTCCTTAAAATAAGTCTTTAAATGTATTTTTCATCAAAGTAATCGTCAAAGGGGTGAAACTGTAGGAAGCTGGAAACATTGTACACCTACTGTTACAGTACACCTACCGTTATTGTACACCTACTGATAGAGATACTGATAGACCTCAACGTTCTGGAATCAATATACACGTACCATTACTGTACACCTACCATTACTTTACACCTACTGATAAAGCTACCAATAGACCTCACCGTTCTGGAAACACTATACACCTACCGTTATTGTACACCTACCGTTACTGTACACCTACTGATAGAGCTGCTGATAGACCTCACCGTTATGGAAACACTATACACTTACCATTACTATACACCTACCGTTACTGTACCCCTACTGTTACTTTACACCAACCATTAGAATAGTTCACAGAACTTCTCTGATAGAACTGTTCACAGAACCTCTCTGATAGAACTGTTCACAGCACCTCACTGATAGAACTATTCACTGAATTTGACATTTGGAAAAGTGTTGAGGATAAGTCACCTTGACCTCCCAAAACACCTCAACACCACATTTTCACAATGTTATAGACTAGAGAGGTCTGGGACATTACAACATCCCTTTATGATAAATTGTATTTGGAAATTTAATATGATTTTATTTTTGAAAATTATATTTATTTTAAATACCGGATAATGTGCTTTGTCTTTTAATGTATAAGAATTAATAACATAAGTTAATTTTTGCATGTAAATAAGTCTATAAAACACTTTAAATTTATTAAATAGATAAATATCAAAAAATCATATGTTGTTACATAGAACCATCTATGAAGGGTGGTGATGACAAATGAAATTATTCATTTATGGATGCGGTAGTCTGTACATACGCATGATTAATATTTCCATTTATCATTTAATGGTATGAAATTAATGTATATGATAAATTATCATTTTAGGATAATAATGTTGACATGGTCAACATATTCATCAATCAAATCTATCATGTTTTCCATCCATGGTAGGTGGTGATGAAAAAGGAACCATATTGGTTTGTGGATGTGGCAGTTCACATGTATGCACGATCAATGTCATTTTGATTTCTTATAGTGGGTGGAAAGGATTCAATAATGGTTGGTCCATTATTATAATAACTTTTTAATTTATTAAAAATATTTATTTTATTATATTAGAGTGTCTATAAATCTGTTCTTAAGTGGAATATTAAGAACAAAAGATTGAGTGATAAAAACCCACATTGAGAACATGATATCTCACTTTAAAATATCTTTGGAAATAAAGGTCTTACGCTCTAAAATTAAGATAAGAGGAATATTAATTTTATATATAACTATAATAGGAGATAAATAGTATAGTTTTAGGATAAAATTCAAGTGGGTACTTATCACATGAAGTGGTGGAAGTAACCCTATTTTATAAGTGAATAAAGGGGTAATTTCAGAAGAACTCATTACATTTCAACAATGGTATGTCACTATTCCAGGGTCAAAGTATCTATAAGTATTAACTAACGTAGGTGAGGATGGTTGGCTAAGATACCTCACATCCACACACTTAGAGGGAAATTATTTAAATAATTTTGGTTTTTCACTTAGTAAATCTATTTTTAGCCATTTTCCTTTTACCGCTATAATTATGGTCATTTACACTCTTGGAGGAATATTTTTTAATTTTTTCTATCTTTTAAATAAGTAAACCTATTTTTACCCTTATTAATTTTACCACTATAACTATTTTTTTGAACCCAGTAATTAATTATAATGACCAAAATTAAAATTGGTCATATTTTTTAATTTAAAGATGATTATTTCAAATATTATAATAATTTGATAAACTAAAATATCTGAGGTTTAGTAAATTTAATTTTATAATTAATCCACATGTAGATTAAAATATTTTTTTTAGAAAAATCATGTTAAAAGAAAAAAAATTATGTTTAGGTTAAAATTATAAATGAAAATAAATTTTATTAAATTAATTGGTTGATTTGAAAAAAAAATAGTTCAAAAAAATATTTAATAAAATTTTACAATAAAATTTTTTGTTAAAAGATAAGATGAAAGATATTTTTAAATTAGAGTAAAATGTTACCTAAGTTCTAAAAGATAAATTTAGGTTTTATAAGTTCATAATAACATTTAAAATCCATAATTTTTACCCTTAAATAAATATTTGACTAACTAAAATGTTTAATAAATTTCTAAGTCTTTCTTATATAATGAAAATGCCATAAAAATTATAATTTTGATAAAATATGTATCTTTCATTATTAAATTAGAATTCAACTTTTCAAAAAATATAAGAAATTCATCATAAGCTAATATTTAAATGATTAATAAAAAATTATAATGATTTTTTCCGATTAAATTTTTAAAATTTTAGAATTTAACTTTTAAATAAAAATATAATGAAAACTATTTTTATTGGGAAATAACTTTTTAAATAAAATTAAATATTTTTATTCATATTTCCTATCGATTAATAATTATATTAGTGTTACTAAATTATTCCTATAAAGAAAATTTATTATCTATTATATATTTAATTTCTTAAATTAAAGAACAAATAAATCCAATTTCAAAAAAATACACCTTGAAGAGTAAAATGATCTTGCTAATTTTCTCAATGAATTAGTAATTAAATGTTAGTTTTATTTAAAAGTGAAAAATGTTAAATATATAAAATATATGTGGAAAATTTTATTATTATAATAGTTAAATTTTATATCGTCCTCATTTATAGTTACACAATCCAATGAGATATCCAAATATGATCTAAGAATAAGGTTTGTTGTGGTGGCAGTTGTGGGTTTTGATTCCACTAGTATGGATCATTTTGCAGTTTCATTGAGATTGAAATTATATCACATTTTATTTCACTTATGTCCTAATTTTTTTTCCAAATTGGGATTGTTATAGCGAATAACCAATTAAAGTTACTTCCTCTCCAAGCTCATGTAAATGAGCTTCAAAATGGAGACTTTTTCTACTTGATGTCATTCCTCTCTATTTTATTCATACTTTTTCTAATATGGTTAATTTTATATGCACTAATTAAATGTCTCTATTCTTGTGGTCAAATGTTACTTTGACGTATCATGGTTTCATTTGATTTCAGTGTTGTGTGTAGAAAAATTTATTAACAAAATATTTTTTTAAGAAAAATACCAAGTGAAATTTCATTTTGTAACATTCTCCCTTGTTAATGAAATTATATCCCTATAATTTTAATTATTCCAAACAAATGAAATATTTAAGGGTATCCATACAATATATGTGACTATGGATTTAATTTCTATTTATTTTTTATCCTCACTATCCTTGGTAAGGCTAGTGAACTCATATTTTCCCTCATAATATGAATATAACTAATTTTGAGTTCTTCCTTTAACCATTTGGGAAAAAATACATAATATAACAGGAGGAATTTTTTAGGGAGTTTATAGTCAATATATTAATATTAGGTGGTCATGGGTTGATTTTTATATGTTATTTTCATGTATTATAAATTATCATGGCCTCTATGTCAAGAGAGTAAATTCATGCCTAACATCACATCAAATTTGACTAAGGAAAGGATAATTAAATTTTATAAGAATAAAATTATTATAATAATTTATTCGAGAGGATTTGTAACACCCAAAAATTATAAAATAAGATCATTGTTTTCGATAGTCTATATGAAATGCAACACCGAGCTTAAATAACCTAAAAATATATATTCCTTTAAATTTAATCTCTTTGATAGCTTGAAGAATACGCAACCCTAAATCTAAATGAATCATAATATATTATATCATAAAAACCTAGAATTTAAATTTTTGGGTATGAATAGTACTAGATAAAATATCAAAATTGTGGTTATCTAGAGATAATAAATAAAATACTAATCATTTAAAATAATAAAAATTGTTTTTTAAAAAACAATATTTTTCTAAAAGAATATCTAGTTGGGATTTCTGCACACAATTTCCAATCAATCATTAACACTTTTAGAAATATTGTTTAAAAAACATTATTTTTGAAATAAAAATATCATTGTTTTTATAAATTATCATTTTGGAGTCTTTTATCATGATAAAAATGATGGTATGATTTAATATTTCAAAAAATTAAAATTTTGTCACCTGGCTCACTTATAAAAGGCCACCAACTATCCTCTTTTCTTCACACACTAACACCATTATGGTTTAGTGAATCCCTACCCAAATCACTTATAAAATTCCCCCTATTCTTCCTAGAATCCTTATTTTGGGCATAATTCCAAACTAGGAAGTCCTTTGGTGCAATCCAAAGGACGATAACACTAGAAGAGGTAATTTTCTTAAAAGATCATTTTTTACTACATCCTCCACCCCCCCCCCCCCCCCCAATTCTTATTAAACCATGATGATATAATAACCTCTATATCATCCAAAAATGATATATTTTTTTGTTAATTTCATGACCTACAACCACCTCCACTACCATCAAACGTCTTATGAAATCGTCTATCCTATGTCCGGGTGACTACCGCCTCACGAACCGATGTTATTTGTTTTTCCATTACCTCCTTTCACAGTTGTGTATGATGATGGATATAAAGTATATATATCATATTTATAAAAAAATATACATATTTATCCATTATATTATATATTTATTTTCTAATTTCTATTCCATAGGGGATACGATAATGTCACTCGTGTGTATGGAGGAATACCGCCTCATGAAGCAATGTGATTTGTCTTTCACTAACTCTTTATAGGGAATGTAATAAGGTTAAAGTTAAAAAAAAATATGTGATATAAATGAAATAATTGTTATATTCATGACATATTTATCTTTCTCAAAGAAAAATATTTTTTATTACCTTTTCACACACTTAAAGATGATTACATCGTTCGTGTATGTGTGGACTACTGCTTTCGCGGATAGATGTGACTCTCTTTTCATCACCACACAAAATGGATGAAATATATTAGTATATTTAAAGAAATAATATGGTATATATGATATTATGAAAATTATGTAATGATAAAATATTACCTAGACAGTAATGGCCCGGACAATGACTCATTAAGAAGTTTTCCAAAAACATTGTTCCATCAAATGGTTCCACCAAAATGGTGGAACCAGTCATGGTCGCACACCCAAATGGTGGCACTGCTAATGATGGCACCACTAACGGTGGTACCATGATGGTGTCACTGTGAGGGTGGCACCGTGATGGTGGAACCGTAATAGTCGCACCGTCACGGTTTCACACTGAAAGGGTGGCACCGATGACAGTGACACCGTGATGGTGGCACCGTAACGGTCTCAATGTTACGATTGCACACCGAAATAGTGGCACCGCAGATAGTGGCACCGTGAGGGTGGAACTGTGACCATGGAACCAATTACAGTGTCTCACCAAATGGTGTCCTACCCTTTTTCTTTTTCCAGTTTCCTACTTTTTCCGCTCCCACAACTTATTTATTGACGTAAAAGATTTTTCATACCCCTTTCAGATCCTCCCATAGTCGGGTGACCCATGACCTACCAAAAAGTGTGGCCTTTTGCTCAGTGTCACACCCATTTACATACTTTCCACTTCCTCCCCTGTTACGTGTTTTCCTTTGTTTAAATGAAACCCTTTAACTCATAGCTGTTATGGCCACCTCTCTGATGAAAATTATTAAATAACAATTATTTCCATCATGTGTAACCATCCAACCGCATGGTGAAACCACGATCCACCTTTAAACCAGTTCAAAATTCATATCTCGTAACTCCATGATATCTCTTTTTATCGCACATGAATTATTTCTTCTTCTTGTATGGTCTCTTTTTCTTTATATAGTGTGATTGGAGACCCCCTTCCTGAGACATGTGGTGCACCTGTGCTGGAGATTTTCCACTCACTCTTGGATCCCTTAAACTTCCTCCCCTATAAGTCATGAATCCCTAATTTTTGGCTCGTAGAGAGAAATATCGATCATAGATCATCCAGGTAGGGTTATTCCTTCGTCTTCTTTTATTGTATATTAGATGGGGAAGGTATGCTAATTTTTCTATGGGGATGGATGAAACCAAACCTTAATAAAGATAATAAACGGACTTTCAGAAAATGAAGGTGTGTGTTTGATTATGTTGTTGTACTCTTTGACCCTTCATTATATGTTGTGAATTGTATATGCTTATGTCTGATGAAAATCATGGTTGTTGGTGGTATTTCCTTGTGCACTAATAAACCCCTATCTTCTATGACGATTGAATGGTTGTAATATGGAAATTGGTTAATCACGTAAGCTCGGTTGATTTAAATTTATGTCTGGTGAACAAGAATCATAGTCGGATCACCCCGATTAACCCAACGGAAAAGAAGGAACTCAATGAATGGTGTGTTTAAATATGGAAACTCCCTTATTTGTCTTAGTATTATGTGTTATTGTTCAGTTTTATTCTTGTAGGGTGACATGGGAGGGGATGGGATCCCTTATTGTGGTTCAGTTGTTGGGTTGTGGATCTAATGTCGTGTGGGGCCACATGGTGAGGCTTGTTTTGGTTAAAGTACTTTGGGGGATCTCAGTGATCCTTTTTGTTGTTGTGACCTTACAAGAGAACTGGGTGTGAATGCTTAAATTGTTGCTTGGATGTTTTTCCCTCCTTGGCTTGTGACTATGCCTGCTAGTTGCCCAGTGGTGAAAATTTATTTAAATGGAATCACTTGAATATGAAAAAAAGAATGGGTTCAAGGAATAATTGTTATCCGGGAATGAGTTGTGACTTGGTTGTGGTTTTTTTATGAATGAATCGTAACGAGGGTGTTTGTGTATGAGCAAGTTTTGGAACCCCTAGGTTGGGATGAGTGCTTTTTTAACTATATGTATAATTTAGTTTTATGTTTCTTATTCACACCCCACCCAAGTTGAGCACCTCATGAAAAACACCACCATTTCAATGGGGGAGGGTGTTCTTCCCAACACTCCTTTGAGTGGCTGTTTATTAGCTTCTTTTCTACTCCCTTTCTCATGTATCCCAATACTCTTTGGGTAGGATATGATGGATTGATGTTCATTATACCCCAAGATTCTTCGGCCAGGGTATGTTGTGGTGGTTGACCCAGGTGTGTGTGGGCAGGTTGTTTCCCATGTGTCTTCGGGTTGAGGCCCAGGTATCTTCAGGTGTGGTAGTAGTTGTTTTAGACCAGGTGTTTGTGGGTGTGGTTACGTGTGGTTATGGCCCAGGTGTTTGCATGCGGGATGAGTGGTTGTGGTAGCCCAGGTGTGTGAGGGTGTGGTATAGTAGTGGGACTGCGGTGAAAATGGTGGGGAATGTCAGACGCGTAGGATGTATTTGATAACCAGTGGAAAGGTGGTGTGGGGTATCTAAACATTGATCTGTGGTTACAATTACTTTACTTGACTTTCATTATTTGGGGAGTGTTCCTTGGTGACATTTGGGTGGATAGTATCCTTACTAGGTGCTTTGGTTATCATCTTTTTTAAAAGGCATTAGAATGCCTCCCAACTAGTGCACGAGAGATTTTGGTTTTCCCTATTTAGTATACATGTATACTCACCCTACGTATATAAAACTTCAAGTTTCTAGGAGGACTTCGAGGACCGTGTTGGACCCTAATAGTTCAGACGTTGGGATCGTTGACGTTGGTGCTTTTCTTTTCTTTTGGTACCTTCCTTTGGAGTTTTCTTGTATTTTCATATCACTTATTATTGGAAAGTGCATATGGGAATGAATTATTTTGTCTTCACTTTTATTTACAGTCTTGGTGTTGTTTGGGAGTTTTTATCTTATCTCTCGATCCTACTAAATAAAAAGGGTAATTTCTTCCATTTTGTGCGTGATTTTATACCCTTGGTGCTAGTCGCCACTCAAGGACCTATTGAAGGTGGGTCTCGAGGGTCATTATCTCTCCTTCAACTGGAAGAAGGAAGGGTATGGAAACATGTTTTCCCTTCCCTCACTTGGTGAAGGTGGGTCATGACATACACCCTTTACATAATGATCATTGAAAAATATAAATGTTACTCAAGCGTACCTACAACCTACTATCCCCATGATCATAACATTCTTCATTCAGCATAAAAATATTTCAGGATTGGTTTTGAAAGGATAATTGATGTCTAAATATGATAATTATTTCATTATTAATATAAATTATATGAAATAACTATATAATATGTTCAAGATCGTGATATTTCATGATGGAACACACCTGAGAAAACAAGGTAATTAACACCCAAAACAATGAAAATAATAAAAGTTAATTAATGAATAGGTGATAATATGTTATAAAAGGATCATATATGATATTTTAAATATTAATATGGTTCTTTTATAAGTTAATAACATGATTTAAACCGATATACAGTTTTCTAAATCATGTTCAACCAAAAGGAAGCATGAGGTAAGAGATCACATCTCAATTTCAATTCATTCAGGCATATTGTAATGTTATAAACCCCATTTCGTTTATATGGGGTCTATATAATATCCATTTGAAATTAAATATCATGAAAACTTCATTATTAATGGTGTTTTCAGTTTCAATTTGAATTATTTTTTAAGGGAATTTTACCAAAATAATACCAAGTTGTAAAGAATTTCATTAGTCAATTTCTTTTTATTGGGTTATACCACTTCTTCATTAACATTGATATTATCAGATAATATATATAATGAATTTTTATTACATTATGTTTTATTTACAATTTTTTTATTTTTATTTAAAATTGAAAAACATAATATACTCATTTATTAATTCTCATCTTAATTTTACGATCATTGTTTGTGTTTAATTCATAATCTTGTTCTAATCAAGATTGTGTATTCTTGAACTATAGATGAAGGAAATTATTTTATCATTATCTAAATAAACAATTTTTATTTTATTATCCTATGGTTATTCATGATATTTGAAATTAGTAATACCATTTTACACTCTTTTTTTCTTAAACTAGTCGATATAATGTTTCTAAGAAAAATCGACTATATTTCACTCATCGTTTGGAAATATATTTTCTTCAAAAACCATTTTTTCTAAAAAAATAAAAAAAAATGTTTCTAAACATTATAAAAGGTTTTATTAAATTACTTTTTACCAATTTTATATTTTTACAAAAAAAATCAAAGTATTCTTCATTTAATTTTATGAAAAAGGAACTTTTCTAACCTTTTGTAGTGAAAAATTAATATTCTTTTTAACATGTACTATATGTAAAGAATTACCAACCGGCATGATTTTCATCTATTTGATGTTTCCTTTTAAATGTTTTTAGTTTATTTTAAAATTAATCATTTTTTAAAAAAAATTTAAATCCTTAGTTTTTTAAATTGGTTTCCAAAGAAAATTATTTTTAAAATGTTTTATGTTTTAAAATTTTGTTTTGACAATAAAAAGAATACTTTCCCCAAGAATGTCTTTAAATATATTTTTATGGTGTTTATATTCATAAAAAATAAAAACTATTTATTTTAAATATACTCCAATGGGGATTTATCATATTTATACCATTCTTATTATTCCTCGGTATGGTTTAGGATTATTTTGACTAAGGATAATATTGACATTCACTTATTTCTTTTTTCTAGTCCTGAACATCCTCTTGAATTATTTATTTTATTATGATCATGGGATATTAAATTTCCCCTAAATTTCTACATTATTTATCATGGATATATTTATTTCTTAAATCGTTTATCATTTCTACATATGGTTTTGTATATTGACAGACATTTTTTAAAATGAAGAAATACCAATACCTATATATTCTTTACTTAATATGGATATTTGATGATAAGTCACATTGTTTATAAATTAAATAAATTATTTTATATATGAGGAATTCTTGGCAAATGAAAAATATATTTTTTACCCAATTACATATATCCCCTAGATGCATTAGTTGTCTCATGAGGTTAATCAATAATCTAGCAAGAAATTGGTTGGCCAAACCCAATGGGTTTTAACCCAATAGTTTAAACTATATTGTGAAAGGTCATAAAATTAGAGGTATTATGATTCCTAATCTCATAGTGTAAAATAATTAATCATTTCATTCATTAATATTTCAAAAATTATTATCCATTATATTTTCACAGTGATATTATCTCTTGATCAATTTCATTATCAATTTTTTGATTAAATGGCATGTGTTTTTAGTTATTTACCCAACCATATTAATTATGCCTTATCTTATCATTATAATTAGGTTATTTAAATGGAATCTATGTTCAGTTATTTACCTTTTTATATTGATTATTCTTATTTATTCATGATAACCTCCATTTTACTTAACAATTAATGATCATTTGAGCTCACTATTATTTTGTTTATTTTCCCTAGAAATCCATAAAGTGTACTATAATTGATGTGTAAGGATATGCTCGAGGGAAAAATATTAATTTCTAAAGAAAAATATTGATGTAATTTTTTTCTTCAAATGTAATGTAATAAAAAAGTATGTATCTAGTTTACCAAGACTTATAATCTTTCTATTTCTTTCCGATATGATTCCTCATATCTTATAACAATTTATTAAAGCAGAAATCAGGACACCAGGATTAGAGTATCTATAGGAGTAATATAATTATGATATGATAATCATCCACTAGAAATTTTTATAAATAATCCATCATATGAGGTTAGATATATTATCTTCTCGGTAAACATTTTAATTACATAATAGTGGGTAAAACAAGATATGAACAATAGTGGAAATAGTGTCTTTAAAAATGAAATTATGACATCAGTTTATTTTAAATCAATGTAAAACATGTTTGTGAATTCTTTTTTGCATTGGTTTTAAAAAAATATGAAATAAAAAATAATTTATATTCATATTTTGACATCGGTTATTAACAAAACTGATTCCAAATATGGCCATCAAATGGAATTATGGAGTCAATTTTTTTAAAAACCAGACAACATAATTTTTTTAAAAAATATTAGCATCGGTCTAAGTAAAAATTGATGCTAAAACATATTAAAAATACATATACTCACAAAACCCTCATTTTTAGATCACCCAAATACTTTTTCTCTTGACTCGCGATGACTCTAATGCCCATCTGCTGATACTCAATGTCCATTTTACTTGTGTTTCTTTGATTTTTATCATCAGTTCATGATATGTGGTCTCGATTCATCATCCTCTATCATTGTTTCGCCATCCATTAAAATATTTTTTCTTAAAAACCCATATTTAGACAGACAATCATCCACGTTATGATTTTATTTCTTTGTTTATGAGTATTGTTCGCTTGGACAAATATATTTATTTGAGTTCATAGTGCTTGTTCTTCTAATGAATTCATGGGAGAAATTTATATTATGGATCAATTTTCTTTTTTGAAATTCAAATATTGTAGGTTATTTTATAAATTTTAAAGATAAATTATTTATTATTTATTTATAATTTTGAGTCATTTTTTAAATTATTTGTCTGTAGTTTATTTTTAATTATGAATTTTTTTGTCAAAGTTTTTTTTGTTTTGATAAATTTTTTTATTTTTTCAAATTATCAAATGGTTTTGATGGTATTATGAAATGATAAATGATATATGGTATCATCATTTATCAATAAAATTTTCATCACATGTCTAAACTGATGATCTCTACATTCCTTAGTTATGCCTCCCTTTAAAAAAGTGGTTTTCGATAGCAGTGGGGGTCTTAAGAGTTACCATGGGGTGACTGTACACCCTATATTAGAATGTTAAATACTCAAAATAAGTAACCATTTATTATACACAACCATAAAAATTAAGGTATAAAATTATATAAAAATCCAAATATTATAATATTAGGTGTAGAATACATACTTATAGTGACAAAATTGTGATTTTCTATTTGAAAAATCACACATATATAATTAATTAAAAAAATTAAAACCAAAAAAATATATTAGTTTACAAAATCATGATTTTTTTTCTAGAAATTTTTATTGGGGAAATTACATGTTATGTACATTAGATCATTATGACGCACATCTTGAAATATAAATACCTTTAGTAGATTATTTTTTATTTTATTCTTAAAAATCATTGATATTTCCTATCAGATTACCATCCATTTTTATTGTATATTTTGTTTTTAAAATTTATTTTTCTATGTGTATATATATATATCTGTGTGTATTTTAATATATCCACCGATTATATTGTGATATGATTTGTTGAATGGATCTCAATTAAAAAAATTTACAAATATCCACTATGGAATTTAAAAGGGGAATTGATGATTTTTTTTAATTTTTAAAATTAAATATTCAAAAAATAGATTTTATTTCTTTTCCATGCGTGAAGTGTTTTTATTTGAGAAAGTAAAATTCTAGATAAATCAACGATTTTCTCATTTTTGTATAGTTTTACCCTTAATTATACACAATATATTTGGCATGGAGAAAGAAATGGAAATTCAACATCTAATATTGATGAAAATTTTCATAATGAGGCTAATCATTGTATTGAGTAATTAATTCAGGATTTAGGTGTTGAGACCATCAAAAAAATAGTAACTTTTTAATGATTGTATGGAGATTCCGAGAAACCTCTATTCCCAAGTTGTAGTAAACATACAGTGTTATCAACAGTTTGGAAATTAATTAACTTGAAATAATTAAATGGGGGGATGGATAAAATTTTCTCCAACTTACTTTCAATTCTAGAATACCTACTTTCAGAAGCCAATGGGCTTCGAGATTCCAATTATTAGGAGAATAAAATATTTTTCCCAATGGGATTGGGGTATATAATGATACTTTCTTTCCCCAATGATTATGTGTTGTATATGAGAGAATATGAATATTTATCATAATGTCCTGCATGTGGGGAATCACCCTATAAGATGGATGAAAAGGTTAACTCAGATTCATTCTCTGGTACTAACATCTAACCTTATAAAAAATCAATGTTGTACTTTGTAATAATTACTTGTAATAATTCTTTTATATAATTATGATAATTCAACTATGATTCATTCTCAAGTACCATAATCAAAGTTCTTATTAAATAAATTTGGTGCCTTCCAATATTTCCTCTCTTGAAGCATCTATTTTCAAATTCATTTGATAAAAAAGGTTGAGATGGAATTCAGATGAGCGCTTCTCTGATGGTAACGTACATCACCCTATTAATTCACTATAGTGGAATATATTTTATAAAAAATTTAAGTATTTTAGAAGTGAAGTTAGAAATATAATAATGGGATTTTGTACTGATGGAATGAATCCATATCGAATCCTAAGTAGCCAATATAGTTCATGTCTTATTTTGTTGGTAGTTTACAAATTGTCCCTACATATATGTATGAAGAAAATATTTCATGATGACCATAATGATTTCTGGACCAAAATAGTTTGGAAATGATATTGATGTGTATTTTTCACCGTTGATTTATTATTTGAAACTATTATGGGAGATAAGGGTCAAAGTTTTCCATGCATACAAGAAAGAGTATTTTATTTTGCATTCTATTATAATGTTCAATATAAATGAATTTAAGTCCTATGGAAACTTATCAAAATACAGTGTTAAGATAAATAAATCATGTCCAATTTGGGAAGAAGATACTTCATATTATCAACTACAAAATGAAATAAAGACAATGTACATGGGACATCATAGATTTTTGCAAAATGATCATCCTTATCATATATTGAAAAAAGTATTTAATTGTTTATAGAAATACAATATTACCCCATGACCACAGTTAATTGAAAAATGTTACGACAGGGTACAAAATATAGATTTGACATTTGGAAAGAAAAGAATTTTTGGCCTTTAAAAAATATCTGGAAAAATATTCTATCTTTTTCAAACTAACTTATTGGATATTTTTATAGATAAAACATAAAATTAATGTTGTCCATGTTGAGAAAAACATGTGTGAAAGTTTTATTGAAACTTATTTAGACATAAAAGGAAATAAAAAATACAGATTATATGCTAGATTGGGAGTCATATTAATTGGAATACATTTAGAGTTAGCACCCACTATGAAAGGAAATAGAACATAATTACCACTATCTTGTCACACATTAAATAAAACTAAGAAGATGGATTATTTTTAGCGTCTTCATATTATTAAAGTAACTAGTGGTTATTCTTAAAATTTGAATAATTTGGGGACATTGAAGGATTTTAAATTAATAGTTATTAAATCTTATTATTTTTACGTACTAATGTAATAACTTATACTAGTTTCATTGCTTGGTATACTGCTGACAGCTTTCAGAAAGACCATCTTCATGTTATGTAATTTTTTAAAATCCATTTTTAGAAAAGTTTTTGATCCAAATTTGTTAGATATGTTGGAGAATGAAGCTACTATTATAATTTTTCAAATAAAAATATATTTACTACCTATGTTTTTTAATATAATGGTTCATCTGGTGATTTATTTGGTGTATAAGATATGAATATGTGGGATTTTTTATTTATAATAAATGTATCCATTTATAATATATATGAAATTTTTTAAGGGATGTATAAAAATAATTATTGACCAGAGGCCAATATTGTTAAAGAAATTATCGGAATAAGAGATTGAGTTCTTTATTGATTATTTGTATGAATTGAAGAATATTGGTCTCCTTATATCTTGACATATGACAGTTGATAGTTTTAGTATAGGGATTCGAGGCTAAAAGGTAAAGTTCATTCCATGTGATGAAGTGATGTGGGCACATTTATAAATTTTAAACAACACAGATGAGGTTCAATCATATATATCATCACATATTTATGAATTAATGTTAAGATATCCTATAAGAAATGAAAATAGGCTAGTAATTGATCAAAAAAGACATGGGTTTCATGGTTTAAAGATAAATTCGTTATAGATATATTAGTATCAGAAAAATTGAAATGGTTAATATGGGGCCATCTCTTAATGTGAATACATTGTCTACTTTTGATATTAATAGGTACACATTTTACACAAAAAATCTTTATGAAATGATTACTATTCAACCTAATGGTGTAACGATCATCATTGAAGAACTACATTTTTCAAGTGAAAAAGATAAAAAAAACCAATTTCTATATCAACACCATATTTTGGAGTTTGTGAAGACATATAGGAAATTTATTATATTAAATTTTGAATCACATTGTTTATGTTTAATTGGTTTTTAAGTAATAGTGGTGTGAAACAAGGTGAATATGGTTTCAATTTAGTTTATTTGAAAAACATTTGTTGGAATGAAGAACCATTAATCATGGTGACATATAAAAAGAAAATATTTTATGTAATTGATCCATCAAATTATCAGGAGTCCATCATTTTACAAAGGAAAAGAATCCATTTAGATGATAAGGATGATGATGATGTTATTGATTTATGTGATCATTCTTTATCTATTATAGGATTTCTAGATAACAATGACTATAATGCAAATATTGTGCATGCAGTATGATATGATAATATTGAAGGGGTGTGGTAAAACACTAAATTACTCTCCTAGTTAATCTGGTAATTATTTACATTATATTTTTTTAAAAAAATTTACTTGTGTAAAAACATTATTATTCAATAACTGTTAGATATTTAACTATATATATTTGACTCTATATGTCATTTTGTTTCAAATTTTGATATTCTATGGTTATGGTTAAACATTTCTTCATTGAAATACATGACATACATTATGGTATTTTGGTTAAAGTTTCACTTATGAGAACACTTTTTTTAAATTCAATATTTAAATTTATAAATGTTTCTATCATTTAAGAAGTTATTTTTATTTTTAATAGTTTAACTTTTACATTTTCTTTGGTGAAGAATCATAAAATAATTATTTATTTCAAAAAAACTACACATGTGTGCCACATTATTTACTTACATATTTCTATTTTCTTGTTTTCTTATTATTCACTTGTCTAATAATATGTAGATATAGAATAATTTCATTATATTTTCCTATTTCAATAACATATATAAATATGGAGATTGAGGAACATATACCAAGGCATTTGTCCTTTTCCATGTTATTAAATATCCAATAATATAATTGTTTAATGGAAAAAAACATCTAATTTAAAAAAAATAATTATAGGACTACAGATGAGGCTCCCGCATTGGAGTCTTCTTCTTTTACTATAAATAAATCGAGTTCTTTAGTTGGTAAACACTAAATTACACGTTTACCAAAACTCTAACTTGATCTTAGAGACAAGAGATTACGTATTACTTTTGATGATAATAATAATGAGACTTACCCAAATGAAATTCATTTTATTAGACTTATCACCATGTAGAGTCCTTGTAGGATTAGCATTTTATATCCTGATTGGAAGGAAGTTGAAAAGATTCTTATATATTTGCTTCGAGAGGATGTAACAGTATAGTATCTCAAATGATTTATTTTATCTCATTTTTTGAATAGGATATTTTTTAAATGATTATATTTATTTTATTCAATTTTAGATGACATTAAATTTTTAGGAAACAAAATAAATTAAGAAAATATGTATTTCTTTAGTGGCAGTTCAATGGATAGATTTCAAAGAAAAGTTGATAAAAAAATATGCTTTTGGAAACAGAAAAAATGAAAACCCAAGCCTCGAGTATGAGTTTTTAGACGCATATATAAGGAAGATATTTGTTTCCAACCGACATAGCTAAGCCTTTAAATATGATAATTATATTATATTATAAAATTTCTTATATATGTGTCTAATTACTTATTATTTTAATTTTAATATAACATGATTACTAGAAATCCAATCAAGACATACAGTTTCATAATGTATACCCTTATACTTTATCATGTGGAGGGTATCATTTATTAGAGTAAAAAATGATTGAGGAAAAGTTTGAAGTTTTAAGAGCTTAGTCTACTAGTGGTTCTGATGAGGTCTAGTTGGGTCCTCCATCTCCCCCCACCAACCATGAAAAATGGAAAAGAGTGAGAAGAATAAAAAATGAAAAGTATCTTATAGACAATTCTAAGTAAGTATCTGAAATAATTATAAGTAAACATTTTATTTTTTCATGAATTTTCTCATTTTATAAATTAACAACACTAATATAGCATTTTCATTTTTCATTTCATGCTGAACATCAGGATAAATCAAAATAGGGAACTTTTATCCCAAAGGGTAGGATGGACATCCTATCCACTAATTTAAGAAATCCATAACACCATGTACACATAAGAGGATATGAGTTGCCTGTTAGTATTCATAAACTTTTTGGTCATCAATGTAAGAAATCAAAGGACCCAAAAATCAAATCCTAAAAATTTGAGCTGAAATATATGAAATATTCTATGTGAAATCAAATTCAATCAACTCTACAAGTTATGTTAGAGAAATTTACGAGATAATCAATGTTTGTGTAGCCATCCCAGACAATAAATCCATTTCAACTAGCTACACAACCTATATGGCCCACCCAGTTGGACCAACCATCCTAGCTTACCTACTTATATTCTCCACCTCCTCACTCAAACCTAACCTTATACTATGTAATGTATGCTAGAGATCCTCATTTACATATTGTAGTGTTCGGAGTCGTTTATTT
Organism: Viscum album; assembly: GCA_963277665.1. Lineage (NCBI taxonomy): Eukaryota > Viridiplantae > Streptophyta > Magnoliopsida > Santalales > Viscaceae > Viscum > Viscum album. Next base: position 954,862,232 of record OY728146.1, read on the forward strand.
TCTGGTGCATTAAGTTTATCACCAACCTATGCCGATGGGTCAGGTTAGAGTATTAGTACATGATATTATTGATCATACTACTCTAATTCCATTTCTTACTAAATAGGTTACTAGAGTTGGGAATTTTATGGGTCATTTTTTACTTTTCTCATTTGGACTTCATTGTTATCTTTCATATGAGGTATGTGTTTTGTTAATATTAATTACATATGATTGAAAATTACTTATAATGTTTTTTGACATTTAACTTATATAGAAGTATGTAAAATTAAAATAAATGATACATTAGAAATAAAAGGTTTGGGAATAAAAAACTATAGATACTTCTGATATTTTTGATGGGATATAAAGATTACCTTAGGCTTCTTATTCCATGAGTAATATTTTTGACTTTCGGATGACATTTTATATATGTGTAAGAGAATATCCATTGAGAATATTTAGAAAAGATATCATGGATCTAATTTATTTTCAAAAGTTCAGAGTGTGTGTGTTGTAGTTGTTTTCCATGTAAGTAAACTGACTCTTCAGTTTTTATTCCATTAATTAGAGATTGTTTAAATTGAATAAATATATTAATTTTTTAATTAGGTATCTACACACTATTATTATTCAAAATGAAACCACATGAATTTCTCTTTTTATAGATCTATAATCCATTTCCATGGTTGTGCAATATGTGAAGACTACGGAAAAAATTACATATATATGTGAGAGATTATTAAAGATGAAGATTTGGCCTTGGGTTTTTCCATTTCTTGATGGGTAAAAACACAAACATAATTATGAATTAATTTTCATTATAATATCATTTATTTTAAACTTTTTGTATTGTACGGATAATTGGATTTTAGGCATATTCCACCCAACTGAATGCAACTTATATTTGTTTTTCCCATTATTAGGTTATGTTTATAAAAAAGTAACCACCTTGTTAGACAAGTAAGTTTTATTCTTTTTTATATGTTCATTAAATTTAATTCTTATTATACACACATGTATTATTAGTTGATATATATGAAAATTCAAGTCATGAAAAAAAATAACAAAGATCACTTGTCAATAAAGAACCCAAATGCAATCCAAAATGTGAAACTAATAGTAATTATTTTTAATATTAATTTCTTTTATGATTATATATATATATTGGTTTTTATTATCAGCTTAATGTTTTTTAATAGCAGTGTCATCATCAACAGGGAAATGTTGAATGTGTTTGTTATGCTCTATGATTCATGTATGAGTAATCACAATTGGGGTAACTACTGAATTTAATAAGATTTGTTATATTAATTATTATATATTTTCTATAATAGTATTCTATTTTTAAAATTATATCATTCAATTTTATAGTATTAATTCAATGGTGTTCAGTCTTATATGAAAATGAACTTACCCATCTTTGATCATTTTTTACGGACTATTTTATAAGTATAATTACCATTTAAGTTATGTATATTCTAATGTTTATGATTAATATTACATTTTCTAATAATGAGTGTTCAAAAACTAATTATTTTGTTATAATAGGTTTGTGAACATAATGATATCAAAATAAATTTTCAACAAAAAACGCCAATTATTATGTTTTAAATTATTAGGTATATGTTTTTTAATTCTACTTTATAATACAAATGTGTAGATAATGATTTTTTGATTAAGTTATTAAAATTATGTATGTTTTTATAGATTTTTAATTTATGATAAATGTTTTTTAATGGATATATAATGTTTTTCTATTACAATGATTTCCGTTTTTTAGGGGTGTAATATTGACAACTTTATAAATATCTCTTTCGGCACAGGTTTTTATCAAAACCGATGTAGAAACTTTAAAAAAATATGCCAGGGTTTCTACATCAATATTTTACATGAATCAATGCCAAAAAAGGCTGAAATTTCCAAAAAAAATATTTTCAATTATCATTTTTAGAAAATTGATTCCAAAAACCTTATTTTTACATCACCATTATAAATTTCGCTTAATAAATAACATTAAAATCTAAAAACAATGATCATAAAATATGTTTTTGTACTGATGGAATACAAAACTCATAGTTCATTTGTGGGTGAAAAGGGGCCCTCATTCCATATCATTTTTGGAACCCACTTCCATAATTTTGGTTTCATAGTCCTTCCCTTATCTTAGAAGTTATTGGTGCCCATCATACTTAATAACCCTTGGATTAGGACATTGACATGGATAACGTCAAACTTTCCCATATTTAAGACTGTTAACTATCAATTGTAATTTAGGATGAACACTTATTTAATTTCATTGTGCTGACTGAACTCTTCACTTTTCCTTAACAATTAGTAGATATACTTCTTTTTCTACACATAAAACATCTCCCAGGTCCTTCGAGACTTTTCCTTTGTTCTTATTCCCATATTTTTAAAATGTGGGAAACTAAACATTCTTTCATTAATTGTCATTATCATCCAAAATTCCATGATAATTTATCTTTCACGACCCGTCCCTCGAGGCTTGTGATGTGACTACCCCAATCCCACCTTCCACAGGCCAGGGGATGGTGACTAGCACCAAAAAAGCATATCTATAAATGGGACGACATTTACTTTAAACTTGTATACACACACGTCCAACCACATCCAAACACATTGAAAGGGGGGAATGTATACAACTAAAACAAGGATGAGTGCAAGTACAAGTGAAAGTATGTGGTCTAGAATACAAACCCAACAAGGAACTGAATACAATAAAGTACAAAAGTGAACTCTAGTGGCCATCCGTGGAAAACCCCAGCTGATCATGAGATTAGTGAAGCTACTGGAAGCTGAAATAGTATGTCATGCCAACCTAGTCCTATTGGGCCCCACCAAGTAATAATCCCCCAAGTCCGTCATTGTAGTATCCATCAGTCCCATCCCCCTGAGAACCTCTGTCAAAATTTCGATCATCTGCGCCAGACACAACACGTGGGGGTGAATCCCGTGTAGGGGTTAGTAGAACAATACTCATTAGGGACCCCGAGGCAACTGAAGGTCTCTCGCTAATCCATGAAGTAAAACACCATAAATAAAAATACCCCAGAGGTAAACCACCAAGAAAGAGCTCAACCACATAGCACAAAGTAAAATATGTAGCTCACACTAGTTATAAAACTTAGAGAATAAGAATAAAGATGATTAGTCTTAGGTGAGATAATTTTATTCTATTGAGAGGTTCTACTGTTGATCCAGGAAGGGTCATTATAATATTGATCCACAAAGGGTCTCTCCGCTGCCGATCCACAGAGGGTCGCACTAATATCGATCCCCATAGGGTCACATTGTTGCTGATTCACAGAGGGTCACAATCATGTTCACCCACAAAGGGTCTCTCTATTGCTTATCCTTGGAGGGTCGCACTACTGTCGATCCATAGAGGGTCACTCTCATAACGATCCACAGAGGGTCGCTCTTCACTAGACAGTCTGCAACAGGATTTCTGCAGTTGGTGTGCTTGAGTTCCAGAGGTTTTTTCACTCATACTATCATCCATACCTTAACCATTACGTAGTCCAAAAAAAAGTAACCCAAAGTATCACCTTTTCGTAACGGTTTCAATGCAAAAGATGGCACGTCAATCGAACGCTCAGTCTGTAAGATATAGGAAAAAAGGTAAATAGGGACTACTTTGATTCGAGTCTGATCTAACCTAGTTGTAATCCAAAATCCCCCAAAATTCAATTAGAGTATCTCAAAATGACTACCTCATCACAGGGGTCCTCACACTGCAGATAGTGCTTCAACTGGACGCCTGGTTAGCGAGTTACGTTAGATTTAGTGAAAATGGGCCGGTCGAATCCGGGTCTGGAAGGGGTCCGGCCCATCTCGCAGGTCTGGCCATGCCTGCAAGTTTAGACCACCTAGAAGGTCCACCCCACCTAGGAAACATAGCCCACATGTGGGCTAGTTGTGTGGGACTGAATGGGTTGTTTCTGGTTCACACAACTGGCAGCGCCAGTGGGACTCTGCCCCTCATCCTGAAAGGGCCGACACGAGATAACTGTTGCACCAGCTGAGGAAACCAAGTGGGCCTCTCCTCTCTAATGTGGTCCACCCGTGTCGCATCACCACCCGTTTTAGTCGTTCTTCCATGGCTCTTTCTCACAGGGCGCCTGCGGGTGCCGCCACGCTGGTGGTGTCGCACTAGAGGTGGCTTTCATAGGCCACCAAAGATGCTCTCGTGGTCCATTTTTCTTCTCCTATACACCTACGAGACTCCTGGTTGCTGCATTCACTACAAAGCCCCAAGAATCACCTTTCTACAACAATGCTCGGTCTCCCACGAAGAACGTACAAAACCCAATAGTGGGGAGGTTCTGGGCCTTTTTTTGATTGGCTCATTCCCTCCGTGTTAGAGTTTTATCATAGGGGTGTAATAATAATCATTATAAGATCAAGGAAGACCCCAAATTGTAACCCCACAACAACCTCTCCCAATTACGAATGAATCGCAGGTCAGCCCTTTGGTCGGTTGATCGGTTTTCTTCATATTATTCAAGAATGGGGAAAAGAGGGATATAAACCACATAAATCCCCTACTAAGTATGGTGGAGTCCGCTATAAATGAAGCAAATAATTCCCACATTTGTTGATGTTTGGTGCTCTTTTCTGCTTGTCAATCTCTGGATCGATTCCTCCAACAATCTTCGTTTGTTCACCATTCTTCGTTGGAGAGGAAACTTGTCAATGGATCGTCATTCTTTGTTTGGGAGGATGTCCACCAGAGATTCATTTGATAATCCTCACAGTTTTCCAATCCCCAAACTCTAACATAATGGATTATTTAAAAGAAAATAATCAGCGTAGCGACATTGTGCTCATTAAATATGCTTATTAGATGAGCCAAATTTATTGTGCCATATTAAATGAATCATTTAGATAAATGTTTTGCAGTTTTAGAAAATCCATTATTGACCACTCAATAATGTGTCTCGTCGCCACCTCGTCACTATACAATAGCGTCGTCGTCCGCCACTAAATGGTGAGAAAAGAAATAAAATATATCTTTTAAAATAATTTATCATTTTTTTCTCAAAAAGTTTGAAAAATAAAATTTCATCTCGGACCTTTTCGGCTGAAGTTAAGTCATTTATAGATTAATCCGGGCATTCTGAATTCAACAGTTCCCTCGGATTTTCGATCCGAGCATTTCTTAAAAAGATATAAAATCTATCTTGCATGTTTACTGAACGTACCTTAAAAAAAGTTCAAAAAATATTAATAGTCACCCTCAACCCATGTCGGATGAGGTTAGGCTCCATCTAAGGGGAACACTCCCTCAATAGCTCAAAAGTACTCTCATATTTCAAATCGGATTTACTTTTTACGAGTAATAAGGATTATACAATAAAATAATTGTCACTCAATTATTTTATTTACGGCCAAAAACTAACATCCATTGTTGGCCCACGCCAGCCAATGTTAGGATCTTCCTAAATAAAGCATACCCTCACAAGATTATTGGTGGTTTAGAATTTTTAATCTGAGTCACCGTTCATGAGTTATAAGAATTTTAAAAATAAAATAATTTTATTCAATTATTTTATTTACGGTTATGTCATTTTTTTGGTTTTCTCACTAGAGGCATGCGTCGACCAAACTTAAGTCATGCCTAAGGTAAACCCGCCAACCTAAATGCAACGGTGTCCTTGGATTTCTGATCTGGGCACTCGTTTAAGAGTTATTCCAGTTTTTTATGAAAACTGCTCATAGGTGTTATTTAAAGCATAACATTTTCTGATAGATCATTTTGGGAAATCTAGGCCTTGGAATCACATATCTTCAAATTCCACAGTCTCGAAATAATTTCATATAATTAAAAAAATTATACAGATATTTTGTGATAGTAAATTCTCCTCAAATTAGGGCTTTATGTCCCTAAAATCCAAAACAAAGGCAAATAAAAAAGGTGGAGGTATGGAGCATGAATCTGAGCCTCTCCCTCCCTTGTGTTATCGTGGAGATTCCCGTTTTCCACCAAATTTACACCAAAGAAATTGATCATCCATGTAGGACCCACTCTGGTTAATCCTCTATCTCCATTGGGAACTCCTCAATCTTCACCACATTGTCAATGTACAGTCGCCTCAGTCGATGACATGTGATGGAGCATGCATGTTCCTACTCAGTTGTGCCATGTGAAAAATATCATGCACCTGGAGTATCTATGGGGGAAGATCTATCTGGTATTCCACCTCACCAACATTGATGAGGATCTGAAAAGGTCTGATGAACATTGGAGATATATCCCACCCTAGAAAAATCTCTACAATCCCCGTTGGGGTAAGACCTGAAAAAAACATGATCTCCCTCTTTGAACTCCAAGGGTCTCTGTCTTCTATCGTCATAAGAATTATGTCTTCTCTGTGTTGTCCTCATGTGCTCTTGGATGATCTGTACCTTCTCAGTGGTATCTCATACCAACTCTAGACCAATGAGTGCTGACTCCCCTGGGTATTTCTAGCATAGAGGTTATCTGCAAGGCCACCCATACAAGGAATCAAATAGTGTCAAGACAACGGTGGAGTGATAGCTATTGTTGTACGCAAACTCTACCAGTGGTGGGTGGTCCTCCCATCTATGACCAAAATTTAGGAGACAAGCACGAAGAATTTCCTCCAAGGTTAGTATGGTATGCTCCGTCTGACCATCTATCTGGGGGTAAATGTTATGCTCAATCAAGATGGAACCTGATGCTCATCTTTCACTTGCTGATAAGTGAGGCAACATGAAACAAACTTTGTCGCTGCATTCTTCCTCCCTATAAAATAGTATTGATATTGGTAGTCCGGCTATATCTTCTCCTCACTAGGATTTACCTCCAAAGAGGATATATTGAATTCCCTCAACACCTCCTCTAATAACGTCAGTGTTTCCATGGTGAGTCTTCTGAAAAGGATGACGTGATCCCCACCTATCAGAAATCCTTCAGGAGCTTGTCCTAAGGATATGTGAGCATGTTGGGCCTCGCAGTCACTATCCATAAGTTTTTCCTCCCAAACTCGCTGAAGGAGTGGGATAGTGATAGTCATAAACTGGAGGTAAGCTGCTCCATCCTCATCCATGAAGGATATTGGCATCGTGACTAGCTTCATATTCTCCACACTCAGAAGTTGTAAGCCAGACCTCTTGCTGAGTGTGTCTTCCACCACATCCCCCTTCCCATAAGTATATACTACCTCAAGATCATATTCCTAAAAGAACTCCAACCATCTCCACTATCTCAACTGCTGAAAAGCCTATGGGAACCTTTCCATCCACACGAAAGGCCACCCCATATAACTAATTGATGTTCCCATCGACCGTTTGGTAGTTAGTACCCACTCTTTCTGGACACTTGGTTAAGGTCCTAGTAGTCCACACATAACCTCAAACATAGAGTCTTACTAATACCTTCCTCTACAAGTCCTCCACCTACGCCCCCTTCTTGTGAAGCACTACAAAATTCCTCTGATATATTGATGAAGATATCGATGCTATCTCAGGGTGTAGAATGATATAGAAGTCCCTCCCCCTATGGGTAGGTATTCCTGGAAAAATATTTTGAAGGATGTTCTCACACTCCTCCACTATTGTTGGGAACTAAAAACCCAAAATACCTGCTGCCACTAGGGTAAGGTTGGCTGACTCAAGAGTGATCGACTACACTCTTCTTTGCATGAGTTTATCCAAGGCTTCTAGAGTTTCCTTTTTCACCGAACAAGTAAAACCCAATTCGAAAGCTATAGATATACCACATCCTTTTTCCTAAAATATTCAATCTGAGCATGAAATATGGATGACTAGTCCATACCCAAATTAACGTCTTAAGGCCACAACGCTACCACCAAGAGGTTCCAACCAAAAATCTCACCTCAATGGATATATCACACCATCATCATAAGTGTTATTATCGAGTCTCCTCCCATAGGTATCACCAAAAGTAAGGATCAAATAAACGGTTTAACTAGAAACTCTAGGTCTTGAACAAGATTCATGATAAGAAGGAATGATTAGTACCTATGTCTGTTAATACAACAGCAAGTAGTAGACACAGACCATACTTCGAATCATTCCTGAAGCCCTTGGTTTATACTCATTGACCACATGCGGCTACTCCCTTCCCCTATCCTCCAACTCCCTGAACCTAGTGGGGACTACATTAGGGATTTGGTCGCAACATGTCGAAATGTATACCACCTTCTTATTCTCTCCTAGATACTCTTCCATGTATAAGGCCCAATAGATTCTTCTGTCCCTATCACTTTCTCTTCCCAAAACATTTTAAACATCCAATTCATTGAGACTGACGTTGGTTTACTATTTTTCCACTGCTAACATTCAGTGGTTGTATATGCTCATCCCAATAATTTTCAACCACAAAGGTTATCTCTAGAACCCTAACATAAGTAGGAATGCACAGTGGAATAGTGTTGTTTGACATGTTCTTAAACACATCTCTCTCGGAGGTCGAAGCCCTGAAGCACTGGTCATATCATATTCATCGAGTACACGGCATGGTTGGTATGCCTCGATGAATACTCATATACCGATATGTCATCCTACTAAATCTGTAGAATCACTTGGGAACACAAAACCCTTAGATTTTAATGGAAAGATACCCCATTCTCTGTGGAAGGATCCCAATATCAGTCCATGGAGAAGTCACCTCATCAAAAGAAAGGGGTAATCTAAACCCTGCCATCAGCCTAATGAGCCATGTAGAATGCTCACTTCCCGGACCGCCATCTAATCTAACAGTTCCGTGACTAGATGGAAACTCACTCACCACCTCAAGCCAGTCCTTAGCCAACTATGAGTCGGGCTCGCCTCAGAACCATAGGGGTATCTGTAATAGAAACTCATGTAAGGCACTGATCCAATATGTGTCCTCTACCAGTAACACTGGTAGTAATTGTTGACCAATGGGAAATGGTATCACTGGGAAACAGACCGAAGGCACCATCTCCGGCAACTGTATTTGTATTTAAGCCTCATCACTCTGTGGATCATCCCCATGGTCACGCATTTGAATCCCAGATGGTGGTCTGTATAGATGCATCTTGAAAGAGAATCAAGATGAATCACGATCAATAATTTATACCTAGTGATCTGACTAAAAATAGACCAGTAGAAAAACAATTTCAAATCACAAGCAGCTGTTATTTTTGTGTATCGAGTTAGAATACAGAATTCAGGGTCTGGGTGTATGGATATGTTGGTCACTACACCAACACTGGACTTCCTGGACTAAAATTCAAACTCAAGACACATAACACTATATCCCCCATTGAAAATACTGACTCTTAGTTCCTCTGGAAGTACAAACCCCTTTGATACTACTTTTCCATGACCCTTCCCCAGGGCCCAGGTCGTGACTATCGCATGCCCGCCTTCCAAAGGCAAGGGGATGGAGACTAACACCAGAAAGGAATATCCATAAATGGGAAGGCATTTCCTTTAAACCTATATGCACACACATCCAACCACATCCCAATAAAATGATTGGTGGAAACAAGTACACCACTAAAACAAGTTTTCATGCAACTAAAAGTGAAAGTAAGTGGGCAATGATAAAAACCCAACAAGGAACTGAAAAAAAAAATAAAGTACAAAAGGTAACCTTGATGGCCATCTGCAGAAAAACCCACCTGATATTGAGAGTAGTGAATCTATTGGAAGATGAAGTAGTATGTCCTACCTGCCCGGTCCTACTAGGCCCCACTTGGTACTAAGCCCCCAATTCCACCATCATAGAGTCCATTAGTCCCATCCAACTGAGTACCTCCGTCGAAATGTCAATCGTCTGCACCAGACAAAATAAGTTTGGGAAAATACCATGTAGGTGTGAGTATAACAATACTCAGTAGGGACCCTGAGACCCCTGAATGTCTCTTGGTAATCCATGATGTAAAACAACACAAAGAAAAAATACCTCATAGGTAAAACCATCAAGAAAGACCTCACCCACATATCATAAAGTAAAATACGCAGCTCACATTAGGTATATAACTTAGAGAACATGAATAAATATGATTGGTCTGAGTATAGATCATTTTATTAAGTTTATAGGTTCTACTGTTGACCCATGAAGGGTCTCTATACAATTGATCCATAAAGGGTTGTTATACTATCGATCCATGGAGGGTCTCACTACTTCTGATCCACAAAGGGTTTCACTGTTTTTTGTCCATGGAGTTTCTCTCTCATCTTGATCCACATAGGGTCACTCAATTACTGATACATGGGGGGTCTTACTATTTTCGATCCACTGATGGTCACACTCATGTCGATCCATGGAGGGTTTCTCTTCATTTTACAGCCAAACACAAGATTTCCACACTTGGTGCACTTGAATTCTGGAGTTTCTTCTCCTCACACTATCATCCATAACTAAACCACCACAAATTCCCATAAAGAAGTAACTAAAAGGACGGACTTATCATAGGGTTTCCAACATGATAGGCGGTGTGTCAATCGGATTCTCGTTCTGTAAGATATTGGAAAAAAATATAAATAGGGGTCTGTTAGATTTGAGTTTGATCCAACCCAGCCATACGCCAACTTCTAACAAAACTCAAGTGGAGTATCTCAAAAATACTTCTTCATTTCATGGTTCCTCATGTTGTAGACGTCGCATCAATCCGACACCTGGTTTGAGAGTTACGCTAGATTTAGTGAAATGGGTCGGTCGGTTTTGAGTCTAGTAAAGGTCTGACCTCGCCAGCCCATTGGCCTCGTGGGTCCAGCCTTTACAAAGGGTCTAGGCTGGCCAGTAGGTCTGACACTGACCGGTGGGTCTGGCCTGCCTAGAAAACCCACCCCACTTGTGTGTTCGTTATGCCGGACCAGATGCGGTGCGTCCGGTTCACCCAACTGGCCGTGTCAACGGGGTGCCACCCCTCATCCCAAAATAGTCTGCATGAGCCAGCCATCATGCCATCTGAGCAACCTGAGCGGGCCGCTCCTCTCCCACGTGGTGTGCCAACACCACATCTCCACCTTCTGTGGGCAACCATAGTTGCTCTGGTGGTACGTTTTCCGTCTCATCTACACCTATGGGCCTCCTAGGTTGTCGCCTTCACTGTGAAGCCCACGAAATTTCCTTATTGTCACGTTGCTCGGTCTCCCATGAAAAACACACAAAACCCAAGAGTGGTGGAGGTTCTGGGCCTTGTTCGGATTGGTCCATGACCTTTGTGTTAGCATTTTATCATAGGGGTGAAATAATGATCTCTATAAGATCAAGAAAAACCCCCAAAGTGTAACCCCACTACAACATTTCGCAATTAAGATTGAATTGTGGGTCAACTGAGTGGTCGGTTGATCCACATTATTTATATTATTAAAGAATGGGGAAAATTGGGATGTAAAACACATAAATTCACTACTTGGATTCCGATTAATCCTCTGCAGATGAAGGAAAGAATTTATGCCTTCATTGACGTTCGATGTTCTTCACCACTTGTCGATCTCCAGATTAATTGCTCCAACAATCATCGTTTATTCACCATTCTTCATTGGAGAGGAAATTAGTCAGTGGTTCTTCATTATTCATTAGGGAGGATGTTCATCAGAGGTTCTTCAAAGAATCCCCACAGTTTTCCAATCCTCAAACTCCAATAGAAATTATTATTTAAAAGAAAATAATCATCATAGTGACATGGAACACATTAATGATTCTCATTAAATGAGCCAAATTTAATGAGCCACATTAAATGAATCATTTAGACAACATTGTTGTGGTTTCAAACAATCCATTATTGACCCTTAATTATTGTGCATTTTCACCACCTTGTCGCTGCAATGCAGCATTACCATTCTCCACTCAATGGTGAGAAAAGAAATAAAATATTTATTTTAAAGTATTTTATCATTTTTTTCTCAAAAAGTTTGAAAAATAACTTTATTTCCCATCCCTTACTGGATTAATTTAAGTAATTTCAAGGTGAATCCTGACATTCCGAATTCAATGGTGCCCCCATATTTTCAATCTGAGCACCGATTCAAAATTTAGAAAATCTGGCTTTCACGTTTATTGAACGTACCATAAAAAAAGTTCGTAAAATATTAATAGTCACCCTCGACCCGCGCCGGTCAAGGTTAGGATCTGCATAAGGGGAATACACACTCACAATATCAAACATATTCTCAGATTTTGAATTCGAGTTACCATTTTGGAGTTATAAGGATTTGAGAATAATATAATTGTTACTTAATTTTTTAATTTACGGCCAAAAACTAACTTCCACTATTGGTCCGTGCCGGCCAATGTTAGGATTAGCCTAAGGAAAACATACCCTCACAAGCTTAGCGGTGGTCTAAGATTTTTAATCTAAGCCACCATTCATGAGTTATAAGCATTTGAAATATAAAATTATTTTGTTAGATTATTTTATTTATGATTATTCCATTTTTGGGTCTTCTCACTTGAGGCATGCGCCGACTAAACTTAAGTCGCGCCTATGGTATACCGCTCAACTTAAATGCAATAGTGCCCTAAGATTTCTAATCCGGGCACCTATTTAATATTTATTACACTTTTTCTGGAAAACTTCTCACATGCTCTATTTAATGTTTAACATTTTTTGATGGATCATTCTAGGAACTCTGGGCCTCAGAATCACGTGCCATAAAATTTCATGGTCTCAAAATAATTTCATATAATTAAAAAAAATATGAATGTTCTAGGACATTACATTATCCTTATATCATTTATTTTTTTTTTTGTCATTCAACAATATTCACATCATTAATCATGACTCTTGATTGTTGGTTCCACATAATAATATGGTTTTTCACTTCAATAATTATCCCATAAGGTTTCTCATTGGATAAATATCTGCATTATCCTTAGAATCCATTGTCAAATTGGTTTCTTTAATAATCAACCATTACTAAAACCAAAATAAGTTAGTCATTAGTGATGAAAATTTTACATCATAATAGAATTATTGTAAGATAATTATATGATAAATTCATCTTCAAAATGTATTACTCTTCAAAAGTATTTCATAAGCTTCAAGTTCAGCCTAAATCACTCTATATCTAATATAGGTTTCATTATGTTGGGTTCTATCTTATTACTTATCCTAATTATTCAACATAATAAATCCTTAATAATGTCTTTTAAAGTGAATGTTATTAACTAATTCATATTCCCTATGAGTTTCCAGTAATGTGTATAGTCTTATTCCTACTCCTCATTCACCAAATCGAAGATTTAATTGATACTAAACAACCCTTTTTTATAATGATTACCCATATGTGTATCTATTCCACTATCACATCCACATTCTAGTATCCAAAAAGGCATGTAATTTTAAGGATAACCACAAAATATCTACTTTACAAAAACTTCAGTATATTGTCCAATACTTAGAATTTTTCCTTAAACTTATCCATAAGGTTTTCACTAAATTTATCTTATCTCAATCCGAGAAATATTTAATACTTTCTCAGATAATATAAAGTGTTATCTATACATTTTAAATAATGATCAACCTTAACTTATCACCCCTTGATGACATTATAATCCTCAACTGATGACATCCTAATCACCAACATTATCCATAACTTACTCTCATATGAACTTTGATAGCCCATGGTTGTGATTTATTCATAATCACATTAAATAAAGAAAATTTTCATTCCAATACATTCCCATAGTATTTTAGGTTTATATTTTTAGATAACTAATAAAAAAATAACTGATAAAACCAATGTATTTTTTGTATAATGAACATTTCCCACTACTTTATAAGAAACTTCTTAGTTTATAAGAAGTCTTCGATATCTCCAAGAAATTTTACACACAAGAAAATATTCTAGACAAATAATATCTATTACTTTTATTCACAACCTAAAAAAATTAAAATATAATAATAGGTTGATCTTAGATGCTCAGTATGGTTAATTTTTAGTGATAACAATTAAAGATCATAAGTGATCACATGATGGGCATATGGGTATAATTAGGACTCATTAGAGATCATACCTAAAAAATCATAGATCATAAATCATTGTATAAGGTATTAAATTACATAATAATAATTCATTGAATTATCACATATCAAAGAGGGACAACAATAATAACCTGACATTGAAGCATAAAATAATAATCATAAATCATGGAATCATAAAATTAAATATTAAAATATCATATAGAAGATGAATAAACATATAATGTAAGATACCTTATAAATAAAAGATTCTTACAAAGGTTTTGTAATCCTAAAAATAGTAAACCTTATGAGAAAACTCAATATTATCATGCCTTTTTGAAAAAACATAATATTTCAATTCATTAAAATTAAATAAAACTCATTATGACCACATATTTATGAAAAAACTCCTTTTTCCACACTATATTGTCTAATGAGATTTCAAAACATAACCAATACATTGGATGAAGTGATATAACCCCAACCATAATCATTCAAACAAATGTGTTTCATATGAAATCATCCATCATCATCTCATAAATAACCCATGGAAAGAAAATGGCTTTCATATCCCTTTAAAATAGAATCATATAAGGAAAATATTCACAATTCCATTAATAAAAATGAGAAAATAGTGGAATATAAATAGGTTTCCAATTATACTAAATAACTTTCCATGTAGATATTATTCAAATTTGTGTATGGTATATACATTGTATAGATAAAGGGTGTATGATTTAATCAATAGTTTCCCCAATAAATTGATGTATGGAACCTTGGTGAAAACCCTTTAATCAAATAAATGGAAATATGTATTCATGAAGGAAAGGAATTGGAAGTAGAAACTTTTTTATACATAGGGGTTATTAGTAAATCCAAAACAATAAATATAATTCTAAGAGTTAAATCCCCCAAAATAGTAAAAGATAATTTTGGGCCAAATTTATGAAAATTAATTTCCAAAGAAATAAAATACATTTTTGATTAAAGAAAATGGATGTGAAAAAAATAATATTGTTTTCTAGAATCATTTTTACCATTATCATGAAAGAAAAGGTTAATAGTCTCATTCAAAAAAAATTGTTTGAAAATGTGATTTTAACACCTTTGAAAACATTTAATTTTTATAATAATGCTGAATAATGGATTCTTTAGAAAAATTCTTAAATTTTATATTGAGGAAATTTTGTAACGACCCGGACCCCTACTACCCAAAGTTGGTGCCTTATTTTATTACATTAGAATATAAATAAGGAATTAATATCCTAAAGGATTGAATAGTTTAGTAGTTTTGGAAAACCAAATACAAACATATACTCCAAAATTCTAGGATCTAGTGGAAGTCAACCCTAAGAAATTATTAAATAAAAAATGATAAAGAGTCAGGAATACAAGGCGTTATTACAAGAACTGAGAGTTCTTGGAACCACATATATCTTCCTATTATAATAAGGCACATTAGTCTGGGGCCGCAAAAGACCACATCATGTCCATTTCAGTAATCTCTCTCTTTTCCCGAGAATCTACCACCTGATTGGCCTCCTGATAGGCATGTGATACAACCAAATTTAGTTGAGTAATCTTATCAAGGCAATCAACCAAATGTGGTAACACTCTCCAAGGCCATTGTGTGTGCTTGTTTTCAAGGCATTAACTCCAAGATATGAATCAGATTCCATCCATATCATGTTCCAACTATAATGGATGACGTACCTAATTTCATTAATTATTGCCCGTAATTCTGCTTCATAGGAAGTACCAACACCAGTGCAATAGAAGAAACATCCTTTAACAAACCCATGGTAAGTGAAAAACACCCCATCAGAGCCTAATTGACTAGGTTCACCCAAGGTAGCTCCTTCAATATTCACCTTGAGGCATGGCACAATTAGTGGTATCCACCGAATGTATTTGAGCATCTGGGGATTTCACGGTCGACCTGAAAACCCAAGAAACCTAAGAATTTGCAGGTTAGAAATAGTACTAGACATTTTACCTTCTTGAAAAAACTAAATTATCATAAACATCCCTGTGTATGGCTTCTATTCCTTACTAAAAATCATTGTGAGCACTGTCAAATAGTGTAATATTCTGAGCTTCCCAGAGAGTTACAACGGTTGCAGCAGTAGTGACAAGTAGGAAGTGCTTAATCTTTTCACTATAGTGAGCATAAGGAATCATTGTTAACAGATCAATGAGAAAAGTGCAAGTATCAATGTTCATCCCGAATAGAAAACCAGCATAGGATTAGAAATATTTTTCTTGGTCACATTTCATGAACAGGTGCTTCATGGTTTATCCAGCACATATAAATAATGTAATGACTGAAGCCAATTGGAAACTAGCTCGTTTGAGCGTCTTAGAATGAGGTATGTGGTTGTTTTAGATCCTCCAAGGAAGGATGAATCTAGAAGGATGAATGAATCTATTCTTGAAATTCATAATATAGGTAGGTGGGTGTGAGAGGCCCCCATATTCAATCCAGTAATACTCATTATAGGTGAACTAGCCATTCTTACTATGCCTCTAAGCGAGGGTTTCACAATCCATGAATGTGTAAGCTTTTATTTCAATCTCTATGTTGTCGAGAATCATGATATCATAAGAATAAATTCTTAAGAGTGGGTTTTAGATGGAGAGTTGTTCTGCTTCATGGGGGACAACCATTATCTTCTGAAGAGGGTGTTCAAGCCATTTTGTGCTCCAATAGTTGAGAGTGGAGCTACTAAAAACCAGTCATTTTGTTTCATATATGATCTTTATAAATGAGTTCTTAAGATATGACCAAATTTATGAGGAAAGGTAATAATTATATCCATTAAAAGTACTTCTTGTGAATCTATTTAAAAGGAATTAATCAGGGAAATTAGTAGAAATCAAGTCCCATGTGAATTTCCCAATCATACCATCATTGAAGGTTCTATGGACTTTGACTCCTAGACCTCCCAATTCAACTGGAATAATTTATTCTTTCTAGGTGACAGGGATCAAATTCCTTTCTTTGACCCTATCCAGATAAACTTTGGTACCATTCTTTGAAGCTCTTTTATAAGGCCTCTAGGCCATCTTTAGAGGGAGAAAGAATAAAAAAATTGTGTGATCACTGAGTTCACAAGAAAAACCCTCCCATCCATGGACATGTATTTCCATTTCCAACTATTAAGTTGATGAATGATGTCATCATATATCCCCTAAAGGTATTTCCTCTTCACTTTCCCCCAAAAAAAGGGGACACCAAGATATTGGAAGGAAAAAGATCCTCCACCACAAGATAATTAATGATCTTGTTTGTCTTTCCTTCTAGAATTCCATTTCCAAAAACAATGAAGGACTATCCCAGAAAATTTCCTAGAAACCCACATCTTCATAATGATTGAAGAGGGATTTAATATAGGAAATGGTTTTCTTTGAGGCCTAAAAAAACAACATATTATAATCATCATAAAAAGGTGATATGGGGAAAATGTATTCATACCGGTCTCAATTTTCATGTGTATACCCATGTGAGAAAGATCGTTGATTCATCGGCATAGATAGTCTTCCATGATAGACAATGGAATCCCAGATAGCATATCACATTTTCCCACACCCATGTTGCAAGGAAAGAATCCTCTGGGGGAACCATTTATGATGATGGACAACCTTGATGATCGAAGAATGGTGCTGATCAGATTAATGAACACACTGGATAATACATATATTTTAATAACATCAAGGATAAGTCTCCATTTAAGTGTTTCAAAAGCCTTTGATATTTCAATTTTAAGGTCAAAATTTCCTCCCTTTGTTTTCCTCCTCATTAAATTAATACTTTCTAATGCCATAAAGAGACACCTATAAATATTTCTCCTAGGTAAAAATCCAAACTGACTTGGAGTGATCATATAATAAACTATTCCTTCCATCCTAATCATGATAATTTTACTGATGAGATTGGGTTTTGTGTTCCCAAGTTCCATTGGCCTGAAATTCTTAATATCCAGAGCATTCTCTTTTTTAAGAATGAGAGTAATGAAATAGGAGTTCATTCCATGAGGCATATAAGAGTGAGTAAATAAATACTTAATGGATCTAGTGATATCATCCTCCAAAACTTCCCAATAGAAAATGAAAAAATTATTAGTAAACCCATCTGAACTAGGGGAACTCTCCCGATTAAGAGAGAGGAGAGTTGTCCGGGTTTCCTATTTGTATGTGGAGGAAATAAGAAGTTGATTATTGTGCTCATAAATGTATGTATTTATGTCTTCCACCATCTTGTGAGTATTATCCTTCCATCATCATAATATATCCCATTGAAATGATCCACAACAACTGAGGAAATCTAATTTTTATAAGTATAAAAATAGCCATTAATACAGATAACCTTGTTTTAGGATCGTTCCCCCTTCTACTTGTGCAATATTTTAAGACTTTGGAATTTATATCCCAACCCTTTAACCATCTCACATTTAGTTGATTCTTGACCAATATTTCTTTTATAATTAATTGGTCATCGAGCCCGTTATGATCCATAATTTCCTCTCTAGAAAGGGAGGGTTGATGCTCATTTCTAACCTAAATGTAGGATAGTTCCTCATTAGAACCCCTAATGTCATCATCAATTTTAGAGAATGATTTATTACTCCACTCCCTGAGTATCCCCTTTTGGTGATTAAGTTTCATAGTCAACTTTTGTAGAGGGTTCTCAATATGTTTAACCTTCCAGGCCTCCAAAACAATTTCCCTGCATCTCAAAATCACAATCCATCCATTGTTAAATTGAAAATGGATAGTTGCGGACCATATCTGTTGTGTATTAACATAAAAAACTATAATACTATGAACATAATGGTGCATAGGGAGTGGGAATCCAAAGACCCCATGGGTAGCACTAGTTCCATCAATTTGGAAAAGACATATATCATGTTTTCTCTCTTATTTTTCCTTCCAGATGTATTTACACCAAGTGAAATTTTCTCCAACTAGTGGGACATGAACCAGATTACACTTTTCAATGAATCCCTGAAATTCATAGGCCACAATGCTATTAAAATTACCATTAGTTTTTTATTAGGCCTCTATATAGCTTCGAAGTCACCAATGATCACACATTTTTTATCCATCTTCCCATAAGTAGCTTTAAGTTCCTCCCATAAGTCTCTTCCTCTAATATATGTGGTGGAATCATACAAAAATGATATTGATAGCTCATGACCAAAAAAATTTTAAGTAATGAGAATACTCTAAGTTCCACTATCACAAGAGATAATTTGGATGGTTTCATGCCTTAAAACCCACAACTGATCTATATCCAATTCATGAGAATTTTTATTCACGAATTTGTAGATAATAGATCCCCACCTAAAACCTCTCGATTTTTTAAAGAGGGTTTTGGTTTATAAATACAAACAAAAAAAGGATTTTAGGCCATGATATAGTGTCAAGGGATTTAGTCGTATGGGAATTTCCTAACCCTGGACAGTTCCAGTATAGAATCATCATAACATATTGCCTTTTCCCCTTATATGAGGACCCCCATTTTGTTCCAATGAAGTTTGGAATTTTCCATTCTTCCCACTGTCTCTTTTTCCCCCTTTCAGGCTTCTGTCAGGTCCATGTTCTATGATGGCATGATCTTCATCATTCACCTGCTCTAACATGCTAGCATTCTTCTAATTTTCAGCACATTGAGAGTGCGTGTGAAGTTTATCAATGAGACAAATCTTCTTAACTGGTCCACTACTAAGGATATCAACATCAGCCCTTGGGTTGAATATAACTATATCAGTAGGTTGATGTTCCTTCACCTCATCTGACCAGAGAATACCACTCAAGGGTGTGGAGGTGTTCCTAGATTTCAAACTAGAGGGGTCAGTGCTCACATTTGGTTTCCTTCAGGTATCTTTAGAGGGAATTGTCTGTGTAAAATTCCCTCTTTGATCAGATACCGCTAGGTGCTGGTCATTGCAACTCCATTAGAAACACCCATAAACTCTTAGATTATTCATGCAAGTCATTTATAATAATATTCATCTTATCATCCTAGTAAAAAAATAAATCATAATAAAGGGGTGAGGTCAGATTCTTAGTAAGTGTAACTAATATAGTGCAAGTTATCATAAACATAATTATTAGACATGGTGAATAACTAAAAACACATGCCTTTATAAATAAACTTGAGCATTATATGGAAACAATGAAAGATGATTAAATAAAACCATATAAATGATCATAAGAGAATGAAACTTAACCATGGATATTATACTAGTTGAATAATCACATGATCTATCAATTACTATTATCATAATGAGGGAATGAATAATTCCAGACATCTGAAACATATTGTCAAGGCCTAGGCCAAGACGTCTACAAATAACAGTGTAAGGACTCAGCCAAAAACCAATTCTTTTTTTCTCATGATACCTACTGATGCATCTAGGGGATATAGTGGGCCCACACATAACATTATAAGTCCAATAAATTCCTCATATGAATGGGGATAAACATAAACCACATGAAAATGTGAAATATAAATAACTCTCCCAAATCTTTAGTCACTAACTAATCTGAATAGCATGGTGAATAGTATCAAGATAGCACATCCAAAGTCAAAATTGTCATAAACCATTTAATAACATATGGTACATGACAATAATAAGATATAAATCTCAATAAATCATAAAATTAAATAGATGTGTTGATATAGATTATAATACTCCAATAAAATTATCAAATAATTCTTGAGATTAATACTCTTTTACTTTCAAAATGATAGTTATTTTAGAAAAATATTTGCATGAAACCATAAATGAACTAAGATATTTTTTCCATGATAAAATGAGTGTTTTTATAAAAAATAATGGTTTCTTAAAACATATTATATAGTTCACTTGAATATAGGTAATAAATTGGAAATATCCCTTTAGTTGTACTTGCGTATCGGGAAGAATTGAAAAGGGGGACCTTTTAAAACAAGTATTTCCCACAAAAAAAAAGATGAACTGATCAAAATAAATGATTTTGGATTATATACCCAGAATTTTTAATAATTATATAAAATAAATGATTAATTACATTGTTTTATAGAAGAAGAAATCACAACTTGAATGAAAATGGAAGTTTGGGAAGAAAACTATTACCTTATGTCTGAATGTGCTCTGCACCAGACCTTAACATCCTGGATGATTAAATTAAATCCATTAATTAATTAATTAGAAACTATATATACATTTATTTTATTTATTATAATTTTATTAATTTCATTTATATCCTTTTTGATGAGTTATATGATACAATTTTATTTCTTGGGAGTGTTTGTTTCCTTAGTTTTCACGATCGGTATACTTGTATATGAGTATGGAAGTTCATGTGGAATGGGCATAATTATATAAAATTGAATTTATGTGATATTAATGAACATATATATTTTTATTCGTTATTTATATCATTTTATTATATTGTATGTGGATGAATCATTAGATAAGACATTTAGTGTTAATCATTTACATTTCTATGGAGGTTATTGATCATAACGAAATCATTTTATTTTATCATTTAGTATTATTTAAATATTTTACTTTCAAAATATAAGAAAGATTTTAATACATATATTATAGATTGTTTTAACCATAAAAATGGTCTCATTACTAACCTTGAAGGAGAAATTTAAGAACGAAAATTCATCGTCCATGGAGGATATAAATCGGCACCTCATTGATAATGATTTCGTTTTTAAAATAAAGGAGAGAGAGAAAGGAGTTTGATGATGGATATTCCATTAGCATGATATCACTATAGTATATATATATATGATAATTTATTTATAATGATTAGTTGGTAAGATTATTTTATGATCTAATAATAAAATTAAAGAACTTGAAAAATAAATTAAATTGAAAAGGAAGAGGATTTTACCTCTTGAATACTCCCCCTTGAGAACCTCTTTAAGGGGGTTGTTTTCTATATTTTGGAAATACCAAGAGCTCCAAGATGTGGATAGATACTAGTAAATAGGACTTGGTAATAACTTTTACAATCTTCAAGTCTTAGAGAAGTTCGAATAATAGGGGGTGAGGGTGGTTTTTATAGTGGAGGAGAGGGATGATTTCTCATTATTTTATTAATTATTTTCCTATTTTGCTCAATAGAAACAATAGTGTTTATTATTGTGACTATATAGAGTAATAAGTGAATATTAGTAATAAACAAGGGTGATTACATCATCCAAACATCATCTATGACTCAAAAAATCAAGTATTTATCATTTATCATAAATTATGATATTTTACTATTCACTAAAAATAAATTAATTTATAAAAATACCAAAAATTAACCCTAATAATTTGTCAATGTTTCAAATTAAAAAATTAAATCCCTTTTATGATAATAATTTGGGAGATTTACTTTTTAATTAAAAACATCATTTACTCAAAAAATATAGTTTTTAAGATTAAAACTAATTTTATAACACTCTAAAATTTTAATTAAGGAATTATTAAATTATCATAAAATAATAGGACAAAAAAATATTGATTTATGGATACATTTTATGATATTGAGTTTTATTTTAAATCAATTTGTTAAATGTAAAATTAAATATTTATTACTCACAAAAATACCAACACTTAATTATTAATTTTTAAAATATTCACTTACTTATACCATGATATAATTATATCATAATTTCATTTATAAGGTGCCTAAATTTTATTTATAATTCCATGGATGAGGTTACTATTTATTAGGATGATTTATTATTCATGAGGATCATATTACTATTCCTAATTTCAAGTTACTATTTCATTAGTATAGGTTCCTTAACTTCTAGAAATACCTCTCATTTCATTCATTATGTTTTTATTATGTTCTATAAGTGATTTTCTGTGATATATACTATATTAAGTAAAACTAAGAAGGTAAGTTTCATTAATATAGTTCTGGGTCGTAACATTCTTCCCTCCTACAAAAATTTCATCCTTTAAATTTCCATATTTTCACCCCATAAAAAGACATGGGTAGTTCTTCATTATAATCTCCTCAAGCTCCCACATCACCTATTCGATTTTATTATTTTTTTCAAAGTGCCTTTACCAGATGAGGCATCTTATTCTTCAAAACCTATTATTTAGTGTCCAATATCTAGATATTCACTTCATAGTAAGATAAGTCATGTTTCAATTCTATTCCTTCATATGTGAGGACATGTATTGGGTATGGAATTACTTCCTTAACAACGAGGTGTCAAACGCATTGTGTACTATAAAAATTCTAGGAGGCACTGAAAAATGATAATACATAGCTCCAATTCTCTCTAGAATTTCAAAAGTTCCATTATACCTTGGGCTCATTTTCTCTTTCCAAATCTTATAACGCCCTTCCAAAGAGACACTTTCACAAAAACATGATCTCCCACTTGAAATTCCAAATCATTCCTTCAATTATCAGTATAGCTCTTTTGGAAGCATTGAGATTATTTGATGTGGGTTAGAATAGTGTTTACCTTTTCTATTGTATCCTCTACAAGGTATGTGCCTACAAGCTTCCTTTCACTAACTTCATCCCAATAAGTCGGTGTGAGACATATTTTTCCTTACAAATCTTCTTTTAGTTCCATTTAAATACTTTAATGGAAACTATTATTGTAGTAAAACTATATAAAAGAAAAATAAAAATCCCAAAAACTGTGAAATTCTAGGGAGAATGATCTCAACATGTCTTCTAATGTTTTAATGGTCCATTTTGATTTCCCACTAGTTAGAGGGTGATAATCAGTACTCAAACGGAGCTCAGTATCCAAATCTTTCTAAATAATTTTCTATAATTATTATGTAAATTGTCGATCAAGATCAGATGCAATTGAGAGTGTTTTTTATGAAGTCTTTTAACTTCATTAATATAGAGGTGTGCAAAGCAATCTAGTGAAAAATCCTCTATATAGAGAGGAAATGTGCATATTTTGTATTTCAATCAATAATTACCCAAATTGCATAATTATTTCTTGGAGTTTTGGGTAATCCTATGAGAATATCGATAGTAATGTCATCCCATTTCCATGTAGAAATATAAATAAGTTGCATGACTCTCCTAGGATGTTGCCTTTGAGCCTTCACCTACTGATAGACTAAACATCTTGATTCATAATCTACAATTTCAAACATCATAATATCCCACAAGAAATGTTCCTTCCAATATTTATTCATCTTATCACTACTAGGGTGTATAGAGAAATTCAAGATATAGGCATCATCTAATAACTCCCACTTTATCTTAGGTATAAATAGAACACATATCCTCCTCCCAAATTTCATAATTACATATTCATACTCAAAGTTTTCCAACTTCCCATCATTCAAAGTATTATTTTTATTTTGAAGATTCTCATCATCAGGCAGATAACTTTTAATCCTTTTTAATAAATAATGTTTTAAAACCTATTGAAAAGAGAAATTATGTTTCACCTTATTTAATAATTATCCTATCCATCCCCACTATATCCATGTACATAGTATCCTTGTCAATATTCATTTTTAAGAACTACATGATCCTGCATGCTCAATGCATTTTCTATATTATTCACCTTACTTAGTTGGTAGTGTATTGAAAAATTGTAATCCTTTAGTAGCTCAAGACATAATCTTTGACTCATTTTTAGTTATTTATGTTAAAAGATATATTTCTAACTCTTGTGATCCATATATATCTCACATATTTCACAATACAGATTGTGTCTTCATATCTTCAGAGCCAAGATTACAGCTTAGAAATCAATATCATGAGTTTTATAGTTTTTTAAATGAGTTTTTCATTACCATTATTCATAATAAATAACTCTATCATTATACATAAGGACACAACCAAGTATTTTCTTTGATGCATCACTATAAATCAAAAATCCACCATTTTCCGACGGTAGAGTCCAGATCGGGGAACTCACTAATCTCCTCTTCAATTCTTCAAAACACGATTCATATTATTTAGTCCATATGAACTTAACCCCTTTACGAGTAATCTTGGTTAAAGAGTTATTTAATTAGGTGATGTTCTGAATGAAATGTCGATAATAACCTACTAAATCAATAAAAATATATACCTTTGATATGTTTTTTTTGCAGTATTTCACTCCTAAAGTGAATTTTTATTTACAAAAACAACTAAGATTTCATACCTATAAACAATATGGCTAAGAAAATAAAGTGTTTGAAGCTAGAATTCACACTTTCTAAACTTCCCATATAACTTGTTTCTTCTAAGTGTCATCAGAATAATTCATATGTGATTATCATGATATTTATAGCTTTTAGTGTATACCAGGATATCATCAATAAATACAACAAAAAAAAATTATCTAGATATTCCGTGAAAATTCTATTCATTAGATTCATGATAATAGATGGTTCATTTGTTAGTTTAAAAGAAATTTCTATAAACTCATAATGTTAATACCTCGATTGAAATGATGTCTTTGGATTATCTTCCTTCTTCACATGCAACTGATTATATCTAGATCAAAGGTCAATATTTGAAAAATATTGGGCACTATGAAGTTTATCAAATAAATAATCAATATGGGGCAGGGTATACTTATTCTTTATTGTAGTGGAATTGATTTTTCTTTTATCAATGCACAGCCTCATGGATCTATCTTTCTTTTTGAAAAAGAGAATAGGGTATCCCTATTGAGAAACATTGGGGAAGATAAATCCTTTATCACTAAAACACTTTAGTTGTTTCTTTAGTTCTATTAATTCCATTGTGTCCATTCTATAAGGATATTTTGATATAAGCCTTGCATGAGGAATTAAATCAGTATAAAACTCAATTTCCCACTCTGGAATATTTCTATGTAAATCCTTTGTAAATCAATCAATTTCTTCTTTTACAATAGGTACATCCTCAATTTTAAGATTTATTTTCTCCTTCTATAGATATTTTATTCTCTTTTTCCTCAAGAATTGAATTCATTAGAGCTACTGGTGGTAAATATAGATAAGAATCAGATGGTTCTTTTTATTCTCTAAAGATGAGGGATTCTACACCTTCCCCCCAAATCGTAATTTACTTCTTCTTGTAATATATTATCACATCATATTTTGAAATCCAATTCATATTGAGTATTATATCAAATTCAACTATAGGTATGACAATAAAATTAATAGATAAAGAACGTTTTTATGCCATAATGGGAATTTCCTAATGCGTCTTTGTTGCAATGAGAATTCCCTTAAGGGTTTTGACAAAAAAATCCCTCATTATGTCAAGTTGGAAATATCAATTGTTTAGAGAAAACTAAGAAGATATAAAGGAATGCGATGATCCATAATAAAATAATTTATTATCAATGTTTTTGGAGAAGATTATAGTACCTTACACCACATAATTAAGAATTTCAACCTCAGTAGTTGTGATCACATAAGATTTTACATTCTCTTATTGACTTTCTGAGGAAAGTTTCCTTGAAAATTTAGACAATAATTTTTATAGTGTACCATATCCCTACAATTGAATCATTGAACATTAGTATCTTCTTTATTTCTGTTGAAATAAAGGGCTTGGTGGCCTTTTTCTCCACACTTATAACAAATTACTTTTCCATTTAAGCAGGATCTGAGGTGTTTCCTTCCATATGTATCACATGTTGGAGAACTGACCTTTTTATTATTCCCTTTATCCATTATTTCCTCTGACACCCTCTTCTTCTATTTCTTTACTTTAAAGTCATAAGATAAAGACAATTCCTTATCTGTCTTAATTTCACATGACACTATATCTTCATATGATGATAATGTTTGGGAAACCATTTCCCTTTGGAGGAATGGTTTTAAACCATCAAAGAATCAGTCAATCTTGCTCTGTATATTATGTATTTAGTTTGCGACATGCATCTCTAAACTTATAAGGATGGATTCGTACTTGGAAATAATCTCATTCTCTTTCTTCCTCATATTCAAGAATTGCCTTTCCATATCAACTCGTTTCTCATGAGGAAAATATTTTTCTATGAAAATTTTCTAAAAATACCTCGATTCCATATTTTTAATCTTTTCCTCTTCCTTTGTGTTTTGAATCAATGAACACCATTTATCAGTATCTCTTTATAGATGATAAATTTTTAGGACAACCTTCTCCCTTTCATTACTTCCCAAATAAAAAATATCTTCTCTAAGGAACTTATCCACTACTCTATTATTAATGGGTTTTTAGTCCCATTAAATGATGGAGGCTTTTTTCACATAAAGCAGTATAACATTACTCCTCTATATTGTGGATTAGGATTCTCCATATGGGTAACATTATTGTTCATAACCTGAGTCAGTTTTCTTAGTATAGTTATAAGTTTCTCAACACCAATCACAGCTCCAGAACCAACATCATTATCTTGTATAGGAGGGAAATCCCTACATGGGATATTATAATTCATGTGGTTCCCATTCCTTACACTAGGTTCTATTTCTAAATAATCGAATACACTAAATTAGGCTATGAATCATTATGTATAATACCAAACTAGAAAAACACATAACATAAATTTTAATTTTATGCATGCCTAATAACATATTAATAAGAATGGTTTCTTTGGGAGATTATTCACAATCAAATCATTCAGAATGGTTTGTAATGAAAATTTTAATTGTCATAAGAATATCCCATGCGAGTGTCAATCATGGTGCATAGTAAGGCCCTGTTTTGTGTACCAGGTTACCCCGAGTAAGGCCTAGAACACCTTTTCAAAGTTGTTACTCCTATGAACATTTGTTCCAGAACCACATCCACTTGTAGTATCTAGACTGGGATGTATATTCAAGAAATATTCATATAATATATACCTTACCAAAATTCTAGGATGTTCTTTTATGCTTATCCTAAAATTCTATCTTAGGGTTTTGTTCTCAAATTAACATTTTCTAATCTAGTTTCCAAGGTTTATGCTAAACTTTCCTTGATACCAACTGTAAAGAAATAGGCCCCATTTTCCTAGATCTGGTTCCTTGTTTTATTAAATTTTCATATAAACAATGAAGTTTTATCCCAATGGAACAAATAGTTTAGTATTTTTCTGAAACCAGATACAAACATAAGATTTACATTACAACTTGAAAGCAAAACCAACATTGCAACTCCATTGGAAACACCCATAAACTTTTAGATTATTCCTAAAATTCATTCATAAAAATATTAATCTTTGAATCCCGGGGGTAAATAAAAACATAATAAAGGAGTGTCTTATATAATCAGTAAGGGTAACTAATATAGAAAAAGTTATCATAAACATAAATATTAGGCATGGTGAATAGCAAAAACCACCTCCCTTTAAAAATAAACTTGAGCATAATATGGAACGAATGAAAGATCATTACATAAAGCCATATAAATGATCATAAGATAATGAAACGTAACCATAGATATTATACTAGTCGAATAATCACATGGTCTATGAATTACTATTATCATAATGAGGGAATGTTTAATGTCGTAAATTTGAAAAAATATTTTCAAGCCCTCACCCAAGACATCAGAAAATACTATAGTAAGGCAGCATCTAAAACCCAATTTTGTTTTGTATCATGAGACCTACTGATGAATATAGGGGATATAGTGGGTCCCACCAATAACTTGATAATTCAAATTCATTTCTCATATGAAGTCGGATAAACATAAACAATGTGAATATGTGAAATGTATATAAATTTCCCCAATATGTAATCACTAACCAATCTGAGTAGCATGGTGAATAGTATCAAGATAGCACATCCACAGTTGAAATGGTCATAAAATATGTATTAATATATGGTAGATGACAATAATAATATATAAATCTCAAAAAATAATAAAATTCAAAATAGGTGTTGATATAGATGAAAATACTCTAATACAATTATCGAAAAATTCTTGAGAGTAATACACTTTTACTTTAAAAAGAAGAGTTATTTTGGAAAAATCTTCGCATAAAACCATAAATTAACTAATATAGTTTGTACATGATAAAATTACTCTTTTTAGAAAAATAAGTTTGTCTTAAAATAGATTATATAGTGAACTTTAAAATAGGTATGAAATTAGGAAGTTCCCTTTAATTGGACTTGTGTTTCAAGAAGAATTGGGAAGGGGACTACTTTCAAAACATGTATTTTCCCTAAACGAAAGATGAAATGATAAGAGAACTTGATTTTGAAATATATGACTAAAATTAAAATAATTATATAAATTTAATGAATAATAACATTAGTTTGTAGAGGAAGAATGCACAACCTGAATGAAAATGAAGGTTTTAGAAGAAAACCCATACCTTAGGTCCAAGTGTGTTCTGTACTTGACCCTATCATTCTGGAAGATCAAATTAAATCCATTAATTAATTAATTAATAAAATTATATAAATTTATTTTATTTATTATAATTTTATTATGTCCATTTATAGAATTTTTTATGAGTTATAAGATATAATTTTTTTGCTCAGGAGAATTCGTTTCATTGGTTTTCACAACCGGCATACTTGTATATGTGTATGAAAGTTCATGTGGAATGTGTATAATTATAAAAAATGGAATTTAAGTTATATTAATTAACATCCATAAGTGTAAATGGTTATATATATCTTTTTATTATATGGTATGTGGTTGAATCATTAGATAAAACACTCAGTGATAATCATTTACATTATTATGGTTGTTATAGATCATAATGAACTCATTTGGTTTTGTCATTTCCTATTATATAAATATGTTACCTCTAGAATATAAGAAAGCTTGTAGTAATTAAATTATATCTTGTTTTAACCATAAAAATGGTCTCATTTCCAGCATTTATTGTAACATCCCAAGTAAGTAATGAATAACAGATATTTTTATCTATTCCTATTAATGAATTAGATAGTGTTTTAGAGGCTTAAAATGAAAATAAATCCAATCTTAAGCATGAAATACACTAATATTTTTAAAAGATTGTTTTACTGCCTTTTTATGGAAAACCGTTTTTAAATCTATATTTTGACAATTTTATAAACTATGTTTTTCAAAATAAACTTATTCTTTATGATTGGGACCTCAAAATTTACTTTGTGTGAATTTTTGGTATTTTTCCGATAAAGTTCATTTTTGAATGAATAGTGAAAAAATATTGTATTTTAATTCAAAACCACTTTTTAATATAATTTATTTATATAATTAGATTATCTTTTGAATTGGTTTTAAAGTTAAATTAGAATATATTTTTACCATTTAATCCAATGGTGGTCATTGGAATCAATTTCACTTTGAAATTGGACTTAAACTAGTGTCAATCTTTTGATACTTATTGTTTCATAAAAACACGCTATTTGTCATGATAGTTGGAATTAATTATTATATTAATTAATTTGACTTATATGATTTTAATTTTGTAAAATAAACATCATTTTTGAATTCAGAAAATCAAATATAGCTTAGGGTGAAGTTTTGGTATTTTTCTGAAAAACATCAATTTTTGATGAATAGTGAAACAACTAAGTGGTACTTAAAGAAACTGATTTTTCGTTTAAATGAATCTTTGTCACTTCTGTGATTTGATTTTCAAAAATCTGACATACATGGTTTTCTTTAAGAAGTAAAATGTGGTTCAATGAGATTAAAATAATTTTTTGTTGAATAGTAACTTTTAAGTTCTTAATCGCGATTAGAGGTAATTAGTGTAGTTTAAGGTAAAAATAATGTTTTAATAAAATGAGATGAGCTTGACACATGTCCTACCCTCATTGGATGTGTCATGGCCGACCAAGAAAATCCATGGGTCAACGTGGGGCCCCCATGGAGCCACATTGGTTGGGAAATGACATAAATAACTTTTTATTAAATGTTAAAGTAAAAATGACACAAACATGAAATGTTTTACTAAATAAATTTTTACATGGGGTTATACAAGTCATATTTTTGACTATAAATACTCATTAGAAAGCTAAAAAGATTTACTACATCATGATATATTTTTTTATAATTTTTAGACATTAAATATATTAAATTATTTATGACAGCATGATGATGCAGCGATTACCTCATTAATAAAGGATTTAAATAAAATGAAATGATAATGTAAAATATACGACCTACACATGTCCAAAACCTATTGGATGGGTGGATTTAGAACCCTTATCACCTTTCCCTCTAATTATATCAACGTGGGACCTTTTGAATCCGAAAATCATTTTAAAATATAGTAGCATTTCTTTACTTTCCAAGAGTGCCCCTCCTCTCCTCTTATAAAAGGCCCCCACCTCTACCTCTTTACCCACACTTCCAAAGCCTTTGGCTCGGCCAACCTCTGCCCAATTTGCATCTCCAATTTCCTCTCTTACTCCTTGAAGCCTGACTTTGGGCATAATTCTTCCCAAGGAAGCCGTTGATCTCAAACCAAAGGGAGTTACCCGATTTTAAGGTAATGTCTTCACTTGTGTTCTTTTGTTTTATTTTTCTTCTCCAACCCCCTAAACTCTTTTTATTAATTTCTTTTGTAACAAATACAGTATATTAAATACACTATTATTTCTTTATAAGAAGTATTCAAGCTACACTTACACACACCTACATCTAATGGTTAAATAACATACTGTTTCCGTGGATGGCGAATTTCTGCCTCCCGAAACGATGATTGTTCAACATTCTTTTAACACCTTAAAAGATGGCCTTTAAGATGACACTATATTTATATATGATATATAATATGTTTATGTTTTCCTTAAGCTTCTGTATTTTTCATTTTGGTCATACCTTTATGGTTTCCATTATGGGTAAACGCGATATCTTCATTTAAAGAAGTGCGGACTACCGCCCCCTCAAAGTGATTTGATTCGTTAATGCCATATGTGGGACGTATAAAGGATGGATTTAAAGTTATTATATATGATGTTATACTGGAATTATAATATACCTCTATATAATTATTATTTCTTCCCATTAAATTATGAGATAGAAATGAAAGTAGTGTACATGCGTACGTACGGCTTACCGTCTCCATGAACGGTGCATTTCATTTCTTATCCCCAAATGTAATGTAATATCATAAGTACATATATATAATGGATATATATAATGTATGTTACATCTAAATGATTAATATAATTCTGTAATTAAAATATACATACCTCTCATTTAGTTTTAATTCCATTAATATGACATAGAAATGAAAGTAGCGTTCATGCGTACGTACGGCTTACCGTCTCCATGAACGGTGCATTTCATTTCTTACCTCTAAATGATTATGTTATATTATAAATACATTTATATGATAGATATATATGATATATATGATATCCAAATCAGGAATGTCATTCTGGATATAAATAACATTTGACCACACGAACAACATGTAATTGTAAGAAGTCCAATTCGACTTAAGGACCAAATATCGACAAAACAAACATTATTAACTTAAAAGATTACATAGTGTTCAAGACATGGTAATAAGTGATATAAAAGGAATAATTAACTTGAGAAATGTTCTTAAGAAATTATAAATTAACTCAAGTTTATTATTCAGGAGGATAAAGAACGATCGAGTCAAGTCGGACCCGAGGTAAGGGACTTCGTCTCAATCTCCTTATATTGAGGCATATTTTGTTTTATACACAACTATCTTTTATATGGTGTATAAAACCCTTTGAAATTTACTTTTATACAAAAGGAATCTTTTTCTACGAAGAGTTTTACTAAACGACAAAAAGGAATGTTTCGTTTAACGTACGCGGTGACAACGACCTTTTCCGCCGCCGCGAGTATTATTTGGTCTTTGGCTTCCTCAACAAGCCGTAATGTTTTTAAAATAAAATAAATACCATATACTCTTTTATGTATTTTTGTATTGAAAATGGTTTTGATAAAGGATTCTATTATATCAATATATTTAAATGATATATTGTGATTGAAATGTGGAAATGTTATCATTCCTTTATATTGGTTTTATGTTTTATGATTTTATATTGGTACTTGGACATTTGACGGGTGGTTACGTGATAAACCATATGACGGGTGGTTCCGTGAATACCAGGACGAGTGGTTACGTTATAACCTCCAATGCATTGGGTATGGAAGTCGGCCGTATGTCTATTCCATTAAGTATGTATGGAAGTTGGCTGTATGGCTATTCCATTAAGAGATATGTCTGGAAATCGGCCGTATGGTTATTCCACTTAAGTATGTTTATGTCCCAAGTTACCTTTATAGGTTATGTGATCTATATATGGGTTTTATGGTAATCCTTTGGTTACAAAAAGGTATATAATGATATTTTATTCAGTGAAGAGTTTTTACTACTTCATGAAGGTGAAGTTATTACTTTGATAAAGTATACATGGTTTACTTGATGTTTGAAAAACTAACAGTTTCCATTCATTGTGTATCCCTTACTGAGCTTTTTATGCTCACCCCAAGTTTTTTTGAAATGTTTTTCACAGGACTTAGTGTGGATTAGGGTCAAGGATGGGATCAAGGGAAAGTCAGGATATCTAAAACATGGAACTAGACATGTTTTTTTAAGAGTTTTTATTTTATGGAAACATAGTAGAAGTGTCTACTTTGTAATCTTTTGAAATGTAATAGTTATGTCATAATTTTCTAAAACTCTAAACCTGAAAAGATACTCAATGTGAATTATTCATTTAATTCAATATTAAGTAAGGTTTAAGGCTGGGGCCTTATATTTATGGTGAAATTGGATAAAAAAATTCATCATCCACGAAGGTTATAAATGGACACCTCATTGACAACGATTTCATTTTAAAAAAATGAGAGAGAGAATAGAGTTTGATGAAGGATAATACTGTATTATGATATCATTTGAGTATATATATGATTGTTTAGTTGTTAAGGAAATTTTTACATAGGAGGTTAGGACTGAATAATAAAAGAAAAGAACTTGAAAACAAATTACAAGGAAGAGGAACAGCATTTTACCACTTGAATATTCCTCCTTGAGAACCTTGTTAAGGGGATTGGTTTTGGTCTTTTGGAAAGACCAAGAGCTCATATACATGGAGAGGGACTAGGGAATAGTATTTGAATAGAAATTTCAAATGCTTAAATTCTTAGTTTAAGTGAGGAGAAGAGGGTGTGGGGGTTATAGTGGAGGAGAGGGGTGACTTCCCATTATTTTATTAATTATTCTATTATTTTGTTTCAAGAAAACCAATAGTGTTGATTATTGTGACAATATAAATTTATAATTTCATGTGAGTTCTAACCAAGGGTGGTTACATCATCCAAACATCAAATATGACTCAAAAAATCATGTATTTATCATTAATCGTACATTATCCTATTTTACTATTCACCAAAAATTAAATTAATTTTACAAAAATACCAAAAATTCACCAAAAACATTTTTCGATGTGTAGAATTAAAAAATGAACTCCGTTTTATGAAAATAATTTGATAGATTTAATTTTTATTTAAAAATATATTTTTCTTGAAAAATACAATTTTTAAGACTAAAACTGATTTTAAAAAACTTCAAAAAATTAACCAATGTCTTATTAAATTATCCTAAAATAATAGGAAAACAAAATATTGATTTATGGATAAGTTTTATTAAAATTATTTTTCTTTAAAGTCAATATATTAATTATGAAATTAAATATTTATTACTCACAAAAATACCAACACTTAATTATTAATTTTTAAAATATTGACTTACTTATTCCATGATATAATTATATCATAATTTCATTTATAATGCAGAAAAAATTATTTATACTTTCATGGATAAGGTAACTATTTATCAGTCTTGTTTAATATTTATGAGTTTTATTTAACTATTCCTAATGTCAAGTTACTATTTCATCAGTAGAGGTTTTTTAACTTCTAGAAATACATCTTATTTCATTAATTATTCATTTATGATGTTTGTATTTTGTTATATAAGTTATTTTATGTGATCAATACTATATTACATAAACATAAGAAGAGAAATTTAATTTATAGAGTTTTAGGTCCTCACAAATTTGGTGTGGAAGATAAATTATAAGATCATGGAAGGAAACCCATTTTAATATTTTAAAATATCATCATTGAAGCCCACGACATAAGAAGTGGCAACAGAAATTCATTTTAAAAATAGGTAAACAGAAATGTTAAGAACACATGGCATAACACATAATTTGGTTTGCACATTTAATGGAGAACAATGGTCGGAAAGTAAAATATAGACGTGGAGGGGAAACAGTCGTTAAAGATGATGAGATTTATTCTCCACAATGATATAACTTTTCAAGAAGGAAGATCATAAAGGTAAAAAAATTAAATATAAAATCTATTTTCACCTATAGTGGAAGAGAATTCTCCATGAAATAAATTCTCATATTGTAATAAACTAGTCTTAAAATAAATATGTTTAACAAGAATCATTTTAAATCAATGAAGGGAGTTGAGTTATCAATAATTATTACAGGAATGCTGACATAATAATCAAAATAAAATAATTGGGTAACCATTAAAACATCATGAAATGAAAGGTATTAATTATTCTTGAATTAAATAAGGAAATGAATAAACCATATAAATTAAATGATGGTGTGTAATATCAAAAAATCTCATGGAGTTTTAAATAGAGACAAATTACCAATACAACAAGTATTGATTAGTTCTACATGTGTTCCAAACCTATTGAATAAAAAAAATTACATTCATTAAAAAAATTATTAACAACATTTTTAATATATATATTTAATTTTATATGGCCTATTTATTAGCATATGTCATTTATTTATTAAATAGTTTTTTCTTATGATGATTACTTTGGGCGGTTTAGCCGATATATTTGAAACTTCATCAGTATATTAATAATTTTCAAAATAAAATTTAAATAGCCTTATATTACCAAAAATTTTATATTTGTGTGTATTTTATTATTTCATAAACTCAAAATTTATAAATTTTCATCACTTTTCCAAAATGGATTTAAATTTAGAAAGGTTCATTTCTATGTTATTTTTTTGTGGTTGAGTTTACTATGGCTGATTATTATCAATATCACTTATATAATGCATAATATTATCTTAAAATATTATTAATAGTTTAATAATTATAAAATATACTCATTAAAATTCTTAGACTCATCCATGAAGGTTGGTGATGAAAAGTGATATTGGTTATATTATGAGGCAATAGTCTGCACATATGCCAGATTATCATTTCCATTTCTCAATAAATAGTATGGAATGAAGGTATATGAAAAATTATAATTTATGAATCATAAATTTGACATATTAAATATATCCATTCATAAAATACATACTTAATTCCACAAATGATAATTAGTGAGTAAAAATGAACCACATCACTTCGTGGATCTAGTAGTCTGCATGTACACAGGATCGATGTCGTTTTATTTTTTTCCTGGGGGATATAAAGCATTGTGAAATAGTTGATCTTGTAATATAATAACATTTAATTATGTTAATAATAATAATTTCATTACATTATGGTGGATAAAAAATATAGGGAATATTAAAAGAAAAGTATAAGAATTACGAAATACTCACATTGAGGACTTGAATTTTTTCTTGGAAATATATATAGAAAAAGATTAAATATGATATTAAATTTAGACTATAGGATTAAGAAATTGATAGAGACTTACAATATGAGAATTATTTAAGAGTTTTAGGATATAATTTTAAGGGATAGGTGTATCAGGAAGGGGTAAAAGTTATCCCCTTTAATAAGAAAAGAGAGGGGTAATTTTGAATGTACCCATTACATTTCAATGATGGTATGTAACTATTTGAGGATCAAATGATAGAAAAGTTAAATATAATGGAAATTAGGATTTTTTTACAAAAACTAAATCATCCACACACATGTTTTCATGTTTGTTAATTGTTTTATTCCTTTTAATGTTAGTAAAATGCTTTTTACCATAAATACTTTTACCATTGTAACTGATGTTTATAACATCATTAATTAATTTTAATGACCAATATTAAAATTAGTCTTATTTATTAATTTAAAAATTAATATTTTAAATATTAAAATAATTTTATAAAATAAAATCTTTATGGTTTAGAATAGTTTATTTTGATAATTAATGCACATTATGTGTAGAAATTATTTTCACAAAATGTGTGTTTTAAAGCATCAAATTGATGTGTATGATAAAATTATCAATTTGAATAATTTAAATGAAATATTTTATTTGATTAGAAAATTATATTTTTTTTATTTAAAAGTATTCCAAAATATAATTTCACCATAAAAATGGTTAACTAAAAGAAAATACAAAAAAAAATTTAAATGTGAATAAAAGGTCACCAAAGTTCTAAAAATTAAACATTTTAATTATAAGTTCAGAATAATATTTAAAATAAAAAAATTTACTCCTTAAAAAAACTTAATTAATAAAAATGTTTAATAAATTTATAGTTCTTTCCTATATAATGATAAACGTTATAAAATTTACAATTTGGGTAAAAACTATATTTTTCAATATTCACTTAAAATAAATTTTTTCAGAAAAAATCCCACAAACTCATCCTAAAATAATATTTACAGTTTTAATCAAAAAATAAATTTAATTTTTCTAATTTGATTTCTAAAATTTGATAATTTAACTTTCAAACGTAAATATAACAACAATTCTTTTCCATAGAAAAATAAATTTTTAACAAATTTTGACAATTATTTTTCTTATTTAATATCAATTACTAATCATATTGGTTTTAATAAATTATTCTTATAAAAAATATATATTATACATTATATTTTTTTCTTAAAATAAAGTGCAGAAAAATCCAATTTAGGGAAATAAATACATTTATTAGAGTAAAATGATTTTGTTACTTTTATCAACGCATTAGTAAATAAACTTTATTTTACTTTAAGAGTAAAAATGGGAACTATATAAAATAAATGTGATAAATTAATTATTAAATTATTAATTTCATGTTTATATCTTTAATTAGCTAACCAAGGATAACCTCAGAAATTGGTACCTGGACCGATCTGACACATACCAGAAGGGAATTCTCAATCCCCATGAGCTGGTGACTAATAGTTGGTAATAAAAAAACTCCAAGGGAGAAATTTTTCCCAAAGTAAAGAAGATGATATGGAATATATATATATATAATAATAAAAAACTATAGAAGAAAAAATAAAAGAAACATATGACATAATTAAAAGTATATAGCATAAGTGATACAACTCAATGTAGTTAGAACAAACCCTAAAGTACGTGTCTGATAGAAAAGGAAAACTAAAAAAAATATGACTACTCCATGTTAAAATGTGTGAAATGTCCCACCATATCACCACCAGATACCATACCCTGCTAATATAAACCTCGTTGTCTCACTGTGGTGCCTTAAGTTTTCATTAATCAAATAACATAGTCAGGTCTACACACCATTGAAGGGGTGTGAAGGGTGTGAGCTAAATATGATTAGTAGGGTCCAACCCAAGTGTTCAATATAAATCACCTATACAAAAATACTAATATAATAATTTTTAAGAAAACATGTCACGATAAATAACAAAGTAGTTAATAAAAAATTCATGGTAAATTTTTTCCCTTTTTACACAATTCTAAAAAAATCTAGGAAAAATAGTTTCAAAGAATAATTTCTATAAACATTTTTCAAAGTCAAAGAGGGTATATCAAATCCAGAATAAAAAAATCTAATGAACAATGGTAAAAAGTCAAATGATCTTAATTGGTCAGGATAACAGACCACTTGTACTAAAATCAATGACTAGTGTGCACTCTAGCCCCAAGAACAACAGACCTAGAGAGTATTTTACCATCCCATGAGTGAATCCCCCCCCCAATGATGTCAATATCAAGTCCCTAGAACAATAGTCTTATGGAGTAGAGTAACACCCCATGAGTGAAACCAACAGTAGTAAAATGGATGATGGACCTAAGATACACCTTCCACCAAATTGACCATGGATTCCTATGTGATAAATTTCCCAAAGATTTCAAAAATATTTTCAAAATGAATTTTAGACAACCGTTTTTATTTTATAAACCTGACTTTGAAAACCATGTTATCAAACCATTTCATAATGATTTTAATACACCACTTTACCTAAAACCAACAAAAATATATTTTTTATAGAAAATCCATTTTCACGCACAAATTTATCATGCCATTTTATTTATAAATAAATTTACAAAATGGAAGAAATTATTGTTCATTCAACAAATGATAGAGATGAAATGATATAACTCAACTCTGTTTTAACACTACCAACAATGGGATCCACTAACACTATAATCAAATAAAAAATCAATAGATGTCCTAAAATATATTCCCACATCTTAGAATCAAAGTGCATAAAATAAACGGTTGGTAAAGAGGTTAGATCAATTCATACCTCAAGTAATGCAATGGATAAATGACAATAAATGTGGGAGTCAGTCTTTAGACAAAGATCACCTGAAAGATCTAAAAAAGGTATCAAACAATTTTCACCACAAGGTGGACATATCCAAAAACCCAATGAAACATCGTTATTGTGGAAATTAGAAATTAAGAATTAGAAAGTTCTCTTACTAAGAGAGATACGTTATAACTACCATAGAGATCATGCCCTAAACAAAGATATCTAGAAGTATCAAAGATACATAAAATATCATTGAAGAGCATAGGGTTTGAGGTAGGTAATAACAAGAGAGAATAAATTAGGATTCACCCTGTATAACAAAAAACCTAATGGGAATATAGGGTTTACATCATAAACTAGATCTTTATGATGTAAAATCTCCATTAAACATGTTCACAAAAAAACACATCACCTCGAGTTAAAAAATATCATTCGATATATTTATGACATAAAATAGGGTTTACGATGAAAATAGACATAAACTAGAAACTTTTTTCATGTCTTGTTATCCAAGAACTCTTCACATCGTAAACTACACATTTACATTGAAAATGTGTCCAATATGCTACAACGAACCCAATTTCTGTTGAAAAAATCAAAAACTATTCCCAATTCCCCTCAAACACAAATAAAATACTCTCAAACACCAAAGGGGGCATACCTTTTTTCCAATATGTTACAGTCTACCCATTATCAGATTTTTCATCCCTAAGAAGTCATATGGGATAAGGGTTTACTATAAATTGGTGAGTCCATTACTCCTTCATAGAAAATTCACACTCTTAAGTCTCGTGAGAATTTAATCTTTGTCTTCATAACACTATTACCAATAGGATAGACTTTCCTTGCAAGACATTCACTTGAGAATTAATATCCTCCACTAGTTTCTCAAAAATAGAATCATCTGGCCCTAACTCAATCTCTTATCAACTCAAAAAATGAGAGGGGTCTGGATGGTACTTCCTGAACTATGATATCTCAAAAAAATATAGTTTAACTATCAATTGAAATGGTAGCACTAAACAATAAGAAAACATTCCAAGACACTCAATGACATAAAATGGTCTAATATTTCTTGGATCTATATTTCCTATTTCCCAATCCATAAGTGACCCAACTGAGACAAACTTTCAAGAAACCCAATCATCAGTGGAAAAATACAAAGGAAAATGTTGAATATCCATATATGATTTCTTCTAACTTTGTTCCATAACAAAATGGAAATGTATATCTCAAATCCTTAGGGACATTGTAATGGCTTGGACCTCTCCGATCCATTCCTTAGTGAAATGTCGTGCTGGAGGTGTGCCAGGTGGTCAAGGTGACTTGGGGTGCGTTTGGGTGGACTTTTAAGGAAAGTTATAGGGAATTAGATTTCGCACGATTGGTTCACAGTTTGGCTAAACTCTGTGGCCAAACCGTTCAAGGTTGGTGTTGGGGGTAGTAGCTTACACAAGGTTAGCGCACAGTTTGGCTAACCATGCAGACTAACCATGCGAGGACTGTTTAGTGAGGCAGAAGCTAATGCACAGTTAGTGCACATTTTGTTAAACCGTGCGGACTAACTGTGTGGGCACATAGAGTTAGATCTTAAAATTGTGGATCTGAACTCTTTTGCCTCTAAATGGTTCTTTTAAGCTCCTAAGTGGCCATAACTCGGGATTACCCTTCATTGGAGGTAGAATAACCTATCCCATGTGTTTTGGAGGTGATCCAGAGGCTTTTCATGGCAAATCGAAGCCGGTTTCTTGAGGTATGTGATCGTTCTTGCTTGTTTTCCTAGATCTACTTAGATATAATCCTCCTCTTCTCTCGGTTTCTTAGACCTACACCCGTTATGGGTAGATCTAATCATGTGGATGTCGAATATGATGATCTTTGGCCTTGGTTGTGTTAGGAGAGGATATCTAAAAAGGATTCGTGGAGAATCGACCCAGTTTCTTGAGCGTTCTTCGACCATCATGGTTTCGTCAAAAACCTTTGAGGTAGGGATCTTACCTTCATCTCTCTCTCACTTTTGTGCATCATGCGGGGTGGGTATCCTCTTGTTTTATGAGGTATGGTTGAACCGGTAAATAAAGATAATAGCTGGTTAAATATTGGGTTTGGGGATATTTTTGTTGGTATTGTTGCTTTATTTCCATCAATGCTTCTCCTTTGATCATGTTGTGAATTGAATGGGCTTATGCCTACTGAAAATCACGGTCGTTGGAGGCCTTTTATTTCACCATTATATGTTTCCTTGTTTTTCTGGATTGTTTCATGGATGGAATTCGTAGAAAGTTGAAATTGGTAAATCATGTAAAATTGGATGATTAAATGAATACCTAGAACCCC
The DNA here is from genome assembly GCA_963277665.1 of Viscum album. Classification (NCBI taxonomy): domain Eukaryota; kingdom Viridiplantae; phylum Streptophyta; class Magnoliopsida; order Santalales; family Viscaceae; genus Viscum; species Viscum album. Next base: position 954,903,829 of record OY728146.1, read on the forward strand.
TGTATTATCACCCTGATTAAATTAAATGGAAGAATGAATTTTGTTGGTTCTGGTTGAGGTTTAATTATTTTAAGGGGTGTTTAGTGGATTTTTGTGGAACGGGTGAGCATCGGGGCTACGATTGGCTTTGTTGTGGGTTGGCATGTATCATATGGTTGTGATGGGTAGCGGAGCTGTAGTGAATGGTATTAAAGGGATAATGATGTGGTACAGGTTTTGTTTCTGAGGTTTTTGTGGTTGTGGTGGTTGGAAGCAGGGCTGCAGGGATGGGTTGTGAATATTAATAAAATTGGAAGAGTTAACTAATGAACTGTGGGGCATGGTAGTTGATTAAATACGGAAAATCAACAGAATTGATTGGCTGATAAAATAAAATGGTTTTGTGTTTCTTTTTTTTTACCTAACCTTATTTTTGGTTTCCAGGGATATGTTTTACGAACGTTTGATCTTTTTTGGTTGTTGTTATTTTCTCTTTAGTTAAAGAACTAATAAACTAAAACTGTTTAAATATGAAAATCTTAATGGGGATTGTGGTCCTTCATTGTGTGCATACTTTCGTGGTAGAAATGTTGAGGCATGTGCTTAGATATTTTGTGTAGAATCCTTAGGATGGGATGAGTGGTTGATATAATTATATAAATTTGTATGTTTTATGTTTCCTTACGCACCCCACCCATGTTGAGAACCACATGACGAACACTCGTGGGACGGGAGAGTGAGCTTCCCAAACATCCAAAGGATGTCTTATTACTGTTCTTCCCTGTGCTCCCTCTTCCAAGTTCTATATACCAAGATCTTTCAAGCATGTTACGGCAGATGTTTCCCAAGATTCTTCGGGATGAGATGTGATGTGGTTCCCAGGTGTCTTCGGGATAAGGTGTGGTTATGGCCGAGGATTGAGTGTCGGAGGAACGCGGGATGAGATGTGGTTTTCTCTGAGGATTGTGTTTCGGCGGGATACTATGAGCTTCGTATGGCTAGGTTTCAGCACTATCTTGATCTTCGTATAGTCAGGTTGCAACACTAGCTCAGGAAGAGGGGGAAGCATCAGAGCGTTAGGTGTGAGGGCTTGAGCATTATTCGGTGGGAAGGTGTTGCGGGGTACCCATACGTTGATAATAATACTATACTACTATATTGACTTTCGATATTTGCTGAGTGTGGATTGTAAGGTTGGGTGGATTGATTCCTTGATAGGCTTTGGTTCCTTTTGTTTTAACATGGGGCATTAGGATGTCTCCCCACCTGTGCATGAGAGATTTAGGTTTCCCTACTGAGTATACTTGTATGCTCACCCTATGTTTACTTTCAGGTTTTCAGGTGGACTTCAGGGATCGTGTGGGGCCTTGCTAGTAGAGATTTAGAGTTTTTATAGTTGCAATTTTTCTTTCCATTCTTGTTATCGTGCTTTTGAGCTTTTCTTATACTTGTACTTTTGTTTCAGTATTGTATAAAACATGCATATGGGCTTGGTTTTGGGTTTATTTTCATTTACTTGTTCCCTTTTCTTTTGGTGTTTGACACATCTTATTTCTCGATCTTAATTAATAAAAATGATAATGCCTCTCATAATTGTAAAAACTCTTACCCTTAGTGCTAATCTCCACTAAGGGTCCTACTGGAGGCGGGACTCAGGGGTCATTATCTCCCTTTCACCATTTCCAGCTCAGGAGGGGCATCTTTGGTGGGAGGGGGTCATGACAGAATGGTATCAGAGGTGAGGTTGTGAGATAGGATGGATTCTGGAGTTAGGCACAGTGGGGATTTCATGGTATGGTAGGGAAATAGTGTCAGGTGATCTTGGAGCGTGAAATAGGCCAGGGAAGACTGGCTAGGACACGGGATTTTAAGGCCCCCTGTGATCTGATACAAGGACTCTGGACCTACCGAACGACCAAATGAGGCCACACTAATTGTGGGGTAGATACCCTAGGAAAGGTATATGCATCATAATGACTTGTGTTCTTGTATTTATGTGGAATTTTGGGGATTTAAAATGAATAAAGATTCTAAGAAAATTTAAGAAAAATATTCTTCACTACTTGGGATTAGGCATTCCTTGTTTACCTTACAGTTATGGAACCTGGGAGACGACCATGAGTAGTGAGAGCGATCGAGGCCCAGGTGGTTGACTTGGATTAACAAAAAAGGCCCTGGTGATAGATTTCAGCTTGATCCGGGATCCGATGGAGTACTGGGTTCCTCTGGTTGAGAGCCAAATGTGTGGAGCAGCGCGTTAGTGGTGGATGCTTTATCTTGGGGAGAAGAGGGAGGCTGAGGTCATGTGGTCTGACTTTGAGAAGGAGCTTCAGGCAGAATTCCTCTCTTCCACAATGAAGGCTGAGAAGAGGCAGGAACTACTCTCCCTCCAGCTGGGGAGTATGTCAGTGAGAGAGTTGGGGATCAAGTTTGAGGATCTCCTTCACATTGCTCTCGACCTCTTTCTAGATGAGGTGTCTTGGGTGAGACGTTTAGAGGAGGCACTTCATTCTTCTCTCCAGTATGTTGTTACTCCCTTCACCCTATCGACATACTTGGAGGTCCATAAGAAGGCTGAAGTGGTGGAGAGGATGCACACGCTGGGAGGTGTGTTGAGAGAAGAAATCCAGTTGGGTTCATCAAAGGGGAAAGCCGTCAACAGCATGACTACTGCATCAAGGCCCTCTAGGATGCGACCAGTAGAGAGCAGGCCTCAGCAGTTTCAATTCTGATCTCCCTATCCTCACCCTTTTCCTTCGAGCTCGGGACTGAGGTGTTTCATCTATGGAATTTGTGGTCACCTTCAGAACCAGTACCCGGACCGAGTACAATACAGTGGGGTTGGACTAGTACAGCACCGGCCTCAGCCACATCAGTTTCCGGCCAGTCCCTTCTAGCAGTAGCAGCAGTAGGGGCAGTGAGCTCCCGCTCCTTTGAGGGAATACGTTTCAGGAGGAGGCCGACCTCAGGGTGCTTCTCAGGGACCTCGACTAGGGAATGGTTGGGGAGGTGGCCGATAGCCGAGAGGCAGACGAACTGGGCGTGGGAAGATGCACGCCGCAGAGGCAGTAGTTCCAACAGAGCCAAAAGTCGTTCGAGGTACGATTAGCTTGTTTAGTATGCTTTCTTATGCCTTGTTTGATTCAGGATCTTCACACTCCTTTTTTGCTCCTAGTCTAGCCCATGCCTTGGTCCAAGACATAGAGACGCTTTCCATGCCTCCAGTTTTGAGTACTCCAGTCGGAGGTCAGACCAGCTTGTCTCATGTTTTCCAGGGATGTAGGTTGATGTTGGGGCCACACCAATCCAGTGGAAATCTTCTTTTACTATAAATGCAACCATACGTCATCATTCTAGGAATCTAATGGTTGTTCTCATTGTGTACCATCATCTATTGTTTCTGAATAAGGTTTGTGTTTTCAGAATCGGGCGGTCGACGTGTGCCTTTCATTGGTGAGCGGGGTTACCAGGAAGGTAACCGGAAAGTGGATCCCCTCCTTTCATTGTTATCTGAACTGTCAGTGAAGTCGGAAAATATATAAATGGTGTAAGTCTTGGGGATCATCTGTGAGTTTACGGACATCTTCCGTAAATAGGTGGCGACCCTACCCTCTCGACGTGATGTTATGTTCGGGATAGACTTGCAACCTGGTGCCCATATGATTTTGATGGATCCCTATCGGATGGCACTTTCTGATTTGGGGGAGTTGCGGAATCAGATTGACGATCTGATGAAGAAGGGTTTTGTTCGACCAAGTGTTTCACCTTGGGGTGCTCCTGTCTTGTTCGCAAAGAAGGAAGATGGTGGTCTCAGGCTGTGCATAGACTACTGGAGACTGAATCAGGTAACGATCAAGAACCGTTACCCCCTCCTGAGGATAGATGATCTCTTTGACTAGATGAAGGGAGAAGGTTTGTTCTCTAAGATCGATCTACGGTCTGGATAGAACCAGTTGATATTGAAGGAGGGAGACATATCGAAGAATACCTTTAGATGTAGGTATGGGCACTTTGAGTTTGTCGTCATGTCGGTTGGTGTTACAAATGCACCAGCTGTGTTCATGGGACTCATGAACTCCATCTTCCGAGAATACTTGGATTGGTTTGTAGTAGTGTTTATTGATGACATTTTGATCTACTCAAGATCATAGGAGGATCACGCTGAGCACCAGAGAACAGTTTTAGAGGTCCTCCGACAGCACCAACTCTATGGTAAATTTTCCAAGTGTAAGTTCTGGATGCGAGAAGTGCACTTCTTTGGGAAAGTGGTGTCCGAGTAGGGAACATCGGTGGGCCCATCGAAGGTCGAGGCAGTTGTTTCTTGGGTAGCACCCAAGAACATGGCAGAGGTTCGTAGTTTCCTTGGACCTCCAGGTTACTACCGGAGGTTTGTACCCAACTTCTCTTGAGTTGCAGCACCTTTGATAGCCTTGACGAAGAAGGATCGAGCTTTCGTGTGGGATGAGCAGTGTGAGGCATCCTTCAGTTACCTAAAGGAGATGTTGGTTAGTTCCCCAGTGCTGAGATTTCCAGAAGATGTGGCGGCATATGAGGTGTTTTGTGATGCTTCAAGGAAAGGCCTCAGATGCGTGTTGATGCAGCGACAAGGGGTGATCTCTTATGGGTCTAGGCAGTTACATCCTCATGAGAGTAATTATGCCACCCACGATCTGGAGCTTGCGGTAGTTGTTCTCTCACTAAAGTTGTGGCGACATTACCTCGTCGGGGAGCGTTTTGTGGTCTTCATGGATCACAAAATATTGAAGCATATCTTCTCCCAGCGGGACCTGAACTTATAACAGCGAAGGTGGATGGAGTTCATTAAGGACTACGACTTCGAAATTTCCTACACCTTAGGAAAAGGGAATGTGGTGGCTGATGCCTTGAACAGGAAGTCGCAGAAGGATGTCGTTTGAGAGTCGGAAGATGCTTGGAAGGCAATGGAGGAGTTGGCTGCCATGCACCTGGATGCAAGGATGGATGGTGGTAGAGGTTTCCTATATCAGATGATAGTGAAATATTCTCTACTATGGATGGTGGAGGATTCCTAGTGGGGAGACTCAGAAATTGAAGTGATGCATGACCGGGTTGCCCAAGGCGATGCCTCGGAAGGGTGGACGGAGGATGTTCAGAATCGTACGATTTTTCGAGGGAAGATGTTTGTCCCATAGATGATGCGTGAGAGGGTTCTTGGTGAGTTCCACAACTCACCCCTAGTGGTACACCCAGAAGTTTCCAAGATGTACCAGGGTCTAGGGAGACCTTTTTGGCGGCCCGGGGTAAAGCGGGCGATGGTAGAGTTCATGGCCAAGTGCCTAGTGTGTTAGTAGGTGAAGGTTGAACACTGTGTTCCAAGTGGTTTGTTGCAACCTTTAGATGTCCCCGAGTGGAAGTGGGATAAAATCTCGATGGATTTCATCATAGGTCTACCCAAGGTTCAAGAAGGTTGTGACGCCATCTGGGTGGTGGTGGACCGGTTGATGAATTCATCTCACTTCCTGGAAATCAAGGAGTCGGGTGCAGTGGATGCCTTAGCACAAAGGTATGTGGATGAGGTGGTGCGGTTTCATGGAGTTCCAAGGTCCATAGTCTCGGATAGGGATGCACGGTTTACCTCACAAGTCTAGAGAGGATTGCAGCATGCTTTTGGCACCCACCTACGCCTTAGCAGTGCTTTCCACCCCCGGACAGATGGGCAGACAGAGCGCACCATCCATACCTTGGAAGATATTCTATGAGCAAGTGTTTTGGACCTTAGAGCATCATGGGTGAAACACTTTACTCTGATGGAATTCCCTTAAAACAACAACTATCACTCTACCATTGGAATGGCTCCTTTTGAAGCTTTGTACAAGAGGCGGTGTCGCTCACCCGTATGTTGGACAACGGTCAAGAAGTAGGTATTCTTATCCTGGAGGTGGTGTAGAGCATAACGGAGAAGGATCAGCTTATACGAGAGAGGATGGAGGCAGCTCAGGACCGACAGAAGTCATACGCTGATAATAGGAGGAGACCCTTGGAGTTTGAGGTCGGGGACCACGTATTCCTGAAGGTCTCCCCCCGGCGTGGGAAGCGGAGGTTCGGCAGAGGGAGTAATCTTTCCCCTAGGTTTTTTAGACCGTTCGAAGTGTTGTAGTGGGTCGGCGAGGTGGCTTATCAACTGGAATTGCCACCACATCCAAAAAGGGTGCACAATGCCTTCCATGTGTCCTAGCTCCGTTGGTATCTGCACAACGATTCACACGTCCTCGACTGGGAAGATCTAGATATCGGGGACGATGCAAAATTCGTGGAGCGGCCTGTGACGATCGAAGGTCGTGATGAGAAGGTTCTTCATGGATGAACCATTATATTGGTTCATGTGTTGTGGAGACACGATGGCCTTAAATAAAGTAACTGGGAACGAGAGACGCAGATGTGCGCCCAGTACCCAGAGTTGTTTTAAGTTTTGTTCTGTTTTTTTTCTACTTGGTTGATGGAACGCTTTACTTTTATAATTATGGAATGTGCGGTTTTCCTATTCTATGGATGTGTGTGAAGTGTCCTGAGATGTGGGTAGGGGAGGACATGATCCCTAGTTAAGATTCAATAAAGTGGATGCACCTAAACTCGTGCGGTCGAGTCAGTGCCGCCCAAAGAAGATAGTATCTTAACATGGAGGAAGGGAAACCCCTCACCCACATGACAGGAGGGTTTGGTCTTTTGCTTTTCTTGGTTTCACGGGGGAGAGGAGTGATATGATTGTGATTGTTTAGGATAAAGATGGAGAAGGTTGCGCTCTTTGGTAACAAGGAGGCTTGCCCCTGAGAGGTATCTTTTGACGGGGAGTTGTTCGGACCCCTCTCCTTTCTTTAAGTGGATTTTTGGATTCTTGAGGATGATAGTTTTGAGAGGAATCTGATGTAATGGAATGGACCTCTCCGGTCCATTAATTTGTGAAATTTGGTGCTGGAGGTGTGTCGGGAGGTCAAGGTGACTTGTTGGTGCGTTTGGGTGGACTTTTAAGGAAATCTAAAGGGAAATAGCTTTCGCACGGTTGGTGCACAGTTTGGCTAAACCGTGCGGCCAAACCGTGCAAGGTTGGTGTTGGAGGCAGTGGCTAATGCATTTTTAGCGCATGGTTTGGCTAACCATGTGGACTAACCATGCGAGGAGTGTTTGGTGAGGTAGAAGCTAACACACGGTTAGCACATGGTTTATTAAACCGTGCGGACTAACCGTGCGAGCACTTAAGTTTAGATCCTAAAATTTTGGATCTGAACTATTTTGCCTCTAAATGATTTGTTTAATCCCATAATTATCCATAACTCGGGATTACACTTCCTTAGAGCTAGAATAACCTCTCCTAAGTGTTTTGGAGGCGATCTGGAGGCTTTTCTTGGCGAATCGAAGCTGGTTTCTTGAGGTATGTGATCGTTCTTTCTTGTTTTTCTAGATCTACTTAGATCTACTCCTCCTCTTCTATCGGTTTCTTAGACCTACACCCATTATGGGTATATCTAAGCGTGTGGATGTCGAATATGATGAGCTTTGGACTTGGTTGTGTTAGTAGAGGATATCTAAATAAGATTTGTGGAGAATCAACCCGGTTTCTTGAGCGTTCTTCGACCATCGTGGTTTCGTCAATAACCTTTGAGGTAAGGATCTTACCTTTGTATCTCTCTCACTTTTTTACATCATGCAGGGTGGGTATCCTCTTCTTTTATGAGATATGGTTGAACCAGTAAATAAGGATAATAAATGGTTAAATAGCAGGTTTGGGGAGATTTTTGTTGGTATTGTTGCCCTATTCCCATCAATGCTTCTCCTTTGATCATGTTGTTAATTGAATGGGCTTATGAATACTGAAAATCGCGGTCTTTGGGGGCCTTTTCTTGCACCATTGTATGTTTCCTTGTTTTTCTGGATTGTTTCTTGGATGTAATTCATAGAAAGTAAAAATTGGTTAATCATCTAAAATTGGATGATTAAATGAATACCCGGAACCCTTGTATGATCACCCCGATTAAATTAAATGGAAGAATGAATTTTATGGGTGTTGTTTGGGGTTTAATTATGTGAAGAGGTGTTTTTTGGGTTGTTTTGGAATGGTTGAGCAGTGGGGTTGTGGTTGTCTTGGTTGTTGGTTTCCGTGTATCATATGGTTGTGACGGGCAGCGGAGCTACAGTGAATGGTATTGAAGGGATAATGATGCAGTATGGGTTTTGTTTCTGAGGTGTTTGTGGTTGAGGTGGTTGGAAGTAGGGCTGCAGGGATAGGTTGTGAATATGAATAAAAGTGGAAGAGTTAACTAATGAACTTTGGGGAAAGGTAGTTGATTAAAAATGGAAAATCAACAGAATTGATTGGCTGATAAAAGAAAATGGTTTTGTGTTGCTTGTGTTTCCCTAACCTTATTTTTGGTTGGCAGGGATATGTTTTATGAACATTTGATCTGTTTTAGTTGTTTTTAGTTGCTCTATAGTTAAGGAACTGATAAACTAAAACTATTGAAACATGAAAAGCTTAATGGGATTTGGGGTCGTTCATTGTGTGCATACTTTCGTGGTAGAAGTGTCGAGGCATGTGCTCAGATATTTTGTGTAGAAGCCTTAGGATAAGATGAGTGGTTGATATAATTATATAAATTTGTATGTTTTATGTTTCTTTACGCACCCCACCCATGTTGAGAACCACATGCCGAACACCCGTGGGATGGGGGGTTAGATTCCCAAACATCCAAAGGATGGCTGGTTACTGTTCTTCCCTGTGCTCCCTCTTCCAGGTTCTATAGCCCAAGATCCTTCGGGAAGGTTATGATAGATGTTTCCCAAGAGTCTTTGGGATGAGATGTGATGTGGTTCCCAGGTGTCCTTGGTATGAGGTGTGGTTATGGCCGAGAATTGAGTGCCGACGGAACACGGGATGAGATGTGGCTATAGCCGAGGATTGTGTGTCAACGGGATACTATGAGCTTCGTATGGCCAGGTTGTGGCACTAGCTCGAGCTTCTTATGGCCAGGTTGCGGCACTAGCTCAGGAAGAGTGGGTAGAATCAGAGAGTTAGGCATGAGGTCTTGAGCATTATTCAGTGGGAAGGTGGTGTGGGGTACCCATACTTTGATAATATTACTATACTACTCTATTGACTTGCGATATTTGGTGAGTGTGGATTGTAAGGTTGGGTGGATAGATTCCTTGCTAGGCTTTGGTTCCTTATGTTTTCTCATGAGGAATTTGGATGTCTCCTCACCTGTGCCCGAGGGCTTTAGGTTTCCCCACTGAGTATACTTCTATGCTCACCCTACGTTTACTTTCAGGTTTTCAGGAGGACTTCAGGGAGCGTGTAAGACCTTGCTAGTTGGACGTTGGAGTTTTGCTGGTTCCAGTTTTTACTTTCCTTTCTTTGTATCGTGCTTTGGATATTTTCTTATACTTGTAATTTTGTTTCAGTATTGTATAAAACATGCATATGGGCTTGCTTTTAGGTTTATTTTCATTTACTTGTTCCCTTTTCTTTTGGTTTTTGACTCATCTTATTTCCCAATCTTAATTAATAAAAAGGGTAATTCCTCCGATAATTGTGAAAACTCATACCCTTGGTGCTAGTCGCCACTCTGGGGCCTACTGGAGGGGGGAATCAGGGGTCATTATCTCCCTTTCACCATTTCCAGCTCAGGAGGGGCATCTTTGGTGGGAGGGGGTCATGAGAGACATATCCTGAATGAATCTCATTCCCACAAGATAGGCCTCACCCACCTATTCCCAACAAAGAAGTTATATTATTGGGAATCAATACAAATCCTGATAAGATTCTACTCTATTAGATAACTAGTTATTGTTGTAATAAGAAAACTCAAACATTACTAGATAGATATCCCATGATCCACTAAAATCAAAGATGTATAAGCATATAACATCCTCCAAAATCTGAATAGCCTGCTCCATCTGACTATTCTTTTATGGATGGTAAGTCGTACTCAACCTGACCTAAGTCCCCATTACCTTTTGGAGACTCTTCTAAAAACAAGAGGTAAATTTGGGATCCCTTTCAAAAATAATGGTATATATAACCCCATGTGACTTCACAATATAATTTACATACAACTAACCTGGATATTTAACCTTTGTTGTGTCCCTAATTCAAATAAAATGTGTTGATTTCATCAATCGATCAACTACCACCTAGATAGAATTCCTCCCTCATGAAGACATTTTTAATGAAAAATAAATGTCCCAAAACACCTCAACACACTTCCAAACTAAAAATAAAAGAGGATTAAAAAAACAAAATGTTTTGGTTTTTATCTATTTATCTATTGGTAGGTGTAATAGTGGGACAAATAATCTATAATGCCACACTTCTTTACCGGACACTAGAATCACCATTTAATATCATAATACATATTCATAGAACCTCGATGAACATCCCATGAAGAAATATGATAGTCATAAAACACTGAAATCCTCACAGATACTGGGATGAAAAACCAATTCTCAAAGAAAATAATACCGTCATAAGGGAGAGACCAACCAAAAATGGTCTCCCCACTATAAAGGGTTTCTCTAATTCTATAGAACTTATCATCATGTTACAGACCCGATAGAATATACTCAATGATAGAAGATGACAGTTGAACACTATTCAGAACCATGATTGAATCATCCTTCTAAGAATCTGGATACAATTGGTTGAATATTTTCATAATTTTCCACTCTTACTTCTATTCCAATACATCCTACGATGGCACTTTCCATCTAAGAGTGCTCACAATAAAATTCTCCTTCCCCGAGGGGTAGAATATATCAAAGATTTATGTATTAATGTATTCCACCCACTAACTCTATTGGAGATTCATGTATTTCGTGAAATAGATATAACTCAAACTCTTATAGTCATAAAAGTTTGTGAACCTCTCCCTATAAACATAGTACTACCAACACTTATGCGCATGCATAAATACTACAAGCTCCAAATCATGATTGGGGTAATTGTTTCCATGTAGATTAAGATAAAGAGACCCATAAGATAGAACATGATCCTCCTCTATTATAACATAACCCAAAATAAAGCAATAAGTCTCATAGTACACCACATACCCTTTACCAAGCTTAGGTAAGATCAAAATAGGTGCTTATGTCAGAAGTCATTTCATCTCATCGAATGAAGTCCAACACTTTGCACCCAAAATTAATTTCACCCCTTTCTTATTAAGACCAGTAAAAGGTCACACAATCTTCTAAAAATACATGATGAACCTATAACATTATTCAGTAAGAAAAAAGTAAGCTTCATATCTCAAAGGTGTTTCATGGATCCTCCCATATAGTGACAGTATTTTCCTTCTCAGGATTGACTACTAAGCTAGGCTCAGAAGTTACATTCCCCAAGAAATTCACTTCCTAAATATAGAAACTAAATTTTTAAAATCATTCCATATATATAGTGAATCATTAGTATTTATGGAACCAAACTTAGATTGTTCTCATGCTCACATAGAGACCTCAAGTAGACAGAGATATCATTTACAAACACAACCAAAAAAGTGCTGGGATACTGAGGGAATATTTTTTTCATCAAAACCATAAAAACTGTAGGATTTTTAACGAGACCAAAATAAATCACAAGATATTTTTAATGGTAATACCTACTCCTGAAATTCATATTTAGTATATCATACTCCCAAACCTTGAGTTGATGATAACCTAACTGAAGACCGATCTTTGAAAATCACATCACCCCCTTTAACCGATTAAAAAATTCATCCATGAGGGGAAAAGGATACATGTTCTTAACCATCACCCGATTCAAATTATGATAGTGCATCCACAATTGAATTGAACCACTATAATTCTTTGAAAAAATCCCTCGGGCTACCCATAAAAAAATAATAGGTAAAATAAAACAATTTTCCATCAGATTATATAACTAGATCTTGAGAACTTTAAACCCTATTGGTGTCATTCAATAAGTGGTGATCGAGATTGGTTTCAAACCTAGTAACTGATTGATTATAAACTATATCTCCCTCTATAGAGTATGTCTAGAAAATTCATCTGGAAAAACATTAAGGAAGTCTGTAACAACTAGGGGAATATTTCTAAAAATATAGACATCCTCAGGATCAACCAAAATTGTAGAAAAAAACTCTTGAACTCTGGGAAAAAAGGTCTTACATGACCAGACATTTGATTCCACTCTCCTAGAAACACTCAAGAGCTCCCATTAAAAGAATGTAATAAGACACAATTAGGGTAACAATAAATCTTAGAATGATGAGTGACAACCCTATCCATCCTAATGATGAAATCGAAAATATCCACATCAAGAAAAAGTAAATCCCAAACCAAATCTGTGTTATCTATCAATAAATAATTGTATGGAAACAGAAACCCCTTCTCTTTCCTCTATCCAGGAGGTGTTTCTAACTTCATGAAAATGGACATGATCTCTGTTGTATGTTTTAAAACATACAAAAAATGGGATGATATAAATGAGTGGGAGGAACATGTATTAAATAGATCAGTCACTATATAATATGAGAAAACAGTACATATCACTTTCATTGGACCCACATCAACCTCCACTATAAACTTATCTACTAAGTGAAGTTGATTCACTCCTAGGAACTGTAGTTAGATCTCTATGGACTTTAAATCTCCTGACTACGCTCTAGTTGTTGAGTCAAAAGTACTCTTTTGACTTTTATGTCTTGTTTTCGAAATCACAAATCTATTCATACATGCTTATCATACCGAATCTGTCAATCGTACTGACTCTGTCAATCGTACTAACTCTATCAATCATACTGACTCTATCACTTGTACCGACTCTCTCAATCGTACTGACACTGTCACTCGTATTGACTTTATCAATCATACAAATTTTTTCAATAGTACTAACTTTTTCAATTGTACTGACTCTATCAATCGTACTGACTTTTGTGAATCATACTCACTTTGTATCATATCAATACATTACACTAAGTAATACTTATAGTACTCATATTTTTATCACATGATTGTTTTTATTCTATAACAACACATGTCAATCATACTCATGTTTATCATCCCCATATATCCTATTTTTTAACCAAAATGATGTCGTGGAGTTAGTTATAAACTAATCAAAACAGTTTTGTGTTTTCTACTTCAATATGACCATTATAATTCCAGGTGTCCAAGTCCCTCCAAGTTTTCTAGTGAAATATGACCATTTGAGGAAATGTGATCGTTGGAACATGAGGCCTATAAATAGGAGGTCATTTGAAGCTGAGAAGAACAACTGAGAGACTTTGATCATCTTTGCTACTATCAAGTTCTAGAGAGAGATGATGTGACTTCTCTCTTGCTTCATGTGAAAGCCTTAAGATTACAAAACGTGAATGGACCGTTCATAGTTTTTTTATTTCATTAAGTGCATTGATTTTATTTGTACGACTGATCAGGTGATAACGATCGAGGGCTGTGGAGGATAGGTAGACGGTGGTACCGATCATCATATTGAGGGATTTCAAGTTTATGAAAGACAGAGGTGTTGATTACCTGCAAAATCAAGGGCTTATGGGGATAGCAAGACAGACGTCCCGATCATCGTATCGAGGGCTTACCAAGGTGGTGGAAAGACAGACCACTTATCCTAGGTGAAAGTATACCCTTCTCTTTGGGATAAAATAATTTTAATACTTTTACATTTCCACTACTGTCTGTATTAGAAAGGAAATTTTTTTTGTTTACTTTCTTCATTTCATATTCATTTGTAACTGTTTCAATTACAATCATACTATTACATATTGTATCGATTGATTCTATATGCTTTATGGTAGAATCTTTCACTATTGTATTACTCTGATTATTTTATTCATTTTAAATACAATTTCTTTACACTTCTTATAGTATTACATTAAATCATACCTTTTTACTCAATACATTTGTGTAAAATTGTATTTTGTTGTGAGTTGTATTAGTTTAAGATTATTTAAATTAATTTTATTAAGTGTTTAAACACAAAGTTTTTAAACCTACGATTCACCCCCCACCCCTCTTGAATTGTTCCATATAATACATATACATCTATATATCGATCCAAAAATTAGTATCAGATAATGTTTCCACTAATTTGTATTAATAGCTCTTGCTTTCAAATTTTTGTTTCAACTACTTACTGCACTGACATGTGGAGTGGAAAAGATTTTGTTCGATGGAAGGAATGAATATTGGATAAATTGACAACATAAATCCCACTAGACCACCTATAATTGATGGGAATGATTATGTGTACTGGAGAGATCGAATGCAGACATTTTTTATCAATACTGGTGTTGATAATTTTATTTTTCTTACTGGAGGTTACAAAATTCATGACAAAAAAGTCAGTACTTTCACTAATCAAGAAAATCAAGAATATACATTGAATTACAAGGTATGAAATACTTTACTTTGCTCTATGACCTAGAATATATACAACCAGATATCATCTTGTGAAGCAGCCAACTGTATTTGGAATAAATTGGAAGTCACACATTTTTGTACATCCAAGGTTATAGAAACAAGAAGAGCAATGCTTTGAGTAGAATATGATGGATTACTTTTTCTTTATAGAGAGACAGTATGTAAAGTGAAAAAAAGATTTATGACAGTTGTCAATAGTTTAAAATCTATGGGAGAAAAAGTTATTCATGATGAATCTCTTGTAGACAAGATTATTGATATAATTCCAAACGAATGAGAGTCAAAAAGGACAGTTATTTATGAAAACAGAAAAGTTTCCCAGATTACTCTTGATGAACTTTTTTGGAACTTTTCTACTACACGAGACAAGAATGAATAGAGAGGCTGATTTAAATAAGAATAAAAATGGAAATTGAATTGTATCTATTACCACTACATCTAAAGCCAAAACAACTGAAAGGATAACAAGATCCGAAGTTAAGAAAGTTTTTTTTATCAGATTCAAGTGATTGTGATCACCAGATAATGAGTTATCCAATCTTTCTCAAAGGATGAATAAGATTGTGGGAAATAAAGACTTCCAATACAGATTCAAAAATAAATATAGAAAGGATAAGAAATAATTAGAGGTAACTTGTTAT
This sequence comes from Viscum album, assembly GCA_963277665.1. Lineage (NCBI taxonomy): Eukaryota > Viridiplantae > Streptophyta > Magnoliopsida > Santalales > Viscaceae > Viscum > Viscum album. The sequence goes on from OY728146.1 coordinate 954,918,879, forward strand.
GAATGTAAGAAAGTAGTTCATATGAGACCTGATTGTCCTTTACTGAAGAGAAAAGATAGAAAGGATAAACATTCAGAAATAAATAAGAAAAATTATTACAATACAAAGAAAAAGAAAGTCATAAATCCCAAGGATACTTGGAGTGCAAGTGGTAGAAATTAATCATATGATTCTTCAGAATATGAATCCTCATGACAAAGGAACATTGGACTTATATCCAGACTACCAATTGAAGATCATTGTTTCATGCCTAAGGTACACAATGTTGAATCCATTACAAATGTTTCCTTGAATACAAATTATACTAATAACAAATATTATGAATCTTAAAATGATGAGTCTTCTTCATCAGAAGATAATACATTACCGTCTTATGAAGAAGTGTCTAGGTTTTCTAAACTACTTGAGAATGAAAATTCTAAACTCAAGAAAAATCTTGATAAAGAAAATTCTAGAATTTCAATTTTAACTGAAGAAGTATTAGATCATTCTAATGATCTTGATATGAAAACTACTGATTTTCAAAGTATTTTAAAAATTCTTGAGAAAATCAATTCGGATAAAGTTAAACTTTCTAAGGATCTTGAAAATGTAATTTCTAAGAAAAAGGTTTTCAAGCCTAACTCTAGTTCAAAATCAAATGTTTTAGAGGATAAAAACTTAGTTTTAAAACTAATGTCAGAAATTTTTTCCTTGAAGAAATGTTTGTCAAACTTTACTTATGGCAAGGAAAACTTTGATAAAATGTATTCTCAAATTTGACCTTTGAGAAATCATTCTGGTTTTTATTATACTCATTCTAAACCGATTTTTAGTAATAACTATTTTTTTCCTCAAAGTACCCCTTTATTTACTATGTGTCAATATGGTGGACACTGGAAAAGAGTTTGTTCACTTAATATAACTCAGTCTTTAAGATTTCATAAATCTCATTTTTCAAAACAAATGTGGATTCCAAAAATTCTTTTACCTAACCCTTCTGGATCCAAACAAGTTTGGATTCCAAAAAACTAATTGTTTCTTTTTCAGGAAAATCAAAATTGTACCAACAAGAATATTTGGTACATGGATAGTGGTTTTTCTTGACACATAACCTAAAACAAAGATTTATTTGAAATGATTACTGAAAAAAAAGTTGTAAAGGTTACCTTTGGAGATAATGCTCAAGGAAAGATTTTTGGGATAGGTAATATTGTTTTTCTTGGAAAAGTTCTTATTTCAAATGTTTTATTTGTTAAAGGTCTTAAGCACAATCTAATCATCATAATCCAATTATGTGATGAAGTATACCTATTGAATTTTAGAAATGATAAATTCTTAGTTCACAATTCCAAGTATGAATTCATTCTATTTGCCCATAGGTAAGAGAATGTGTACACTAATAACTTAGAAGACCTTAAGAGCCAAAATTTACCTAGCTTAAGTGCAATAGAAGACCAATCATGGGTATGGAATATAAGACTAGGACACTCTAACCTAAGAAACCTTTATAAACTTTCAAAGAAAAAACATGTGAAGGGTCTACCGAATCTAAGATATGATTCTTCAAAGGTATGTGATCCTTTTCAACTTTGAAAGCAACATAAAACAATATTTTAATCGATTAATGAAGTTTCAAATTCCAATGTATTACAGCTAGTTCACATCGATCTTTTTGGTCCTTCACAAACTGGAAGCATTGGAGGAAAATACTATGTATTTGTTTTAGTTGATGACTTTACTAGATTTACATGGGTCTGTTTTCTAACAAAGAAATCTGAAGCCTTTATCTATTTCAAAAGTTATAGAGCCCAAGTTAAAAATGAGAAAAACCTTCCATTGATAACTATCCATAGTGATCATGGTGGTGAATTTCAAAATTCAGATTTTGAAACTTTTTTTAGTAAGAATAGTATTACTCGCAATTTCTTGGCTCTGAGAACTCCTCAGAAAATGGTGTTGTTGAGAGAAGAAATCACATTATCCAAGAAATGACAGGAATCATGTTGAGTGAATGCTCAATTGATAAGATCTTTTGGGATAAAGTAGTTAGTACTGCTTGTTACACTATAAATCGTGATTAACTATACCTTTTCTTAATAAAACACCTTATGAATTCTGGACTGCCCAAAAACCCAAAATTTTATACTTCAATGTTTTTGGATGCAAAGTATTCCTTCTGAATACTAAATATAATCTACAAAAGTTTGCACCAAAATCTAATGAAGGAATATTTGTAGGCTATTCTATAACTTATAAGGCTTACAGAGTTTTCAATAAAAATACTAGTATTGTTGATGAAACAATGCATGTTAAATTTTATAAAACTAATGCTTTTGTTTTCAAACAACCTCAACCTACATCTTCAGATGTGTTTTCAAAAACTGTTTATCAACCTCTATTAATAGATCCTTCGGATAAGGAAAATGTTAAAGAAAGTCTTTTTGAAACTTTTACCGCAGAATATTTTCAACCATACGTTGACGAACAGGTTTTACAAAACCCAAATCAATTGCTTTTTAGGAAACATCCCAGTGATAATGTCATTGGCGATGTAAATCAACCTGTAAGGACCAGAAATTCTTTGAGAAATGAAATAGAACATCTTACTTTTCTTTCCCAATTTGAACCTAAAAGTACAAGTCAGGCCTTAGGTGATGAATATTGGATTAAAGCAATGCAAGATGAACTAAATGAATTTGAAAGGAATCAAGTCTGGACTTTAGTTGAAAGTCCTAAACAAAAAAAATTGTCATTGGTGTAAAATGGGTTTTTAGAAATAAATGTGATGATAATGGAATCATTGTAAGAAATAAATCAAGACTTGTTTCTAAGGTATATAATTAACAATAGGGGATATATTATGAAGAAACATATGCTCCGGTAGGTCAAATTGAATCTATTCATATTCTATTAACCTTTTCATCTTACTTTAATTTCAAATTATTTCAAATGGATGGCAAATGTGCTTTTCAAAATGGTTTTGTTCCAGAAGAAGTTTTTGTGGAACAACCCCCCAGTTTTATTGACTCAAAATATCTTAATCATATTTTTAAACATACCAAAGTGTTATATGGCCTTAAAGAATCCCCTAGAGCACGATATGATAGACTTACAAGATTTATTTTATAAAACAATTATGAAAAAAGTATAACGGATCCAGCCCTTTTTATAAAAATGGAAAATAAAAATGTTTTGATTGTTCAAATTTATGTTTATGACATCATATTTGGATCAACTCAACAGTCTTTAACTGATTATTTCGAGAATTTAATGAAATATGAGTTTAAAATGAGTATTATGGGTGAGTTAACATTATTTTTAGGTTTTCAAATTTCACAAAAACCATAAGGGACATATATATCTCAACATAAGTATATTAAATATTTACTCAAAAAGTATGGATACGACAATACTAAAAGTATTAGCACTCCAATTGGTACCTCAAATACACTTGACCTTGATGAAACTGGGAAACCAGTAGATCAAACAATTTTTAGAGGTATGATAAGAAGTTTGTTATACTTTACATCTAGTCGACCAGACTTAAAGTTTTTTGTATGCTTATATGTAGGATACAAATCTAATCCAAAAGAGTCTCATTTAAAATCCTTGAAAAAATCTTTCGGTATTTAAAAGTAACTCTGGATTTAGGCCTTTTCTATTCTTCTTGAAATGATTTTGTTTTAAACAGTTTTTAAAATGCTGACTTTGGTGGTTGTATAATGGATAGAAACATTATATCTGGAACATGTCATTTCTTAGGGAATTCCTTGGTTTCTTGGTCCTGCAAGAAACAACACTCAGTAGCACTTTCAACTGCTGAAGCTAAATATGTAGAAGCTAGAATTTGTTGTGCTCAAGTGTTGTGGATGCAACACACACTCACCGACTATGGATTGAGTGTTTCCAAAACTCAAATTCTATGTGATAATACTAGTGCCATAGATCTTAGTAAAAACCCAGCACATCACTCTCTTGTAAAACACATAGATATTAGGCATCACTTTCTTAGGGATCACACACACAAAAAGATATTATCTTACAATTCATCAGAATGCAAGAACAACTTGTTTACATTTTTATAAAACTAATACCTTCTGATATATTTGAGTTTATAAAACAGAGCTAGGAATTATTACATTAAAATAATCATTCGTATCTACTTCATTTTTTACACTTCTCCTAATATTAAACTCCTCTTAAAATGGTGAGAACATTTTTTTCCTTCTTCAACCTATATATTTCTCAAAATTTTCCTTCTTAATTCATTTATTCTTTTGGATTAATATGTTTGTAATTATTACTTTAACTATTTGGTTATTATTTTAATCATCTGTCATCTTGTTTACCTGGTTACCATATTGATTTTCTATGCATCGACATGTTAACCTGTGGTAATAACTTTGTTTTCCATCGGCACGTCAACCAATGGTAACAAAAAATTTTTCCATCGGCACGTCAACCTATGGTAACAACATTGTTTACCATCGGCACGTCAACCTATGGTAACAACTTTGTTTTCCATTAGCAGGTCAACCTATGTTAACAAATTGTTTTCCCATCGGCACGTTAACCTATGGTAATGACTTTGTTTTCCATCGGCTTGAAAACCTATGGTAATAACTTTGTTTTCCATCGGCTTGACAACCTTTGGAAATGACATTGTTTTCCATCAGCTTGAAAACCTATGGTAACAACTATGTTTTCCATTGGCATGACAACCAATGGTAATGAATTTGTTTTCTATCAGCTTGAAAACCTATAGTAATGACTTTGTTTTCCATCGGCTTGACAACCTATGGTAATGACTTTGTTTTCGATCAGTTTCACAACCGATCATATTATTTTTCCTCAAACTTAGGTATTTTCTTTTTTCTATTTTATTATACTATGTTAATACTATTAAACCAACAATTTACATAGAATCTCTGGTAGGTACATTATTTCTTTCTTTGTTTTTTATTTCTTATTTTTATTGTTTCTCGTTTTTTTTAAAAACTGTTTTAAATCCCCAACATTGATTTTATTTTATTCTAATATCAACCGTAGAAGATCAATGGTCATCCTTTCTCACCTATAAATAGACCCCTCCCCTCTCCAAACTCACACCATTTTTCAGATCTCATGGGGAATCTCTGCCCCTTTTTTATGACTCTGTATGATCTTCCATTTTCCGCATCTATATGTCTGAGTCCTCTGCCAACACTCCTGCCGAAATGTCTTCAAAAATGTTTTTAGAGAAAGACTTCTTTAGAGAAAGGATAGTTTCTCAGGACTTCTTTGACACGTATGATTCAACAATCAGAAGGATTATTTTGTTTCAAGGCTGGGAACATCTTTGTGTTGAAAAATCTGTATCTCAAGATCTGATTCTTGTTGACGAAGTTAGTCAATTCTACAAAACTGTGTCTTTTGAAAAAAATATGATGATCAACTTTTCTGTGTATGAAAGAAAATTCTCAATGTCTGTGAAACAAGCATCCCACTTTCTAAATGTATCAATAGAAGGTGATTCCTTTTGCCCATCTCATAAGATACCAGACGAAGATGGTACGTTTAATAAATAAAGTATTGAAAAGTCGTTATTTCTTATAAATGAAGAGAAGAGAAAGGTATCCCATTTATCTCCAGATAACAGGTTTGTTGTGATTTAAATGTAAGGCATTCTTATCCCATGGAAAGGGGATAGATAAACTCTTAAGGTTTCTGATATCTTCATGCTAGACCATCTTGTAAACATGAGAAAGGTAAATCTCATGGGATATATCTTCGAAACAATCAATAATGTCACGTAAGAAGCGATCAAGTCTCATTTGATTATGTATCCATTTATTCTTAAAAAGTTCATTCTTGAAAGCCTAAAGTTTTTTAATATTCCTTTGAATGGTAAATTGAATGAACTGAATCCTTCCTGGAAAAGGAAGTGTATGTTGTAGAAGTTTTATGTTTGTTTTGATAAAAACTCAAAGCTTTTTGTCAAAGATTTAGAAGCTAAATTGGCACAAAATCAATCATCACATTTTCCAATCAAAGATAATCTAACTATTGTTGCCACTCAAAAGTTATAACTTCAAACTAGTGCTAGTCCAATGAAGAAACTTAAATAAAGTAAGGAAGATGTGACCATGTGGAGGAAAGATAGAGAACAAATAAAATAAGGTGATCCTAAGTTCGGTCTCGATCCAGCTGAAGCTTTTGCTGAGAGGATAAGGGTAGAGGATACTCTTCAGGCTGAGAAGAAAAATAAGACTCTTTTAAAAATGAAATCTCAAGACTTTGATGTTTCTAAAATTATGAAAATGGTTGAGGAGGCCAGTGCTCAACTAACGGAAGAAGTGCATCAAGAACCTATCATACAGAGTCTTCCAGAGAAACAGAAAGGGAAACAATTTTTGAAAGAAATATAAGAAGTTGAAGAAGAGGAAGAATATTTTCTTTTTGAATTTATTCAGATTTCAAAAAACAGTAGAGAAGAATCTTTTCAAAAGAAATGTTAAGGTATTCAACAGGTTCCTCATAATGATCAAGCACCAGCTAAATCTTTTGAAACTCCGGATAGAATTCCTTCCCAAGTAAAACAAGATGCTCAATCTTCTCATACCAAAAAAGTAATTGTTATCAGTGACATAGTGGAAGAAGAAATAAAGGAGAAAGAAAAGGAAAAAGGAAAACAGCCAGTTGAAGACTCAAGTCGATCACATGAACTGGATTCATACGATGAGGATACTTATTCAGAACACACAATTCATCTCAAGAGGAGTGATCACATTGTTCATGTTTTGAGAAGGATTGAGAAGACCATTCTCTATTTTCCTAGACTTGAAGGGAAAATTGATTTCATCACTGACAATCAAGGGAAGAAGGTTGGTTCTGTAAGAGAACTGAGAAAGAGAGTATTGTCAATTGAAGCTGATTTAAAATTACTGTCAGAAAGTTCGGCTGCTAATAAGAAGGCTTGAAATAGAATTACTAAGTGGTCATAAAAAACAGAAATCATGGTGAATGGTCATGAAATATCAATTGAATACTTAAGTATGCTTTCAAATTATCGTGATATTTATTTCAATAAACTTGACAAAGAATCCATTGAAAGGATAAATCAGATGTCAACAACTCATGGAGCTGATATTCCTTCAATAAAATAGCTGCAAGAGATAATGAATGCTTTCCAGTCAAATTTTTAAAAGGTTTCATCTTTCAAAGATGAAATTGTTCTATTGAAGAAAAAAAAATTTGTGTTATCTAAAGACAATAAAAATTTTCAAGACAGAATTGATACTCTGGAAGAAGTAATCAGAGTCCAAGAAGAAACTATCAAGAATCAGGATCAGATTTTTTCCGATCAACAAGAGCTTCTCAAATCTCATGGTGATTTCATCTCTGAAAACAAGAAATAAATAAAAAATATGAAATTCGTTCTTCATGAGCGGATCAAGAAATAAAAGGAAAGAGAAAACAAATGAGTGTTGTATCTTCCTTTTCTCATTTCTGTAATTCTATAGAATTTTTTTATCTCAATGATATTTATGTTACATTTCCCTTTGCCTTGCATTTCTTTTCTCTAACTCTTTTTGGATACTCATGATTACCCCATTCTTTTCGTAAATCAAAAAGGGGGATAATGCCTTATAAGGGGAGAATGTTTTATCAAATAAATATAAATCAAGGAAAATTTAAAAATACAATCCTGGGAAATTACTTTCCTAAGGGGGAGTTAGTTGTATTCAATTTCTTATTCAGAAGAGTTTCCAATAACTGAGGGGAGATAAGTATTCCTTTTTGTTTTTAATTTATGTTTTGTGCTTCCCAAAAATCGGGACACTATTGAGTCAAAAGTCCTCTTTTGAATTTTATGTCTTGTTTTGGGAATCACAAATCTATTCATATATGCTTATCGTACTGACTCTACCAATCGTACTGAATCTGTCAATCATACTAACTCTGTAAATCGTACTGACTCTATCAATCATACTGAATCTGTCAATCATTCTAACTCTATCAATTGTACTGACTCTGTCAATCATACTGACTCTATCAATCGTACTCACTCTATCAATCGTACTGACTCTGTCAATCATACTAACTTTTTTGAATCATACTCACTTTGTATCATATCAATACATTGCACTAAGTAATACTTATAGTGCTCATAGTTTTCTCACATGCTTGTTTTTATTCTTTATCAACACATGTCAATCGTACTCATGTTTCTCATCCTCATATATCTTCTATTTTAACCAAAACGATGTTGTGGAGGTAGTTATAAACTAATCAAAATGATGTTGTGTATTCTGTTTCAATATGACCGTTATAATTCCAGGTGTCCAAGTCCCTCTGAGGTTTCCAGAGAAATATGACCATTGAACGAATTGTTGCCGTTGGAACCTAAGGCCTATAAATAGGATACCATTTGAAGATTAGAAGAACAAATACGATACTTTGATCATTATTTTCTACTATCAAGTTCTATAGAGAGACGTTGTGACTTCTCTCTTGCTTCGTGCAAAAGCCTTGAGATTAAAAAACATGAATGGATCATTCATAGTTTCTTTATTTCATTAAGTGCTTTGATTTTCTTTGTGTGACCGATCAGGTGATAACAATCAAGGGCTTCTGAGGATAGGCAGACGATGGTACTGAACATCGTATCGAGGGATTTCAAGTGTTTTAAAGATAGAGGTGTCGATTACCTGCAAAATCGAGGTCTTGTGGGGATAGCAAGAGAGACGTACCTATCATCGTATCAAGGGATTGCGTGGATAGCAAGATAGATGTACTGATCATAGTATCCAGGGATTGCAGGGATAGCAAGACAGACATAATGATCATCGTATCGAGGGCTTACCAAGGTGGTGGTAAGATAGGCCTCTTATCCTAGGTGAAATGATACCCTTCTCTTTGGGGTAAGAGAATTGTAATACTTTTAATTTATGCTCCTTTCTATATTAGAAAGGAAATTTTTTTTTCCTTTCTTCATTTCATATTCATTTGTAATTGTTTCTATTATAATCATATTGTTACATATTGTATCGATTGATTCTATACTCTTTATGGTAGAATCCTTCACTATTGTATTACTCTGATTCTTTTTTTTTTGAATACAATTTCTTTACAATTCTTATAGTATTACATCATATCATACCTTTTTACTCAATACATTTGTGGAAAATTTTATTTTTTGTGAATTTTATTAGTTTAAGATCATTTAAACTAATTTTCTTATGTGTTTAAACACAACGTTTTTAAACCTGCAATTCACCCCCCCTATAGTACTGTTTCATCTAATACATATACATGTATATATCGATAGAGCACTAGTGGCTTGATTCCAATGATCCCTTACCCTAAGGATCTGTATACATAGACTTATAGAATCATTGTAGATGAAAGTAGTGGCCTAAAACATTGTACATATTCACAAGAAAAAAAACAAGAACTTAAAGTGTGAACAACCTTTTTAGATTGATAGAAAGTCAGGGTAACACTACTGGTTGTAACTGATGTCATAGGGGACTCCCAAATCTAAAAACCACTTCAACCACTCCTATGTTTCTCTTTTAACTTCCTCTTATTTCCTTATGCACCATTGAGTCCACCAATGGGTGTAAGAAAGTGGGTAGAATATCTAATATTGTTTTACATGTTCATCTTTACCATCATATCCTTTTGTTAGATATCTGAATTTATAAAAATCTTCAGCATAAATACCTATGATCTAATATCTGGTTACAATGATCTTAGGTAGTTTTGTGATTTTCAATGATCATTATTTTTTACCTACATAGCACAACAAACCAGCTCCATGAACTTATTGGTGTGCTCTAAAACTGAAGGATCACCCTACTGCAATGAGAGGAACCCCAGAGACATTTCCATCATGAAAGACTCTGTATAGAACTATTGAAAGAAGAGGGTCTTGAAACTCTTCTAGAATAATACCATGTTCATATTGTCCACACAATGGAATCCCACCATCACTTTCTAGGACCCTTAATTCTAAACATTTCACACTTCACCTTGATATTATAATGTGTATCTAAGAATTTGTAGTTATGATTGATCTTATCCATATTGTCCTACACCTCTTGAGATCCATTATTGGTCTTAAAGGATAGTGGTTTCTCATGTTATAACTCCTTAGATTCATCCCTTTCTCCTCTAACTCTTAGTTGTACCTCAAGAACTCTATTCTGGACTTACGGTACATTTTGGTCTATGAAATGAATTGTTCGCATGACAACCTATATAAGATTCTAATCCAATGGTATATTTCCTTGAGGAGTACCTATTGAACCCTTCTATGGAACCCATGGGAGACCTCTCGGATGTATATCACGGCACACTGAAAATAGAATAAAAAAACATAAAAAGGGATAAATATAGTTCCAACCCAAAAAACCATAAGAAAATTTTGATATTAAGATCAATAACTGAAAATAGAAGACACGCATTCCATCATCCCTTGGTAAGTTGAGTCTCATCCAAAAAAGAGTTGCTCGTGCATTCACCATAACGTTCCAATCACGTTTTGATAGTCCTATCTCTAGTCTACCATATATCCCAAGACATGTACTATTAAGGAAAAAATGACCTATGATACTGATTTTTAATGTATAAACCTGAGATAAATTCAAAAATAGGTACCAAACTAGATATGACAAATACATGAAAGGAGTTACTAATCCCCATGGTATGCCAGTTATCACTTGGGTGTTAATGTCCCATCATCTCACCACCAGTAACTTATACCCAGATAAAGTACACCTCGTTACTTTATTACAACACCTTTCCTTTTTCCTATGTCAAAATACATAACCAGGTTTACACATAACCAAAGAGGTGTGCACGATGTGAGCTAAACAGGCTGAGTAGGATCCCACCCAAGTGCTCCATATAAATTCCCTATACAAACCATCCCAATATTCTAATTATAAAGAAAATATGGAATGATAAATGATAGAGCAGCTTATATCAAAATAATGGTAAATATTATCCCTTTTTCCTAGTTCCAAAAAAATATAGGAAAAATAGTTTAAATCATAGTTTATATAAAAATTAAACAAAGTAAAATAAGGTATATCAAATCTAGAAAAATAAAAATACAAATAATCATGTCAAAAATGACATGGATAGTAATATTTTAGGCTATTAGAATACTCATACCACAGTCAATGATTAGTTCACACATAAACCCATAAAAATAGGCCAAGGGAGTAGAGGAAAACAACATGATTGAAACCCCCAATGATGTAAATATCATGTCCCTAGAACATTGGTCCTCGTAATTAAAGGAACACCCCATGAGTGAACCCCCAAATTGTAAAATAGATGATATCGCTAAACTGTACCTTCCAACTAAGTACTCAAGACGTTCCATATATTGAATTTCAAAAATCATTTCAAAGGGATTTTCAAAATCAATTTCAATCAACCATTCTTATTTCATCAAACCTCTTTTGAAAAGAATATTCACAATGCATTTTTAAGAGATTTTAGAAGACCATTTTCCATTACCCAAAAATAAGGGAAAGACCATCCTTTATAGAAAATATATTTACACACACAAATTGACCATGAAAACTTATTTATAAATCAATTTATAAAATGGTAGAAATCAAGTTTCTTTCTGCTAAGGATAGAGACAGAACGAACCACCTCAACCCATGTTGAACAACATCAATAACGGGATCCACCAACACCTGAACAAAATAAAACACCAATAGAGGACCTTGAATCGATTCCCATGTCATAGAATCAAATTTCATAAAATAAACAGTAGGAAGGAAGCTTATATCAACACATACATTAAGTAATACATCTACTATACCACAAAAAACATGAGATCTAGACTTCAGAAGAAGATCACATGATAGATCTAGAAAGGATCAAACAAACATCACCACATATTTGATGAATCTAAAAAACATTGTACAACTTCACTACCATGACCAGTGGAAATGAATAAGTGGAAAGGTCTCATACCAAGAAAGACTCAACACAACCACCATGGAGATCTGGCACCGAACCAAGAAATCTAGAAGGAGTTGAGTCACCCAAAATCACATAGAAGATACTAAGGTGTGAGGTAGTAAAGAACAAGAGAGACTAAAATTTTATTATGGATTACAATTAATAAAACCTACTAGGAATAAAGTGATTACATAAAAAATCAGATACTTATAACTTTAAATCCCCATGAAACGTGCTCTCTGAAAAAATAATGCCTCAAGTTAAGCAAAAATATTAACTGAAAATTTTAGGATGTTAAACATAGTTTAATAAATAAATATTCTTCTTCCACAAATTGTTTTCATGGCTTGTTCCTCACAACCCCCTTATGCCATAAACTACACATTGACCTCGTAAATGTGTTCTATAGGATACAACTAATCCATGCTCTATAGAAAACCATCCAAAATGATTCTTGATTCCCTTTGAACATGAAGAACACACTCTTAAACAAAACTAAAGTTGTACCTTTTATCCAAGATGTTATAATATTATCTTAATCTCAAGTAATGTAACCCCTAAAAATCTCTATGTAAGATTAGAGCCTAAGGTAAGCTCAATTGGTAATCGATGGTGTTGATTCCACTAGTATGGATCTTTCAGAAATTCCCTTGATCTTGAACTTCTCTGGAATTCGATTTTTCTAATATCATCATTATTAGAGTTTTTCATGGGATTAGTTTAGGGAAAACCAAAGTAAATACACATATTTTCTAAGAATGCACAGAAGAGCATCATAAGGGAGACTTCTACTAGCCAATTCTATTTCTTTCCTTTTTATTTTTACATTTAAAAATATAGTAACTTAATTTTAAAGATGCTAATTTAATAGTTATATTATAATAGTTAAATTTTATTTTAACATATCATGGTTTAATTTTAGTTCAATGTTGCATATAGTATAAGCTATTAAAATAATATTTATTTAATGAATATATATATTGAAATTTCAGGTTGTTACAAAAAGAGATGGTAATTCTACATTAACTCACTCTTCCTTATATAACATAGTAGGATAGTGTTAGTGAAATGAGGAACCACACCTAGTTGGAAATAGTGAGATTAATGGAAATTTATAAAGATATTTTATTATCCTTCAGAGATACTCATTAAAAACTGTAGAAATTTTTTAAACCTAAGCATTTTATTTTTTCTAGATGATATTTCAATATGTGTTTGGTGATTTTGGATGAAGTGGTGATTCCTGGAGAATTTATATAGATTCATTTAAGGGTATTATATTTCATGCTTGAATAATTACCCCTGATAAATGTGACAATTTGTTTTATCTAATATTCATGTAAAACAATTGTGTCAATGATGACATGTTATTTTATGAAACTGGGGAATGAAATGAAGACTATGAAAACTAATATTTTTCATGATGATATATTGAGGAGGAAGAAGAGAAATTATAGAATACCCTGAAACTAGATATTTAGTTTGCATGATTATTTATTTGAATTAGGTATTTTAGGAAGGATTGGAATTATATATTTACATATTTTATTACTAAGTATATAAATCAACCTTTAATAAAAGTAATTCTAACAACAAAGGCCTCTTTAACCATCTCAAAAAAGGCTTTGATGGAGATAGGCTCAACCATGTGCGAGGTATCTAGCTAGGAAGCCAATGTGGCGGTATGGGATTGAGTTGGATGAATTAGACCCACATAAGAATCCACAATGGGTGTGCAAAAGAGATGTTATAATTACTATAGGGGTACAATTTCAGAAATGAATGGTATCTAGGGGAGACCCCAGACTAGAATCTAGCTTGCTAAAAGAAGGGGGTTGTTTATAAAGTATAGGCCAATGCATATGGTATTTTGACGTTGAAAAAAGTACTATATGGGTTAATATTCCCACATTTTGAAACATATTCATATAACAGAATCTTTCCAGTCAAGATAATCCAATCCATAAAATTTATGTGAGTGTCTTCTTTAATCTCTATGTAGAAAGCCTCTGTAAATGAAGGTTTCATACCATACAACCACATATGAACTTAAACTCCATGAAGGAACATCCAAAGATCAATGGAATTATATTAATAGGTTATGTATGTATTTTATAGAACTATTAGAAATTTTTTCTATGAGGAAATCATGCATATATGGAGCTTTCAGTTGTAATGTGCTATATATAAGAGAGCAGTACTGCAGTTTGTGCCCTTGTATTCTAGTTTCCATGTGAGTGTGATATCTGTTTCTGATACATGCAAAGAATATCCAACAGAATGTGATATCGTCAAAAATTGAAAACAAAATTGTTAATCAACTAAGTAAATTTTTTTATAAATTATAAATATAATGTGTGAAGGATAGTTTTTTATACTATTTATACATTGTTATGTTGTTATATGAGTAATATTTCTAGTATGCGTACATGCACATTTTTTGCGATAAAAATAATTCCATGTGCCATTGTGATGAGGCAGTATGTGATGAATCTGCATACAAAATGTGAATATGTGTATTAAAATTTTATGGGTTTAATTTGTATGTTAATGGTCATGAAAAATAACTAAAGTAATTTGATGAAAATATAATTTGATGAACTATTATTCCAAGTAAAAAATACCATAAACTATGAAGCATTAAGAATGTAACACCAAAAAAATCTAAAAGAATTACTTTTATTCGATAACATGTAAGACATTCAACAAAAATCTTAGAAAAGAATATAACCAATTGAGTCTTTTTGGTATATTTAATATTTTAAAAAAAATAAATATATTCTATAGCTTTCAATGAATGCAATACTAAGTTATCTTTCATCACACATAACAAAGACTTTCTTCGATAGCTTGTGTTGCACATAAGACCAAGTATTGCCAAGAAACAATATATTATTAAAATATTATTATATAATAACAAATAACCTATACATGAAATTAGTGGTTATGAATAGTATTAAACAGATTACTAAAATATATTGTTTACATAAATATAAGATTAATTTGTTATCTACCAATTAATTATAATTGAATATAAAGGAAATGTTTTTATGCTCACAAAGGTGTTTTATCCTTATAAATTAAATTAATTACAGTTAGTGAGTAATATTAATGAATTATATAAAATATATATTCAATAAAAAATCACCTTCATAAAATGTAATTGATAGGCATAAGATAAGAACAAACCCTATATTATAAATAAAAACCATTATTTTTTAAAAAGTAATTTTACCATCTTTTCATGGAGAACCTACTTTAAAATAAAATTTTGGAACATTTATAAATTTAATATATGAAAATATATTAAATTTTATAAATTAAAACTTTAAAATTAGGTGAGGATAATTTTTTGGTTTTTTTATGAAATATTTAATTTTTTTCATGAATAGTGAAAAAATACAAAATTCTAATTCAAAATATCTTTTTATTATAATTCATTAAATCGGTTAAATTATATTTTTAGTTAGATTTAATGTTAACTTAGATAAATTCTTCCACAATTAATCTAATATAGGTCATTGGAATCCATTTCACATTGAAATTGGACATAAAAACTTAGAATTTTTTTTAGTATTTTTACTTTAAAAACCTTCTTCTCATCCCATCAACGGGATTAAATATAAATTAATTTATGCCACTTATGTGATTGGAATTTGTGAAAATTGATTCCATATTTGGGATCATCTTAATTTATAATTTATTTTAATTTCAACTTACTTTTTAACCAAAAATATTAGTGAAATTATTTAAAATTAATTACATCGATTAAGGGAAAATTTAGCTTAACAAGGGACTAAACCTTAAACTTATGGGAAACAATAAGCAAAAAAATATCCAACATCCATTTTATGTTCCTATTTTTAACCAATCCTAACTTTTATCAAATTTTTACCATTATTTTATCCACTTTAAAAGGGAAAAAAACGGGTGGAATTCACTTTTCAAAAATTTACAAGAATGTCACTCCTCCTCCTCTATAAAAAGATACTCACCCATCCCACTTATCCAAACCTATAAAGAAAAATTTTTCACCCAAAATATAAAAAATAATATACCAAATTCCCTCCCCTCATCTGAGAAGCCTCACATCTTTCATAAATCAAACCAAGTAATGTTTTTATTATAAACCAAAAGGAGGTACCCAAATAAGAGGTAACCTTATTAAACAAACATTTTTGTTTCATTTACCTCTCCACCCATTTAATTATATTTATTCCATTATTACATAATAACACCAGTATCCAAAATATACTTAGATGTTTTATGTTAATGTATTAATCTACACCTACAAACACTTTCATCAAATAGGTAACAAACTTACCCTGTGTGTATGGAAAACTACAGCATCACAAAATGATGTCATTCGTTTGTCCTTTACCACATCTCCTAATTCTCAAAAATAGTGGAAATACTATTTTTATATTATATATATTTTATTTTATTCATATTAATAATTCGGTAATTTCTATATAATACATACCCTCATTCTTTCCATTTTGTGTAAATATAATAACATCATTTGTGGAAGTGTGGACTACCACCTCCTCAAAGCGATGTGATTCGTTCACACAATACATGGAATGTATTTATGTTGATTTTAATAATAATATGTGAGATATATGAAATTAAAATGATACTATTATTTTAATATACATATATATAATTTAATTTTCATTCTTTTAAATATTACAAAGAAATCGATGTATCATTCATGCGTACGTATGACTTACCATCTCCATGAATGGTGCATTTCATTTCCAATATCCAAATATTATAGATTACTATAAATAAATATATACTAAATATATAAAAAAATTCACCATGATTTAAATTCTATATATTATTAAATGTTCATATAAGTAATAGGATCAAAAATAAGAAGTTAAAACATACACGACAAACTCGGAAATTAACACCTGAAATAGTAAAAATAATGAATGGTTGTTAAAAAATGGGTAAAAAGATCTTATTATAAGAAAATATTTTATATTATGAATATGATTATGGTATTTTTATAATTTATTGACATTTTTAAAATCATTATACAATAATTTAAATAAAGTTTACCCAAATGTAAGGGATTTCCATCTCACTTTCTATATCTGTGTGATAAATGTCATATTTTCCACTTAATTATTTTGTGTGATGTATAAACTACCCATTATCATATATTATATCATGAATTATTTTTAATTTATGATATTTTTATTTTCAATTTGAATTATTTCTTCTAATGGGATTTAATTAGAAGTTTCCAAGTTGTAAATAATTTTACAACATGATTTATTTTCATTGTGTTATATTACTTTCTCATTTTCATTAATATTATAAGATTATGTGTGTAATCACTTTTTACTATTTGTAGTTTTATTTCCACTTGTTTTATTTGGATTTACATTTTACATGCATAATCTATTCATTGATTTTTTCTCACACTAATGTTATGGTCTCTTCAAGGGTTTACATCATAATCTCATTTTGTTGGGGGTTTTTTATAATTGGATTTTAATTAGATGACATTATTGGTTAATTTTTTAATAAATACTTTAATTTTATTCTAATCCAGTTATTCATGACCTTTATTAATTAATTGTACCATTTTTTTACTCTTTAGTACTCAAAATGTCTTTGAAAATGTTTTTAGGAAAACTCCTCTTCAATTCTATCCTTATTCAGAGAACTTGTTTTCTTAAAAAAAACCTTATTTTATAAATTGGTTTTCAAAAATAAATTTTATATTTATAAAAATATTTATTAAATAAATTTTTACTCTTTTTGTATTTATCAAATTTTTTCAATCTAATCTTCTGGTTTTTTTTCTAAACAAGGTACTTTCTATCCTTTTTACCATGAAAAAAGAATATTCTTTTTAACTTATATTACATGTACATATTTTTCCTCCATCATTTCCTTAAATCTTCATTTGCATGTTTAAATGGTTAATTTTTTATGAAAATGTTTTCAAAAGTTATTTTCAAGTAAAACGATTTTCAAAATGTTCTTTAAAATAAAAATGATATTTTCCCCAATAATGATTTAAAAAGATATTTTTATAATATTTCTATTTATAGACAATAAAAACCCTATATTTTTACTCCAATTGGGAAACACTATAATAATACCATCCATATTCTTCCTTTGGATGGTTTTTGTTTGACTTGTACAATGATAGAATTTACATTCACTTCCCTGATTCATTTTGGAGGTCTCATTTAAATATTCAATTTCATATGATCATTAGACATTTAATTTACCCTAATTATCCTTATCCTGATGGATATATTAATTTTCAAAACCATGTTTCATTTTTACCTATTATGTTTACTTTGAAATTTATTTGATTTACTAGTGAAATATTGATAAATCTGTATGTTTTACTCAATAAGGATATTTAATAAGGTGTATTATTTTAAGATAAATTGAATATTAGATATATGAGGAATACTTTGGACATGAAAGATTCAGGTTGGGGACCTTTTAATGTAATCCCATAGAGTATTGTTAGTCTCGTGAGACGAAATTTGTTTGCAAAAAACCCTTCGAGTTTGTTTCTAAGAAGAATAGATGGTTTTCTACCCATTGATTTAAAATTTCTTATGGACAAGCTTAATAGTAGTATGCTAAATTTTCTTGTGAAATGTATTGATGGTAAAGGTATCATGTTCCTTGGAAACAATATAGATGATAATTAATAATTTCCTTCATTCAGATTTAGTATTTATTATTCATGAGATTTTCATTATGAAAAATCTATGAATGCATTTCATTCTCAGTTTATTGATTAAGTGGCATGTGTTTTCAGTTATTTACCCTCCCATATTGATTATTATTTGTACAATTATTTAAATGGTATGTACTTCCAGTTATTTACCTTTCCATTTTATTTAATGACTTCCTTTTCAGTTATTGATTACATGGTATGCGTTCTAATTTATTTACCTATCCATATTGATTATTCTAATTGATTCATTATTGATTCCATTATAATTTACCCTTAATGTGAATTTGATCTCACCCTTATTAAGCTTCTCATCCCTAATATTCCCTAAAGTGTATTAAGAAATATATTCAATGATACACTAGGTAGAATAATGTTATTACTCGCTAAAAAAATTATATTGTAATTATTTTATTTATTTGTAATACAACACTCATGTTTATATCTAGCTTTCCAATACTAACAAACTATTTAATCCCATAAGATGATATTTTATTGTATCTTATTCCAATGTAATGGAAGTACAACACCGTGTCTGGGCTTTTTGGGTTTGGGTCACTACAAATAAAGTAAACTAACAATACATCATAATTCATATAATATATGATATTGTAATATGGTGTTCATTTCAATAATTTTACATACTATTTGAGTAAGATAAATTGGAAAAGAAAATCAATTTGTTATATGATGTGAGAATCAATACGCTAAGAATATATTAAGTGGTCAAATAGTGAACAACTTATCATGTATGATTTTCTATGATCATTTGATATGCATATAAAAATTATGGCATAGTATTATAGGTATATACATTAGAGAATAAATACAGGTTTATAGAAAATTGTTTAGTAGTAAAAGGAATACTCATGATTACATAAAGAGTTTGATTTGAGAATTTGAAGACATATTATTCTCCATTCTGAAAGTTTAATCTTGTATAGAAAAATATTGAATAAATTGTTTGAATCACTTTAATACATTTAATTTATCCCATTCCTTCATCATAATGAGGAAAAATAATTTTCTAATTATTTTGACTAATTGGGGAGTATCTAATTATTCATCAAATATAATAATTTTAAGAGACTAAATGAAGAACATACTTATAGTAGAAGACTATAAGGTCTGAGAATTTGGTAAATTAATAAGAACTAGATCATTTTAATTTTTGCAAGAATGACATTCAAAAAAAATAATCATATTCCAAGAATTTGTTGAATTTATTTATGTTGTTCATGAGAAAAAAATCCAATACACACGTGAAGGAAGATCTATTTAAAGTATTCCATAATAAACCATGAGAAAATGAATATCTTTCTATCTATAGATAAAAAAGTTAGAAGAAGTAGGATATTTTTAATGGGGTGTCTAACCAATTACTGATTTATCTTGAGGTTGGGGTGTCCAACCATTCTAGAATAATAAGAATATAAAAAGTTCGGGGAGTCTAACTAACTGAGGAAAAAGATCTGGTTTTTTTTTGTTTAGAAGAAAATAAACTGGAGGATCAACTACTACGGTGTACAACTAGTTATTTCCTTATCCATTGTAATCATTGATAATATTATAGTGTGTAATCCATGTTGGGGGAAAAATAACATGAAAATGAGTAATTATTTGTACCAAAAGGTATATATATCATGTTTTATGCTCTCTATTATTGTTTCTACAAAAAAAGTGGTACTATGAGATATCACTAAGTGGATTGGTAACCATAACAAGTTTAAGATGTTGAATTTAAAAGAAATAATATGTAAAAAGTAAACCACTAATTCACCCCCCCCCCCCCCCCCGTAGTTGTCAATCTGGCCAAGGGAACTATAAGCGGTAATAGAGGGTACATTTCATCTAAATATCTAAGTGAACTTTTATGAAGTGAATAATTTAAGAAATGAGTGAACTACCTCATATAGAGAAAAATGAAGTCACTTCTGAAAATAATAATCAGGAAATTTTTGCCAAGGCTTAGAATAATAGAAATAAAATATAAAAAAGTAAGATGAAGAAAAATCTTAGAGTAAATGTAGAGGCACCACTTACTAAATTTAATCAAAGTGGTATATGTTGCAACAATTATTTTGATTATGATTATTCTAATGAATAATCTTTAAGATATGATGATGTTTTTTCACTTAGTGGTCTTAATTTATAATTCAAATAAAATATAAAAAATTTCTCAATGAAGCTATAAAACATATTTTTTAAGGTATCAAGGTTCTTAGGTATGAAAATTTACAGCTGGAAGAAGAGTCTATTGTTATGTAAGATCCACTAGAAAAAATATTTAGCATATCCGACACTCTAACAAAACTTTTCAAATAAAATAAAGATAAAAATTATCTCTATAATGAAATATATGATAAAGTTACTTAATAATTAAAAAATAAATGTTTGTTTTTATAGAAGCTTTCCATTCACTTAAAAAGTTTCACAAAGTTACTATCATTTTCAAAGATGCTAAATAAGAGAATAAAGAAAAAAAAGTGAAGGAGTTAGAAAATTCCTTACGATAGTCAAGATAAATGAATATAGAACATATATAAGAATATTAAGGAAGATTGTTAATATAAGCTAAGATAAATTAAGGTTGATAATAACTCCTTCAAAATGATGTGTTTAGAGTTGGAATTGATTTTGAATAATTATAAATCATGACAAGATGGAACTTCCAATATTATAGGAAAAATAGATTCTTCCACAAAATTTTTCATCAAGGGTCCTGAATCTAATAAGATCAAGATTTTATAATCTAAAAAAATGTAAAAATAATCTAGGAAGAATGCATACTATAACCCAAAATATATCTTTTGTTATAATGATGTTTTTAGTGTTGGTACATGTTTTGAGCCAAAATATTGGAAAATATGTTTGGTGAAAATATTGATAAATCCATCACATCAATAGTTTAAGGTAAAATAATTATTAAAAACTTATCCTCATGAAGTTTCCAAAATAGTGGTGGTTCTACTCAAAAACAAAAAGATCCATAATATTTGAAATCGAGACAAACTACACCACAAAAGAAGAGAATGTTATTCATAGGTTCATATTTTATTGTTGGAAGTTTTTTTATAAATATTTGGAATGTTGGAATTACACAAAAATTCTTGAAAATAATAAAAACCATGTATTTATGTGGACTTAAGAATATGGAAAGATAATACCTACACCATAGAACAAAAATCCATATAAAATGAATCATTTTACAAAGAACATATTAGAATGTCCTGAATATTATAATTGTACTGTAATAAAATTGGTCATTATTATAAAGAGTTATATTATGTACTAATATTCCATAAATAATCTGATAATATGAAGAGAATAACACACAAAAAGAGAGACATATAAGAAAATGAGGTGATAAATTAGTCTTAATATGTGAATAAAATAAGAAGAATGTTAAACAGACCGTCATAAAGAAGAAGAATGATATATCCTTTCCTACATCAAATAGAGATAGAAATGAGTTAATAAAGTCAGGAATACATATGAAAATTATTTCTCAATATAAATAATTATAAAAACAACCAATTTTTAGAAAGAATATATATCAATGTGGAAAATCTAGGTTCTTCAGTTCTTGTTCGTGTAGTGAAATATTTGGACACCAAGCCTACTATTTCTAGTATAACATGAAATTATTGAGAAATATGAAAGAATCAAGGGGGTTCATGGTGAAAATTTGAGAACATATTCTTATAGAAATAATTTTATAACTAAATATCTATCCAACCATCTAATTCAGAATAGAAATGAATTCTTAGAATAATTTGGAGGAAGTTATAAGCAGAAGGGTCACACAACTTTCAAATGCATGATAAGACTCCCAGTATATATTCCCTATGTTGCGGATGGTAATAGGGTTTAATTTAAAATCAATGGTATTTCATATGAATATTTAAAGAAGATAGATGATTTCGATAAATATTTACATGTTATTTTTTCCAAATCAACTAAAATTGGAAAAGCAATTCGACAATGCTAAAAATATTCTAAATCCAAATGAATGAATGTGTCCTGAAAAGATAAAATAAAACCCTTAAGAAGTTATCCACAACTATAAATTTAAATAAAGATAGTGTATTGTGTGAAATTTTTATTAAATAAATACATACAACTAACAAATTATTAACATTCCCTACTGGACAATTGGATCTGTGTAAAAAAAAAGTGAAAGTGCCTATGGCTTCATGTGCTCAAATGACTACAATTGAAAAATTTCTTTCATAAATGGAACAATTTCATTGGAATAAGGAATATAATCTTTCAAATGAGACTAAAAAGGGAGATATGATGTCTATATAATTCTTCCTATACTAATATTGGGAGAAAATAATGGCTCATGTTGAGAAGAAGCTCTCAACTTGAATGTTACTTATAAAAGACAAGAATATACCTCTTTATTCATTTATATTTAAATATTTTTTACTTGAATTCATGGAATTGAAAGAGATGGATTCATCCCTTTATGGGGGTCATTGATGAGATGAAGTTTTTAGATCTTTACCACATAGTGAATATAGAAATTTTAAACAACTTTATAAAATTGGAAGATGAGGTATGAAAATCAAACTTTCATCCATAATTATTAATTATATTAATCAAATCAATTTAGGGGAAGTGCTTGGTTGATGAAATTATGAGAAAAGGGGGAGCTATATCTTTTCACATGAACTTTATAATGTATTTGTTGGAGTGTGTGCATGGTTTTGAAGTTCATTGGTAAATATGTTTATTTCCAACCCCTTTAAGGGAATTGGGAATTTCATATCATTATTTCACAAGGATGTAAGTTTATAGATGTCTTATAAATCATTGGTTATATCTCTTTTTTTTTCACACGGCGATCCCACAATCCATTTTTTTAATTTATTAAAAGTCACTTTTGGAAATGTGGGAACCGAAAAAAACGTAGTCACGCATATCCCCCATCCACACCGCACACCACATTAAAAATTCAAGATGCCCACATTAAAATTTCAAAACTAAAATACTGAAATACCACCAAAATCAGTATCGAACCACAGGATACCCACCTCAATCCACATCATGGGGACCTCAAATCGCACCTTAGAGCCATCATCATATCACTATCCAGACATCACATCACCATCACTGTCATCACGCCTTCACGCCAACCAAGACATCGCACAGCAATCCCACATTTACTTTGATTTGATTACATAATTCTCTTTTCTATGATAACCATGTGATATCATTCGTCTCTCAAAAGTATTCAAGAAATAATATTAAAATAAAAGAGAACATGTTTTTGAGAATACCCCACTTCCCATTTTATTTGATTTCCAATAAGGAGAGAAAGTTTGAACCACATATTGGCATTTATGACATGTTATAATATTAACAAAAAAGTGGTTATTTTTTAACCTAATTGTTTCATTTATTGTCAATGATGTGTCAATATTTGTTTCGTGAGTTTGGATGAAGCGGTGATGTCAGGAGAATTTTTATGGATTCATTTAATAGCATTGACTATCATAATAGAGAAATTGTCCTTGATAAATGTGAATATTGTTTGAGCTGATCTTCATGTAAAAGACTTTTATCAATGGTGACATATTACCTTATGAAAATGGGTAAGGAAATGAAGACCCAGAAAAATATTATTTTGTTTGATGATAGAATCAAGAAGAATAATATAAATTAAAGAAGACCATGCAACTAGATATTTAGTGTGCATGATGACTTATACAAAGAATTAATTTGATAAAGGTAGTTGATTTTATTATTTATTTACTATATTAAAAATTATATTAATGATCCTTTAATAAAATATAAGTCCAACCACACAGGACACCTTATCTAGATCAACAAAGGATTTGAGGGAGCTTGGCTCTACTAAGTGCAAGGGATCAAGACAGAGATCCCACAAGGTTGTAGTTGATTTAATGGGATACATAAGGCCCATGTAAGTGTACACCATGGGTGAAAAAACGAGAACTGAGCCACACTGCAGGGGTGTAAATACAGCAAGGTAGGTGGCTTGGAGCGGACCCTATACTTGCTTCTGGACAGCTAAAGAAGCAGTTTTCTTATAAATCATAGTCTAACACGTGATACATTTCAATGTGGGATGAGGTTATATATGGGTTATTATCACCATTTTTTTAAAACATTTATATAAAATTGAATCTTTATGATCAAAATAATCGAAGTTTCTTGATTATCGTGAGTGTATTCTTCAACTTCCACATACAAAGCTTCTAAAAATGAGGGTTTTTATACCCTGTGACCTTGTATGAACTTAAACACCATGTAGAAACATATAAATCTCGATGGAATTATGTAAATAACTTAATTATGTATTTTTAAAAGCTGTCAGAATATTTTATGAAGAGGAAAATATGCATACATTATGTTTTTTGTTCCAGTGTGCTATACATAAGAGATAGGTTCTGTAGTTTGTGAAGATTACATGTGATCCAGTTGTTGTGTGAGTGTGATATTTATTTTTGATGTACATAAAGAATATCTACTGGTATTAGTTATATTCTGAACCTCAACAAAAGTTTTAAAGTTAACTAATTACATTTCACTATAAATAATAAATATAGAATATGAAGGATAGTTTGAAAATACTATTTATAAGTAGTGAATCCATTTTGTGAGTAAGAGTTTTAGTATGAAAAAAATTATACTATTTGTGATAAAAATAATGCAATGTGAAATTTTGAGGATGTAGTATGAAATTAACATGCATGAAGCATGTGAATATGGGTATTCAAATTCTATACGGTGAATTTTTATCTGTATGGAGATAGGTCATATGTGAAGAGATTTGAAGAATAAATTATGTTAGGAAGAATTATTCCAAGTAGAAAATACCAGAAACTATGAATTTTACTATTCACAAATGAAAAATGTATGAAAAATAAATAGTTTTTCATGTCATGAAGGATGATTTCAGGACACGGTAGTTTGTGAAAGAAATACCATGTTGTGCATGCAGTATACAAATTCCACACTATTTGTGGAGAGAGGCAATGAGTTTTTCAACATCACATACTATTAAATGGTTAAGTATATTTTATCAGATTATCATTCTTTAATAATTTTATTTGAAGACTATAATAAATGGTTATTTATTTCTAATTTGGGTTCAATAATTCTCAGAGAAGTATTTCATCAATAGACAAAGTTTCTATTTTTCTCTAGTTGAGTTACACTAAGCTTCTGGTGAATTTCACAAAGGATAAAATATTGACAAGTGATATTTTATGATGAGTACTATGTGGAAGAATAACTATACTAATTATATTTTTCTATAATAGGATAAGGAAATTGTTTAATAACTGAAAACAAAATTATCTTGTTGTTATAAAGATCAGTACATGAAGCATCAAGAAAGTGAAACAGTGGTATGAGATAATTTATATATGCTATAATATTGTAATATAATGTTCATTGGAATAATTTCACACACTATTTGAGAAACATATGGTTGAAAGGAAGATTTAAGTGTTGTACAAAGTGAGCATCAGTATCTTAAGCATCAAGGAAGTGGTCCAACTTTACGTGACTTATCATGTATGCCATTTTATGATCATTTGATGTGCATAGAAACAATTTGGAATACTATTTGAGGTATATATAGTGTATAATCATACTAAGCTCACATAACACTATTGAAAAATACAAGGAATGCTTATGATTTTATGAATAATTTGAGTTTAGAATTTGAAGACAATTTATTCTCATTTGTTTAAGTTTAATATTTCATATAATAATATTGAAGAAATTGTGTGTGTGACTTTCACACATTTAATTGAAGTTGTGAATTCATTTGAATAAAAAATAATTCTTTCTTATCCATTTTCACTAACTAGGGGATATCTTATTATTCCCAAAAAATGATAATTTGAAGAGACTGAATCCCAAACATACTTAAAAGGGAATACTATCATGTCTGAGTATTCAATAATTTGAGAACAAGTAGAACATTAAAGATCTAGTGTTAATGATTTTCAATACCAACAATAATATTCCAAGAATATGTTGAATATCTTTAATTTTTATGTGAGAAAAACAAATCCAGTTCAAACATGAAAGAATATATTTTCATGTGTTTCAGAAAGAACAAGGAGTAGATGGATTTTTTGATCTACGTATCAATAATATTAAGAATTAAAAGGATACTGTAAAGGGGGATCTAAAAGTTACTAAAAATACTTGAGTTTAGGGGGTCTTAACATTCTAGAATAATGAGAATAGAATACATTTGGGGTGTCTAATCAACCGATGAAATAGAGTTAGCTGCTATGGGGTAGAACTAGATCAACTAGAGGATCGACTAATAGGGTGTATAGCTAGTTATTACCTTATCCATTATAATCATAGACAATATTATAGAATATAATCCACATTGGTGAGAATAAACAACATGAAAAGGATATTGTAGTTGAACCAAACCTTATAAATGTGATTTTTTTTCTTTCTCTAATTATTACATAATAAAAAGTGAGACTATGAAATATCATTAAGTTTATTGAGAACCGTAATAAGTTCAACTGGTTGAATTCATAAGAAATAATTTTTTAAAACTAAATCACTGATCCACCCCCCCCCCCCCCCCAATAGTCAATTTATCCTTGGGAATTACAAAATTATATAAAAAAAATTTTAAACTAAACCTACATGTTCAATTTTATGGGATTTATGGTATAGAAAGAAATTTTTTATCACATATTCATGTATGGTAATGTAAGGAATCTCTTAATGTTTTCCCAAGCTACAAAATATCAACATGAGAAAGTAATTTCATCCTTATAGGATATCCTAAATAAATTAAATTATATTACTTATATAATCAAAATAATAAAAGGTTATTGTTGATAAAAATTTAAACTTTATTGAAATTAGACACATCTATAAATGAGATAGTTTAGTAAAGGTAGTTTTTCACAAAGATTCGATCATGAATTATAAGTGTTTTCATGGGAACAAATTCCACATTCCCTAGTAAAATAATCTATTCCAAAGACACAAGTACTGCATAGGAATACTAGAGAGGTTACCAAAAGAGAGAGATGTATTTTTCTAGTCATTGAGGATTCTAACATGTTATTTATTTAAAATAATGATCTCATTTCCCACATGGATTAAATAATATTATTATAATTTTTAAAGTTTTAAGGAGAAATGAATTTTGAAATATATTTAATTTACCAGAACCAAGGTTGGGTTTTTGTAGATACATCTACTGATGTAAATCCAATTGGGTGGAAATGGGTATTCAAGAAGAAACTATAAATGGAAGGTAAATTTAATACCTAAAAATAATTATTTGTTGATAATATTTTTAATCAATGTCAAATAATACACTATGTAGAAACCTATCATCAGTTTCTTTGTTGAACTTTTGTAGAATTTTACTCATTATAGAATCTCATAATGATGATGATATTTGGAAAAATGGTTTTCAAGATGTTTTTCCCTAATATAAACCTTATAGAATAAGTTAATTTGAAGAAAAAAACATAAGGTTTCATGAAACCAATGGATTACAATAAGGTGTACCAGTTACATAGATCTATTTGTGGGTTAAAGTAAGAAACAAGATCATGGAGCATTATTTATTGATGAATCCAAAAGATAATTTAGTTTCTTAAAGAATTAATTTGAGCCATGTAACTATAAGAAGATTAGAGGGAGTTCATTTTTCATCTAAGTGGTTTATGTTTATGATATATTACTTATGGTAATTGATATACAGATCATACAGTTATTTAATATAGGTTTAAAAAATTATTCTCCATGAAAGAGTCATGTGAACCAGCCTCTATTCACTGGATCAAGATCTATCATAATAGATCTAAGATGTAGATTGGACTATATCAAGGTATATACATTGACATGGTATTAAAGAGAATAAATGTCACGAACCAAGTTGGATCGCCATTCGAACTGACTCCTGGGCCAGCCCACGGCAAGGCCCAAAGGGCGTTCCCGATCCCCACGGGCTGGCACAAGTGCCCGAGTATCAAAATAAACTTTGGGAATGATTTACCCGACTAAACAAATATAAAACAGCCAACAAAATAAACCAGAAAAAGTAAAAGTTGCAGCTAAAAAAGTGTTTAACCAAAAATAGGTTTTTGAGTCACATGTAAAACCAAAACTCAAACAATACTAAATTAAGGTGACCAAAAACCAAACTATGAACTATCACCCGGCGTGAGGACACCACCCTCAAGCCACCACCACAACCCCACGTAAAGAGGCCTGCTAACAACCAGAACCATTGCTCCCAAATCAGAAACCTTACCTGTATCAGACGTAAACAAACCAACTTACACCCAAGGGCGTAAGTAGGGTGTGAGAAATAACCCAACAGGATATCACCACGAAAAGATTCCATGCACAATTATTAAAATACAATACATTTCCAATAATATATAAAAGAAAGCATGAAATGCTTAACTACATTAGTGAAAACGGTTTTCATAAAAGCTACATTAAAGAAAAACATTTTATAGAAAACACATGTTTGGGCAGTAACTCAACTGACATATCATGTATCATTTATGTGCGCAAAGTAGCCGGTAGAACCAAAGGATGGGAGAGGCCCTATGGGAACTAGAAACATGTGGTACCCTAGAATGTCGTGTCTCAGTGAAACGTGGCTTAGAAGGCCACAACCCTCAGATAATGTGGATTAGAAGTCCACGGCCCTAAATAAACGTGGCTTAGAAGGCCACAACCCTTAGTCATTATATGTTTAGTTAGTTTTTCAATCGTCAATCCTGCCAGTGAAACCTGGTCGATTCATCTCCGGAACACCAGATCACTAGTCCTAGTCCCCCCACCTAATACCCTGGCTTACCTCCTTGTTCTCAGCTAAATTCAAAGTTCACATAACATGTCACTCGCACACTGATATCCTTTTTGAAAACCACACAGACACAAAAACTTTTTAAAACTCAAACTACACTGCTTACATAATAAATTAAACTAGATACATAAATCAACAAAATCACATTAAAAATTTATTAAAAAGTTGTAAACATGTCTCAAAAGTTTTTGAAGGGAAAAAGTCACAAAAACCCCATTTTTCAAATAAAACATATTTTGACACATGCCAAAATATAAACCGCATCATCTGCACTTCCTAACTCACACATTGCACGGTTTACTAACAATAAACACCTGTTCAAAGTGAGTTTTCACAATAAAATTCACCAGAATCACTTGAACATAACTCTAACTAAATAAATGCACAATAAAACTCAGTCAAGGACAATTCTTAAGTATGTAAACAAATAGACAAAAAGCACTAAATTAATTAAATAATCAAGAAAATTATTGTAAATTAATACTCTTGTGTGGAACCACCTACCAACATGTCCCAAGCTTCATGCAATTGGTGCACAAAATCCACTGTACCTAATGCACTTCAAACAAAATCAAATTCACCCTAAAACAAGGCACAGAACAAACGCATCAGAATTGAATCAAACACAAATTAAATTCTATTTGAAACATCACCAAAAATGAAAGAATGAATAACTAGTGTATTCCACACCTACGGAGAGGGCTTAGAAAGATCGGTCAAAGGTTGACGGAGGCTGTCTGGAGTGGGAAAAGTGGTGCAAGTCTTTGGTTGGCCAAGCGGGAGAAGGGTTTTGCGGCTGTCTGAAAGTAAACGAGGGGTAGCGAAGGGTTCGGAAAAGTGGGTGGACAGCAGGGGGTGCGGCTTCAGCTAGGTAATGGATGGGGCGAGTGGAATCCGACCGAGGGTGTAGCATGTAGGGGAAGTGTGGTCGGTGGCATGTTGGAGGTAGCAGGGAGGGCGGCCGAATGGGAGGAGCACCAAGGGGAGGTCGCAGAGGAGGCTGGCTTGAAAAAAGGGAGGTGCGGTATGGGTGAGCGGGAGAAGGGAGAAGCGCAACCGGGTGCAAGGCCGGTCCGGTGGGAGGAGAGAAGGTCTGGCGGAAGCATACGGTTCAAGGGGGGGTTTGCGCGAGATAAATGGGGCGGATGAATAGTATCCCGTGAGAGAGAGAGAGAAAACGAGGGAGGAAAAAAGAATAAAAGAAAATAGAAAAAAAAGGATAAAAAAAGAGAAGGAAATAAATAAAAAAATAAAATAAGGGAATAAAAAGAAAAGTAAATAAGGGATAAAATAAAATAAGAATAAGGAGATGGGGAAAAATAAAAAAATAAATTAAGACCAAAGAAAAAAAATATAACCTAAACTAATCAAAATAATAATAATAATAATAATAATAATAATGGTGTTAATTAATAAAATTACGCATTTAAAATGTTAATGATAAAAAGGTCTGAAGGCACACTGGGCAGGCCGTACGGCTTCCCCTGTGCCCTTCCCGCTCATTGGGTATTGTCAAGGCAGCGTTCATTTATCAGCACCAAAAGTGCACACTAATTTCGTACTCAGCCCACTTTCCAATGAAACAATTATAAAAATGTAACCAATCTTATGATATAAGAATAAAAATTAAAAACATACCTAGATGCGAGGTCCAAGTGTGACAATTCTCCCCACCATGAATACTTTCCGCCCTCGAAAAGTCAAATAAAAGCCTGATCAGAGAATAGAAAAGGGTACTCCTACTCAACCCATGACTTCCACTCCTAAGTCCCGTGCTCATAATTCCCGTGCTGCCATAGAATATGAACCAAGGAACGGACTTTCCACGAAGCACCTTCTCTTGAGAATCCACTATCTGAACTGGTTGCTCAAACACTGATAAGTCTAGCTCAATCTCCAACTCTTCCCAATCCAACACATGTGACAGATCGGGATTATAATTTTTCATTTGGAGACATGGAATACGTCTTGAATCAACATCAACTATGAAGGAAAATCTAACTTGTATTCCATTGTTCCAATTTTCTCAGTAATCTTGAAAGTCCCAACATACCTCAGTGTTAGCTTCCCCTGCTTCCCCAAGCGGTAGTGACCCAAACGAGGGGCTACCTTCAAGAAAACTCTCTCCCCCACTGAAAAATCTAGATACCGACTCCTCTGGTCTGCATAAGATTTGTGACGTCTCTGAGCTGTCAACAACTACTTCCTAATCAGCATGACCTTCTTAGATGTCTCCTAAACATGGCTTGGTCCCAATCGTGAGGTCTCGCCTACCTCGGCCCAACACAAAGGATACCGACAAGGCCGGCCATAGAGCGCCTCAAAGGGTTCCATTCTGATGGAATATCGATAACTGTTATTATAATAAAACTCAACCAATCCCAAATGGCTATCCCAAGAACCTCAAAAATCTAACACACAGGGTCAGAGCATGTCTTCCATAATCTGATTCGCCCGCTCCGTCTGGCCATCCGTCTGAGGATGGTCTATCGTGCTCATCTTAATATGCGACCTCAAAGCCTTCTGGAGGCCTCCCCAAACCCGAGATGTAAAACGTGGTTCCCTTTTAGAAACAACTGCTAACGGAACACCATGAAGTCTGACCACTTCCTGAATATACAAACGGCCCAACTCCACCACCTTCATTGTATCTCTGATCGGGATAAGGTGAGATGACTTGGTCAAACGATCAATCACCACCCAAATAGAATTCCTCCCCTGAGGTGTACGATGAAATCCAATGATGAAGTCCATGGTGACCTCTTCCCACTTCCAGGTATGAATGGGAATGGATGAAGTAGGCCTGATGGTCTCTGATGATTTTCCTTCACCTGCTGACAAGTGCAGCATCTCGATACAAAGTAGGCTATGTCCCGCCTTATACCTGTCCACCAGAACTGGCGATGAAAATTTTAATACATCTTGGATGCACCATGATGGATGGGTCACTAAGATTTGTGTCTATCCTACATCACCACTTTTCATAGAGGAAACGGCATCACAGCACGGCCCTTGAAGCACAAGATCCCCTCGGGAGACAAAGACCAATCGGAAAGGCTCTCCCCACCATAAAAAAACTGCATGGATCGCTAAAATAGCTCTCACTAGGCTAATCCTACTAAATCAACTCCAGAAGAGCGAAAGTCAACTGAATTCTAGCCAAGAAAGTACCTCCACTATGCTCCCTACCCTCCAAGCGCAACTGGGCAAAGAGCCCCATCAAAGCCCGCTCATCGCTAGACTTCCTCAACGCCTGCACTGGTACCTTCCTGGTCAAAGAGTTCACCACCACATTACCCTTTCCTGGGAAATAGATAATGTCAAAGTTGAATCCCTGCAGGTACTCGATCCAGCGGCACTGCCTTAGATTGAGATCCTTCTGAGAGAAGATGTAGGATAGGCTCTTATGGTAAGAATAGACCAAAAATTTCTCCCCAAAGAGGTAGTGACGCCAAGTCTTCAGGTCATGTATCACTGCTGCCAACTCTAAGTCATGATTTAGATAATTCTTCTCGTGTGGTCGGAGCTGGAGAGAACCATAAGCCACTACATGAGTATCCTGCATGAGTACACACCCAAGGCCCGTACCTGATGCATCACAATAAACCACACATCCCTTCCCAGACTCTGGTAAGATCAACACAGGTGCGGTGGTCAACCACTTCTTCAACTCCTCAAAACATTCCTATCACTGTGGGATCCATTCAAACTTCACCCCTTTCCTGGTGAGTGCGGTCATAGAAGAGGCAAGACCTGAGAAATCCTGGAAAAATCGCCTATAATAACCTGCCAGGCCAAGAAAACTCC
Source organism: Viscum album (assembly GCA_963277665.1). Taxonomy (NCBI): domain Eukaryota; kingdom Viridiplantae; phylum Streptophyta; class Magnoliopsida; order Santalales; family Viscaceae; genus Viscum; species Viscum album. The sequence continues at coordinate 954,952,217 of OY728146.1, forward strand.
TAATCTCAAACACATTCCTTGGTTGTTACCATGACATCACTACACTGATCTTCTTAGGATCCACTGAAACCCCTTTTTATGAGACGACATGCCCCAGGAACTTCACTTCCCTGATCCAGAAAGTGCACTTTGAGATTTTGGCATATAGGCGGTGATCCCGCAAAGTGCCAAAATTAATGCGCAGGTGATGCTCAAGTTCCTCCTCAGATCTAGAATAAACCAGGATGTTGTCCACAAATACCACGACGAAGGAGTCGAGATATTGGTGGAACACCCTATTCATGAGTTCCATAAAATCTTCCAGGGAATTCTTCAATCTGAAAGTCATGACTAGATACTCTAAGTGACCATACCTTCTTCGGAAAGTCATCTTCGGAATGTCCACTTCTCTCACCCTAAGCTGGTGGTATCCCGAACACAAGTCGATTTTGGAGAACCACTTTTCCCCCTTCAGTTGGTCAAACAAATTGTCAATCTGGGGAAAAGGGTATTTATTCTTGATGGTCACCTTATTCAATTTCCGAAAGTCTATGCATAACCAGAGGTTTACATCGTCCTTCTTCATGAATAGAACTGGGGCGGCCCAAGGAGAGATGCTCGGGCGAATGAATCCTTGGATTCCAAATCGTCCAGTTGTTTCCATAATTCCCTCAATTCGGTGGGGGCTATGCAATATGAGGGAAGAGATATCGTTTGTAACACCCGAGACTTTTATGTTATATAAATCATCAAAGGAATCTTTTTCTACACAACACTTGCTTGGCTTGCTTTACACGCAATCGCGACCTTCCTCGATAGCTTGCGTCGTACGCAATACCGAGTTTCACTAAACAACAATATGCTACTAAAACTAGCCGTTATGAATAGTAAAAACCACTTTTTGAAATTTTATAAATTTTATTTTTCAAAATGGACTTCATTTTTGGACTCAGAATATCAAAATTAGCCTAGGGTGAAATTTTGGTATTTTTCTGAAAACTTTCAATTTTTGATGAATAGTGAAACCACTAAGTGGTAGGTTAAAAACTGAATTTTGCATAAAACATAATTTTACCGCTTCTGTGAATGGAATTTCAAAAAATCCGAGACACACGGTTAATATCAAGGACTAAAATGTGGTTCAATGAGATGAAAATAATTTTTTGGTGAATAGTAACTTTTTACTATTTTTACCGCGGTTAATAGTAAATAGGGTAACTAAGGGTAAATATGATATTAATATTACCCTAACACATATCCTAATTCTATTGGACAAGTGTAATTCGACCAAAAACAAACTTAGGAATAAAATATGACCATTTAGGCCCACTTGGAATAGATTAGGACATTTATTATTAATTTATTTAAAGAAGGGTTAAAATAGTTAAAATCAAAGTTTAATAAGTAAATCATTTTTAATATAGGGTTATACATAAGATAAATTCGATTGTAAATATTCATTAGAAAGCTAAAAAGATTTCCTACATGATGGTATTTTATTTGTAATTTTTAGACATCAAATAATGTAATTTATTTATGACACAAAGATGATGCAGTAATTATCTTATTAATGAAATATTGACAAAATTGATAATATAAATACCAAAATAAATGTAATTTGAGACTTTTTATGAATTACACTAATTTTCTAGGTTACTATGATATATTATTGTTGATTTAATCAACTTGGGTCGAACATATAATTCTGTTATGACTTTCACAAAAATCATATATCAAATAGTGTCAAAATTGACACAAAATAGTTTTTAAATCAAATATTATATTATTAATTGTTATTTTATTCCTAAAAATCTAAGGTTCGGCCAAATGACTTAGATAAGGATATATATATTAATAATATACAATTTGGGGTTCGTTTGGCATGTTATAGTAAGTGTATTAACCATATAGTGAAAGAAAAAAAAAGACACGGTAAAAGTTAAATTAATTAACTTAGAGTTAAATCTAATTGATAAGGTTAAAATAATACCCTAAACTTGTATAAATCCTATTGGTTGATAGGATTTCGACCCATACCCACTTTAGCTTCGAAATAATACCCTTTGGAACCATTATAAACCGATTTTGACTTTAATATAAAATAATATTTTGAGATATTCCTAAGGTGCCCCTCTCCTCCCTTATAAAAGGGCACCTCCTCCCCCTCCTCCTCACACCAATTTGAGCACTCAAGCTCGGCCAACCCCTGCCATTTTCTCCTCTCCACTTCCCTAGAATAATCCTAGAGGTCCTGGTCTTCTCCAAAGACCAATCTTAGTTCCTTAAGTGGAGGATTCAAAGAGGCGTTCCAAAGAAGAGGTAATATCCATTACCGATCTTTTCAATTTCTTTCTTCTTCAACTTTTTCTTCTTTAGTTGTTTCATGATAAAGTAATAACATCAGTATTACTTACATACTGATATGTTATTATAAATATGAAACAACCCTAATTCACCTTCTATCCATCCTACGGAAAAATGAAATCACCGCGCGTGCGTACGTACGGAATACCGTCTCCACGCCGTGGTGTAATCTATTTTCCACCATCACCTTACAAGGATGGGTATAATGGTGTAATGAGTAACTATATATGATTATTATTAAGTAATATTGATACTGAAATAATATATATATATACTCCAATACAATTCCACGATCATAGGAACGATATCATCACTCGTGCGTACGTACGGAATACCGTCTCCACGATGTGATGCGACTCGTTCTACATGATCTTCATTTCATAATGATTATATAAATGAATTGAATGAATGAATATGGTATATACTACACTAATACCATTCTGGAAATGAATTATCTATAACCTAAAGATAAGAATAAGAATTTATTCGACAAAACACGCATAAGAACAAAAAGTTATAAAGACCCGAGTAACAAGTAACAATGAAATATTACTAACAAGAAGCTAATAATATGACCATATATGATATCATATAAATATGTATGATTCTGGAATAAGTCAATAACATTATTTAAACCATTATACAGGATCTTCGGACACGAACAAAGCAAATCGGACCTAAGGTAAGGGAAATATCACAATCTCATTTTTATCCGAGATTGTTTATTCGTAAGTATTCACTGGGGTGTATTTTATCATCCACATCCATGTTTCATCAATATGTAATATTATTTCCATCCACCTACAATTGTTTAAATCCATTTTTACCCTTCGGTGAGTTTTTAGTAATATTTATGAAAGGAATCTTTTGTCGTACGAGGTACTTTTTGACTTTTCCGACAAAAGTACGAAGAATGTTTTTTTTAACTTATACGGCATGAATGGATTTTTAAAACATTAATTCAAAGAAGCTTCCTTTACAAGTTTTCAAGTTTATTTTTAATCAACTTCTTTTATTTTAAAGTTGTATGACATGTTATGAAAGGAAAAATGTTTTTTAAGAAGAAAGGATATTTTCCTCAAGAATTCAATTCAAGTGTTTTATCAAAATTATTTTCCATCTAAGATAATAAAGGGTTCTATTTCTATCCATATTTTTACATTGATTTTACTATGTTGTGATGGAATTATGTTTATGAATTCCTTTATCTTATATGAATTGATTTATGATGTCATGATGTTTCAAGAATCCCATTTTTGTTACATGTGTTATGCGATGATGTATGTTTTATGATTATGTGGCACACATAAGAAAGGATTCATTATAAGATGGGAGGGACCTATATCTCCCTCCAATGCATTGGGTAATGATTTTATATCTCATGAGATAGACATGGCTGGAACGGAAGGTTATTTCGGTTCAGTGATACAGGACTGAAACGAGGAGTGAACTCGGTTCAGAAAGGGACTTTGTCCACTAAGATAGTCTTGGAAATGAGTCATGACTAACAAGAAATGATTTTCCATGATTATGTGTGCATGCCACAAAGTTTCAAGTTTTATGTTATGATTATGGGGATCTCATTTTCACTTCTATGATTTATTCCATGTTAAGATATTATGATCTCTTTTGCAGGTTTTGATTTTCATAAAGATATGATATGATTTTTATTTCCTTTATTTGCCCTTGCTGAGCATTTGAGCTCACCCTTTTATGTTTTCTTTTCCCCAGGTCAGGAAGATGGATATTAAGTAGAATATGCTAAAAGGGACCCTAGATATGATGAAATAAATGGGAGACACTGTAGAAGATTTATGAACCAGTTGTTTATGTTTCCCAGTTTCTAAAGACACTATACCTATACGGTCCTTTGTGGTTTTGTCATATGTTGTAATAAGTGTGCTTCAATTTTGAAGTATTAACAATGTATGTAAAGTGTGGGTCGTTATAGTTGGTATCAGAGGAAAGGTATAGTCAACCTTTGGAAACTAGGATGTGAAAGCCTTAGTAAGAACCCTAAGGATAAGTCTAAGCATAGAACACAATCTTAGAAATGGCCATGAATAACCTAGGATAAGACCATAAGCATGAAAATTTTATTCTTGAATTATGTGGTTTCCTATTATAATTAGTGTTGCTCACACTATTCTTCTTGGTTTTAGTCAATGGCTGGAACCCGAAGGAACCGTGTTAATGCGGAATGCGATGGGCAATGCAATGATTGTCCCCCTGAGCAAACAAACGATATGGGAGCTGGAATGCAAAATCTTGTAGCCATGCTCACACAACTTTCTCAAGCTATGAATCATGCAGGATTTCCAAACGAACAAAGGAGGGAGCAACATTCTGTTGAATCCTTCATGAGGCAGCGTCCACCATCTTTCAGTGGGTCTACTGATCCATTAGTTGCTGAACAATGGATTAGTACTACTGAAAAGATATTTTCAGTTCTTCAATGTTCTGAGCATGATAAAGTCATCCTAGCAGTGTATCGTTTGGAAGGAGATGCGGATCAATGGTGGAATCTTGTTAAGAATACGAGGCAAAGGGATGAAATTGAGTCTATGGAATGGGACGAGTTCAAGAACTTATTTTTCAATAAGTACTTCCCTCGTATTCTCCGAACAAAGATGGAGAAAGAGTTCCTTGAACTGAAGCAAAGGGATGATGAATCTGTTAGTACCTATGAAGCAAATTTTACAAGACTTGCAAGGTACGCTTCTGGTATTATTATCCAACCTGAGAGTAAGATCGATCGATTCTTTAGTGGCTTAAAACCAAGTCTTCGAAGGGCGTTAGCCATAAGGGACTTCAATAGCTATGAAGAAATCGTTTGATGTGCTCTCAAAGTCGAGATGGAGATTGGAGTAACCCATCAGTCACATGGGTTTGATAAGAAGAGGAAGTTGGAATTCAAAGAAAAATCTAAAGAGCACACGGAAAAGAAGATGAACTTCCCCTTATGCTCAAAGTGTGGAAAGAAACATGGAGGGAGTTGTCTTAAAGGGACAAGTAAATGTTTTAAATGTGGAAAGGAAGGTCATCGGGCATTTGAATGCCGTGATAATGGGAAGAAGATGTCTAATGATGCAAACAAAGGAAGGAATACACAGAATGAACCTGCTACACTTCAATGTTTCAAGTGCAAGGAGATGGGGCATTATGCCAATCAATGCCCAAATCCAAGGGTTGATGATGATGGTCGACGTCAACAAACTCTTAAGGCTAAAGACAAAGGAAAGTCACATGCAATTTCTATCAGCGATGTGGAGTACGATAATGATGTGGTGAAAGGTACACTTACCATCCACTCTAAAGTAGCAAATGTTTTATTTGATTCTGGATCCACCCACTCTTTTATTTCTGAAAAATTTTCTAAGGGTATCACTGTATTACCTCAACAATTAGATGTTGAGTTAGCTGTGACAACACCTAATGGCACATCAATCGCATCAGAAGTTTATAATTCTTCTCCGATCGAAGTTTGTGGGAAAGTGCTTCCTGCAAATCTTGTGATCCTTCCTTTAGTGGAATTTGATGTGATTCTTGGCATGGATTGGCTTTCTCTACATGGAGCTCATATCAATTGCCAAAGAAGGGAAGTCACATTTCATATTCCAGATCAACCTACGATCGTCTATCAATGCAAGGATGAACATAACCTTCCAGTGGAAATTTCTTCCATCTTATGGGTATTGATTCCACTAAATGAAGGTTATTTATCTCAAATAGTTGGTGAGAAACTCACGATTAAGAATATGCCCATTGTACGGGAGTTTGATGATGTCTTTCCGGAGGAATTGTCGGGTCTTCCACCAAATCGTGAAGTTGAGTTTTCAATAGAACTCGTACCGGGTGCTTTGCCTATTTCAAAGACACCTTATAGAATGGCCCCAATTGAGTTGCAGGAATTGAAGAAGCAACTCCAAGAGAATCTTGATAAGGGATTCATACGCCCTAGTGCGTCACCTTGGGGAGCACCTGTTCTATTTGTTAAGAAGAAAGATGGATCAATGAGACTCTGCATTGATTATCGAGAACTTAACAAGATCACTATCAAGAACAAATATCCTCTCCCACGCATTGATGACTTATTTGACCAACTACGCGGAGCTCAATACTTTTCCAAGATTGATCTTCGTTCAGGGTATCATCAATTAAGGGTCAAAAGGGAGGATATACCAAAGACGGCTTTCCGTACAAGGTATGGACACTATGAATTTATAGTGATGCCATTTGGTCTTACTAATGCCCCTGCTATCTTCATAGATCTAATGAATAGAGTCTTTAGAGACTATCTTGATCAATTTGTGGTAGTCTTTATAGACGATATTCTTGTCTATTCAAAGAGCAAGGAAGAGCATGAAGATCACTTGAGAATTATATTGAAGACCCTGAGAAAGGAGAAGCTTTATGCCAAATTTACCAAGTGTGAATTTTGGCTTCAAAAAGTTGCATTTTTGGGTCACATAATCTCAAAAGAGGGGATATCTGTGGATCCAGCAAAAACAGAGGTTATCGAAAGATGGTCAAGACCAACAACAGTAACTGAGATCCGAAGTTTTCTTGGTTTGGATGGATATTATCGACGTTTTGTAAAGGATTTTTCACGATTATCTAATCCACTCACCAAGTTGACTCGGAAAGGAGTTAAGTTTGTCTGGACAGAGGAATGTGAAGAGAATTTCAAGGAGTTGAAAAGAAGGTTATCCAGTGCACCGGTGCTCACACTGCCTTGTAGTGGAGAAAGGTTTGTGATCTACAGTGATGCATCCAAGAAGGTATTGGGGTGTGTTCTTATGCAAAATGATATGGTGATAGCTTATGCCTCACGACAGTTGAAAATCCATGAGCAAAATTACCCAACACATGATTTGGAGTTGGCTGCGGTAATCTTTGCATTAAAGATTTGGAGGCATTACCTTTATGGTGAAAGGTGTGATATTTATACTGATCATAAAAGTTTAAAGTATATTTTCACACAAAAGGAGTTGAATATGCGTCAAAGAAGATGGTTGGAGCTGATTAAGGATTATGACTGCTCAATCCATTACCACCCTGGAAAAGCAAACAAGGTGGCAGATGCATTAAGTCGACAAGACCATGCTAGTTTATCCATGATGAGGATCACAAAGGATCCAATATTTATGGATTTACAAAGGATGGATCTTGGAATTATAATGGAAGGGAAAAAATCTTATCTTTCTCAAATTAATGTTCAACCATCTATACATGTGAAGATTAAAGAGGCACAGAAAGAAGATGTCGAGTTACAAAAGAAGGTGAGAAATGTTCCTGAATTCAACCTTGATTGTGATGGGATAATAAAGTTCAGGAATCGGGTTTGCGTTCCTCCCATCCCCGAATTAAAGAAAGAGCTGCTGGATGAGGCTCATAGTTCTTCATTCTCTATTCATCCTGGAAGCACGAAGATGTATAGGGACATGAAAGAGTACTTCTGGTGGGATGGCATGAAAAGAGATGTTGCTGAATATGTCTCTCGATGCTTGGTTTGTCAACAAGTTAAAGCTGAGAGACAGAAGTCTAAGGGGATGTTACAACCATTACCCATACCCGAATGGAAATGGGAAAACATCACTATGGACTTTGTCACAGGACTTCCTAAAACATCCAAAGGCAATAATGCTATCTGGGTCATAGTTGATCGTCTTACAAAGTCTGCACACTTCATTCCTATTAGAGAGGATTTCTCTCTAGATCAGCTTGCCAGGATATATGTAAAGGAAGTGGTAAGATTGCATGGAGTACCACTTTCTATTATATCTGATCGAGATCCGAGATTTACCTCGAAGTTCTGGCGAAGTCTTCAGCATACTCTGGATACAGAGTTGAGTTTCAGCACTGATTATCATCCCCAGACAGACGGTCAGTCTGAGAGAACAATTCAAACCCTAGAAGATATGTTGAGAGCTTGCTCTATGGATTTCAAAGGAGGTTGGGATCAACACATACCTTTGGTGGAATTTTCTTATAATAATAGCTTTCACTCCAGTATTCAGATGGATCCTTATGAAGCTCTCTATGGAAAGAAATGCAGGACTCCAACTTGCTGGGATGAAGTTGGGGAAAGAAAGCTATTAGGACCTGATCTCGTTGATGAAATGGCAGAAAAGGTTAGATCTATTCAACAACACATAAGAGCAGCTCAGAGTCGACAGAAAAGTTATGCCGACAACCGAAGAAAAGACCTAGAGTTTGAAGTAGGCGATAAAGTGTTCTTACGAATATCTCCCTGGAAGAGGGTTATGAGATTTGGAAAGAAGGGGAAGTTGAGCCCTAGATATATCGGTCCTTTTGAAATACTGGATCGTGTTGGGAAGGTAGCTTACCGATTGGCGCTTCCACCGAATCTCTCTCAAGTTCACGATGTGTTCCATGTATCTCTCCTGAGAAAGTACATACCAGATCCTTCACATGTACTCAGCTCAGAAGTTGTACCGCTGGAGCAAGATCTTTCTTATGAAGAACAGCCGATAGAGATTCTGGATCGTAGCGAAAAAGTCCTACGAAACAAGACCACTCGCTTGGTGAAAGTTTTATGGAGGAACCACCAACTTGAAGAAGCTACATGGGAGCTTGAGGATATGATGAGGGAGAAGTATCCTCATTTGTTTGTTACAAAGTGACGAATTTCGAGGGAGAAATTCTTTTTAAGGGGGGTAGAATGTAACACCCGAGACTTTTATGTTATATAAATCATCAAAGGAATCTTTTTCTACACAACACTTGCTTGGCTTGCTTTACACGCAATCGCGACCTTCCTCGATAGCTTGCGTCGTACGCAATACCGAGTTTCACTAAACAACAATATGCTACTAAAACTAGCCGTTATGAATAGTAATAACCACTTTTTGAAATTTTATAAATTTTATTTTTCAAAATGGACTTCATTTTTGGACTCAGAATATCAAAATTAGCCTAGGGTGAAATTTTGGTATTTTTCTGAAAACTTTCAATTTTTGATGAATAGTGAAACCACTAAGTGGTGGGTTAAAAACTGAATTTTGCATAAAACATAATTTTACCGCTTCTGTGAATGGAATTTCAAAAATCCGAGAGACACGGTTAATATCAAGGACTAAAATGTGGTTCAATGAGATGAAAATAATTTTTTGGTGAATAGTAACTTTTTACTATTTTTACCGCGGTTAATAGTAAATAGGGTAACTAAGGGTAAATATGATATTAATATTACCCTAACACATGTCCTAATTCTATTGGACAAGTTTAATTCGACCAAAAACAAACTTAGGAATAAAATATGACCATTTAGGCCCACTTGGAATAGATTAGGACATTTATTATTAATTTATTTAAAGAAGGGTTAAAATAGTTAAAATCAACGTTTAATAAGTAAATCATTTTTAATATAGGGTTATACATAAGATAAATTCGATTGTAAATATTCATTAGAAAGCTAAAAAGATTTCCTACATGATGGTATTTTATTTGTAATTTTTAGACATCAAATAATGTAATTTATTTATGACACAAAGATGATGCAGTAATTATCTTATTAATGAAATATTGACAAAATTGATAATATAAATACCAAAATAAATGTAATTTGAGACTTTTTATGAATTACACTAATTTTCTAGGTTACTATGATATATTATTGTTGATTTAATCAACTTGGTTCGAACATATAATTCTGTTATGACTTTCACAAAAATCATATATCAAACAGTGTCAAAATTGACACAAAATAGTTTTTAAATCAAATATTATATTATTAATTGTTATTTTATTCCTAAAAATCTAAGGTTCGGCCAAATGACTTAGATAAGGATATATATATTAATAATATACAATTTGGGGTTCGTTTGGCATGTTATAGTAAGTGTATTAACCATATAGTGAAAGAAAAAAAAAGACACGGTAAAAGTTAAATTAATTAACTTAGAGTTAAATCTAATTGATAAGGTTAAAATAATACCCTAAACTTGTATAAATCCTATTGGTTGATAGGATTTCGACCCATCCCCACTTTAGCTTCGAAATAATACCCTTTGGAACCATTATAAACCGATTTTGACTTTAATATAAAATAATATTTTGAGATATTCCTAAGGTGCCCCTCTCCTCCCTTATAAAAGGGCACCTCCTCCCCCTCCTCCTCACACCAATTTGAGCACTCAAGCTCGGCCAACCCCTGCCATTTTCTCCTCTCCACTTCCCTAGAATAATCCTAGAGGTCCTGGTCTTCTCCAAAGACCAATCTTAGTTCCTTAAGTGGAGGATTCAAAGAGGCGTTCCAAAGAAGAGGTAATATCCATTACCGATCTTTTCAATTTCTTTCTTCTTCAACTTTTTCTTCTTTAGTTGTTTCATGATAAAGTAATAACATCAGTATTACTTACATACTGATATGTTATTATAAATATGAAACAACCCTAATTCACCTTCTATCCATCCTACGGAAAAATGAAATCACCGCGCGTGCGTACGTACGGAATACCGTCTCCACGCCGTGGTGTAATCTATTTTCCACCATCACCTTACACGGATGGGTATAATGGTGTAATGAGTAACTATATATGATTATTATTAAGTAATATTGATACTGAAATAATATATATATATACTCCAATACAATTCCACGATCATAGGAACGATATCATCACTCGTGCGTACGTACGGAATACCGTCTCCACGATGTGATGCGACTCGTTCTACATGATCTTCATTTCATAATGATTATATAAATGAATTGAATGAATGAATATGGTATATACTACACTAATACCATTCTGGAAATGAATTATCTATAACCTAAAGATAAGAATAAGAATTTATTCGACAAAACACGCATAAGAACAAAAAGTTATAAAGACCCGAGTAACAAGTAACAATGAAATATTACTAACAAGAAGCTAATAATATGACCATATATGATATCATATCAATATGTATGATTCTGGAATAAGTCAATAACATTATTTAAACCATTATACAGGATCTTCGGACACGAACAAAGCAAATCGGACCTAAGGTAAGGGAAATATCACAATCTCATTTTTATCCGAGATTGTTTATTCGTAAGTATTCACTGGGGTGTATTTTATCATCCACATCCATGTTTCATCAATATGTAATATTATTTCCATCCACCTACAATTGTTTAAATCCATTTTTACCCTTCGGTGAGTTTTTAGTAATATGTATGAAAGGAATCTTTTGTCGTACGAGGTACTTTTTGACTTTTCCGACAAAAGTACGAAGAATGTTTTTTTTAACTTATACGGCATGAATGGATTTTTAAAACATTAATTCAAAGAAGATTCCTTTACAAGTTTTCAAGTTTATTTTTAATCAACTTCTTTTATTTTAAAGTTGTATGACATGTTATGAAAGGAAAAATGTTTTTTAAGAAGAAAGGATATTTTCCTCAAGAATTCAATTCAAGTGTTTTATCAAAATTATTTTCCATCTAAGATAATAAAGGGTTCTGTTTCTATCCATATTTTTACATTGATTTTACTATGTTGTGATGGAATTATGTTTATGAATTCCTTTATCTTATATGAATTGATTTATGATGTCATGATGTTTCAAGAATCCCATTTTTGTTACATGTGTTATGCGATGATGTATGTTTTATGATTATGTGGCACACATAAGAAAGGATTAATTATAAGATGGGTGGGACCTATATCTCCCTCCAATGCATTGGGTAATGATTTTATATCTCATGAGATAGACATGGCTGGAACGGAAGGTTATTTCGGTTCAGTGATACAGGACTGAAACGAGGAGTGAACTCGGTTCAGAAAGGGACTTTGTCCACTAAGATAGTCTTGGCAATGAGTCATGACTAACAAGAAATGATTTTCCATGATTATGTGTGCATGCCACAAAGTTTCAAGTTTTATGTTATGATTATGGGGATCTCATTTTCACTTCTATGATTTATTCCATGTTAAGATATTATGATCTCTTTTGCAGGTTTTGATTTTCATAAAGATATGATATGATTTTTATTTCCTTTATTTGCCCTTGCTGAGCATTTGAGCTCACCCTTTTATGTTTTCTTTTCCCCAGGTCAGGAAGATGGATATTAAGTAGAATATGCTAAAAGGGACCCTAGATATGATGAAATAAATGGGAGACACTGTAGAAGATTTATGAACCAGTTGTTTATGTTTCCCAGTTTCTAAAGACACTATACCTATACGGTCCTTTGTGGTTTTGTCATATGTTGTAATAAGTGTGCTTCAATTTTGAAGTATTAACAATGTATGTAAAGTGTGGGTCGTTATATCGTTTGTGTTCCTCGCACCAACTCAATCGAGAACTCCACGTCCCGCTCCGGGGGTAAGCCTGAAAAGTCATCTGGGAAGAACTCTGGGAACTCATCCACTACACGAGGTAACCCGCCCTGAGAAACACCACCATCTTCTTCCAGTGCGAGTGACGACAACTGATAAGAAATAATTACCAACCCTGGGAGTGGAGGTCCCACGGGACCCGACCGAGGGTCCCATTCCCCATGAAATATCTGAGGACCCCACCCTCAAGCCACCACCACAACGCCATGTAAAGAGGCCTGCTAACAACCTGAACCACTGCTCCCAAAAGTCGGACCCTTACCTATATCAGACATACACAAACCTAATTACACCCAAGGGTGTAAGTAGGGTGTGAGAAATCACCCAGTAGGATACCACCAACAAAAGATTCCACACACAATTATTAAAATCCAAAACATTTTCAATGATATATAAAGGAAGGAAAGAAATGCTTAACCACATTAGTGAAAACGGTTTTCATAAAATCTAATTTAAGGAAAAATAATTTAAAGAAAACACATGTTTGGGAAGTAACTCAAGTGACATATCATGTATCACTTATGTGTGCAAAGTACCTTGTAGAGCCAAAGGATGGGAGAGGCCCTATGGGAACTAGAAACATGTGGGACCCTAGAACGTCATGTCTTGGTGAAACGTAGCTTAGAAGGCCACGACCCTTAGATAACGTGGCTTAGAAGGCCATGACCATCAGAAAACGTGGCTTATAAGGCCACGACCCTCTGTCATCATGTGTTTAGTTAGTGTTTCAATCGTCAATCTTACTAGTGAAGCTGGGCCGAGTCATCTACGGAACACCAGCTCACTAGTCCTAGTCCCCCCACCTAATACCCCAGCTTCCCTCCTTGTGCTCACCTAAATTCAAAGTTCACATAACATGTCACTCGCACACTGACATCCTTTATAAAAACCATATGCACACCAAAACTTTTTAAAACTCAAACTACACTGCTTATGTATTAAATTAAACTAGATACATAACTCAATGAAATCACTTAAAAAATTTATTAAACAGTTTAAAACATGTCGTTAAAGTTTTTAAAGGGAAAACGTCACTAAAAACCCATTTTTAAAATAAAACATATTCTAAAAAATGCCAAAATATAAACCGCGTCATCTGCACTTCCTAACTCACACACTACATAGTTTACTAACAATAAAAAATAGTCCAAAGTGTGTTTTCGTAATAAAATTCCCCATAATCACTTGAACATAACTCTAACTAAATAAATGCACAATAAAACTCAGTCAAAGACAATTCTAAAGTATGTAAACAAATAGACAAAATCACTAAATTAATTAAATAATCATGAAAATAATTGTAAATTAATACTCATGTGTGGAACCACCTACCAACGTTTCACAAGCTTCACACAATTGGTGGACAAAAGCAACCACACATAATTCACTTCAAACAAAATCAAATGCACCCTAAAACAAGGCATAACACAAATGCATCATAATTGAATCAAACACAAATTAAATTCTATTTGCAACATCACCAATAATGATGGAATGAATAACTGGTGTATTCCGCACCTATGGAGAGGGCTTAGGATGATCGGTCAAAGGTTGACGGAGGCTGTCCGGAGGGGGAAAAGTGGTGTAAGGCTTTGGTTGGCCAAGCGGGAGGAGGGTTTCGTGGATGTACTAAAGGGAAGGAGGGGTAGAAAAGGGTTCTGACAAGTGGGTGGATAGCAGGGGGTGCGGCTTCTGCTGGGTAATGGACGGGACAAGTGGAATCCGGCCGAGGGTGCGAGAAGGTTGGGGGAAGTGTGGCTGGATGCCTCTTGGAGGTAGTACGGAGGGCGGTCGAACGGGAGGAGCACCAGGGGGCGTTCGTGGAGGAGTTCGTCTCAGAAAAAGGGAGTTTAGGCCTAGGTGAGCAGGAGAGGGGAGAAGCGCAACCATGTGTAAGGATGGTTCGGCGGAAGGAGAGAAGGTGCGGTGGTGGCATAGGGTTCAGGGGAGGGTTTGTGCGAGTCAAAGTGGGAGGATGAACGGTAGCCCATGATAGAGAGAGAGAGAAAAATAGGGAGGAAAAAAAGAATAAAATAAAATAGAAAATAAGTGATAAATAAAAGAGAAGGAAATAAATAAAAAAAAGAAAATAAGGGAATAAAAAGAAAAGTAAAGAAGGGATAAAATAAAATAAGAATTAGGAGGTGGGGAAAAATAAATGAAAAAATTAAGACCTAATAAAGAAAATCTAACCTAAAATAATCACAATAATAATATTAATGGTGTTAATGAAAAAAATTACGCATTTAAAATGTTAATGATAAAAAAGTCCACCCGCACATCGGTCTGGCCGCACAGCTTCACCCGTGCCCTGCCCGCTCATTGGGTATTGTCAAGGCAATGTTCATTTATCAGCACCAAAAGCACACACTAATTTCGTTCTCAGCCCGGTTTCCTATGACACAGTTATAAAAAGGCAAATAAACTTACGATATAAGAATAAAAATTAAAAACGTACCTCGATGCGAGGTCCAGGTGTGACAATAAATATAGGGAAATCAAAGATATGATTGTTTTCAATTTAGCATGTGATAAATATCTCAAAGAAAATGTCTCCTTAGACACAAGAAGAGAGAGAGAAAAAGATTGAGTAGAATCCCTTATTCTTTAGTGATTGGTTCTATCATGTATTACATGTTATGTACTAGTCTTGATATTGTCCATGTATTGATAATGGTAGATAGATATCTAGAACATTTAATAGTTCTGAATTGGTTAGTTGTACAAACAATATTGATGTATCTTAAGTGTAAAAAGGATATATTCCAGGTCTATAGATAATACTAAAAATAAATTTTGAGGGGATAAATATATAATAATTTATAATAGATTAAAATGATTTGGAATCTCAATCAATATATGTGTTTTTCCTTAATGGAAGAATAATGGGAAAGATGAGTTATAAGTATCCATTGTTCGCCTATTCAATAGTAAATTCCAAGTATATTTCATCATCCCATACAGCTAAAGAAAATGTTTTTATATAAAACATCATCTTTTATCTTGATGTGGTGGCTTGTGGTAAAGATGTTATCATAATATATTTTGATAATACTATAGTAGTGGTTCTATACAAGGAGCCTATGTCAAACAAAATGATGAATCATATAATTCAAAATTATTATCTCCGGAGATATTTTTCATAAAGGGGTGAAGTTATAAAGATAAAAACATCCATAGAAGAAAACATGGTAGACCTATTAACTAAAACCTTATCTTAGTATAAAAACAAATATCATGTAAGGGATAATTGAAATTTATTAGCTTTTGTCTCAAATTGAAGTTTGATTTTTTGGAATCTAATTACCTAGAACCAACTAACATTATAATTTTGATTACCATAATATTAAAAAATATCTTATCACATGATGATTTTTATTATACAAAACATTAATGTGATTATTAACTTATATTATTTTTCACATAGAAAGGTTATCGAAGATCTCTAGTATAATGAGACCCTATAAGTTCTTAGAAAATATTCTTAAAAAATTGTCCAATGTTCTTGATAACATCTTCCAAGAAGGACATAGAATATGTTTGACTATTAGGGTCTTAGGGATCAAAAGACATTGAGCCTTATTCTCATGAAGTTCGCACTTAGTAATCTCCAAGAAAGGAGGTTATGAGGATCACCTTATGAATAGGAATTCCTCATGTTATATGTGTGAATGGATATTCCAATATACAAACATATTTATTGTTGCATAGAATTGATATTATTAAAAATATATCTCATGAATCACAAATTTTGATGTATGGATGAAAAACCGTTATGAAATATGGTAAGAGTGAGGTAGCATACATTGGGTGCATCTTAAGTGATATTGTATCAATTGAGTAAGTACAAAACGGATTTTTCCTTGCTGACTTAATAGAGGAATACAACTCTGGCACTTTTATTTAAATAGAACATTCTGATTAAATCAATGCCCATGGTATTTAGTCGAAGAGTTCATTTCAGAAAGTCAAAGAAATATAAATCAAACATATAAGGTGATAACAAATATATGCATACTCTTAGATGTGATATCAACACAAAGAGATTATATTAAAAAGTAATATTTATTAAAAAAAATTATAATGAAATTAACTACTTCCTCAATGGGTTCATTGATGTGTTGCTCGATATTGATATCAAAATTTAGGTAAGTTCACCCAATTCCACTGAGAAATAGGGCAAGGGGGTCTTGCAATAATTTTATCCAAAATTTCATTAAATTATATTGAATTTAATATTATTTATAAATAGTATTCTTGTATTTTAGGATAAAAAATATTCAAGTAAATTTGATTTCATAAAATCTATCTCCATATATTCAAGTTTAGAATATGTGAGTTGAACTTCATCCCTTGTTTATTTTTTAAAAGGTAACAGATAAATATTTATTTATTTACCAGTTTAAGTAAATATATTAATATATATATTTAATTAGTTATGTAAATATTAAAATAAATATTTCTTCATGATTTTAGGGAATATAATATTTATTTATTTATTTAATAATTTTTATTTTATTAGATATAATATTGTTTAAGGTTCAATAAATGTCGAGGAGGATTAAAGGGTTGACTTAAAGGATTGGTTACAATTATATATTTAATTTAATTTAATTTAAAATAATATATATTTCTTAATTGAAAATTGATATTTAAATATGGGCATGTCAAGAATCATAATGTTATTAATAATATTATTATCATTATTATTATATTATTATTATTAAACATAGGAAAAAATACATGGGTGTGTGTGTTGTTTACAATTTATAATCCCCTATACCTAATATAAGTAGATATATATTTCAATTTATATAGTTTCATAGATAGATTGAGTTGTTGGCCAACATCGTAAGACTCAAAAAAATTCTATCAATCCCAGGAAAGGACATCCTTCTACCCCCCCTCTCAAGAATATGAAATAATTAAAATATCCCCTCATTTTAATCAATGGTGAGAGTCATGAATTAATGGTTTCCTCTATAATTGCACCATAAATACCAAGATCATTGTTTAGATATTTATGGAGAATTTTTTGATATATCAAGAACAATATTTTTTCTTATTCTCTACTGCAATAACAATACGATAATAAATACAACTAAATTGATCAAAATGAATTATCGTAATCAAGGAAATTATTATTTTTAACTAATTATAAATTAAATGTGAAAGATCTTTTCTATTAGATTATATGATTTTCTTTTACAATTAATTTAGATATTAACCATTAAAATTGATGATAAACCATTTTTAAACACCTTCCCATTGCATCACCTGCACCATGGAACCTTCAAGTGGTTTTAAAGTGTTCAAATTATAATTTATAATTTTTTTGATCAATTTAAATTTTTGTTTACTTTATTTTAATTTCAATAATTTTTTTATTAATCCAAAATTAAATATAATGCATTAATTTCATTTCATATGACTAATAACTAGATAATAATATGTGGAAAATTCTCAAATATCACATTTTAATGAGCCGAGATTATTGATCGGATAACATGGATACATAGTGTGTAATGATAAATTACACTCTATGAAATTAGGGTTAAGTAAAAAATGGAACATTTCATGTTAACCATAGCATGTAATTTGGATTGATTTGTGGGGTCATGAAAAACAAAATATTGGCCACCAACTGAGGACATGGTTTATAAAGGGATATAAGGTGTGTAGCTGATGTACATGTCATGAAACCCCCCACATGTTTTGACTACTCATGTAAATCATGAAATTTCTTATAGTAAAATAAATAGATTCATTACATGTCATTTATTGCCTACCAACCAAGAAACATGACTAAATACATATTACACAATGTGTAACTATCTATACACACCATTTACCTAATGCCAATTAATGTTGAGAAAGGTGTGTTGTGTGATTTAATACATAGATGATTAATGTAACGTCATGTTCCCATTTTCTAGTATTCCTAAAAATATCTTTTGATCATTCTTTTGTTGGTTTTTGTTTAGGGTTGCTTCGGGTGAAAATTTGGAAAATTTTGGATGCTCTTGGGCTATGCATGGTTGGTACACAGTTTTCCCAAACCATGTTCTCTACTAGTAAAAACCATGCAAAACATGACAGTAAGGGTTCTCACGGTTGGCACATGGTTTGAAAAATTATGTTCCCACCAAGTAGAAACCATGAAACCCCACCTGTAGGGGCACATAGTTAGGGTGCATAATTTTTACAACCATGCAACCCTGCCCAACTAACCATGCATACAGAATTTAATTCACCTAAAATTTAATTTTAAAACTCTCAAACCTTCAATTTAAGTTATTTATGGGCCTATATGAAACTAAAAAAATTTCCTCTTCCTTGAAGGCTCCCAAAAGATGATTTTCAGCCCTCTACACCCCTTATGAAGTAGATGTAATCTATAAAAATGACGTTTGATATCTTCCCAAGAAGTTTCCTCTTTTATTTCTCTGTCTCCCATCTCTCTCCACTCCTCCCTAGGATTTTATAGATATCCATGTACCTAGAGGATCTATTCCTCATTATTTCAGATCTTGAATCTAGGTTAATATCCTCATTGTATACATTCTTTGTTGGAGTTTTCCATTTTGGTCTTTCTGTTTAATGATAGAGTGATCTCATGGTAGGTGGTTTTATTTATGATGTCCAAATTGATTAACTATAAATTTCTTGATTAAAATTCTATTTCTTGATTTAAATTTAAATTTTCTAGAAATTGGTTTATTGAAATCCCAATTCCTGTGAATTTAGGATTTGTGTTTTATTTTGATCAAATTTGGGGAAAACCCCAAACTCCAATGAATTGGGGTATGTTTGTGAAATTTTGGGAAAATTATGATATTTTAATTATTGAATTTAAATTGTGAAATCAATTTTATGAAATTGGTTTCAAAGTTATATTTAAGAAATATGTATTAAAATTATTTTGATAAAAACACAGAGGTTTTAACTTAGAAAAATCATGATGGATTAAAACCCCTTTTTGGTTTTTGAAATGGAAATTGGCATATTGAAATGGAAGAATAAGTTAATTGTATTTTTAAATAGTTTTAAAAATAAATTGCATATCACGAATTGTTATTAAAGCACATGAAATCCTAGGCTGTTAGTGAGCTATTGGGATAGCAATCTTGTGATGTTTTAAAACTAAAAAATAGACCTAGTGTTGTAGTTCACATCCCTGATGGGATGTTTATGAGTCACCTTTGACCAGTTTATAAGGGATATGTGTATACACATTTTGGAATGATCACCTTTGAGTGAGTAAGGATCCCATAGTATGGATCTATCATGCCTCTTGGAAGATAACTATGTTTCTCATTATTTTTTTATATATATTCCAATAGTTCTGAACTATTTTTCACATGCCTTGTGAATTTATGTAAACTATTTTTTTAAAAGTGATTTATTATTCCATTTTATTAAAGAATTTTCTATCATTTGAAATGTAAAGAATTATTTGTTATAAATATTATTTCGAAATTGCATGCATGTTTATTTAAAATTGAATTTTTTTAGTTAATTATTGTGGAATCTTATTATGAAATCCTTGGTGATACCAAACTAGGATTTTTTCTCACATCGTACCTAGGCCTTCATTTGTTTGTAAATTATCTCCTTCTAGGTTCAATCAAGGGTAAATCACCACTTGAAGGTGGTTCTGGTTGTGGATCCTTAATCTTGGAGAGTTTCTTCCATTGTTAATTTGGTTACTATGATCTCTTCTAGTACAGTGTGGTTATACTTTGGGTTTTTTACCTATTTGACTTTTTGTACAGTTCTCCCTATGGAGTTTTACTTGTATTCATACTGACTTGTTTGTCTTCCTTCCGACATGTTTTTGGTAAATTCATTCCCAAGTTCATTTTGTATGATGCTAGGTGCTAGTCTCCAACCTGTGGGAATTGGTAATACACCCCCCCCTAGTATTTATCACGAATCATCATAGGAATCCATTTGTTTAAATTATTTTCCATCATTTGAAATGTAAAGCATGATTTGTTTTAAATATGTTTTTGAAATTCCATTCCTTTTTATTTAAAATTGAAAGTTTTGTTTTGTTATTTATTATGGAATTATATTATTGAATCCTGGGTGAGACCCCACTAGGATTTTAGCTCACATACTTTTAGTTCCTTTAGGTGATTTTAGATTATCTCCCCCTAGGATCGAGCAAGGGTAAAGTACCACTTGGATGTGGTTCTAGTTATTGATCATTGGGCTTAGAGAGTTGTGCCTATTGGGACTTAGGTTTCTATCATATCTTCACATAATTTTTTTTTTGTACTTTGGGTTTTTATACATATTTTACTTTGAGTATAGTTCTCCCTATGGATTTATTTTTATATTCATACTGACTTGTTTGGATTACTTACGATGTGTTTTCCGTAAATTCATTCCCACTTTAATTTTTATGATTGCAAGTTCTAGTCTCCAAACCATGGGGATTGAGAAAACCCCTCGGGATATGTCAGTGTTGGATAGAGTATTAGGTACCATGGTATCTAGGCTAGTTCAAGGGAAAGTGGTATCAGAACTCTTGGTTGAGCTTCTTTATATGATGTTAGTATGCAGTTGTATACTCTTGTCAGTTTTTAAGAGTTATTTAAGACTGATTGTCTAGACAGATCTAACTGTAATAAACCTGAATTCACCAGGGGGCAAGGGAAAAGATTTATTAAGGATTATTTCTAGTGTTTACCCTACTTTATATTTGGATAGATTGAAATAAAAATCTGTTTTTTATATCTGTTGGGATTAATTTATCTTGTTTCTCTATTTGAGTGTTAATATGATGTATTTAATGTTATCTGTTAATATTGTGTAACATAATTCCTTTGATAATATGTGTGAATTGGATCTAAGGGGAAGCTTCTGATGAACCTCAATGAGTAAATCCTATTTTGGACCCAAGTCTGGTTGAGGTGATTTGGAATACTATCCAAGATCTGGGATATGCACCTACATCATCTCTCGTTCAGGCTCCAACTAAAAAACCTCAAGAGTCTAAGGAATGGTTTAGAATTATTAATCATTTGTTTGAGTTCATGTATACACTAAATGAAATCAAGGTGAATTATTCCACCACCTTGATGGATGGAAAAAATAGAAAAGGGTGGGGCATGATGGTGATAGTGAAAAATCATGTTGGATTGGAGTGGAAAGACATCATTGATCTTTTCACTGGCTTGTTCTACCTAGAGTTGATAGTGTTGTCTAAGGATATTGAGTTTTTTAAACTCAATAAGGCTGATGGGACCATGAAAGAGTATTCAAACTATTTTGTGGAGTTAGTGTAGTTTTCACCTGACATAGTATCCAATGAGAAGATAAAGACTCGATGGTTCTAGATTGTAATTTGATCTAATATTTATTCTTAAGTTTTCTTACTGAAGCTTACCTCTTATGTTGGTATGTCTTATAGAGCATTGATGGTCGAAATGGACCTATATAGAATGTCAAGGTTGATGGGAGTATCCTTGTCTCAAAGTGGTAGTGTGAATTCCTCTAAAGGGAAGAGGTATAAAGTTGAGTCCCATGGTGGATATCTAAGGTAGGTTTTTTCTATACCTCCTTCAGTTCCAGGTGTAGTCCATTCAATTTTCTACCAGGTCGGTAAGCCTGGGCATTCAAAGAGGGTTTTTACTAAGGCACCAAGATGTGGGGCTCCTGTAGATGCTCAGGTCACATTTGGAAGTTCTACCAGGTCTTTTCTAATCCATGTAGTAGTATAGGATTATCATCACCTTCTAAATCCTTAGTTCAATAATATGATTCATGAACAATGGGATTCCATCCTTAGGCATCTGGAATGAAGCTTCTTCACACAGTGAAATAATCTATAGAGGAAGTGGATATGGGTCCAGTGACCATGAAAGGTACCATAAAAATAACTTATCATTATTGACTACTTTATTTGATACTTGTACATCTAATTCATTCACTTCAACCCATATTTTCAATCTATTTAATCCTCCTATAGAGGTTTTATCTTATGTGATGGATATTAATACACCCCTAGGAACAAAGAGAAAAAAGGGTCTCCATAATACTGCTTGTGATTTCTCTTTATCATATATCAATATTGCTTGGGATTTTATTTCCCTTGACATGATACCCCTTGACATCATATTTGTGATGGATTGGCGCATTACTAATAAACCTCAGATTGATTATTATCTTTAATGTCTCTCCTTTAATTCACCTGATGGGGTGTGTTATATCTTTCAAGGAGAATGGGATTTGAGGTCGAGTAGAGTAGTACCTTTTTATCCATATTTAGGGAAAGTAATATCTGTACATTTTTTACCTGGATCAAGAATCTTTGAGTAGTGATAACAACACATTTTTCATTGAGTTTCTTAACGTTTTTCCTTCTGACTTATATGGTTTGTCATTGGAAAGGGAGGTATATATTTCCATTGATTTAGTACCTGGCACTCAAATAGTTTCAAGCCCTTATTGCCACATGGAACACACTAAAATAAAAGTTTTGAAGACACAGTTGGATGATCTTCTAGATAAAGTATTTATACACCTGACTATGTCACCATGGTTGGCACTAGTTTTCATTTCTATGAAATTTGGTGGTTCACTTTTACATTGTGTTGATTAACAAAAACTCAACCTAGTTATAGAAAAAAAATATATATATATATATATATATATATATTTTACCAAGGATTGATGATTTGTTTTATAGGTTTAAAGGAGAAAAGTGGTTCTTGAAGATTTATCTTCAATCCAGCTACCATCAGTTGAGGATAAAAGAATCTGACATTTATAGAATCTCCTTCCAAAGAAATTATATCCATTATGAGTACCTTTTCATTCCATTTAATATAAAAAATTATACTGACATATTTATGGATTTAATTAACAGTATTTTTCAGGAGTAAATTGATAATTTCAGCATAGTCATTGTGGATTACATACTTGTGTACTCTAAGCCTGCTGAGGATCATGTACATCATTTGAGAGTAGTTATAGAATTATTGATAAATAACTGACTTTATGACAAGATTTAAAAATTTGATTTATGGATTTGGGATGTGAAGTTCTTGGGATAAGTGGTGTAAGAACATAGTATTTCAGTTGATCCTGAAATGGTGAAGGCTTTCATGACACGGGAATTACCAAAAAATGTTTTCATGATTCATATCTTCTTGGACTTAAAAGGGTATTATTGTTAATTCCTGAAGTACCTCTCAAATTTGGATTCTCTAATAAATGATCAAACCTGAAATGGATTAAGTTTCTCTTGAGATTAAATATTTCATAGGCCTTTTGTGTCGATGAAACATTTTTTGACAACTTAACCAATGTTGACTCTTCCAGAGGTCTGTCAAGGCTATGTGGTATTTTTGATACATCGGGTTTAGGTATGGGTTGTGTTCTTATGAAGGGTGATCATGTTGTTTCTTATGGATCCCATATTCATAGTAAACATGATAAAAACTACCCAACCCATGATCTTGGACTCGCGATTGTGATTCATGTACTTAAGAGTTTGAATTATTATCTTTTTAGAGAAATTATTACTTTGTTTTCATACCACAAAGGCTTGAGTTTTATATTCTCTCAAAAAATATTTGACTCTATTCCAGAGTTGAAGTGTGGATTAATAGAAATCTTACAACTTTGGCATCACGTATACCCTGGGAAAATGGAATTTCTTCATAGATTCCTTGAGTAAAAAACTTATGACTCGGTCCATGAAATAATCATTAGAAGAGTTGAACTTGGTGGATCTTTTTTCCCATTTTCATATTTGAGTCTAGGAATCAAGGTTTGATGTTTCATTGTCCTATGTTCAGATGAAATATTCTCGTCTTGAGATGATTCTTTAAGAACAACATCTTGATGATGAATTAGATATCATTGGAGACTCTATTTATGGTGGGGAGACCATACCTGACTGGTCATTCACCACTAATGAGATTCTATGCTATTAGAATCACTTTTTTTATTAGTGTAAAAAAAAGTGACGGGGGTTTTTATAACTCCCAATGGGAAGTGAACCAAGGAACCGTGAAAATGTTCTATGACATGTGATTAAAATTTTGGTGGCCATGTATAATATGTGGTATTGCTGAATTATCTCTCATTATTATATATGCCAATAGGTCAAGGCTGAGCACTAGAAACCATCATGATTTCTTCATCCAATTTGAATGCCAAATTGAAAGTGGGATGATATCTCTAGGGAATTTTTTGTTTTGTTTTAACATACCTAGAGAATGATGAATGTGATGTGTGTTATGATCAGTCGGCTGGCTAAATTGGATCACATTATACTGATTCATCGTACAACCAAAGTTAAAGATTTGGGTAATCTCTATGTGAAATTAATTGTTCATTTTAATGGAGTTACATATTATATATTGTCTAATATATA
Organism: Viscum album; assembly: GCA_963277665.1. Classification (NCBI taxonomy): domain Eukaryota; kingdom Viridiplantae; phylum Streptophyta; class Magnoliopsida; order Santalales; family Viscaceae; genus Viscum; species Viscum album. Next base: position 954,977,306 of record OY728146.1, read on the forward strand.
TCCCAAGTTCACTTATCGCTTATGGAGAGTCCTTCATGAGGCACTGGGATCTCAAGTTCATTTGATCACGACATATCATTCATAGTTGGATTACCAGATATAAAGAGCAATATAGATTCTTGAAGACATGATCTTTACCTGAATTCTTAACTTTGGTGGATATTGAGATGACCACCTGGGGAAGTTTTATTTTTAATATAATAATAGTTACCAGTCCGTGATAATTATGGCTCCTTTTAAGGTGTTGCATGACTGTCCATGTAGGTCTCTGTTTTATCGGTTGAAGATCGGATAAATTTCCCTAGTTGGTGCAAGAATAGTTCAAGATAATTCAATAAATATTCCATTGATTCATTAAATAATATTGATTGAATATAGAAAATATAAGTATTTTGTTGATTTTCATCACAGACCATTGGAATTTTCAGTTGTCATCTAGGTATGCTGAAAACTTTTTCCCTGTTTGGTCCATCAATGGCTTGGGAGGAAAGGAAAGATTTCTCTTCATTTTTTGGGACATTTTGATGTTATGGAGTATGTAGGGAAATTTTCCTACAAATTATCACTTACACCATATTTTATGTCAATATATTACATGTTCTATGTATCTTAGCTATAAAAGTATTTATCTGATCCATCTCATGTTCTGAGTTGGAGTGATCTTGACGTTGAACCTGATTTATACATGACTGAGCTTCTAGTTAGGATACATGATTCTAGAAACAAGGTGATTCATGGGAGTAATATTCCTTTGGTTTTAGTGCTATGGAAGCACCATTATTATTCTCGTGAGATGTAGTAGATGCATGCACTAATGAGAGAGCAGTGGACTCGTCTTTTTGACATGGAAGTTTCTTAATGGGGATTTTGGGGAAAGAAAGTTTTTATTTTTTGGAGGTTGTAATATCATGTTACCATTTTCAAGTATTCCTAAATCATTATTTTGATAATTATTTTGTTGGGTTTCATTTATGGTTGTTTCAAGTGAAAATTTAGAAATTTTTAGAAGTTATTAGTATACACACGGTTAGTACATAGTTTTCCCAAACCGTGTGCCCTCCTAGTGAAAACCATTAAAATATAGATAGTGAGGGTTTCCATGATTGGTGCATGGTTTGAAAAATTGTGTGTCTAACAAGAAGAAACAATGACACCCAAATAAAAGGGGCATACAGTTAGGGTGCATAGTTTTTTCAACCATGTGTCCATGCCCATCTAACCGTCTGTAAAAGATTTAATTAATCCAAAAATTAATTTTAAAACCCTAAAACCCTCAGTTTAAGTGCCTAAAGGTCATGTAGGAACATAATATGAATTATTATTCATTCCATGCTCCCAAGATGTAGTTTTGGCCCCTCTACACTCTATCAAAATTTGATTTGATCTAGGATAATGATGTTAGCTATCTTATGAGTAGGTTTTATCTTCCCCTTCTATTTATACTACTATTTCTCCTCTCCTCCCTAAGGTTTTTTGGATCTCTGTATTATTAGAGGATCTAATCACCATTGTTTTTTATCTTGAATCTGGGTTTGTTCATAGAACTCCATTATCAACATTCTTCATTGGAGTTTTCTATTTTGGGATTTCTGTTTCGTGATCCTTTTATCATGATGTAGGTGTTTCCATTTATCATGGTAAAATTTATTAACCCTAAATTTCTTGAATTAAATTCAATTTCTTGATTTAAATTTTAATTTTATTTCAATTGGTTTATTTAAAAACTACTTCTAGTGAATTTTGGATTTGTGTTTCATTTCGCATGAATTTGGAAACAAAAATAATTCCAATAAATGGTGGTGTGTTTTTTAAATTGATTGAAATTGTGAGATTTAAATTTTTGAATTTAAATTGTGAAATTGATTTGATGAAATTTATTTCAATTTTTTATTTGCGAAAAATTTCTTAAAATTATTTTGATAGAAAAATATTTCTTTAATCCTTGAAAATGCATGATGGATTAAAAACTTGTTTTAGTTTTTAAAATGTAAATTGGAATATTGAAATAGATGAATGGGCTGAATTTTATTTTTAAATTGTTTTACAAATAAATTGCACATCACTGATTGTTATTAGACCACGTGCTAGCCTAGTTAATTAGTGAGGTATTAGTATAACACACTTCTAATGCCTTATAACTGAATCAAAATGTAGTGCAGCAGTTCACATCCCCAATGGGATAGTGATGAGTCCTTTTTGAATATTTTTTTGAGGGACGTGTGTATATACATATTGTCATGATCACTTTTCAAATTTTGAGTATCCCATTTCCTGGAACTATCACACATCTTGGAAGATGACCAGGTTGCTTGTTGTGTTTATTTTGATATATATTTAATTACTTTTAAACTGTTTCCCACAAGACTAATGAATTTATATAAAATTATTTATAAAAAATTATTTATTAATCTATTTTATTAAATTGTTTTCTATAATTTTAAATATAAAGAATGATTTTTTTTTAAATATTATTTTGAAAATCCATTCTTTCTTATTTAAAATTGAAAATTTTGTTTGGTTAATTATTGTGGAATCTTATTATGGAGTCCTTGGTGAGACCCTACTGAGCTTTTATCTCACACCCTACATGTGCCTTTGGGTGTTTGTAGATTATCTCCTTCTAGGTTTGAGCAAGGGTAAAGTGCCACTTGGAGGTGGTTATACTTGTTGATCCTTTTTCATGAAGAGTTGGATCCATTGGAACTTGGGTTATTATTTTATATTTTGGTACATTGTGGTTGTACTTTGGGTTTGTTTACCTATTTGACTTATGGTAGAGTTTTTCCTGTGGAGTTTTTGTTGATGCATATTGACTTTTTTATCTTACTTATTATAGGTTTATGGTAAATTCATTCCCACTTTCATTTGTTATGATGTCAGTTGCTAGTAACCAACACATGGGGATCAAGAACACCCCTTAGTATATGTCAGTATCATCTCAGGTATCAGGGTAACAAGGTATCCTAGTTGGTTCATGATAATTAAATTGAGACCTAACTATATTGAGTGTAGTTGGTTGTACAAACCATGTAATAGGATCAACTATAAACCAGGTATATACTGATTAATTGTTTTCATCTCTTGTGAATATAAATGATTAAATATATTATTTTCATATTTTTTAAACTAAACATTGTGTAATGGTCATTTTACACATCATATACTTCATGGGAATAACATATATTACACATTGTGTGTATTTAGGGCATGTCTTGTGGTCATACACGTCGTGTATGCTATGCAAATAGACCCATGAAATAACACAACATGTATATCATGACACGCTATGTTGGTATACATGACTCATAAGTAAAAATTATGAGACACATACCACACACCACATAAGTCAAATTATGTTTTGAGTAATAGAACACACCATGTAATAATTAAATTCAAGAAAAAAATTAAATCAAATCTAGAAAGTTTTACTCTATGTACCCTCTAGTACATTCCATGTACATGTTAAATCTCAATACTAAATTTAACCTGTATAGGAGGGTACATTTCATATGGAATCATCTATATATGGCATGTACATCATTATTTTAAATTAAAATTGTTTTTTTTTTAATTTATTTAATTTATTTTAAATAATACACAGTGGGTGTATCAGGGACAGTTTAGACAAAATATTACGATAAAGAATTAATTAATTAATTATTAAATAAATTTATTAATTTGAGTAAATTTATTTTAATAATAATGAAATTAAGATGAGTGATATAATTTTTAAATGCATAGTCCTTTCATGTTCTGATTATTGATTAGCTTGACCATCCGGTGTATATATTAGGTTTATTTAATTTAATTATTTATTTCATTAGTTTTATACGATACATTTATTATTAAATTAAATATTATGATGTGTGTCATCCCTTCTTCTTTTTTTATGTATGGGTTTGTGTGTCATAGGTTAATTTTATATAACCTTAAACCCCTAGTACCCCTAACCTATAACAGGAAAAACATTTATAAAAATTGATATCCCAATGAGAGGAAGTAATTCAAAAAATCAATCAAAGATAAAATATAACTAATTATGTGTACAAGTTAGTGAAGAAATGTTACAAATAAAGCTATGAAACTGCTCAGGGATTTATTTCTCCTAGGGTCAGGGCCTGTTTATCTATACTTAATAAACTAACAGGTGGATAAAATCCCCTGATCAGATCAAAAAAAAAATATTTTTCAATGAATTTTTATTTATTTATTTATGATTTTCATGGTTTAATTTTATTACTAAAAATGGTCACACAAAGTAAATAAATTAACTAACATGTTAAGATAAAATAAAATTAGATTTTGCACATAAATTATTTTATCAGGTATGGTAATATAATTGTGTGAAATATAAATAACATTAATAACAATGTGAAGAATAAAATAATTAATATTCAACCATAACTTATAAAAAACCTAAAATAAAATATTAATTTTTAAAATTCCTTCAATATTTTGAGTTAAGATGCAACCATAGTTAAAGTGTGGGTCATCCAACAATCAAGGAAAATTTTCAATTATCATAGAGTCTCAGAAAAGCTGATGGATTGGCTTAAAAACATCGTATTAAGGATAGAGGATATAGTCTATTTAATAAAATTTATAAAAATGTGTTGAGTAAATATGAGTATAGGATTTCAAGATTGGTTATTCGACTCAAAATATTGAGAAACTATGAGTTAATGGAATTGAATATAAAATAATTCCTAAATATATTTTCATAATTTTCCTAATAATAGTCTAGATTATGATAAGGGTAATATTGATCCTCTACACTAGAATATCAAAGTGATATGATATTTAGAATCCAATGGTGATGGTTTTTTGGATTTCATAAAATAGTGGGAAGCTATAAAAAACAATTTATTATGCCAAAAATAGTAATCAAGATAAACAACTAAAATATAATTTTATTTATTATAGAAAAAAATGAAATACATTCCTCTACATAACTATCCCTATAATCCAACTTATATAATGATAATCAGCCAACTATTATTAACCTCTTGGAGTGGTACTGGTACTTGTTTAGTGTTCTATACCAAGAGCAGAAGTTTTATATAATGGAGTTTTAATTTCTTACTAATCCCCCTAAGGTGGAAAGTGAGGAGGCACTCAATGTCTTAGAAAAACATATGGGTGATGCATTAGACATATTTCATCATGTTATCGTCCACGACTATTGATATTTATAAGATTTAGGATGACATAGATGTAAACCCCACATTGTATTAACTTCATTATATCTATGAGGAAAAACCAACACAAGAGTGGTTTGATATCTCAAAGGCAGGCACTGCATGAAATCTAGGAGAAGGAATCCCATATTTACCACTTTTAGTTGTGGTAATTGGATAAATTGTGAATTTATAAATTGTGGGAATCAATCTACCTATTAAATTATGCATAATCATAATAATCAACTCACTTCATCCAAGATTCTAAAGATTTAATGTAAGTATAAACATGGTTAATATATACAAGAATCTTCAGGATCTCTTGAATATAATTTTCCAAGTGGATAAAGACATTAATCATGAAAATATTTTTATCCTTATGGTGAATAAGTGGAGAATAAAGAAAAAAGGCCTAAAAAGTCCCAAGTATAAGGAACCTTTATACAGCCCTTTCAAAAATAGAAATATCTATATAGAGGAAAAGGAGTTGGATGGGATATGTTTTTCATGTGGAAATAAAATCCATTGGAGGAAGAATTATGACTCTGTGAATAAGAATAGTAAGTCTTTAGGTATTTTAATTTCTGAGTGTAATATTTCCATTTTTATACATTGGTTATTAGGTATCTTTTTGGTTCTCAAATTTTTATCCAAATATAGGAACTGATAAGATTCTAAATTATTTTTAGAGGTGTGATGGATGTCGAAGCGTTCAATAGAGAAAAACTAGTTTTTTAGATATTTGAGATGACCATCCCACATTACTAACAAGATTAGATGTAGTTTTAAATATTTTATATTATGTGCCCAATTTTATCAAGAACATCATATTTTTGTTCAATTTAGAAATGGATGGTTTTATTTTCATGTTTAGAAATAAAAATTGAAATTTTTATAAAGATAGAATATTCTATGGGATGACACATTTTAATAATGGTATTTGTTTACTAGAATATTAAAACCATGTTTTGTTAATATATAAAGAATCAAGTTCACCTAAATCCAATCAAACCTAGTTGTGTCATCACAATATTTGTCCCTTAGATGAGAATAATTTGGAAAAATTATATCAAGAAGGATGTTTTGATTCTTTTGAACAAAAATACTTGGATATATGTCATGCTTATATATAAGAAAAAAAATACCAATTTAGTGAAAAATCTAAAGAATCCATAGATAATATAGAATTATTTCTTAGATATGTGTGTGGAGTCTTTCTAGTAAAATCTTGAAGTGGTTACTCTAACTTTTTAAATTTCATGTATTAATTGAGTAAATATAGACACTTCTACTTGATGAGGTATAATCCTAATTACTTTGTGAAATTTAATGAATATAATAGAATCATTTTGTTAAGAAGATAAAGAAACTTCACTCAAACCATATTTGGGAGTATCTTAATAAAGATTTCATAGATTATTTAATAGAGTTTCTGATATTATCTCAACTCACTACTCATTATGCAGCACAGTGGAATGGTGTCGATGAAATGAGGTACCACACTTTATTGGACATGGTGAGATCATTGATGAGCTGTGTAGATTTTCCTTTATCCATCTAGGGATACACATTATATACTGTATTATAAATACTAAATTGATATCCAACTAAATTGGATAGAATAATTTTATGATTTATGGAATGGGAACGAATATTTTCTATCACATGTTAACGTATGGTAATGTGAGGCTTTTAGAAAGGCCAATCCTAGAAACAAAATATAATTATGAGGCATGGATAAGATATTTATAGGATATAAAACTAAAACTAAGGTATATTATCTATAAAATATATTAGATAAAAATATTATTGATGAAAAAAATCCGCATTTAATTAAAGGTAATACATATTTAAAAGTGATAGTGAGAGTGGCATAGACTTAGATGAAGTTAAATATTATGATGTACAAGAGTGGATATTTAAATAGATTATAAAAACCCTAGTGGAAGAATTTGTTCTAGATACAAAAGTAATATGTAGAAGCACTATATAGGTCATAAAACTTGAGAAATATGGTTTTCTATTCATCAAGGAATGTGACACATTACCATCTCAAAAATAATAAACTTTTTCCCTTTAAAGAAGTCGTAATCAACACCGAAGTTGTAAAGTATAAAGAATCCATGAATTATAAAATGGATCTCATGTAACTTAAAAAAGATTTGGTTTTCATAGATCCTCTAGCTAATCTAAAGTCTACTTAGTGAAAATGGGTATTTAATAAGAAACTGGACATGGATGGAAAATTCAGTAGCCTTAAAACACAATTGGTTAAGATAATTTTTATGTAATGTTATGGAATAGACAATAACAAAAACTTTTGATCATTTTCTATATTGAAATCCCTTATAATTATAATCACCATAACATATTATTGTGATTATGAGATTTGGAAAATTTATGTGCATACTATTTTCCTTAATGGAAATATTGTGGAAGATGTCTTTATGATACAAACATAAGGGTTCATGTCACAGATGGATTCTAATCAGGTATAAAATATTTGGAGATCCATTTATGGGTTGAATAAAATATCAAGATTATGGAACATTCATTTTGTTTAATTCATAAGATAATTTTTTTCATAAATAATTAATGCGATCCCCATGTTTATAAATGGTTTAGTGAGAGTGAAATAGTTTTCTTAAAATTACTTTTTGATGATAAATTTATGATGGGAAATGATATATCAAGCTTTGAGATAGTTAAGAAGTGGTTAAGTAAATTATTATCCATTAAAGAATTAGGTGAAGCAGCCTACATTCTAGAGTTCAAGATACATCATGATATATTTAAGAGTTTTCTTGGACTAACTCAAGGTACATACATTTACAAGGTATTAAAGAGATTAAATATGGATAAATACATGATATTATTGTTTTTTGGTCACATAGTGTACATATCTCAAAAAAATGTGTCCTTAGACACAAGAGGAGAGATTGAATGAGTAAAATACCTTATTATTCATTGATTGAATCTATCGTGAATATAATTCTATGTACATGGATTTAGATTTCATATTCCTTGAGTGGGGTTGGTATATTTAAATCATACCAACAAGAGATACATTTGTTAGCTTTAAAGACTACCTAAAAGTATATGAGGTATAAAAAGGATATATTTGTAGTTTATGAAGTAGATGGGGAACTAGTTGTGAAGGTATACATAGATAATTATTTCAAAATAGATTATAATGGTCTAAATTTGAAGTTGTTGTATGTGTTTTTCCTTAATAGAGGAGTTAGGAGCTGGAATAGTTCCATCAAGACTATGGAAAATATTTCTATAGTAAATTCTTAGTATATTTTGGCTTCTAATATAGATAAAGAAGAAGAGTTAGTAAAAAACTTCATGTAGGAGAATGATGTGGTACCTAGTAGTAATAATTCTATTAGAATATATTGTGATAATACTACCGCACTCATTCAAGACAAGGATCCTAGGTCACATCAATTGATGAATAATATACTTTAGAAGTTTCACCTATTGATATATTTTTCTCTGATGTTTGAAATCATAATAACCATATTTTCTATAGGATAGAACATGATATACTTATTCTCTAAAGCCTTATCTTAGTAGAAGCATGAATATCATGTGTTAGTTAGTGGAATAAAAGTTATTAGAAGTTTTACCTAGTGTAAGTGGGAGTCTATTAGAGTTTTTTCTCTATAACAAAATGAATTTTTACTTTCGATTACCAGAATATTTATAAATATTTTATCATATGACGATTGCGCTTCTATATAATGTGACAATTTACTTAGAGTATTTTTCATATTGAAATGTTATAGTAGTTCATTTACATAATGATAACCTACAAATGATATAAAAATATCCATAAATATATATCCTATAGTCTGGATAACATCTAATCGGTGGGATGTAGATGATATTTTACTATTGGGTGTTAGCATCTCACAAGACATTGAGGAATCATCTTATGAAGCTGGCACTTGATAATCTCTAAGAAATGAGGTTGTGAATACAGACCCACTAATAGTATTTCCAGGTGTTATATATGTTATTAGATATTCATATATTCATATATGTGTATTGGTACTTATATTTGGGATTATTATTAATGTATATCATGAGTTTCATACTTTGATGTATAAATGAAAACTATGATGGAATATGTTCACAGTGAAATAGGGTAAGATGGGTATGTCATAAGTTATATGAAGTTAATTAAATAATCCAAGAAAATATTTTTCCCTATGAGTTAATGGAATAATATATCTCTAGACCTTTAATTTAAGTAGAACTATCTAATTAAATATTTTTCATGGTAGTTATTTGTTGAATTTATTTTAAAAATTCAAAGAATGATAAATCCATCATGTAGGTTGATAACATAAGTATGCATCCTACTTGATGATATATAGAGACTAATTGATTATATTATATATTTGCATTCGTTGGAAGGTTTTTGTTGATGCGACATGAACTTATTTCTCTATGGATCCCTTGATGTGTTGTTAGTCTATAATCTTGGACATTAGGTGAGTTCACTTAATTCTATGATTAAATAGACCTAAAAGGTTAGACACTAAGTGTATCTAATATCTCATTAAATTCTATTGAATTTAATATTAGTAATAAATATTATTCTTGACTTGAAGAAGAATAATTATTCAAGTTAAGTTAATTTTATGAATTCAATCCCTAAATATTCAAGTTTAGAATATATTATCTGAATTTTGTCTCTTGTTTATTATTCATATGATAATAAATAAATATTTTTTTATTCACCATTATAAGAAAACATATTTTTATTTTTATTTTTATTTTTATTTTTATTTTAATATTGAAATATATATTCAATATTGGGTTTAGTGAATATATTATTTATTTATTTATTGAATGATTAGTATTTATTTGGATAAATATTATATTTTTTAGGGATTTATAAATATCAAGGAGGATTTAAAAATTGGGTTAAGGGCCCAACTGGAATGATATATTTTATGTAATATCATTTAAATAAATGTTGATTTATTCCTTAATAAAGTATATTTAAATATACACATGTAAAATGATATAATACCATTATTATTATTATTATTATTATTATACATAGGGAATAACATAGTGTGAATACATGAATAAGGTTCATTATACAATTTTCATATACTAATTGTAAGTATATATTAAATTTTATATTATTTTTAGAGAGATTGAGTTATTGTGAACAGATATAACACTCTAGATATTCTCTCAATACCTAAATAGAACATCTCTTCTCTCTCAAGATTAAGAGAACTTGAGAAACCTTTCATTGTGATCAATGATGAATGATGTGATGTACTGGGTTCCTCCATGGTAGTACCTGAAATACCAAGAGCACTATTTCTAGATGCCTGTAGAATTTGTTGATATAACTTGAGGAATATGTTCTTAGATTCTCCACTATAATGATAATATGTAAATAATGGAAATCAAATTGATCAAAAAGGATTAAAATATTTGATTTAATTCATATTTTAAATCAAATTAGAAATATCCTCTCTATAATATTTTAGGTTTTCCATCATTAAGTACTTCGTATATTATCTATTAAAATTGACAATAAATAATTTTTAGGCACTTTTACACTTATTATACTCCACCCTAGAACCTACAACTCCCCAAAATAACTTATACATCATAATCCTCCATCCAATTTTCAACCAGACATCTATAAAACTAAACCATAACCTCTTTCTTAGCTTCCTCAAGAATAAGGAATAAGAGAATAATGGGGAAGATAGAGAGGGGGTATTATTGATTATAAGATATCGATTACACAATATGAAGTCCAGAGATCCACCATGAGATAAAAAAGGACCACAAAAATCCATTTATAGGATGCATATATAGGGTTTCAAGAGATTAGGGGGAATTTAATATAATTCAAGTGAATGGAAAAATTTATATTAAAAACTCAGTATCTCAAAAGATAGGTATATTGAAAGGTGTCATGAAAAAATGATTCATAGAGAAATGTTACTAGATAACAAAAATCATGTAAAAATATTCCCAAATCTCAATAATCATTAACCATTCAAAATTGAAACATCCAAGGAAGATCATGTTGAAATGGACACTATCACACTACAATGTTTAAGCATTCAGAACTCATAGTACACACCCTACACTCCTTCAACAAACCTAATATCCCGAATAAAAAACCAAAATTTGATGCAGTATTTTATAGCCTAAACCCCTCAATTAAAATTGATATCAATATATCATGCCCTGTAACTATATGGAGAAACCTAATCTTTAATGATGTTATCCCATAATCATAGCACAACAGATTCCCCACACTTAAACATATCAACATAAAAATATCATGGCTCAGGACTTCATAAATCAACAAAATTTTCCATGTTATAATCACAAGAATCAAGATATGATGACTAATCCAAACCATTTACTATCTTTCTACCAAAAATCTTGGTAAATAACAGACAGTCACAAAATGGTTTGGTTGAAAACAAAATATTTTAAAAAAATACTTCTCCTCTTCCTCTATCCTTCTCTAAATACATCTTTAATAACTACAACACCGCAAAACCAAAAAAATAAGTTTTTTTAAAAATATACACGCATCACTATATAATAAGGTAAGAGTTTTATGTTTCATATAACAATCATAATTTAAAATACATGATTCAAAAATTAGTTAAACTGGGTTTATATGAGAGCCACTATTTATTAAATAAATTCTGTATCTAAATTATATCTAACATCACATCGGGTGTATAAATCACCTAATTAATACTTAATTTATTTATATCATGCTCTAAAATATTTTAATCATATCAACTTGAATCTTAATAAACATGTTTTAAATATGATACAAAAATTATATGATTAATACATGCATTACTTCCATATTTTAAGTCATCATGTTCTAAATAAAAACAATTTCTATAATTTTTTATTACAATTTAAGAATTTATATTAATTAAATAACTTAAATTTTCTTGTATAATAAGATATCATCAATAATTTTTACATTAAGGTGTTATAATTAATATGTTGTACATTCAAAATGATTTCTAAATAATTCACTCGTAATCATTTTTTGTATCTTAAAATCCAAAATAATGTTTTCTATAAAAAAATTATTCTTTAATAAAACACTAAATATCATATAAAAAATTATTTTTTAATTACACACATATCATTGAAAAGAAAAAAAATAGTATGGAATCAATATACCTTAAAAGAAACTATACAAAAAATGTTTCCTAATTATATCATGTTATTTGATTAACCAATTTACATTAAACATCATAACCTACATGCATCACACCTTATGATACATAAATATAACTAAGAAAATGCACTTCATAAATCATTAAGAAGACATCATGAAAAAAACATAATCACATAATTAGGAAATCCTCATGAAACTACTAATGTAGTTTTAGTAGTAATATGTATTTCAATTGTGACTAATCATTAAACATTAATTAAATTTATTTTTTCTCATTTTAATTTCAAGTTCCTTGAAAAACTATATAAGCACGTTAGAAAAATAATTAAAAAATAAATACAAGTAATAATTAACATTAAGCATAATAAATCAATATCCTATAGTTTTAACAACCATATTATAGAATCACTAATTTCACCCATATGGAAAAAAAATAAGAATGATGTATGTACCACACCTAAATTCATACTCTTTAATTAGTGTAGTCTCACTTTAGCATGTTAAATAGTCTTAGGGTCCTTTTATCAGATCACATGGGCCACGTCAACCTCCTAGCTATTCTTTTCTACCTATAATACATAATAATATTGAAAAATTAAATGTCCCTACAAAACCAATGTATTCCACACTAGTTTAAAGCTTCAAACAACATCATAACTCTCAACTAAATCTCTAATACCACTCTATCATGACCCATACCTATTCAAACCCCCATGGATTGATAGTGAATCTAATTGTGACCCTCTGAGATCACACTTAATAGGCTTTAGGTTGGAAATGAACTCTAAGGTTATAAAAAATTGGGAGGCGCCATATCGTGAACCTTCCCCACTAGACCTCGGGGTCTAAAAGGAATTCAAGTGTGACAAAAAATACCCACCACTGATAGACAATATGAATAATCGAACCAAGAGTATAAAACAAACATAATGGGATTCATTACCATCATAAATAATAAAAACGATGAGAAGAAACCATTAAATAAATCTATATAATAACATTAAATAATATCCCATCTATAATGTAATTTTTTTTCAATGTCATATATAAATCAAGTATAATGATAAAACAAAAATAGCACATATGATAATGACTAAAAATATAAGTATAATTTTTACTATGATCCAGTAATGACAAGACTGATCACCAACTTTGTCCTATAAATCTATGAAAAAATTATTTAGAATATATGGTTGGGAATACATGTATAGTAAGTAATATCCTTCCAAGAATATCTTTTGAAAATTTGAAAGAAATATACTAAAGACTTAGTAAATAAACTACAAAACAAACTTGTTACTTAACTGGGTGACCTACCACCATAATCTCACAAAATATCACATTAAAAATTATATAAAAAATAGTAATATAACAATTATGAAAATATATATACATAAAGGTACCCTTCACCCTCTTCCCCACTAAACTAGTCCCCCTATCACCCCAACGGAATATTTCAGGGTGCTAAAATAAGTTCTATATCCACATACCAAATCCATATTACCATACCATAGCCATAATCGCATATCCATATCCACATAACACTACCACATACACATACCACCCAACACAACCATATATCACATACCACAACCACATACTATGTACAATAAACACATACTATACCCTAAATCCGCATCTATATACCATAGTCATAACCTCATGCCATGAAGACATATACTAGATCCTGAAGAGATATTGGGGAAGTGGGAGTTTTTAACCAACTATATCACTAACATTCAAGATTCCAGCAGTATACCCAAAACCTAGAACCACATATAGGTTTTGATATGGCGATTCATCTTTTGTGGTGTTGTGTAAGAGATAACAAAACTATAATAGAAATATATATACCCACAAACCAATATTATGGGTGCATATCCCAACACAACACCTTTGAAACCACAATCCAAGACACCTCATCACCATGGAATACCAATAACTAATTCCACCTTTAACCAAAACACAATCCACCATTATCACCACATAAAAATTAAAACAAACTAAAACACAATAAAATAACATTTTTTACTTCCACTTTTTTACTAGTCATGAATAATAATATCATCAATTTACTATATTTTATAATTATACTCATCACTTCTCACTAAACTACACAATATAAATAACTCTCTCATTAATCACACAAAAATAAACTACTTCTTTCCATTTTATATGAAATCAATAAAATCACATTATTAATTTTCTTAACCAAATTAATTCTAGTAACCATTATTCCTAATTTAACAACTATTATTTTTCACATTTTTCATAATTTATATTATTTCACTACATTATTAACCCACTACTTATTTAATAATTTCCTTCCATTAATTTAATTTCACACATCCCATTACCATTCTACATTAATTCAATTCATTAACAACTTTAAATTCATTAACTATAACAATATCACCAACAACATCTTCAACTTCATTAAAACTTCACACTATTCATATATTAGTTATTACACAATAATCTACCACCTAATTTCAATTGTTAAAACATTCCATCAATATAACTCATTCCTATTCAACTTTTCGATTTTTTTTCTTTATTTAATTAATCCCACATCCCAATAAAACCATAACACACTAACCACAATAACATCATCATAGTGTCATATCAAAGCCCCATGTTAATAGCACGTAATGTCTTTTTACCATCTTCTAAATAAAAACATTGTTATCTTCTGTCAACTATATAAAACTACTACCCCAAAAAAAATATCATTAAATCATCCACTACCACAACAATATAAAAACAATATTAAAATTACTATTCATGAAAAAACAACACCAAACTCACAATAATAAACAAAAAAATATATTCACATCATGATTCCATATTTAATTATCAAATCAACATTAATATAATACAAATAAATGAAAATTTCCATATTTTTTATATTTTTTCCATAAACAACTTTGAATTAATTTCCCAATTATTAAAATTTTTCATCATTTTAAAAATAAAAAAAATTATCATAACAACAGAAACAATGTATAAATAACATCATGTAAATCATGTAAACCAACTGAAAATAACTATTCCCATTTAAATTTAAATAATTTTGTTAATTATCATCATTAGTTTAATTCGAAATCTTTAACCCAGGAAAATAAAATCATGGTAATTTAATATCAACACAAAAATAAAATAGATATATAAGGAATATCTTACCTTGAAATAAGCTAAAATAACAAAAAACATAAAATAAGTTAAAGAAAAAAGTAATTAAATGTCTGTGATCTCATGATAAAACTTAAAAGACCTATAACACATCTATAAACAGTTTTATAAAGCTTTACCAAAACCAAATTAAATCTATTATCATAACCATATGGGATTAAAGAATAATAGAAAAATAAATAAATAAAAGGAGAGGATGGAACCTTGGATAATAATATATTAATCACACATACCTAAGGCCTAATATCCACCAATGGATGACCAAAGAGTACCAAAGATAATACAAATAATGCCTATGGTTTGGGAGATAAAAGAGTCAAACTAAGGGATAGATACACTTTGAATTAATAATAAAACTCAAGAGACCATGCTACATCATAGTTAATAGAAAACCACATTTTGGTGGATTTTAGCCAACCTATATTTGATATATGCATACTTTAATACAACCACATCCCCTCATTTTCTCACTGACCATTTCCGTATTTAAAATTGAAGTTAAACATGGAAATTAAGAAGCCAAGTTGAATATATCATGGTCCCTTTGATCTCAAATCTCAAACCACTGATCACCATGATATAGAGACCTCTAGATTAACCATTGTCCCAAATCACCCACAAATTCATAGTGATATAGTCTTCCCAGACATATTTCATTTCAAACAAAAAAAACTAAAACCTAAATTTTTATATGTTATATGGCATATGACAATTTCACTAAACAAAACCTAAAATTACATCTTCAAAAATTAGGTCTACTATTAATTAGTTAATAAAAAACAACATAAACTTTTTTTTAAACAGTAAGAATCAACTCCACATCCCATCCTGGTGAAATAGTAAAACCACCATGACTGGAGCCACCACCATAAAAAATATAATAACCAACATGGAATAGTAGAGATAAAACACTATATTTCTTCTCCAAGAGTCCAAATTCTCAACTTTAATATCCTAATTTATCCTCAAGGTGTCATCCTGCACCAAAAAACATAATGTAAAGGTATGGGAAAATTAGGGCCTTTATATCGAGGAATGTTCTTAGGGAGGATCAATATATGAACTTTATCCTATATTCATTTTCCAATATATTCCATTAATTCATAATTAATTATGTCATGAATGAGTTTAGACATAATTTATCTGATCTCATCACTATATTTAGGGTAATATATATGGAAACAGGAATTCAAAGATCTTGTACCAGAATTATGGTATAATGAAAAAAGGATAAAAAAATTCATTATAGGAAGAAAAATAAAGGTTATAAATATTACAAACCTGCTTTTTTGGAACTAAAAGGTTGTTTTACTAATGAGGGATTGTGAGTCCATTATGTTAATATGAGACATTGGAAATGAAATAATCCAAAATAAATTATGTAAATTAAAATCATAATATTGAGATTATATCATGTATTCATTTTATAGAAATCAGTTATTCTGTTTGAAAATGGTATATGATACAAACAATATGTTATAAAATTGTTGTGAATAAAAAATGTACATTATAAATGAAAAATATTTGAACATTTATATATAAGGAGAAAAAAATGTTATTTTTCAAATAAAGATACATTTGATTTAGATTTTTAGGTATAAGTGAATAACTTAGATTATTTTATTTCATTTTATTCATATGTGACATGATAAAGATATTTGATATGTGATAAGACATGAATTTTTTTTGAAAAATCAATTAATGCACATGATTTAAATTTAGGTAAATTTAAATAATATTTGGATCACATCCCAAGTCATGGACATTTGACTCATTCATATTTCTCACACATTATTAATAGTTGATAGTTTATTTTCCTGACATCAAAATAAGTTTGATGTTATTATATAACTCCAAAATGAGATTCCATAATGGATTAGGTCAAATATAGTCAAACATGGTCAAATATGAATATAATTTTTCAAAACTATCTAACTATAGTCAAACTTGATCAATAAAATTTAGAATTGACCAAGTAAGTAAAACATGATAAAATGACATTTTTCCTTTATTAAATAGGGAAAAACATTTTCTAGTAAGGTCAATCATATATAAATTGGCATAATCATCATTAAATAAAATGAAACCATTCTAAATAAGGTAAATAATTTTCAAAGAGATTCATCCTTATTTCTAAAATTTCAACATTTTTCAAATTATCTTTCATGGGTATCTTGACATTTTCTAACATTTCTCAAAATATTCACATATATTAAGAATTAATTTCTCTAATTCACAGATGAAAAAGAAGCCCAAAATGACTCTAGACAACACCAAATGTATAAAAACGGTTTTGGGGTCAAGTATTCCATGTGGTGGCACCAAAACATTCTAAGTAACGATGTTGGTAATTCCATAAAACCACTTGTGAGGGGAAAAAATTACAATCCATATTTTTTATTTTTTTATTTTTTTTTTGTCATTTCATTTCTACCCTGAGAAAAATAATAAATTTTAACTAAATATTAATTCTAATAATATCTATATTTTACCTTTAATGTGAACTTCAAATTCTCTACTACTGGAGAGAAATAAATTAAAAATATGAGTAATCCAAAAAATTTTAAAACAAAACATATGATTCACTGTAACTTATTACTGATAATGATGTGTTGTTCATATATTTAAAATAAATCTCATTTGATATGGAACTCATTCCATCAATTTAATAACAGAAAAATATATAATAATGTATTTAGTTAGAATCAAAAGTGAATGATAGATGTTTACTGTATACCCATGAAGGATCATGCAATCATACTAATAAGGTGGGGAATTATTGTAAACAGATTTTTCTAAATTATTTCCACATTAGAAATATACCCATATTTTGTATTTGAACCTCCATATCGGTTAAAATATATAGATTTAAATATGAATTCCTAACTCATAATTACCACATGTAAATTAGTAAAGAAATCATGAGAAGAGACATAAGATAGTTTTACAAGGTCTGGCCTCAATGTCTATATCCAATCCTTATTGTGTTTGGTTAAATTTTGAAACAAGAATATATTCTATATTAATCAAGTGAATAAAATTAGGATATCTCATAAAAATATTAAGTAGTCTTCTGAATATTTTATAATCTCACAATTGTATTCTTTATACTAACTCTCACATGATTACAAAGGGTACTTCCTATAAAATACAAAATAATATCTCCAATCCAGTCTTAGATGACACTGTATCAACTGGTGAGATGTAATTCCTCAATCAAAAACGTTTAAAACCAAATAATAATTATAAACTTCATAGGGTAGGGGTTGAATCCAACTTATCCTTCCTTTTTAACTTTTCTTCTACCTTCGATGACAATAGGGTATGTAGTAGAAATTCCCAAATAGAAACCTTCTACATATCTTCTTTGTCTTCTTCTATTATTCTTATTACTTAATTCACAATATGTTCATTAGTATTCAATATTTATTCTATCAATATTTTTCTATCACATAAATACATAGGATATTGGATAAAAAATCATTTCTATTTCTTCACCTACTATCAATAATTATACACTTCATCCTCTATATTATATTCTCATAATCACATTGATAAAATACTATTTTATTGAATATTTCATTGATAATAAATGATATAATTTCCTCACATTGTGTTAAATATTTTTAATTATAAAGTATTTGGGATTAGATCATTCATTTGAATATTTGATGAAAATTCCAGTTTTACCCTTTATAGTTTACTTTAGTATTTCGAAGATAAATATTTTTTTTTTATTATTGGACTTTAAAATTTTGTAACAGTGTTCCTAACTCAATTATATACAACCTTTATTCAGGACACTAGAGCTAAAAAGTTCATGTGGTTGTTGAAAATGGTCCATGAAGTCAAAGTTGGGTTGGGCTCGCCAGAATGGAGAAGCTTTTGTATTTCGGCCATAACTCCTTCATATGGGCCTGTATTGAGCCCAAATTTGGAAAGGAGATAGAGAACCCATATCCGAACATTTTATCCTTCTGTAAGGCCGGACAATGCACGCGTTTTGGTGGTAAAATGGGCGGTTAAAGTGGGAATAAAATATTTGGCCGAATTTCCACATTCACACTTGAAACCACTTGTAACCTCTCCTCCCCTCCCATCTATAAATTGGAGTTTTTCTCATTTTGAGGGGTTGGGGACGTGAATTGGGAGATTGGAGGCAGAGGAGAATTTGTTTCACCCAAATTCTCCAACTATTGTAAGAGGGGTTGCTCTTGAAACAAGGATCCCCTCATCGAAGCCTCCTTCTCTTCTTCATTTTGTAATGTTTTCATTTGTGTAATAAACTTCTTTGTTCTTCTTTTATTTCATCTCTCTTCTTCTGTTTTGTTTAAATTTCTTATTCTCTTAATCTTCCTCTTTGGGTTGGAATTCTTGAGTAGAATCTTTATTGGGTTATACCCATTATAAACCTTTGCACATGCAAAACGCTTCTACGATGATTATGCCACCCATGGAAGAGTAGTCTTTTAGTAATCGATCTATATTTTACCCTCTTCATTTAATTATTTTGAATCATTGAGATATTGTAATTCACTTAATATGATCCATGAATTTTGTTTTTAAATTTTAAGAAACTAAGCAAGAAATTGAACAATTAACACAAAACACGCGAGGCCGGGAATTCTGTAAATTGTGAGAGCGCAATCTTAATCGGTAATACAAGACCATACGAGATAAATTTGTAGAGTTCAAATATAATCCCTAAACACAATTCATCCTCATTTCCAGAATGGATATGTGACTTAATTTACCACAGACCATAAGCTAATCTTAGAACATCAATCAAAGCAGGGTGCTGCGATTGTATGTTCCGAAGTTAGCCTAGGGTTAAATTCACATCATCTTCGTGGTAAAGTTAATTCTCGTAGGGTTCGGGATTTAACAAATTAAGGGATCATAATTAAGTGAATGTTAATTTAAATGATAATGATTAATAATAAAGTGAAGAGGTAGAGTTATATCATTTATGCCTTTTAAATAGATATCTAAAAAAACATTCTCTTGTTGTGTCATTTTAATAGAAATTCATTTCAAAACTGAAAACAAAAAAAATTATACAATCTTCTTCCAGAAAAATTCTTCTAGATTCATAAACTAAAAAAAACACCAATCCTTTAAAGTATTGTTTTTATTCTATTCTATTTTATTTTATTTTTTTAGAATATCTATAATTAGTTGTTAAATTCACTTCCTCCTTTAAGAGACGACCTTGGTCAGCCACTCTTCTGCACCTAAGTACCCAAAATCACACTAATCATTTGAGGGCTCCCACGACAGCACTCTTTCAAATTGGCATCGTTGCTGGGGAGGCAAGTAATTATTTCAACCAATTAGAGGTATTTATTTTATTTTACATTTTATTCTCTTCCTCTCTTCTTTCTTCCTTCTTTACCCAATTTATTTTTCTTCTTCTTCTTTTATTTTCTTCTACTTTTTTTGGACCATCAACTCAAACTTCTCATTTTTATTTTACTATGGTCCACTTTCTTTCTTTTAATTTTTATTTGATCTATGACATGAACTAATCCCGAAGATCTCTTATATCTTGACCCTGAGATTGAACGTAGCCTTAGGGCTCGAATCAGAAATTATCCTTCTACGGGAAGTTTCAATATTCAAGCAGTTGGTGAATTCCTCTATTCTGGAAACATTGAAATTGGAAGCTATTCAAATTCAAACATAAAAGAGGAACCAATGGATGAAAATAATGGAAATGAACTTAATAGAACCATTCGAGAATTGGCTGCACCTGATATTAACTATCAACCAAATTGTGTTGCATACCCAAATCTCGAATCGGACTTTGAACTAAAATCTGGGTTAATTCACTTACTTCCAAAGTTTCATGGCCTCTCTGGTGAGGATCCCAATAAACATTTGAAAGAATTTTATGTGGTTTGCTCAACCCTAAAACCTAGAAATGTTTCTGAAGATCAAATCAAATTAAGAGAATTCCCATTTTCACTTGATGGAGCTGCAAAGGATTGGATGTACTATTTACAACCTGAAGATGTAACATGTTGGAACAATTTGAAACGTCTTTTCTTACAGAGATTTTTTCCAGCATCAAGGACCACATCCATTCGAAAGGAGATATCAGGGATCAAGGAAGCACAAGGGGAGTCAATGTATGAGTATTGGGAGAGATTCAAGAAGTTGTGTGCAAGCTGCCCACATCACCAAATCAGTGCGCAACTCCTCATCCAATACTTCTACGAAGGACTCACACCCATGGAGAGGAGAATGGTGGATGCTGCAGCTGGAGGAGCATTGGTGGACAAGACACCAGTAGCTGCACGAGCATTGATCGACAAAATGGCCCAAAACTATCAACAATTCGGTGATAGAGGTACACCACATGTTCGAGGAGTACATCAAGTAAGTCCTTATTCTCTTGAAATTAATTTGATTGATACTAAGTTAGAAGAATTGAAAACTATGGTGAGGTAGATTGCATTGTCTCAAAAGACATCCCAACCCCCTCCTTCAAGGCCATGTGGCATTTGCATTGAGACAGGCCACCCAACTGACTGTTTCCCACAACTACAAGAGACAGAAGATTGTGCAGCAGTGTTCCCTGGGAGACCATTTCAGTAGCAACAAAAACAACCATATCCCCAAAAAAAGTTTGATATAGTAAACAACCAAGGGAGTAAAGATCAGTCAGACATGAGGTATGGCTCTGGACAACAACAAAGGCCCCCTTTTCAACCAAACTTCCAGCAACCTCCACCTTACCAACAGGGTTTCCAACAACCCCAAAGGAGATTTGAAGCTCAAACATCAACGAGTCAGCAACAAGGGAATATCCAAAACAAGGTAGACTCTAACACTAATGAACTTTTGAAACAAATTGTTCTTAATCAACAGAATGAGCTGAAGAGTCAAGGTTCGGAGATGAGAGAGTTGAAGACTCAAATGAGTCAGATTTCCACCGCCCTCCATGAACTTGTGTGTAGGAATTCTGGAAATATACCTTCCCAACCAACTCCAAATCCAAAGGGGAATGTTAGTTCCATCACATTGAGAAGTGGTAAGAAAATGGATGATACATCTGGACCTACCATTCCACCGGGATTCACCTCGACTCTAAAGAAATCGCATTCCATACCAACTGATGAGAAATCCAAGGAGAAAGATAAATGTAAGAAAAAGATTAATGATGTACCTCCTAAACCCCTTCCTTTTCCAAAAAGGGTTGTTCAAACCAAGAAGATGGCTGAAGAAGCAATGCAAAAGGAGGTTTTGGACACATTCAAGCGTGTGGAGATCATCATTCCTCTACTTAAAGCCATTAGGCAAATTCCAAGGTATGCAAAATTCTTAAAAGAACTCTGTACCAATAGAAGAGGGCTCAAGGGAAATGAGGGGATCAACCTTGGAAGGAATGTCTCAGCCCTCATTACACCAACTCTAGCAATTCCAACAAAGTGCAAGGATCTAGGGAAATTCACCATCCCATGTACCATAGGGGAGTTGCACTGTCCTAATGCTCTTTGTGATTTAGAAGCTTCAATAAATGTGATGCCTCACTCTGTATTCTCTTCCTTGCAGGTTGGTGAGTTGAAGCCAATAAGATTAGTGGTACAATTGGCGAATAGAGCTACGGCATACCCAGCGGGAGTCCTTGAGGATGTACTTGTCCGGGTAAGAGACATGATCTTTCCAGTGAATTTCTATGTTCTTAACATGGAGGATGATCAGGTAAGTTCTCATGCCCCCATTATCTTAGGTAGGCCCTTCCTCAAAATTGCAAAAACTATCATAAATGTCAATGAGGGTACACTTTCCATGGATTTTGGGGATGAAGTTGTGATATTTAATGTTATGGACTCCATGAAGTACCCCTCTGAGGGCCATTCTGCTTTTGTTATCTCCCATTTTGAACCACCAAGTAAAAACTCAAAGGATTTTGATTGTCCTATGCTTAGGGAGATTATGAGTATTGGTTCTGGTTTAATGTCTAAGAGAACTTCCACATCTGTTTCTAATGAACAAGACTCTCTAAGATTTGATTTTGAAATGGATTCATATTCTGATCTTGTTCATGTGAACTCTGATTATGACATGGCTATAGAGTATGCTAATGGATTTGATGCTTTATTCTCTGATTTTGATGATGTATATTCTGATACCGATGCTCTTTGTGCACATATTTCGGTTCCTTCAATGTCTCCATCCATACTACACCCTCCTTCATTAGGACTCAAGCCATTGCCACCAAATCTGAAATACTCATACTTGTTGAGTGGTGAGAGATTACCTTTTATCATTGCTAGAAATCTCCCTTTTGAACATGAAGAAAAGCTTTTGAATATTTTGAGGGAGAACATCAGGGCGATTGGGTGGACCTTGGCTGACATATCAGGTATTAGCCCCTCCATTTGCATGCATAGGATTCTCTTGGAGGATGGGGCTAAACCAGTGAGACAACCACAAAGGAGACTCAATCCCACCCTCCTAAAAGTTGTTAAAAAAGAAGTTGAGAAATTGCTCGAGGAAGGTATAATCTTTCCCATTTCAGATTCTCAGTGGGTAAGTCCTATTCAGGTTGTTCCTAAGAAGATTGGTGTTACTGTTGTTAAAAATGAGAAAGATGAGTTAGTTCCAATGAGGGTGCAAAATAGTTGGCGTGTGTGTATTGATTATAGGAAACTAAATCAGTCCACTCGCAAGGACCATTTCCCCCTCCCATTTATTGATCAGATGCTTGAGAGACTAGCTGGGAAGACACACTATTGTTTCTTGGATGGATTTTCTGGATATTTTCAGGTTTCTATAGCTCTAGAGGATCAGGAGAGGACTACATTCACCTGTCCCTTTGGCACATTTGCCTACCAGAGGATGCCATTTGGACTTTGCAACGCCCCAGGTACCTTCTAGAGATGTATGGTGAGTATTTTTTCTGACCTGCATGGAGGTATTTATGGATGATTTTACAATGTATGGGTCTTCATTTGATGAATGTCTAATTAGTTTGGGAAAGGTGTTGAATCTTTGTATTGAGAAGAATCTAGTCCTGAACTTTGAAAAGTGTCATTTCATGGTAGAGCATGGCATTGTCTTAGGGAATGTAGTGTCAAAACATGGGATAGAGGTTGATAGATCAAAGGTAGATATTATTTCATCCTTACCATATCATTCATGTGTGTGTGATGTTAGATCTTTCCTAGGTCATGTAGGATTTTATCGGCGCTTCATCAAAGATTTTAGTAAGATTGCTCTTCCTATGTCAAGATTACTTCAAAAGGATTCTGATTTTCTGTTTGATGTTTCTTGCAGGAATTCATTCGAGGAGCTAAAACAACGTCTGACCACTCCACCTATCATACATCCCCCAAGGTGGGAGATTCCTTTTGAGCTTATGTGTGACGCCTCCAACTTCGCGGTTGGAGCTGTCTTATCTCAGAGGGTGGAAGGGTGTTCACATGTGATCGCATATGCATCGAGGACACTGGATTCAGCCCAATCAAATTACACAACCATAGAAAAGGAGTTTCTTGTTGTCATATTTGCTTTAGATAAATTCCGTTCATATTTATTGGGCTCTAAAGTAGTTGTTTTTTCTGACCATGCAGCTTTGAGGTACCTCCTAAAGAAGCCAGATGCAAAGCCCAGGCTGATTCGATGGATGCTCCTTCTTCAGGAATTTGATATTGAGATAAAGGACAAGAAGGGTTCAGAGAATTTGGTGGCAGACCACATGAGTAGGCTTACTCACACACTAGAGGATGACGCCTTGGATCAGGTACCACTTCGGGACACTTTCCCCGATGATCATCTCTATACCATCTCAGGTACGCATCCTTGGTATGCTGATTTAGTTAACTACCTTGTTTCTTCTGAAATCCCTGCAAATTTAGAGAAACATCAAGTCCAAAAATTAAAGAGTGAGTCAAGATTTTATGTTTGGGATGATCCATACTTATGGCGCATGTGTAGTGACCAAGTCATTAGGAGGTGTGTTCCCAATCATGAGTTTGAGTCTGTTTTACATTTCTGTCATACACTTGCTTGTGGTAGACACTTTGGACCCCAACGGACAGCTAGGAAGGTTTTGGACTCTGGATTATATTGGCCTAGATTATTCCATGATGCCCATGTGTTTTGTAAGTCATGCTCTCGTTTCCAACACACTGGGAACATTTCTAAGAGACATGAGATTCCCCAACAACCCATACTATTCTGTGATATTTTTGATGTATGGGGCATTGATTTTATGGGTCCTTTTCCTAGTTCATTTGTATTTTTGTATATTTTGGTTGCTGTTGATTATGTGAGTAAATGGGTGGAGGCCAAGGCCACCAGGACTGACGATTCACATGTTGTAGTGGATTTTGTCAAGGCTAAAATTTTCTGCAGGTTTGGAGTACCAAAGGCCATCATCAGTGACCAAGGGACACACTTTTGCAATAATAATTTTGCTTCCCTCCTTCGAAAGTATGGGGTGACACACAAAACATCAACACCATACCACCCCCAAACAAATGGCCAGGCTGAGGTTTCAAATCATGAGTTGAAACAAATCTTGGAGAAAACCGTGCAGCCAAATAGGAAGGACTGGAGAAAGCACTTGGATGATGCATTGTGGGCTTATAGGACAGAATACAAGACCCCCATTGGTATGTCCCCATTTCGGATTGTTTTTTGGAAAGCGTGTCATCTCCCCGTGGAAGTTGAGCATCGGGCTTATTGGGATATAAAGAAATGCAACATGGATTTGGCCCAAGCTGGAATCCAAAGGAAGCTGCAAATTCAAGATCTTGAGGAGATTAGATTATCATCATATGAGAACTCAAGGCTCTACAAGGAAAGATCAAAAGAATCTCATGACAAAATGATCCAACAAAGGGAGTTTCATGTTGGAGAGAAAGTTCTTTTCTACAGTTCACGACTGAAGCTGATGCCTGGTAAGTTGTGTTCCAGATGGTTAGGTCCTTATGTTGTGACTAATGTTTTTCCTTATGTTGCAGTGGAGATCACACAAGAGGACACTGGAAAAAGCTTTACAGTAAATGGGCAACGTTTGAAGAGATACATTGAGGGACTTCCTACTGATGCAGTGGATTTTATCACACTGCATGACCCCATCATCACTTGAGCACATCATGCTGTTCCTAACCCTTTCACTTTTATATTATTTGTCCTATTTAAAAATTCTTCATTTCATGTGCATATATCATCTCATAGGTTCACATTGATGAAAATGCAATATTTTAAGTGTGGGGGAGGGAACCTTTTAGTTTAGTAATTTCAATTGCTTTGCTGTTCAAAAAACCCAAAAAAAACTGTGTGTTTTTTAAATTTTGTGTGTTTATTTTACAATTTTCTATGTGTTTTTAAAACTTTTGAGCTGAAATGATTCCCATCACCATTTTTAAATAAATATCAATAAGTGAAACAATTTACCCCTTGAAACTAAGCTTAAATGAATGCTGAAATGACTTTGTTTCAAGTTCAAATATTTAGTAATTTCATGGAAAGTACACCAAATTTTGAATCACATGCCACATCTCACTGTCTTTATATTTGAAATCACTTTCCTGTGAGGCTTCTGAACCATTAATTTCATATTCTTTACCTTCACCTCACTTCTTGAGAGAACCAAACCATGCTTGATTTAACCAGAATTTGTTTTATTCCTGTCAAAACTTGAGGGTTTGAGGTACTTATGTTTAAATGATTGAGGCATTTGTTTGGTATTAAAGCCCCTATTTCAAAGAATCCTTTTTTATAATGGCCTACCTTGAATATTTAATCCTTTTAGACCTTAGAAGCCATACATAGTCTGTTAGGTTAAGCCACATTACAAGCCAATTTTCCCTATCCAACCAACTCTTGAAGTGAAATTGCATAATATAGTTGAGCTTAAGTGTGGGGGAATCTGTCTTGTGTTGTGCCACCACATTATGTGATACTTTGAGTGTAAAATTAAATTCTGAAGAGATGTGTTTGCTGCTAAAGAAAGTCATTATATTGGAATTTGTTCCTTTCTTGAAGCTTTCATGACAAGTGAAGTTGTGCCTTTTCTGGAGCTTCTAATTTAGGTGGAAAGTTGTGCCCATCTGGAGCTTTCAAGAAAATCATATTTGAGAAGATTGACATTTTTTATGCTGAAATGATGAATGGTGTAAACCTTTCATGACTTTTCATGATGATGGAGCTGAATTGATACAATGGGGATTGAAGAGAAGACCATATTTAAGTGAAAATTAGATTAATGCAATTTTTCTTCAAAAGAGTCAAGCCCTCCTCATTCAGCCTCAGAGTTTTTCAAATCTTAATCCTACCAACCAAAAGCCACAGAACAACCATAAAAAGTCCTCATGATAAACATATGTCCTTGACTCACATCGGGTAGCGATGTAGGAATCTATCAAGCCTATGGTGACCCTTGTATGAGTTTGGATGAGAAAGACATTGCAAAAAAAATTGATATTTGAGTGATGAGAGAAAATTCAAGCGAGGTAAGTGTTTTGTGCATGGGAGGATAAATAAAGTGGAAATATATTGAATGATATAAATGGAGAACTTGAAGTAATGGTTTTTTATGAGACATGATATCTTTTGTTTCTTGGTGTGTAATTGTTTGATCTCAAGGATATGTGTTTTAAAATTGGTTTTGATTTGTTATTAATGTTTACTTGATATGAGGTTTTTCCCAGGAGTGCAAAAGGGTAAGTGTGGGGGAGTTTATAAAAAAATATTTTATTGAATATTTCATTGATAATAAATGATATAATTTCCTCACATTGTGTTAAATATGTTTAATTAGAAAGTATTTGGGATTAGATCATTCATTTGAATATTTGATGAAAATTCCAGTTTTACCCTTTATAGTTTACTGTAGTATTTCGAAGATAAATATTTTATATTTATTATTTGACTTTGAAATTTTGTAACAGTGTTCCTAACTTATATATCTACAACCTTTATTCAGGACACTAGAGCTAAAGAGTTCATTTGGGTGTTGAAAATGGGCCATGAAGTCAAAGTTGGGATGGGCTCGCCAGAATGGAGAAGCTTCTGTATTTCAGCCATAACTCTTTCATATGTGCCTCTATTGAGCCCACATTTGGACAGGAGACATATGACTCATATCAGAACATTTGATCCTTCTAGAAGGCCGGCCAATTCACGCGTTTTGGTGGTCAAATGGGCGGTACAATTTGGAATAAAATATTTGGCCGAATTTCCACATTCACACTTGAAACCACTTGTAACCTCTCCTCCCCTACCCTCTATAAATTGGATTTTTTCTCATTTGGAGGGGTTGGGGACGTGCATTGGGAGATTGGAGGAAGATGAGAATTTGTTTCACCCAAATTCTCCAACCATTGTAAGAGGGGTAGCTCTTGAATCAAGGATCCCATCATCGAAGCCTCTTTCTCTTCTTCATTTTGTAATGTTTTCATTTGTGTAATAAACTTCTTTGTTATTCTTTAGTTTCTTCTCTCTTATTCTATTTTGTTTAAATTTTTTCTTCTCTTAATCTTCCTCTTTGGGCTGGAATTCTTGAGTAGAAGCGTTATTGGGTTATACCCATTATAAACCTTTGCACATTCAAAACGCTTCTACGATGATTACGCCACCCATGGAAGAGTAGTCTTTTAGTAATCGATCTATCTTTTAACATCTTCATTTAATTATTTTGAATCATTGAGCTACTTTAATTCACTTAATATGATCCATGAATTGTGTTTTTAAATTTTAAGAAACTAAGCAATCAATTGAACAATTAACACAAAACACGCGAGGCCGGAAATTGTGTAAATTGTGAGAGCGCAATCTTAATCGGTAATAAAAGACCATACGAGATAAATTTGTAGAGTTCAAATATAATTCCTAAACAAAATTAATCCTCATTTCCAGAATGGATATGTGCCTTAATTTACCACTGACCATAATCTAATCTTAGAAAATCAATCAAAGCAGGGTGCTGCGATTGTATGTTCTGAAGTTAGCCTAGGGTTAAATTCACATCATCTTCGTGGTAAAGTTAATTCTCGTAGGGTTCGGGATTTAAAAAATTAAGGGATCATAATTAAGTGAATGTTAATTTAAATGATAATGATTAATAATAAAGTGAAGAGGTAGAGTTAGATTATTTACGCCTTTTAAATAGATTCCTAAAAAAACATTCTCTTGTTGTGTCATTTTAATGGAAATTCATTTCAAAACTAAAAACAAAAAAAATTATACAATCTTCTTCCAGCAAACTTCTTCTAGATTCATAAACTACAACACACCTCAATCCTTTAAATTAGTGTTTTTATTCTATTCTATTTTATTTTATTTTTTTAGAATACCTCTAATAAGTTGTTAAATTCACTTCCTCCTTTGAGAGACGACCTGGGTCAGCCACTCTGCTGCACCTAAGTACCCCAAATCACACTAATCGTTTGAGGGCGCCCACGATAGCGCTCTTTCAAATTGGCGCCGTTTCCGGGGAGGCAAGTAATTATTGCAACCAATTAGAGGTATTTATTTTATTTTACATTTTATTCTCTTCCTCTCTTCTTTCTTCCTTCTTTACCCAATTTGATTT
This sequence comes from Viscum album, assembly GCA_963277665.1. NCBI lineage: Eukaryota > Viridiplantae > Streptophyta > Magnoliopsida > Santalales > Viscaceae > Viscum > Viscum album. Next base: position 955,007,436 of record OY728146.1, read on the forward strand.
TTCTTCTTCTTCTTTTATTTTCTTCTACTTCTTTTTGGATCATCAACTCAAACTTCTCATTTTTATTTTACTATGGTCCACTTTCTTTCTTTTCATTTTTATTTGATCTATGACATGAACTAATCCCGAAGATCTCTTAGATCTTGACCCAGAGATTGAACGTAGCCTTAGGGCTCGAATCAGAAATTCTCAGTCTACGGGAAGTTTCAATATTCAACCAGTTGGTGAATTCCTCTATTCTGGAAACATTGAAATTGGAAGCTATTCAAATTCAAACATAAAAGAGGAACCAATGGCTGAAAACAATGGAAATGAACTTAATAGAACCATTTGAGAATTGGCTGCACCTGATATTAACTATCAACCAAATTGTATTACATACCCAAATCTCGAATCGGACTTTGAACTAAAATCTAGGTTAATTCACTTACTTCCAAAGTTTCATGGCCTCTCTGGTGAGGATCCCAATAAACATTTGAAAGAATTTAATGTGGTTTTCTCAACCCTAAAACCTAGAAATTTTTTTGAAGATCAAATCAAATTAAGAGCATTCCCATTTTCACTTAATGGAGCTGCAAAGGATTGGATGTACTATTTACAACCTAAAGATGTAACATGTTGGAACGATTTGAAACGTCTTTTCTTGCAGATATTTTTTCCAGCATCAAGGACCACATCCATTCGAAAGGAGATATCGGGGATCAAGCAAGAACAAGGGGAGTCAATGTATGAGTATTGGGAGAGATTCAAGAAGTTGTGTGCAAGCTGCCCACATCACCAAATCAGTGAGAAACTCCTCATCCAATACTTCTATGAAGGACTCACACCCATGGAGAGGAGCATGGTGGATTCTGCAGTTGGAGGAGCATTGGTGGACAAGACACCAGTATCTGCACGAGCATTGATCGACAAAATGGCCCAAAACTCTCAACAATTCGGTGATAGAGGTACACCACATGTTCGAGGAGTACATCAAGTAAGTCCTTCTTCTCTTGAAAGTCATTTGATTGATATAAGTTAGAAGAATTAAAAACTATGGTGAGGAAGATTGAATTAGCTCAAAAGACATCCCAACCCCCTCCTTCAAGGCCATGTGGCATTTGCACTGAGACAAGCCACCCAACTGACTGTTTCCCACAACTACAAGAGACAGAAGATTGTGCAGCAGTGTTCCCTGGGAGACCATTTCAGCAGCAACAACAACAACCATATCCCCAAAAGAAGTTTGATACAGTATAAAACCAAGGGTGGAAAGATTAGTCAAACATGAGGTATGGCTCTGGACAACAACAAAGGCCCCCTTTTCAACCAAACTTCCAGCAACCTCCACCTTACCAACAGGGTTTCCAACAACCCCAAAGGAGATTCGAAGCTCAAACATCAACGATTCAGTAACAAGGGAATATCCAACACAAGGTAGACTCTAACACTGATGATCTTTTGAAACAAATTGAACTTAATCAACAGAATGAGCTGAAGAGTCATGGTTCGGAGCTGAGAGAGTTGAAGAATCAAATGAGTCAGATTGCCACCGCCCTCCATGAACTTGTGAGAAATAATTCTGGAAATCTACCTTCCCAACCCACTCCAAATCCAAAGGGGAATGTTAGTTCCATCACATTGAGAAGTGGGAAGCAAATGAATGATACATCTGGACCTACCATTCCACCGGGATTCACCTCTACTCTAGAGAAGCCGCATTCCATACCAACTGATGAGAAATCCAAGGAGAAAGATAAAGGTAAGAAAAAGATTGATGATGTACCTCCTAAACCCCTTCCTTTTCCAAACAGGGTTGTTCAACCCAAGAAGATGGCTGAAGAAGCAATGCAAAAGGAGTTTTTGGACACATTCAAGCGTGTGGAGATCAACATTCCTCTACTTGAAGCCATTAAGAAAATTCCAAGGTATGCGAAATTCTTAAAAGAACTTTGTACCAATAGAAGAGTGCTCAAGGGAAATGAGAGGATCAACCTTGGAAGGAATGTCTCAGCACTAATTACACCAACTCTAGCAATGCCAACAAAGTGAAAGGATCCAGGGACATTCACCATCCCATGTACCATAGGGGAGTTGCACTTCCCTGATGCTCTTTGTGATTTAGGAACTAAATAAATGTGATGCCTCACTCTGTATTCTCTTCCTTGCAGGTTGGTGAGTTGAATCCAACAAGAGTAGTGGTACAATTGGCGAATAGAGCTACGGCATATCCACCGGGAGTCCTTGAGGATGTACTTTTCCGGGTAAGAGACATGATCTTTCCAGCGGATTTCTATGTTCTTAACATGGAGGATGATCAGGTAAGTTCTCATGCCCTCATTATCTTAGGTAGGCCCTTCCCCAAAACTGCAAAAACTATCATAAATGTCAATGAGGGTACACTTTCCATGGAATTTGGGGATGAAGTTGTGATATTTAATGTTATGGATTCCATGAAGTACCCCTCTGAGGACCATTCTGCTTTTGTTATCTCCCATTTTGAACCACCAAGTAAAAACTCCATGGATTTTGATTGTCCTATGCTTAGGTTGATTAAGAGTATTGGTTCTGGTTTAATGACTAAGAGAACTTCCACACCTGTTTCTAATGAACAAGACTCTCTAAGATTTGATTTTGAAATGGATTCATATTCTGATCTTGTTCATGTGAACTCTTATTATGACATGGCTAAAGAGTATGCTGATGGATTTGATGCTTTATTCTCTGATTTTGAGGATGTATATTCTGATAATGATGCTCTTTGTGCACATATTTCAGTTCCTTCAATGTATCCATCCATACTACACCCTCCTTCATTAGAACTCAAGCCATTGCCACCAAATCTGAAATACTCATACTTGTTGAGTGGTGAGAGATTACCTGTTATCATTGATAACAATCTCCCTTTTGAACATGAAGAAAAGCTTTTGAATATTTTGAGGGAGAACATCAGGGTGATTGGGTAGACCATGGATGACATATCAGGTATTAGCCCCTCCATTTTCATGCATAGGATTCTCTTGGAGGATGGGGCTAAACCGGTGAGACAACCACAAAGGAGACTCAATCCCACCCTCCTGGAAGTTGTTAAAAAAGAAATTGAGAAATTGCTCGAGGCAGGTATAATATTTCCCATTTCAAATTCTCAGTGGGTAACTCCTATTCAGGTTGTTCCTAATAAGAGTGGTGTTACTGTTGTTAAAAATGAGAAAGATGAGTTAGTTCCAATGAGGGTGCAAAATAGTTGGTGTGTGTGTATTGATTATAGGAAACTAAATCAGTCCACTCGCAAGGACCATTTCCCCCCCCCCCATTTATTGATCAGATGCTTGAGAGACTAGCTGGGAAGACACACTATTGTTTCTTGGATGGATTTTCTGGATATTTTCAGGTTCCTATAGCTCCAGAGGATCAGGAGAAGACTACATTCACCTGTCCCTTTGGCATATTTGCCTACCGGAGGATGCCATTTAGACTTTGCAACGCCCCAGGTACCTTCCAGAGATTTATGGTGAGTATTTTTTATGATTTTATTGAGACCTGGATGGAGGTATTTATGGATGATTTTACAGTGTATGGGTCTTCATTTGATGAATGTCTAATTAGTTTCGGAAAGGTGTTGAATCGTTGTATTGAGAAGAATATGGTCCTGAACTTTGAAAAGTGTCATTTCATGGTAGATCATGGCATTGTCTTAGGGCATGTAGTGTCAAAACATGGGATAGAGGTTGATAGATCAATGGTAGATATTATTTCATCCTTACCATATCCTTCATGTGTGCGTGATGTTAGATCTTTCCTAGGTCATGCAGGATTTTATCGGCGCTTCATCAAATATTTTAGTAAGATTTCTCTTCCTATGTCAAGATTACTTCAAAAGGATTCTGATTTTGTGTTTGATGTTTCTTGCAGGAATTCACTCGATGAGCTAAAACAACATCTAACCACTCCACCTATCATACAGCCCCCAAGGTGTGAGATTACTTTTGAGCTTATGTGTGACGCCTCCAACTTCGCGGTTGGAGCTGTCTTATAACAGAGGGTGGAGGGGCGTTCACATGTGATCGCCTATGCATCGAGGACACTGGATTCAGCCCAATAAAATTACACAACTACAGAAAAGGTGTTTCTGGCTGTCATATTTCCTTTAGATAAATTCTGTTCATATTTATTGGGCTCTAAAGTAGTTGTTTTTTCTGACCATGTAGCTTTGAGGTACCTCCTAAAGAAGCCAGATGCAGAGCCCAGGTTGATTCAATGGATGCTCCTTCTTCAAGAATTTGATATTGAGATAAAGGACAAGAAGGGTTCAGAGAATTTGGTGGCAGACCACATGAGTAGGCTTACTCACACACTAGAGGATGACACCTTGGATCAGGTACCACTTCGGGACACTTTCCCCGATGAGCATCTCTATACCATCTCAGGTACGCATCCATGGAATGATGATTTAGTTAACTACCTTGTTTCTTCTGAAATCCCTGCAAATTTAAAGAAACATCAAGTCCAAAAATTAAAGAGTGAGTCAAGATTTTATGTTTGGGATGATCCATACTTATGGCGCATGTGTAGTGACCAATTCATTAGGAGGTGTGTTCCCAATCATGATTTTGAGTCTGTTTTGCATTTCTGTCATACACTTGCTAGTGGTGGACAATTTGGACCCCAACGGATAGCTAGGAAGGTTTTGGACTCTGTATTATATTGGCCTAGATTATTCCATGATGCCAATGTGTTTTCTAAGTCATGCTCTCGTTGCCAACACACTGGGAACATTTCTAAGAGACATGAGATGCCCCAACAACCCATACTATTCTGTGAGATTTTTTATGTATGGGGCATTGATTTTATGGGTCCTTTTCTTAGTTCATTTGGATTTTTGTATATTTTGGTTTCTGTTGATTATGTGAGTAAATGGGTGGAGGCCAAGGCCACCAGGACTGACGATTCTCATGTTGTAGTGGATTTTGTCAAGGCTAAAATTTTCTGCAGGTTTGGAGTACCAAAGGCCATCATCAGTGACCAAGGGACACACTTTTGCAATAATAATTTTGATTCCCTCCTTTGAAAGTATGGGGTGACACACAAAACATCAACACCATACCACCCCCAAACAAATGGCCATGCTGAGGTTTCAAATCGTGAGTTCAAACAAATCTTGGAGAATACCGTACAGCCAAATTGGAAGGATTGGAGCAAGCACTTGGATGATGCATTGTGGGCTTATAGGACATCATACAAGACCCCCATTGGTATGTCCCCATTTCGGATTGTTTTTGGGAAAGTGTTTCATCTCCCCGTGGAAGTTGAGCATCCGACGTATTGGGCTATAATGAAATGCAAAATGGATTTGGCCCAAGCTGGAATCCAAAGGAGGCTGCAAATTAAAGAGCTTGAGGAGATTAGATTATCATCATATGAGAACTGAAGGCTCTACAAGGAAAGATCAAAAGCATCTCATGACAAAATGATCCAACAAAGGGAGTTTCATGTTGGAGAGAAATTCCTTCTCTACAGTTCATGACTGAAGCTGATGCCTGGTAAGTCGTGTTCCAGATGGTTAGGTCCTTATGTTGTGACTAATGTTTTTCCTTATGGTGCAGTGGAGATCACACAAGAGGACACTGGAAGGAGATTTACAGTCAATGGTCTATGTTTGAAGAGATACATTGAGGGACTTCCTACGGATGCAGTGGATTTTATCACACTGCATGACCCCATCATCACTTGAGCACATCAGGCTGTTCCTAACCCTTTCACTTTTATATTATTTGTCCTATTTCAAAATTCTTCATTTCATGTTCATATATCATCTCATAGGTTCACATTGAGGAAAATTCAATATTTTAAGCGTGGGGGAGGGAACCTTTTAGTTTAGTAATTTCAATTGCTTTGCTGTTCAAAAAAAACGAAAAAAAAATGTGTGTTTTTCAAATTTTGTGTGTTTATTTTACAATTTTCTATTTTTTTTTGAAACTTTTGAGCTGAAATGATTCTCATCGCCATTTTTAAATCCATATCAATAAGTGAAACAATTTACCCATTGAAACTAAGCTTAAATGAATGCTGAAATGACTTTGTTTCAAGTTCAAATATTTAGTAATTTCATGGAAAGTACACCAAATTTTGAATCCCATGCCACAGCTTACTGTCTTTATATTTGAAATCACTTTCCTGTGAGGCTTCTGAACCATTATTTTCATATTCTTTACATTCACCTCACTTCTTGAGAGAACCAAACCATGCTTGATTTAACCAGAATTTGATTTATTCCTGTCAAAACTTGAGGGTTTGAGGTACTTATGTTTAAATGATTGAGGCATTTGTTTGGTATTAAAGCCCCTATTTCAAAGAATCCTTTTTTATAATGGCCTACCTTGAATATTTAATCCTTTTAGCCCTTAGAATCCATACACAGTCTGTTAGGTTAAGCCACATTATAAGCCAATTTTCCCTATCCAACCAACTCTTGAAGTGAAATTGCATAATCTAGTTGAGCTTAAGTGTGGGGGAAGCTTTCTTGTGTTGTGCCACCACATTATGTGATACTTTGGGTGGAAAATTAAATTCTGAAGAGATGTGTTTGCTGCTAAAGAAATTCATTATATTGAAAGTTGTTCATTTTCTGGAGCTTTCATGACAAGTGAAGCTGTGCCTTTTCTGGAGCTTCTAATTGAGGTGGAAAGCTGTTCCCATCTGAAGCTTTCAAGAAAATCATATTTGAGAAGATTGACATTTTTTATGCTGAAATGATGAATGGTGTAAACCTTTCATGACTTTTCATTATGATGGAGCTGAATTGATACTATGGTGATTGAAGAGAAGATCATATTTAAGTGAAAATTAGATTAATGCAATTTTGCTTCAAAAGAGTCAAGCCCTCCTCATTCAGCCTCAGAGTTTTTCACATCTTAATCCTACCAACCGAAAGCCACAAAACAACCCTGAAAAGTCATCATGATAAACATATGTCCTTGACTCACATCGGGTAGCGATGTAGGAATCTATCAAGCCTATGGTGACCCTTGTATGAGTTTGGATGAGAAAGACATTGCAAAAAAATTGATATTTGAGTGATGAGAGAAACTTCAAGCGAGGTAAGTGTTTTGTGCATGGGAGGATAAATAAAGTGGAAATATATTGAATGATATAAATGAAGAACTTGAAATAATGGTTTTTTATGAGGCATGATATCTTTTGTTTCTTGGTGTGTAATTGTTTGATCTCAAGGATATATGTTTTAAAATTGGTTTTGATTTGATATTAATGTTTACTTGATATGAGGTTTTTCCCAGGAGTGCAAAAGGGTAAGTGTGGGGGAGTTGATAAAACACTATTTTATTGAATATTTCATTGATAATAAATGATATAATTTCCCCGCATTGTGTTAAATATGTTTAATTAGAAAGTATTTGGGATTAGATCATTCATTTGAATATTTGATGAAAATTCCAGTTTTACCCTTTATAGTTTACTGTAGTATTTCTAAGATAAATATTTTTAAATTTATTATTTGAATTTGAAATTTTGTAACAGTGTTCCTAACTTAAGTATCTACAACCATTATTCAGGACACTAGAGCTAAAGAGTTCATTTGGTTTTTAAACATGGGACATGAAGTCAAAATTGGGCTGGGCTCGCCAAAATGGAGAAGCTTTTGTATTTCGGCCATAACTCCTTCATATGGGCCTGTATTGAGACCAAATTTGGAGAGGAGACAGAGGACCCATATACGAACATTTGATCCTTCTGGAAGGCCGGACAATTCACGAGTTTGGGTGGTCAAATGGGCGGTGCAAATTGGAATAAAATATTTGGCCGAATTTCCACATTCACACTTGAAACCACTTGTAACCTATCCTCCCCTCCCCTCTATAAATTGGAGTTTTTCTCATTTGTAAGGGTTGGGGACGTGCATTGTGAGATTGGAGGCAGAGGAGAATTTGTTTCACCCAAATTCTCCAACCATTGTAAGAGGGGTAGCTCTTAAAGCAAGGATCCCCTCATCGAAGCCTCCTTCTCTTCTTCATTTTGTAATGTTTTCATTTGTGTAATAAACTTCTTTATTCTTCTTTTATTTCTTCTCTATTATTCTGTTTTGTTTAAATTTCTTCTTCTCTTAATCTTCCTCTTTGGTCTGGAATTCTTGAGTAGAAGCGTTATTGCGTTATACCAATTATAAACCTTTTCACATGCAAAACTCTTTTACGATGATTACGCCACCCATGGAAGAGTAGTCTTTTAGTAATCGATCTATCTTTTAACATCTTAATTTAATTATTTTGAATCATTGAGATACTTTAATTCACTTAATATGATCCATGAATTGTGTTTTTAAATTTTAAGAAACTAAGAAAGGAATTGAACAATTAACACAAAACACGTGAGGCCGGGAATTGTGTAAATTGTGAGAGCGCAATCTTAATCGGTAATACAAGACCATACGAGATAAATTTGTAGAGTTCAAATATAATCCATAAACAAAATTCATCCTCATTTCCAAAATGGATATGTGCCTTAATTTACCGCTGACCATAAGCTAATCTTAGAACATCAATCAAAGCAGGGTGCTGCGATTGTATGTTCCGAAGTTAGCCTAGGGTTTAATTCACATCATCTTCGCGGTAAAGTTAATTCTCGTAGGGTTCAGGATTTAACAAATTAAGGGATCATAATTAAGTGAATGTTAATTTAAATGATAATGATTAATAATAAAGTGAAGAGGTAGAGTTAGATCGAGTACTCCTTTTAAATAGATTTCTAAAAAAACATTCTCTTGTTGTGTCATTTTAATCGAAATTCATTTCAAAACTAAAAACAAAAAAAATTATACAATCTTCTTCCAGCAAACTTCTTCTAGATTCATAAAATACAACAAACCCCAATCCTTTAAAGTATTGTTATGTTTCTATTCTATTTTATTTTATTTTTTTAGAATACCTCTAATAAGTTGTTAAATTCACTTCCTCCTTTGAGAGACAACCTTGGTCAGCCACTCTACTGCACCTAAGTACCCCAAATCACACTAATCATTTGAGGGCGCCCACGATAGCTCTCTTTCAAATTGGTATCGTTGTCGGGGAGGCAAGTAATTATTTCAACCAATTAGAGGTATTTATTTTATTTTACATTTTATTCTCTTCCTCTCTTCTTTCTTCCTTCTTTACCCAATTTTATTTTTCTTCTTCTTCTTTTATTTTCTTCTACTTCTTTTTGGACCATCAACTCAAACTTCTCATTTTTATTTTACTATGGTCTGCTTTCTTTATTTTCATTTTTATTTGATCTATGACACGAACTAATCTCGAAGATCTCTTAGATCTTGACCCTGAGATTGAACGTAGCCTTAGGGCTCGAATCAGAAATTCTTAGTCTACGGGAAGTTTTAATATTCAACCAGTTGGTGAATTCCTCTCTTCTGGAAACATTGAAATTGGAAGCTATTCAAATTCAAACATAAAAGAGGAACCAATGGATGAAAACAATGGAAATGAACTTAATAGAACCATTCGAGAATTGGTTGCACCTGATATTAACTATCAACCAAATTGTATTGCATACCCAAATCTCGAATCTGAATTCGATCTAAAATCTGGGATAATTCACTTACTTCCAAAATTTCATGGCCTCTCTGGTGAGGATCCCAATAAACAATTGAAAGAATTTAATGTGGTTTACTCAACCCTAAAACCTAGAAATTTTTCTGAAGATCAAATCAAATTAAGAGCATTCCCATTTTCACTTGATAGAGCTGCAAAGGATTGGATGTACTATTTACAACCTGAAGATGTAACATGTTGGAACGATTTGAAACGTCTTTTCTTGCAGAGATTTTTTCCAGCATCAAGGACCACATCCATTCGAAAGGAGATATCAGGGATCAAGCAAGCACAAGGGGAGTCAATGTATGAGTATTGGGAGAGATTCAAGAAGTTGTGTGCAAGCTGCCCACATCACCAAATCAGTGAGCAACTCCTCATCCAATACTTCTACGGAGGACTCACACCCATGGAGAGGAGCATGGTAGATGCTGCAGCTGGAGGAGCATTGGTGGACAAGACACCAGTAGCTGCACGAGCATTGATCGACAAAATGGCCCAAAACTCTCAACAATTTGGTGATAGAGGTACACCACATGTTCGAGGAGTACATCAAGTAAGTCCTTCTTCTCTTGAAAGTCATTTGATTGATACTAAGTTAGAAGAATTGAAAAATATGGTGAGGCAGATTGCATTGGCTCAAAAGACATCCCAACTTCCTCCTTCAAGGCCATGTGGCATTTGCACTGAGACAAGTCACCCAACAGACTGTTGCCCACAACTACAAGAGACAAAAGATCTTGCAGCAGTGTTCCCTGGGAGACCATTTCAGCAACAAAAACAACAACCATATCCCCAAAAGAAGTTTGATACAGTATACAAGTATGGGTGGAAAGATCAGTCAGACATGAGGTATGGCTCTGGACAACAACAAAGGCCCCCTTTTCAACCAAACTTCCAGCAACCTCCACCTTACCAACAGGGTTTCCAACAACCCCAAAGGAGATTCGAAGCTCAAACATCAACGAGTCAGCAACAAGGGAATATCCAACACAAGGTAGACTCTAACACTGATGATCTTTTGAAACAAATTGTTCTTAATCAACAGAATGAGCTGAAGAGTCAAGGTTCGGAGCTGAGAGAGTTGAAGACTCAAATGAGTTAGATTGCCACCGCCCTCCATGAACTTGTGAGAAAGAATTCTGTAAATCTACCTTCCCAACCCACTCCAAATCCAAAGGGGAATGTTAGTGCCATCACATTGAGAAGTGGGAAGAAAATGAATGATACATCTGGACCTACCATTCCACTGGGATTCACCTCTACTCTAGAGAAGCCGCATTCCATACCAACTGATAAGCAATCCAAGGAGAAAGATAAAGGTAAGAAAAAGATTGATGATGTAACTCATAAACCCCTTCCTTTTCTAAACAGGGTTGTTCAAACCAAGAAGATGGCTGAAGAAGCAATTCAAAAGGAGGTTTTGGACACATTCAAGCATGTGGAGATCAACATTCTTCTACTTGAAGCCATTAAGAAAATTCCAAGGTATGGGAAATTCTTAGAAGAACTTTGTACCAATAGAAGAGGGCTCAAGGGAAATGAGAGGATCAACCTTGGAAGGAATGTCTCAGCACTCATTACACCAACTCTAGAAATGCCAACAAAGTGCAAGGATCCAGGGACATTCACCATCCCATGTACCATAGGGGAGTTGCACTTCCCTGATGCTCTTTGTGATTTAGGAGCTTCAATAAATGTGATGCCTCACTCTGTATTCTCTTCCTTGCAGGTTGTGAGTTGAAGCCAACAAGAGTAGTGGTACAATTGGCGAATAGAGCTACGGCATATCCAGTGGGAGTCCTTGAGGATGTACTTGTCTGGGTAAGAGACATGATCTTTCCAGCGGATTTCTATGTTCTTAACATGGAGGATGATCCGGTAAGTTCTCATTCCCCCATTATCTTAGGTAGGCCCTTCCTCAAAACTGCAAAAACTATCATAAATGTCAATGAGGGTACACATTCCATGGAATTTGGGGATGAAGTTGTGATATTTAATGTTATGGATTCCATGAAGTACCCCTCTAAGGACCATTCTGTTTTTGTTATCTCCCATTTTGAACCACCAAGTAAAAACTCCATGGATTTTTATTTTCCTATGCTTAGGTAGATTATGAGTATTGGTTCTGGTTTAATGTCTAAGAGAACTTCCACACCTGTTTCTAATGAACAAGACTCTCTAAGATTTGATTTTGAAAAGGATTCATATTCTGATCTTGTTCATGTGAACTCTGATTATGACATGGCTATAGAGTATGCTGATGGATTTGATGCTTTATTCTCTGATTTTGATGATGTATATTCTGATACCGATGCTCTTTGTGCACATATTTCGGTTCCTTCAATGTCTCCATCCATACTACACCCTCCTTCATTAGAACTCAAGCCATTGCCACCAAATCTGAAATACTCATACTTGTTGAGTGGTGAGAGATTACCTGTTATCATTGCTAACAATCTCCCTTTTGAACATGAAGAAAAACTTTTGAATATTTTGAGGGAGAACATCAGGGCAATTGGGTGGACCTTGGCTGACATATCAGGTATTAGCCCCTCCATTTGCATGCATAGGATTCTCTTAGAGGATGGGGCTAAACCGGTGAGACAACCACAAAGGAGACTCAATCCCACCCTCCTGGAATTTGTTAAAAAAGAAGTTGAGAAATTGCTCGAGGCAGGTATAATCTTTCCCATTTCAGTGGGTAAGTCCTATTCAGGTTGTTCCTAAGAAGAGTGGTGTTACTATTGTTAAAAATGAGAAAGATGAGTTAGTTCCAATGAGGGTGCAAAATATTTGGTGTGTGTGTATTGATTATAGGAAACTAAATCAGTCCACTTGCAAGGACCATTTCCCCCTCCCATTTATTGATCAGATGCTTGAGAGACTAGCTGGGAAGACACACTATTGTTTCTTGGATGGATTTTCTGGATATTTTCAGGTTCCTATATCTCCAGAGGATCAGGAGAAGAGTACATTCACCTGTCCCTTTGACACATTTGCCTACCGGAGGATGCCATTTGGACTTTTCAATGCCCCAGGTACCTTCTAGAGATGTATGGTGAGTATTTTTTCTGATTTTATTGAGACCTTCATGGAGGTATTTATGGATGATTTTACAGTGTATGGGTCTTCATTTTATGAATGTCTAATTAGTTTGGGAAAGGTGTTGAATCGTTGTATTGAGAAGAATCTAGTCCTGAACTTCGAAAAGTGTCATTTCATGGTAGAGCATGGCATTGTCTTAGGGCATGTAGTGTCAAAACATGGGATAGAGGTTGATAGATCAAAGGTAGATATTATTTCATCTCTACCATATCCTTCATGTGTGTGTGATGTTAGATCTTTTCTAGGTCATGCAGGATTTTATCGGCGCTTCATCAAAGATTTTAGTAAGATTTCTCTTCCTATGTCAAGATTACTTCAAAAGGATTCTGATTTTGTGTTTGATGTTTCTTGCAGGAATTCATTCGATGAGCTAAAACAACGTCTGACCACTCCACCTATCATACAGCCCCCAAGGTGGGAGATTCCTTTTGAGCTTATGTGTGATGCCTCCAACTTCGCGGTTGGAGCTGTCTTATAACAGAGGGTGGAGGGGCGTTCACATGTGATCACCTATGCATCGAGGACACTGGATTCAGCCGAATCAAATTACACAACCACAGAAAAGAAGTTTCTTGCTATCATGTTTGCTTTAGATAAATTCTGTTTGTATTTATTGGGCTCTAAAGTAGTTGTTTTTTCTGACCATGTAGCTTTGAGGTACCTCCTAAAGAAGCCAGATGCAAAGCCCAGGCTGATTCGATGTATGCTCCTTCTTCAGATATTTGATATTGAGATAAAGGAAAAGAAGGGTTCATAGAATTTGGTGGCAGACCACATGAGTAGGCTTACTCACACACTAGAGGATGACACCTTGGATCAGGTACCACTTCGGGACACTTTCCCCGATGAGCATCTCTATACCATCTCAGGTACGCATCCTTGGTATTCCATTTAGTTAAATACCTTGTTGCTTCTGAAATCCCTGCATATTTAAAGAAACATCAAGTCCAAAAATTAAAGGGTGAGTCAAGATTTTATGTTTGGGATGATCCATACTTATGGCGCATGTGTAGTGACCAAGTCATTAGGAGGTGTGTTCCCAATCATGAGTTTGAGTCTGTTTTGCATTTCTGTCATACACTTGCTTGTGGTGGACACTTTGGACCCCAACGGACATCTAGGAAGGTTTTGGACTCTGGATTATATTGGCCTAGATTATTCCATGATGCCAATGTGTTTTGTAAGTCATGCTCTCCTTGCCAACACACTGGGAACATTTCTAAGAGACATGAGATGCCCCAACAACCCATACTATTCTGTGAGATTTTTGATGTATGAGGCATTGATTTTATGGGTCCTTTTCCTAGTTCATTTGGATTTTTGTATATTTTGGTTTCTGTAGATTATGTGAGTAAATGGGTGGAGGCCAAGGCCACCAGGACTGACGATTATCATGTTGTAGTGGATTTTGTCAAGACTAAAATTTTCTGCAGGTTTGGAGTACCAAAGGCCATCATCAGTGACCAAGGGACAAACTTTTTCAATAATAATTTTTCTTCCCTCCTTCGAAAGTATGGGATGACACACAAAACATCAACACCATACCACCCCCAAACAAATGTCCTGGCTGAGGTTTCAAATCGTGAGTTGAAACAAATCTTGGAGAAACTCGTGCAGCCAAATAGGAAGGATTGGAGCAAGCGCTTGGATGATGCATTGTGGGCTTATAGGACATCATACAATACCCCCATTGGTATTTCCCCATTTCGGATTGTTTTTGGGAAAGCGTTTCATCTCCCCGTGGAAGTTGAGCATCAGGCTTATTGGGCTATTAAGAAATGCAACATGGATTTGGCCCAAGCTGGAATCCAAAGGAGGCTGCAAATTCAAGAGCTTGAGGAGATTAGATTATCATCATATGAGAACTCAAGTCTCTACACGGAAAGATCAAAAGCAGCTCATGACAAAATGATCAAACAAAGGGAGTTTCCTGTTGGAGAGAAAGTCCTTCTCTACTGTTCACGATTGAAGCTGATGCCTGGTAAGTTGTGTTCCATATGGTTAGGTCCTTCTGTTGTGACTAATGTTTTTCCTTATGGTGCAGTGGAGATCACACAAGAGGACACTGTAAGGAGCTTTACAGTCAATGGGAAATTTTTGAAGAGATACATTGAGGGACTTCCTACGGATGCAGTGGATTTTATCACACTGCATGACCCCATCATCACTTGAGCACATCAGGCTGTTCCTAACCCTTTCACTTTTATATTATTTTTCCTATTTAAAAATTCTGCATTTCATATGAATATATCATATCATAGGTTAAAATTGAGGAAAATTCAATATTTTAAGTGTGGGGGAGGGAACCGTTTAGTTTAGTATTTTCAATTTCTTTGCTGTTCAAAAAAAACCAAATAAAATTGTGTGTTTTTTAAATTTTGTGTGTTTATTTTACAATTTTCTGTGTGTTTTTGAAACTTTTGAGCTAAAATGATTCTCATCGCCATTTTTAAATCCATATCAATAAGTGAAACAATTTCCCACTTGAAACTAAGCTTAAATGAATGCTTAAATGACTTTGTTTCAAGTTCAAATATTTAGTAATTTCATGGAAAGTACACCGAATTTTGAATCCCATGCCACATATCACTGTCTTTATATTTGAAATCACTTTCCTGTGAGGCTTCTGAACCATTATTTTCATATTATTCACATTCACCTCACTTCTTGAGAGAACCAAACCATGCTTGATTTAACCAGAATTTGATTTATTCCTGTCAAAACTTGAGGGTTTGAGGTACTTATGTTTAAATTATTGAGGCATTTGTTTGGTATTAAAGCCCCTATTTCAAAGAATCCTTTTTTATAATGGTCTACCTTGAATATTTAATCCGTGTAGCCCTTAGAATCCATACACAGTCTGTTAGGTTAAGCCACATTACAAGTCAATTTTCCCTATCCAACCAACTCTTGAAGTGAAATTGCATAATCTAGTTGAGCTTAAGTGTGGGGGAAGCTGTCTTGTGTTGTTCCACCACATTATGTGATTCTTTGGGTGGAAAATTAAATTCTGAAGAGATGTGTTTTCTGCTAAAGAAAGTCATTAAATTGAAAGTTGTGCCTTTTCTGGAGCTTTCATGACAAGTGAAGCTGTGCCTTTTCTGGAGCTTCTAATTGAGGTGGAAAGCTGTGCCCATCTGGAGCTTTCAAGAAAATCATATTTGAGAAGATTGACATTTTTTATGCTGAAATGATGAATAGTGTAAACTTTTCATGACTTTTCATGATGATGGAGCTTAATTGATACTATGGTGATTGAAGAGAAGACCATATTTAAGTGAAATTTAGATTAATGCAATTTTGCTTCAAAAGAGTCAAGCCCTCCTCATTCAGCCTCAGAGTTTTTCACATCTTAATCCTGCCAACCGAAAGCCACAGAACAACCCTGAAAAGTTTCCATGATAAACATATGTCCTTGACTCTCATCAGGTAGCAATGTAGGAATCTATCAAGCCTATGGTGACCCTTGTATGAGTTTGGATGAGAAAGACATTGCAAAAAAAATTGATATTTGAGTGATGAGAGAAAATTCAAGCGAGGTAAGTGTTTTGTGCATGGGAGGATAAATAAAGTGGAAATATATTGAATGATATAAATGAAGAACTTGAAATAATGGTTTTTTATGAGGCATGATATCTTTTGTTTCTTGGTGTGTAATTGTTTGATCTCAAGGATATGTGTTTTAAAATTGGTTTTGATTTGATATTAATGTTTACTTGATATGAGGTTTTGCCCAGGAGTGAAAAAGGGTAAGTGTGGGGGAGTTGATAAAACACTATTTTATTGAATATTTCATTGATAATAAATGATATAATTTCCTCACATTGTGTTAAATATCTTTAATTAGAAAGTATTTGGGATTAGATCATTCATTTGAATATTTGATGAAAATTCAAGTTTTACCCTTTATAGTTTACTGTAGTATTTCAAAGATAAATATTTGTATATTTATTATTTGAATTTTAAATTTTGTAACAGTGTTTCTAACTTAATTATCTACAACCTTTATTCAGGACACTAGATCTAAAGAGTTCATTTGGTTGTTTAAAATGGGCCATGAAGTCAAAATTGGGCTGGGCTCTCCAGAATGGAGAAGCTTCTGTATTTCGGCCATAACTCCTTCATATTGGCCTGTATTGAGCCCAAATTTGGAAAGGGGACAGAGAACCCATATTCGAACATTTGATCCTTCTGGAAGTCCAGCCAATTCACGAGTTTTGGTGGCCAAATGGGCGGTTCAAGTTGGAATAAAATATTTGGCGAATTTCCACATTCACACTTGAAACCACTTGTAACCTCTCCTCCCCTCCCCTCTATAAATTGGAGTTTTTATAATTTTGAGGGGTTGGGGACGTGCATTGGGAGATTGGAGGCAGAGGAGAGTTTGTTTCACCCAAATTATCCAACCATTGTAATAGGTTTAGCTTTTGAAGAAAGGATCCCCTCATCGAAGCCTCCTTCTCTTCTTCATTTTGTAATGTTTTCATTTGTGTAATAAACTTCTTTATTATTCTTTTATTTCTTCTCTCTTCTTCTATTTTGTTTCAATTTCTTCTTCTCTTAATCTTCCTCTTTGGGATTTAATTCTTGAGTAGAAGCGTTATTGGGTTATACCCATTATAAACCTTTGCACATGCAAAACGCTTCTACGATGATTACGCCACCCATGGAAGAGTAGTCTTTTAGTAATCGATCTATCTTTTAACATATTCATTTAATTATTTTGAATCATTGAGCTACTGTAATTCACTTAATATGATCCATGAATTGTGTTTTTAAATTTTAAGAAACTAATCAAGCTATTGAACAATTAACACAAAACACGCGAGGCTAGGAATTGTGTAAATTGTGAGAGCGCAATCTTAATCGGTAATACAAGACCATACGAGATAAATTTGTAGAGTTAAAATATAATCCCTAAACAAAATTCATCCTCATTTCCAGAATGGATATGTGCCTTAATTTACCACTGACCATAAGCTAATCTTAGAACATCAATCAAATCAGGGTGCTACGATTGTATGTTCCGAAGTTAGCCTAGGGTTAAATTCACATCATCTTCGTGGTAAAGTTAATTCTCGTAGGGTTCGGGATTTAACAAATTAAGGGATCATAATTAAGTGAATGTTAATTTAAATGATAATTATTAATAATAAAGTGAAGAGGTAGAGTTAGATCGATTATGCCTTTTAAATATATTTCTAAAAAAACATTCTCTTGTTGTGTCATTTTAATCGAAATTCATTTCAAAACTAAAAACAAAAAAATTATACAATCTTCTTCCAGAAAAATTCTTCTAGATTCATAAACTACAAAAAACACCAATCCTTTAATGTAGTGTTTTTATTCTATTATATTTTATTTTATTTTTTTAGAATATCTCTAATAAGTTGTTAAATTCACTTCCTCCTTTGAGAGACGACCTTGGTCAGCCACTCTGCTGCACCTAAGTACCCCAAATCACACTAATCATTTGAGGGCGCCCACGAAAGCGCTCTTTCACACATTCATATTATTTCTATATTTTGGTTATAGAAATCCCATTATTTTTAGTATGGTCATCATCCCATTATATATAAATTTAAGGTTTTTGTCTATTCAGAACATTTTTATGCACTGTAGAAATGTTCTTCTGTATGATTCAAATATTGTATATATTAATTTAAGGCATTTTTCTTTTCCAAATTTTAATGGAGACTTCAATAAAATATCATTAATTCCCTAAAAAATATATTATATATCATAATTATTCCATGCCTTCTAAAAATTTCAGTATACACTGAATACATTATATATAACATAAAGCACTTATACTTTTATGATATTTTAATATCCTAATCTGACTCACTCTAAATAGTAAACAGCCTAGACTACCATGTAACCTCAAGCATACCACCCCATACATAGGGGTTTTCAACTATAACCAAGGGTCTAATGTGTTACTATGGGGATAATATACCTCCTATATTAGTGTGTGAAATAAAAAAAAGTAACCAATAATTATACACATCCATCACATCAAAGTATGAAAGAATCAATAAATACACTAAACATGATTTGAAAAATGAAAATAAATTATATTGGCATGTAGGACTGATCCCCAACTAAGTCAATCACATATACAGAATAAAAATAAAAATGAATAAAAAGAAAAATTAACATGGTGGAGGCTCCACTACGGTCTCCAATCCGCCCCACATCCTGAACCATAGATGCCATCAATGTTTTTCCAACTCAATAAAGATATCTCTAACCTCATCCCAACCTGAACCAATAGTAATTTCGGAATCATCGGGTACCCAAGTACAATGGTAGCTTGAGAATGGTGTGAGTATATAACATAGTAGAGCACCACCAATGCAATCCCATACTATGATAGAAATGAAATGATATGTGCATGTTATATGATTTAAATAAATATATGAAACAATGAATAATAAATAAAATATGTAAACAATAATTCATGCTTCTTCAATAGTTAGATTGCCTTTGAGAAAGTCACGTGGGCTATGCCAACCCTAGTACCATGTGCCAAATTATTGTTGATCCTAAGCCATGGAATAAATATTATTTGTTCATAAGACATCAATCATAAAGTAATCAAAGAACAAGATCTATGAGATCATAAAATCAGCATAAGATCATGTCATAAAAGAGTGGAATAGTGTGTCATCATCATAACCCTATAAATATTATGTCAAGTCTACCCACCAAGACATTTATCTCATGTTAGGCTTGGGATATCCACATGTGTACCTATTTTAAGATTAGGATAACCTTATGTGTACCTTATTTATGGTTCTAGATAACCCCCTATGTATCATTTGACAACATAAAACATTTATATTTACACAATTAATTTGACGTCTATAGCATACCCACATTTTAGATAATCATAATATATTCATATGTATGCCACAAGATCATGAAAACATTTATCATTTATGCTGGAGTTAGTGTCCTAGGAATAAATTTTTATACTTCGTTTACATGTATATTAATTGTAATGAATATTAATAAAACTTCTTATTCCATATTGATCATTTTTTAAAATGGCTCAAATATAATAATGTCCCAAATTATACATCACATTGATAAGGTCTTAGAAGTTCGCCACAATGATGAGAACCATGATGTTCTATGTTGATATTCTTTAATAATGTTTTCTTATTAGATAACATACTATTATGGGACACATAGTATATATACTATTATGTGTGAGTACTTATTTGCTAATGAGGCTTCTTCTCATGAAATTATTACATGGTAATCTCTAAGATGGGAGATTATGAGAACAGACCCACCAGTAAGAAATATGTATGTGTCGGTTTCATCGTGTATTTCTATATGCGAGCATGTGTGAAGGTCCTTAAACTTTAAGATTATTATTAATTCATGTTACAACTCATGTACATAGATGTATTTCATAAAACATGATGATAACAGTTCATGAAGAAGTTAGATGGATTGGGTTAATCGTGAGTGACATGTCATTAATGGATAATTCGAGGAAGGATTTGTCCCATCCATATTTATGGAAGATGATATCTATACCCTTTAATTAGAATGGAACTGTCTTCCAAAATATTATTCCCAATGTGTAATGACATGTTTATTTCAGATAATCAAAGAATGATGTATTGAGAAAATATGATGGTGACATGGATGTGAAACTTCATAGATGAGATATTCCTAAAAAGGGATTTTCTTACATAGTCCATGTTTTTATGTGGTTTTTGTTATTGTGACATTAAATTTTTTCTATTGGGTTCTTTGACCCATTGCTAGATAGTAATCTTGGACATTAGGCTTGCTCGTATAATTCCAATGAGAAATAATCCTAGAGGGTAACACACTAACTATTTTCATTAATATCAATTAGATTCTATTTGAATTTAATTAATGTAATTAATATAATTCCCAAGACCAAGGAATAATTTTATACAATTTTCATTGATTTCTAATATTCACAAGTTAATAAATAGTTATTTTTTATTACTAAATAATTTATTTGATTATGTGAATATATATATATATATTATTTCCGTTGGATTGTGAATAAAATATTTATTTTATTCATTGAATTTTTTTAATAACATTAATTCTATAGAATCTGAATAAAATATTTATTTATGTATAAAATATTTATTCAGTTAGTTAATAAATGATAGAGGATTTCAAATAGACCAAGACTGAGTCCAGTGACAAATATTATTTAACAAGAAAATTAAATAATATTTTTATTTCACAAGTCTTTGCACACAAAAAAATAATAATAATGATATTATTATTATGAGGCAAGGAATTTATTAAAGGTTTGAAATTTTATTTAATGTATGGAATGAAACTAAATAATATTTTAACCTAAACCCTATCTCTATAAATATATGGATATGTCTATTCTATATTACATCCAAAAATTTATAATAGATAATTATTGCACAATAAATTATCTATCAACTCCTCTATCTCTCTATTTCTCAACAAAAATAAATACAAGAGTTTACTTCATGACTGAAGAATATGTAATCAAGAATGAACAATGAAATACAATCTATTCATTGTGCTAGAACCCAGTGATCAAGTTGTGTTTCTCGGAGATCATTGGAGCATATGTAGTTCACTATAAGAGGCATTATATACTTCAATCCTCACAGCATAATGTAGGAAATCTAAAAAGGAATTTTCGAACAATCAACAATCATCAATGAAGAAAGTTAATTGGCCCAAGTATTTATATCTTTAGATATTAAATAAAATAATTATAAATTTGATGTGAAATATTCTTACTCTTGGTTTCAGGAAACAATGATTAAAATAAATTTCAATATATCACCCACCACTACACACATCCATTATGCCTCGAATCATCAAGTGGCATAATAGGGTTCATGCTTAATTTTATAATTATTTATTTGAATTTTGATCCATATAAAATCATGGTTGAGTTTTATTTTCTAATAATTCTTTATTTAATCCAATTTGAATTAAAATTCTTCGATATAATAATCACATTAATTCAGTATTTCATTTTCTTAAGGGTTTAAGAATAAATGATTAATGACTAGAGATACCATCAGTAATAGGAAAATCTTTGAATGGTAGAACTAGGTTACATGGTATTTAGTCAGAGTACAGGTTGTGTACCCATGTTAATTGTACATAGATGTTCCGAGATGTTAATTACACATGGTTTATTTATTGCATAATGTGTGATTTTAAGGTCAACCAACCCCGTGGATATCAGATACATGTCATGTCGCTAGCATGTGCATGCCCTGTAGTCCAACTGATTTAACATGTTGAAGCCCTAGACATGTAACTCGGATAATTGAAATCTAAGGTACACAGTATGTAGCTGTACTATGCACGTCATTTAGTTTCCTAAAAAAGTATATAATTAAAATTACATTAAATTGAAAATTATATAATTAAAGACTTATTTTATTGATTGGAACACCAATGTGTGTTTAAGAATTTAACAAACGTTTTAAAGAATATTAAATTCTCAATTAATTTATTGTAATTACTATGTCATTATTGGTTCTACCATGTATTTTCCAGGAATTCTATAAATTATGGGTATCTCCAAATAAGATCATATGTTCATTAAGATCAAATGTAATTAATTAATTAATTAATTAATTAATGCAATTTCATTTATCTTAATAGTAAAGAATAAACAAAAAAATGAATTCTAGCTGGTTACTTTTGTGTATTACTTGCTTGCATTACTAATCATGATCTTGACCAATACCTATGTATGTGTTAAAATTTATTTAATTTAATTTACTATAAGGGTTTATAATTATTTAATATTAAATTAAATTATAGCCTATGATTCATCCCTCCCTTCATTATTATGTTGGACCTGTGTGTACAATGATATTTTTGTAATCCTATTTAACTAATCATTTGGTTCCATTCACCTTCATGTGAGTAATAAATACTCGTAATTAATGGAGCACCCAAGGGTGTGGAGATGTTTGTAGATGGAGCAATGATGATTCCAAATTGGTGATACATAGCTATACAGGTTGGATATTGTAACACATGTCATCGACAACAAATGGAGTTATTCCCCTAATTCATAGGCTGATTTAATGTATGGACATTAATTCTACCATTAGATAATCTCATGGTAAGGTCATTTACTTTATTTATTTATTTATTTATTTATTTATTTCTATGCATTATTTATTTTATGTATTCAATACTGTAGTCACATAAATAAATGAATTAATATTAAAATATTGAAATAAAATAAATGAATTGTTCTTAAATTTTTTATCCAACATGGTTAATTAATTAAGTTACATCCACTTAATATTAATAATAAATGTAAAGGATAAAACAAGATAAAATTTATGTATGAATTATTTAGATTTCCTCCACCTAATATTAAGATAGACTAAGACTTCCATTACTAAATTAGGAATAAAACCATAGTTTTAAGTGGGATACATGGCCAAAGTTTTGACCCTTATTTTTTTTTTGGGAAATATCATGAGATTTTTGGATTGACTTAACTAAACTTCTATTGGGTTTAATGACCAAAGTCTATCCAATTCAGTTTTGGAGGCAAGTGTTGATCAAATATAAGTAAAGGTTTCTAGGTAGGGTAATCTAGTCAATAAATTAAAGAGCTTCAATACTACTATTGGAGAGACCACCTACCTAAATTACTTTCTTATAGATTTCATGTCCAAATTCTAAATCATTACTAAATGTAAGAGGGGCCCTTTCCAATAGAATGTCATAGCAACTATGAATTTTTAGTTCAACGATGAGGACTATTGGGACTTCATAATATATTAGTATTTTCTATAAAATTAATTTATTATTTTATTATTTATCACATAATTTTTAAACTATAAAAAATACTAATAATAAGTTAATTGTAGAATAAAATGGGAACCTTGTGATTTACACTATACTTATGATCAATATTTTAAAAAGACAAACTCCTAAATGGAAGTAACTTATAGAAGTGGTATAGATACCTTTGGGTTGTTCTCTACTAAGAACAAAAATCTTACATGCTAGAATCCTCAATGCCTAATATGCCTACTAAAGAGGTGAGTGATGAAGATTTCCTTGTCGAAAAAAAAATTAGTGATTTGGTAGATGTTTAATGTATGATTATTTAATTGATTTCTAGTGAACTAATGAAGTCTCAAGAAAACAAGGATGTGTATAGCATGCTATAGCACCTTCATGATATACTCTAGGAAAGATCTAGAAAAGAAAGGTTTTGGATTTCCAATACTCTTTTTAATAGAAATATTAGAGTGGGTTCCCAGTTTGACCACCCGTATTCAATATCATTGGATACATTTATCACCTATAGGTTATATGGCTTTAACTAAACAAATAATTGGGTACCAATATCATTCTGGTATCTCTCCCTCAGAGCTTCTCTAGCTTTATTGCAAATTTATTTATGAAAAATATTGATAAGTCTCTATAATATATTTTCACTTTTTTCATGTTTAGAAGGATACAAAGTGTGAAAAATCTTACATCCTTATGGTGAACAAATTGAAATTGAAATCAAAGAGCTCTAAGTCCAAATATTATTCTCACTCTTCCAACAATAGGAAGATCAAAGGGTGAGAAAGGGAATATGATGTTTTCTGTCTCGCATGTGGTAAGAAGGTCCACTGGAAGAAAAATTACACCCATCCAACGAAGGAAGGTGAAGATTTAGGTGAATTAGTTATCTAGTAAAATATATTTGTTTATATAAATTGGGTATTATATACAACTTTTCATTCTCACATATATATTCAAATATAAGAACCACGTACATTAAAAATATTAAACAATGATTGGTATATATACGAATATCAAAATATCTAAACATTATATTTTATCTATCATGGACTAACACCACAAATTTTCAAAAGGAATGATCTTGGTTTTCAAGGGTTTTTATTATGTTCCTTTAGTAACCAAATATATCATTTCTATATCCATACTACATAAAAATGGATTTATTTTTAAAGTTGTGAATAATTGTTGATTCTTTTATAAATATAGAATTTGATATCTAAGATGCATTTAAATAATAGTCTTTTTTGTTGGATTGTACAAACCAAGTAATGGTAATCAATAAAAAATTTACTTCACGTAACTCATACCAAACCCAACTTTGGATTCCCTGACTAAGTCATGTAAATTAAAATTTATTGACTAAATTACATCAATATGGATATTTATATTCTTTTAAACTAAAACCACATGATGTATGTCATGAATGTTTACAATGAAAAATGAAAAAAAAAATACAAATTTAGTGGCAAATGTGAAAGGGATAAAGATATTCTTGAATTCATCCATAATGATGTGTGTTGGCCTTTTCTTAATAAGGTAAGGGGTGGGTACTCATAAGTCATAAATTTTACTGATGATTTTAGTAGATATGGATATGTCTATTTCATGAGGTATAAGTGAAATTCATTTGATAAATTAAAGGAATAAAATAATGAAGTTGATAACAAAATTGGTAAGAATATTATGAAACTCCACTCAAATCATAGAAGAGAATATCTTAATCAAGACATTATTGATTATTTACTAGAGTTTAGGATATTATCTTAACTCACTCCTCCTCATAAGCATTAGTGTAATGGTGTAAGTGAAAGGAATAAATACACATTATTGGACATGGTGAGATTAATTATGAGCATGAGATTCTTCTGTTATCCTTTTGGGGATACATGTTATAAACAGTATCATAAATACTAAATAAAGTTTCAACTATAGTGCCACTTTGGCGGTGGTGCAGTCGTAATAGAGAAGGGTCATACAAATTTAGTTTCATTGGGGTATGGGATTCAAATCCTGAGATCCCACTCTGGCAGGGATTTCCACCTCCTCTGGTATGCTCGCCTTACTGGGTCACCCAATACTTCATTGAGTGGGCAGAAGGGCACAACCCACCTGGTTGAAAGATTGCTGTGTTGAAGCACTCCTGATTGGGCTATCACCCTATAAGATGTACTTCTATCTCAGCCAGCAATAGCTCCATCCCATGTGGGGATATTTCTAGAGTGATCCCTTCATGGGGAGGGGGTTCCTGGGGGAGGAGTGTTCTAAAGGACCACTCATTGGGATTCCCTTTCGAAATAATAAAGTGAAAACTATAGTGACAGATGGTATAACATGCCAATTAGGGAATAGAAATAAACTCATGTTGTTTTATTTATATATGTTGGGTTGTGAAATATTTGTAAAGGCATATTCTAGTAACAAGCTTTCACACTGATGCACAAAGTCTACCTCTATAGGATTTCCCAAAGAAACAAAGGGAAAGTGGCTATAAAATACTTTATACAAAAAAGTTGTGGTTAAAATATGTCTCACAATTATTAAGGATTATCTCATATATAAAATATATAGTGTAACTGAGATATAATTCAATGATGTTTGGACTCAAGATATACAAGAGTTAGCATAAGAAAAAATTCCACAAATCCCCTTGGAAGAATACAGTGTTTCAGAGACAAAATTACTATGTAGAAGTACAAGAGAGGTAAGAGAACTAGAATGGAATTTTTACTAGTAACTAAGGACATTGAATCATTATTAGTTAATAATTATGATCATATAACCTATAAGAAATCAGTAAGTAATATTGATATTTTCAAGTGGCAAGAGGCCATGAATTCTCAAATGGACCCCTTTTACAAAAACCAAGTCTGTATTTTGGTTGACCCTATATTAGATGTAAAACCCATTGGTTATAAATTTTTAATTAATAATAAACTAGACCTGGAAGGAAAATTGAGTACTTATAAGGTTAAACGGGTTGTAAAAGTATTTATATATTTTCAATACATTAACTACAATGAAAACTTTTCACCAGTTACAATGCTAAAATTTATCAGAATTCTACTTTCCATTATGGATTTCCATTATTATGAGATTTGGAAAATGGATATCAAAATATCCTTCCTTAATGGTAACCTTCAAGATGATTTCTGTTTGACACAACCCGAAGGTTTTGTGACTCTAAAGGATGTTAACAAGGTGTACAAGATGAAAAAATTCATTTATGTATTAAAGAAAGAATCTAGGTCATAGAACATCCATTTGGATAAGTCCATAATGTAATTTGGTTTTATAAAGATTTAATGTGATTCATGTGTCTATAAATATTTCATTGGGAGTACATTAATTTTCTTAATATTATATGTTGATGAAATATTACTCATTGGAAATAAAATACCAATATTATAGCCTATTAAGGAATGATTGAATTAATACTACTCTATGAAGAACTTTGGTGAGGAAGAAAATATTCTTGGGATCAAGATTCATCAGCATATATCGAAGAGTTTTCTCAGCCTAATTCAAAGTACAGACATTGACAAGATACTGAAAAGATTCAGTATGGAACAATCCAAGAGGTGATTGTTTCTAGTGTCACATGTAATTTCACTTTCTAGTAAAATGTATCCTTAAACACATGAGGAACGAAATTGAATGGTAGGGATTCAATAAGCTTCTGTGATTGTGTCAATCATGTATGTTACGCTATGTACTGGGAAATATATCTACTAAGAATTAAGTGTAATATGAAGATATCAAGATGATCTAGGTGATCACCAACGAATGGTAGTATATACTATCCTTAAGTATTTGAGGTGTACTAATCATATTTTATAGTTTATAGTGGAAATGATGAACTATTCATCCTAGGATATATAAATCCTAGTTTTCAAACTTATCAAGATGACATGAAGTTATAAATGAGAAACATATTCACTTTAAATGTAGATGTTGTGAGCTAGAAGAGATAAATGAAGACTATGGTTGTATATTATAAATTAGAGATTAAATATATTGTGGATTTTAAGGTAGCTAAATAACCGGTATAGATGTGAAAATTTTTCCAATAACTTGATCTATTACCTAGAATTAAGGATCATATCACACTATATTGTGATAATACTATAGTAGTGGATCTTGCAAAAGAGGCAATTTCCCCTCAGTAAAGGAAGCATGTATGTTGGAAGTATCATCTCTTAAGGGATTTTTCTCAGAGAGGTGAATTTATAGTGAGTAGGATTTTCATAGAAGAAAATGTGGAGGACCCTATGAATAAATCCTAGACTCGGTGGAAATATAACTATTATGTGAGGCCAAGTGGACTGAAGGTCGTAGAAAGTTGGATCTATTACAAGTTGGATTTTTATGGTGTGTATATCCTAGGACCAACTATTTGTACTTTGATTATATGTATATTTGATATATTGAATATTAATAAAACTTCTTATTACATATTTATCATTCTTCTCTGTGAATCTAATGTAATAATGTCCAATAGTATACATCGTAGATGTGGCTTCTTCTCATGAATTCTATACTTCTTAATCTCCAAGATAGAAAGTCATGAGAATATACCCGCTATTAGAAATTACTCATGTTTTATTGTCGTTAGATATTCCTATATGCAAGCATGTGTGATGGTCTTAATACTTTAAAATTATTATTAATTCATGTTGTAACTCACATACATAGATGTATTTTGTAAACCATGATGATAACAGTATATGGAACAGTTGGATACGTTGGGTGCATCATGAGTGACATGTAATTAATGGATAATTTAAGGAAGTATTTTTCCATTCCATATTTATGGAAGATGATATTTAATAATTTTTATTGGAGTGAAACATTTATCCTAAATTCCATGGTAATGATATAATGATGAGTTTATATCAGATAGTCAAAGTAAGATGTATTGAGAATATAGGTTAGTGATACATATATGAAATTTTATTTATGAGATATTTAGAAAAAGGAATTATATTACATAGTGATAATTAGTATTTATTTATTGTCATTGTGAAATTAGGTTCTTTCTCTTAGGTATATTGACCCGTTACAAGGCATTAATCTGTAACTTTAGGCAAGCCCTCCTAACGTCAATGAGAAATAATCCAAGAGGGACACACAATAAGTATTGTTGTTGATCTTGATTAAATTATATTTCAATTTAATTATTGGAATAAATATTATTCTCAAGAACATAGAATAAATTTTTTCATGTTTTATTGATCGCTAATATTCACAAGGTAATAAATGATTATTTGTTTATTAATAAATAATTTATTTTGTTATATGAATGTATATAAAATATATATTCACTAGATTGTGTATAAAATATTTATTTTATTTATTTAATATTTTTAATAAATATTGATTCAATTTATTATGAATAAGATATTTATTTATGAATAAAATATTTATTTGGTTGTTCAATAGATGCTAGAGGACATAGAATGGACCAATACGGTGTCCGGTGACAAATATTAATTAACATGATTGTTAAATATAATTATTTATTGCACAAGTTGGTGTTCACCACAAAATAATATTAATTATATATTATTTTTTTTTGGAATGGGTTTAATTAAAGGTTTTAAATGCTATTTAATGGTCAAAATATGATAAATAATATTTTAACCTAATTCCTAACTCTATAAATAGATGGTTATTTATGTTTTATATTGAATCCAAAAATTGATAATAGATAATTATTGCGCATAATAAACTATCTCTTGACTCCTCCTTCTCTCTCCTTCTCAATAATGAGAAACACAAGAGATTTTTATTCAAGAAAAAATAATTAGTGATCAAGAATGATCAACACAATACATTCAATTCACCTAGATATCACTTAGTGATTCAGTTTTGTTTCTCAGAGATAGTGGGGGAACATGCGGATCTCTACTAGAGAGATTCTATCCTTGGATACTCACAATGCAATGAAGGAAACCCAAAAGGGTATTTTCGGATGATCATCAATTATAAGAAAACAAAGTTAATAATCCCAAGTATGTATTTCTCTATATATCAAATAAATTAATTATAAATTTTATGGGAAATATCCTTTCTCATGGTTTTGGGAAACAATTATTAAAATAAATTATAATATATCTCCCAACACTATACGCTTTCTCTATGCCCATATCCATCAATTTCATCATAGATTAACCCTTGGAAAAGAAAAATAATAATCAATATTTCATCATCATAATCATAAATCACTTAGAGAAATAATAATGATGGTATCATAATATTATATCCTCATTAAATGATGATTAACATAAAAAATATAATCATATAATAGAAATTCCTTTAAAATATCACTGGAATATTTCTTAATAGAAATACACTTTTCATTTTCAAGTTATTTATTTAAAATATAAAAAAAATTATGAAAAAAATATTTTAAAATAACCATAAAAACTTTTAAATTAATATTAAAATAAAAGAGTAATCATGATTGTGGGAAAATCCATTCATGAGGTATAAATTAAAATAAATCTTCTTCTCATAACTTCGGTAAAAAAAAGAGTTCTTAGAAGGACAAGAAGATTCATTTAAACCCAACTTATTGAATGTAAAACATGGGTAAAAATGTATTTAATAATTCTTTTGAGAATATTATAAACATTTTCTGAACCATTTTAAATAAAATATGGACACGGAAGAAACAATTCTCATCCAAATAGATAATAAGGCCAGTTATTATTAACAATGTTATTTCAGACATATGAGTACATAGAGTGAGGAAAAAAATAAAAAATGGTATTTATATATATAAAGTAAATTAAACATAAATATTATTTTTTAGATATAGTTCATATTATTTAATTATCATAATTTTAAGTATAAATTATCCCAATTGAGATTGTAATATAAAACTCTTACCTCTAGTCTGACTTGCTTTATCAGTGATCTCATCTTATGTATAGTAAATTTATATTTATTGTAATTATATTAAATAATCATCTTAATACCTATGATACCAAATATCTTCCACTTAAAACATTTCAATACCCAATTATCAATAATTCTTTATTAAAATTATCATTTTTGGGCGTTAGCTGTTCTATTTTCATAAAGGTTTTTGTTCGACGGTCCTGGTCCTTGTACTTTGATATTGTTCCACAATATATAAATTTTTAATAATTATTTAAATCTCATATATATTTATTATATACTTGTTTTAGACTTTCTATACAAGTTTTATATAGAAAAATGAATTACATTGTTCATAAAGAGAGTAGTATGTTTGTATGCATGAATGTTGTTTTCATTTTTTAATGAAAAAAAAAGGAAAAAAGATATATAATATTTTATAATTACATAACCATAATTATATAATAAATATTATATATATTTATTAAATACATAATTATATCTATTAATGTGATGCAGTGATGAAAAATGAATCATATCACTGTGTAGTGGTGGTTGTCCACATGTACGGATGAGTGATAATTTTATTTCCCATTTGATTGAAAGGGGGTGGTAAATAGTTATGAAATACTCATAATAATATATTAGTATATTTATAACACTTTATTCAACATTTTCTTTTGGATAAAATTGGTTTAGATAAGGTGAAATAAGAAATAAAATTGAATGAACTCATTTAAGATTTAAACCTCTTCTTTGAGTGACCTCATTTGTATTACACCTTAAGCCTTGGAAAATTGGTCTTGGGAGAATAACCAGGAAGCCAAGATGAAGGGATGGAAGATAGTAAGGTATCAGGGTAGTTATTTTATAATCTATAATTCTCAAAAATCATGAATAAGGGTGGATAGGAGGTTCTCTTTTATAAGTGAGGGAAGGACACACTTGGAATTACTTGAAAGATTTAAATATAATTATTTCACTTCTCGGGTATAATGCATAAAAATATAAAAGGATTAAAATTTGAGATAATATATGTTAAAAATATATACATCCATTAATAATTATACAATTTTATATGGAAATATTACCCGTATCTTTTAGTTCAACCCTCAAGGGAACTCATTTTAACCTTAACCATGGTATTAATTTTTTACTATTTTTACAATTCAATATGACCAAAAATGAAAGTGGAATCATTAAAAAAAATAATTATTCAAAAAATGGAATCAATTTTATCAATTTAAACTTCTAAAAGTATAAAAATAATTTTTAAAATAAACTCACAAAATGCAACTAAAGCCTATTTTCAAATGCATTTTTAAGCACAAAGCTGAATTTACTTTTATTCCTTGAGTTAAAAAACTATAAAATGAATGCTAAAATATTTTATTGAATATATAATATATAAATATCATTAAAAAATTAATCAATAATTATTTATTTAATTTATTTTGATAAAAATACATTGCACTCATTAAAATAGTTCTCTGAAAAATAACTCGTTTTACCTTCAAATTATTATATCATCATTCATAAACTTTAGATAACTAATTTATTGATGTTCATTCATAAATCACTAATAAATTTTATTAAAATCACTTTATAATAGTGATTAATAAACTTCTTAATATAATAATACCTAACATGTATAAAAGTACATTTCCCTGAAAATAGGTCTTTTAATTATTACATTATTTTATTAAAAAATTAAGTAAATTTATTAAGAATTAATAAACACATTTGAATTTAGGAAAAAATTTATATATATATTTCAAAATGTGTTTAATATTATTCATTACTAAATATCCAATGGCTAGGTTATAAAGTTATACTATATCGTAGGTACATTTAGACTCAGAGTTGTGTGAAAATAAATCTATTAAATACTTTATTTTTATTTTAAAGGAAATACATATAAAATCTTGAGGTGTTAAAATTTTCCCCATTTAAAATAAATTTTACCTTAAAATTTATTTCACTTTTATATAAATAAATTAGTATATTTCTACTTCATAACATCCATGGGTTCCGATGTTTCTTCCTCAAATTTATGATCTCTTCAAAGAACTATAACCAAGTGAGTAGTCATGTTTCATAACACTTTATCTATACAATTAAATATTTATATTATTTTTCATTCATAAACATGTAAATTATCTTGTGGTACAACCTATGAGTTTTCTAAATGTAATGCATCAGTTATGTACTTCCTCTACATAGATATGTGGAACACATAATAAAATTGAGAGAGGTTTAGTGGAAGCACCATATGATAAGCTATAGTCCATGCTTGATCAAGAATATTGAAGGGACCAATATACTTAGGGATCAAATTTACCTTTTTTAAAATCTCACATCCTTCTCCAATCGAGGAATTCTCAAGAACACTTTCTCACCAACATAAAATTCTCAATCTCACTAAGATTTTTTGTATAACTCTTCTATTAACTCTGAGTTTCCTTGATGTTATATTTAGTAGATCAAACCTCATCTTTAATTTTTTGAGCCATCTCAGGTCCAAATTTATTACATTCTATAACATCATCCCATCATTTTTAAGTTATAAAATTCCTTATATAGAGGGATTTATATGGAGTCATCTGAATACTTGAGTGAAAGATATTGTTAAAAGAGAATTTGAATAGAGGAGGGTGTTGGTCCCAACCACCACTGAAATCCAAATAACAAGATATCAACATATCCTATAGGTTTTAAATGGTTCTCCCATAACAATCATTTATTTGAGGATGATATGTAGCACTAAAGCACACATTATATCTATATCATACTAAATATTTCTCCATAACTTTGAAATAAACCATAGATCTTGATCAAATACAATAGAATGTGGTACTCCATGCAGCCTTAACATATCCATAATGGATATCCTAGAAATATAATAAAGAGATAAGTCCTCTTATATAAAAAATAAATGCGCTAACATTGTAAGGAATCAAATTAGAACTCAAATAACATTATTTTCTTTATATGTTTTGAGGGGTTTTAAAACAAAATCCATGGTGAGGGTTTCCCATTTACAGTATGGTATGGCTAATGGTTGTAACATCCACTCAGACTTCTACCTCCTAGACTTATCTTACTAACATCCCAAAAACCAAGATATATACTCTAAAATATATCTCTTCATATTCTCCTTCTAGAAATACACTTTTAAATCTCTGTACATATTAATACTTCAAAGATGAATAGAAAATGATGAGTTATGAACTTATTCCAATACCTCCTCCTTCAATTCTGATATTTATGGAACGTATACATAGTTCATGAACCTTATTATTCCACTGTAATCAAGGTTGTACTTAGGAACATTTATCACCTTCTTTTTCATATCCACATTTTCCTTTGGCACCTATTTACTATTCACATGTATATATGGTTGAACATACATTTGAGAAAGATATGATTTCTCCCCCTTCTTTCAATATTTCAAGGTTTATACTTTTTATATATAGAAATATTTGATACTTTGTAATCCGCATCATATAAAATGTATCATGATCCTTTCGACTCAAAGCATCATCTTATATGTTGTCTTTCCTAAGGTGATAATGTATTGATCAGTCACAATCATTAATAAATTATAACAATCTTTCTAGTTTATCATCAACTCTTTCTTGATGAATATATACTGTAGAAGTTTATGATAATTATATATGTTATTCCATTCTCTGTAAATTTAAGGCCTCTATAATTTTAAATCAAATATTACCATTTTGAACTCTAAATCATAAATTGGGTAATTTTTTTCATGAACCTTAAATTAATATGAGGAATAAGGTATCACCATATCATTATTAATAAGAATATATCCCAGACCCTTATTTGATGCATCACAATAAATCACAAACCCTTATCCACTATAGAGTAGTGTGATCATGGGTGCACGGACTAACTTTCACTATAATTCCCTAAAATATTATTCACATTAGTTAATCTAAAGGAACTTGACCCCCTTCAGAGTTAACTAAATGAGTGTACGGTATATCCATGAGAAATTATTCACAATGGTTAAATAATATCTATAAAATTCATGAAATCTATGGATCTCTGTCATAATTTTTGGTTAATCCCACTGTTTAAAAACTTTTTTCTTTAAAGGATCCACCAATATACATCATCTAAGATAATATAACCCAAAAAATGAAACTTTGTTTATCCAAAATTAAATATTGGTAAATGTTTCATGAAAATTATCCTTCCTTAGGGTCTTAAGTACAATCCCAAAGTGATGTTCATTCTCTTACTTTATCATGGAATATATAAGAATATCATCTATAAACACTACCATAAAGTGATCAAGGTAATATCTAAAGACTCTATCCATTTAACCAATGGAGATAGGGAACATTAGAAAGACCAAAAATGAACCACTATAAATTTATTGTGTATGTGCCTTATATGGAAGATTTTATTGGTTATGTATTCACTTTTGACCATAAACTAATCGAATATACAATGAATTTTAATATTTGATAAGTAATGATATCATTTAAATTGAACAATTAAATCATCAATATAAGTAAAAGGATAATTATTATTGATTGTGATATTGTTATATTACTAATCATCAACAAAAATATGCATTGACCTATTTTATTCTTAATAAGAAGAACAAGTGCACCTCATGGTGATGCAAAATGGCATATGAATCCCTTATCAATATTATATTATATATTTTTCTTCAATTCTAATAAATCAATCATAATTATTCAATATAAAGTCTTTGAAAAAGGTGTAGCACCAGGTATGAGTTATGTTGAAAACTCAAATTCACGAATTAGGGGTATACTACGAAAATATTAATAAATACGTCAGAAAAATCTTAAAAAACTGTCTTATATTTGATGTTGAGTTCCATCCAAACCATTTGAGATAAATATCACTCATGAATAGGTAATAAGTCTCATACAACATAAGTAACTTACATTATAATTTCATATTCATCCTAACACTAAAGGATGATCATAGGTTAATTCAGTATATCAAATCTATTTTCATTATTCTATAAATTTACAAGGGATATATATGGATATATCTAATCAATGCTCAAGATCACATCTAATTCAACTAAAGGAAAAAAATAACATTTTCATATGGTGTATTATTATAAACTTTAACATGAAATCACAAAATATAGAGTAGAAGATAAGTGTACCTTATCCATTACGATCCACTTCAATGATTGATAGAGAATAGGCCATTCTATGGTCTAGGAGTTATCCCTTCGATTAGGGAATCAACTCAAATAATTCCAATGTTACCCAAATATAAGACATTGAATTATAAATGGTATTTTATGATGAGATTTATTTCCCTCTATAAAACTCTTTCTTTTCCCACAGTAATTATTATCTCTATTCCCTTGTATTAAACACATAAAAAATATTCTCATCACTTTGAGACATTTTCTCGAGTTACTCTTACCATATTATAGACATATAGAAAGATGAATGTTTATTCCTCCATGGTCTTCATCAACTATACATCCATGAATCTCAATTTTTCACTTATTATGTGTGTTAGGAAACACACTAATGTTTATGTTACTGATTTTATATTGGGATACCTATTTAGGAATAATCGAAAGGCTTTATTTTCAATCTCCCATTTCTTTTATTTCTCATTATGAAAATCATTACATTTCCTATCACATATAGTGTTAACATGATTCCTACTAGTTTTATTCATTAACTAAAACAAAAAATAATAGTGAGAGACATAATAATTATAGTGAGAAACCATATAATCATGAAAATAATTTTTAGGATGTTTAAATAATAACACCTTATTACCTTAGGTTTAATATAGTTCATCTATGGTTATAATTTATAGAAATTTTTCATAATATATTATAAATTAAATGTGAATTAACAAAATCATATCATCTAAGAGAATCTCACTAGGTATGTATTATTATATCTA
Source organism: Viscum album (assembly GCA_963277665.1). Taxonomy (NCBI): domain Eukaryota; kingdom Viridiplantae; phylum Streptophyta; class Magnoliopsida; order Santalales; family Viscaceae; genus Viscum; species Viscum album. Next base: position 955,043,786 of record OY728146.1, read on the forward strand.
TTCATCTTGTATTAGTGATGACTGGTTTAATACCCAATATTACACTTTAAGAGCTTTTACCCCTAAGTGAATCTGGATTATAGCCACATCCACTTTCCAGTATCCAAATAGAGATTTATTTCTAGGAAAACCATATTATTTCTACTTTAATATAACTTAGTATTTTCTAGCATACTTAGTCTTATCGAAAGGGTTCTCACTAAAGTTTTCTCATCCTAGATTCTGAAAATAACTAACCCTTTCTCTGATACTAACTAATAGAATCTAAGCATTGCATACAAAAATAATACATCTTATTAAATTAAAATTTATTTAACATATTTATGATCCATTCCAATAGTAAAATGTTTTAATGTATTTGGAAACATGGATACATAAAAAATAGGTACATAAAATATCTACATAATCTCTTATTCTATTCTTCACAAATAGAAATATCTTTAGATATATCATACTTAAAACCTTTCTTTGTATTCTAGGTAACATTAAATATAATTAAGGGTGTTATTAGATGCTCAATAAGGGTAAAAAGGGATATATCAATGATTATTTAATCATAACAAAATCATAAGGGTATGAGAACATGAGCTTAATATTTTAAAACCATTTTCATAAATTCCTAGATCAAAATTATGAGTCAAGGAGTAAATCCTGGCATTTTATATGACATAAATAATAAATTAATCAAATAACATGATTAATGAGAACAAAACATTGGTATAATATTATGTTATAAAATATTAGTCTGTCATGATCATAACCAAATAAATTTCTTTTCAACATTACCTACCAAGATATTTATCACATGTTGGGCTTGGGATGACCATCAATGTACATATTTCAGGCTTGGAAAAACCTCATGTGAAGCCTTTTTTAGTATTATAAATCCTTTTATACACCATTTGAGTTTATAAATAATTAATCTTTACCCCATTCATCAAATAGATATAAATAACCACCCATAACAAAATAAAAATCTATTTATATGTATTCCATAATATCATGAAATCATTTATCATCTCATCATATATTTACCCATGGAAAATATATTGGGTTTCATAAATATTTTATTATCCTAATCATAAATCATCTATAGAAACAAATAATGATATCATTGGATAATATCCTTATTGAAGAATAAGTAAATTCAAAGGATGTTATCATATAGGAAAAATTCCTTACAAAATGACTATAATTTTTCTTGAGGAAAATAACTTTTTAATTCAAAAATCACTTATTGAAATCTAAAAAATTACAAATTTTTAGATAAAAAATTTAAAAGAAATATGAAAACTTTTAAATGATTCTCTAAATCAAATAGTTTTCATAATGGTGGGAAATTTCATTCATGTGGATATTTTAAAATAAGGATTATTTTACACGTTTAATAAATAGTACCTCATTTGAAAAGTGACAAGAATATTTCCTTTAAACCACATTTCTGAAAGTAAAACATAGGAAAAAATGAATTTAATAAATCTTTTCAAAATAGTAAAAAAATCATGGAAAAGTTTAAAAAAAATATGTTCATGGAAGACAATATTCTCGGCCAAATAGAAAATAAATTCATTATTCCTTAAAAACAATCCTTCGGACCTTTGTGTACTTAAAGAGAAAAAAAAGTTATTAAAACTTGTGATTCCATGAAATAACCATATTATAAGGAAATAAATAATATATTTGATATATATATATATATATAATATAATTTCATTATCATAAATTTAAGCATAAATAATCACAATAAAAATTAATATTTTAACACAAAACCTTTACCTATAGTCTGACTTTTTTTGTAATAATTTTAACTTCATGTATAACAAATTAAAATATATTATAATTCTATAATAGAAACTTATTAATAACCATAAATATATTTTCAACTTATAATATTTCAATACACTTTTACTAATAATTATTTATTAAAATTTCCTTTCACAGGTGTTAAAAATTTAATTTTTTATAAAACCTTGGGTTTTCTAGATCATTTCATTGTACTTCGATAATGGTTTTCTCATATCTATTATAAGGACTCGATCCAAGTAGCCCAAATTTGGTGCCTTATTACATTACATTGACATGATTACAAGAATTTCGTATCCCAAAGGAACGAGTAGATTTGTAAACAAGATACATAAATAAGTTCAAAATTACATCATGAAATTAAAAATGACAATAAATTATTCCATTAAAAAAATTCAAGCCTCCAAGATTATGCATTAAAGTCACTCATAACTTACTTCTTCATATCTTGGGAAAATGAAACATAAAAAAGGGGTGAGCTCAAATTCTCAGTAATAGTAAGAAATACAATGGAAGATAATAAAAAACATAAACATTATGAATGGTGAATAAATGAAAACACATATCTTTACAAATAATAAATTTGAACATAATTTTGGAGGAATATGAGCTAAGTAAATATTTTCAAAATATAACAAAATCAGGGGTATTGTACAAGTGGAAGAACCACATGAACTTTTAATTAATAGCTTTATAATGAGGGAAGTGTATATACTGGACATTTTAAAACATTTTTTCACGGCCTTAGCCAAGATATCTAAAAATGATTAAGGCATCGGCCAAAACCATATATCAAATTGGGAAAGGCCTTGGCCAATTCCATGTCTATTTGTCTCATGAAACCAACCAATGCATCGAGGAGATATAGTGGGACCCACCTTACACTTATTAAGTCCAATGAATTTCTCATATAAATGGGGTGAACCAAAACAACATACACATTCATATTGAAACAATCATATGAAATGTAAATAATTTTCCCCAATTGTTAAGAATAAACACTAACCATTCAGAGTAAATTGGTGAATTTTTTAAGATATAACATCCACAATAAAACTAATCATAAACCATCCAATTTTAAATGAGACCATTGAAAAATCCTTGATGAAATAATCCTTAAACAATCCAAAGTGTCACATACCACCTTGAATCATTCAAATCATAATCCCTTAGAATATTATGAGAATAAGGAGACTCATGATATGATATACCAATAGGCAGTATAAACAACACAAGTAATAAGTAAGTGGTGAACAAGTAATATGTATCATAAAAGATAAAGTGAGATGAGAAAAATCATTTTTACTTTGGAAAGAAGGGTTCTTCTAGAAAATACTTTATATTTTTCATGAAATCAGTTTTTAAACATGAATATACAAGAAAATAAAATACTAGGACATTTAAATTATATTTTAGGCATAAATTATGTCCCACTAAAGTGAAATCATGTAAAATAGTTCTTAAGTTTCTTTAGAATTAAAAACTTTTAAGGAAATTTAAGGAAAGTATTATAGATAATTTTAAAGTGGAAAGGAAAGTTTGTTATATTAAATCCAGAAATGATAAAATATAATTTTCTGTGATAAAATGAGTTTATTAATAAAAATAATGGTAGCTTAAAACATATTTTTGTGTACACTTGAAAACGGGTAAGAATTTAAAAATATCCCTTGAATCGGGTTTGTTTATTGGGATAAAAATTTTGAATGATCCTTTTAAAGCATATAAATCACCATAAAATAAAGAAGGATTATATATGGTAAAAATTTATATGAAATTAAAACAGAATTTATGTGGCGTACATAAGAATAAATAACAATTTACTTAAGGTAAGTAGAGAATAAGAGTAACCTAAATGAAAATGGAGGTTCGGGTAGAAATCCCTTACCACTTTGTAATCAATCGATTCATATAACCAAATATTAATAATATTAAAATTATAAATTGAATACCATGAAAATAAATTTATTAATGATATTTTGTATCATTGGGCAGTATACATACGACATGCACAAGTATTAGAAGCGAATATAAAAAATCTCACAAAAATGGGCGTGAGATGAAGAAACCCTTACCTTAAGTTTGAATGTGTTATGGTCTTGAAAATTAGGTCCTAGAATATGTAATTAGACTTATTAATAACTTATTTAAAAACCTATTAGACATGTATTTAGTTTATCATAATTATTTTTAGTTAATTTAATCCGTTATTGATAAGTTTTTATATTGAATTTCGTCGTTCCGGAGTGTTTTCTTTATTTTCATAATTGGTTAACTTTTTCTTAAGTAATGGAGTTCATGTGGAATGGATGTAAATATACAAAATTAAACTTACAAATTATTTCTGAACCTCCAGAATTTTTAAAGGTCATTTCTATAATTTGGTTACATGGAAATAGGATGAATCATTAGATGAAATATTAATGACATTCAATTAGATTATTTTACCAGTATTTGGATTATTAGGAACTAGTTTGGTCATACGATTTAATAATATGTACGTATACTGATTTCTGAATATTAATTAGGTTATAATACATATTTTATAGTTTGGTTAAACCATAAAAATGGTTTTATGACCAGTAATGAAGTAGAAATTTAATAACAAAAATTCGTCATCCACAAAGGTTATAAATTCGAACCTCATGGACGTTGATTTCGTTTATAAAATAAAAGAGAGAGAGAGAGAGTAAGGATATGGATGATGGTTCTTCCAATAACATGATATAATTATAGTATATAGATGATACTAGATCTATCGTGGTCATTTGGGTAGAGGAGGTGAGGAGAGTATAACAAAAGAAGATAAATTATAATGAAACTAAATGAGAAACAAAAGGTTCTTTACCTCTTGAAATAACCTCTTTGAGAATATCCTTATGGTCAGGGATTTGGGTCTTTTGGAAATACCCAGAGCTTCTTGGATGTGGGTAGTGACTAAGGAAGGGTATTTGGGTAGAAATTTTACGAGCCTCAAGTCTTAGAGGAGGGAAGAGAAGAGTGGGTGTGGGGGGTTATAGTGGAGGAGGGGAGGGTTTTCATAATTTTTTATTCATTAGTTTATTAATTTCCCCCAAGACCAGAAATAGTGATGATCCCAGGACCAATAATCATAATAAATGCATGTTAGTTTGAACTAAGTGGGATTAAATCACTAATGTTGTCATAAATCGTGTATTTAACCGATAATTTTTGTATATTGTATTTTACTATATTTCACTATTCAAAAAAAATTGAGTATTTCAGAAAAATACCAAAAATTCACCCGAACCATTTTGTAAATGTATCATAAAAAAATGAAGTCCATTTTTCCAAAATAATTTTCTAAATATGATTTATTTAATATTTAATTAAAATCATAATTTATTCTAAAAAACAGTTTTAAAACATTTATTTACTTATACCAAAACATTGGTATATCATACTTCCTCTTGAATATTATTTATATATTATCATAGTTAAGGTTACTATTCATTAGGGTATATCACTATTCATAAGGTTATGTTACTATTCATATGGTTAGGTTACTATTCACCAAAAATTAAGTTTTTCTTATCAGACACCAAATAAATTATTGATCGCAACAGTGTATGTCGGATTTATGAAATTCAAATCACAAGGGTGGAAAATTATATTTATGTTACTAGGTTAAACAAAAGTAGTTTTTTGTAGAGACTCAGTGTTCCATGCATTCTATAATAAATCTATTTATAATTTCTTGGGTTGTTACATTATCCCCTCACAAAAATTTCATCCTTGAAATTTGAAATTGAACTTTGAAAGTTAATGGTTGATACTTGAAAATTACCTTGTGGGAAAACCAGATCAAGAATATAGATAAAATATTATATTAATAAGAGGAAAGGTAAAATCATCGGTTACTTCAAATCACCGTATTATAATTGGAAAAAATATTCATGGAAGAATAACAAAACCATCATGTAGCGACATTAAAATCTAGAATCCACACAATGATCAAATTAAACCTTTTCATAAATGGTTAAAAATTCCAAAATATAATGATTCAACACATTATAATGAAGGCCTATAAATTTCCAAGATGAACATATCATTAACCCTTAATCAACAAGAAGTGGCTCAAAAATTCACATTCTAAACATCTGAATAACTTCATCATGTATCTTCTTGAAATATGGTAATAACATGGATTACCAAAAAACTATATTGGAAACATGAATTCCTCTATATTCCTTAAGTAAGATACATGTTAATGAATATATTTTTTAAATCCAAATCTGATGAAAATTTCATCGATGATAGCATAATCCACTTCTCGACTAGTCAATAACCAATTATAAGGTAGTCATTACTTATCTGAATCAATCATATCTTCACCACTATCTCAACATTAGATATATATAAAGGGTTTTATTTCCCCCAATAATGTGTTTTCTAAAAATTTTAACTTTCTACTGAATCTATTTTCTTTTGTACCATTCACCATATGACCTCAAATCCTTAATGAAATAGTACTGCAGTGTAATCCTAATATATCTCATAATTCTTACAACTAGTACATTACTGAAAAAAATATTCAAATGACAATATTATTGACTAAGAATATTAATAATTCTACTTCATCTTATCCAAAATCATCATTTTGGGTATATTCCTTTGACGCTTGGGACATTGATTCGCATAGTGTCTCGTCTCCTTATAGTTGAATCATTGAATATAGGAAAATTATTTTGTTTTCTTGAAATTATGAGCATGGTGGCCTTTTTCCACAATTGAAGCAAAATCATTTTCCTCTCAATCATATACCAAGGTGTTCCCTTTCACAATTATCACATGTGTGAAAATACATCTTTCTCTTCTTCCCTTTATCCATGTTTTCCCTATAATACGTTTCTTCTTTTAGTTCCCTTCAAAGTTATAGGACTTAGAGAAATATTTATATTCATTTTAACACATGATATTATTTCCTCATATGATGAGTAAACATGGGAGACAATATTCCTTTGAAATTATTTCTTAAGACCATCAGATATATGATCTTTCTTACTCTTCACATCTCATGCATTAATGAAGTTCCCGTTTCTTCTCCTAGGCACTATTTATAATCAATTACATATTATATATTAGTTTGTAACATTATAGACTCTCCATAACTCTAAACATGGTATAGCACATAGCATAAATTTATGCATCGTAAATACTACCACTATATAATTTAGTTACTTTGGGGGCATAAATCCTTTATAATGGTGGGTAAAAAAATGTGAATTATCCTAATCATATCCCCCAGGAGTGTTAAATACAAGAGTGAAGAAAGGCACATTTTCATGTTCCAGGATACCTCAGGTCATGACTGAAACTCCTTGTCAAAGTTTTTCACTCCTAGGTACATTTGGGCCAGAGCCACCTCAACCTATTTGTATCCAGATAGAGATTTATTTTCTAGAATGATCCACATAATCTATTCTTTACCAATATTCTCATACATTTTTGTATGTTCTTCCTCAAATAGTACCATATGGATTTGTTCATTAATCAACATTTTTCTGATCTCTTTTCCATGTTTGATACAAAACTTCCTTTGACACCAACTTTAGGGACCCAAACCTAGTTTCCTGGAGCCGGCGCCTTATTACATTACATTATCATTATTAAAAGAAATTCATATCCTGAAGGAATGAATATTTTAGTATATTTTGAAACAATATACATAAATAATTTCAATATTACATCATGAAATGAAAAAATACACTAAGTTATTCTATTATAAAAATCCAAGACTCCAAGATTATGCATACAGGTAACTTGTAACTTATTTCATCATATCCTGGGAAAATGAAACATAAGAAAGGGGTGAGCTCAAATGCTCAGTAAGAGTAAGAAATATAGCAGAAGATAACAAAAACATAAACATTATGCATGTTGAATAAATGAATACACATTTCTTTACAAATAATAAACTTGAACACAATATGGGAGGAAATTAAGCTGAGTAAATATTTCCATAATATAACATAATCATGGGTATTCTACTAGTTGAATAACCACATGAACTTTTAATTACTATCATTATAATGAGGTAAGTGCATATGTTGGACATTCTAAAACATTTTTTCAAGTCCTTTTCCAAGAATTATAAAAATGTTTAAGGCCTCAGCCAAAACCATATATCAAATTGGGAAAGGCCTTGGCCAATTCCATGTCTATTTGTGTTATGAGACCTACTGATGCCTTGAGGGGATATAATGGGCCCCACCTGACACTTATTAAGTCTAATTCAATTCTTATATGAATGGGGTGAACATAAACAACATAAACATTCATATTTAAACTAAAATATGAAATGTAAATAACTTTCCCCAATCATTAAGCATAAACAATAACCATTCAGAGTAAATTGGTGAATGGTTTTATGATAGCACATTCATAGTAAAACTAATAATAAACCACTCAATTAAATATGGTAGATAATATCATATAAGATAAACCTCAATGATGTACAAGACTGAAAAAAGGACTTTGACATAGATGAAGATACTTTTAAATGAGATCATTGAAAATTCCTTGAGAAAATAGTCCTGAAACATTCCAGAGTGTCACATACCACCTTGAAACATTAAAATCATAATTCCTTATAATATTATGAGAATAATGATACCCTTTATATGATATACCAATGTGAAATAAATACACTACAAGTAAGAAGTAAGTGGTGAACAAGTAATATATCTCATAAAATATAAAGTGAAATGAGAAAAATCCTTTTTACTTTTGAAAGAATAGGTCTTTTGGAAAATTCTTTGTATTTGCCCTGAAATCAGTTTATAAACATATATATCTCAGAAAATAAATCAATAGGACATTAAAATTATATTTTAGTCAAAAATGATGTCTCACTGAAGTGAAATCAGGTAAAAAGAGTTCTTAAGATTCTTTAGATCTAAAAAATTTAGAGCAATTTATGGAAAGTGTTAAAAAGAATTTTAAAGCGTAAAGGAATGTTTGTTCTCTTAAATCCTGAAACGATCCAAGATAAATTTTCAGGATAAAATGATTATTTTTATAAAAATAATTTTTGATTAAAATAGTTTCTGGTTTACACTTGAAAATGTGTAAGAATTTGAAAATTTCCCTTGAATCGGGTTTCTTTATCGAGATAAAAATTTTGATTGATCTTTTTAAATCATGTAAATCCCCATAAAATAAAAGAATTATTCTGGATGGTAAACATATATAGGAAATAAAAACATAATTTATGTGGTGTACATAAGAATAAATAAGAATTTATTTTAGGTAATTAAATAAGAAGAGTAACCCAAATGAAAATGGAGGGGTGGTTAGAAATCCCTTACCACTTTGTAATCAGTCGATTCGTATGCCCCAAAATTAATAATATTAAAATGATACATTAAATACCATGAAAATAAATATATTCATGATATGATACATTAATGTGTATTATACATACACCATACACATGTTTTAGTAGAGAATATGGAAAATCTTACAAAAATGGGAGTGAGATGAAGAAACCCTTACCTTAAGTCTGAATGTGTTCCTCTCTTGAACTTAAGGTCATGGAATATGAAATTATACTTATTAATAACTTATATTAGAACCTATTTTACATGTATTTAGTATATCATATTTTTTTTCTTTATTTATTCCCTTATTTATAAGTTATTATATTGAATTTCTTCATTCTGAAGTGTTCGTTTTCTTTATAGTCATAATTGGTTCACTTGTTCTTAAGTAATGAAGATCATGTGGAATGGATTTAATTATCCAGAATTAAAATTAAATATTATTTATGGACCTCTATAAGTGTTAATGGTGATTTATATCATTTTTTTACATGGGAAATTGATGAATCATTAGATGAAATATTAACAACATTCACTTAGATTATTTTAGTGGTATTTTGATTATTAAGAATTAGTTTGGTCATACGATATAAATATATGTATCTATACTAGTTCCTACATATTAATTAGGTTATAATACATATATTATAGTCTAGTTAGACCATAAGTATGGTTTTATGACCAGTAATGAAGGATAAATTGAAAAACAAAATTGTTTCGTCTATGAAGGATATAAATTGGAACCTAATGGACGTTGATTTCGTTTATAAAATAAAAGAGAGAGAGAGTAAGGATATTTATGATGGTTCTCAAATTTACATGATATAATTCCAGTATATGTATCATATTGTATCTATCATGGTCATTTAGATATAGGAGGTGGGGAGAGTATAACAAAAAATGATAAATTGAAATGAAACTAAATGAAAAAGAAAGGTGTTTTACCTCTTGAAATAACCTCTTTGAGAATCTCATTAAGGGAAGGGATTTGGGTATTTTTGAAAGACCTAGAGATTCTTATATGTGGGGAGTGACTAAGGAAGGGTATTTGGTCATAAATTTGAAGAGCTTAAAGGCTTAGAGGATTGAAGAGAAGAGGGAGTGAGGGGGGTTTATAGTGGAGGAGGGGAGGGTTTTCATAATTTTTTAATCATTAGTTTATCAATTTCCCTAAACACCAGAAATAGTGATTATTAAATGACCAAGAATAGTAATAAATGCATGTTAGTTCAAACCAAGTTGTATTACATCACTTATGATGTCATAAATAGTGTATTTAACTGATAATTTGTATATACGGTACTTTATCATATTTCACTATTGATCAAAAATTCGAGTCCTTTAGAAAAATACCAAAAATATATCCTAACCATTTTTTATGTTTAGAATCAAATAATTAAGTCCATTTTTCAAAAATAATTTTCTAAATATGATTAATTTAATATTTAATTAAAATAATAATTTATTCTAAAAAATTGTTTTCAAACATTTATTTACTTATTCCAAAACATAGGTATATCATACTTCCTTTTGAATATTATTTATATACTATCATAGGTAATGTTAATATTCATTAGGGTATCTCACTATTCATAAGGGTATGTTATTATTCATAAGGGTAGGTTACTATTCACCAAAAATTATGTTTTTCTTATCAGACTCCAAATAACTTACTGATCGCAAATGTGTATGTCAAATTTTGGAAATTCAAATCACACATGTGGAAAAATCGTATTTATGTGATGAGGTTATAACAAAGTGGTGTTTTGTAGTGAGTTAGTGTTTCATGCATTCTATAATAAATCTATTTGTAAATTCTTGGGGTGTTACATATATAATGTTAATAATGATATAAATATCATATATATTCTTTATATGCATATTTATAACTATCTATAAAATTTATAGGGATAAAAATTAATTACACTATTCATCGAGATGATAGTCCATATGTATGCATGAACACTATTTTCATTTATTTAATGAAATCATAGAGAGAAAGATAAATAATATTTTATCATTAATAAATCATTATTATATACTAAATATTATATTTCTTTATTAAATCCATCATTATTTTTATAAATACGAGGTGGTGATAGAAAATGGATCATATCGTTACGTGGTGGTGGTAGTCCACACATATGCATAAGCAATACTTTCATTTCCCATTTGATAGAAAAGAGATGGGAAATGGTTGTAAAATATTTATAATAACATATAATTATATTTATGATAATATATTAAAAATTTTATGTTGGATAAAACCACTTCAGATAAGGTGTAAAAATAAATACACTTAAAAGAGCTCGGTTAAGAATTATACCTCTTCTTTCAGAGTCCGCTTGTAGCTTATAACATAATTTTAGAAATATTTATATTAAGAGAATAAAATAGGATATATAATAAATTTAAGGACTCTAATAAGCTAATAGGGTATGTATCTTCTAATCTAAAAGGATTAAAATTTAATAATAATGGTGGAGAGGAGGTTCCCATACATAAGTGAGGGTGGGGACACACATGGAATTACCTAAAAGTTTAAAATATAATTAATGTCTTTCTCAAGTATAATGATTAAAAAATGATAAATATTTGAAAATAATAAAATAGAGGGTTTAAATATCTTTACACAATAAGAATTATAAAATTTTATGTGTCAATATTACCATTATCTCTTATTTTAATCTCCCTAGTAAAATTATTTTAGCCTTAATCATGGTAACAAATTTTTATATTTTTAACAATTAATTTTGATAAAAAATGAAAGTGGTATAATTACCAAGTCTGGAAACATTTATTTCAAATAGGTAATTTATTTTTATAAATTCAACTACTATAAGGGGCATAAATTAATTTTAAAATTACTATGAAAAATAGAATGGAAATCTTTTTTTTGAAAAATGAATTTTTATGAATAAAACTTAATTTACTTCCATTAATTTCATAGTAAACATTATGAAATAAATTTTACAATATTTTATAGAATATATAATCTATAAATTTAATTAAAAACATTATTCAATAATGTTTTATTTAAATTATAATTATAAAAACATATTGCGCACATAAAACTGATTTCATGAATAATAACTCTTTTACCTATAAATGATTTTATTTTCATTCCTAACCTTTAGATAACTAATGTATGCATGTTAATTAATATATCACCAAAACATTAATTAAAATTTCTTTTTAATAGTGATCAATTACAAAAATATACCAATTATTAAAATACATTTCTTCAAAAAATGGGTATTTTAATTGTTAATTGATTTTATTAAAAAAATGATTATTTCTTGGGCATGAATCAAAACATCTGAATTTAGGAAAAAATTTATATTTATTTATTTATTTAGATTTAGTTAATCTAATTCAAATGGTTCAATCTAATGTTTAGGTTATAATGGTATATTTTATCATGAGTTCATTTAGACTTGGGGTTGCATGTAAAGAAAGCAATCTAATACTTTAAGTTTATTTAAAAGAAAATACATGTAAAATATTGGGTTGTTATAATCATACCTTTAATCAACATAATATCACCTCAAAATAAACTCAAAATTAATGGGGTGAAGGGCTTATCGGGGGGTGACTGACCCCTGCTTGTATGCGCAACAATGGTGGGAAGAGGGGGTTGCTCGTTGCTAAAATTCAACAGGGAAGAATTTTCATTCTTCTCCTTCTAAATACCATCGGAGACCGGGTGGTTTTTTATATAAAAGGATACATAATCCATAAAATCTTCTCTCGAGGCTCTCTTGATCCCTCAGTATTCCTTTTGAACTTCATACCATGTCTAAAACGCCACTTTTGGGATACTAAAAGCCTTATAATTCTATTCTGAATCTCAAATCAAAATTAGACCCATCCACCAAATGAAAATTTCAAATTTCACTTCAAATTAAAAAAAACTATAAAAAATTATATGTAACATCTTAAAATTTTAGTTTAAAATAATAATAAGACTCATATCTTTCGTATAACGCAACAAAGACCTTCAAGAAAATTTAGATATATTATAAAAATATTATTATTTAAATACTACTATTCTAAAAATTCATTGAAATTGTGGGTATGAATATGTGTAACCAAAATATTAAATATTTTTATAATGGTACTAATCAATAAAACTATATTGATTAATTATTAGAAAATAATCACTTAATTTTTAGTGAATTCATTTTATAGTACAAAAATGTATTTTCTTCAAAAATGATTTTCATTGCATTTTTTGAGTGGAAATTATAATTAATTTTTTCCACTTTTATAAATTCCATTTTATAAAATTTACATCATTTTTTAAATCATCACATCAAAATTAACTTAAGGGAAAAATTTTATATTTTTTGAAATGGTTGATTTTTAAATAAAAGTGAATAAAAATATTTTTTAAATACTCAAATTTTATTTCATTAAATCATGTGTTTTTAAAGAAAAAAATTATTCTGTATTTGGTTTTAATGTTATATATAATCCATTTTATTTATAATAATCTCATTAATTCAATATGAATCAGTAATATTTATGATTTTGATATAAATTGATTTTTATGCATAAAACACATTTCTCTAAAAAAAATTCTTTAAATCTTATGAATTTATATTAAAATTGATTTATACCACTTTAATAGAATTAATCTTGAAAAATTGATACCATATTTTCAATTGAGATATTCAAATTTTGTAAATTGGTCCCTTTTAATTTTTTCATTATTAACAGTAACCATGGAAAATATTTATCAACACGGTAAACGTAAATCAGGTAATTAAGGATAAAAATAGTGTGATATTTCTTTAAAAATATATCTAAAACTAGTATTATTTAAATTCTAGGTGATTATTTCAATCATACTCAAACAATATTCAAAATATAATAATTTGATGTCATTCTTCTTTGATAATGGATTTAATATTATTTTATGTATAGAATAAATAAAAAATGTAACACTCTTTTTTTAATATATATAATATTTTTTTATAAGGAAAATAAGGTTATGTATGGTGTTAACTAGTTATTTTAAATTTGGAAAAAAAATTAACTTGGTAATTTTTTTTAAATTTTTAGTGATTGAATAATTTCCTTAAATTCTTATGCAACGCAAACACACTACTTGTTCAAGAAATAGAAATACACAATAAATTATAAAAAATGATTAAATTAAATATAATGTAGAAGACATATTGTGTTATAAAAAATTTATATATAAATATAACATATTAGTTGTGTGTTAAAAGTATATATTCAAATTTTTTTCAATCTTTTTGTTTTTAAAATTAAACAATTTAAATTGTTCCAAAGATGAATTTACTGGTATATTATGTTAAATAATATTTTATTAAATGGATTACAATTCTAAAAAATCATATATTCATCCAATTTAATGGTATATGATCTAATATATCAAAAAATTCCATTTATGAGTCACTTTTCCTTTAATAGTAATATTCATGACCTTTCAAGACGAAAGTACTTGGATATCGTCATAATCATAAAAATAATTAATTGAGATTAAAAAAATGAGATAAGGGTTAAAACATCACCTAAAATTTCCTAAATAATAATATATGAGATTATTTAGACGTATCCTCGTCCTATATTTTAAATATATCAATTTGGGGCCACTTAAACCTGAAAATTAATTTATATTAATTTAATGCTTTAGGAAATTACTAGGGTTCCCCTCCCCTCACTTATAAAAGGACACCTCCTCTCCTAACATTTCCAAAAAAAATTGAGTACTTTGTGTAGCACATTGAGATTTTATAATATATTTCTCTTTAAATAAATTAGTTTCTTTGATAGCTTGAGTTACACGCAACATCGAGTTTAAATGAACTGTGATATTGTATATTATTATAACATAGCCATTATGTTAAGGGATATGAATATAAATAACCAAATAATTAAAATTATATGGTTTAAACTTGTATAATATAAATTAATTAGTTATCAATTGATTATAAATAACAATAAAAATCATATAAAAGTAAAATAAATATTTTGTAAAAAACTATTTTTGTGGATGCATTGGGTTTTTTCTTAAAAAATTAAATTAATCTCTATTTTTGAATTATTTTAATGAAATTTATATATTATATATTAAATAAAAATTTTAACAGTCATCAAACATTATTTAGTCTTATGCTTAAAGAGTGTGTTTTTCTAAAAAGTGGTTTCACTGCGTTTTGCACACTTATGTTTAAAATTAATTTTTTCCACTATTAGAAAATTATATGAAAATTTTAACTTTATTTTTAAAATCAACGTTTATAAATTATCTTGGAGTGAATTTTGGAAAATTTTCTAAAAGGGTAAGTTTTTCGATAAATGGTGAAAAATACTGGTTCTTATTTAAAATTGCTTTTTTTAAATAATTTACAAAGCTACATTTTGTTTTAAATTTTCATTAAATGTAAAATTATTTAAATTATAGTTTAATTAAAATAATTTATTTCATTTTAATCAATTCTATTTTAATATTTAATATAAAAACTTTTTATACTTAAGGAAACTTTTCCTTCGAACAAACATTTTGTCAACGCATTTGCAGGTTTAATTTTAAATTACATTTTTTCACTTTTATGAATTAAATTTGGTAAAATGGATTATACATTTTGAATAATCATAATTAATATCATTTAGTAAGTTCAATTTAATTTTCCTTCATAATTAATAATAAAAATAGTAAAAATTTATTTCCTCAGTTAAGGTTTAAATGGTTTTAACGGGGGTTAAACCAAAAGATAAGGGTAATATTTCCAATTAAACTTATGAGAATCCCATTTTATAGAAATATGTTTACCTTATCATATCAACCAATTGAATATAAAGTCATTTTATAGAATATTTCTTGGAAATGACTTTATCATATTTTATTCTTTTGGGAAATTTCCAAGTGCTTTCCAAGAAGGTTTCCTTAACCACTTATAAAAGACCATCTCCTACCCTCCTTAATTTAAAACTATTAATCAATTTATATTGTCCAAAACCTAAAACAATATCTCCTTAACGAAAATATCTATGTTCTTGAGCTACTACTCTTCCCAAAAGGCTACCTTTTTGTCTCTATTAAGATATCCAAATGAAGCATTTCTAAGCGAATGTAATTGTCTTCACTAAGTTCTTTCTTTTTACTTGTTCTATTACCACCTTCATTAATGAATTTATAATTTGAATACAATAAAAACATTATATAGCATATAATTATATTTTATTATTTTTATATCATAACCTATTTCTATAACCTCTTCCATCAAATGGGAAACAAAATTGTCGATCGTGTGTACGGCGGACTACTGCCTCACGAACCATTGTGATTTATTTTCCATCACCACATTTCATGGATGGATATAACGATAGATTTAATGCATATATATTATATATATTACATAATTATACTTTTTAAAAGTTTAATTATTATTTATATCTCTTTTTTTCAATCTATCAAAAATCAAAAAGATCGTCCATTCATACTTACGACCTACCCTCTCCATGAACAATGTAACTCATTTTTATATATGTAAATTTTATAGAATATTATAAATACTTATATAATGAATATATATGATATTTATATCATGTTTAACATTTTATATATTATGGAAACATTATGAAAGTACAAGTATTGAAACTATCAAACCAAAACATACCTGAAAAATGAATCAATTATTACCTGAAATAGTTATTTTAAAAAAGAATTGCTAATAAATGGGTGATAAAATATTAAAAGGGTAACATTCAATAACATTTAACCATATTATTAATTTTAATAAATTTTAATTTAATTTTTTTATAAATTTAAGATAAAATTTAATTCGTTTCTAAAATCAATTTCAAAATTGAGCTTAAATACTCAAGTTATTAAAATATTACCTTAATTTTTACAAGAAATTGTGTTTTATTTTATTAATGAAAATATAATAAATTTTTAGCAAATGTTAGAATTAAAAAAATATAAAATATTATTTATAAATAATAAATAATAACCTCTTTTAAAAATTATTTCCTAAATTATGATCTTTTACTAATGGATGTATAATTAAAATTATTATTTGAAAGAAACTTTATATGAAGATTTATAGTGTAGTGTTTTTATACTATTTATATCAAAAAATATAAATTCTATTTTAATGTAAATTTATTTATTTTTTAAAATGACTACATTTTTTGTCAGATGTATTTATTTTATTTCTAAACTTACTTTGTATAAAAAAATATCAGTGTTTATCAATTATTTAAAAGTATATTTATTAATAGTTTTCAAAATCTTATTTATTATTTTTTTAATGTCTTTATTTTTGAATATATTATTATCTTTCAGAAAATAAAATATATTTATATATAAGTATAATGAAAAATATTAATATTAAATTTAAAATTTAAAAAAATGTTCTTTTCCGTTTTCCTTTATACAAAATATTTATCACTCTTTAGTGATAGTACATAAATATTTAACAAAAATGGTGTTAATATTTTTTTTTTAAATGTAATAAATAATATGAAAATTATAAACATAATTACAATAAGAATTTAATTGTTATAAATTAATAAATATATATATATATTGTTAAAATAGTATAGAATTATATTTCATCAAATTAAATAATTTTAACATAGGCTTAGTGTAAAATAAATTTACAACTATGCCTACTAGAGACCCACCACAACCAGATATCTGGGACCAGTGGTCAAACATGTGGGAGGAAGGTCACCCTTCAGATGATCATGACATGGGTGTTGTGTGCCTATTTAACAGGCATAGGAATAGATCCCTAATGGTACGTAGTGCACCCTGAGGAATGCAAGGTGACTGGAGGGATTGCTCATCCCCATGTAGGAGAGTGAAAGTGTGTCCAAGTACCAAATTCGGTGCCTCATCTTAAGAATTAATCATTAGTGGTAGATATTTATTCAAGGGATAAACTGAGCAAAAAACTGATGTGGGATCGCCTCATGTGGGTACTATTCACCCGCTTAATAATGCCCATTCATATCATAGTCGTCTGATCGAATAAATATCAATCATATGATATCTTCACACATCATCTTCCTCATAGCCAAAACACTATTGTCCCTTCTCCTTCCACTACACACTATTTCTTCCGTCATCACTTTCATTCATTAATGTCGACCTCGTTGTCTTTTTATTCTCCTTACAGTGCAAGTAATCTTCAGTGTGGATGACCTAAAAATATTCCATTTAGAAACTCCTACCTTTACTATTTTATCCTAGTTTTGGAAAAACCATAGCCTTGGTCTATTAAAAAAATGATTTTTAGGTCTTCGGTCAGTGTGTACAGTAAAGGGGGGCCTTTCTTTATTGGGGAAGCTTGTTGAGGCTAAAAAATAAACATAAATTTCTATATATATATATATAATGATCAAATTTAAATTATGGTTTTTTTCAACTGTGATGAAATATATATATGTATAACAAAAAATAAAAATAAAGTAGCTTCTAATATAAATCTCACCTTTCTTCTCAATCCATGAGATTAAACATCATGAAGTTTTGAGCCACATAAGCTTCAATTCATGGTTGAAAAATGAGTATATTTATTTTGAAAATTCCCTAAGAAAAAATATATGAACTTCTATATATACTTATATACTTAGAGTTTATCTTCACTTGTTATAAAAAATCTTAACAAATTTCTCTCCTTATTCATTATTTTATACCTTTATTTACAAGCATGAACAGTAGACTTGTCCAACTCATTTAGATTCCTATTCAGAAAGGGGTAATTTTTTTATTCCAAAATATCTATAGAAATATTTAAAAAATATTATTTCATTTAAGGAAAATTCTAATTTCAAAATTTTTTTAAACTATTTTTATTTTCATCAAATATAATATTTTAGGTAATGGATTAATGATTTCAAACTTATATTTTGAAATAAAAAATTGTATTTATACCAGGGTTTAATTATTTCAAAAAAATTATTTATGTACGGGTGAATTTTTTTAAATATTTTGATTTATCGTTTTCCAAAACCACTTTTAAGCAAGGGATTATTTTTTATAGCTATGTATCAATGCCTATATTTCAAAAACTATTATTTTATGTAAGGGAAAATATATATTCAATAATATATATTTAAATTTCAAAACCCTTTCAATAAAGGATTTATATTTTCATGTTTTTATTTTTTAATGGAAATTTATTATATTCAAATACCTAATTTTCAAAAAAAAATATTTTATTAAGAAATTATATATTCAATGTTAAATTCAATTTACAAAGAGTATTTTATGATTTCAAAAAAAAATTATCAAGATTTTGTATTTTTTTTTCCCAAATTCTATGTTATAATGTAAATGATTTTCTAAAAATTCTACTAAAAACCTAATTTTGGTAAATATAATTTTATTCAATTTCTAAAACCTTTTCAAAATAAATTATTTCAATAATATCATTTATAATTATGATATTGGGTTTTAAAATTATCATTGGATTTTATAGTTATAATTTTATGCTTAAAATATTATTTAAAATTTATGAATGTCATATATAATCATAGTATTGTCAATACACTACATTTATTCATGAAATTTCATGAATTTTTGTATAAGAATATATTTAAGAACAATTAGAACTTTATAAGAATTATTTTCAAAGTATTGTTGGTAAATTATGTATTTTTCCAAATTTTTGTGAAAGAATAGTGTTTTCCTAAAGATAATTTTTGAAAAAAAGTGTATGTTATTTAAAATTAATTTCCAATAAAAAAATAATTTATATATTTTTTAAATGATATTTTAGTAGAATTAAATGAGAACAGAAGACTATGTAAAAAATATATTTTATAAAATTTTTCACTTGGGTATCGAATGTAATGATGAGGAATGGAAAGTAAACTCACAACATCAGGGGGATATTATCCTAAAGGTGACATTTCTATTGGCTTCATGGTTCTCTTAAAGTTTGTTGAGAAACATTATATTCTATAAGAAAAATTATTATTTTGAAAAAAAAAATTAAAGAAATTGATGAGAAATCCAAGTATTTTCAAAGGATATTAAATTTTAAAATTAAAAGGTTTTTCAAAATGATATGTATTTTAAAAGTATTTGAACAGTATTTATTCTTGAAAGTTTTTGAAAATACTATATTCAAATTTTGGAAAAAAATTATCAAATTTTTTATATTGGACATAAAATAAAATGTTTTCAAAAGAGTTTTTGAAGGGTATTTTTATGAGGGTTTCCAATGGTTTATAAACCATTTCTGGGAAATTCTATGGTCACCTTATATTTTAAAATGATTTTCTTAGACTTAGTTGAAGTTCCAAAGGTATTTGGTTTCATTTATGGAGTGAGCGTTAGTGAATAAAAATATTTATTTTATTTATAAATTATGTAAACTCTGATATAATGTAATGATATTTTTCTTAATCGTCCAAAACCAAGACTAAAAAGATCCCTAAATATGTAAAACACTATATTTATTTCATCTACTTTATATCAGTCAAAAAAATATAGTATTTTTATTACCGGATTCGAATCCTTGGGTCTCGATTGTTATAATTGGTACCATAATGATGGTTTAGATGAATTTAGATACTATGTGTTTTTATTTGAGGATAAGTTAAGAGCTAGAGGTTTTGTTTTTAGGTTCTTAGTAATTATGTAACACCAGAGTATAAAATTTGAACAACCTAGTTTTCATAATTCCGAAAATAGAAATTCAGAATTTTGTATGATGAAATAATTGTGAGGGTGAAATTTCAATGTAACATAATATAAATTTTACACATAGTCTTCCTTTAAATAAATTTTAATTTAATTGTTTATTTTATAAACCTATCATAAAATGAAATAATTTTCTATAATCAATTTAAAATTTGAGTTGAAATACTAAAAATATAAAAATATTTCCTTTATTTTTCCAAAAAAAAGGAATTTTATTTTAATAATTAAAATATAATAATGTTTTATAAAAATGAAAGAATTAAACAAAAATACATTATTTTTTATAAATAAATGTTAAAAATATCTTTTGAAAAATTATTTCATAAATTATGATCATTTATTAAAAAGATTATAATTGAAATGATTATTTGAAAGTACCTTTATATGAAAATTTATTGTGTTGTGTTTCAATACTATTTTATTGAAAATTATAAATTCAATATTAATTAAAATATATTTATTTTTTAAAATGAATACAGTTTTGGTTAGATGTATCTAATATTATTTTTTTCAAATAAATTTTTATAAAAAATTAAAAGTGTTTATTATTTATTTAAAATTATGTTTTTAATAGTTTTCAAAATCTTATTTTTTTAAGTTGGTGGTTTTGAATATATTATTATATTTCAGAAAATATGATATATTTATATATAGGTTTATTAAAAAAACATATCAATTTGAAATTTTCAATTTAATAAAATTTCATTTCATTTTTCTTGTATACATAATATTTATCACCCTTTGGAGATGATAATTAAAAAATTAACAAAATTGGTGTTAATATATTTTTAAAAAAAATCCAATAAATAATATGATAAAGATAAACTAAATTATAAAATGATTGTAGCTATAAGAAATTAATATATAAAAAATATTAAAATAGTATATAATTTTACTTATTCAAGTTAAATTATTTTATACACACTCATATAAAAATTTTCCAATAATGCCAATAAGGGACCCACCTTAACCACATATGTGGGACCAGTAGTCAACCACATGGGATGAAAGTCAACCTAGGGAGCATAGTGGCATGGGTGGTGAGAACCTTCTTAATATGCATGGGCATAATGCCTATATGGTGTGTGGTGCGCCCAAAGGTAAACAAGGGGTTAGGTCAGTTGGCCTATCCCCATATAAGTTTGTGAAAGTGTATTCAAGTGTTGACCTCAATGCCTCGACTTGAGCATTAAGAAAAAATAGTTGATATTTATTCAAGTGCTCAATTGAGTGAAAAATAAATGTGGGATCGCCTCACATGGGTACTTTTCACCCACGTAAAAATTCTTTTTTTACTATAACCATACGATTAGATAAATTTTGGTCATTCGATATATTCACGCATCATATCCCTCATAGATTAAACACCACTGTTCCGTCTACTTCTTCCACATGTTGGGTTTTCTACTATTTCCTTCAACCACTGATGATAACCTCGTTGTCTTCTTCTTATCCTTATAACGTAAGGAATTTCAAATGTGGATGGCCTATAAAAAGTTCATCTATAAACCCCTACCTCCACTATGGTATCCACTTAGAAACAAAAAAATATACTCATACTATTAACCAAAAATGATCGGTAGGTATTTGGCCATAATGTTCAACAATGGTAGACCTTTAATTCTTAAGGAAACTTGTTGAGGCTAAAAAAAAGTCTATATATATATATATATGATAAAATTTATATTTTAGTTATTTTTCTTCTAATAATATATATAAATATAACTGAAAATCCAGATAATGTTATTTCCATTATAAATCCCATATTTCTCTGCAAGCTAGGAACTCAAACTGTCACGACCCGTCCTCGGGGCCCGTGTCGTGACTACCCCAAGCCCACCTTCCATAGGCCAGGGGCTGGTGACTAGCACCAAAGGCGTAAATCCCGATAACTGGGAAGGAATTGCCTTTATAAAAGTAAACAAAACACCACAGAGTACAAGTGGAAGTAATACACTAAGTACAAAAGAAGTGCTGAAAAGTAAATGGGCCAGAATACAAACCCAACCGAAAGTACAGCTACAACTGAACGAAAGTACAAGAGAAAAGACAAACAGCTGGAAGAATAGAAGCAGCTCCTAGGTCATCCACCTCGGATCCTACTTGAAGGGTAGGTACAGATAGTGCAGCTCCTGGATCGTCCACCATGGATCCTACCTGAAGGGTAGGTACAAATAGCCTCCACAACGCACTTGACCGTTAACCTCCTCTGAGTATCATCTCGTCGTGAAGTCCACCTTCGGATATTGACTAGTCGTGAGGTCCAACTCCGGGTACCGTCCAGCCCTCGAACACTCGGCCTCTGTCAGCGCTGCCCGTCGTCTGCAACCAACACAACGAGGTGCGGGCATAGCCTGTGAAGGGTAGAGTATAACGATAATCAATAGGGACCCCGAGACCCTCAAGGTCTCACTAAATCCAACAAGGATAACCACAAAGAAGGATCTCAACAGATAACCCTTACTTAGGTATAGGCCCATACTTATACCTATGTTATCAAGTAACTCATCTCAATCATGAAGAAACACAATGGTTATGAAATAAACGGATAACCACCACCCAGGTATATGCCCATACATATACCTAAGTTATCAAGTTACCCATCTCAATCATGAGGTAAACACAAAGGTCATAGACTCACCTCAAACCAGGATTTTCATTATCGAAACTGTAACTGCTAAAGAGCCCCATCTCTGTCCAGTACAGTGATCCTGTCACGACTCCGAGTTACTTCTCACTAACCTTATACTGCTGAGGTACTCCTCCTGTCGAGTACCGCGGGTCTGTCACCTCACACAGTAGTGCTCCTCTGTCATGGGTCTTCCACCTCACACAGTAGTGCTCCCCCTCATAGCCTACATAGTTACTCCTCCTGTCGAGTACCGAGGGTCTTCTATCTGCTATTAGGCACTCTGTCTGCCCTGGGTCTGCACCCAAACACAGTAGTGCTCCGTACACTGGGCTAGTCAACTCACTCCAAGTCGATTCGGTCAAGCAGTCGCTAGGTCTCATCCGGCTACACGGTTTCCGTACTCCGTATGCTCGTCTCTGGGAGGGTATACTCCAGGAGCTATAGTTCAATACTCCAAGTATCACAAAGTCCCACAAAGACTTATCTCAAGGACCGCCTCTTCATAGGAGTATCAATGCAACAGACGGCGCGTCAATCGGACGCCCGGTCTGTGAGTTATTGGCCTTTTCATCCCAGGGGCCCGGTTGGTTTTGTGTAGGAACCAACCTGAACGTATCTCAACTGTAACCCAAACTCTCATAGGGTATACTCATTGGGACTGTTTCTCAACATGATCATAAACGTCGCTGACGGTTCGTCAAACGGACGTCCGGTCTGAAAGTTATCGGTTTTTCCGTTCCAGGGGCCCGGTTGGTTTTTAAGTCAAAACCAACCCGACCGCACTCCAACTGCATAAAAACCTCGAGAGCAGTAAGCCAAAAGGTCTGTATCGCTAATAGTAATCCAACAAGGTCGACGGCACTTCAATCGTACGTCCGGAGCTCAAGTTATAAGTGTTTTTGCTCTGAGGGCCCGGTTTGTCACGAACCGAATCTGGTCACCGCCAAAACCGGCACCAAAACCAGCCTGTGACATGACCCTAAGGGCGTTCTCTATCCCCACGGGCTGGCACAAGTGCCCGGGTATCATTAATTTAGGTTTGGGAATGATTTACCCGAGTATGAAAGCATAAAACATTAAAAACAATCCATAATATAAATATGAAATTTTTGAGCCAAACAAGAGTTAAGTAAAAACCAGAACTGAGTACATTGGTTTAAAGATAATACAACTGGTCCAAATAAAAATAATTATAGCATCAAGACAGCCCCAAGGACTCCACACGACTAGGGGTCATCGCCCCCAAGCTATCTCCACAACTCCGCACCAAGGATGGGAACTAACACGATGAACCGCCATCACCCTTAGCCTTTCCTTTATCTAAATCAAACATAACCAAGTCTACTTACACCCAAGGGGTGTAAGTAGGGTGTGAGCCTAAGCCCAGTAGGATACCACCCAATGATTCCAAAGATTAAGAAATACAATGTGAAAAAGCAAGCAGTTTTCAAACGCAAGGAAAAGTAGTGTTAAAATTTCAAGAAATGAAACCTCTAATTGAAAATAGTTTTCAATCCAAAATTTTCAGAATATTAACACATTAAAATAGAAATGTTATATATTTTAATTTACTTCCAAACACACCCTATGACATGGGTAGATACTACAAATCCAATGAGCAACAACATTGGGAACACCCCTAGGCACTAGGTTGTCTTGGGCCCTATGTACCTCGTACCTCGGTGTAAAGTAACCGTAGAAAAATCATTTCTCGTGCACGAGCCACTAGTAGAGAACATAATCATAACCTAGTGGTCCCCAATAATAATCCACATAGTTTAGTTAGAGTTGTCATTATCCAAATGCTAAGTGAAACAGGGACAAAACCCATCCGGTCCACTAGCCGTACTAGTACAAATCCGCCCCACCTAGGTACCCGGGCTTCCCCTTTTGTGCTCAATCAATTCCAACATGCATCATAAATAAATTTTCATATAAAACACCATTACTGGTCAAACACAACCAATAAAGTAGATATCACATTTTATACCACTTAAAACATGCAACAAAACACTTAGATTTTTCATAAAACAATTCATCAAAATCTCGTAGTGTTTCGGACACAAAACTCCTTATAGACCTCACTTGCATACTATGTGCACATATTTAAGCTTCCAAAACATAAAGGGAATCCTACTAAATTTCATTGAAAACACAAAATCATTTTTAGGGCAACCCCATATGGTTCAAGAAACGACATCATTGCAAAGTCTCCATTTTTACACAACACAACTCTTAGAATTTCATGTGGTTCACAAACACCATTAAAACTAGATTTTTCAGTAACAAACACAAGGTACAATCATTAAAAACAGTATTTTTATCCCAATTATAGTTCAATAAAATCAACTAGTTACTTTTACGGTAGCCCCAATTAAACTAATAAAACATTTCTATGAAAAACCCCCAATTTCACATGAAATTGGCCTTTAGGATTCATTTTAAATACAAACACCACTAAAACTATATTTTTCAGAAATAATAAAATTTAATAAGCATGAAAATACCATAAAAACAGTATCCAAATCACAAATATTTCATACACAATTGAATCACCTACCAAAACCAAGGAAACCCTTGAATCCTTTGTGCGAAAACTCAAACGCACCACCGCCGCACCTCAAGGAAGGTAAACCAGACCTAAAACCAGAATTTCATACCATAAAACACAAGATAAAACCTTAATTTTTAAACCCTACTTCCTGTACATAATGAACCTCAATGATAATGGAAGAAACCCTAAGTAAATTGGATATAACCCTAAACAAATTGAAAGAAGAAAGGAGGAGAACAACATACTTAAACTATCTTGGAGAAATCGCCCCCCAAAATACCAGTAAATGATTTCAAAAATACTCAAACCATCAAGGGAGGTTCGAACAAGAATAGGTAGATCATTTAGGAATTTGAATGGGGGAAAAAGAGTAAGAATCGAAGGAGTTATGAATTAATCAAATTACCTTTATAAATCTGCCCGAAATTTAGGTTCTTTAGACTTTTCGACCTAAATCGCGATGCAAATGATATGAAAATAGGGTGGGAGGATATTGGACGCACTTCTGGGTTCAAGGGGCGTGTTTGGGGCTTGGAATCACCGAAACATCCTTAAAAATTAATAAGTTATTAATTAATCAAAATTTATTTTTAAAACTGGAATTGGGCTTTCGGGCAGACCCAATCCCTTAAATAAAACCCATATACACCTTAGTTATGGATTTCCAAAGGCTCTAAATTTTAATTTTGGTGTTAATATATCAGGGGAGGACATTTAGGAGTTGTAATGAGTGAAAAATATTAAAAAATTAATATGTTATAAAAGAAACAAAATTTATTTTTAAATCTAGAATTGGGCTCACGGTTTGGCCCAATTCATGAAAACTCACCTATTCTCCATAAAAACTTTGGAAACCCCCCCAAACAAAGCATTAATTGAAATTAAAAGAAAAATAAATTTAAAATAATCTATGTATGTGACAATTCTCCCCACCATGAAAACATTCCGCCCCAGAAAGTCACAGTTAGGCCAAATCAACAACCAAACTCAACTGAGAAACCAAGAGGTACTCTCTTTCCAGGTTTCTCCCCCAAAGGCCATAACACCTCCAGTGATCAATGAAGGAAGGAATACTCTCACATCCAAAACATACACCACTTTTCTGAAATTATTAAGCACATTCATGCTTTATCCCAAATGAAAACTTTTCAAACACAATCAGAACAATACTGAATCAATTTACACAAACGAACAACAACTTTGAACAAGGTTACACTTACCCTACTATAACTAAACCATTTGTCACTCTCCAATATCAATGTTTACCAAAGTAAGATGTAGGCAGTTAGATATCTCCAAACGATAATACCTACTTCCCATACAAAACCAAGGAAAAATATGAGTTACTCGTATGAAGAGACACAAATGGGCTCCCCACCATAAGAGACAACTTAATTTTTTTTTTCCGAGAAAAAATCAAGACACTAATAGGGGGAGACCCAAACAGACTCCCTAGTACAAGGGGTATACATAAATTAGAAATTTACAAAATAATATACATGATACCCACAGTGGGTCTTCCCACCACAAAAAAACAACCATCTTAATTGACCAGCATGGGCCGACATAGAAAGACCCATTTTTTTAAGATTTGGGAAGGGTGAAGGGTCAGTCTGCACGGTTTGGGAAACCGTGCACTAACTATGCTGATCATTCTTTCCACGTGGATTCCTAGCACACTGTCACTACTAATCGTGCAAAAAATGTGTGCTCAAACTTTCTAGCCAAATTTCCAACCATTCTCCGATGACTCAATGGAAACCAACGTGGGAGGGAAATACATTAGGCGATGACATGGGTACAAGGCCCTCTACCTATTTCCACCGAACGAGAACAACGGAAGGAAGATGATGAAACCATAGGTTTAAACACTTTCTATCTTTCACACTTAGGATATGAAATTGTACAAGGGTTTAAACAACACTGGTGTTTCCCCTGACTATGCGCCAGCTTCTCTCCAGGACCTATGGCTGGAGCTCAAAATATTAAAGCATCTTCGGCCACGTAGTTAGGCTGTTGAAACCCCTATGTGTAACTTCTTCTTTCGGTGCCACAAACAACTACGCTGCATACCCCGATGGGTTTATCAAGACATAACACACTCCATAACCCACATTACCAAAACCAGATATTTCATTGAAACAAGGGATCAAAATATGCACACACATCGCACCTTGTTGACATGAGTCATATCATTTAGTCATTTAACCCTTTATCATTTGGGGATGTTACAATAACCCCCCCTTTAGAGAACAATTCCCTCGTTCTGAGCCCTACATCTCAACCTAGGCAGTGCACCACACACTTAAGGCTGGGTTCCTGCTCTGATACCAAATGTGACAACCGGGTCCCGGTGACAGCACAACCACCCCGCCTTAACATGGTCGTCGGGTCCTGGCCAACTTGGTACCCTCGGTTGCCCCGCAGACACATGCGGCCCGCCCCAGGGTCCACCCACATGCCTGAACGGGTCATCTGACTAATGACAGTCCCCACAGGCCAACACTTGTCCTTTCCAGTGTGCTTTGTCCTCACTCACACACACCCTGAGAAACTTCCCAGAAGGTCCCCCATCCTGATCACTACTCCAGGCCAAGCACGCTTAACTTTGGAGTTCTAATCAGACAGGCTCCCGAAAAGGAAGGTGCGCCTTGTTTCTTTGGGTGAGAAGCAATAGAAGGGAAAGACACGTATAAACACCTTCCTCTAAGATAGAGGATTTGATGTTTTTCCCAAGGGAGACATAATCCCAACATAACATAGAACCTTAGAGGATTGTGTGACCTTCCCCTTTATGGTCAAAAGAGCACACAACATCAAAATGTGTCACCGAACATGACCCTTGCGATTGATAGAAAAAATACATGGAACGGAACCATATTCAAAGTTCCTAAACAACAGATAAGTCCAAAAAGTGGACACAATATCCTATCATGGCCGAAATCTCAAAATTGGTGGTTTAATAATAACTCTTTCTTCAAAGAAACTATAAAGAACTCAGAGGCCCTCTTAGACACCATCAAGACACTCATCCGTACTAACATCGAAAGAACACTCCCACCTTTGATGAATCAGGAAACTTAAGAAACTAAGGTCTCTTTCAACCTTCCACAAGCACTATCCCACTACAAGAGGATCCAAAAATCAGCGAAATGAATGGGTTTAGACTCAATAAAAAAAAGTTCGATAAAATATTCTTTATATTTATCAACTGGAGGATTTTCCAATGGCGAAACAAAACGGGTTGCACTTCAGTTGTGCATTAACCCTTAATGGGGCCGTACCTTATCCAATGAGAGAACCCAAGGACCCAACCAAGCTGGTCCATTGATCAAAACATGCCACAAACCAGATCCAAACACATGAAGGGAACCACCTTAAAGTCATCCCAAAAAAAATTCAAAAGAGACCACTAACCATCCCTGCAACACAGCTTACCGACCAAACACAAACCCAAAACACAGTTCAAACAAAAGGGGTTCTTGAACTCAAAACATCCCACAACATCAACATTTTCAAAAACCCATAATACAAACCATACCAAACTATTCATCAATACATCATGTTTTTCTTTAAAACCAATTCTTTGAAAAAAAACGGTTTAGCAGTAAGCGTATCCACCAATGATACCCCATGGGCCTCACACATGCATGTTTTTGTGCCACACCGGGCACCCTCCTCATATCCATCCCAGCACTCATCCAGTCATGCCATCAACCATCCATAATCCCATATAACCCCATGCATGTGGTCACTCATGGAAATACCAAAGGGTAAAACAAAACATCCTTCCACTTTTCAAAAACAAAATGGTCAACCAACCCAACCTTTTTCTCAAAACTGCTAACAATGAGATCAAAATCCCAATTCACATATTACAAAACATTTCATAAGGACACAACCATTTAGATAAGAATCCATAATTCAATAAAAACACATATTCATTCCTTTCACAATCATTTCAAAACATTTCAACCCATTTCAAAACACTTATAATTTCATAAAAAACACCATTTCATAAATCTCCATTTAATTAAGAACTCAACTCTTCTCATTTCAAGACAAGGTTCTAAAAGTTCATAATTTTTTTTTATTCAGTAGTCACCAAACCCAAAATCCATCTTCAACCCCCACACAAAAATTCTAGAACACTTAATTGAATCCAAAACACTTTTGAAAACAAACTTCAATACGGTTCCGGCTTTCAAAAGAGGTGTAAGCATACTATTTCCCATTTCAAAAAAATTCTAAAAATTCAGTTCCACCATTTCATAAATCAAAACATTCCATATTTATTTTAAAATCATTTCACAAAAACTTTACACTTCTTAAAACCAAGTCAGTTTAAATCCAAAGTTCCAATATTTCAAAACTAAAGAACACAAGACAATGCGGGAGGAAACTAGTTTCAGTGGGTAATTTGGAAATATGGTTGGCGGCCATATTCCAATCACTTCACTGTCACAGAGAGTGTTCTAGGGAATATCCCCAGCTCTACATGGCCTTCCAGGCCCTGTGAGCTTACTGAGACCATTAACCCAACTCTCTTTTCATTTTCCCTAATCATCATCAGACCAATAAAACCAAAAGACATAGATAAGTCCATACTTACCATGGTTACTTGAATCCCATCATGAGGTGTGGTGGCCAGGCACACTAACCATGACTGAAATTTCAAGTCCCAAAAAAAACCTAGCTCCAAACTATGTTGACTCTTCCCCAAATAACATGACCCAAGGAGAGAACCTCCTTTGATACCATTTTGTCACGAACTGAATCTGGTCACCGCCAAAACCGGCACCAAACCCAGCCTGTGACATGACCCGAAGGGCGTTCCCTATCCCCACGGGCTAGCATAAGTGCCCGGGTATCATTAATTTAGGTTTGGGAACGATTTAACCGACTATGAAAGCATAAAACATTAAAAACAATCCATAATATAAATCTGAAATTTTTGAGCAAAACAAGAGTTAAGTAAAAACCAGAACTGAGTACATTGGATTAAAGATAATACAAGTGGTCCAAATAAAAATAATTATAGCATCAAGACATCCCCAAGGACTCCACACGACTAGGGGTCATCGCCCCCAAGCTATCTCCACAACTCCGCACCAAGGATGGGAACTAACACGATGAACCGCCATCACCCTTAGCCTTTCCTTTACCTGAATCAAACATAACCAAGTCTACTTACACCCAAGGGGTGTAATTATGGTGTGAGCCTAAGACCAGTAGGATACCACCAAATGATTCCAAAGAGTAAGAAATACAATGTTAAAAAGAAAGTAGTTTTCAAACGCAAGGAAAAGTAGTGTTAAAATTTCAAGAAATGAAACCTCTAATTGAAAATAGTTTTCAATCCAAAATTTTCAGAATATTAACACATTAAAATAGAAATGTTAGATACATTAATTTACTTTCAAACACACCCTAATACATGGGTAGATACTACAAATCCAATGAGGAACAACATTGGGAACACCCCTAGGCACTAGGTTGTCTTGGGCCCTATGTACCTCGTACCTCGGTGTAAAGTAACCATAGAAAAATCATTTCTCGTGCACGAGCCACTAGTAGAGAACATACTCATAACCTAGTGGTCCCCAATAATCATCCACATAGTTTAGTTAGAGTTGTCGTTATCCAAATGCTAAGTGAAACAGGGACAAAACTCATCCGGTCCACTAGCCGTACTAGTACAAATCCGCCCCACCTAGGTACCCGGGCTTCCCCTTTTGTTCTCAATCAATTCCAGCATGCATCATAAATAAATTTTCATATAAAACACCATTAATGGTAAAAAACAACCAATACAGTATCTATCACATTTTATACCACTTAAAACATGCAACAAAACACTTAGATTTTTCATAAAACAATTCCTCAAAATCTCGTAGTGTTTCAGACACAAAACTCCTTATAGACCTCACTTGAATACTATGTGCACATATTTAAGCTTCAAAAGCATAAAGGGAATCCTACTAAATTCCAGTGTAAACAAAAAATCATTTTTAGGGCAACCCCATATGGTTCAAGAAACGACATCATTGCAAAGTCTCCATTTTTACACAACACAACTCTTAGAATTTCATGTGGTTCACAAACACCATTAAAACCAGATTTTTCAGTAACAAACACAAGGTACAATTATTAAAAACAGTATTTTTATCCCTATTATAGTTCAATAAAATCAACTAGTTGCTTTTAGGGTAGCCCCAATTAAACTAATAAAACATTTCTATGAAAAACCCCCAATTTCACATGAAATTGGCCTTTAGGATTCATTTTAAATACAAACACCACTAAAACTATATTTTTCAGAAATAATAAAATTTAATAAGCATGAAAATACCATAAAAACAGTAGCCAATTCACAAAGATTTCGTACACAATGGAATCACCTACCAAAACCAAGGAAACCCTTGAATCCTTTATGCGAAAACTCAAACGCACAACCGCCGCACCTCAAGGAAGGTAAACCAGACCTAAAACCAGAATTTCATACCATAAAACACAAGATAAAACCTTAATTTTTAAACCCTACTTCCTGTACATAAGTAACCTCAATGATAATGGAAGAAACCCTAAGTAAATTGGATGTAACCCTAAACAAATTGAAAGAAGAAAGGAGGAGAACAACATACTTAAAATATCTTGGAGAAATCGCCCCCCAAAATACCAGTAGCTGATTTCAAAAATACTCAAACCTTCAAGTTAGGTTTGAACAAGAATAGGTAGATCATTAAGGAATTTGAATGGGGGAAAAAGAGTAAGAATCGAAGGAGTTATGAATTAATCAAATTACCTTTATAAATCTGCCCGAAATTTGGGTTCTTCAAACCTTTCGACCTAACTTTCGATGAAAATGATATGAAAAGAGGCTGGGAGGATATTGGATGCGCTTCTGGGTTCAAGGGGCGTGTTTGGGGCTTGGAATCACTGAAAAATCCTTAAAACTTAATAAGTTATTAATTAATCAAAATTTATTTTTAAAACTGGAATTGGTCTTTCGGGCAGGCCCAATCCCTTAAATAAAACCCATATACACCTTGGTTATGGATTTTCAAAGGCTCCAAATTTTAATTTTGGTGTTAATATATCAAGGGAGGACATTTAGGAGTTGGAATGAGTGAAAAATATTAAAAAATGAATAAGTTATAAAAGAAACAAAATTTATTTTTAAATCTGGAATTGGGCTCACGGTTTGGCCCAATTCATGAAAACTCACCTATTCTCCATAAAAACGTTGGAAACCCCCCCCCAAACTAAGCATTAATTGAAATTAAAAGAAAAATAAATTTAAATTAAGCTATGTATGTGACACGGTTGGTTTCAGGTTCAAACCAACCCAGCCATACCCAATGTTCTTCGAATCCTTGAGTGTAATATACCAAAACGACCCTCTTGATCTAAGGATCGCATCGAAACTGATGGTGCATCGATCGGAGATCCGTATCCCAAGTTATGGGCATTTGAAAGAAAACTGCCTGAAAATAGGGGGTTCGGGCCCGGTCTGCCCCGGGTCGACCCGACCCGGGTCCATGTCTGGCCTACTAGGGTGTGGCCCGGCCCGGCCGGTTCGGCCCGGCCCGGCCTGGGCGGGCTTGACCCGGCCGGTGCGGCCCGGCCCAGCCTTGGCGGGCGCGGCCCGCATGCCCAGACAGCTCGGTGGGTGACGGCGTCGCGGGTCAAGGTTCCGTAAGCATCCTCGGCGTCACAGAGAGGTGAATCGTCAGCGTCGTGGTACAGAGCGTCGCGTCATCGATCTCTGAGGATTCGTCGTTCTTTGTCATCCTTCGTCGGAGGTCGACATTATTCACGTTCTTCAAGGAGGAAGAATGTTCTTCAAGACTTAGAGCTTTCCTCTTCCAAATCTTCTCGCACAACGAAACAACCTAATAAAATAAGGCTTTGCCTTATTTTATTTCTCATGCCAAACCATTTTAAATTCAAATTGAAATCATGAATTAATTATATTGAACAACTTAATCAATTAATTAATTAGAGATTTTACTTTTCATTTAAGGGGGGGGTTGCGGGCGACGTAGAAATTAAATGGGGGTTAAGGGGGGTAAAGGAATATGAAGGGGTGGGGTTCGTGTGGGCCCCACCTCACCTTTATCCAAACTTGGTTAGTTAGGAACTACTGGGTCCCACCCCAACTCCCTTACATAGGATAACCACTTAGATATAAATAAAATAAAATTGGTTTCATGAATTTTATTTTATTCAAAACTTAACCCATTATTTTAATAACAACACCCGAGAAAACGCAACTCCAGAAAAGGTGTTTCTAAGAAATTACTGGCGTTGTGGTTTCATCTGTGCCCTCAGATTTCGATTCCGAGCACCGATTCAAAAATTATGAAAACCCGCTCATTCGTTCACTGAATGTACCTGAGCTAAACTTCAGAAAATGATTCTGGGCACACCAGGCCTTGGAATCAGGTGCCATCAGAAACTGTGTACTCATAAAATTCCAAAGAAATTAAGAAAAAAAATTCCTTGAAATTTCTGGGTCTCTACATTACTCCCACCTCAGGGCTTTATGTCCTTGTAAAGCTATAACACAAACTAGGGAAACAAAAGTTGTACTGAGCACGCAACTGA
Organism: Viscum album; assembly: GCA_963277665.1. NCBI lineage: Eukaryota > Viridiplantae > Streptophyta > Magnoliopsida > Santalales > Viscaceae > Viscum > Viscum album. The sequence goes on from OY728146.1 coordinate 955,078,423, forward strand.
GCCTCCCACTCCCATGTGCTCACCTGGAGGTACTTATGCTGCCTGAGAAAGCGCACAAGAGGAATTGACCGTCCTCGTAGGACCCGCTCCGGTAAATCCTCAACCTCTACTGGAACACCGCAAAAGTCACCCCATCACCAACGTCCAGCTCCCCATGGTCGATGATATGCATCGGGTCAAGCACGTATCTCCCCCGTTGAGATACGTGGAAGTCATCGTGCACCTGGTGCAACTAATGTGGATGGGTCAAACGGTAAGCCACCTCGTCTACCATGCTGAGGACCTGAAAAGGTCCGCTGAACGTCGGAGATTACTTGCTGCCTTGGCCACATCTCCGTAAGCCTCATTGGGGTGAGACCCGTATAAGGACATGGTCGTCATCCTCAAACTCTAGAGGCTTCCTATCAGCTCTGTGCAGTCTCATCCGCCGTGATCCATAGGCGATCACTACCCACTCCTACATTAGGACACACCCGAGTTCGGTCCGTAATGTGTCGCAGTGAACTATGTAACCAACGCCCACAGGTTGGGCGCACCGGTCAACCCAGATCCTGAAAGCTCTGTTGGAAGTGGTGCCGCAACTCTGGAGAATTCTGGCACAAAGGTAAGTTTGGTCATCTCCTAAGTGATCGAATGCACCCTCTTATGCATGATTCCATCCTGTGCTGCCTGGCTTTTCCTTTTCACCGACCAAGGAAAATCCCATCCCAACGTTGTAGATAAACCACAACCTTTTTGCCTAATACAGTCAATCTGTGTATGAACTGTGGATCCAATCCATACTCAGACCAACATCGTAAGGCCTCGACGCTGCCACCAAGAGATTCCAACCGAAACTCTCGCCTCGTGGGTCAGATCACACTGTCGGCGTAAGTGTGATTATCGAGTCTCCTCCCAAAGGTATCCCCAGACGTGAGGGTCATGTCTACGGCTTACCAGAAACTCCAGGCCTGTGACATGATTCGTGGAAGGAAGGAATGATTCATATCAACATCTATTACTACGGAAGCTAATAGTGGACACAGACTGTCCCTTGAATCATTTTTAGAGCCATTGGGACACACTCCTTGACCGCATGCAGCTACTCTCTTCCCCTACCTTCCAGCTCCCTGAGCATGGAGGGGACAACAAAGGTGGGTGGTTGTAACATTTTGAAATGTACACCCCCTCATGCTGCTCTCCTAGCTCTGCCTCCACGTCTGCTGCTCTACAGATTTTTCTGTCCTTAACATTTCCTCTACTTGAAACATTTTACACGCCCAAGTCTCCGAGACTGGTGCCAGTTTCCTACTTTTCCACTGCTAACCTTCACTGACTGCATCCATTCAGCAAGAGAATTCTCAACCACAAAGGTTCTTTCTAGAACCCTAGCATAAGTATGAATGCATAGAGAAAAGTTTATGGCTCGGATGTCCTTAAATATACCACGCTTGGAAGTCCGATCCCTGAAGCACTAATCGCATCGTATTCATCGAGTACCTGGAATGTTTGGTACGCCTCGATGAATTCTCAGCTACCGACACGTCGTCCTGCCGAAGCTGTATAAGATCTAGAAAACTGTCAGCCACTCCCTCAAGATAGTCCTCAGCCGCCTGTGAGTCAGTTTCGCCTCAGAACTTGAGGGTATCTAATGTTGGAACACGTGTAAGGCAGTAAGCCTACATGTGTCACCTACCGGTATCGCTGGTTGTAACTGCTGACCAACATGTAGTGATGTATAGCTGACACACTACCCGAAGGAACTATCTCAGGAATCGGTCCACATACCGAAGCCTCATCACTATGCGGACCATCCTCATGGTCATTCACTGGAAAACACTAGTATACAAGTCTACCATCCACTCTACTGGTGTCTCAGCTAGGCGGAAAACTCTAGAAATCGCCTCCAGCCAGTGCTCTACTATCTAGGAATGTTCCTCGCCTCGTAACCTCGGAGGCCTCTACTGCTGGAACTCGTGCAATGCGCTCTGCCAGCGTGCACAGTTCGCTATTATGGTTGGTTGCATCTGCTTCCCAACAGGTGGTGGTGTTATTGGTACACCACCCGAGGGTGCCAATATAGTAAAAAGGGCCCCGCACCGGAGCCTCGTCGCTCGGTGGGCCGTCATCGTGTACTATCTTAGAACTCCAACTGACTGTCTGTGTGGAGACATCCTGAACAGATGCGACACGGTCAAACGATTTATACCTGGTGAGCTGACCTGGTTTGAGCTGACTTTAAAACATTTTGGATACACACACGCAATCAGTGCTTTCATGCACAAAGTCGGAAATCAGTAGTCAGGGTCCTGGTGTATGGATACGTCGGCCGTCACACCAACACTGGACTCTCTGAACTGAAGACCACACTTGGTACCCTCAACACTATTGCTTCACAGAAAGGGAATATCAGAGTTATAAGTTCTGCGGTAGAACCGACTCCATTGATACCAATTTTTCACGACCCGTCCTCGGGGCCCGTGTCGTGACTACCTCAAGCCCTCCTTCCATAGGCCAGGGGCTGGTGACTAGCACCAAAGGCGTAAATCCAGATAACTGGGAAGGCATTGCCTTTATAAAAGTAAACAAAACACCACAGAGTACAAGCGGAAGTAATACACTAAGTACAAAAAAAAGTGCTGAAAAGTAAATGGGCCAGAATACAAACCCAACCGAAAGTATATCTACAACTGAACAAAAGTAAAACAGAAAAAAAAAGCTGGAAGAATAGAAGCAGATCCAAGGTCGTCCACCTCGGATCCTACCTGAAGGGTAGGTATAGATAGCGCAGCTCCTAGATCATCCACCACGGATCCTACCTAAAGGGTAGGTACAGATAGCCACCACAACGCTATCTCCCATCAAACTCCTGTGAGTATCGTCTCATCGAGAAGTCCACCTTCGGATACTGACTCGTCGTGAGGTCCACCTCTGGGTACCGTCCATCCCTCGAACACTCGGCCTCTGTCAGCGATGCCCTTCGTCTGCAACCAACACAACGAGGTGCGGGCATAGCCCCTTCAGGAGTGAGTATAACGATACTCAGTAGGGACCCCGAGACCCTCAAGGTCTCACTAAATCCAACAAGGATAAACACAAAGAAGGATCTCAACAGATAACCCTAACTTAGGTATAAGCCTATACTTATACCTAAGTTATCAAGTAACCCATCTCAATCATTAGGAAACACAAAGGTTATGAAATCAACGGATAACCACCACCCAGGTATATGCCCATACATATACCTAAGTTATCAAGTGACCCATCTCAGTCATGAGGTAAACACAAAGGTCATAGAGTCAGCTCAAACCAGGATTTTCATTGTCGAAACCGTAACTACTGAAGAGCCCCGTCTCTAACGAGTATAGTGATCCTATCATGAATCCGAGGTAATACTCACTAACCTTAGACTATTGAGGTACTCCTCTTGTCGAGTACCGTGGGTCTACCACCTCACACAGTAGTGCTCCTCCGCCATGGGTCTGCCACCTCACACAGTAGTGCTCCCCCTCATAGCCTACAGAGGTACTCCTCCTGTCGAGTACCGCGGGTCGGCTGCCTGCTACCAGGCGCTCCGTCCGCCGTGGTTCTACACCCAAACGTAGTAGTGATCTGTCCACTGGGCTAGTCGACTCACTCTAATTCGAGTAGGTCAAGCAGTCGTCAGGTCTCAGTCGGCTCCACGGTCTCCGTACTCTGTACGTTCATCTCTGGGAGGGTCTGCTCCACGAACTATAGGTCGATACTCCAAGTATCACAAAGTCCCAAAAAGAAGTATCTCAAGGACCGCCTCGTCATAGGGGTCTCAACGCAACAGACGACACGTCAATCGGACGCCCGATCTGTGAGTTATTAGCCTTTTCGTCCCAAGGGCCCGGTTGGTTTCGTGTACGAACCAACCCGACCGCATCTCAACTGTACCCTGAAATCTCATAGGGTATACTCATAGGGACCATTTCTCAACGTGATCACCAACGCCATTGACGGTTCGTCAAACGGACGTCCGGTCTGAAATGTATAGGCTTTTCCGTTCTAGGGGCCCGGTTGGTTTTTATGACAAAAACATCCTGACCGCACTCCAACTGTGTCCAAACCTCGAGCGGAGTAAGCCAAAAGGTCTTTCTCACTAAGAGGAATCCAACAAGGTCGATGGCACGCCAATCAAACGTCCGGAGCTCAATTTATAAGCGTTTCCGCTCGGAGGGCCCGGTTGGTTTCAGGTTCGAACAAACCCAGTCGTACCCAAAGTTATCCGAAACCTTCAGTGTAATATACTGAATCGACCGTCTTGATAGAAGGATCTCATTGCAATAGACGGTACATCGATCGGAGGTCTGTATCCCATTTTATGGGCGTTTGAACGAAAACTGCTTGAAAATAGGGGGTTCGGGCCGGGTCCGGCCCGGCCCGAGAACCCCTGGGTCGGCCCGAACCAGGTCGACCCGACCCGGGTCTGGGTCAGGCCTACTAGGGCGCGGCCTGGCCCGCGTGGCCAGACAACTCGGCTCGGCCGAGCTGTCGCAGAAAAAGGGGGGGCGCGTTGCCCCCTGATTGAAAAACTGCGGTCCCCCCACGTGGGGGCTGCTCTTCTTTGTAGCCGGGGGTTACGACCCCCGGTCTCCCCCCGGTCTCCCACAGCCACGGGACCGGTCGAATGTCATCGCAGCTTTAGCCCTGGCAGTCCCTCCTCGCGGCGCGCCGGAACACCGCCGCCTTCGGGCGGCCGGCCAGTGCCGACCGCCGCCTCTGGCCAACGTGTCGGCGTGGCGCACCGGCAAGGTCTTCCGCGGACCACCGGACGCGCTCCGGTGGTCCGTTTTTCTTACGGTCTTCGCCAGCAGTCCTCCCTGGACCTGTTCTTCACTACGAAGTCTTCAAAATGCATCTGTGCCCATTCCGTCATCGCCCGTCGATCCACACGTCAAATAAAAAAACTGCGGCCTCTTCCTGGTTTTCCGGCGCGGCGCGACGGCGCCGTGGCTTTGTTCGGCCTCCACGGCGCGACGCGACGTCGCCGAGCTTCTTCGCCCGTTCTTCTTTGTTTCCACACAGTGCGATGGCACCGCTTCACCTTCGTTCGAGTCGTGTTTTTACGGTCAGACCTCCTCCAGTTATAATGATAGCAAGTGGCCAACAATTATCAACGAAGTTCGTTAATTAAATTTGAACGAAGATTAAACCCCTACCTCAAGGTGTTGTCGAACGAAGGTTCGTCGCGGAAAATAATCGTCGTGGGTGACGGCGTTGCGGTTCAAGGTTTCGTAAGTGTCATTGGCGTCATGGAGAAGTGAGTCGTCGACGTCGTTGTACATGGCGTCGCGTCGTCGATCTCCGAGGATTCGGTGTTCTTCATCATCCTTTGTTAGGAGGTCGGCATTCTTCGCGTTCTTCAAGGAGGAAGAACGTTATTCAAGACTTAGAGCTTTACTCTACCAAAGCTTCTCGCACAACGAAAAAACCTAATAAAATAATGTTTTTCCTTATTTTATTTCTCATGCCAAACCTTTTGAAATTCAAATTGAAATCACGAATTAATTATATTGAACAACTTAATCAATTAATTAATTAGAGAGTTGAATTTTCATTTAAGGGGGGGGGGGTGCGGGTGAGTTACAAATTAAATGGGGGGTTAAGGGGTGTTATGGAATATGAAGGGGTGGGGTTCGTGTGGGCCCCACCTCACCTTTATCCTCACTTGGTTAGTTAGGAACTAGTGGGTCCCACCCCAACCCCCTTACATCGGAAAACCACTTAGATATAAATAAAATAAAATTGGTTGCACGAATTTTATTTTATTCAAAACTTAACCCATTATTTTAGTAACCACACCCGAGAAAACGAAACTTCAGAAAAGGTGTTCCTAAGCAATTATCGGCGCTGCGATTTCATCGGTGCCCTCAGATTTTGATTCCGAGCACTGGTTCAAAAGTTAGGAAAACCCGCTCATTCGTTCACTGAACGTACCCGAGCTAAACTTCGGAAAATGATTATGGGCACACCAGGGCTCGGAATCAGGCGCCGTCAGTAACTGCGTACTCATAAAATTCCAAAGAAATTAAGAAAAACAAATTTCCTTGAAATTTCTGGGTCTCTACACAAACACCATGAAGTTTTGAGCCAGATAGGCTTCTGTTCTTGGTTTAAAAATGAGGATACTCATTTTTTAGATTCCCCTAGACAACATATATGAACTACTATCTATACATATATACTTATAATTCCTCTTCACCCATTGGAAAAAACCAAGCCTGACTTCCCTACTTCTTCTTTGTTCTATACATTCATTTAAAAGCTTCAGAAGTAGCCTTTTCCATCTCGTTTTATTTTGAATTTCAGGTAAGTGGATAATATATTTTCAAAACTATGTATTTTATTTTCAAGACCCCTTTAAGGGATTATTTTTCATAGAAAAGTATCTATAGCTATATTTCAAAAACCTTTATTTTATGTAACGAAAATTCAAATATAAAATTTTATTTTAACTATATTTATTTTTTCCAAAAACCAATTATTTTATATAAGGGGTTAAGGACTTAAAACTAATATTTTAAAAGAAAAAATAGTAATAATTAGGTAGAAATAGTTATAATTAGTAATAATTAGTAATAATTAGTAATGATTTGTAATAATTAGTAATAATTAGTAATAATTAGTAATAATTAGTACTAATTAGAAAGAATTTGTAATAATTGGTAATAATTCCTAATAAATAGTAAAAAATAATAACAAATAATAACAAATAGAAATCAATAGTAATCAATAGTAGTGATTAGTAGTGATTAGTAATGATTAGTAATGATTATAAATGATTAGTAATGATTAGTAACGATTAGTAATGATTAGTAATGATTAGTAATGTAATAATTAGTAATAATTAGTAATAATTAGTAATAATTAGTAATAATTATGAATAATTATTAATAATTAGTAATAATTTTTAATAATTAGTAATATTTAGTAACAATTAGTAATAAATTAGTAATAATTAGGAATAATTATAAACAATTAAGAATAATTATTAATAAATAGTAATAATTATTAAAAATTATGAATAATTAGGAATAAAATCTATTGTAATAATTAGGAATAAATAGTAATAATTAAGAATAAATAGGAATAAAATCAATTGTAATAAATTTTAATCAATTGTAATAAATAGTGATAATTTGGGATAAATATGAATAAAATCAATTGTAATAAATTGTAATAACATGACACAATTTCCAGTGGATTGACGGAACTCCATTTTCTCGATGACTCTTCTCCTTTCAACTCTCACTGACTCAAAACATTATAAAAAATATGCTTCTACGTATGCATATCCAATATCGTATGCATGAATTTGGATATGCATTCATAGGAACACATTTTTTAAAATGCTTTCAGGTGGGGGTAGTGGCAAGAAAATGATTCATCGACGAAAAGGGTGCACTTTTGTCTGACGGCTCATTTACTTGTATCTTTATCAAAATGAAATCATAATGAAGAATCTGCTCAGAGGTACAATTATACATTCTCATATGTGGGATAATTTATATGCATACCTCCGAGAAGATTCTTCATTGTGATTTCAGTGTGAGAAAGTTGCAAGTAAATGAGTCATCAGAAAAAAGAGTAGTCATCAATCCATTGGAAATTGTGTCACCCATAATTAATGGTAATTATTAAGAATTAGTTGTAATTATATATTTTCTTGTTTTGGATAGTGTTTTTCTAATTTCAAATTATTCAAAAATAGTAATGATTTTCTATTTTGTAGAAAAATATGGAACAAGGAAGTCAAAAACAATCATTATTAGATGACCACGGTTGGATAAATCAGTGTATAAATCTAAATGGTTCTGATTTAAATCCTATATATATTGAGGGTGTTACTGATATATTATCATTTGCATAATCAAAACCAGAATTTTTTTATAAGACACAATTTAGTGTCCTTGTAAAAAATGTGCACTAAGAACGTTTGACACATTTGACAACATTGGGGAACATCTCTTGTGTTTTGGTTTTCAACCATATTATATTTTTTATATCAACTTGGGGATCGAAGTTAAAGAGAAGATACTAATAATTTCATTACGGATCCATCACGGTTTAAAAATTTAGTACATGATGTTGCAGGTTTATATTTTCAACAAACTGAAACTCAAGGTGATATTGATTTAAATCCTGATTTGGAACCATAATAATTTTATGATTTTTTGAGGTCTGATAAGGATACATTATATCATGGTCGTAAGTTAAGAAAATTAGAAGCGGTTGCAAAATTTATGGTTATTAAATCAGATAATGCAATATCAAAAAACTGTTCTGATCAGATGTTTTCTTGGGCTAAAACACTATTACCTGAAAGAAATGTGATGCCTGCAAATTACTATTAAAGAAAGAGGTGGGTTCGTAATCTGGTCCTTAGTTAACATAAGATTCATGAATATTTAAATGATTTAATCATATATTCGGGTGAAATTGAGTCGTTGTATAGTTGTCCCACGTGTGGAAAATCGAGGTATAAAGAAGCTCAACTGGGAATGTTTGGATCGATTCCTATAAAACAGTTGAGATATTTCTCAGTTACACACAGGTTGTAGCATTTAATTCTTATGGTAGTTAGTATTCATGTTGGCATATCTTTATAACATTGTACAATTTACCTCCATAGATGTTGATGAAAGATCCCTATATTTTTTTGACCTCATTAATCCCAGGAAATCCAAAAAATAATATTGATCTTTATTTGAAACAACTGATTAATGAGTTTAATTAATTGTGAAGTAATGGTGTTAGTACATATGATGTTGTTGTGAAACAAAATTTCATATTAAAACCTGCATTGATATGGAAAATCAGTGACTTCCCAGCATATGGAATGTTATATGGCTAGAGTAAACATGGTCTGAAATCAAGTCCTTTCTATATGAAAGACAACAAAGAATCTATTCTTGTCAATGGAAAAAAAAACTTGCTATTTTTACTATCATCGAAGATTTTTTCCAATCGACCATCATTTTTTAAGGAACAAATCTCATTTCAGAAAAGGAACAATTGAAAGGGATGAACCTTTAAAAATGATATCTGGTACGGAGTTAAAATAAATTGTATTTTCATTACCTCCTATCACATTTGAACCAATAATAAACCAACATAAAATTTATGGCTTTGAGAAAAAATAAAATTGGATAAAATGAAGAATTTTTTGGCATCTTTCATATAGGCCTGATTTTTTGGTCCACCACATGTTAGATGTCATTCATATTGAGAAGAACTATTTTGATAATTTATTTCATTAGGTTTTGGATACACCAGGTAAGATCAAAGATAATGTAAAGGCACAATTAGATCTTCCCCAAATTTTCAGGTGATCGAATTGTGAACAATTTCAAAATGTCAGATCATAGAGGTTAATGAATCCAAAATAAGATTATACACTGTCTAAATATATTTTCTTATTATTTTTGTTAGTGTATTTTAGATTTTATACTTCCAGATGACTATACATTAAATTTAGGCAGATGTGTTAAGAATAGTCATATTAGCAGATTAAAATGTCATGATTGTCATGTTATAATGGAAAGAATTGTTCCATTTAGATTCATAGTTTTTTTGAATTCTATGATTTGGGATTTGATAATACACATATCATATATTTTTTGACACATTTTTGTGGTGACAACAGACTTGGATGCAGTAAGAAAACTAGAAGAAGATGTTGTTTTAATTATATATAAACTGGAAAAAATATTCCTGCTTTCTTTCTTTGACTCAATGGAATATCTGATATTACATTTTCCACATGAAGATAAATGTGGAGGTCTGGTATAGTTTTGATGGAAGTACCCATTAGAGAGATTCATGCAGAAATTGAAGAAAAAAGTACATAACAAATCATCAACTGAAGGATCAATTGTTGAATCTTATTTGCAAGAGGAAATTTATTTTTCTGCTCTCATTATTTTGAATATGAATATCCCTCAAAACATAATGGCATGGGACAGAACAAGGGGAATGTTGATAATGAAATAGGAAATTAATTATCAATTTTTAATCATCCAGTTCTTGGCTTCAGTGGAGTTCATGAACGATGGCTTTCAGTTGATGAACATCATAGAGCTCATATATATGTTCTTCTCAAATATGAATAAATGCCATCTTTTGTATGGAAAGTTATTCTATCACTTATTCTATAATTTATGTTACAGTAAGTAAACTTATTTTATTTGTAGGTTACATGATAATCATATCAAGAAAAAACTTCCAAAAATTACAGTAGTTTCACTTGAAGAACACCGACAAAAAAATTTCTCATTGGTTTAAAAAACTGGAAACATAAATTATTGATGGTTTAACATATCAATTCATTTTATTATTTATTATATTGATAATTGTTTTACAAATTTTTAGGTATCTCAACATGATGATAAAATTGATAACCAACTGTGTATATTGAGTAACCCAACATCCAAAATGGTTAAATCTTATAATTCATATGTGGTGAATGGTTTTCGATTTCATACATGTGCATATGGGGAATCAGAAAAATAATGACTAGAAGAGATTTCTCGAGAGGATCGCATCATAGAGAAAATGATGTTTACTTTTACAGTATGCGGGATAAAATTATTGGACTATGTTATCTTGGAAAAAATTAAATAATGATGTTTAAATGCCAGTGGTTGGATACTGAGAAAGTCTTGTGTATTCATCCGACTCATGTAATCGTCGATAGTAAATATAAAAGTATTCTTATTATAAATTAATCATTTTTACTGGATGAACAGACACATAAAATTTATTACACAAAGTACGGTGCTACTTCAAGAGACCTGAGTGATTGGTGGAGCATAATAAAAATGAAATATAAGAAAAATTAGTTTACTCAAACTGAATGTGGTTCAACTGAAGTGCAAGGAATTGAAATTTTTCAAGAGACTACTCAAAATCAATATTTTTCACAAAGAGACATGAATATCGATGATGACACCCTACAATTAAGGGTTGACGGTGATGATTATGTTAATGATGTTACAAATGAATTTTAAATCTTAAGATATTATGAAACTAAAACTCATATGGATATTGATGATACTGAGGAGGAAAATGAAGAAATTTACATTTTTAGATATGAAGATGATGATGAAGGTGAACATTGAAACGGTTAAATTCTGGTTATAATCATTACTAATATATATCTATATATAATAGTCACTTTCCACTATCTACTAACAACAATCATTTTGTGTTTCAGATGGACCCTGATGTACTTCATGAGTTGCAGGAGGCTAATCTACCTTTGGATGAGGAGGATTTCAGATCATCCGACCCTCAACCTACTGGTGGTTTAGGGGGTATGTAGAGGGGGAGTGGTCTTGCATGACTGATGATTCTAGACCCTATCCCCGATCGACGTCCCTGTCTTGGAATCGATCCACGCGCACAAAGGTATGGTAACCTGTGAATTTTAGTTAGCTTTAATTAATTTATATATATAGTAAATGTTTGATTATTTATTATTTTTTTATATTTTTTCTCATGTAGCTGTTGGATAGGGGGCCTCTATCTTGAGAAATTATTTTTCTCAACCAGGGATCACATGGGAACAGATTCCGGTTGATGTGCATCTTGGCATGTTCAATCATTGGCTAGTATGTAAATAAATAATATTTATTTTGAAATTTATTTCATTAATAACTTGATATGATAAATTATTTTAGGTATTATGGTATCTCATTGATGATACCATGTGTGACACTATCCACACGGCATTAGAGGTGTCTATGTGTGACCATTTCCGTTAGTTTTTGCACAATTTATGGAGGATGGCCACAAACAAATTAGGAGTGATAGTATTTGATGAGTCATGTAAATCCCACCAACCAGAGTAAATTTCATCTCACATTTTGGATGCATTATGTTCACATTGGTTGGGTGGAGGATTTCAGATGATATCTTCATTGGGTCAGTAGAACTGGGGGAGACAGGAGGTGACGCATTGAGATGGTAGCCATATATTCATTACGTATAGAGAGCATCTGATAAGTATCTTTTTCAAATATTTTATATAAATTTAAATATAAATAGTTTTTTTATATTCATATAGGTAGTTGAGTATCCCAATATTACAGAGTAGGATGTCTATCAGAGGATGTAAAGTGATCCATCCACTGGCGAGATTAGAGGTGATCGTCATCATCATATTGTGGTATAATATTATTTTCTAATCAATAATAATTTATTTATTTTTGAAATAATGTTTTAGTATAATTATAATGAGAAATACATACTTTAAAAAATGTTTTATCTAGAAAAAATCAGTACTTGGGTATTGAATGTGATGATTAGGAATGGGGACTGATCTCATGAACTCAAGGGGATGTTGTCCTAAAGGTGATACTGCTAGCGGCCACATGACTTTCTGAAGTTTTACCAAGCTCTAATATATTACATAAGAAAAATTATTATTTTCAAAGTAAATATTTTAAGATTTTTCAAGGGGAAATCCAAGTATCTATAAAGTATATTATATTTTGAAACTAAATGGGTTGTCAAAATTATATGTGTTTTCAATGGATTTGAATAGTATTTCTTGTGGAAACTTTTTCAAATCACTATATTCATATTTTGGAAAATTATTTATCATATGTTTTATATTTGATATAAAAGAAAATTCCCTTGAAATAGTTTTTTAAGATTATTTTAAAATGTATTTTCAATAGTTTTAAAACCCATTACTAGGAAATTTTATGGTCACCCTATATTTTAAAATGATTTTTATAGGCTGATTAACGTTCTGAAAGTTTCTGGTTTAATTTAAGGAGTGAACATGAGTAAATCCAAATAGTAGTTTTATTTATAAATTCTGTAAAATTTAATAAATTTTACGGATATTTTTCTTAATCCTCTAAAACCTAGACCTAAAAAATCCTTGTATGTGTAAATGATTGTATATTTTTTAGTTACTTTTTATAAAAAAAGAAAAAGTATTTTTTGTACTAAATCTGAAAGCTCGGGTCTCAGACTACCATAATAAGTAAATCATATAAGGTGTGATACACATGGGTATGTTTTTTTAATTGATTTATAATAAGTCTATATGTATTATACAGGAGTTTTGGATACATACTAAGGAAGTCGAACTTGAGGTAAGGGATTTCATCTCAATTTTTATTCATTCAGAACTATTTTTTATTCTGAGCCTAATTTATTTTATAAGGTATATATACTGGCCCATTTATATTTTATATCATGAATTATTCATAATTAAATTTATTTTAAGTTTAAATTAAATTTTTTTTATTTAAGGGGATTTTACATTAAAGTTACAAAGTGGTAAGCGTTTCATAACTCAATTTTTTTCATTCGTTATATTACTTCTTTATTTCCATTGATATTATAAGATTATGTGTGTAATAACTATTGATTATTTTATGTTATATTTATACTTTTTTATATGTATTTATATTTAATACACATAATCACTTCATTGATTAATTCTCACTTCAACGTTATGATCATTGTAGGGAATTCTCGTCTCACTTTTAATTTTATGAGACATATGTCATATTTCTCACTTATTTAATTTTTGTGGTATATATACTTCCCATTTGATATATTATATAATTTATTTATTTATATTCATGGTATTTAAATTTTTATTTAAAGTTATTTCTTTCATGGGATTTATGATTAAAAAGTTACCAAAGTGGTAGGAGCTTATTTTACAAAATCACTATTATTTTGGATTGTTTGTCCTTATGTATCCATTGGAGGAATTATTTGATATTATTATGTTAAACCCAATATATTTTATTATCTACTATTATTCCTTAAATTTTAAATTAATATTAACATTTTCCTCTCTTTGGTACATAAAATTAATGGGAAAATGATTTTGATTAAATCTAACTTTATTTCTCTTTTTGGTCAAAAATTATTTTTCTTCCATATCCATATTTTTCTTAAAAAATTAATGAGTATTTTTAATATTCTCTAATAATTTATCAAATAATTTTTTACCCATTTTATACTTTTTACAAAATGGTTTAAAATAAATATCCTCACCATTTTTTGAATAAGATACTTTTTGAATTTTTACTAAAAATGTGAAACGAATATTTTCATTAATGTACTCAGCTTGAAAAATAATTCTTTCCATCATGAGTTCTTGTTCATTTGAAACATCCGTTACAATTTTCCATGATCCTTTTCAAATAAGATTTTTTCCCTAGTATTTGGGAAATTGATATTTGTTAAAGGTGAATTTGAAAGTGAAAAGGGTGTTTTCCTCAACAATATTTTTAATGAAATTTTATGGTATTTCTATTCATCAATAAAAATAACTCTTATCTTACTTATTCTCAACTAGGGAAATAAATTAATGCTACAATCATTATTATTTATATAGATGGTTTATCATCAGTTTGACTTTGGATAGACTATTCTTATAGAAAAGGAAAACTAAAACAAATATGACTACTCAATGTTATAATGTCTGAAATGTCCCACCATATCACCACCATCTACCATGCCAAGCTAATATAAACTTCATTGTCTCACTATGGTTCCTTAACTTTTCCTTAATCAAATGACATAGTTAGGTCTACACACCATTGAAGGGGTGTGAAGGGTTTGAGCTAAATAGGCTTAATAGGATCCCACCCAAGTGTTCTATATAAATTATCTATACAAAAATACTAATATAATAATTTTTAAGAATAAATGGCATGATAAATAACAAAGTAGTTAATAAAAAATTCATGGTAAATTTTTTCCCTTTTTACACAGTTCCAAAAAAAATCTTGGAAAATAGTTTCAAATAATAATTTCTATAAACATTTTTCAAAGTCAAAGAAGGTATTTCAAATCCATAATAATAAAAATATAAAGCACAATGGTAAAAAGTCCAATGATCATAAGAGGTCAGGATAACAGACTACTTGTACTAAAATCAATGACTAGTGTGCACTCAAGCCCCTAGAACAACAGACCTAGAGAGTATTGTACCATCTCATGAGTGAACCCCCACCCCCAATGATGTCAATATAGAGTCTCTAGAACAATGGTATTATGGAGTAGAGTCGCACCCCATGAGTGAATCCCACAGTAGTAAAATGGATAATGGACCTTAAGATACAACTTCCACCAAAGTGACCATGGCTTCCTATGTGCTAAATTTCCCAAATCATTTCAAAAGTATTTTCAAAATTAATTTCATACAAACCTTTTTATTTTATAAAACCTACTTTGAAAACCATATTTTCAAACCATTTCATATTGATTTTAATACACCATTTTACTTTACCCAAAACCAGTAGAAAAAATATTATTTATAGAAAGTCCATTTACACACACAAATCGATCATGCCAATTTATTTATAAATAAATTTACAAAACGGAAGAAATCATTATTCATTAAACAAAGGATGGAGATAAAATGGCATAACTCAGCTCATTTTTAACACTACCCACAATGGGATCCAATAACACTATAATTAAATCAAAAAAACAATACAGGTCCTAAAATATATTCCCACATCTTAGAATCAAAGTGCATAAAATAAAGGGTTGGTAAAGAGGTTAGATCAATGCAAACCTCAAGGAATGAAATGGATAAATGACAAACAATGTGGGAGTCATTCATCACAAGAAGATCACATGAATGATCTAAAAAAGGGATGAAAAAATTTTCACCACAAGGTTGACATATCCAAAAACACAATGAAGCGCCACTATCATGGCCATTAGAAATTAAATATGTATAAAGTTCTCTTACTAAGAGAGATACATTATAACTACCATGGAGATAAATCCCCAAACAAAGATATCTTGAAGTATCAAAGACATGTAAAATATCATGGAAGAGAATAGGGTTTGAGGTAGGAAATAAAAAAAGAGAATAAATTAGGATTCACCTTGTATAACATAAAACCTACTTGTAATATAGGGTTTACATCGTAAACTGGATATTTATGATGTAAAATCTCCATTAAAAATGTGCACAAAAAACACATCACCTCAAGTTAAAGAAATATCATTTGATATATTTATGACATAAAACAGGGTTTACGGTGTAAATATACTTACACTATAAACTGTTTTTGTGTTTTGTTCCCCATGAACTCTTGACACCGTAAACTACACATTCACATCGAAAATGTGTCCTATATGCTACAAAAAACACAATTTCTGTTGAAAACTCCAAAAATGATTCCAAATTTTTCTAAAAAACAAATAAAATACTCTCAAACATTAAATAGAGCATACCTTTTATCTAATATGTTACAATATACCCATTATCATAGTTTCCATCCCTAAGAAGTCATATGGGATAAGGGTGTTCGAGAAACAGGTGATTCCATTACTCCTTCACAGAAAATTCACACTCCCAAGTCTCAGGATAATTTAATCTTTGTCTCCATAACACTCTAACTAATGGTATAGACTTACCTTGAAATAAATTCACTTGATAATTAATGGTCTCCACTTTTTTCTCAAAAATAGAATCATCTTGCCCCAACTCAATCTCTTATCAACTCAAAAAATGAGAGGGGTCAGGATGGTACTTCCTGAACTGAGATATATGGAAAAAATATTGTTTAACTATCAACTGAAATGGTATTGCTAAACAATAAGAAAACTTCCCAAGAAACTCAAGGACATAAAATGGTCTAATATTTATTGGATCTATATTTCCTATTTCCCAATCCATAAGTGACCCAATCGAGATGAACTTTCAAGAAAACCCAATCACGGGTGGAAAAATCCAAAGGACAATGTTGAAGATCCATATATGATTTATTCTAACTTTGTTCCACAACAAAATGGAAATGTATATACTAAATCCTCATGGAAATATCCTGAACGAGTCTCTTTCCCACAAGATAGGCCTCACCCACCTATTCTCAACAAAGAAGTGATATTTATAGGCATCCATACAAATCCTTATAATATTCTACTCTAATAGACAACTATTTATTTCTATAATAAGAAAACTCAAACATTACTAGATAGATATCACATGATCCACTAAAATCAAAGATGTATAAACATAAAATATCCTCCAAAATTTGAATAGCATTCTCCATCTGACTGTTCTTTTATAGATGGTAATTTGTATTCAACATGACCTGATTTTCCATTGCATTTTGGAGACTCTTCGAAAAACAAGAGGAAAAGTTGGGATCCCTTTCTAAAATAATGGTATAGATAACCCTATGTGACTTCACAATATCATATACATACAACTTACCTAGATCTTTAACCTTAGTTTTGTCCCTAATTCGAATAAAATGTATTTATTTCATCAATCGATCAACTGCTACCTAGATAGAATTCCTCCCTCATGAAGACATTGTTAATCCAAAAGAAATTTTCCAAAACACCTCAACTCACTTTCAAACTAGAACTAGAAGAGGATAAAGAAAAACCAAAAGGTGTTGAATTCTATCCATTTATCTATTGGTAGGAGTAATAGTGGGACACATAATCTATAATTCCACATTTCTTAACCAGACACTAGAATCGTCATCTCATATCATAATACTTATTCATAGAACCTGGATGAACATCCCGTGAAGAAATATGATAGTCATACAACCCTGAAATCCTCACAGATACAGGGATGAAAAACCAATTCTCAAAGAAAATAATACCATCATAAGGGAGATACCGACCAAAAATGGTCTCCCCAATATAAAGGGTTTCTCTAATTCTATAGAACTTATCATCATGTTGAAGAACCGATAAAATATACTCAATGATATAAGATGATAGTTGAACACTAGTCAGAACCAAGATTTAATCATCCTTCTAAGAATATGGATACAATTGGCGGAAGATTTACATAATTTTCCACTCTTACTTATATTTCAATACATCCTACGATGGCACTTTCTATCTATGAGTGTTCACAACAAAATTCTCCTTCCCCGAGGGATAGAATATATCAAAGTAGAATGTATGAATTTATTCCACCCAATTCCTCTGTTAGAGATTCATGTACTTCGGGAAATAGATATAACTCAAACTCTTATGGTCATAAAAGGTTGTGAACCTCTCCCTAGAAACATAGTACTACCAACACTTAAGCGCATACATAAGCACTGCAAGCTGCAAATCGTGATTGGGGTAATTGTTTTTATGTAGATTAAGTTGAATAGACCCATAAGATAGAACATGGTCCTCTTATATTAGAACATAACCCAAAATAGATCTATAAGTATCATAGTACACCACATACCCTTTACCAGGCTTAGCTAAGAACATAATAGATTCTTATGTCAGAAGTCATTTCATCTCATTGAATGATGTCCAACACTTTGCACCCCAAATTAATTTCACCCCTTTCCTAGTAAGAGCAGTAAAAGGTCACAAAATCTTCTAAAAATACATGATGAACCTCCAATATTATCCAGTATGAAAAAGGAAGATTCATATCTCAAAGGTGTTTCATGGCTCCTCCCATATAGTGAGAGCCTTTGGCTTCTCAGGTTTGACTGCTAAGCCAAGCTGAGAAGTCGCATTCCCCAAGAAATTAACTTTTTAAATATTGAAACTAAATTTTAAAATAATTCCACACAGATAGTGAATACTTAGGATTTATGGAACCAAACTCAGATAGTGCTCACGCTCACACTCATACCTCAAGTAGAACAAGATATCATCTATAAACACAACCAAAAAATTCTTAGGATACTGAGGGAATATTTTTTTCATCAAAACCATAAAAATTGTAGGATTTTTAATGAGACCAAAATACATCACAATATATTCTTAATGGTTATACATAATCCTGAAATTCACCTTTAGTATATCATACTACCAAACCTTGAGTTGATGATATCCTGACTAAAGACCGATCTTTGAAAATCACATCACCCCCTTTAACTGGTTAAAAAATTCATCCATGAGGGGAAAAGGATACATGTTATTAACCTTCACAAAATTCAAATTATGATATTGAATCCATAATTGAAGTGAACCATTATCCTTCTTAGAAAAGAGCACTGGAGCTACCCATAAAATAATAATAGGTAAAATAAAACAATTTTCTATCAGATTATATAACTAGATCTTGAGAACTCTCAACACTGTTGGTTTCATTCAATTAGTGGATATCGATATTTGTTTCATACCTAGTAATAGTTCGATTATAAACTCTATCTCCCTCTATAGAGGAAGTCCAAAAAATTCATTTGGAAAAACATTGGGGAAGTCCCTAACAACCACGGGAATATCTCTAAAAATATAAACATCCTCAGGACCAACCAGAATTGTATAAAAAATCTTGATCTCTGGGAAAAAAATGTCTTTCATGACCAGAAGTTGGATCCCACTCTCCTAGAAACACTCTAGATCTCCCATTATAATAAAATAATAAGACATGCTGAGGGTAAAAATAAATCATAAAATGATGAGTGACAAGACAATCCATCCTAATGATGAAATCGAAAACATCTAGATCAAGAAAAAGTAAATCCCAAACTAACTCTGGGAAATCTATCAATAAATAATTAGATGAAAATTGAAAACCCTTCTCTTTCCTATTTCCATGAGTTGTTTCTAACTTCATAAAAATGGACATTTTCTCTGTTGTAAATTTTAAAACATATAAAAAATGGGAAGATATAAACGAGTGGGAGGAACATGTATTAAATATATCAATCACTATATAATATGAAAAAATAGTACATATCAATTTCATTAGAGCCACATCAACCTCCATTTTAATGTTATATATTAGGTGAACTTGATTCACTCATGGGAACTGTAGTTAGATCTATATGGACTTTAAATCTCCTGACTACGCTCTAGTGGCTTGAAGCCAATGATCCCTGACCCTAATGAGCTATATACATAGCCTTATAGAATCATTTTAGAAGAAAGTAGTGGCCAAAAATATTGTACATCTTCACATGAAAAAAACAAGAAATTAAAGTGTGACCAACATTTCTAGATTGATAGAAAGTCTGGGGCACACTACTGGTTGTAACTAATGGCATAGAGGACTCCCAAATCTAAAAGCCACATCAACCACTCCTATGTTTCTCTTTTATCTTCCTCTTATTTCCTTATGCGCCATTGAGGCCACCACTGGGTGTAAGAGAATAAGTAGAATATCTAATATTTTTTTTACATTTTCATTTTTACCATCAAATCCTTTTGTTCTATCTCTAAATTTGTAAAAAGATTAAGCATAAATACCAATGATCTAATATCTAGTTACAAAGATCTTAGGCGGTTTTGCGCTTTTAAATTATCATTATTTTCTACCTACATAGCACAACAAACTAGATCCATGAACTTATTAGTGTGCTCCAACACTGAACGATCGCCATACTTCAATGAGAGGAACCCCAGAGACTTTTCCATCATGAAAGACTCTATACAGAACTATTG
The DNA here is from genome assembly GCA_963277665.1 of Viscum album. Taxonomy (NCBI): domain Eukaryota; kingdom Viridiplantae; phylum Streptophyta; class Magnoliopsida; order Santalales; family Viscaceae; genus Viscum; species Viscum album. The sequence continues at coordinate 955,098,793 of OY728146.1, forward strand.
AAAGAATAGGGTCTTGAAACTCTTCTAGTATAATCCAATGTGCATATCGTCCACACCATGGAATCCCACAATAACTTTCTAGGACCCTTAATTATAAACATTTCACACTTCACCTTGATATTATAAGGTGTATCTAGGAATTTGTAGTTATGATTGATCTTATCCATCTAGTCCTACACCACTTGAGATCCATTATTGGTCTTAAATGATAGTGGTTTCTCATGTTATAACTTCTTAGATTGATCCCTTTCTACTCTAACTCCTAGTTGTACCTCAAGAACTCTGTTCTGGACTAATGGTACATTTTGGTCTATGAAATGAATTGTTCGCATGATAGCCTATATAAGATTCTAAACCAATGGTAGATTACCTTGAGGAGTATCTATTGAACCCTTCTATGGAACCCATGGGAGACCACTCATATGTATATCACGACACTCTAAAAATAGAATAAAAAATCATACAAATGGATAAACTTAGTTCGAACACAAAAAACCACAAGAAAAATTTTATATAAAGATAAATAACTCGAAATAGGAGACACACATCCCAACATCCCTTGGTAACTTGAGTCTCATCCTGAAAAGAGCTGCTCATTAATTCACCATAACGTGCCTATCAAGTTTTTATAGTCCAATCTCTAGTCTACTATATATCCCAGGACATGTAATCTTAAGGAAAAAATGACCTATGATACTTATTTTTAATGAATCAACCTGAGATACATTTAAAAACAGGTACCTAACTAGATATGAAAAATATATAAAAGGAGTTATTAATCCCCATGGGATGCCAGCTAGCACTTGGGTGTCAATGTCTCATCATCTCACCATGAGAAACTCATACCTATATAAAGTAAACCTCATCACTTTATTACATCACCTTTCCTTTTCCTACGTCAAAATACATAACCAAGTTTACACACAACCAAAGAGGTGTGCACAGTGTGTGCTAAACAGACTGAGTAGGATCCCACCCATGTTCCCCATATAAATTATCTATAAAAACAATCCCAATATTCTAATTTTAAAGAAAACATGGCATGATAAATGATAGATAAGTTTATATGAATATAATGGTAAATATTTTCCCTTTTTCGTAGTTCCAAAAAAATCCAGGAAAATAGTTTAAATCCTAGTTTATATAAACATTAATTAAAGTAAAAGAATGTATATCAAATCGAGAAAAATAAAAATCCAAATCATCTTGTTAAAAGGACAAGGATAATAATATTTTATGCTATTAGACTACTCATACCACAATCAATGATTAGTTCATACTTAAACCCACAAAAAATAGGCCAAGGGAGTAAAGGAACAACACATGATTGAAACCCCCAATGATGTCAGTATAAATCCCCTAGAACAATGGTCCTCAGAATTAAAGGAACACCCCATGAGTGAACCCCCAAATTGTAAAATAGATGGTGGCCCTAAATTGCACCTTCCACCTAAGTACTCAAGACATCCCGTGTATCGAATTTCAAAAATAATTTCCAAGGGATTTTCAAAATCAATTTCAATCAACAATTCTTATTTCATCAAACCTCCTTTGAAAAGAATCTTCACAATGCATTTTGAAGTGATTTTAGAAGACCATTTTCCTTTACCCACAAATAAGGGAAAGACGGTCCTTTATAGAAAATATATTCACACACACAAATTGACAATGAAAATTTGTTTATAAATCAATTTATAAAATTGTAGAAATCAAGGCTCTTTCTGCTAAGGCTAGATATAGAACTACCCACCTCAACCCATGTTGAACAATATCGCCAACGGGATGAACCAACACCAAAAGAAAATAAAAGACACCAATAGAGGTCCTTGAATTAATTCCCATGTCATAGAATCAAATTTCATAAAATAAATAGTATGAAGGAAGGTTATATCAACACTTACATTAAGGAATACATCTACTATACCACAAAAACAAGAGATCTAGACTCCAGAAGAAGACCACATGATATATTTAGAAAGGATCAAACAAACATCACCATATATTTGATGAATCTAAAAACATTGTACAACATCACTATAATGACTAGTGGAAACGAAGAAGTAGAAAGGTCTCATACTAAGAGATATGCGCAACATAACCACCATGGAGATCAGGCACCAAACCAAGAAATCTAGAAGGAGTGGAGTCACCCAAAATCACATAGATGATACTAAGGTTTGAGGTAGTAAAGAAAAAGAGATACTAAAATATTATTATGGATTACAATTAATAAAACCTACTATTAATAAAGAGATTAAATCAAAAACAAGATACTTATAACTTTAAATCCCCATGAAACATGCTCTCTGAAAAATAATTCCTCGATTTAAAAAAAATATTAATTGAAAATTTTATGATGTTAAACATAGTTTATTAAATAAATAGACTTTTTCCATAAACTTTTTGCATGGATTGTTCCTCACAACCCCCTTATTCCATAAAATACACATTTACCCCGTAAATGTGTCCTATAGGATACAACCAATCCATGTTATATAGAAAAACCACAAAAATGATTCTTGATGCCCTTTGAACCTGAAGAACAGACTCTCAAACATAATTGAAGTTTTACCTTTTATCCAAGATGTTATAATAACATCTTAATTTCATGTTATGTAACCTCTAAAAATCTCTATGTAAGATTCAAGTGTAAGGTAATCTCAAGTGGTAATCGAGGGTGTTGATTCCATTAACATGGATCTTTTATAAATTTATTTGATCTTGAACTTCTCTGGAATTCGATTTTTCTAATATCATAATTATTAGATTTCTTCTGGGGATTAGTTTAGGGAAAACCAAAGTAAATAAACATCTTTTAAAAGCATGCACAAAATAGCATCATAAGGGACACTTCTACTACTTGATTCTATTTCTTTCATTTTTATTTGTATATTTAAAGATATAGTAACTTATTCTTACATATACTAATTTAATAGCTATATTTTAATGGTCAAATTTTATTTTAACATATCATGGTTTAATATTAGTTCAATTTTGTGTATAGTATAATCTATTAAAATAATATTTATTTAAGGAATATATATATTGAAATTTCAGGTTGTTGCAAAAATAGATTGTAATACTACATTAACTCACTCTTCCTTATATAACATAGTAGGATAGTGTTAGTGAAATGAGGAACCACGCCTTGTTGGACATGGTGAGATTAATGGTAATTTATAAAGATATTTTATTATACTTTAGAGATACTCATTAAAAACTATAGATATTTTTTGAACCTAAGAATTTTATTTGTTCTCAATGATGTTTCAATTTGTGTTTAGTGATTTTGGATGAAGTGGTGATGCCTGGAAAAGTTTTATAGATTCATTTAAGGGTATTAAATTTCATGCTTGAATAATTACCCCTGATAAATGTGACAATTTTTTTATCTAATATTCATGTCAAACAATTGTTTCAATGATGACACGTTATTTTATGAAACTGGGGAAAGAAATGAAGACCATGAAAAAAAATATTTTTCATGATGATAGATTGAGGAAGAAGAAGAGAAAGTATAGAATATCGTGAAACTAGATATTTAGTTTTCATGATGATTTCTTAGAAGAAGGTATTTTAAGAAGGATTGGAATTCTATATTTATATATTATATTACTAATTATACGAATAAACCTTTAATAAAAATAATTCTAACCACAAAGGCCTCTTTAACCATCTCAACAAAGGCTTTGTGGGAGATAGGCTCAACCATGTGCAAGATATCTAGCTAGGCAGCTGATGTGGCGGTAGGGGATTGATTTGGATGCAATAGGCCCACAAAGTAATCCACCATGGGTGTTCAAAAGAGATGTTATAAATACTATAGGGGAATAAGTTCAGCGGTGAATGGTAGCTAGGGGAGACCCCAAACCAGCATCTAGCTAGCTAAAGGAAGGGGGTTGTTTATAAAGCATAGGCCAATGCATATGGTATTTTTACATGGGAAAAGGAACTATATGGGTTAATATTCCCACATTTTAAAACATATTCATATAACAACATCTTTCTAATCAAGGTAATCCAATCCATAAAATTTATGTGAGTGTCTTCTTTAATCTCTATGTATAAAGCCATTGTAAATGAGGGTTTCGTACCATACAGCCACATATGAACTTAAACTCTATTCGTGAACATCCAAAGCTGAATGGAATTATAGAAATAGGTTATGTATTTTTTTTTGTGAACTATTAAAAAAATTCCATGAGTAAATCATGTGTATGTGGAGATTTCGGTTGTAATTTACTATATAGAGGAGAGCAGTATTGTAGTTTGTGACCATGTTTTCTAGTTTCCATGTGAGTGTGATATTGGATTCTGATACATGCAAAGTATATCCAAAAAAATGTGATATCTTTAAAAACTGAAAAAAATGATAATCAACTAAGTACATTTTTCTATAAATTATAAATACAATGTGTGAAGGATAGATTTTTTATACTGTTTATATGTTGTTATATTACTATATGAGTAATATTTCTAGTATGCGTACATGCACATTATTTGTGATAAAAATAATTCCTTGTGCCATTTTGATGAGGTCGTATGTGATTAAAGTGCATACAAAATGTGAAGATGTGTATTCAAATTTTATGTGTTTAATGTGTATGTTAATGGTCATGGAAAATAACTTCAGGAATTTGATGAAAATATAATGTGATGAAAAATTATTCCAGGTAAAAAATACAATAAACTGTGAAGTCTTTAATGCACACATGCATACTATATGTGAAATAAATAAATTTTCATTTCATGAAGGATGATTTTGAGGAAATTGTAATTTTAAAAAGATATTTCATGTAGTGCATGAAGTATGCAAAGTCTATACCATCTACAGAGAGAGGCAATGTGTTTTTCAATGTTGGAGACTATTGAACGGTTTAGAATATTTTGTAAGATTATCATGTGTTAATCACATGATTTGATGCCTATAAATATATAGTTAATTCTCATATATATAGGTTAAATAATTCTGTTATAAGTATTTAATTGAGATTGAAACCTCTTATTTTTCTTTGGTTGAGTTCTGAAAATCACGTGGTGATGTTCACAAAGGATAAAAAATTCAAAATTTATTTTCTATGTTAAGTTCTATACTAATGAATTAATATAATAATAATATTTTTTTAATGGTATAACTGTACTGTCTCATACTTGAAAATTAATTAACTTTGTGTTTGAAGTATCATCATGTGAAGCATTAAGAATGTAACACCACAAAAAATCTATAAGACTAACTTTTATTCAATAACGTGTATGACACGCAACTCAAAATTGAGAAAAGAATATAACCACTTGATAATTTATGGTATATTTAATATTTTAAAAAATATATATCTTTTATAGATTTCAATGCATGTAATACTGAGTTATCTTATATCACACATAACAAAGACTTTCTTCGGTAGCTTGTGTTTCACATAAGACCAAGTTTTACAAAGAAACAATATTATAGGATCGAAATAATGATGTAGATGCTCAATTTACAAGAGGGGGAAGAATTTTATACTTTAAAATTTTCCTTAAACAAGGAAAGATCTAAGTTCAACAAAGTTAAACTAAGTAAATTCACAACACCTCAAACACCAATTAGAGAATTTAAACAAGGTATGAATTTATAAACTTCTAGTTCTATACACTTGCTTAAATCTGGAAAGTGATTCTGAAAAACAGGTTCCGGAAATATGGATCCGAAAATTAATACTTAACCAAAGTTTACAATATGAGATTCTACCTTAAAGCATATAGAATCTAAACTAATCAGAGTACAAGTGTAAGGAAATATAAGAATATTATACTTTCCTAATAATACGAAATGCAGCAGAAAAACAAGTAGTAAAACTACAAGCATCAAACAATAACTCTTTTAACCCAAAGAGAAGGGTATCCAACAACCTTGGATAAAAGTCCCTTAATTTATAATTTCAAGCAAGTTTGTCTTACCCACACCAGGGTAAGCCCTCGATACAAAGATCGGAGTCTCTGTCTTGCTATCCCTGCAAGCCCTAAACTTCAAGGTAGTTGGAACCTATGTCTTCCTCAGCAAGGAAGACCTCGAACTTCAAGGAAGTTGGCACCTCTGTCTTCCTATCCCCAAAAGCCCTCGAATGTAATCACCAACATTCGGAGTCGCACGAAGCAATCTAAACAAGCAGTTCAGTACACACAAAGCATGAAAAGCTTCTCTCTCTAGAAATCACCTTAACAGTGTGTGGTCTCTAGATTGATCAACTTTTTAGAAATTGTTATGAGCTCTTTCAAATGAGCTCCTATTTATAGGCTCGGTTGGAACGGTCGGCTCCCTCCTCCAACGGTCATATTTTCCTTAAATTTCGGAGGGACCTGTACATGTGTCACTAAAGCAATGGTTTTTAAGAAACAGAATGGACGACATCGTTTTATAACAAAACATGTGTAACTGAAGGCACGACATCATTTCACAATGAAATATGTGTAAGTATAAGCAAAACTAGAATTCAGACTGTAAGTAAATAAAAGTTCGGAAACTAACCAAAATGGAATTTGGAGTCCAAAATAGAAAGATGTTCGGATTCTGTTTTATAGGAATTCGGAACCTGAATTCTGTAGAAATATGGAGTCTAAATTTCTAAGGCAATTTGGATTCTAGTTTCACTAGAATTCAGAATCAAAACGTACAAAGTTCAGAGTCGAACTAGTAAAAGTTCGGAGTTGAACTTCTAAAAGTTCGGAGTAAAACTTATAAAAGTACAGAGTCTAACTAGTAAAAGTTCGTAGTCTAACTAGTAAAAGTTTGGAGCTGATCTAGTAAAAGTTCGGAGTCGAACTCATAAAAGTTCAGAGTCCATAATTCAGAGTGGAGCCTTATGAGAGTTCGTATCCATAATTCAAAATAGAACTTTATGAGAATTCGTATCCATAATTCGTAATGGAACTTTATTAGAGTTCGTATCTAGAATTCAGAGTGGAACTCCATTAGAGTTCATATCCAAAATTCAGAATGGAACTTCATTACAGTTCATATCCAGAATTTGGAATGGAACTTCATTACAGTTCATATCCAGAATTCGGATCCTAAAAACATAATGCTTCATATCTAAGCATTATATGATTCCTAGGTTTTAGGTATAAATTTGATTTTTGTACTTAAGGAAAAATATTTATATGTATAAGAAAAACTAGGTTAGGGTAAATTTTCTTAAGGAAGAAAAATTTTCCATAATGAAGTAAAATATAGATTTTCTTAAGTATAAGGTTTTTGTGATTTTCAAAACAAGAAGGAATGGAAAAGTCATAAAGAAAACTTTATTGACTCAACAATATCCCCCTTTTTATAAATTACAAACAACCTTATGAAAAAGAACATAAGGACTTTGAAAAATTTCTTTAGACTTTGAAATTAAAACTTATCTCACTTTGTTCATGGATTATAGTGAATACAACTAACTCCCCCTTAGGCATTGAAACTCTAAGGATTGTATTCTGAATTTCCGGAATGGAGTTTTCATTATCATGGGAATGAAAAACTTCATAGTGAGAAACCCCCCCCCCCCCCTCCCTTACTTTAAGGATATCTTCACTTAGAAATTTTTCTTCTTCATTTTAAATTTTTCTTTCTCCTCTTTTTAGTGGTTCTTTTTTCTTCTCCCCCTTAGAAGTAGTTCTTTTTCCTTCTCCCCCTTTGTGATTTTCAAAAAGAATTGAAGGGAATGGAAAAGAAAATATGGTGCCTGAAACATTAGTATATAACCAGATACAACCAACCAAATTTTTATTAGAGTTGAGAAAATTTTTTACAATGAAAAACAAATACAAAAAAAGATCAGAGTGAGTTCATTTGTCTTCCTTTTCCTTTGGGATAAGCTTCTTCAACAAAGTTTTGATCTTCTTTAAATCTCTTTGGTCTTCCTCATCTTGCCTCTCCAAGGATTTTATCTTTTATTCTTGGGATTTCAAAGCTTCTGCCTAATCCTTCATGGCCTCTTCCTGCATATTCACTAGCTCATCTTTCTTTACAAGTCTTTTCTCAAGTTCAATCCGGAGATTTATATCACTTATAAAATTTTGAGTAAGAGAGTTAGTCTTATCATTCAGTTCCATCACTTGTTGACTCCGAGAAATTTTCTCAATGATCAACTCATCCGGAATATTCTTGATCTTGTTATCCTTGGTGTCAAAGGCATATATCACCTCATTCTGAAAATTATCATAGTCAGCCATATCTTCTTCAACTTTCTTATACCACAAAGTTATTTTGATGCAAGAATTCATGTGTACATCATAATTGATAAGAAAACTTTTATGTTCATATTCAATCTTCACACACTTATCCATGACCATAGATAAGGATTCTGATTTCTGATTCATACTCTCTTGCAACATCTGGCATCTGGAATCTATAGTTGGAAAAATCGGAATGGTGTCCACCAATTTTTTCAGAGATTCAACCACAAAATCGTGACCATGTGCTGATGACTCTGAATCTGATAATTTTGTTGGAGATTTTTCTTCTTCAATTTGCACCATTTTTCTTTCAAAAGAACCACCAACCTCCTTCTTCCTGAAAATATCTTTTGTTGGAGTATCCATTAGAACTTTCTTTCCCTTGTCAGCTTTTGGAATGGGTTGTTCATCTGGAAACTCTTCCTCACTTTCTGATAATTGAACAATAAAATCTTCATTTGGTTTCTCCTTTTCTGTCCCTTCTTCAAGAAAATTATTTTCATAATATTCTTCCTCATCATACAGAACATTTTCCTTCTCTTTCTCTTGATTATCATCATCCTTCCCACTTTCTTTCTCAACTGCCTTTTCCGAAGTGGTTAATTTTCCAGATTCAGCTTTTTCTTTATACTCTTCTACTTGTTTGATCAATTCATCCAGATCATCACATCCTTCTTCTTCTTCTTATTCTTTTTCTTCAACAACCTCTTCTTCTACTTCTTCACCAGCATGTTTTTCTACTTCTTCAACTACTTCTTTACCCTTGTATTTTTCTGGAGTGACATAGTTCTTACCTGGAGTCTCTAGTAAAGATGGTTGGACATTGAAGGTTTTCGGAATCGGAATATTTTCAGAGGCTGTTTCAGTATCTCTTGACAGAGATTGAACAAGCTCAGCTTCAGACACTTTTTTCTTCATCTTTTTCTCGTTTACCTCTTTTTCTAACACATCCACAGATTTTTCCCTTAAGGCCTTAGCCTCAGCAGGGTCCAATATGAACTATGGATCCCATTATTTTCTCTTCTCTTCGTCTTCCCTCCACTTGGCTACCACTTCATCTATATAAGATTTCTGTTTCTTTGTCTTGGGAGGAGCGGATTGAGTTTCCTTAGATTTGGGGGTTTTTTCATCACCAACCACTTCCTTAATCTTCCTCTTCTTAGTGACTTTCTTCACTGGTTCAGCCTTCTCCACATTTTCCAGAATGGCCTCAGCCTCTCCCTCTGGTAAAGGGTATAATTATTCGGATTCAGCAGAAAAACCTATCTTCATTCTTTTCAAAGTATCATCACTAACGAGCATAAGCTTACAATTCAGAAATTTAGACTTACAAGCAACTTTGAAAGAATCTAAGCACTAAACTATCAGCTTTGATAGTAAGGAAGGGTACATAATGATTTGATATCTCATGTTCCATTATTTTATATTCTTAATTTTAATCAAGACATGCCTCATCAAATTTATCTTCCTTAGATTTACCAAGAAATCTAGGACATAGATGTCACTCTTCTTCAGATTATCCTTGCCACCCCTTCTTGGTACGAGAAAGCCTTGTACCCACAACTGTAGAATCCGATTATTCGGAGTGAGATGTGCAATCTTAGTATTCTTGGAATCTTTGAGTCGAAGACATTTCAATGCCTTCACCTTGTTGAAACATCCTTGCTCATCCGGAAGCTTATGTGAGAAAAACTCAGCTTCCCCTTCGTAGGATAAACCCACCAAGCTTGCAGCCTTGGTGTAAGATAATTTGTAAGTCTTACCATAAGAATTGAAGGAAAATAACTCTCTGCCCTCTTCCTGCTGGAAGGAAACAAACTCGTAGAACTCAACCAGTAAATCTGTAAAAATTGGATCCTATTTTTCGGACTTAGACAAGCAAACATCTTCCCATCCATTCAATCTGATATTCTTGGTTATAAGGGAATCAAACTTGTAGAAATATGGATGCACTAACCTTTCTATAAAAACAAACCACTTTGATATTGGCTTTGTAGTTGAAATATTGTAAGAGGTAGCTTCAATAGACATTCGGAGTGGAGAGTTCTGGAAGATTCGGAAGGGCTTTGACAAAGATCAGAATGGTCCTTAAGAAGAGAGTGAGGGTTTTGAGACGCGAAAGCTTTGAAAGACCGATGTGGGATAACTCTTAGGGTCCCTTTTAAATAGGCGATGGAGGTGACCTTTGGTATTCCAGAAACCATCTAATGGTTTAAAATATTTTTGATCTGATCTGAAGGTTTAGAAAATTCCCGCAAGGAAAACTTGACTCCGATCTTTTGAGGTTTTTAAGAAAAACATTTGGATTTAAGGAAAACTAGAATCCGAATGATTTTAAAATTCATAGGAAAATACAAGAAAGAAAAATATTACTACAAAAATTTAAGTAATGAATTCATACCTTTCGGATTGGCTAGAATGATTGTTCGTAATTGGTAATATTCTTCTTGAAGAAACGACTTTAAAAAAAATGAAAAACCCATTACGAAAAATCCTCATTACAAAAGTTCATTATGAAAGTTCATTACGAAAATTTCATTACAAAAATTATCATTAAGTAAAGTTAATTATGAAAATTCTAATTATGGAAAGTTCATTACGAAAATTCTCATTACGGAAAGTTCATTACAAAAATTTCTGTTCTGGAAATTTTCATTACGAAAATTTCTGTTCCGGAAATGTTCATTACGAAAATTTCTGTTCTGGAAATTTTCATTCTAAACATTTCCATTCTGAGAATTTCAATTTCAAAAATTTCAAAAACCTGTTACGAAAAAAATTTTGGTTATGAAATTTTGAAAATAAAAACTGAATATGAAAATTTTGGAAAAAATACTTTCTACAAAAAATATTTGATTACATTACCAAGAAAATGTACTCCCCCTATGAAAAGGAGTTTATTACTGTAAGGAGAATTTTTCAACAAGAAGTTAAAGAATAAGTATTACCTCACGGCTATCATTCCTAACTTCTGTTTAATGTATTCAAATCTATCTAAGGGTAAATATTTTTGTGAAAATGTCAGTAAGTTGATCTTGCGTTCCAATAAACAGAAGAATGATATCTCCTTTGAGTGTGTGATCCCTAAGAAAGTGATGCCTAATATCTATGTTCTTTTCACGAGAGTGATTTTCAGGGTTATTACTAAGAGAAGTGGCCCTTGTGTTATCACACAAAATTTGAGTCTTGGTAAAACTCAAGACATAATCAGTAAGTGTGTGTTGCATCCACAACACTTGATCGCAACAACTTCCAGCTGCTACATATACAGCTTCAGCAGTGGAGAGTGATAATGAGTGTTTCTTCTTGCATGACCAAGAAACTAATGAATCTCCTAAGAAATGACAAGTTCCGGATGTACTCTTTCTATCCATTCTACATCCACCAAATTCATCATCTAAAAATCATTTTAAAACAAAATCATTTCCAGAAGTATAAAATAATCCTAGATCCATGGTCCCCTTTAATTAGCAAAAAATTCTTTTCCCTTCCTTTAAGTGAGATTTCTTAGGATTGGATTGATATCTTGCACATAAGAATACTGAAAACATTAAGTATGGATGACTAGCTATCAAGTATAATAGACTTCCTATCATACCTTTAAAACATGTTTGATCTACTGGTTTCCCAGCTTCATCAAGATCTAAAGAATTTGAGGTACCTAGGGGAGTACTTATACTCTTAATGTTGTTATATCAATACTTTTTAAGAATGTCTTTAATATACTTATGTTGAGATATATAGGTTCCTTATAGTCTTTGAGAAATTTTAAAACCAATGAAAAATGTTAACTCACCCATCATACTCATTTCAAACTCATATTTCATTAGACTTGCAATGGGTCAGTTAAAGATTGTTGAGTTGAACCAAATATAATTTCATCAACAAAAATTTGAACAATCAAAACATTTTTCTTATCCTTATTTAGAAAAAGGGTTGGATCTGAATTTCACTTAACATAGTTATTTTAAAGCAAAAATCCTGTAAGTCTATCATACCAGGCTCTTGGGGCTTGTTTAAGGCCATACAAAGCTTTGGTAAGTATAAAAACATGATCAGGGTATTTTGTGTCTTCAAAGCTAGGAGGTTGTTCAACAAAAACTTCCTCTTGAACATAACCATTATGGAAATCACATTTCACATCCATTTGAAAAGTTTTAAAATTTAAGAATGCTGAAAAGGCAAGTAAGATAAGAATAGATTCAAGTCTAGCTACTGGATCATAGGTTTCTTCATAGTCTATTCCCTCTTGCTGATTATAGCCTTTAGCAACTAGTCTATCTTTATTTCTTACAATGACTCCATTTTCATCACATTTTTTTCTAAAGACCCACTTTACTCCAATAACAGAAGTTTCCTTAGGTCTTTCAACCAAGGTCCAGACTTTATTCCTTTCAAATTCATTTAGTTCATCTTTCATGGCTTTAATCCAATCATCATCACCTAAAGCTTCATCTGTGCTTTTTAGTTCTAATTGGGAAAGTAATGCTAGATGTTCTACTTCATTTATCAAGGAACTTCTAGTCCTTACAGGTTGATTTTCATCACCAATGATACTATCACTCTGATGATTCTTAAGAAACACCTGATTTGGGGTTTGTAAAAGCTGTTCATCAACATAGGTTAGAAAGTCTTCTGGGGTAAATGATTCAGAAGTATCTTCTTGAACATTTTCCTTATCAGAAAAATCTTCAAACAAAGTATGATAATCATTTTTTGAAAACAAATCCAAGGATGTAGGTTGGGATGGCTTAAAAACAAAAGGATTAGATTCATCAAATTTTACATGCACTATTTATTCAACAGTACAAGTGTTTTTATTTAAAACTCTATAAGCCTTATAAGTTGTGGAGTAGGCTAAGAAAATTCCTTCATCAGATTTTGGTGAAAATTTAGGTTGATTATCTTTAGTATTCAGGATGAATACCTTGCAACCAAAAACCTTGAAGTAGGAAAGTCAAGGTTTTCTACCATTCCATAACTCAAAAGGAGTTTTATTAAGAAAATGTCTAATCAAAACTCGATTTATAGTATAACAAGCAGTACTTACAGCTTCAGCCCAGAAATTTCTAGCTATAGAATATTCACCCTATATGGTTCTAGTTATCTCTTGAAGAATTCTATTTCTTCTTTCCACTACACCATTTTGTTGAGGAGTTCTCGGTGCTGAAAAGTTGTGAGTAATACCTTTTATACTACAAAAAGTTTCAAAATCAGAATTTTGAAATTCTCCTCCATGATCACTGTGAATAATTTTCAGTGGAAGGTTTTTCTCATTTTTAACTTGGGATCTAAAACTTTTGAAATATGAAAAATCTTCAGACATCTTTGATAGAAAATAGACCCATGTAAATCTAGTGTAATCATCAACTAGAACAAACACATAGTATTTTCCTCCAATGCTTCCAGTTTGTGTTGGACCAAAAAGATCTATGTGCACTAATTGTAATGCATCAGTTTTTGAGAATTCACTGATTGATTTAAAACTAGATTTATGTTTCTTTCCATATCGACAAGGATCACAAACTTTTGAAGATTCGAATCTATGCTCTGGTAGTTCCTTAACTAGTTTCTTCTTAGAGAGTTTACATAAGTTCCTAAGATTACAGTGACCTAGTCTTCTATGCCATAACCAAGAATGATCTTCCATTGCACTAAGGAAAGGTAGGTATTGGCTCCTAAGGTCTTATAAGTTTAATGTGTAAACATTCTCTTGCCTATTGGATGAGAGAATAAATTCTTCCTTGGAATTGTGAACTAAGCACTTATCATTCCTAAAATTCACAAGGTATCCTTCATCACATAACTGACTTATGATAATGAGGTTGTTCTTAAGACCCTTAACAAACAAAACATTTGAAATTAAAGTTTTACCAAGAAGAAAAATATTACCTATACCAAAAATTTCTCCCTGAGCATTATCTCTGAAAGTTACCTTTCCTCCTTTCGTCTTGATAATATTCTCAAAATAGATTTTGTTACCAGTCATGTGTCGGGAACATCCACTATCCATGTACCATGTATTGTTGTTGTTACTTCCTTTACTTTTCTAAAAATAAGAAAAGAATTAAACTTTCAAAATCCAAACTTTTTTGGATCTCAGATTTTCAAATAACAAAATTTTAGGAACTCACATTTTCTTAGAGAAATAAGCCTTATGAAAACCTAGAGATTGAGTTTTGTTTAAAGAGCTATTCCTTTCCCAGTGACCACCACATTGACACTTGGTACAAAATGGGGCACGTTTTGGAACAAAGTAGTTGTTACTAAAATTTGATTTTGCATGGGTATAACAAAATCTAAATTGGTTTATTAAAGGTCGTATTTGTGAATAAATTTTATCAAAATTTTCTTTACCATGGGTAAAGTTTGACAAACACTTCTTTAAGGAAAAAATTTTGGACTTGAGTTTTATAACCTAGATTTTATCGTCAAAATTGTTAGATTTAGAACTAGAGCTAGGCTCGAAAACACTTTTCTTAGAAATTACTTTTTCTAGCTCTTTATAAAGTTTGTTATTCTCAGAACATACTTCCTCAATATTTTTTGAAATACTTACAAATCATCATTTTTCTTATCAAGATCTTTAGAAAGATCTGATATTTATTTTGTAAGAATAGTATTCCTATAGTATTCCTTATCATGTTTGTTATTGAGTTTAGAATTCTCAATCTCAAGAAGTTCAGCAAACCTAGAAACTTCTTCATAGGTAGGTGTAGTATTTTCTTCATCAGAAGTGGATTCTTCATCTGAAGAGTTATAATATTTATTTTCATTAGAATTTAAAGAAACATTGGTCAATGATTCAGCATTGTGTACCTTATCCATGAAGCAATGATTGTTAATAGGTAATATGGCTATAAGACCAATATTCTTATGTCCTAAAGATTCATAATCAGAAGATTCATCTAAAGATTCACCACCACTGGAACTCCAGGTGTCATTGTCTTTCAGAACTTTCTTAGCTTTGTACTTGTAATACTTCTTCATGTTCCTTTCAAAATTCCTCTCTTTTCTTTATTTCTTTTTGAGAAAAGGAAAATATGGTCTAATATGTCAAGATCTCTTGCATTCATAACAAGTATCTTCTCCATATTCCCTATCTTTCCTTTCCTTTTTCTTATACTTGGATTGAAAATTTCTCTGACCAGCTATCTTGTTCATCCTTCGAGAAAGATTTGCTAACTCATTCTCTGAGACTTCACTCTCACTAGATTCGGATTGGATAATAACCTTCTTGGACTTGGATCTGGTTACTCTCTCAGGAGTCTTAGCCTTCATATGATTTGATGTTGTAGTAAAAGCAACAGTACCATTTCCATTCTTCTTCTTGATGTTGTCAGCATCCCTCTTCATTCTTGTTTCATGTTGGAGAAGAGTTCCAAATAGTTCATCTAAGGAAATTTGAGTGACCTTCCTATTCTCATCAATAGTTGTTCTCTTTGATTCCCACTCATTGAGCATAATATCAATAATCTTATTTACAAGAGATTCATCATCCAAACCTTTCACTCCCATAGATTGTAGACTATTCACAATTGTCATAAACCACTGTTTAACTTTGTTAATGGGTTCACCATAAGGAAAATTGAAACCATGATACTCAGCTCTCAACATATCTCTTCATGTCTCAATTACTTTAGATGTACCAGAGTGAGTAACTTCAAGTTTCTTCCATATACAGTTAGCTGTTTCACATGAAGAAATTTGGATATATATGTTCCTAGTCATTGAAAAAAGTAGATTATTGTGTACCTTGTAGTTTAATTGATAATCATGCTTCTCTTGGTTGGTGAAAGCACTAACTTCCTTATCATGAATTTTATAGCCTCTGGTAAGCATAACAAAGTTATCTACTCCAGTATTGATAACGAAAGTCTTCATTCGATCTCTCCAGTATTCATAATCATTGCTATCAAAAATTGGTGGTCTTGTAGGATTAAGATTGCCTATGGATCCAACTTTCATTCCTGTTATCTTTAAGAAAATCTTTCTACGCAGAAACTTGTTAATAAAAAAAGTTTAGTTTCAAGAAAAATATTCCTAAGCAAGGAAAATATAGAACAAAGGAAAAAATGAGCAAGGAAAACTTATATATGAGTATAAGTATTCTAGAGACCTCCTCTGATACCAATTGTAGGATCGAAATAACGATGTAGATGCTCGATTTACAAGAGGGGGGTGAATTGTATACTTTAAAAATTTCTTAAACAAGGAAAGATCTAAGTTTAACAAAGTTAAACTAAGTAAATTCACAACACCTAAAACACCAATAGGAGAATTGGAACAAGGTATGAAGTTACAAACTTCTAGTTCTATACACTTGCTTAAATCTGGAAATTGATTCCAAAAAACAGGTTCCGGAAATATGGATCCTGAAACTGAAACTAAACCCAAGTTTACAATATGAGATTCCAGCTTAAAGCGTATAGAATCTAAACTAATCAGAGTACAAGTGTAAGAAAATATAAGAAGATTATACTTTCTTTATAATATGAAATGCATCAGAAAAACAAGTATTATAACTACAAGCATCAAACAATAACTCTTTTAACCGAAAGAGAAGGGTATCCAACAACCTTGGATAAAGGTCCCTTGATTTATACTTTCAAGCAAGTCTGTCTTACCCACACCTGGGTAATCCCTCGATACAAAGATCGGAGTCTCTGTCATTCTATCCCTGCAAGCCCTTAACTTCAAGGTAGTTGGAACCTCTGCCTTCCTCAGCAAGGAAGCCCTCTAACTTCAAGGAAGTTGGCACCTATTTCTTTCTATCCCCGGAAGCCCTCGAATGTAATCACCAACATTCGGAGTCGTATGAAGCAATCTGAATGAGCAGTTCAGTACGTACAAAGCATGAAAAGCTTATCTCTCTAGAAATCACCTTAACAGTGTGTGGTCTCTAGAGTGATTAACTTGTTATCAATTGTTATGATCTCTTTCAAATGAGCTCTTATTTATAGCCTCGGTTGGAATGGTCGGCTCCCTCCTCCAACGGTCGTATTTTTCTTTAATTTCGGAGGGACCTGTACACGTGTCACTAAACCAATGGTTTTTTAGAAATAGAATGGATGACATCTTTTTATAAAAAAACATGTGTAACTGAGGGAACAACATCGTTTTACAATGAAACAAGTGTAGGTATAAGAAAAACTAGAATTCGAAATGTAAGTAAATAAAAGTTCGGAGTCTAACCAAAATGGAATTAGGAGTCTAAAATAGAAAGATGTTTGGATTCTGTTTTATAGGAATTCAGAACCTGAATTCTGTAGAAATCTAGAGTCTGAATCTCTAAGGAAAATCGGATTCTGGTTTCACTAGAATTCAGAATCTGAACTTACAAAGTTCGGAGTCGAACTAGTAAAAGTTCGGAGTCAAACTAGTAAAAGTTCGGAGTCGAACTTATAAAATATCGGAGTCAAAATTATAAAGGTTCAGAGTCGAACTAGTAAAAGTTCGGAGTCGAACTAGTAAAAGTTCAGAGTCGAACTCATAAAAGTTCGGAGTCCATAATTCGGAGTGGAGCCTTATGAGAGTTCATATCCATAATTCAAAATGGAACTTTATGAGAATTCGTATCCATAATTCAGAATGGAACTTTATTAGAGTTTGTATCCAGAATTCAGAGTGGAACTTCATTAAAGTTCATATAAAGAATTTGGAATGGAACTTCATTACAGTTCATATCCAGAATTCGGAATGGAACTTCATTATAGTTCATATCCAGAATTCGGATCCTAAAAACAGAATTCTTCATATCTAAGCATTATATGATTCCGAGGTTTTAGGTATAAATCCGATTTTTGTACTTAAGGAAAAATATTGATATGTATAAGAAAAACTAGGTTAGGGTAAATTTCCTTAAGGAAAAAAATTTTTCCTTATAGAAGTAAAATCTAGATTTTCTTAAGTATAAGGTGTTTGTGATTTTCAAAACAAGAAAGAATGGAAAAGTCATAAGGAAAACCTTATTGACTCAACAAATATATTATTAAAATATTATTATATAATAATATATAACCTATACTTGAAATTAGTGGTTATGAATAGTATTAAATAGATTACAAAAATATTTTATTTGTATATATATAAAATTAATTCATTAGCTACCAATTAATTAGAAATGAATATAAAAACCAATTGAATATTAAGGAAATGTTTTTATGCTCACAAATGTGTTTTATCCTAATAAAATAAATTAATTATAGTTAGTGAGTAATATTAATTTAATATATATAATATATATTCAATCAAAAAAACTACCTTCATAAAATGTAATTGATAGGAATAAGATAAAAAAAACCCAAAATTACAAATAAAAACCTTTATTTTTTTAAAGTAATTTTACCTTACTTTCATGGAGAACCTAATTTAAAATAAAATTTTGGAACTTTTATAAATTTCATATATGAAAATATATTTAATTTTATAAATTTAAATGCTAAAATTAGGTTAGGATAATTTTTTGGTATTTTTATGAAATATATCATTTTTTTTATGAATGGTGAAAAAATACAAAATTCTAATTCAAAATTTCTTTTTATTCTAATTCATTAAAAAGGATAAATTATATTTTTAGTTGGATTTGAAGTTAAATTAGATAAATTATTCCACAATTAATACAATATAGGTCATTGGAATCTATTTCACTTTGAAATTGGACATAAAAACTTAGAAATTTTTTGAATATTTTACTTTAAAAACCTTCTTTCTCGTCCGGTCTACAGGATTAAATTTAAATTAATTTATGCCACCTATTTGATTGGAATTTTTAAAAATTGATTCCATATTTAGAATAATATTAATTATAATTTATTTTAAGTTCAACTTACTTTTTAACCAAAAATATTAATGAAAGTAATTAAAATTAATTACAGTGATTAAGAAAAAAATTAGCTTAACAAGGGACTAAAACTTAAACTTATGGGAGACAATAACAAAAAAACATATCCAAACCCCATTGTATGTTCATATTTTTAACTTACCGTAACTTTTATCTAATTTTTACCATTATTTGATCCACTTTACAAGGGAGAAACATGGGTGGAATTCACTTTTCAAAAATTTACAAGAATGTCAATCCTCCTCCACTACAAAAAGATACTCACCCCTCCCATTTATCCAAACCAATAAACAAAATTTTACAACCAAAAATCTACAAAATAATCTCCCAAATTCCCTCCCCTCATCTGAGAAGCCTCATATTTTTCATAAAGCAATCCAAGTATGATTTTTGGTATGAACCAAAAGGAGTTACCCAAATAAGAGGTAACCTTATTCAACAATTGTTTTTGTTTCATTTACCTCTCCACCTGTTTAATTATATTTATTCCATTATTACATAATAACACCAATATCCAAAATATACTGAGATTTTTTTCTTTTAATGTCTTAACCTACACCTACAAACACTTTCATCAAATGGGTAACAAACTTACCCTACGTGTAGGGTAAACTACAACATCACAAAATGATGTCGTTCGTTTGTCCTTTACCACATCTCATGATTGTAAATAACAATGGAAACACTATTTTTATATTATATTTATTATATTTTTTCATATTAATACTTCCGTAATTTCTATATAACAAATAATTTTATGCTTTCCATTTTGTGTAGATATAATAACATAATTTGTGGAAGTGTGGACTACCGCCTCCTCAAAGGGATGTGATTCGTTCACACTATACATGGAATGTATTTAGGATGATTTTAATAATAATATGTGAAATATATGAAATAAAAATGATACTAGTATTATAATATACATATATATCATTTAATTTTCATTCTTTTAAATACTACAAATAAATGGATGTAGCGTTCATGTGTACGTATGACTTACCGCCTCCATGAATAGTACATTTCATTTCCAATTTCCAAATATTATAGATTAATATAAATAAATATATACTAAATATATATAACATTTTCACCATGATTTACATTCTATATATTATTAAAGTTTCATCTAAGTAATAGGATCAAAAATAACAAGTTAAAACATACACGACAAACTAAGAAATTAACACCCAAAATAGTGAAAATAATGAATGGTTGTTAACAAATGGGTAAGAAAATGTTATTATAAGACCATAACTTATATTATGAATATGATTATGGTACTTTTATAATTTATTGACATGTTTAAAATAATTATACAATAATTTAAAGAAAGTTTACCGACAATCAAATGCAAGGTAAGGGATTTTCATCTCACATTCTACATCTGTTAGATAAGTGTCATATTTTCCACTTAATTATTTTGTGTGATGTATAAACTATCCATTATCATATATTATATCATGAATTATTTTTAATTTATGATATTTTTAGTTTTAATTTTAATTATTTCTTCTAATTGGATTTAATTAGATGTTTCGAAGTTGTAAATAATTTTACAACCTGCTTTATTTTCATTAGGTTATATTACTTCCTAATTTTCATTAATATTATAAGATTATGTTGGTAATAAACTTTTACTATTTGTGGTTGTATTTTCACTTGTTTTATTTGGATTTACATTTTACACACATAATATATTCATTGATTTGTTTCTCACATTAATGGTATGGTCTCTTCAAGGGTTTACTACATAATCTCATTTTGTTCGGGATTTTTTATAATTGGATTTTAAATAGAGGAAATTATTGGTTAATTATTTAATAAATCCTTTAATTTTATTCTAATATATTCAATAATGACCTTTTTTTAATTAATGGTGCCATTTTTTTACTCTTTAGTACTCAAAATGTATTAGAAAATGTTTTTAGGAAAACTCCGCTTT
The DNA here is from genome assembly GCA_963277665.1 of Viscum album. Lineage (NCBI taxonomy): Eukaryota > Viridiplantae > Streptophyta > Magnoliopsida > Santalales > Viscaceae > Viscum > Viscum album. Next base: position 955,119,780 of record OY728146.1, read on the forward strand.
AATTATCTCTTTAGTCAGAGAACTTGTTTTCTTATAGAAACCCTATTTTATAAAAATGTTTTAAAAAATGTTTTTAATATTTATAAAAATATTTGTTAAATAAATATTTACTCTTTTTGTATTTATCAAAATTTTTCAAACTAATCTTCTTGTTTTTTTTCCGAACAAGGTACTTTCTATCCTATTTACCATAAAAAAGGAATATTATTTTTACCTTATATGACATGTACAAATTTGTCCACCATTATTTCTTTAAAGCTTCATTTGTGTGTTTAAATGGTTAATTTTTTAAGAAATGGTTTTCAAAAGTTATTTTCAAGGAAAAGGATTTTCAAAATTTTCTTCAACATAAAAATGATATTTTCTTAAATAATGTTTTTAAAAGATATTTTTATAGTATTTCTATTTATAGACAAAAAAACCCTATATTTTTACTCCAACTAGGATATGCTATATTAATACCATCCATATTCTCCCTTTGGATGGTTTTTGATTGATATTGATAAGTATAGAATTTACATTCGCTTCCTTGATTAATTTTTGAAGTCCCACTTAAATATTCAATTGCATATGATCATTACTACGAATGGAACAAAGGCCTTCATTATTTATTGATTTTAAAAAAAACCCCCTTTTCAAGGGATGAGAGGGAACCCTTACAAGGCCTGTAGGCTCAGAGATTACAAGGACCATAGGATTAGGAGATTACATGACCCGGAGGTCTTAGGGAATTCAACCAAACTATCTACAAGGAACTGCCCCTCCCCGACATCTATGTCATGATAGTAGCTCTCCACCTTTGCATGGTCGTCTGGCTAGACTTCCCATGAAAGCATAGGATAGTCCCGATGGCATATACATACCCTCTCATTCTGAAAAATCCATTTTATTTTATCATTAGACATTGAATTTCCCCTAATTATCCTTATCCTCATGGATATGTTAATTTCCAAAACCATATTCCATTTTTACATATGGTGTTTACTTTGAAATTTATTTGATTTACTGGGGAAATATTGATAAATATGTATCATTTACTCACTAAGAATATTTAATAAGGTGTATTATTTTATGTTAAATTGAATATTCTATATATGAGGAATGATTTGGACATGAAAGATGTGGGTTGGGGACCTTTTAAAGTAATTTCCTAGAGCATCGGTAGTCTCGTGAGATGAAATTAGTTTGCGAAAAACCCTTCGAGTTTGTTTCTAAGAAGAATAGATGGGTTTCTACCCATATATTTAAAATGTCCTATGGACGATCTTAATAGTAGTATGCTAATTCATCTTGTGAAATGTATTGATGGTAAACGTATCATATTCCTTGGAAACAAGATAGCTGCTAATTAAGAATATCCTTTATTCAGATTCAGTATATATTATTCATGAGATTTTCATTATGACAAAGTCTATGGATGCATTTCACTCTCCGTTTATTGATTAAGTGGCATGTGTTTTAAGTTATTTACCCTCCCCTATTGATTATTCTTTGTAAAATTATTTAAATGGGATTTGTTTTGTAGTAATTTACCTTTCCATATTATTTAATTACTTCCTTTTTAGTTATTGAGTACATGGAATGGGTTCTCAGTTATTTACTTTTCCATATTTATTATTCTAATTGATTCATTATTTATTCCATTATAATTTACCCTTAATGTGTATTTGATCTCACCATTATTAAGTTTCTCATCCTCAATATTCCCTAAAGTGTATTAAGAAAAGTATTCAATGATGCACTAGATAGAACCACGTTATTACTCTCTAAAATATTATATTGTAATTCTTGTATTTATTTGTAATACAACACTCATGTATGTATCTAGATTTCCAAGACTAATAAACTATTAAATCCTTTAGGATGATATTTGTAACACCCCAACCCTAGTTACCCAGAGTCGGTGCATTATTGCATAACATTGGCATGATCACAAAGATCAAGTCTCGAAAGACCGATTAGTTTAGTAGCCTTGAAACACTAGATACATTCATAAGTTTTACATTACATCATAAAGTAATACAAAATTACAACAAAATATTGTCTTCATATCACCTCATATTATCCCTTCATTTCATTCATAAAATACTTCTTCACATCCTGGAAAAATTAAAATATTGAAATGGGTCAGCTCAGATGCTTAGTAAGGATAACAATATAGCGAAAGCTTTCATAAATAAACACAAACATTTAAGGAAATGTATAACAAAAACAAAAGCCTTTTAAACTTGAACTTAAACATAATATGGAAAAAGTAAAATGAGATAATTACATTTACTTATTCACATGGATATTCTACTAGTCGAATAATCACATGCAATATCAATAATCACTTTTATAATGATAGAATGCATAATGCCAGACTATCATAACCATGTAGCCAAGGCCTCGTGCCAAGACTACAAATAAGATTTTGTCAAGGCCTCGTGCCAAGACACTAGTTTGTCTCACGAGACCTGCCAATGCAATTTTTTTAGAAGATACTTACGTTTAAAATTTCTCAAATATACTCCAGTGTTTTTCTGAAAACATTATGCAAGCTTCTGAAGACAAAATAACTAATTCTGAGACTGATCGACTAATTACAGGTCATGATGGGTCCACGCCCAATCCCTTCCTGTCTACCACACTCGAGAGTCGGGTTTTTTGAAAAAAAAATTAAGCTTGCATTAAATACATATACATTTGCACTGGATTTTCATATATTTGAGAGAAATATCTCTCTCTTTTTTGAAATCATTTAAAAATAGTTATGGATTGTAGAGCAAGATGAAACTCAAATAATGGTCACGGCGGTGGAGAAGTCATTGTCGCCATATACGTACAACAACAAAAAAATTCCCTTTTGTCATTTAGTAAAACTCTACGTATAAAAAATATTCCTTTTGAAAAAACTTAAAAGTCAGAGGGATTTATACACCGTATAAAAGCAAGTTGTGTATAAAATAAAATAGGCCTCAGTGAAAGGATATTGCGACAAAGTCCTTAAAAAGATCATTTTTTTAAATAAAATAGATCTATTATGTGTATTCACTATAAGTACAGATAAATAAAGTAAAAATACAATATAGGACATAATAATATCAAGACATAATTTGAAAGTAGGAGATTAACCCAAAGAATGGAAATTGGGTTAAGAAGTTCCCTTACCTCGTGTCCGAATTGACTCGACCACTCTTTAACCTCCTGAATAATAAACTAGAGTTAATATATACTTTATTAAGAACATTTTTCAAGTTAATTATCCCTTTTATATCACTTATTACAATGTTACGAGAATTATGTAGTCATTTAAGTTAATAACGGTCGTTTTGTCGATCTTTGGTACTTTAGTCAACAATAAACTTCTTATAATTACAAGTTGTTTATGTGGTAGAATATCAATTATCTCCAGAATTATATTCATGATGTAGATATCATATATATTCTATATATCCAGTATATACATTCCATTATAATATTACATAACATTTAGAGGTAAGAAATGAAATGCACCGTTCATGGAGACGGTAAGCCGTACATACGCATGAACGCTACTTTCATTCCTATTTCGTATTTAATGGAATGAAGTTATAATTATATAAAGGTATAATATAATTCCAGTATAATATAATGTATAATACCATTTACTCCATCCTTTATACATCCCACATATGGCATTAACGATTCAAATCACTTTGAGGGGGCGGTAGTCCGCACTTCCTAAAATGAAATTATCGCGTTTACCCATAATGGAAATCGTAAAGGTATGCCATAAATAAAAAAAACAGAATCATAGGGAAAACAAAAACATAATATATATCATATATAAAAATAGTGTCATAATAATGGCCACAATGAGAGGTTTTAAAAGAATATTGAACAATCATCGTTTCGTGAGGCAGAAATTTGTCAACCACAGAAACAGTATGATCTTTAACCATTAGACGAAGGTTTGTGTAAGTGTAAATAAAATACTTCTCATAAAAACATCCTAGTATATTTAAGATACTGTTTTTTATACAAAATAAATGAACAAAAATATTTTAATGGGTTGGAGAAGAAAAATAAAACAAAATAACATAAGAGAAGACATTACCTTAAAATCGGGTAAATCCTTTTTGATTTGAGCCAAAGGCTTCCTTGGGAAGAATTTTACCCAAAGTGAGGCTTCTAGGAGTAAGAGAAGGAAGTTGAGAGATTATTTGGGCAGAGTTTGGCTGATCCAAAAGGCTTTGAAGGTGTGAATAAGGTGGTAGTGGTGGGGGCCTTTTATAAGAGGAGAGGAGGGGAACTCTTGGAAAGTCGTGAAATGTTACTTTATTATATAATGATTTTCGGATTTTAAAGGTCCCACACTTATATATTTCTAGGATAAGGTGATAAAGGTTCAAAATATACTCATCCAATAGGTTTTTGACAAGTTTAAGTCTTATATTTTACATTATCTTTTCATTTTATTTAAATCGTTAATTAATGAGGTAATCGCTACATCATCATGGTGTCATAAAATATTTAATTTATTTAATGTCTAAAAATTATAAAAAAACATCATGATGTAGGAAATCTTTTTTTATTTCCAATTAACATTTATAGTATAAAATTTACCTTATATAACCACATGTAATAATTGTTTTAGTAAAACAACTTATGTTTGTGACAATTTTATTTTTACTTTAAATAAAAAGTTATTATTGTCATTTTCTTGCCCAAGTGGCTCCATGGGGTCCCCAAGTTGACCCATGGATTTTCTTGTTCATACATGACTCATCCAATATGGGTTTGACAAGTGTAAAGGTATTTTCATGTTTTTATAATATCATTTTTACCTTGAATTTCACAAATTACCTTTAATCGCGATTAATTAAACTTAAAAGTTACTATTCACCAAAAAATTATTTTAATACCATTGAACCACATTTTACTTCCTAATGACAACCATGTACGTAGGATTTTTGAAAATCAAATCACAGAAGTGGTAATGTTTCATTTAAACAAAAAATCAATTTTTTTAACTACCACTTAGTGGTTTCACTATTCATCAAAAATTGAAGTTTTTCAGAACAATGCCAAAATTTCACCTTAAGACATAATTGATATTACGAATTCAAAAATTATGTCTATTTGAGAAAATTCCAAGCATATAAGTTGCATTAATTAATTTTATGATTAATTCCCGTTGTCACAACAAATAGCGTGTTTTTAAAAAACAATATATATCAAAAGATTGACAATTGTTTATGTCCAAATTCATAGTGAAATAAATTATAATGACCACCATTGGATAAAATGGTAAAAATATATTATAATTATACTTTAAAACCACTCAGTATTATAATTTATCATTATAAATTATTTTTATTAAAAAATTTGTTTTAAGTATTTTTCACTATTCATAAAAAATTGGAAGTTCTCAGAAAAATACCAAAAATTCAACATAGGCTAATTTCGATATTCCGAATCCAAAAATGAAGTCCATTTTGAAATATAAAATATATATAATTTCAAAAAGTGGGTATGACTATTCATAAGGGCTATTTTGATTAGTCGCGGTGTGTTAGAATCTCGAACTTGCGTACAATGCAAGCTATTGCATTATTGAAAGAGAAGTGTATCGTGGAAGATCGGGGTGTTACATTCTCCCCTCCTTCAATAAATTGCGTCCTTGAAATTTGAAATTTTTCTTTGAAAATAAAAGGATGCAAATATAAAAAAACCTTTTTGGAAAACCCACATTAGAAGTAAGGTTAATAAAATTAAGCCTTAATAATAGGGAAAGGGAAATGAAAAAGTCACCACCAAATTATGATCTCGATAAGGAGAATATTGCTGGAAATTAGAGACATATAATTGGAGGGAAAACGTAAATATTTTTAGGGAGTGATTGAGGTCATCAATCAGAAACAAGTGTAAAATTGAGGGCCTCAAAGCCTTCAATCTATGTGGATTTAAGATATTTTCAGTTCAACAAGATATAAGGTATTAGGATAACAAATTTTTTGTTTTAATATACCTTTACTAAAGTTTAGGAATTAATTTATTCATAGAATAAGAGATAGGTATATATATATTTATGTTTTACAAGTAGAGTTTCAACCTTCAACCAATTTCTACCACAAACTCATCTTTCACTCAAAAAGAAAATAGAACTTGAATATATTATATTTATCCTAATCGTGCAGGGTTAAAAATATTAACACATGCCATTTAGATTAGGAAAACTCTTTTGTTATAACTAGGGACTTCATGTAGGCTATTGGTAGGTAATAAAGGCCTTTTTCACTATGGTTATGGGTTCGATTCCTGCAGCTTTGTCCGACGCGACGGGTTATCCCCCGACCTACAGGTTGTCCTTTTCCTAAAACTATAGTTTTATAATATTCCAAAAATAATATTCAGAAATGTTTTAACCTTAAACAATACTATCCAAGGTTCAACTTAATCCATTCCAACCTTTATAGTTATCCAAAATAATTTTGTCCAACTCACAGTCCAAATTTTATAAGGAAGGTAAACATAATGAAGATCCTATTTTTTTTTTTGTAACAACATGTGAACACCTTCATCATGTATTCTTTTAAAACACTACAACATCCTGAATTACCATGATCCTTTATTCCTTATCGAATACTAGATATACTCCTTATATCCAAAAATGTATACAAATCATTAATCAGTTTCAAGGAAGTTAAGAATATCCAATATAATTTATCCAAATCAATCATATCTTATTCCAAAATCACTATCTTGGTATCAGAACCATAATATGGTTTATCTTTCTCTCAACCATATATTTTCCAAAAATTTAACCTGTTGTGGAGTCATTTTCATGGTTCCACACAATCTCAAGTCCTTGATGAAATAGTACTGCAGTACAATCCTTATATACTCCATAATTATCATAACTAGTACATCATTGATACAACACTCAAATGGAAAAATTCATTAATAACAACATAAGAACTCTAATCATTCCTCCTCATCTGTGGTAGTATCATAACTTGATTATTATCCAGTAACATCATATGGGGAATACTCTGATGATTTGGACATTGGTTTGCGTAGTGCCCCCACTCCTTGCAGATGAAGCATTGTACATTTGAATCCTTTTTCTCACCCTTGCAGTCACGCACTTGGTGTCCCTTTTCTCCACAATTATAACAAACTCTAATTACCTTAAGGAAAGTTCCAAGGTGTTTCTTCCCATAGTTATCACATATTGGAAAATTCTTCTTTTCCCTCATCCCTTTATCCATCATTCTCTCTTCTGTCCTTCTCTTCTATTTCTTCCCTTCAAAGCCATAAGACTCAGAAAATTCTTTACTTATCTTATTAACACATGATACTATTTCTTCATATGTTGAGAACACATGGGAGACTATTTCCCTTCTAAATGTTGGCTTAATACCGCGAAAGATATGATCCTTCTTACTCTTTGGATCATACGTATTGATGGAGTTCACATTCCTTCTACTGGGCGCCATTTCTATACAATGGAATAAACTAGATTAGTTTATGAATTAAAATACATAATTTCATACTTGTAAAACACTTAAAATAAATTTAACTATTTATGGATATAATCCATAATCATAAAAATGTTTTCTTGGAGGAATTATATACTCATAATCCCTTCATAATGGTTTGTAAAGAAAATTATAATTATCCTAAGCACAAACCCCGGGAGTGTCGTAACCAAGAGTGCAGCAAGGCCCATTGTCGTGCACCAGTTCCCATTCGAGTCTAGCTAAAAGTAGTGTTTTCGGGTTTTACCCCTAGGTACATCTGTGCCAGAGCCACCTCTACCTGCTCGTATCCAGACAGAGATGTATTGCTCAGAAAAATCACAAAATCTCTATAATACCAAAATTCTAGGAAGTTCTTCTATACTAATCCTCAAATTCTATCTTTGGGATATGTTCTCTAATCAGAGTTTATCTAAATCTAGCTTACAAGGTTAGTACTAAACTACCTCCGATACCAACTGTAATGCCCTGACCCCAGTTACCCAGAGTCGGTGCATTATTTTGTAACATTGGCATGATCACAAAGATCAAGTCTCGAAAGACCGATTAGTTTTGTAGCCTTGAAACACTAGATACATTCATAAGTTTTACATTACATCATAAATTAATAAAAAACTACAACAAAATATTGTCTTCATATCCCCTCATATTATCCCTTCAGGTCATTCATAAAATACCTCTTCACATCCTGGAAAAATTAAAACATTGAAAGGGTGAGCTTAGATGCTCAGTAAGGATAACAATATAGCGGAACCCTTCATAAATAAACATTAACATTTAAGGCAATGTATAACTAAAACAAAAGCCTTTTAAACTTGAACTTCATCATAATATGGAAAAAGTAAAATGAGATAATTCCATTTACTTATTCAAATGGATATTCTACTGGTCGAATAATCACATGCAATATCAATAACCACTTTCATAATGATGTAATACATAATGCCAGACTATCATAACCACGTAGCCAAGGCCTCATGCCAAGACTACAAATAAGATTTTGTCAAGGCCTTGTTCCAAGACACTAGTTTGTCTCATGAGACCTGCCAGTGCAATTTTTTTAGAAGATACTTACGTTTAAAATTGCTCAAATATACTCCAGTGTTTTTCTGAAAACATTATGCAAGCTTCTGAAGACAAAATAACTAATTCTGAGACTGCTCGACTAATTACAGGCCATGATGGGTCCACGCCCAATCCCTTCATGTATACCACACTCGAGAGTCGGGTTTTCTGAAAACATTTTTAAGCTTGCGTTAAATACGTATACATTTGCACTGTATTTTCATATATTTGAGATAAATATCTCTCTCTTTTCTGAAATCATTTAAAAATAGTTATGGATTGTAGAGGAAGATAAAACTCAAATAATGGTCATAGCGGCGGAGAAGTCGTTTTCGCCATATACGTACGACAAAAAAACATTACCTTTTTTCATTTAGTAAAACTCTATGTATAAAAAAGATTCCTTTTGAATAAACGTAAAAGTCAAAGGGGTTTATACACCGTATAAAATAAAGTTGTGTATAAAATAAAATACGCCTCAATGAAAGGAGATTGAGACAAAGTCCTTAAAAAGATAATTTTTTTAAATAAAATAGATCTATTATGTGTATTCACTATAATTACACATAAAGAAAGTAAAAATACAAGATAGGACATAATAATATCATGACATAATTTCAAAGTAGGAGATTAACCCAAAGAATGGAAATTGGGTTAAAAAGTTCTCTTACCTAGTGTCTGAATTGACTCGAACGCTCTTTAACCTTATGAATAATAAACTAGAGTTAATCTCTACTTTCTTAAGAACCTTTTTCAAGTTCATTATCCCTTTTATATCACATATTACAATGTTACGAGAATTATGTAGTCATTTAAGTTAATAACGGTCGTTTTGTCGATCTTTGGTACTTGAGTCAACAATAAAATTCTTATAATTACAAGTTCTTTATGTGGTAGAATATCCATTATATCCAGAATTTTATTCATGATTTAGATATCATATATATCCTATATATCCAGTATATACATGCATTTATAATATTACATAACATTTAGAGGTAAGAAATGAAATGCACCATTCATGGAGACGGTAAGTCGTACGTACGCATGAACGCTACTTTCATTCCTATTTAGTATTTAATGGAATGAAGTTATAATTATATAAAGGTATAATATAATTACAGTATAATATAATGTATAATACCATTACTCAATCCTTTATACATCCCACATATGGCATTAACGATTCAAATCACTTTGAGGGGGCGGTATTCCGCACTTCCTAAAATGAAATTATCGCGTTTACCCATAATGGAAATCGTAAAGGTATGCCATAAATGAAAAATACAGAATCATAAGGAAAACAAAAAAATAATATATATCGTATATAAAAATAGTTTCATCATAATGGCCACCATGAGAGGTGTTAAAAGAAGATTGAATAATCATCGTTTCGTGAGGCAGAAATTTGTCAACCACAGAAACAGTATGTTCTTTTACCATTAGACGAAGGTGTGTGTAAGTGTAAATCAAATCCTTATCATAAAAACATCCTAGTATATTTAAGATACTGGTTTTGTTACAAAATAAAATAATAAAAAGAGTTTAAGGGGTTGGAGAAGCAAAATAAAACAAAATAACATAAGAGAAGACATTACCTTAAAATCGGGTAACTCCTTTTTGATTTGATCCAAAGCCTTCCTTGGGAACAATTATGCCCAATGTGAGGCTTCTAGGAGTAATATAAAGAATATGAGATAGTATTTGGGCAGATTTTGTCCGAGCCAAAAGGATTTGAAGGTGTGAATAAGGTGGTAGTGGTGGGGGCCTTTTATAAGAGGAGAGGGGGGGCACTCTTGGAAAGTCATGAAAAGTTACTTTATTATATAATGAGTTTAGGATTTTAAAGGTCCCACAGTTATATATTTCAATAATAAGGTGATAAGGGTTATAAATATACTCATCCAATAGGTGTTTTACAAGTTTAAGTCTTAGATTTTACATTATCTGTTCATTTTATTTAAATCGTTAATTAACGAGGTAATCGCTGCATCATCATGGTGTCATAAAATATTTAATTTATTTAATGTCTAAAAATTATAAAAAAACATAAGGATGTAGGAAATCTTTTTGGATTTCCAATGAATATTTATAGTCGAAAAGTTACCTTATATAACCCCATTTAATAATTGTTTTAGTAAAACAACTCATGTTTGTGACAATTTTATTTTTACTTTAAATAAAAAGTTATTGTTGTCATTTTCTTACCCAAGTGGCTCCATGGGGTCCCCAAGTTGACCCATGGATTTTATTGGTCTTCCATGACTCATCCAATATGGTTATTACAAGTGTAAAGGTTTTTTCATACTTTTATAATATCATTTTTACCTTAAATTTCACTAATTACCTTCAATCGCGATTAATTAAACTTAAAAGTTACTATTCACCAAAAAAATATTTTAATGCCATTGAACCACATTTTACTTCCTAATGACAACCATGTATGTTGGATTTTTGAAAATTAAATCACATAAGTACTAATGTTTCATTTAAACGAAAAATCAGTTTTTTTAACTACCACTTAGTGGTTTCACTATTCATCAAAAATTGAAGTTTTTCATAACATTTCCAAAATTTCACCTTAAGATATAATTGATATTCCGAATTCAAAAATTATGTCTATTTTAAAAAATTCCAATAATATAAGTTTCATTAATTAATTTTATAATTAATTCCCGTTGTCACAACAAATAGCGTGTTTTTAAGAAACAATATATATCAAAAGATTGACAATTTTTTATGTCCAATTTCATAGTGAAATAAATTCTAATGACCACCATTGGATAAAATGTTAAAAATATATTCTAATTATACTTTAAAACCACTCAATATTATAATTTATCACTATAAATTATTTTTATTAAAAAAGTTGTTTTTAAGTATTTTTCACTATTCATAAAAAATTGGAAGTTCTCAGAAAAATACCAAAAATTCAACATAGGCTAATTTCGATATTCCAAATCCAAAAATGAAGTCCATTTTGAAATATAATATATATATAATTTCAAAAAGTGGGTATGACTATTCATAATGGCTATTTTGATTAGTCGCGGTGTGTTAGAATCTCGAACATGCGTACAATGCAAGCTATTGCATTATTGAAAGAGAAGAGTATCGTGGAAGCTCGGGGTGTTACAATATTTACTTGTATCTTGTGCCAATGTAATGGTTGCAAAACACTGTCTCTGAGATTTTTGGGGTTGGGTAGCTACAAATTAAGTAAACCAACAATATATCATAATTCAAATAATATATGATATTTTCATATGGTGTTCATTTAAATAATTTTATATACTATTTGAGTAAGATAAATTGGAAAATAAAATCGATGTGTTATATGATGTGAGCATTAGTACACTAAAAATCTATTAATTGGTATAATAGTGCACAACTTATCATGTATGATTTTCTATGATCATTTAATGTGCATAGAAAAATGTTAGCATAGTATTATAGGTATATACATTGGAGAATAAATACATGTTTATAGAAAATTGTTCAGTAGTACAAGGAATACTCATGATTACATAAAGAATTTGATGTGATAATTTGAAGACAAATTATTCTCCATTCTGAAAGTTTAATCTCATATAGAAAAATATTGAATAAATGGTGTGTATCACTTTAATACATTTAATTTAGCCCATTCCTTCATCCTAATATGAAATAATTATTTCCTAATAATTTTTACTAACTAGGGAGTATCGGATTATTCATCAAATATAATAATTTTAAGAGACTAAATCCAGAATATACTTGTAATAGAATACTATCACGTCTGAGAATTTGGTAAATTAAGAAGAACCAGATCATTCAATATTTTTTGTGAATTAATTTCAAAAAAATAATCATATTCCCAGAATTTATTGAATATATTTATGTTGTGTATGAGAAAAAAAATCCAATACACATGTGAAGGAATATCTATTTAAAGTATTCCATAATAAATCATGAAAAAATGAATATATTTCTATCTATGGATAATAAAAAGTGAGAAGAAGTATTATATTTTGACTGGGGTTTCTAACCAATTACTGATGTATTTTGAGGTTTGGGTGTCTAACCATTCTAGAAGAAGAATAATATAAAAAGGTAGGGGTGTCTAACTAACTTAGGAAAAATATATGGTTTTTGGGCTTTAGAACCAAATCAACTAGAGGATCGACTACTTGGGTGTACAACTAGTTATTTATTTATCCATTGTAATCATTGATAATATTATAGTGTGTAATCCATGTTAGGGGAAATAGAACACGTAAATGAGTAATTATTTTTACCAAAATGTATAAATATCATGTGTTATGCTCTATATTATTATTTCTACATACAAAGTGGTACTATGAGATATCACTAAGTGGATTGGGAACCATAAAAAGTTTAAGATGTTGAATTTAAAACAAAATAATATGTAAAAATTAAACCACTAATTCACCCCCCCCCCCTCAGTTGTCAATCTGGCCTAGGGAACTATAAGTGGTAACATAGGGTACATTACCTATAAATATCTAATTGAACTTTTATGAAGTGCATAATTTAAGAAATGAGTGAACTACCTCATATGGAGAAAAATGAAGTCACTCCTGAAAATAATAATCTGGAAAATATTTCCAAGGCTCAGAATAAATAGAAAGAAAATATAAAAAAGTAAGGTGAAGAAATATCTTATAGTAATTGTAGAGGAACCCACTACAAAAAAAACATGGTTTAGCGGCGGTTTTGTGGCGGCGGTTCACAAAACCGCCGCTAAACCTTTTTTGGTGAAGGTTTCGCGGCGGTTTTTAATAAACCGCCGCGAAACCCGAATTATTTTACACAGATGCCGACCCTTTCCCCCTTCCCCTTCGCGATCCCTAACCCTCGCGACTCCGCACCCCCCGCGCTGCCGGCGACTCCCCACCCCCCGCGCTGTCGGCGACTCCTCACCCCCGCGCTCTCCGGTGAAACCCGCACCCCTCGGCGCCCCCCTCGACCACCGGTGACCCCCTCTACCACCGGCGACCCCCGCACCCCCCGCGCCCCCCGCGCCCTCCGGCGACCCCGGCACCCCCCACGCCCCCCGCGGCCTTCGGCGACCCCCGCACCTGATTTGTGAGGTAATCTAATGACCTGATTTTTTTACATATTAGTGAATCGGGCTGGGGAATTGATATCATGATTATATGGTTCCTAGTCGGGGGGAATTGATTTTTATTTATAGTTGTTGAATAATTGGGACTTGTATCTAAACACTAATACCGCTAATTGAATGTAATCTTCTCTTTCCTGGGAATTTGCCTCTCTATGGAACTTTAGTGGAATCTAGTATTGTGGATCATGGAGTGCGCTAAGACTATACACATCCTTATCCTACTGTACTAGTATAATATGGTGCTTGAAATGTGGGGGTGTTTCTACCTACACACCTAGTTGGATGACATTGTGAGATGTCCCTAGAACAATGGCCCCATCACTAATCGACAATTCATAATGATCAGAATTTAGTAAAAAATATAGATATATTTTTGTTTTATCGTAAAAAATAACCAAGATATACCATGGTATTATGGGATTATATATATATATATATACACGGACAAATCTCGCGATTTAAAATCAATGTACTCAATCATATGTGATAAAATTACCAATTTTTTATGTAACCAATGTCTCAGTATACTGAGTGAAGAAGCATGATGTCCATTTCTGGATGAATGGACATAATAGCTAGAACACAAACAGTTTGATCCCTAGACAAAATGAAACAATCAAGACTAGTTGACCAAATTCTGTTAAATTCTAAATAAATCATCACCAGGTTAATAAATATTAACACCCTCTTTAGGTTCAACCACCTCAGATAACATTATATAACATCCTAACCCATTAGACCCCGGAGCTAGTGGATAACTGGTCCACCGCAACTCAAAGAACACCTATATAGGCATGAGGCTAGAAACATGAACCAAAAATAATAATTACTATTGTAATATTTTTACTAATATATCATTATGCACACACCAATCCATATCTATTAAAAATTGTAGAGTTATAATATGTGAAGACATTGACCGTTGTAGTAAAATAAAGGGTTTAAATAATTTTTAGTTTGTAAAAAATATTATGGTAGTATAATATAAAAATTAATGTAAATATATTCATTACCAACATGAAATGTTTTCTAAAAATAATAGAAACTATATACGAAAAAATAGAATCAATCATGAATCACAATATCCAAGTCTCATCCACTGTACACAATTAAAGTCACAAAATAATCTCTAAACACCACCAAATCTACCATAGTTTTATCTGACCTTTTTATAATACATGAACATTTTGTACAATAACAAAGAAAGGATGATTAGTCACATACCCATTATGACATCTAGAAAATTGAATTTTGATAAATAAAAGACATTATATAAGAATTCAGAACTGCATAGAGAAATAATGAAATGGTACCCAATAATAAATATATATATGTAAAATGATGAATCCCATAATAGAAAGACTGGGAATCTGTATCTATCCTACCAACCCAGGATGATGATTATTTTTATATCTTTAAAGATACATCGTTGATGACTAGTACCTCACTATTATATCCAAATAATTCATGAGGATGGATCCCACGTTTCCACTTCCCCACATGCCGATGGAGAGTAAACATAAAGGAAAGAGGACCCATCCTTGAGTGTGATGGTGGTGAATATATAGTACCTACACCCTAGTGTGATAGGGAGCACTCTCTCTAAGGATAGAGGACTCATGCCCTTGGGTGATTTGAGTGTACTGCTTCTCTATTTATATAATATGACTTGAAGTACCATTCTATATTGCACCAGGGTGTTGGTCCTATATCCATAAATATTGTATCCCCTTTCACACTAGGGTGTATGTTCACAATAAACATTATGTAGAAATATATTATGTAATCCCTATAACCCTAGGAAGAGGTCCCTCCATCAAACAGGATGGTTCTCCCCAGGAACATGTTTTGTGGATCCACCATACACATTATGCCGAAACAAAGGAGGTAATAAATTATTACACAATGTAGAGATTCCTCAATCCACGGTTGTTATGATCCATAAGATTATAGAAAATTTATGAGGTGTTGGTCCTCCTCAATAATTCCCTGAACAAATTAGCATGATACTGGGCATTGATGATATTTCATTAGAGTAGTTGTGAAACCATTATTTTGGACTGGTATTTGAGATAGATATAACCTTTCTCTCCTTTTCAGTTTTCATTGAAGAACATATCTCTTTATTGTTGGGTTAGTTTTTCGTCAATCTTTAGGCTCATATGTCTAATATTAAAATGTATTCTATTCCTCCTATATCGGGTTTGGATGCAGAAGGTTGGGTATATATGTGCTCAAACCTAATTGAGTTATTCCCACACATGTCATGTATATATAGATAATGTACAAATTAGTTGTGTATTATGTTGGGAAAAGGGATAATTGGGTTAATTTGACCTTACATGGTGGTCGGTAATTATAGATCAATAGTCGATCTCTCTATAATTCATTCGTTTCATATTATTGTTAGGATATGTAATAT
Organism: Viscum album; assembly: GCA_963277665.1. Lineage (NCBI taxonomy): Eukaryota > Viridiplantae > Streptophyta > Magnoliopsida > Santalales > Viscaceae > Viscum > Viscum album. Next base: position 955,135,900 of record OY728146.1, read on the forward strand.
TTCACTATTAGGTGTATATTTTTTCCATTTGTTTTCATATTACCTATTGTACTATTTTTTATTCTCTAAAGTAAATAACATGATAGAATGTAAATATTTAGTTTATTTTATCTTATTTTTATTATTATGAACATATTCATATATATGGTTGGGTTCATGCCTACATGTACATTATGAAGAGGCCTACCATTATAATTATTCATTCTTGTCACTTATCTTTAAAAAATGGCCTATGGTGGAAAGAATTGGGTTTTGGTGGCCTAGTATTCCACCGTGAGGAGGTCATTACTGTGTCGAGTCTCAAAAAACCATAATGGGAAATAAAAACACATGGGTCATCAAAATAATGAAATATCTAAAAAATTATTTCAATTATGACAAATATGCATGCCACCTTATCAACAACTACATGACTTAAATATTTAAAAATACCAACATATATTCCTATGATGTAGACATTGTTTTTGGGAGAGGCAGATAGATAGAGAAGGGAAAGGGGAATAAATTATATGGTTAGGAAGAAGTATATGTAACCAACACATCAAAAAGGTGATGCTAATGTCAAATAGGACATCATTTGATTATAAACTACTTGCATCAACCTTGGATAAATTCCTATACAACATCATTCATGGCCATGGTTGGGGTCAAACATGTAGTATTATTTCCATTATGTATGACTACATTTGATGTTACCTTTACATTGTTCTTCATTTATTTTTTGGATTTTTTGGTTAGATTTTGGAGATTATTTACACTGGATCATTGTATAAATCATCGGATCTGATAATTATTTTTCTCAAAACTGATATGAGATGTCCCAACATTATTATCTCATGCTGTAACATGTCATTGGGTTAGAGGTACATCGCCATTTATAATTTTTAAATAGTTTTAATTAAAATTAGATTAAGTTAAGTTAATTTTTTGATTGACTTGGTTCAACTTCATAGGTAATTTTTTTGGGATAAAGGTTGGAGTTCACCACAAACAATACATAAGTGGTTGGTTATTATATAGGTGTGATGAGGTGGGCTGGTGATTTTTAGGCAATTATTCCTTGTTGGTTTTAATTGAAATAAATTATAATTTTTATAATAAAATTATATAATTAACTATAAATTGTATATAATTATGTATTTGGTGTTGTGCCTTGAGATAGGTACTAAACATATGATTTCAGATTTAAAAAATCATAGACAAGAGTTATAGGGTTGTTCTTAAAAAGTGAAAAAAATAGAATTGATGTGAGTAGTCCTTCTGCATTTCCCATGTGTTTATGAATTTGATGTATGTATGTGTTTTACATTCTCACCACTATAGTGATCAAAACCTTTTAAAAAATTAAATTTTTTTATTAAAATAAAATTCTTATAAATGAGATTAATAATTTTTCAATGTCTAAGACAACCCTTGAATAAAAACTGGTTCTTTATATGTCGATGGTTGAAGACATGATTATAAATGTCTGACTTGTAATACTCAAACCTAGAGAGGTGACACTTCGATGAATAAAGTGAACATAGTGGCCCTCTTTATAGTTGGTTGTGTATGAAACCATTGAGAAACATCATTCCTCTTGGAGGACATCTAAGGTCAAGCCTAAACAATCACATAATGTCTCAGGTTTAAAATGCATTATGATCAGTTTCGATCACACATCAATGGGGTGTTGTTTGAGGAAACATAAATGTGTGATCGATAGTGTTATGATAAGTGTGTAGCCCGATATTCTTATTGCTCCTCAATGAGGTGTTGACGTTTTCTCCTATAGACCAGACTTGTTTTGTTGGTCTGAAGTGGTAAATGTGATCAGTGAATCATCTTTATTATATTATGCATACTTTATGATCAATGGTTCATCTTTATTATATTATGTTTCTGTAATCTTACACTATCGTATATTTTTGTGTAGGCACATTGTGATTAATGCAGTCACAGAGTTTAGGGCATGACGCATCCCGAACAGAATTGTGGTTGGATGTTCATAAAAAAACAGATGGAAGTTTTGTTAATGAACCTGCCAGAGAAGTTGGGGTATGAAGTCAATTATTTATTATAATAACTTATTATCAGTTTTTACTGTGTTAATATATATTGATATTTGATTTATAGGTAAAAATTAAAGAAATATGGGATGTCAATCCTGGGCAATCCTACTCAGTCTCCCAGGATGACCCGGTTGGTAAAGTCCTTGGGAAGGAGCATCCTGGTAGAGTGCGCGGGATGGGTTTGGGACATGTACCATCTGAGGTCTTTCACATGCCATCAGGGATTTCAGCTACATATACTCCTGCTTATAGTCATTTCATACCTGAATAAGCTCAGAGGGAGATGTCTTCTCTACGAAACACAGTTCACCAGCAGGGGGATCAGATATCTACTTTGCAGAAAGAGTTGCTTGAAATACATCAGTATATGAGCAGATATGCCCCCGGTGGTAGTGCATCGGGTAGTGGTGAGCAGGTAAATCACAAAAAAATCAAAATCATTTAGTTTTCAAATTTTTATTGGTTTCAAGTTTTATTATAAATATGCAACAACATTTAATTTTCAATATAATGTTCTTACAGGTGGCAGCAGGTGGTGGAGATTAAGGTGGAGAGGGTGACGATGCAGCATCAGATGATGAGTAGAAGTATTGTTGATGTGTTGAACAAGTATGATAATGGTTGGTTTGTATATGTAACATTTATGGCACATAGTTTCCACCAAACATTTCCATATATGTAACCCATATTAATACCATTTCTACTATATAGCAGCATTTGGGTATCCCCATTGTGTAAGCTCGATTCATAAATGGATTGGGTGTTCTGACATGCTAGTCGGGTTGGTTTCATCTTTTATCACAAATGTTATGGAGTTTGTGAGTGTGAATCAGATAAGTGTCACATGTGAGATTAAGGTGAATCTAACCTAGTTCTCTTATGAGCAGTTGGTCTATCTCTTCTTTTCATGACTAGGACACTCCTAATTTGGGGAACATCGTGTCTGATATAGTAAAAATGGCCTTCTAGGTAATAGAAGTGATGGAAGTGACTTAGAGGTGATGGAAGTGTCTCCAATATTCTGATAATATTTATACTCTCTTAGTGTACTCTTGCTTAGCAATGAGCATGTACCCTATCTTTACGTCATCCTCGATGCACTAAGAGAGCATCAGTTATATGGTGGGTCGAAAATGTCTTCTGAGAAAGATTGCATGACTAGTTTCTGTTAGGCTGATTGGCATTTGACTGTTTCTTTATAGTAAGGTCCCTATTATGGCCTCAGAAGTATTTAGGATTTCCCAATTAGAGGAAAAATTCCAATATTATCATTGGAAATCTTTGGATATTCTTTATAGGAAATTACAATGGTGGAGAATACTATGGTTCATAATTTTCTGTTAATGTTAAAACCTATGGTGGGGAGCACCATCGGTTGGATGCTTAAAGGGATGATGATGTGATCATTTATCTAGTTGAACGGGCCTAGGTAAGCACCAAAAATATCAAGTTTTGGTGGTATGATAGGTTCACACAATTTTTCTAAAACTGTGCGAACCTGTAGTAGAAAACCATGCAGCTGGAGTAGGTGAGAAGAAGTGCCCCACACGGGCTGCACACAGTTTTCCAAACTGTGTTCCTAGCTCACATGGTTAGTGCCACTTAGGCATTATTATCACACAATTCATTACACATTTGTCACAAGGTTAGGGTAAACTATGTGGGGAAACCATGTGAGGTAGGATTCCTAAGTAGTGGGAGTCTCACGGTTGGTGTACGGTTTGGAAATTCATATAGCCAAACCATGTGAACTATTCTTAAGGGTGAAATTACCATTTTTCCATTAATAGGTTAAATGTTTTAACTCCCTTTCTTTCCTCCTTCTTCTTCTCCAGCATTCACAGCTCCCTCCTCTATGGGTTTCTCTACCTCCCTCCATTAGGATTTGATGGTTCTCCTTCATCCATCATCAGATTTTGTCACCATCGATCCCTAATTTATCAAGGTACAATATCTTTTCCCCTATTTTCAGGGTGGATGTATGTTTCTTAGATTTCTTCCCTTAGGGATTTTAGTTATTTTATTTATTCATGTACTAATGTGTATCATTCTACCTTCTATATGTATACTATTTTTTATTTTTTTATCTTCATCTGGACATGAATTCATGGTTGTAAATTGTCATTGGCCTTTTATATTTAGTTTATATTATTCATCCAATACTTTGTCTTTCATTTATTTTTGATTTAATTACTGTATGTTGTTTCTCTATTTATTATACTGCTATCCTACACTACCAAGAAGGGGGTAGAGATACCCATGAAACCTAGGTGATCTCTATATTCTGGTTTGATTTATTTTTCAGGGCAGTGGTGTAGTAGAACCAAAATTATTTTTTTTTCCAGTTCAGCATTTAGCGGCGGTTTTAACCTCCGCTAATGCCATACTTGGTAGCATTTAGCAGCGGTTAAAACCGCCGCTAAATGCCTTTCTGGGCAGCATTTAGCGGCGGTTTTAACCGCCACTAAATATATTACGTTTATATTTAGTGGCGGTTTTTACCGCCGCAAAATAGGCACATCAAACGGCATAATTTTGCGGCGGTTAAAACCGCCGCGAATAAAAAAGTGTGGCATACCCATAAAACCGCCGCTAAATGGAGAGAAACCGCTGGGAAATGAGGCATATACGACACATTTTTTAAACCGCTACAAAATAGAGAAAACCGCCGCTAAAATATTGCCGACGCCAAGTTTACGGCGGTTTTTGTAAACCACCGCCAACCCATTTAGCGGCGGTTTAAACCGCCGCTAAGGGCGGCTTTTGTTGTAGTGACCACTTACTAAATTTATATAAAGTGGTATATGTTGCATCAATTATTTTTATTATGATTATACTAATGAATCATCTTCAAGCAGTGATGATGTTTTTTCACTTAGTGGTATTAATTTATAATTCAAAGAAAATCTAAATAAATTTCTCAATGAAGCTATAAAACATATTTTTTAAGGTTTCAAGGTTCTTAGGTATGAAAATTTACAGGTGGAAAAAGAGTCTATTGTTTTGTACGATGCATTGGCTAAAATATTTAGCAAACCAAAAACTCTCACAAAACTTTTGAAATAAAATAAAGATAAAAATTATATCTATAATGAAATATATGATAAATTACTAGAGAATTAAAAATAAATGTTTGTGATATATATTTATTTGAGATTGTTTTTATTGAACCTTTCCATTCACTTAAAACTTTTCACAATGTTACTATCATTTTCAAAGATGCTCAATAATAGAATAAAGAAATCAAAGTAAAGGAGCTCAATAATTCTTTACGATAATCAAGAAAAATGAATAAAGAACATATATATAATATTAAGAAAGATTGTTAAGATAAGCTAAGATAAATTAAGGATGATAAGAACTCCTTCAACTTGATTTGTTTAGAGTTGGAATTGATATTTAATAATTATAAATCACCACAAGCTGGAACATCCATTATTACAGGAAAAATAGATGCTTCTAAAAACATTTTCATCAAGGGTCATGAATACGAGAAGATCATGATTTTATCCTCCAATAAAATGTAAAAATACTCTAAGAAGAATATATACTATAACCCAAAAAAATATCTTTTGTAATAATGATGCTTGAAGTGTTGGTATAGGTTTTAAGCCAAGATCTTGGAAAATATGTATGGATAAAATATTGATAAATCCATCACATCAATAGTTTAAGGTAAAATAATTATTAAAAACTAATCCCCATGAAGTTTATAAAATATTGGTGGTTCTACTCAAAAACAAAAAGATCCATAATATTTGAAATTGAGACAAATTACACCATAAAAGAAGAGAATGTTATTCATAGGTTAATTTTTTAATTGTTGGAAGTTTTTTTATAAAGATTTGGAATGTTGGAATTACACAAAAATTCATGAAAATAATATAAACCTTGTATTTATGTGGAATGAAGAATATGAAAAGAGAATACCTACACCATAGAAGAAAAATCCATATAAAATGAATCATTTTACAAAGAACATATTTGAATGTCCTGAATATTTTAATTTTATTGTAATAAAATTGGTCATTGTTATGATGAGTTATATTATGTACTAATATTTTATAAATAATCTGATAATATGAAGAGAAGATCATAAAAAAGGGGGAAATATAAGAAAATAAGGTGATAGGTTAGTCTTAATATGTGAATAAAAGAAGAAGATTGTTAAACAGACCGTCATAAAGAAGAAGAATGATATATACTTTCCTACATCAAAGTAAGAGAGAAATGAGTTAATAAAATCATGACTCCATATGAAAAATATTTCTCAATATAAATAAGTATAGAAAAAAACAAATGTTTAGAAAGAATATATATAAAGTTGAAAAATCTAGGTTCTTCAATTCTTGTTGGTGTTGTGAAATATTTGGACACCAAGCCTACTCTTTCTAGTATAACATGAAATTATTAAGAAATATGAAAGAATAAAGGGGGTTCAATGTGAAAAAATAAGAACAGATTCTCAGAGAAATAATTTTATTACTAAATATCTATCCAACCATCCAATTCAGAATAGATATGAATACTTAGAATAAGTTTGAGGAAGATATAAGTATAAGGGTCACACAACTTTCAAATGCATGATAAGACTCCTAGGATATATTCCCTATGTTGTGGAATGGAATAGGTTTTAATTTAAAATCAATGGTATTTCATAGGAAGATTTAAATAAGATAGATGATTTCAATAAATATTTCCAAGTTATTTGTCCAAATCAACTAAAATTGGACAAGCAATTCAACAAAGATAAATACATTCTAACTCCAAAGGAAAGAATGTGGCCTCAAAATATAAAATAAAACCAGTAAGAAGTTATCCACAACTACAAATTTATATAAAGATGGCATATTGTGTGAAAGGTTCATTAATGCAATACATAAATCTAACAAATTATTCACATTCCCTCATGGACAATTGGATCTGTGTAAAAATAAAGTGAAAGTGCCTATGGCTTCATATGCTCAAATGACTACAATTGAAAATTTTATTTCATAAATATAACAATTTCATTGGAATAAGGAATATAATCTTTCAAATGAGACTCAAAAGAGTGATATTATGTCTAAATAATTCTTCATATACTAATATTGTGAGAAAATAATGGCTCGTGTTTAGAATAAGCTCTCAACTAGAATGTTACTTATGAAATACAAAAACATACCTCCTTATTCCTTTATATTTAAATGATTTTGTACTAGCATTCATGGAATTAAAAGAGAAGGATTCATCCCTTTATGGGTGTCATTGATGAGATGATGTTTTTATATCATTACCACATAGTGAATATAGAAATTTTAAACAACTTTATAAAATTGGAATATGAGGTATGAAAATCAAACTTTCATCCCTAATTATTAATTATATTAATCATATCAATTTAGGGGAAGTTCTTGGTTGATGAAAATATGAGAAAAGGGGGATCTATATCTTTTCACATGAACTTTCTAATGTATTTGTTGAAGTGTGTGCATGTTTTATAATTTCATTGGTAAATATGATTATTTACAACCCCTTTAAGGGAATTGGTAATTTCTTATCATTATTTCACAAGGATGGAAGTTTATAGATGTCTTATACATCATTGGTTATACCTCTTTTTTTCTTCACATGGTAATCCCACATTTATATTGATTTGATTTTTTTTAAGATAACCATGTGATATAATGCCTCTCTCAAAATTATTCAAGAAATGATATTAAAAGATAAGAGAACATGTTTTCGAGAAGACCCCACTTCCCATTTTATTTGATTTCTAACAAGGATATAAATATTGAACCACATATTGTAATTTATGACATGTTATAATATTAACAAAAAAGTGGTTATTTTTTAACCTAAGTGTTTCATTTATTTTCAATGATCTGTCAATATGTGTTTCGTGAGTTTGGATGAAGTGGTGATTCCAGGAGAATTGTTATGGATTCATTTAATGTCATTGAATGTCATAATAGAGAACTGATACTTGATAAATGTGAAGATTGTTTGAGATGATATTCATGTAAAAGACTTTTATCAATGGTGACACATTACCTTAGAGAAATGCGTAAGGAAATGAAGACCCATAAAAATATTATTTTGTTTGATGAAAGAATGAAGAAAAAGAATATAAAGTAAATAATACCATGAAACTAGATATTTAGTGTGAATGATGACTTATAAAAAGAATGAATTTGATAAAGGTAACTAATTCTATTATTTATTTAGTATATTAAAAATTATATTAATGATCCTTTAATAAAATAGAAGTCCAACCACACAGGCCACCTTATCTAGCTCAACAAAGGATTTGTGGGAGCTAGGCTCTACCAAGTGAAAGGTATCTATCCAGAGATCCCACATGGTAGTAGGGGATTTATTGGGATACATAAGACCCATGTGAGTGCACACCGTGGGTGAAAAAACGAGAAATGAGCCACACTACAGGGTGTAAACACGGCAAAGTAGGTGGCTAGGAGCGGACCCAATACTCACTTCTGGCCAGCTAAAGGAAGCAGTTTTCCTATAAATCATAGTCCAACACATGATATATTTCGATGTGGGATGAAGTTATATATGGGTTATTATCACCATTTTTTAAAACATTTATATAAAATTTAATCTTTATGATCAAAATAATCAAAGTTTCTTGATTATTGTGAGTGTATTCTTCAACTTCCACATATGAAGCTTCTAAAAAAGAGGGTTTTTATACCCTATGACCTTGTATCAACTTAAACACCATATAGAAACATCGAAATCTCGATGTAATTATGTAAATAAGTTATGTATGTATTTTTTAAAACTTCCAGAATAGTTTATGATGAGGAAAATATACATGCATTGAGGTTTTTGTTTTAGTGTGCTATACATAAGAGAGAGGTTCTATAGTTTGTAAAGATTACATGTGATCTATTTGCTATGTGAGTGTGATATTGGTTTTTGATGTACGAAAATAATATATACTTGTATATGATATCTTCTGACCTAAAAAAATTAAAGTTAACTAAGTATATTTCACTATAAATAATAAATATAGGATAGGAAGGATAGTTTGAAGATACTTTTTATAAGTAGTGAATCCATTTTGTAAGTAAGAGTTTTAGTATGAAAACAAGTATATTGTTTGTGATGAAAATAATGCAATGAAACATTTTGAGGATGTAGTATGAAATGAATATACATGAAGCATGTGAATATGGGTATTCAAATGCTATACGGTGAATGTTTATGTGGATGAAGATAGGTCATATGTGAAGAGATTTGAAGAATAAATTACGTGAGGAAGAATTATTCCAAGTAAAAAATACCAAAAACTATGAAATTTATAATGCACACATGAAAAATGTATGAAAAATATATATGTCATGAAGGATGAGTTCATGACATAGCAGTTTGTGAAAGAAATACAGTGTTGTTCACGCAGTATAAAAATTTCACACTATTTATGGAGAGAGGCAATGAGTTTTTTGGCATCACATACTATTAAATGGTTAAGTATATTTTATCATATTATCATGTGTTAATAATTTTATTTGAAGACTATAAGTAAATGGTTATTTATTTTTAATTTGGGTTCAATAATTCTCCTAGAAGCCTTTTATCAATAGAAAACGTTTTAATTTTTCTCTAGTTGAGTTACACTAAGAATGTGGTGAATTTCACGAAGGATAAAATATTGACAAGATATATTTTATGATTAGTACTATATGGATGAATTACTATATTAATTATATTTTTCTATAATAGGATAAACAGATTGTTTCATAACTGAAAACAGAATTAACTTGTTATTTGAAATATCAGTACATGAAGAATCAAGAAAGTGACAAGTGGTATGAGATAATTCATATATGTTATACTATAGTAATATAATGTTCATTGGAATAAAATTACACACTATTTGAGTAACATATAGTTTAAAAGAAAATTTATGTGTTATACAAAGCGAGCATTAGTATGTTATGCATGAAGGAAGTGGTCCAACTGTACTTGACTAATCATGTATTCTATATTATGATCATTTGATGTGCATAGAAACAATTTGGAATAATATTTGAGGTATATATAGTGCATCATCATACCAAGTTCACATAACACAATTGAAAATTACAAGGAATACTAATGATTTCATGAATAATTTGAGTTGAGAATTTGAAGACAAATTATTCTCAATTGTGTAAGTTTAATCTTTAATATAATAATATTGAAGAAATTGTGTGTGTGGCTTTCAAACATTTAATTTAAGAAATGATTTCTTTAGAAGAAAAATAATTATTTACTATTCATTTTGACTAACTAGGGGATATCTTATTATTCACAAAAAAATGAGAATTTGAAGAGACTGAATTCCAAACATAGTTAAAAGGGAAGACTGTCAGGTCTGAGTATTCAATAATTTGAGAATAAGTATAACATTAAAGATCTAGTGTTAATGAGTTTCAATAAAAACAATAATATTCCAAGAATCTATTGAATATCTTTAATTTTTATGTGAGAAAAACAAATCCATTACATATATGAAGGAATATATTTTCATGTGTTGCAGAAAGAACAAGGATTAGATGGATTTTTTGATCTGTGTATCAATAATATTAAGAATTAAAAGGATATTGTGAAGGGGGGATATAAAAATTTAGTAAAGAGGCTTGAGTTTAGGGGGTCTAAACATTCTAGAAGAAGTAGAAGAGAAGACATTTGGGGTGTCCAACCAACCGATGAAAAAGAGTCAGTTGTTATCGTGTAGAACCAGATCAACTGGAGGATCGACTAATAGGGTGTATAACTATTTATTCCCTTATCCATTATAATCATAGATAATATTATAATATATAATCCACATCATTGGTAATAAACAACATGAAAAGGATAATGTATTTGAACCAAACCTTATAAATGTGATTTTTTCTCTCTCTATAATTATTTCATCATAAAAAGTGAGACTGTGAAATATCATTGAGTGGATTGAGAACCCTAATAAGTTCAACTGGTTGAATTCATAAGAAATATTTTTTTAAAAATAATCATTGATCCACACCCCCCCCCCAATGTTCAATCTATCCTTGGTAACTACACCATTTTATAAAATTGATTTAAAACAAAACCTACATGTTCAATTTAATGGGATTTATGGTATGGAAATAAATTTTTTATCACATATTAATGTATGGGTATGTAATGAATCTCTTAATGTTATCCCTATCTACAAAATATCATCATGAGACATTAATTTCATCCTTATAGGATATCCTATAAAAATTAAATGATATTACTTATATAATTAAAATAATAAAAGGTCATTGTTGATAGAAATTTAACCTTTATTGAAATTAGACACAACTATAAATGAGATAGCTTGATAAATGTAGTTTTTCATGCAGATCCAATCATGATTTATAAGGGTTTTAATAGGAAAAAATTCCACATTCCCTAGTAAAAGAATTTGTTCCAAAGACACAAGTACTGCATACGAACACTAGATAGGTTACCAAAAGAGAGATATATATATTTTTATAGTCATTGAGGATTCTAACATGTTATTTAATTAAAATAAGGATCCCATTTTCCATATAGATTAAATAATATTATTATAATTTTTAAAGTGTTAAGGAGAAAGGAATTTTGAAATATATTCAATATACCAGAACCGAGGTTAGGTTTTGGTAGATACATCTACTGATGTAAATCCAATTGGGTGGAAATGGGTATTCAAGAAGAAAATATATATAGATGGTAAATTCAATACCTAAAAATAATTATTGGTTGATAATAGTTTTAATCAATGTCAAATAATACACTATATAAAAACCTATCATCAGTTTCTTTGTTGAACTCTATTTGAATTTTACTCATTATAGAAGCACATAATGATTATGATATTTGGAAAAATGGTTTTCAAGATGTTTTTTCCTAATATAAAACTTATAGAAGATGTTAATTTGAAGAAAAAAACATAAGGTTTAATGAAACCAATGGATTATAATAAGGTGTACAAGAAACATAGATCTATTTGTAGGTTAAAGTAAGAAATAAGATCATGGAACATTATTTATTGATGAATCCATAAGATAATTTAGTTTATTAAAGAATGAATGTGATCCATGTTTCTATAAGAGGATTGGTGGGAGTATATTTTTCATCTAAGTAGTATATTTTTATGATATATTACTTATGGTAAATGATATACTGATCTTACAGTTATTTAATATATGTTTAAAAAATTATACTCCCTGAAAGAGTCATGTGAACTAGCCTCCAATCATTGGATCAAGATCTATCATAATAGATCTAAGATGTAGATTGGAATATATCAAGGTATATACATTAACATGGTATTAAAGAGAATAAATATAGAGAAATCAAAGATATGATTGTTTTCAATTTAGCATGTGATAAATATCTCAAAGAAAATGTCGCCTTAGACATAAGAGTAGAGAGAGATAATGAGTTGAATCCCTTATGATTTAGTGATCGGGTCTATCATGTATTACATTCTATGTACCAAGATTGATGTTGTCTATGTATTGATCATGGTAGATAGTTATCTAGAATATTTAATAGTTATGAATTGGTTAGTTGTACAAACAATCTTGATGTATCTTAAGTGTACAAAGGATATATTCCTGGTCTATAGATAATATTAAAAATAAATTGTGAGGGGATAAATATGTGCTAATTTCTAAATAGATTAAAATGATTTGGAATCACAATCAAGATATGTGTTCTACCTTAACGGAAGAACACTAAGAAAGATGGGTTTTAAGTATCCATTGTTCACCTATTCTATTGTAAATTCCAAGTATATTTCATCATCTGATATAGAAAAAGAGGAAGTTTTGATACAAAACTTCATCTTTGATCTTGATGTGGTGGCTTGTGGTAAAGATGTTATCATATGTTATTTTGATAATACTATAGTGGTGGTTCAATCCAAGGAACCTATTTCACATAAAATTATGAATCATATAATTCAAAATTATTATCTCTGGATATATTTTTCTTAAAGGGGTGAAGTCATAAAGATAAAAACATCCATAAAATAAAACATGGTCGAGATTTTAACTAAAACATTATCTCAGTTTAAAAACAAATATCATGTAAGGGATAATTGAAATTTATTAGTTTTTTATCAATTTCAAGTTAGATTTTTTGGAATCTGATTCCCTAGAGGCAAATAACAATATAATTTTGATTAAAATAATATTAAAAAATATATTATCACATGATGATTTTTATAATAAAAAACATTAATGTGATTATTAACTTATATTATTTTTCACATAGAAAGGTTATCGAAGATCTCTATTATAATGAGACCCTATAAATTCTTAGAAAATATTCTTAAAAATTTCTCCAATATTCTTGATAACATCTTCCTAGAACGACATAGAATATGTTTGACTATTAGGGTCGTGGGGCTCTAAAGACACTGAGTCTTATTCTCATGAAGCTAACACTTAGTAATCTCTATGAAAGGAGGTTATGAGGATCACCTTATGAATAGGAATTCCTCATATTATATGCGTGAATGGATATTATTATATACAAACATATTTATTGTTCAATAGAATTGATATTGTTTAAAATATATATCATGAATCACAGATTTTGATGTATGGATGAAAAACCATTATGAAATATGGTAATAGTGATGTAGCATACGTTGGGTGAATCTTAAGTGATATGGTATTAATTGAATGAGTACAAAAAGGATTTATCCTTTATGAGTTAATAGATGAAGACAACTATGACACTTTTATTTAAATAGAACATTCTGATTAAATCAATGCCCATGGTATTAATTCAAAGAGTTCATTTCAGAAAGTCAAATAAATATTAATCAAACATACAAGGACATAAAAAATATATGCATACTCCTTGATGTGATATCAAGACAAAAGTATTATATTAAAAAGTAATATTTATTCAATTTTTTTATTATTATAAAATTAACTACTTTCTCAATGGGTGCTTTGATGTGTTGATAGAAATTGATATCGTAATTTAGGTAAGTTCACCCAATTCCACTGAGAAATATGGCAAGGGGGTCTCGCACTAATTTCATCCAAAATCTCATTAAATTATATTAAATTTGATATTATTTATAAATATTATTCTAGTATTTTAGGATAAAAATTAATCAAATCAATTTGATTTAATAAAATAAATCCCCATATATTCAAGTTTAGAATACTTGAGTTGAACTTTATCCATTATTTATTATTTACAAGGTAAAAAATAAATATTTATTTATTTACCAGTTTAATTAAATATATTAATATAGATTTGTATTTGGTTGTTTGAATATTAAAATAAAAATTTCTTCATGATTTTAGGAAATATAATATTTATTTATTTAATAATTTTTATTTTATTAAATATAATATTATTTTAGGTTCACTAAATATCGAGGAGGATTAAAGTTTTGAGTTAAGGGATTGGTTGCAATTATATATTTTATTTAATATAATTTAAAATAATATTTAATTTTTAATTGAAAATTGATATATAAATATGTGCATGTCATGCATCATAATGTTATTAATAATATTATTATCATTGTTATAATATTATTATTAAACATAGGAATAAATACCTGGGTGTCTGTGTTGTTTAGAATTTATAATCCCCTCTACCTAATATAAATAGATATATATTTCAATTTATATAGTTTTATAGAGATATTGAGTTTTTGGGCGTGGTCGTAAGACTCAAAAAAATTCTATCAATCCCCAGAAAGGACATCCTTCTACCCCCCTCTCAAGAATAGAAGACAATAAAAATATCCCCTCATTTTAATCAATGACGAGAGTCATGAATTAATGGGTTCATCTATGATAGCACTAGAAATACAAATATCATTGTTTGGAAATATATGGAGCATTTTTTGATATAACTAGAAGAATATGTTTTCTAATTCTCTGCCCCAATGACAATTCTATAATAAATACAACCAAATTGATCAAAATTAATTATTGTAATCAAGGAAATTAATATTTTAAACTAATTATAAATTAAATGTGAAAGATAATTTCTAGTAGATTCTATGATTTTCATTTACAAGTAATTTAGATATTATACATTAAAATTGATGATAAACCATTGTTGGACACATTCCCATTGCATCCCCTGCACCATGGAACCATCAAGTGGTATTAAAGTGTTCACATTATGATTTATCATTTTTTTGATCAATGTACATTTTTGTTTACTTTATTTTCATTTCAATAATTTTTTTATTAATAAAAAATTCAATATAATGCATTCATTTCATTTAATATGACTAATAACTTTCCAATAATAGGTGGAGAATTCTCAAAGATCACATTAGAATGTTCTGATATTGTTGAATGGAAAACATGGATACACAGTGTGTAATGATAAATTACACTCCATGAAATTAAGGTTAAGTAAACATGGAACATTTCATGATAACCATAGCACGTAATTTGAATTGGTATGTGGTGTCATGACAAACAACATATTGGTCACCAACCAAGGACATGATTTATAAAGGGATACAAGGTGTGTAGTTGATGTACATGTCATCTAACCCCCACATGTTTTGACTAATCATGTAAATATCGACATGTCTTATAGTAAAATACACAAATTCATTACATGTCATGTATTAACTACCAACCAACCAACATGACTAAATGCATATTACACAATGTGTAACTATATATACACACCATTTATCTAATTCCAATTAATGTTTAGAAAGGTGTGTTGTGTGAGTAAATACATATATGATTAATGTAACATCATGTTCCAATTTTCTGGTATTCCTAAAAATATCTTTTGATCATTATTTGGTTGGGTTTTGTTTAGGGATGTTTCAGGTGAAAATTTGGAAAATTTTGGATGTTCTTGGGCTATGCATGGTTGGTATATAGTTTTCTCAAACCATATTCCCTACTAGTGAAAACCATGCAAAACCAGATAGTAAGGGTTCTCACAGTTGGAACGTGGTTTGAAAAATCATGTGCCCACCAAGTAGAAACCATGATACCCCGCCTGTAGGGTCACACGGTTAGGGTGCGCAATTTTTCCAACCATGAAACCCTACATAACTAACCATGCATACAAGATTTAATTCACCTAAAATTTAATTTTAAAACCCTCAAACCCTTAGTTTAAGTGCCTTATGGGCCTGTATGAAACTAATAGAATTTCCTCTTCCTTGGAGGCTCCCAAAAGATGATTTTCATCCCTCTACACCCCTTAGGAAGAATATTGAATCTAGGAAAATGATGTTTGATATCTTCCCAAGAAGTTTCTTCTTAAAGTTCTCTTTCTCCCATCTCTCTCCTCTCCTCCATAGGATTTTATGGATCTCCATGTACTTAGAATATCTAGTCCACATTGTTTTAGATATTGAATCTAGGTTTGTTCTTATATCCTCATTGTATACATTCTTTGTTGGAGTTTCCCATTTTGATCTTTTTGTTTCAGGATAGAGTGATCTTATAGTAGTTGGTTCTGTTTATGATGTTCAATTTGATTAACTATAAATTTCTTTATTAAAATTCAATTGCTTGATTTAAATTTAAATTTTATTTCAATTGGTTTATTGAAAACCCAATTCCTATGAATTTGGGATTTGTGTTGGATTTGGATAAAATTTGCGGAAAACCTAAAATTCCAATGAATTGGGGTGTGTTCTTGAAATTGAGTGAAAAATTTTATATTTTAATCATTGAATTTAAATTCTGAAATCAATTTTAGGAAATTGGTTTCAAAGTTATATTTAAGAAATATGGATTAAAATTATTTTGATAAAAACCCAGAGGTTTTATCTTGGAAGAATCATGATTGATTAAAACCCCTTTTTGGTTTTTAAAATAGAAATTGGCATATTGAAATGGAAGAATAAGTTAATTGTATTTTTAAATAGTTATTAAAATAAATTTCCCATCACTGATTGTTATTAAAGTACATGAAATCCTAGGTTGTTAGTGAGATTTTGGTATAGCAATCTTGTAATGCTTTACAACTAAAAAATAGGCCTAGTGTTGTAGGTCACATCCCTGATGGAATGATGATGAGTCAACTTTGACCAATTTCTAAGTGATATATGTATACACATTTTGGAATGATCACCTTTGAGTGAGTAAGGATCCCATGGCATGGATCTATCATGCCTCTTGGAAGATAACTATGTTTCTCATTGTGTTTTTTTATATATATTCCATTAGTTATGAACTATTTTTCACATGCCTTATGAATTTATATAAACTATTTTACATAAAATGATTTATTATTCCATTTTATTAAAGTATTTTCCATTATTTGAAATGTAAAGAATGATTTGTTATAAATATGATTTTGAAATTACCTTCATATTTATTTAAAATTAAATGTTTTTTTGTTAATTATTGTGGAATCTTATTATGAAGTCATGGGTGAGACCCAACTAGGATTTTATCTCACACCGTACCTGGGCCTTCAGTTGTTTGTAAATTATCTCATTCTAGGTTCGATCAATGGTAAACAACCACTTGGAGGTGGTTATGGTAGTGGATACTTAATCTTGGAGAGTTTATTCCATTGGTAATTTGGTTACTGTCATATCTTCTAGTACTTTGTGGTTTTACTTTAGGTTTTTTACCTATTTGAATTTTTGTACAGTTCTCCCTATGGAGTTTTTCTTATATGCATACTAACTTGTTTGTATTCTTTCTGACATGTTTGTGGTAAATTCATTCCCAAGTTCATTTTGTATGATGCTAGGTTCTAGTCTCCAACCTGTAGGAATTGGTAATACCCCTCCTAGTTTTTATCACGAATCATCCTAGGAATATATTTGTTTAAATTATTTTCCATCATTTGAAATGTAAATCATGATTTGTTTTAAATATGATTTTGAAATGGCATTCTTTTTTATTTAAAATTGAAAGTTTTGTTTGGTTATTTATTATGGAATCATATTATTGAGTCTGTGGTGAAACCCCACAAGTATTTTAGCTCCCATTCTTCCAGTTCCTTTAGTTTTGTTTAGATTATCTCCTCGAAGGATTGAGAAAGGGTAAAGTACCACTTGGATGTGGTTCTAGTTATTGATCCTTGGGCTTAGAGAGTTGTGCCTATTGGGACTTGGGTTGATATCATATCTTCAAGTAATTTTTTGTTGTACTTTGGGTTTGTTTACTTATTTTACTTTGAGTAGATTTCTCCCTATAAAGTTCTTCTTATATTCATACTGACTTGTTTGGATTAATTACGATGTGTTTGTCATAAATTCTTTCCCACTTTAATTTTGTATGATGGTAAGTGCTAGTCTCCAAACCATGGGGATTGGGAACACCCCTCGGGATATTTCAGTGTTGGATAGAGTATCAGAGTACTAGGGTATCTAGGTCAGTTCAAGGAAAAGTGGTATCATAGCTCTAGGTTGAGCTTCTTTATATGATTTTAGTATGTAGTTGTATACTCTTGTCAGTTATTAGGAGTTATTTACGAATGAGTGTCTATACAGATCTAACTATAATGAACCTGAAGTCACCAGGGGGGCTCGGGAAAAGATTTATTAAGGATTATTTCTAGTATTTCCCCTACTTTATATTTGGATAGATTGAAATAAAAATCTTTTTTTCTATCTCTTGGGATTAATTTATATTGTTTCTCTATTTTAGTTTAATAAGATGTATTTAATGTTATCTGTTGATATTGTGTAGCATCATGCCTTTGAGAATATGGGTGAATTGGATCTAGGAGGAAGCTTCTAATGAACCTCAATGAGTAAATCCTCTTTTGGACCCAAGTCTGGTTGAGGTGATTTTTCATACTATCCAAGCTCTGGGATAGGCACCTACACTATCTCCCATTTGGCCTCCAGCTAAGGAACCTCAAAGCGATGCTTTAAGGAATCATGCTCAATAGTTCCTTAACTAGAATCCACCATAATTAAAAGTCTCCAATGATCCTCAAGAGTCTAAGGAATGGTTTAGAATTATTGATCATTCTTTTGTGTTCATGGATACACTAAATGAAATCAAGGTGAATTATTCCACCATTGTGATGGATGGAAAAAGTAGAAACGGGTGGGTGTGATGGTGACGGTGAATAATCATGTCGGATTAGAGTGGAAAGACATCATGGATATTTTCACTGGCTTGTTCTGCCCAAATTTGATAGTTTTTTCTAAGGCTATTGAGTTTTTCAAACTCAAGAAAGCTGATGGGACCATGAAAGAGTATTCAAACTGTTTTTTGGATTTAGTGTAGATTTCACCTAACATAGTATCTAATGAAAAGATAAAGACTTGATGATTCTAGAATGAAATTAGATCTAATATTCATTATTAGGTTTTCTTATTGAATCTTCCTTCTTATGTTGGTATGTTGTATAGAGCATTTATGGTCGAAATGGACCTAGATAGAATGTCAAAGTTGATGGGAGTATCCTTCTATCACAGTGGTGTTGTGAATTTCTATAAAGGGATGAGGTAGAAAGTTGATTCCCATAGTGGATATCTAAGGTAGGTATTTTCTCTACCTACTTCAGTTCCTGGTAGAGTCTATTCAATTTTCTACTAGTTCGGTAAGTATGGGCATTAAAAGTGGTTTTTCACTAAGGCAGCAAGACGTGTGGCTCCTGCAGATGCTCAGGTCACTTTTAGAAGTTATACCAGGTCTTTTCTACTCCATGTAGTGGTATAGGATTATCATAACCTTATAAAACCTTGGTGAAAAAATACGATTCATGAACAAAGGGATTCCATCCTCAGGCATCTGGAATAAAGCTTCTTCATACAGTGAAAGAATCTCTAGAGGAAGGGGATATGGGTCCAGTGACCGTGAAAGGTACCATAAATATAGCTCCATCAATAGTGACTAATTTATTTGATACTTGTGAATATCATTCATTCACGTCAACCCATATTTTCAATCTATTTAATCCTCCTATGGATCTTTTATCTTATTTGATGTATATTACTACACCACAAGGAACCAAGAGAGAAAAGGGTCTCCATAATACTACTTGTGATTCCTCTTTATCATATATCAAAATTGCTTGGTATTTTATGGTCCTTGACATGATACCCCTTGACATCATATTTTTGATGGATTGGATCATTACTAATAAAGCTCGTATTGATTTTTATCTTCGATGGCCCTCCTTTACTTCACCCAATGGGGTGTGCCATATCTTTCAAGGAGAATGGGATTCGAGGTCGAGTAGAGTTGTACCTTCTTATCCATATTTGGGGAAAGTAATATCAGTGCTTTTTTTACATGGATCAAGAATCTTTGAGTAGTGATATCCCCCCATTTTTCATTGAGTTTCCCAACATTTTTCCTTCTGACTTATATGGTTTTTCATTGGAAAGGGAGGTATAGTTTTCCATTGATTTAGTA
The DNA here is from genome assembly GCA_963277665.1 of Viscum album. Lineage (NCBI taxonomy): Eukaryota > Viridiplantae > Streptophyta > Magnoliopsida > Santalales > Viscaceae > Viscum > Viscum album. Next base: position 955,156,292 of record OY728146.1, read on the forward strand.
CCTGGTACTCAAATAGTTTCAAGTCCTTATTACCACATGGAACACACTAAAATAAAAGAGTTTAAGACATAGTTGGATGATTTTTTATATAAAGGATTTATACACCTAACTGTGTCACCATGGGTGGCATTGGTTCTCATTGCTAAGAAAACTGGTTGTTCACTTTTACATTATGTTGATTACTAAAAAACTCAACCTAGTTACAGAAAGGAAAAAATATATGTTACCAAGGATTGATGATTTGTTTTACCAGTTGAAATGGGAAAAGTGGTTCTTAAAGATTTATCTTCAATATAGCTACCATTAGTTGAGTATAAAAGAATCTGACATTTAGAGAACTTCCTTTCAAAGAAAGTATAGCCATTATGTGTACCTTTTCATGTCGTTTAGTATAACCAATTATCCTAAAGTATTTATGGATTTAATTAATAGTATTTTCCATGAGTAAATTGATAGATTCAGCATAGTCATTGTGGATTACATACTTGTGTACTCTAAGCCCAATGAGGATCATGTATATCATTTGAGAGTAGTTCTAGAATTATTGAGAAATCACTGACTTTATTCCTAGATTTAAAATTTTGATTTATGGATTTGGGATGTGAAGTTATTGGGATAAGTGGTGTTGGAACATTGTATTTCATCTTATCCTGAAAAGTTGAAGGCTTTCATGACATGGTAATAACCAAAAAATGTTTTCATGGTTCATATCTTCTTGGGTTTATAAGAGTATTATTGTTAATTCATAAAGGACCTCTCAAATTTGGATTCTCTAATGACTGGTCTAACTTGAAATGGATTAAATTACTCTTGAGATTAAATATTTCATAGTTATTTTGTGTACATGAAACATTTTTTGACAACTTAACCAAAGTTGACTCTTCCAAAGGTCAGTCAAGGCTATGTGGTATTTTGTGAAACATCAGGTTTAGGTTTGTGTTGTGTTCTTATGAAGGGTGATCATGTTGTATATTATGAATCTCATAATCATAATACACATTAGAAAAACTACCCAACCCATGATATTGGACTCTCAGTTGTGATACATGCACTTAAGAGTTGTAAGTATTATCTTTTTAGAGAAATTTTTACTTTGTTTTCATACCACAAGACCTTGAGTTTTATATTCTCTCAAAAATATTTGAATCTCTGAGAGAGGTGAAGTTTTTATTACTAGAAATCTTACAACTTTGACATCACTTATACCCTGGGAAAAGGGAATGTCATCATAGATTCCTTGAGTAAAAAACTTCTGACTCGGTCCATGAAATAATCATTAGAAGAGTTGAACTTGATGGATCTTTTTTCCCAGTTTCATATTTGTGTCTAGGAATCAGGGTTTGATGTTCCATTATCCTATGTTTAGATGAAATATTCTCTTCTTGAGATGATTCTTTAAGAAAAACAACTTGATGATGAATTCTATATCATTATAGACTCTCTTTATGTTGGGGAGACCATACCTGACTGGTCATTCACCACTGAGGGGATTCTATACTATTATAATCACTTTTTTCATTATTGGAAAAAAAATATGTGATGGGGGTTTCCATAACTCCCAATGGGCAGTGCACCAAGGAACCCTTAAAATGTTCTATAATATGTGATGACAATTTTGGTGGCCATGTATAAGATGTGGCATTTCTGAATTATCTCTCATTATTATATATGCAAATAGGTCAAGGTTGAGCACTATAAACCTTCAGGATTTATTTATCCAATTCCAATTCCAAATTAGAAGTGGGATGATATCTCTAGGTAATTTTTGGTTTTGTTTCAACATACCTAGAGAATGATGAATGTTATGTGTGTTATGATGATTCGGTTGGCTAAATTGGATCACTTTATACTGATTCATGATACAACCAAAGTTAAATAGTTGGGTAATATCTATGTGAAAGTAATTGTTCATTTGAATGGAGTCACATATTATATAGTCTATAATAGATATCCCCAATTCACTTCTCGATTATGGAGAGGCATTCATGAGGCACTGGGATCTCAGGTTCATTAGATCATGGTATTTCATTCATAGTCGGATGACCAGATTGAAAGAGCAATATAGATTCTTGAAGACATGATCTTTACCTACATTCTTAACTTTGGTGGATCTTGAGATGACCATTTAAGGATGATTTATTTTTCTTATAATAATAGTTACCAGTCCGTGATAAGGATGGATCCTTTTGAGGCGTTGCATGACTGTCCATGTAGGTCTCTGTTTTATCGGTCGAAGATTGGAGAAAGTTCCCTAGGTGGTCCAAGAATAGTTCAAGATAATACAATAAATATTCCATTGATTCATCAAATAAAATTGATATAATAGATCTGATATAATTATTTTTTTGATTGTCATCATAGACAATTGAAATTTTCAGTTGTCGGCCAGGTGTGCTTGAAATTTTTACCCTGTTTGGGTCATCGATGGCTTAGGAGGAAAGGGAATATTTCTCTTCATTTTTGGTAAATTTTGATGTTATTGAGTATATAGGGTATCAATTACACCACAGTTTATGTCAATATATTACATGTTCTATGTATCTTAGCAATGAAAGTATCTATCTGATTCATCTCATGTTCTGAACTGGAGTGATCTTGAGGTTGAACCTGATTTATACATGACTGAGCTTCTTGTTAGGATACTTGATTCTAAAAACAAGGTGATTAATGGGAGTAATATTCTTTTGGTTTGGGTTCTATGGAAGCACCATTCTTATTATCATGACATATAGTAGAGGGAGGCACTAATTAGAGAGCAGTTGACTCATCTTTTTGACATGGAAATTTCTTAATAGGGATTTTGGGGAAAGAATGTTTTTATTTTTTGGAGGTTGTAACATCATGTTACCATTTTCAAGTATTCCTAAATCCTTATTTTGATAATTATTTTGTTGGGTTTAATTTATGGTTGTTTCAAGTGAAAATTTGGAAATTTTTAAAAGTTCTTAGGCTACACATGGTTAGTACATAGTTTTCCCAAACTGTGTGCCCTATTAGTGAAAACCATGAAAATCTAGATAGTGAGGGTATCCATGATTGGTGAATGGTTTGAAACATTGTGTGTCTACCAAGTAGAAACCGTGACACCCAAATATAAGGGGCACACAATTAGGGCACATGATTTTTTCAACCATGTGGCCCTGCCTATCTAACCATGCGTACAGGATTTAATTAATCCAAAAATTAATTTTGAAACCCTAAAACCCTCAGTTAATATGACTTATTCTTCTTTCCAGGATCCCAAGATATAGTTTTGACCCATCTTCACTCCTTAAGAAGTGGATTTAATCTAGGATAATGATGTTAGATATATTCCCAGTAAGTTTCATCTTCCCCTTCTATTTATCCTACTCTTTCTCCTCTCCTCCCTAGGGTTTTGTGGATCTCGTTATTATTAGAGGATCTAATCACCATTGTTTTTATCTTGAATATGGTTTTGTTCATAAAAATCCATTATCTACGTTCTTCATTGTAGTTTCCTATTTAGGTATTTGTGTTTTGTGATCCTATGATCTCGATTTAGGAGTTTCCATTTATGATGGTCAAATTTATTAACCCTAAATTTCTTGAATTAAATTGAATTTCTTGATTTAAATTTAAATTTTATTTCAAGTGGTTTATTTAAAAACTAATTATAGTGAATTGTGGATTCGAGTTTCATTTGGAATGAATTTGGAAAAACCAATAATTCCAATAAATGGGAGTGTGTTTGTTAAATTGATTGAAATTTTGAGATTTAAATTTTTTAATTTAAATTGTAAAATTTATTTAATGAAATTTATTTCAATTTTCTATTTTAGAAAAATGTCTCAAAATGATTTTGATAGAAAAATATTTTTTTAATTTTAGAAAAGGAGTGATGGATTAAAAACTCGTTTTGGTTTTTAAAATGTAAATTGGAATATTGAAATGGAAGAATGGGTTGAAATTTAGTTTTAAATAGTTTTAAAAATAAATTGCACATCACTAATTGTTCTTATACCACATGCAAGATAAGTTAATTAGTGAGATATTGGGATAGCACAGTTCTGATGTCTTATAACTGAATCATAACATAGTATAGTAGTTCACATCCCTAATGGGATGGTGATGATTCCTCTTTGAATATTTTCTGAGGGAAGTGTGTATATACATATTATCATGATCACCTTTTAATTTTTGAGTATACCATATCCTAGAACTATAACACCTCTTGGAAGATGACCATGTTTCTTGTTGTGTTTGTTTTGATATATATTTAATTACTTGTAAACTGTTTTCCACATGACTAATGAATTTATATAAAATATTTTATAAAAAATTATTTATTAATACATATTTTTAAAGTGTTCTCCATCATTTGAAATATAAAGAATGATTTTTTTAAATATTATTTTGAAAATACGTGCTTGTTTATTTAAAATTGAAATTTTTGTTTTTTTAATTATTGTGTCATCTTATTATGGATTCCTTGGTGAGACCCTACTAAGCTTTTATCTCACACCCTACATGTGCCTTTGGGTGTTTGTAGATTATCTCCTTCTAGTTTTGAGCAAGGGTAAAGTTCAACTAGAAGGTGGTTATACTTGTTGATTATTTTTCTTGAAGAGTTGGATCCATTGGGACTTGGGTTATTATCCTATATTTTGGTACATTGTGGTTGTACTTTGGGATTGTTTACCTATTTGACTTATGGAAAATTTCTTCCTGTGGAGTTTTTTTTGATGTATACTGAATTTTTAATCTTACTTATAACATGTTTGTGGTAAATTCATTCCCACTTTCATTTTTTATGATGTTAGTTGCTAGTCACCAACACATGGGTATCAAGAATAGCCCTTAGTCTATGTCAGTATCATCCCAGGTATCAGGGTAACAAGGTATCCTAGTTGGTTCATGATAATTAAAATTGAGACCTAACTATATGGAGTGTAGTTGGTTGTACAAACCATGTAATAGGAGAAACTATACACCAGGTATATACTGATTAATTGTTGTCATATGATGTGAATATAAATGATTTAAAATATTATTTTCATATTTTCAAAACTAAAAAATGTGTAACGGTTATTTTACACATCATATACTTCATGGGAATAACATATATTATACATTGTGTGTATTTAGGGTATGTATTTTGGTCATACACATTGTGTATCCTATGCAAATAGACCCATGAAATAACACAACATGTATATCATGACACGCTATGTTGGTATACATGCCTCATAAGTAAAAAGTATGAGACACATTACACACACCACATAAGTCAAATGATGTTTAGAGTAATAGAACACACCTTGTAATAATTAAGTTTGAGAAATAAATTAAATCAAAACTAGGTTTACTCTATGTACCCTCTTGTACATTCCATGTACATGTTAAAGCTCAATACTAAATTTAAACAATATAGGAGGGTACATTACATGTGTCATCATCTATATATGGAATGTAAATCATGATTTTAAATTAAAATTTTTATTTTTTTTAATTTATTTAATTTATTTTAAATAATACACAATGGGTGTCTCATGGACAGTTTGGACAAAATATTAAGATAAAGAATTAATTAATTAATTATTAAATAAATTTATTAATTTGAGTAAATTTATTTTAATAATAATGAAATTAATATGAATACTATAATGTTTAAATGCATAGTCTTGTCATGTTCTGATTATTAATGAGCTTGACCATCCTTTGTATATATTATTTTTATTTAATTTAATTATTTATTTCGTCAGTTTTATATGATACATTTATTATTAAATTAAATATGATGATGTGTGTATCATCCATTACTCTTTTATTATGTATGGTTTTGTGTGTCATAGGTTAATTTTATATAACCACAAACCCCTAGTACCCTAACCTATGATTGGAAAAACATTTGTAAAAATGGATATCCTAATGAGAGGATGCCATTCAAAAACCCAATCCAAGATAAAATACAACTAAGTAGGTGTACAAGTTAATGAATAAATGTTTCAACTTGAGCTAAGAAACTTATCAAGGATTTATTTCTCCTAGGGTCAAGGCTTGTTTATCTCTACTTAATAAACCAACAAGTAGATAAAATCACCTGATCAGATCAAAAAAATTATATTTTTCTATGAATTTTTATTTACTTATTTATGATTTTCATGGTTTAATTTTATTATTAAACATGGTCACATAAAGTAAATAAATTAACTAACATTTTATGATAAAATAAAATATGATTTTATACATAAATTATTTTATCAGGTATGGTAATATAATTTTTTGAAATCTAAATAACATTAATAATAATGTGAAGAATAAAATAATGAATATTTATCTGTAACTTATCAAAAACCTCAAATAAAATTTTAATTTATAGAATTCCTTCAATATTTTAAGTTAATATGCAACCATAGTTAAAGTGTGGTTCATGCCATAGTCAAGGACACTTTTCAATTATCATAGGGTCTGAAAAAAGATAATGGATTGGCTTAAAAACTTGGTATTAAGGATAGAGGATATAGTATATTTAATGAAATTTATAAACACGTGTTGAGTAAATACGAGTATAGGATTTCAAAATTGGGTATTCCACTAAAAATATTGAGAAACTCTGAGTTAATGGAATTTAAAATAAAATACTTCCTAAATATATTTGCATAATTTTCCCGATAATAGTCTTGATTATGAGAAGGGTAATATTGATCCTATACACTATAATAGCCTAGTGATATGATTTTTATAATCTAGTGGTGATGGTTGTTGGGATTTCATAAAATAGTGGGAAGCTATAAAAAATCATTTATTATGCCAAAAAAATTAATCAAGATAAAGTACTAAAATATAAATTTATTTATTATAGAATAAAATGAAATACATTCCTTCACATAACTATCCATGTAATTGATCTTATATAATGATAATCACTTAACCATTTTTAACATCTTGGAGTGGTACTGGTTCTTGGTTAGTGTTCTATACCAAGAGCATAAGTTTTATATAATGGAGTTCTCATTTCTTACTAATCCCTCTAAGGAGGAAAGTGAGGAGGCACTCAATGTCTTAGAAAAACATATGGGTGATGCATTAGACATATAATTCTTCATGTTATAATACATGACTAGTGATATTTAGAAGCTTTAGGATGACATAGATGAAAACCCCACATTGTCTTAACTTCATGATCTATATGAGGACAAACCAACACAAGAGTGGTGTGAAATATCTAAGGCACTCTCTGCATGAAATTTAGGAGAAGGAATCCCAAATTTATCACTTTTAGTTATGTTAAATAGATACATTGTGAATTTATAAATTGTGAGAATCAATCTAAATAATAAATTATGCATAATCCTGATAATTAACTCAATTCATCCTATATTCTAAATATTTAATGTAAGTAAAAACATGGGTAATATATACAAGACTCTCCTAGATATCTGGAATAAAAATTTCCAAGTGGATAAATACATTAATCATGAAAATATTTTTATCCTTATGGTGAATAAGTCGAGAAGAAAGAAAACAGTTCTAAAAAGTCCCAAGTATAAGGAACCTTAATGTAGCCCTATCAAAAATAGAAAGATCTATAGATAATAAAAAGAGTGGGATGGGATATCTTTATCTTATGGAAATAAAATCCATTGGAGGAAGAATTATGACTCGGTGAATAATAATGGTGAGTCCTCAGGTATTTTAATTCCTGGATGTAATATTTCCATTTCTATACATTGTTTATTAGGTATCTTATTTGTTCTCACATTTCTATTGAAATATAGGAACCAATCAGAATCTAAATTATTTTTAGCGGTGTGATGGATCTCAAAGCTTTTAATAAGGAAAGACTAGTTGTTTTAGATATTTGAGACGACCATCCCACATTTCTAACAAGATTAGATATAGTTTTAAATATTTTTATTATGTGCCCAATGTAATCAAGAACATCATATTTATGTCCAATTTAGAAATGGATTGTTTTATTTTCATGTTTAGAAATAAAAATTGACATTTTTATAAAGATATAATATTCTAGGGGATGAAACATTTTAATAATGGTATTTTTTTACTAGAATATGAAAACCAAGTTTTGTTAATAGATAAAGAATAAAGTTCCCATGAATCCAATCAAACCTAGTAGTGTCATCACAGTATTTTTCACTTAGATGAGAATAATTTGGAAAAATTATATCAAGAAGGATGTTTTGATTCTTTTGAACAAAAATACTTAGATATATGTCATGATTATGTATAAGAAAAAATACCAATTTAGTGGAAAAGCTAAATAATCCATAGATAATATAAAGTTATTTCATAAATATGTGTGTGGAGTTTTTCAAGTAAAATCTTGAAGTGGTTACTCTTACTTTGTAACTTTTATGTATTAATTGAGTAAATATAGATACATCTACTTGATGAGGTATAATCATAATTCCTTTGTGAAATTTAATGAATATAAGTGAATCATTTTGTTAAGAAGATAAAGAAACTTCACTCAAACCATATTTGGGAGTATCTTAATAAATATTTCATATATTATTTAAAAGAGTTTGGGATATTACCTCAACTCACTACTCATTATACAGCATAGTGGAATGGTGTCGATGAAATGAGGAACCACACTTTATTCTAACCGGTGAGATCAATGATGAGATGTGTAGATATACCATTATACATCTAGGGATACAAATTATATACTGGAATATAAATACTAAATTGATATCCAACTAAATCGGAAAGAATAATTTTATGAGTTATGGAATGGGAACAAATATTTTTTGTCACATGTTAATATATGGGGTGTGAGGCTTTTATAAAAGCCAATCCTAGAAACAAAGTATCATTATGAGGCATGGATGGGATATTTATAGGATATAAAACAAAAACTAAGGTATGTTATCTATAAAATAATTTATATATAAATATTATTTATGAAAAAATTCTACATTTCATGAATGGTAATACATATTTAAAAGTGACAGTGACAGTGGCATAGACTTAGATGAAGTTAAAGATTATGTCTTACAAGAGTGGAAATATAAATAGATTCTAAAAACCCTAGTGGAATAATTTGTTCTAAATACAAAAGTAATATATAGGAGCATTTTAGAGGTCATAGAACTTGAGAAATATGGTTTTCTATTCATAAAACAATGTGACACATTATCATCTCAAAAATAATAAATGTGTTCCCTTTAAATAAGTATTAATCAACACCTAAGTTGTAAAGTATATAGAATCCATGAATTATAAAATGGATCTCATGTACCTTAACCCTGATTAGGTTTTCATTGATCCTCCAGCTAATCTAAAGTCTACTTGGTGAAAATTGGTATTTAATAAGAAATTGTACATGGATGGAAAATTCAGTATCTTTAAAACACAATTGGTTGCTACAATTTTTAAGTAATGTTATGAAATAGACTATAATGAAAAAATTTCATCATTTTATATATTTAAATTAATTAGAATTATAATCACCATAAAATCTTATCGTGATTATGAGATTTGGAAAATTTATGTCCATACTATTTTCCTTAATGGAAACTTTATGGAAGATTTCTTTATGATACAAACACAAGGTTTCATGACACAGAAGGATTCTAATCAGGTATAAAATATTTAGAGATCCATTTATGGGTTGAATAAAATATCAAGATTAGGGAACATTCATTTTGATTAATTCATAAGATAATTTTGTTTCATAAATAATTAATGTGATCCCTGTGTTTATAATAGGTTTAGTGAGAGTGAAATAGTTCTCCTAGAATTACTTTTTGATGATAAATTTATGATGGGAAATGAGATATCAACCGTTGAGACAGTTAAAAAATGGTTAAGTAAATTATTATCCATTAAATAATTAGGTGAAGCAGCCTGCATTCTTGAGATCAAGATCCATCATGATATATCTAAGAATTTTCTTGGACAAATTCAAGGTACATACATTCACAAGGTACTAAAGAGATTAAATATGGATAAATGCATGATATTATTGTTTCTTGGGTCACATACTGCACATATCTCAAAATAATGTGTCCTTAGACATAGGAGGAGAGATTGAATGAGTAAAATACCTTATTATTCAAGGATTGGATCTATCGCGCATATCATTCTATGTACAAGGATTTAGGTTTCATATTCCTTGAGTGTGGTTGGTATATTTAAATCATACCCAAAATAGATACATTTTTTATCTTTAAATACTACCCTGAAGAATATAAGGTATAAAAAGGATATATTTTTAGTTTATAGAGTAGATGGGGAACTAGCTGTGAAGGTATACATAGATAATTGTTTCAAAATAGATTATAATGGTCTAAATTTCAAGTCCTTATATGTGTTTTTCCTTAATAGAGGAGTTAGGAGTTGGAATAGTTCCATCAAGACTATGGAAAATATTTATATAGTAAATTCTTAGTATATTTTGGATTCTAATGTAGATAAAGAAGTAGAGTTAGTATAAAACTTCATCCAGGAGAATTATGTGGTACCTAGTGGTAATAATTCTATTAGACTATATTGTGATAATACTACAGCACTCATTTTAGAAAAGGATCCTAGGTCACATCAATGGATAAATAATATACTTTATAAGTGTCACCTATTGATATATTTTTCTCTAATGGTTGAAATCATAATACTATATTTTATATAGGATAGAACATGATAGACTTATTTTCTAAAGCCTTATCTCAGTAGAAGCATGAATATCATGTGACAGTTAGTGGAATAAAAGTTATTAGAAGTTTTACCTAGTGTAAGTGGGATTCTATTAGATTTTTTTCTCTATAACCAAATAAATTTTTACTTTCGATTACCAGAATATTTATAAATATTTTACCATATGACGATTGTGCTTCTACATAATGTGACAATTTCCTTAGAGTATTTTTCATATTGATAGGTTATAGTAGTTCATTTACATAATGATAACCTATAAATGATATGAAAATATCAGTAAATATATATCCTATAGTCTGGATAATATATAATTGGTTGGACATAGATGATTTTTTACTATTGGGTGTTAGCGGCTCATAAGACATTGAGGCTTATTCTTATGAAGATGGCACTTGATAATCTCTAAGAAATGAGGTTGTAAGGATAGACCCACAAATAGTATTTCTAGGTGTTATATATGTCATTAGATATTTATATATGCATATATGTTTATTGGTACTTATACTTGGTATTATTATTAATTTATATCATGAGTTGCATACTATGATGTATAAATGAAAATTGTGTTGAAATATGCTCACAGTAAAATAGTGTACGATGGGTATGTCATAAATTATATGATGTTAATTAAATAATCGAAGAAAATATTTTTCCCCTATGATTTAATGGAATAATATATTTATATACCTTTAATTTAAGTGTAACTATCTAATTAAATATATTTCCATGGTATTTCTTTGTTGAATTTATTTTAAAAAATCAAAGAATGATAAATCCATCATGTAGGTTGATAACACAAGTATGTGTCCTACTTGATGATATATAGAGACTAATTGATTATATTATATAGTTTCATTCATTGGGTGGTTATTGTTGATGCGACATGAACTTATTTCTCTATGGATCCCTTGATGTGTTGTCAGTCTATAATCTTGGACATTAGGTGAGTTCACTTAATTCCATGATTAAATAGACCTAGAGAGTTAGAAACTAACTGTATCTAATATCTCATTAAATTCTATTGAATTTAATATTAGGAATAAATATAGTTCTTGACTTGAAGAATAATAATTATTCAAGTTAATTGGATTGTATGAATTTAATCCCTGAATATTCAAGTTTAGAATATATTAGCTGAATTTTATCTCTTGTTTATTATTCATATGGTAATAAATAAATATTTTTTTATTCACCATTATAAGAAAATAGATTAATATAAATATTCTTATTTTTATTTGAATATTGAAATATATATTTAATATTGGTTTTAGTGAATATAATAATTATTTATTTATTGAATGAATAGTATTTATTTGGATAAATATTATATTGTTCAGGGTTTGATAAATATCAAGGAGGATTTACTAACTGGGTTAAGGGCCCAACTGAAATGATATATTTTATGTAATATCATTTAAATAAATATTGATATCTTCCTTAATAAAGTATATTTAAATATACACATGTAAAATGATATAATACCATTATTATTAATATTATTGTTATACATAGGGAATAACATAGAGTGAATACAAGAATAAGGTTCATTAAAAAAATTTCATATACTAATTGTAAGTATATATTAAATTTTATATTATTTTTAGAGAGATTGAGTTATTGTGAACAACTCTAAGACTCTAGATATTCTCTCAATCCCTAAATAGAACATCCCCTCCCTCTCAAGATTAAGAGAGAACAAGAGAAACCTTTCATTGTGATCAATGATGAACGATGTAAAGTACTAGGTTCCTCCATGGTAAAACCTGAAATACCAAGAGCACTATTTGGAGATTCCTAGAGCAGTTGTGGATATAACTAGAGGATTGTGTTCTTATATTCTCCACCATAATGAAAATATGTAAATAATGGAAACCAAATTGGTCAAAAAGGATTACAAAATTTGAGTTAATTCTTATTTTAAATCAAATTAGAAATATCCTCTCTATAATATTTTGGGGTTTCCATCATTAAGTACTTCGGATATTATCTATTAAAATTGATAATAAATAATTTTTAGGCACTTTTCTACTTATTCAACTACACCCCAGAACCTCCAACTCCCAAAAAAACCTATACATGATAATCCTCCATCCACTTTTCAACCAGAGATCAATAAAACTAAACCACAACCTCTTTCGTAGCTTCCTCAAGAATAAGGAATAAGAGAATAATGGGGAAGAGATAGAGGGGGGTATTATTGATTATAAGATATCGATTACACAATATGAAGTCCAGAGATCCACCATGAGATGAAAAAGGACTACAAAAACCAATTTAAAGGATGCATATATAGGGGTTGAAGAGATTAGGGGGAATTGAATATAATTCAAGTGAATGGTAAAATTTATATTAAAACTCAGTATCTCAAAAGAAGGGTATATTTTAAAGTTTCATGACAAAAATTGTCATAGAGAAACGGTAATATATAAGAAAAATCATGGAAAAATATTCCCAAATCCCAAGAATCATTAAGAATTAAAAATATGAACATCCAAGGAAGATCATGTTGCAATTGACACTATCAAACTACAATGTTTAAGCATTAAAAAATCATAGTACACACCTTACACTCCTTCATCAAACCTGATATACCCAATAAAAAACCGAAATTAAATGGAGTATGTCATATCCTAAACCCCTCAATTAAAATTGATATCAATATATCATGTCTTGTAACTCTATAGAGAAACCTAATCTTTAATGATGTTATCCCATAATCATAGTACAATATATTCCCCACACTTAAACATATCAATATAAAAATATCATGGATTAGGAATTCATAAATCAATAAAATCTTCCATGTTATAATCACATGAATCAAGAGATGATGACTAATCCTAAACAGTTACTATATTCCTACCAAAAATCATGGTAAAACACACACGGTCACAAAATGGTTTGGTTGATAACAAAATATTTCAAACAAAATCCTTCTCTGCTTCCCCTTTCCTTCTATAAATACATATTTAATAGCTACAACACCGTAAAACCAAAAAAATAAGATGTTTAAAAATATACATGCATCACTACATGATAAGGTAAGAGTTTTATGTTTCATATAACAATCAGAACTTAAAATACATGATTCAGAAATTATTTAAACTGTGTTTATATGATAGCCACTATTTATTTAATAAATTCGGTATCTAAATTATATCTAACATCACATTGGGTGTATAAATCACTTAATTAATACTTAATTTATTTATATCATGCTCTAAAATATTTTAATCATATCAACTTGAATCTTAATTAACATGTTTTAAATATGATACAAAAAATATTTTATTAATACATGCATTACTTCCATATTTTAAGTCATCCTATTCTAAATAAAAACATTTTCTATAATTTTTTATTACAATTTTATAATTTATAATAATTAATTAACTTAAAATTTCATGCGTAATAGGATATCATCAGTAATTTTTACATTATGGTGTTATAATTAACATGTTGTACATTCAACATGATTTCTTAATAATTCACTCATAATTATTTTTGTATCTTAAAATCCTAAATAATGTTTTCTATAAAAAATTATTCTTTATTACAACACTAAATAACATATCAAAAATTATTTTTTAATTACTCACATATCATTGAATAGAAAACAAAATAGTATACAATTGATATACCATCAAAGAAACTATATAAAAAATGTTTTCTAATTTTAGCATATTATTTGTTTAACCAATTTAATTAAACATCATAACCAACATGAATCACACCTTATGATACAGAAATATAACTAAGAAAATGCACTTCATAAATCATTAAGAAGACATCAATAAAAACACATAATCACATAATTAGGAACTCCTCATGAAACTACTAATTTAGTTTTTTTAGTAATATGTATTTCAATTGTGACTAATCATTTAACATTAATTAAATTTATTATTTATCATTTTAATTTAAAGTTCCTTCAAAAAATATATAAGCACGTTAGAAACCTAATTAAAAAATCAATACATGAAATAATTAACACTAAGCATAAAGAAAATAAATATCCTATTGTTTTAACTCCCACGTTATAGAATCGCTAATTTCACCCATAAGAAAAAAAATAAGAATGATGTATGTACCACACCTAAATTCATACTCTTTAATTATTGTAGTCTCCCTTTAGCATGTTAAATATTCTTAAGGTCCTTTTATCAGATCATAGGGGTCATTTCAACCTCCTAGATGATCTTTCCTACCTATATTACATTATAATATTAAAAAATTAAATTTCCCTACCAAACCAATGTATTCCACATTATTTTAAAACTTCAAACTACATAATAACTCTAAATTAAATCTCTAATACCACTCTATCATGAATCATCCCTATTCAAACCCCCATGGATTGATAGTGAAGCTAATTTTGACCTTCTGAGCTCACCTCTAATAGGTTATAGGCTGAAAATGAACTTTGGGGTTATAAAAAAAATGGGAGGGACCATATCACGAACCTTCCCCACTAGACCCCCAGGTCTAAAATGAAGTCAAGTGTGACAAAAAAAAACCCACCAATGATAGACAATATAAATAATAGAACCAAGGGTATAAAACCAACATAATGGGATTCATCACCATCATAAATACCAAAAATGATGAGAAGAAACCACCAATCAAATCCATATAATAACATAAAATAATATCCCATCTATAATGTAAATTTTTTCAATGTCATATATAAATCAAGTATAATTCTAAAATAAAAATAGCTCATTTTTTTTAAAGGTTGGAGCTGAAGCCTCATTTTTATTAAGAATGCAAAGAAAAGACCTCTTTTAACTAGGTAGAGGGAGACCCATTACATATCCTGAAGTCCTAGTGGGCTTGTAGCCCAATACATAGCCCGTAAGCCCAAATATTTTTCCCAAATCCCATTCTGTGAATAGTAAACCGGCTGCTACAGTACCGCCGCCACTATAGTACCCGCTGATCAACAGTATCGTTGCTGCTACAGTACCGCTACAGTCTGCTACAGTACCTACACCCAATGGGTTTTGAACCCCCATTTTTCATGTAGTATAACAAGGTAAAATAGTTCATATGATAATGACTACAACTCTAAATATAATTTTCACTATGATCCAGTAATAACAAGACTGATCACCAACTTTTTCCTTTAAATCCATGAAAAAATATTTAGAATATATGGGTGTGAATACATGCATACTAAGTAAGATCCTTCCAAGAAAATCCTTTGAAAATGTGAAAGAAATATACTAAATAATTAGTAAATGAACTACAAAACAAACTGGTTACTTAATTAGGTGACCTACCACTATAATCTCACAAAATATCACATTGAAAATTATATAAAAAATAGTAATATAACAATTATGAAAATTTATATACATAAAGGTAACCTTCACCCACTTCCCCACTAAACTAGTCCCCCTCTCACCCCAAATAAATATTTCGGGGTGCTAAAATAAGTTCTATATCCACATACCAAATCCATATTACCATAGCATAGCCATAATCGCACATCCATATCCACATAACACTACCACATCCACATACCACCCCCCATAACCATATATCACATACCACAACCACATACTATGTAAAATAAACACATACTATACACCAAAGCCACATCTATATACCATAGCCATAAACTCATACAATGAAAACATATACTAGATCTAGAAGAGATATTGGGGAAGTGGGAGTATTTAACCAACTTTATCACAAACATTCAAGATTTTAGGGGTATACCCAAAACCTAAAACCTCATATAGGTTTCAATATGGCTATCCATATTTGGTGGTATTATGTAAGTGATAACAAAATTATAATAGAAATATATATACACACAAACCAAACCTATGGGTTCATATCCCAACACAAAACCTATGATACCTCAATCCAAGACACCTCATCACCACAGAATACCAATAACTATTTCCACCTGTAACCACAACACAAGCCACCATTATCACCATATAAAAATAAAAACAAACTTAAACACAATAAAATAACAATTTTTACTTCCACTTTTTTACTAGTCACGAATTATCATATCATCAATTTACTATGTTTTATAATTATACTCATCACTTATCACATAACAACACAATATAAACAACTCTCACATTAATCAAACATAAATACATTACTTATTTCCATTTTATATGACATCATTAAACTCACATTATTAATTTTCTTAACCAAATTAATTCAGGTAACCATTATTCCCAATTAACAACTATGATTTTTCACATTTTTCATAATTTATATTATTTCACTAAATTATTAACCCACTACTTATTCTTAAATGTCCATCCATTAATTTAATTTCACACATCCTATTCCCATTTCACATTAATTCAATTCATTAACAACTTTAAATTCATTAACTATACTAATTTCTCCAACAACATCTTCAACTTCACTACTACTTCACACTATTCATATATTAGTTATTACACAATAATATACCACCTCATTTCGACTATTAAAACATTCCATCAATACACCTCATTCCCATTAAACTTTTTGATTTTTTTATTTATTTAATTAATCTCACATCCCAATAAAACCATAACACACTAACCACAATTACATCATCATAGCGACATATCAAAACCCCACGCTAATAGCATGTAATGTCTTTTTTACCATCTTCTAAATAAAAACACTGTTATCTTGTGTCAACTACATCAAACTACTACCAAAAACAAATAAATCATTAAATCATCCACTACCACAACAATATAAAAACAATATTAAAATAACTATTCATGAAAAAACAATAATAAACTCACAATAATAAACAAAAATATATATTCACACCATGATTCCCTATTTAATTATTAATTCAAACTTAATATAATATAAATAAATAAAAATTTATATATTTGTTTATTTTTTCTATAACCATCTATGAATTAATTCCCCAACTATTAAAAATTTTCATCATTTTAAAAATAAAAAAATCTCATCATAACAACAAAAACAATATATAAATAACATCATGTAAATCATGTAAAACAACTAAAAATAACAATTCACATTTAAATTTAATTAACTTAGTTAATTATTATCATTAGTTCAATTCGAAATCTTTAACCCACAAAAATAAAATCATGGTAATTTAACATCAACCCAAAAATAAAATAGATATATAAGGAATATCCTACCTTGAAAAAAGATTCAATAACACAAAACCTAAAATAAGTTAAAGAACAAATAATTAAATGTCAGTGATCTCATGATAAACCTTAAAAGACCTACAGCACATCTATCAATCCCTTTATAGAGTGTTACCAAAACCAAATGAAAACCATTATCATAACCAATTGGGAAGGAAGAATAATAGAAAAATAAATAAATAAATAAAAGGAGAGGATGGGACCTTGGATAATAATATATTGATCACACATACCTAAGGCCTAAGATCCACAAATGGATGACCAAAGAGTACCAAAGATAATCAAAATAATTCCTCGAGTTTGGGAGATAAAAGATTCAAACCAAGGGATAGATACACATTGAATTTATAATAAAACGCAAGAGACTACACTACAACATTCGAAAGAGAAAACAACATTTTGGTGGATTTTAGCCAACCTATATTTTATATATTCATACTTTAATATAACCACATCCCCCTATTTTCACACTGACCATTTCAATGTTTACAAATGAGGTTAAACATGGAAATTAAGAATCTAAATTGAATATATCATGGTCCCTCTGATTTCAAATCTCAAACCACAGATCACCATGATATAGATACCTCTAGTTTAACCATTTTCCCAAATCACCCACAAAGTCACAATGATATAGTCTTCCCCAACAGATGTCATTTCAAACCACAAAAACTAAAACATAATTTTTTATAAATTATATGGAATATAAAAATTACACTGAACTAAACCTAAAATCACATCTTTAAAAATTGGGTCTACTATTACTTAGTTTATAGAAAACAACATAAACTTATTTTAAAATAGTAAGAATCAAGTCCACATCCCCATCCTGATGAAATAGTTAAACCACCATGACTGGAGCCACCACCATAAAAAATATAAGAACCAACATGGAATAGTACAGATCAAACACCATATTTCTTCCCAAAGAGTCTAAATTCTCAACTTTAATATCTTAATTTGTCCTCAAGGTGTCATCCTACACCCAAAAAACATAATGTAAAGATATGGAAAAATTAGGGCCTTTATATCGAGGCTTGTTCTTAGGGAGGATCAATATATAAACTTTATCCTATATTCATTTTCTAATATATTCCATTAATTCATCATTAATTATGACATGAATGAGTTTAGACATAATTTATCTGATCTCATCACTATGTTGAGGGTAATAGATATGGAAATAGGAATTCAAATATCATTTACCAGAATTATGGTATAATGAAAAAAGGATAAAAATGTTCATTATAGGAAGAAAAATAAATGTTATAAATATTACAAACCTACTTTTTTGGATATAAAGGTGGTTTTACTAATGAGGGATTGTGAGTTCATTCTGTTAATATGAGACATTAGAAATACAATAATCCAAAATAAATTATGTAAAAAAAATCATCATATAGAGATTATATCATGTATTCATTTTATAGAAATAAGTTATTCTATTTGAAAATGGTATATGATACAAACAATATGTTATAAAATTGTTGTGAATATATAAATACATCATAAATGAAAAATAGTTGAAAGTTTATATATAAGGAGAAAAAAGGTTATTTTTCAAATAAAGAGACATTTGATTTAACTTTTTAGGTATAAGTGAATAACTAGGATTATTGTATTTCATTTTATTCATTTGTGACATGATAAAGATATTTGATATGTGATAATACATGAGATTTTTTTGAAAAAACAATTGATGCACATGATTTAAATTTAGGTAAATTTAAATCATATTTGGATCACATCCTAAGTCAAGTCCCCTTGACTCATTCATATTACTCACACATCATTAATAGTTGATAGTTTCTTTTCATGACCTCAAAATAAGTTTGATGTTATTATATAACTCCGAAATGAGAATCCATAATGGATTAGGTAAAATATAGTCAAACATGGTCAAATATGATAATAATTTTTTAAAACTATCTAACTATATTAAAACTTGATCAATCAAATTTAGAATTGACAAAGTAAGTAAAACATGATAAAATAACACTTTACCTTTATTAATCATGAAAAAACATTGGCTAGTAAGGTTAATCATATATAAATTGGGATAATCATGGTTAAGTGCAATTAAACCATTCCAAATAAGGTAAATAATTTTCAAAGTTATTTATCCTTATTTCTAAAAGTTCAATATTTTTCAAATTATCTTTCATGGGTATCTTGACATTTTCTAACATTTCCCAAAATATTCACATATATTAGGAATTAATTTATCTAATTCACAGATGAAAAAGGACACCGAGAAGACTCTAGATAACACCAAATGAATAAAAACAGTTTTGGGGTCAAGTATGCCATGTGGTGGCACCAAAAAATTCTAAGTAACAATGTTGGGATTTCCATAAAACCCATTGTGAGGGAAACAAAATTACAATCCAGATTTTTTTTTATATTTGTTTTCATTTCTTTTATACCCTGAAAAAAAATTTACCTAAATATTAATTCTAATGATATCAAGATTTTACCTTTAAATTGAACTTCAAATTCAATACTACTTGAGAGAAATCAATTAAAAATATGAGTAATCAAGAAAATTTTAAAACTAAACTTATGATTCATTGTAACTTATTACTGATAATGATGTGTTTTTCATATATTTAAAATAAATATCATTTGATATGTTACCCATTTCATCAATTTAATAATATAAAAATATATAATAAAGTATTTAGTTTGGATCAAAAGTGAATGATAGACGTTTATTGTATACCGTTGAAGGATCATGAAATCATACTAAGAGGGTGGATAATTAGTGCAAACAAAATTTTCTAAATTGTTTCCACATTAGAAATATACCCATATTTTGTATTTGAACCTCCATATCAGTTAAAATATATAGATTTACTTATGAATACCTAACTCATAATTACTACATGTAAAGTAGTAAAGAAATCATGAGAAGAAACATAATATATTTTTACATGTTTTGGCCTCAATTTATATATCCACTCCTTATTATGTTTGGTTAAAGTTTGAAACAAGAATATATATCATATTACTCAGGTGAATAAAATTAGGATATCTCATAAAAATATTAAGTAGTATTTTGAATATTTTATAATCTCACAATTGTATTCTTTATACTAACTCTCACAAGTTTACAAGGGGTACTCCCTATAAACTACTAAACAATATCTCCAATCTGGTCTTGGATGACACTATATCAACTAGTGAGATATCATTCCTCAATAAAAAACATTGAAAACGAAATAATAATCATAAACATCATAGGGTAGGGGTTGAATCCAACTTATCCTTCCTATTTCACTTTTATTCTACTTTCGATGACAATAGGGTATGCAGTTGAAATTCCTAAATAGAATCCTTCTCTATATCTTCTTTGCTTTATTCTATTATTCTTCTTACTTGATTCACAAGATGTTAATTAGTATTCAATATTTATTCTATCAATATTTTTCTACCACATAAATACATATGATATTTGATAACAAATAATTTTTATTTCTTCACCTAATATCAATAACTATACACTTCTTCCTCTATATTATATTCTCAAAATCACATGCATATTATTTCTGCATTTTAGTTATAGAAATACCATTATTTTTAGTATGTTCATCATCCCAATATTCTATATCTCAACTGGTATGAAAAAAACCCATCTTCTAATTTAAATAGGTTGAAAATATTCTCTATAATCCCTTAGTCTTTCATCACCATTAATGTTTTTAAAATATTTATATTTTAAAATCAACGAATAATAGAGGATTGATCCTCTCAATATCTTATATTTTAATTTTCCCCTAATCTTGGATTGAATCTCAACTCAATCACAACATCATGATATTTAATACTTGAATAATATCTCAACATTATCATACTTTAATATAAAAATGCTTTACATTTTCCTAAATAGAAATACCTTATGTGAGAAACGAAATATCATACATGGAAGAAATAATATATTATGTATCTCATCACCTTAGATACTTTTACAATTTTCAACTTTGTAATAATGTTTTTAATCTATGAAAGAACAAAAAACTTACTTATTATTAGAAAAATATTATATATCTCAGTATAGTCATGCCTTTATCGCATTTTTTATGAACATCAACCAATATTTCACTCATCCCTCAAAAATATTATGTATCGGTGCAAGGTTTTTTTATGGTTTCCATATTTCTATATGAATTAAAACTAATATATTATGCATACCTCAAACATATTAGGTATCATCCTAATTATTTTTCCTTTAGCGCATTTTTTATGTGCAATGTAGCAATTATCTTATATAGAAATGTATGGTTTTTGTATATTCAGAACTTTTTTATGAACTGTAGAAATTTTCTTCTATATGATTCAAATATTGTATATAACAATGTAAGGTATTTTTATTTTCCAATTTTTAATGGAAACTTCATAAAATTCTCATGCATTCCCTAAAAAATATATTACATATCATAATTCTTCCATGACTTTTAAAAATTTTAGTATGAACTGAATATATTATATATAACATAAAGCTCTCGTACTTTTATGATATTGTAATATCCTAATCTGACTCACTCTAAAGGGTAACCAGCCTCGACTACCATGTAACCTCAAGCATACCACCCCATACATAGAGGTTTCCGACTAGAACCAAGGGTCTAAAGTGGTTCTACAGGGATACAATAACTCCTATATTAGTGTGTGAAATAAAAAAATAAAGTAACTAATAATTATACACATCCATAACATCAAAGTATGAAGAAATCAATAAATACAATGAACATGATTTGAAAAATGAAAATAAATTATATTGGCATGTAGGACAGATCACCCACTAAGTCAATCACATATATAGAATAAAAATAAAAATGAATAAAAAGCAAAATTAATGTAGTGGAGGCTCCACTGCTATCTCCAAGCCACCCAACATCCTGAACCCCAGATGTCCCCAAAGTTTTTCTAACTCAATCAAGATATCTCAAACCTCATCCCAACCTTAACCAATAGTAAGTGTGGACTCATCAGGTACCCAAGTACAATGGTAGCTTGAGAATGGTGTGAGTACATAACTTAGTAGGGCACCACCAATGCAATCCCATACTATGATAGAAATGAAATGATATATGCATGTGATATGATTTTAATAAATATATAGAACAAACAATAATAAATAAAAATGTAAACAATAATTCATGCTTCGTCAAGTGTTAGATTGCCTCTGAGAAAGTCACATGGGCTATGCCAACCCTAGTACCATGTGCCAAATTATTGCCGATCCTTATGACCTTGACCCTGAGTAACCATAGCCTATTTTTCTAGTGTTTAAGTTTCTTTGATAACATCATGATGACCATGCCTCCAAATATAAAATACCAAACTCTCCTTGTTATACATATCAAGTATCATCGACCTCTCCTATGAGATTTTTCTCAGCCAACGATAACAAAAACCTCCCCTAAAGGAATTTTTTCATCTAAGGAATAAGTTCTCAAGTAACATGGACCATACCTATGAGATTTTTCTTAGCCTATGGAATTATACCACAAGTAACATGGACCTATCCTATGGGAGTCCGTCCAAGGGAATAATCCCACAAGTATCTTAGGCCTCCCCTATAAAAGTTTTCTCATCCAGAACAATATCGTCCCAAGGTAGTATTCTATTTCATAACCACAACTACCCATATAAAATATACCATGTCACATTATAAAAAATAACAAGGTATATATGAACTCAAAAACTCAACATCATTTTCCATAGGCTGCCTCACCCACTCAAAGTCAACCTATCATCAGAGAACCTACCACGGTCCCCTAGGTTACATCATAAGGTTGGAACCTTGTATAGTGTCCTTTTTCCTATATGAATAAGCCTCATGCTGATGACTATTACATGGGATGTTATGTTCCCACAACAATTTCATATATTCAATATCCTAATAAGCCTCATAAGGTAATCTATAAAAGCAAAATTCAAGACATATTGTTCATATCCCATCTCCAAGTCTCTAGGGTATAACTAGGTTAGTCCGTACACTCATCCCACTACCATCCTACGTATGTTCCATCCATGAAGGTTGGGAATATATGTATATTAAGGTCCACTCAACCCATAATCAATACATCAATCCTAATATCTCTACGGTGTCATGTGAATCATCTTATATCCCACCAAGGCCAATCAAAATCAAGTTCTCCTAAGTAAGGACCA
This sequence comes from Viscum album, assembly GCA_963277665.1. Taxonomy (NCBI): domain Eukaryota; kingdom Viridiplantae; phylum Streptophyta; class Magnoliopsida; order Santalales; family Viscaceae; genus Viscum; species Viscum album. The sequence goes on from OY728146.1 coordinate 955,180,270, forward strand.
ATAAGCTCTTTATATTTCACTTATTTTTATCAATACCCTTCCCGAAGTTTGAATGTCATGATGTACTATTTTTATAAACCTTATCCATAAAAGGATGACGAGTAAATCTAGTACACTAGGTCTAAGTTCACCTAGGCAATTTTTTCCACTTATTTTTTTGTATTCAAATAAATTTATCAATTTAATTTAAATTATCTATTTAAATTAAATTAATTAGTATAATTAATGAAGTTGTTGATCAAATTAGTGGTGAAAATGAGCACACACATTCATATAACATCATTCATAAATCCATATGTCTTGTTCCTGGACAACCTAACTTTTTATAATCTATTTCCCTTTTATTTTCCAAAGGTCAGCAGCTCTTTCAAGGCCTCACAAAGCTCATCCACCATCCCAAATTCTAATTTAAAACTAGAAAAAAATAAATATTAACTATAATTGTATTATGATTAGTTTTTATACCCTTTTTACAATAATTCCCTATTAAATTTAATTTAATTTAAAAAAAATTAAATCAATAAAGGCATAATGCCAATTAACTAACTGGAAAGCCTCATTGCACTAGAACCATAAACGGAAGGTCTACAGTGAACCCTTGAAATAAAATTGATAAAAATCCCAAACATAAACCTTTAATTCCACCATTAAAATAATTTAATTTTAATGGAAACTTCGGGGAAATATAATGCAACATACTATTGCCAAAAAAATGACCCACTACATGAAGACGACATTAAGGGAGACCCTCGTCACAAGAAGAACAGAATATCCTTTATCTATGGTCATTTCTTCTACAATAAAGTACAATAAAGATAGAATCCATAATTGAAAAAACTTAAATCAGTGAAAAATATAGAAGAGATCATTGGGAAACCAGGTACGAGTATTTGAAGAAACCAAAACCTCACATACAAAAAAATTACATCTTATTATATGAATATTCTTTACATATCATTACAATCAATTCCAAAACCATAAAGGTTAAGCGTATTTTCAAACATGGATATATAAAAAAATTTACATAAAATATATGAATCATCTCCCACTAAGTTCTTCATAACTAGAACTCTTAGTTGACATATCATAATTAAAAAATTTATTCATGTAGTTGAGAAAAGGAAACATAATAAAGGGTGAGATCAGGTGCTTAGTAAGGGAAAACAAGGGATATATAAATAATCATTTAATAATAACATGATAATAAGGATACGTAAGAAATATATTAATACTTTAAAATCATACCTAGTAATTCATAGATCAGAATCCTAAGCCATGGGATAAATATTAGTTGTTCATAAGACATCAATCATAAAGGAATCAAAGAAAAAGATCTATGATATCCTAACATTGGCATAAGATCATGTCATAAAAGAGTGGAATAGTGTGTGTCATAATCATAACTGTAGAAATATTATGTCAAGTCTACCCACCAAGACATTTACCTCATGTTAGGATTGGGATAACCACATGTGTAACTATTGTAAGATTCGGATAACCTTATGTGAACCTTATTTATGGTTCAGGATAACCCCCTTGTGTATCATTTGAGAACATAAAATATTTATATTTACCCAATTAATTTGAGTTTTATATCATACTCAATTTTCATATAATCATAATCTATTCATATGTATGCCACAAGATCATGAAAACATTTATCATTTATGTTGGAGTTAGTGTCCTAGGAATAATTGTTTATACTTTGTTTATATGTATATTAATTGATAGATGATTTGAAGGGGGAAAAAGTGAGGAATAGGGTTTTATCTTAGCGATTGACGCCGTAGGCAGTGATGGCCTCTGATCAGATCCCCCCTCTCTTGGTGGAGGGGGGATCGTCACTTCCCCATATGGCTCATTGATTTCTCCCTTTCTCAAATCCTGAGTTCCTACCATTGTTTCTGAAAATCCCTTTGTCTCCCAAAGTTCCTGAGTTGTTCGATGGGATCCCGCAACTATCGATCACTGCCAGTGAATTCACTGATGCCACATGTCTATTGAATTTGACCTTGATAGTTCGCTTCAAGCAACAACGTCCATCCGTAGATCTCTTTGATATTTTTATCTTTGATTTGTGGAATTTGAAGGATCGTGCAAATATTGGTCTTCTCGAATCAAGGCACATAATGGTTCATTTTAATTTGGAGGAAGATCTAGTTCTGGTATGGTCCTCTGCTCTACGAGCATGTGATGGTGCATGATTTTTTCTTTTCCGCTGGTCTTATGACATCCACATGAAACGAGATTCTCTGACCAGTGCAATCTGGGTAATATTTTTTGAACTATCACTTCCTTTCCATAACCCTACCACTATTCGTATGCTTAGAAACTTGGTTGGCCATTATCTTTCTTCTGACAATAGAACCAAGGTTGTGTTCCATCCAGTTTCACCACGAATATGCGTTGAAGTAGACCTCTCGAAGCCTCCTGTTAATTCATTTTTCATTGTTGTGTGTGAGTAATTTTGATATAAATAGTCTGTGGTGTTTGAATCATGGCTTGAGTATTGCTCCCAATGTCTCAAAGTTGGGAATAAAAAGTTTTTTTGCAGGGTTATAAGGGTGGATTTGCAGGTTGCAGCAGATGGACTAGTTGTGGGGAACTTTCAGCATCGGTAGGGGAAACATCTTGTTAGTGAGGCGGTTCTGCATGGTGTCCATTTGAAGTTGGTGGAGGTGTCTCTTAACCCGCAGGTCAATGTGGTGGAAGGGGGTCTGACTAATGATATTGGTGTGCTTAATCAAGAAATTCTGGTGGACAATGTCTAATCTGCAATACAACCAGCCAGGACCAATAGGGAAGTCCTTGAGGTTGAAAAAGCAGGAGATATGGTGGATGTTGCGATCATAGCAGAACATGATGGGAATAATGTTGCAGTGAGGGGAAGTCCTATGGATATACAGGAATGTGGGACTTCGAATGAGAATAGAGGATGGGTGAAGGTTTCAGCTGGGATAAATACATAGCTGGGTAAGCAAGTGACCCGCATTGCACTTGGTAATTGCTTTGTGGGTTTGATGAATGATGGTCTGGAAGTGCTTCAGGATCAGGTGATGGTGGAGAAAGATGCTTCTTCTCTACCACTTGGCCAGACACTGGTTGAATTTTTTGATGATCCTGATGGAAGTGATACTTCGAGTCAGGGAAAATAATGTAAGCATGGGAGGCATTCTCTTATAGACAAGGAAACACAAAAGAGTGGTGGTGACAAAATACAGATCGACATTCATCCCCTGAATGGTGTATGTGAAGAAGATATTTTACATAAGGAGGTGCATGGTGGTCTTGAAATTATGAAACATCTACAATTCTTAGCAATGGATGATGTTAACAGTCCCATCGAACAAGAACAAAGAGTGAATGATGGTTTCCAGGGGTGATTATCTCTGGAAATTGGGCCAATATATCTGAAAGTGAAAAGGAGAATGCGGGCAGGAGGGTCAGGTCATTTTATAGTGATGTTGTGAAAGGTGTAGAGAATACTATGTCAGGGAAGGAAGACATTATGGCCAATCCAACAAGAATAATGTAAAGGAAAGATTACTCCTCTATGCCAAATCCACTGCCCACTAGGTCCAGCAAAGGCAAAGGTACTCAATCTAATGAGGAGTTTTTATATCTGGAAAAGTTAAATCTTTGGAGGAAGCATGTTAAGACGATGAAGCAATATGAAATCTCTGAATGGGATTTATCCACTGCGGATGAAGCACTTGATTATGGAAATAATGACGAGTATGTATTTTATGACATGTAGTTGTTTTTCTTGGCTTTTGATGTTTGTTTGCTGCACTTTTCCTTTATTTTAATAAATGGTCAGAGAACTTGTCTCTGGCTGAGATTTTGGGGTATAGGACATATATGTTTGTTCCCACCAATGATCTAATGAAATAATATATGTATATTAATTATGTTGAATATTAATAAAACTTATTATAACATATTGATCATTTTTTTAAATGGCTCTAATATAATAATGTTTTAAATTATACGTCACATTGAGAAGCTCATAGAAGTTCCCCATAATGATGAGAACCATGATGTGCTATGGTGATATTCTTTAATAATATTTTGTGGCTGGATAACATACTATGATGGGACACATAGTATATATACTATTAAGTGTGAGTACTTATACGCTAATGAGGCTTCTTCTCATGAAGTTCTCACATGGTAATCTCCAAGATGGGAGATTATGAGAACAGAACCACCAGTAAGAAATATGTATGTGTTAGTGTCATCATATATTTCTATATGCGAGCATGTGTGAAGGTCCTTAAACCTTAATATTATTATTAATTCATGTTACAAATCACGTACATAGATGTATTTCATTAAATATGATCATAAAAGTTCATGAAAAAGTTAGATTTATTGGGTGTTTCGTGAGTGACATGTCATTAATGGATAATTCAAGGAAGAATTTGTCCCATCCATATTTATGGAAGATGATTTCTAAACCCTTTGATTATAATGGAACTGTCTCCATAAATATTATGTTTAAGGTATAATGACATGTTTATTTCAGATAATCAAATAAAGATGTATTGATAAAATAGGATGGTGACATGGATGTGAAACTTGATTGATGAGATATTCAAAAAAGAGATTTTCTTACATAGTAAATGTTTGTATGTGGTTTTTTTCATTATGACATTAAATTTTTTCTATTGGATTCTTTGACCCATTTCTAGATAGTAATCTTGGAAATTAGGCAAGCTCACATAATGCCAATGAGAAATAATCCTAGAGGGTAACAAACTAACTATTTTCCCTAATATCAATTAGATTCTATTTTAATTTAATTAATGTAATTAATATAAATTCCAATACCAAGGAATAATTTTATAAAATTTTTATTAATTTATAATATTCACAAGGTAATAAATATTTTTTTTTACTAAATAGTTTATTTGATTATGTGAATATATATAAAATGTTTTTTTGCTGGATTGTGAATAAAATATTTATTTTATTCATTGAATATTTTTAATAACTTTAATTCTATAGAATCTGAAAAAAAAAAATTTATTTATGAATAAAATATTTATTCGGTTCATTAATAAATGATAGAGGACTTTAAATAGACCAAGACTAAGTCCGGTGACAAATATTATTTAACAATAAAATTAAATAATATTTTCTATTTCACAAGTCAGTACACACCACAAAATAATAATAATGATATTATTATTATGTGGAAAGGGATTTATTAAAGGTTTGAAATTTTCTTTAATGGATGGAATGAAATTAAATAATATTTTAACCTAAACCCTGTCTCTATAAATATATAGTTATTTCTATTGTATATTACTTCCAAAAATTTAGAATAGATAATTATTGCACAATAAATTATCTCTCAACTGCTCTATCTCTCTCCTTCTCAAGAATAAGAAATACAAGAGTTTTCTTCATGACCGAAGAATATGTGATCAATAATGAACAATGAAATACAATTTATTCATCGTGCTAACACCTAGTGATCAAGTGGTGTTTCTTAGAGATCATTGGAGCATATGTAGTTCACCGCAAGACATATTCTATACTTGAATCCTCACAACACAATGAAGGAAATCTAATAAGACCTTTTCAGATAATCAGCAATCATCAATTAAGAAAGTTAATTGGCCCAAGTATTTATTTCTTTAGATATTAAAAAAATTAATTATAAATTTGATATGAAATATTCTTGCTCATGGTTTTAGGAAATTATGATTAAAATAAATTTCAATATATCACCCACCACTACACACTTCCATTGGGCCTTGAATAATCAAGTGGCATCAAAGGTTTCATACTTAAATTTATAATTATTTATTTGATTTTTGATCCATATAAAATCATGGTTGAGTTTAATTTTATAATTATTCTTTATTTAATCCAATTTGAATTAACATTCTTCGATATAACAATCACATTCGTTCAGTATTTCATTTTCTTATGGGTTTAAGAATAAATGATGAATGACTAGAGATACCATCAGTAATTTCCAAATATTTGACTGATAAAACTAAGTTACACGGTATGTAGTCAGAGTACACTTTTTGTAACCATGTGAATTGTACATAGATGTGCCGAGATGTTAATTACAGATGGTTCATTTATTGCATAATGTGTGTTGTTCGGGTCAACCGAACACATGGAAATCAGATACATGTCATGTCGCTAGCATGTGCATGCCTTGTAGTCCAACTGATTTAACATGTTGAAGCACCAGACATGTGACTCAGATACATGAAAACTAAGGTACACAGTATGCAGTTGTACTATACACGTTATTTAGTTTCCCAATAAAGTATAGAACTAAAAATTACATTAAATTGAAAATTATATAATTAAAGACTTGTTTTATTGATTGGAACACCAACATGTGTTTAAGAATTTAATAATGGTTTTAAAGAATATTAAAATCTCAATTAATTTATTGTAATTAATATGCCATTATTGGTTCTACCAAGTATTTTTCATGAATTCCATAAATGATGAGAATCTCCAAATAAGATCAGACGATCATTAATATGAAATGTAATTAATTAATTAATTAATTAATTAATGCAATTGAGTTTATCTTAATAATAAATAATGAGAAAAAATGAATTCTAGTTGCTTGTATGACTAATCATGATCTTGACGAAGACCTATGTATGCGTTAGAATTTATTTAATGTAATTTATTGTAAGGGTTTATAATTATTTAATATTAAATTAAATGATGGCCTATGATTCATCCCTCCCTCCATTATTAGGTTGGACCTATGTGTACAAGGATATTTTTTCAATCCTATTTAACTAATCCTTTAGTTCCCCTCACCTTCATGTGAGTAGTGAATACTTATAATTAATAGAGCACCCAAGGGTGTGGAGACATTTTAAGATGGAACAATGATGATGCCAAATAGGTGATGCATAGCAATAAAGGTGGGCTATTGTAACTCATGCCATCGATATAAAATGGAGTTATTACCTTATGTCATAGGATGATTTAATGTTTGGACATTAATTCAACTATTATATAATCTCATGGTCAGGTCATTTACTTTATTTATTTATTTATTTATTTATTTCTATGCATTATTTATTTTATGTATGCAAGACTGTAGTCACATAAATGAATGAATTAATATTAAAAGATTGAAATTAAATAAATGAATTGTTCTAAAATTTATTATCCAACATGGTTAATTAATTAAGTTTCATCCACTTAATATTAAAAATAAATGTAACGGATAAAATAAGATAAAATTAATGCATGAATTATTAAAATTTCCTCCACCTAATATTAAGATAGACTAAGACTTCCATTACTCGATTAGGAATGAAACCATAGTTTTAAGTGTGATACATGGAAAAAGTTTATACGCTTACTTTTTTCAAGGAAATATCATGTGATTTTTGGATTGACTTAAATAAACTTATATTGAGTTTAATGACCAAAGTCTATCCAATGTAGATTTGGAGGCAAGTGTTGAGTAAATCCAAGTAAAGGTTTCCAGGTTGGATAATCCAGTAAATGAATTAACGAGCTTGATAAAACACTATTTTATTGAATATTTTATTGATAATAAATGATATAATTTCCTCACATTGTGTTAAATATGTTTATTTATAAAATATTTGGGATTTGATCATTCATTTGAAAATTTTGTGAAACATCCAGTTTTACCCTTAATAGTGCACTGTTGTATATCGAATATAAATATTTTTATATTTATTATTTGAATTTTAAATTTTGTAAAAGTGTTCCTAACTTAATTATCTACAACCTTTATTCAGGACACTAGATCAAAAGAATGAATTTTAATGGAGTAATTGGGCCATAAAGTCAAAGCTGGGCTGGACTCTCCAGAATGGATAAGCTTATGTATTTAGGCCATAACTCCTATATATGGGATTTTATTGAGCCCAAATTTGGAGAGGAGATATAGGACGCATATCCTCACATTTGATACTTCTGTAAGACCAGAAAATTCACGCGTTTTGGTGGTAAAATGGACGGTGCAATTTGCATTAAAATATTTGGCCGAATTTCCACATTCACACTTGAAACCACTTGTAACCTCTCCTCCCCTCCCCTCTATAAATTGGTGTTTTTCTCATTTGGAGGGGTTGGGACGTGCATTTGGAGATTGGAGGCAGAGGAGAATTTGTTTCACCCAAATTCTCCAACCATTGTAAGAGGGGTAGCTCTTGAAGCAAGGATCCCCTCGTCGAAGCCTCCTTCTCTTCTTCATTTTGTAATGTTTTCATTTGTGTAATAAACTTCTTTGTTCTTCTTTTACTTATTCTCTTTTCTTCTGTTTTGTTTACATTTCTTCTTCTCTTAATCTTCCTCTTTGGGATGGAATTCTTGAGTAGAAGAATTATTGGGTTATACCCATTATAAACCTTTGCACATGCAAAACGCTTCTACGATGATTACGCCACCCATGGAAGAGTAGTCTTTTAGTAATCGATCTATCTTCTACCCTCTTCATTTAATTATTTTGAATAATTGAGGTACTGTGTTTTTAAATTGTAAGAAACTAAGAAAGCAATTGAACAATTAACACAAAAACACACGAGGTCGGGATTTTGTGTAAATTGTGAGAGCACGATCTTAATCGGTAATACAAGACCACACGGGATAAATTTGTAGAGTTCAAATATAATACCTAAACACAATTCATCCTCGTTTCCAGAGTAGATATGTTCCTTAATTTACCACTGACCATAAGCTAATCTTAGAACATCAATCAAAGCAGGGTGCTGCGATTGCATGTTCTGAAGTTAGCCTAGGGTTAAATTCACATCATCTTCGTGGTAAAGTTAATTCTCGTAGGGTTCGGGATTTAACAAATTAAGGGATCATAATTAAGTGAATGTTAATTTAAATGATAATGATTAATAATAAAGTGAAGAGGTAGAGTTAGATCGATTACGCCTTTTAAATATATTTCTAAAAAAACATCCTCTTGTTGTGTCATTTTAATCGAAATTCATTTCAAAACTAAAAACAAAAAAAATTATACAATCTTATTCCAGAAAACTTCTTCTAGATTAATAAACTACAACAAACCCCAATCCTTTAAAGTAGGGTTTTTATTCTATTATATTTTATTTTATTTTTTTATAATACCTCTAATAAGTTGTTAAATTCACTTCCTCCTTTGAGAGACAACATTGGTCAGCCACTCTACTGCACCTAAGTACCCCAAATCACACTAATCATTTGAGGGCGCCCACGACAGCGCTCTTTAAAATTGGTGTCGTTGCCGGGGAGGCAAGTAATTATTTCAACCAATTAGAGGTATTTATTTTATTTTACATTTTATTCTCTTCCTCTCTTCTTTCTTCCTTCTTTACCCAATCTGATTTTTCTTCTTCTTTTTTTATTTTCTTCTTCTTTTATTTTCTTCTACTTTTTTTTTGGACCATCAACTCAAACTTATGATTTTTATTTTACTATGGTCCACTTTATTTCTTTTCATTTTTATTTTATCTATGACACGAACTAATCCCGAAGATCTCTTATATCTTGACCCTGAGATTGAACGTAGCCTTAGGGCTTGAATCAGAAATTATCAATCTACGGGAAGTTTCAATATTCAACCAGTTGGTGAATTCCTCTCTTCTGGAAACATTGAAATTGGAATCTATTCAAATTCAAACATAAAAGAGGAACCAATGGATGAAAAAAATGGAAATGAACTTAATAGAACCATTCGAGAATTGGCTGCACCTGATATTAACTATCAACCAAATTGTATTGCATACCCAAATCTCGAATCGGACTTTGAACTAAAATCTGGGTTAATTCACTTACTTCCAAAGTTTCATGGCCTCTCTGGTGAGGATCCTAATAAACATTTGAAAGAATTTAATGTGGTTTGTTCAACCCTTAAACCAAGAAATGTTTCTGAAGATCAAATCAAATTAAGAGCATTCTCATTCTCACTTGATGGAGCTGCAAAAGACTGGATGTATTATTTACAACCCTAAGATGTAACTTGTTGGAACAATTTGAAACGTCTTTTCTTGCAGAGATTTTTTCCAGCATCAAGGACCACATCCATTCTAAAGGAGATATCAGGGATCAAGCAAGCAAAAGGAGAGTCAATGTATGAGTATTGGGAGAGATTCAAGAAGTTGTGCGCAAGCTGTCCGCATCACCAAATCAGTGAGAAACTCCTCATCCAATACTTCTACAAAGGACTCACACCCATGGAGAGGAGCATGGTGGATGCTGCAGCTGGAGGAGCATTGGTGGAAAAGACACCAGCAGCCGCACGTGCATTGATTGACAAGATGGCCCAAAATTCCCAACAATTTGGTGATCGAGGTACACCACATATCAGGGGAGTACATCAGGTAAGTCCTTCTTCTCTTGAGAGTCATTTGATTGATACCAAGTTAGAAGAATTGACAAATATGGTGAGGAAAATTGCTCTGGCACAAAAGACATCTCTACCCCCTTCTTCAAGGCCTTGTGGCATTTGCACTGAGACAAACCACCCAACTGACTGTTGCCCACAACTACAAGAGATAAGGGATTGCGCAGCAGTATTCCCAGGGAGACCATTTCAGCAGCAACAACAACCATATCCCCAAAAGACGTTTGATTCATTTGCTCCAACATACAACCAAGGGTGGAAAGATCAACCGGACATGAGGTATGGCTCTGGACAACAACAAAGGACCCCTTTTCAACCAAACTTCCAGCAGCCTCCGCCTTACCAGCAGGGTTTCCAACAACATCAAAGGAGATTTGAAGCCCAAGCATCAGCAAGTCAGCAACAAGGGAATCCTCCACCAAACGTAGATTCTAATACTGATGATATTTTGAAGCAAATTGTTCTTAATCAACAGAATGAGTTGAAGAGTCAAAGTTCGGAGCTGAGGGAGTTGAAGACTCAAATGAGCCAGATTTCCACCGCCCTCCATGAACTTGTAAGTAAGAATTCCAGAAATTTACCTTCCCAACCCACTCCAAATCCAAAGGGGAATGTTAGTTCCATCACATTGAGAAGTGGGAAGCAAATGAATGATACATCTGTACCTACCATTCCACCAGGATTCACCTCAACTCCGGAGAAGCCACATTCAAAACCAACTGATGAGAAATCCAAGGAGAAAGATAAAGGTAAGAAAAATATTGATTATGTTCCTCCTAAACCCCTTCCTTTTCCAAACAGGGTTTTTCAAACCAAGAAGATGGATGAAGAAGCAATGCAGAAGGAGGTTTTGGACACATTCAAGCATGTGGAGATCAACATTCCTCTACTTGAAGCCATTAAGCAAATCCCAAGGTATGCCAAATTCTTAAAAGAACTCTGCACCAATCGAAGAGGGCTCAAGGGGAATGAGAGGATCAACCTTGGAAGGAATGTCTCGGAACTCATTACACCAACTCTAGCAATGCCAACAAAGTGCAAGGATTCCGGGACATTCACCATCCCATGTACCATAGGGGAGTTGCACTTCTCTGATGCTCTTTGTGATTTAGGAGCTTCAATAAATGTGATGCCTCACTCTGTATTCTCTTCCTTGTAGGTTGGTGAGTTGAAGCCAACAAGAGTAGTGGTGCAATTGGAGAATAGAGCTACGGCATATCCAGCGGGATTCCTTGAGGATGTACTTGTCCGGGTAAGAGACATGATCTTTCCAGCGGATTTCTATGTTCTTAACATGGAGGATGATTAGGTAAGTTCTCATGCCCCCATTATCTTAGGTAGGCCCTTCCTCAAGACTAAAAAAACTATCATAAATTTCAATGAGGGTATACTTTCCATGGAGTTTGGAGATGAAGTTGTGATATTTAATGTTATGGATTCCATGAAGTACCCCTCTAAGGACCATTCTGCTTTTGTTATCTCCCATTTTGAACCACCAAATAAAAACTCCATTGAATTTGATTGTCCTATGCTTAGGGAGATTATGAGTATTGGTTCGAGTTTGATGTCTAAGAGCACTTCCTCACATGTTGCTGATACACAATCCTATCTTGGATTTGATTTTGATGTGGATTAATATTCTGATTTTGATCATGTTCACTCTGATTATGAAATGGATGTTGAGTATTCTGATGGATTTGATGCTTTATTCTATGATTTTGATGATTCTATTCTGATACTGATGCTCTTTGTGCACATATTTCAGTTCCTTCAATGTCTCCATCCATGCTACACCCTCCTTCATTAGAACTCAAGCCATTGCCATCAATTCTGAAATACTCATACTTGTTGAATGGTGAGAGATTACCTATTATCATTTCTAACAATATCCCTTTTGAACATGAAAAAAAGCTTTTGAATATTTTGAGGAAGAACATCAGGGCGATTGGGTGGACCTTGGATGACATATCAGGTATTATCCCCTCCATCTGCATGCATAGGATTCTCTTGGATGATGGGGCTAAACCGGTGAGACAACCACAAAGGAGACTCAATCCCACCCTCCTGGAAGTTGTTAAAAAGGAAGTTGAGAAATTGCTCGAGGTATGTATAATATTTCCCATTTCAGATTCTCAGTTGGTAAGTCCTATTCAGGTTGTGCCTAAGAAAATTGGTGTTACTGTTGTTAAAAATGAGAAAGATGAGTTAGTTCCAATGAGGGTGCAAAATAGTTGGCATGTGTGTATTGATTATAGGAAATTAATCAGTCCACTCGCAAGGACCATTTCCCCCTCCCATTTATTGATCAGATGCTTGAGAGACTAGCTGGGAAGACACACTATTATTTCTTGGATGGATTTTTTGGATATTTTCAGGTTCCTATAGCTCTAGAGGATCAGGAGAAGACTAAATTCACCTGTCCCTTTGGCACATTTTCCTACCGGAGGATACCATTTGGACTTTGCAACGCCCCAGGTACCTTCCAGAGATGTATGGTGAGTATTTTTTCTGATTTTATTGAGACCTGCATGGAGGTATTTATGGATGATTTTACAGTGTATGGGTCTTCATTTGATGAATGTCTAAGTAGTGTGGGAAAGGTGTTGAATCATTGTATTGAGAAGAATCTAGTCCTGAATTTTGAAAAGTGTCATTTTAGGGTAGATCATGGAATTGTCTTAGGTCATGTAGTGTCAAAACATGGGATAGAGGTTGATAGATCAAAGGTAGATATTATTTCATCCTTACCATATCCTTCATGTGTGCGTGATGTTAGATATTTCCTAGGGCATGCAGGATTTTATCGGCGCTTCATCAAAGATTTTAGTAAGATTGCTCTTCCTATGTCACGATTACTTCAAAAAGATTCTGATTTTGTGTTTGATGATTATTGTAGGACTTACTTTGATGAGATAAAGAAGTTTCTGACCACTCCACCTATCATACAGCCCCCACGGTGGGACCTTCCATTTGAGCTTATGTGTGACGCCTCCAACTTCGCGGTTGGAGCTGTCTTATCTCAGAGGGTGGAAGGACGTTCACATGTGATTGCCTATGCATCAAGGACATTGGATTCAGCCCAATCAAACTACACAACCACGGAAAAAGAGTTTCTTGCTGTCATATTTGTTTAGATAAATTTCGTTCATATTTATTGGGCTCTAAAGTAGTTGTTTTTTCTGACCATGCATCTTTGAGGTACCTCCTGGAGAAGCCAGATGCAAAGCCACGACTTATCCGTTGGATGCTCCTTCTTCAAGAGTTTGACATTGAGATAAAGGACAAAAAGGGGTCAGAAAACTTGGTGGCGGACCACATGATTAGGCTTACTCACACACTAGAGGATGACACCTTGGACCAGGTACCACTTCGGGACACTTTCCCCGATGAGCATCTCTATACCATCTCAGGTACGCATCCTTGGTATGCTGATTTAGTTAACTACCTTATTGCTTCTGAAATCCCTGCAAATTTAAAGAAACATCAAGTCCAAAAATTAATGAGTGATTCAAGATTTTATGTTTGTGATGATCCATACTTATGGCGCATGTTTAGTGACCAAGTCATTAGGAGGTGTGTTCCCGATCATGATTTTGAGTCTGTTTTTCATTTCTGTCATACACTTGCTTGTGGTGGACACTTTGGACCCCAACAGACAGCTAGGAAGGTTTTGGACTCTGGATTATATTGGCCTAGATTTTTCCATGATGCCCATGTGTTTTGTAAGTCATGCTCTCGTTGCCAACACACTGGGAACATTTCTAAGAGACATGAGATACCCCAACAACCCATACTATTCTGTGAGATTTTTGATGTATGGGGCATTGATTTTATGGGTCCTTTTCCTAGTTCATTTGGATTTTTGTATATTTTGGTTTCTGTTGATTATGTGAGTAAATGGGTGGAGGCCAAGGCCACCAGGACTGACGATTCTCATGTTGTAGTGGATTTTGTCAAGGCTAAAATTTTCTGCAGGTTTGGAGTACCAAAGGCCATCATCAGTGACCAAGGAACACACTTTTGCAATAGGAATTTTGCTTCCCTCATTCAAAATTATGGGGTGACACACAAAACATCAACACCATACCACCCCCAAACAAATGGCCAGGTTGAGGTTTCAAATCGTGAGTTGAAAAAAACCTTGGAGAAAACTGTACAGCCAAAAAGGAAGGATTGGAGCAAGCGCTTGGATGATGCATTGTGGGCTTATAGGACAGCATACAAGACCCTCATTGGTATGTCCCCATTTAGGATTGTTTTTGGGAAAGCGTTTCATCTCCTCGTGGAAGTTGAGCATCGGGCTTATTGGGCTATAAAGAAATGCAACATGGATTTGGCCCAAGCTGGAATCCAAAGGAAGCTACAAATTCAAGAGCTTGAGGAGATTATATTATCATCATATGATAACTCAAGGCTCTACAAGGAAAGATCAAAAACAGATCATGACAAATTGATCCAACAAAGGGAGTTTCATGTTGGATAGAAAGTCCTTCTCTACCGTTCATGACTGAAGCTGATGCCTGGTAAGTTACGTTCCAGATGGTTAGGTCCTTATGTTGTGACTAATGTTTTTCCTTATGGTGCAGTGGAGATCACACAAGAGGACACTGGAAGAAGCTTTACAGTCAATGGGCAATGTTTGAAGAGATACATTGAGGGACTTCCTACTGATGCAGTGGATTTTATCACACTGCATGACCCCATCATCACTTGAGCACATCAGGCTGTTCCTAACCCTTTCACTTTTATATTATTTGCCCTATTTAAAAATTTGGTATTTCATGTGCATATATCATCTCATAGGTTCACATTAAAGACAATGCAATATTTTAAGTGTGGGGGAGGGAACCTTTTAGTTTAGTAATATCAATTTCTTTCCTGTTCAAAAAAAACCAAAAAAAATTGTGTGTTTTTCAAATTTTTTGTGTTTATTTTACAATTTTCTGTGTGTTTTTGAAACTTTTGAGATGAAATGATTCTCATCACCATTTTTAAATCCATATCAATAAGTGAAACAATTTACCCCTTGAAACTAAGCTTAAATGAATGCTGAAATGACTTTGTTTCAAGTTCAAATATTTAGTAATTTCATGGAAAGTACACCGAATTTTGAATCTCATGCCAATCTCACTATCTTTATATTTGAAATCACTTTCCTGTGAGGCTTCTAAACCATTATTTTCATATTCTTTACATTCACCTCACTTCTTGAGAGAACCAAACCATACTTGATTTAACCAGAATTTGATCTATTCCTGTCAAAACTTGAGGGTTTGAGGTAATTATGTTTAAATGATTGAGGCATTTGTTTGGTATTAAAGCCCCTATTTCAAAGAATCCTTTTTTATAATGGCCTACCTTGAATATTTAATCCTTTTAGCCCTTATAAGCCATGCAAAGCCTGTTAGGTTAGCCACATTACAAGCCAATTTTCCCTATCCAACCAACTCTTGAAGTGAAATTGCATAATCTAGTTGAGCTAAAGTGTGGGGGAAGTTGTCTTGGGTTTTCCCACCACATTCTGTGATACTTTAGGTGAAAAATTAAATTTTGAAGAGATGTGTTTGCTGCAAAAGAAAGTCATTATATTGAAAGTTGTGCCTTTTCTGGAGCTTTCATGACAAGTGAAGTTGTGCCTTTTCTGGAGCTTCTAATTGAGGTGGAAAGCTATGCCCATCTGGAGCTTTCAAGAAAATCATGTTTGAGAAGATTGAAATTTTTTATGCTGAAATGATGAATGGTCTAAACCTTTCATGACTTTTCATGATGATGGAGCTGAATTGATACTATGGGGATTGAAGAAAGACCATATTTAAGTGAAAATTAGATTTATGCAATTTTGCTTCAAAAGAGTCAAGCCCTCCTCATTCAGCCTCAGAGTTTTTCACATCTTAATCCTACCAACCGAAAGCCACAGAACAACCCTGAAAAGTAATCATGATAAACATATGTCCTTGACTCACATAGGGTATCGATGTAGGTATCTATCAAGCCTATGGTGACCCTTGTATGAGTTTGGATGAGAAAGACATTGCAAAAAAATTGATATTTGAGTGATGAGAGAAAATTCAAGCGAGGTAAGTGTTTTGTGCATGGGAGGATAAATGAAGTGGAAATATATTGAATGATATAAATGGATAACTTGAAATAAGGTTTTTTATGAGGCATGTTCTTGGTGAGAAATTGATTGATCTTAAGGATATGTGTTTTAAAATTGGTTTTGATTTGATATTGATGTTTACTTGATATGAGGTTTTTCCCAGGTGTGCAAAAGGGTAAGTGTGGGGGAGTTGATAAAACACTATTTTATTGAATATTTTATTGATAATAAATGATATAATTTCCTCACATTGTGTTAAATATGTTTATTTATAAAATATTTGGGATTTGATCATTCATTTGAAAATTTGGTGAAAATTCCAGTTTTACCCATAATAGTGCACTGTAGTATTTCGAATATAAATATTTTTATATTTAATATTTGAATTTGAAATTTTGTAACATTTTTCCTAACTTAATTATCTACGACGTTTATTCAGGACACTAGATCAAAAGAATGCATTTTAATGGATTAATTGGGACATAAAGTCAAAGCTGGGCTGGACTCTCCAGAATGGATAAGCTTCTGTATTTCGGCCATAACTCCTACATATGGGCATTTATTGAGCCCAAAGTTGTAGAGAAGATATAGGACCCATATCCTCACATTTTATCCATCTTGAATGCCAGCCAATTCTTTCTTTTTGGTGGTAAAATGTGCGGTTCAATTTGCATTAAAATATTTGGCCGAATTTCCACATTCACACTTGAAACCACTTGTAACCTCACCTCCCCTCCCCTCTATAAATTGGAATTTTTCTCATTTGGAGGGGTTGGGAAGTGGATTGGTAGATTGGAGGCAGAGGAGAATTTGTTTCACCCAAATTCTCCAACCATTGTAAGGGGGGTAGCTCTTGAAGCAAGGATCCCCTCATCGAAGCCTCCTTCTCTTCTTCATTTTGTAATGTTTTCATTTGTGTAATAAACTTCTTTGTTCTTCTATTAATTCTTCTCTTTTCTTCTTTTTTGTTTAAATTTCTTCTTCTCTAAATCTTCCTATTTGGTCTGGAATTATTGAGTAGAATCATTATTGGGTTATACCCATTATAAACCTTTGCACATGCAAAACGCTTCTACGATGATTACACCACCCATGGAAGAGTAGTCTTTTAGTAATCGATCTATCTTATACCCTCTTAATTTAATTATTTTGAATCATTGAACTACTGTAATTCAATTAATATGATCCATGAATTGTGTTTTTAAATTTTAAGAAACTAAGCAAGCAATTGAACAATTAACAAAAAAACATGCGAGGTCGGGATTTTTTGTAAATTGTGAGAGCGCGATCTTAATCGGTAATACAAGACCACACGGGATAAATTTGTAGAGTTCAATTATAATCCCTAAACACAATTCATCCTCATTTCCAGAATAGATATGTGCCTTAATTTACCACTGACCATAAGCTAATCTTAGAACATCAATAAAAGCAGGGTGTTGCGATTGCATGTTCCGAAGTTAGCCTAGGGTTAAATTCACATCATCTTCGTGGTAAAGTTAATTCTCGTAGGGTTCGGGATTTAACAAATTAAGGGATCATAATTAAGTGAATGTTAATTTAAAAGATAATGATTAATAATAAAGTGAAGAGTTAGAGTTAGATCGATTATGACTTTTAAATATATTTCTAAAAAAACATCCTCTTGTTGTGTCATTTTAATCGAAATTCATTTCAAAACTAAAAACAAAAAAAAATTATACAATCTTCTTCCAGCAAACTTCTTCTAGATTCATAAACTACAACAAACCCCAATCCTTTTAAGTAGTGTTTTTATTCTATTCTATTTTATTTTATTTTTTTAGAATACCTCTAATAAGTTGTTAAATTCACTTCCTCCTTTGAGAGACGACCTTGGTCAGCCACTCTGCTGCACCTAAGTACCCCAAATCACACTAATCATTTGAGGGCGCCCACGACAGCGCTCTTTCAGAGCTTCAATCCTACTGTTGGAAAGACCACATACCTAAATTACTTTCTTATAGATTTCATGTCCAAAGTCTGAATCATTACTAAAAGTAAGAAGGACCCTTACCAATATAATTTCATAGAAACTACGAATTTTGAGTTCAATGGTGAGGGCTATTGGGAATTCAGAATATAGTGGGATATTTAATAAAATTATTTTATTATTTTATTATTTATCACATAATTTTTAAACTATAAAAAATACTAATAATAAGATCTTTTAATTGTAGAATAAAATAGAAACCTTGTCATTTACACTATACCTATGATCAATATTTTATAAAGACAAACTCCTAAATGAAAGTAACTTATAGTAGTGGTTTAGATACCTTTGGGTTGTGCTCTACAAAGAATGAAAATCTTACATGCTAGAATCATCAATACCTAATATGCCTACTAAAGAGGTGAGTGATTAAGAGTTCCTTGTCGACAAAAAAAAATCAGCGATTTAGTTGATGTTTAATGTATTATTATTTAATTTATTTATAGTGAACAAATGAAGTCTCATGAAAACATGAATGTGTGTAGAATGTTATAGCACCTTCATGATCTATACTAGGAGAGATCTAGATAAGAAAGTTTTGAGATATCCAATGCTCTTTCTCATAGAAATATTAGAGTGGGTTCCTAGTTAGACCACCCATAGTCAAGTTTTTTTGCTACATTGAGCACCTAGAGGTTCTATGGCTTAAACTACACAAATAAGTGGGTACCAATATCATTCTGGTATCTCTCCCTCAGATCTTCTCCAGCTTTATTGTGAATTCTATTATGAAAAACATTGATAAGTCTCTATAAGATCTTTTCACTATTGTTTTCCAAGTTTAGAAAGATACAAAGTGTGAAAATTATTACATCCTTATGGTGAACAAGTGGAAATTGAAATCAAAGATCTCTAAGTCCAAATATTATTCTCACCCTTCCAATAAGAGGAAGATCAACAGGAAAGAAATGGAATATGATGTTTTCTGTCTTGCATGTGGTAAGAAGGTCCACTGGAAGAAAAACTTCACCCAGAAAAAGAAGGAAGGGGAAGATTTACGTGCATTAGTTATCGAGTAAAATATATATTTTTATATAAATTGGGTATTATATACAACTTTTCATGCTCACATATATATTAAAATACAAGAACCACATAAATTCAAAAGATTTAACAAGGAGTGGTATATATATGAGTATCCAAAAGATCTAAACATTATATTTTATCTATCATGGACTTCCACCACATATTTTCAATAGGAATGATCTTGGTTTTAAAGGGTTTTTATTATGTTTTTTTAGTTACCAAAAATATCATTTCTGTATACAGACTAGATAGAAATGGATTTATTTTTAAAGTTGCGAATAATTGTTGATTATTTTGTAAATATATAATTTGTTATGTAAGATGAATTTAAATAACAGTATTTATGTGTTGGATTACACAAACCAAGTAATGGTAATAGATAAACAAATTTACTTCACGTAACTCATAACAAAACCAACTTTGGAATCCCTGAATAAGTCATGTAAATTAAAATTGATTGACTAAATTACATAAATATGGATATTTATATTATTTTGAACTAAAACCACATGATGTATGTCATGAATATTTACAATGAAAAAATCCAAATTTAGTGGTAAATGTGAAAGGGCTAAACAGATTCTTGAATTCATCCATAATGATGTGTGTGGGAAATTTTTTAATAAGGTAAGGGGTGGGTACTCATAATTCATAAATTTTACTTATGATTTTAGTAGATATGTATATGTTTATTTCATGAGGTATAAGTGAGATTCATTTGTTATATTCAAGGAATAAAATAATGAAGTCGAGAACCAAATTAGTAAGAAGATTATGAAACTCCACTAAAATCATAGAGGAGAATATCTTAATCAAGACATAATTGATTATTTACTGGAGTTTCGGATATTATCTCAACTCACTCCTCCTCATAAGAATTAGTGGAATGGTGTAAGTGAAAGGAATAACCACACATTATTGGACATGGTGAGATTAAGTATGAGTCATGAGAGTCTTCTGTTATCCTTTTGGGGATACATGTTATAAACAGTATCATAAATACTAAACAATGTTCTAACTAAATTGCTGCTTTGGAGGTGGTGAAGTGGTAAGAGAGAAGGGTCATAGAAATTTAGTTTCATAGGGGGTATGGGATTCAAATCCTGAGAGCCCACTCTAGGGGGATTTCCACCTCCTCTGGTATGCTCGCCTTACTGGGTCACCCAATACTGCATCGAGTGGGCAGAAGGGTACAACCCACCTGGTTGATAGATTGTTGTGTTGAAGCACTGTTGATTAGGCTATCACCCTATAATATGAACTTCCATCTCGGCTTGAAATATATCCTTCCCATGTGGGGATCTCTCTAGAGTGATCCCTTCATGGGGAGGGGTTTACTAGGGGTGGAGGGTTTGAAACGACCACTCATGGGGATTCCCTTTCAAAATAAGAAAGTGCAAACTATAGCAACAGATGGTATAGCATAACAATTATGGAATGGAAAGAAACTCATGTTGTCTTATTTACATATGTTGGGTTGTGGAATATTTGTTAAGGCATCTTCTAGTAACAAGCTTTCACACTAATGCACAAAGTCTATCTCTATAAGATATCCCAAAGAAACAAAGGGACACTAGCTATAAAATCATTTATACAAAAAGGTTGTGGTTAACATATGTCGCACAATTATTAATGATGATCATATGTCTAAAATATATAGTGTCAGTGAGATAAAATTCAATGATGTCCGGACTCAAGATATACAAGAGTTAGCACAAGAAAAAATTCCACAAATCCACTTGGAAGAATACATTGTTTTAGAGAGAAAATTACTATGTAGAAGTACTAGAGAGGTAAGAGAACCAGAATTGAATTTTTACTAGTCACTGATGACATTGAATCATTATTAGTTAATAATAATGATCCTCTAACCTATAAGAAATAATTAAGTGATATTGATATTTTCAAGTGGAAAGAGGTCATGAATTCTCAAATGGATCCCTTGTACAAAAACTAAGTCTGTATTTTGGTTGACCCTATAGTATATGTAAAACCCATTGGTTGTAAATGTTTAACTAATAATAAAATAGACATGGAAGGACAATTTATTACCAATAAGGTGAAACTGGTTGTAAAAGGATTTATATAGTTTCAATACATTAAATACAATGAAACCTTTTCCCCAGTTTCAATGCTAAAATCTATCAGAATTCTACTTTCCATTATGGATTTCCATGATTATGAGATTTGGAAAATGGATATCAAAATTTCATTCCTTAATGGGAACCTTCAAGATGATGTTTGTATGACACATCCCGAAGGGTTTGTGACTCTAAAAGATGTTAATAAGTTGTGCAAGATGAAAAAATCCATTTATGGATTAAAGAAATAATCTAGGTCATAGAACATCCATTTGGATAAGTCTATAATGTAATTTAGTTTTATAAATATTGAATGTGATTCATGTGTCTATAAATATTTCAGTGGGAGTGCAGTCATTTTATTAATAGTATATGTTAATGAAATATTACTCATTGGAAATAAAGTACCAATATTATAGCCTATTAAGGCATGGTTGAATTAATACTACTTTATGGAGGACTTTGGTGAGTAAAAATATATTCTTGGGATCAAGATTCATCATGATATATCCCAGAGTTTTCTCATCCTAAGTCAAAGTACATACATTGACAAGATACTGAAAAGATTCAGAATGGAACAATCCAAGAGGTTATTGTTTCTAGTGTCACATGGAATTTTCCTTTCTAGTAAAATGTATCCTTAAAAACATGAGTAAAGAAATAGAATGGTAAGGATTCAATACACTTCAGCGATTGGGTCAATCATGTATGCTACGCTATGTACTAGGAAATAAATCTACTAAGCACTATGTAAATACCCACAAAATTCAAGGAAATTTTTTTTTCTTAATTTTCATGAAAATTTTACAAGAACGCAGTTTCTTACGGCACCTAATTCTGAGGCCCGGTGTGCCCGGAATCGTTTTCTGAAGTTTATCTCAGGTACATTCAGTGAACGAACGAGCGGGTTTTTCTAACTTTTGAACCGGTGCTCGGATTCGGATTCTGAAGGCACCGTTGGAATCTCATCTCCGGTAATTTCATAGAAACACCTTTTCCGGAGTTGCGTTTGCTCGGGTGTGGTTTATAAATTTTCGGGTTAAGTAAATGAATAAAATAAATTGGTCACACCATTTATTTTATTTAAGTTGTTTAACCTAAGTTAAGGAATTAAAGTGGGACCCACAATATCCTACACCACTAGGTAGGATATTTGTGGGGTGGGGCCCACACGAGCCCCACCTTTTTTTTCAACCCCCCTCCTTTAATTGAGAAACGCACCCGCACCCCCTTTTTAATGAAGTCAACCCATGCGTTTCATCTGGTTAATAAACGCCTCATTAATTTGGGTGGTTAAATCATTGCAATTAATTCATTGAATTGATTGTTTCTTTTTGAAATTCAAACATTGGCTTGTGCATTAATAAAATAAGACAACTCTTATTTTATTAGGAGTTGGTTGTGCAAGAGGGTTGGGGATAATTCTCTCAAGTCGTGAAGTTCTTCCTCCTCGACGAAGAACGTTGGATCCTCGGAGATCGACAACGCGATGCTTCTTCCGTGACGTTCCCTCTCCGTGACGCGACGATCCTTCTTCTACGACGGTTAATTCCGCAATTAATCCTTGCTCATCGAATTCAACAAGGTAGGGATTTATTTTAATTGTTGTTCGTTAATTCTTCTGTTGCCTTTCTTCTTTTCTATTGGAGCCGCCTAATACCGCAATAACGGGAGGGGGTCGGACTGCATGAACACGGCCGACCCTCCTCTCCCCTATGGTTGTTTGATGTTGTTTGTAGCACGAACAAGGAAATGCGGTGCTGAAGAACCTCGCGGAAATATTAAAGAAACAAGAAGAAGTGGCATCGTTGCGCCGCGCCGTTGGAGATGAACCAAAGGCGTGGCACGGTCGCGCCACACCGAAGAACTGCAAAAGCGCCGTGACCAGAGCGGGGTCACGGCGGAGGGGCGCGGCGCCGTCTCGCCGTGCCGGACAGACCAAGGACGCGGCTAGGGCCGCGGCGGAGCAGGGAGACCGGCGGCCGGTTCCGGGCCACCGGCGTCGGAGTAGGGGGACCGGCCAGCGCTGGTCCCGTGGCATCAGCAGCCGGCCGGCCAGAGTGGGTCGGCCGGTCAGGGGGAAATCCGGGGGTCCGTAACCCCAGGTTTGCTAGCAAAGCGCCCCCCACATGCCCCCCCCCCCCCCCGCACCTCTTCGCTCGGCCGAAACGGTCGAGCCACCTGGCTGGCGCCAGCTCGCCGGGATGACTGCCCAAGCCGGACCGCCAGGCCGGGCCGCGCCCAAGTGGGCCGGACTCGGACCCGGTTCGGGCCGACCCTGGGGGTATCGGGCCGGGTCGGACCGGGCCCGAATTCCCTAATACCGAACCTTCATCGGTCTTCTGCCCATATCTTGGGATGCAGACCTCTGATCAATGCACCCTCAGCTGTGATGCGATCCTTGGATCGAGGCGGTCATTTCGGTATATTACACCCAAGGTTTCGGAGAACTTTGGGTTCGGCCGGGTTGGTTCGTACACGAAACCAATCGAGCCCTCGGAGCGGAAAGGATTATAACTTGAGCTCCGGACGTCCGATTGATGTGCCGTCAACTTTGTTAGATTCGTCCTAGTGAGAAGGACCTTTTGGATTACTCCTCTCGAGGTTTGGATGCATGTGGAGTATGTTCGGGTTGGTTTTGACTTAAAACCCAACTGGGGCCCTAGGACGAAAAAGGCAATAACTCTCAGACCGGGCGTCCGATTGACGCGCCGTCTGTAACGTTGAGTTCCTGTTGACGATACTGAACTTTTGATACATCAACTCCAGACTATGTGTCAGTTGATGTATCAGCCCCTCGGATCATGGAGCGGACCCTCCCGAATGAGTTTGCTGTGTGCGGGAACCCTAGAGCTGGCTACGACGGCGACGACGTTGATGACTGTGCAGAAATCCTCCGTGGATTCGACGGCGATGACTACAGCACTCAGCGATCCTACGTGGATCAGTTCTATCGATCCTGTGTGGGTCAGATCCTGTGTGGGTCAGTGCTCAGCGGTCCTGTGTGGGCTAGTGCCTACAGATCCTGTGTGGGTCTGATCCTGTGTGGGTCATTGCGGGGGTTAGTTACCTATCGATCATGTGTGTGTCAGATCCTTTGTGGGTCATTGTGGGGGTTAGTACCTATCGATCTTTTGTGGGTCCGACGGCATAGATGAATCAGTGGCTATATCTGATCATCTCTATCGTCATACGAAGAAGTATACCTCTGTGAGCTGAATCTTGTTTTTCTTTCCTATGTGGATTGTGTTGTGTTATCCTGTGTGGACGTGATCGAACTTGGGCTTGGATGTTGGAGCCAAACTGTAATTGATGACTTAGGTATATGTATGGGAATATACCTAAGTAGTGTCGGATGTTACTTCATCATTCTATCTTTCCTTTGTGGATTATCCTTTGTGGATTCTAGGAGACCTTCAGGGGTCTCGGGGTCCCTACTGAGTATCTTATACTCACACCTGCACGGGCTATGTCTGCACTACGTTGTGTTGGTTGCAGACGACGGACAGCGCTGATCGTGTTTGAGGCTTGTGGAGAAGGTCGGTACCTGGAGGTGGACCACTGGGCAGGACGTACTCGGAGCAGACGGCTGGACCCGAGGAGTTGTGGAGGCTATCTGTACCCACCCTTCAGGTGGGACTTCCTGTGGATGGCTCGAGGCTGAGACTTTACTTTTCAGTTGTTGTACTCTCCCTTTCAATTGTACTTTACTTTCAGTTTGGGTTTGTATTCTGGCCCACTTACTTTTTCTGCACTTACTGTTGTATCCAGTTTTTACTTAGTGTTTACTTCTACTTGCTTGCTCTGTGGTGTTTGTTTACTTTACAAAGGCAATGTCTTCCCTTTTTACTGGGAATTACGCCATGGTACTAGTCGCCAGCCCCTGGCCTATGGAAGGAGGGCTTGGGGTAGTCAAGGCACAGGCCCCGAGGATGGCTCGTGACAAATTGGTATCAGAGGAGTTTGGTTCTACCGTAGAACTCAGGACTCTGATCTTTTTCTATGTGAAGCAATAGTGTTAAGAGTATTGAGTGTGGTTATCAGTCCAGGGAGTCTAGTGTTGGTGTGGAGGCCGACGTATCCATACACTAGGACCCTGACTTCTGATTTCTGACTTAATGCACGAAAACATTGTTTGCATGTGTGTTACAAGTTTTCCTTGTGATTACTTTGTGCCAGCTCACTAGGTATACTGTTTGACTGTGGCGCACCTGTTTCTTTTCAGGATGGGCCCACGACGGCATCCATCTAGGCTTCTGAGCGTTTTATGTGACGACAGCCCACCGAGCGATGAGGCCTCAGTACAAGGCCCTTTGACAGCAGAGGCACCGGCGATACCTCTACCCACCGAGCCACCGATGCTACCAGACCCAGCCACTGACGATGCATGTCGCCTTAGTGCACTGAACGAGTTTCAGCGCCAGCGACCGCCCAGGTTCCGCGTGGAGACAAACCCTCAGGCAGCCGAGGATTGGCTGGAGGTAGTTGTACGGGTTTTCAGGTTAGTGAGGACACCAGTAGACCTCGTGGTGATACTCGCAGCGAGCCTCCTGCACGCGGCAGCAGGCAGATGGTGGAGCTTGATCCTCCATGTGCTTGATGGTGCATCTCTCCTCTAGACGGACTTTGAGAGCCTCTTCCGCTTGGATTTCGTCCCAACCACCCTCCATACGGTGCGCATCCAGGAGCTTCTACAGTTGTGGCAGGGCAGCTTGACGGTCTCCTAGTACTCGGTGAGATTTACTGATCTCTTGCGTTATTCGACGGACATGGTACGGGACCCATTCTTTCGAGCCCGGACCTTTGATCATGGATTGAGTCATGAGATCAGGGCATCGTTGATCTCCCTCAGAATTCCGACATAGGCAGGAGTACTGGAGAGAGCCCTTCTGATCGAGAGGTTCCTTGCTGATCCTACATCAGCAGCGAGACCTACCGCAGGGCGGCACGTAGTAGAGTCTTATGCAGCAGGCAGTCGACGAATGACTCATGGGTCCAGGAAGACCAGACCCTTAGGCAAACGACCTCAGGACACTGGCTCAGCAGTGCGGGGCACACAGCACGGAGCCAGTCTTTCGAGAGGCAGACAGTGATACGCATGCGGCGGGCAGGGCCACATGGCTCGTGACTGCCCGACCCGTCGTGCCGAGGAGCAGCAGATAGTTGAGGGGCCACCCAGGCAGAGGCAGAGGGTCGACTGTGGCGGTCCGCAGGGGGAAGGCGGACGAGGCAGAGGAGCTGGTCGAGCAGCAGGTGGTGGGTGACGCTTTGAGGCTCTACCACCACCACCACCAGGAGGTCCACCCCGACCACAGGGAGCTGGCGGGCGGAGACAGGCACAGCTTCAGGCAGCGGAGGCCTACAACCACGGTGTGCCCGGGATGATTCGAGGTACTATCTGTGTCTATTCCACCCTTGTTTCAGTTCTTATAGACATAGGAGCGAGTCATTCTTTCATAGTCGTTGCCCTTATTCGGAGCTCGGAGATTCCGATAGAGCCGTTAGCTCGATCCTTACAGCTAGAGACTCCTACGGGAGCAGACTCGACGATCACGCACTGGTACCAGCAGTGTGAGATTAATCTAGGAGGCGAGATCTTCGGCTGGGATCTTCTTGTAGCGGTGTCGAGGCCTTATGATGTCATCTTGGGCATGGATTGGTTATCTGCAGTCCATGCTCAGATCGACTGTATTAGGCGAAAGGTACGGTGTGTACGCACCGACGGGAGCAGGTTCACCTTCACTGGCGAGAAGGGAGCCTTCGCAGCACAGGATGGACTCTCGCAGAGGAGAGGACAGCCCATCACTCATCAGTTGGCTAGCCTCATCCTAGGAGCAGTTGACATGCGGAGTCCTAGTTTTCTTGTAGTGGTGGATCAGTATGCGGACGTTTTTCCCGACGACGTTCCAGGACTACCTCCTCGCAGAGAGGTAGACTTTTATATTGATATGTACCCTAGAATAGCCCCGATATCCACCCCAGCATATCGGATGGCTCCCGCCGAGCTTCAAGAGCTACGAGTACAGTTGGAGGACTTGCAGGGCAAGGGATTCATCTGACCCAGTGTTTCACTCTGGGCTTCCCCGATATTGTTCTCCAAGAAGGCGGACAGGAGCTTGCGACTTTGTGTTGACTATCGTCACCTGAACCAGGTGACAGTGAGGAAAAAGTATCCACTACCGAGGATTGATGTCCTCTTTGATCAGCTAAAGGGAGCACGGTGGTTCTTGAAGATAGGCCTCAGGTCAGGTTATCATCAGCTCAGAGTTAGGGACGAGGACGTGCAGAAGACGGCCTTCAGATGTCGGTATGGCCACTATGAGTTCTTGGTTATTCCATTAGGTGTAACCAATTATCCCACAGTGTTCATGGGACTCATGAACAGGATCTTTCATCCATACCTCGATCGATTTGTGATGGTCTTCATCAACGACATTTTGATATACTCGACGACTGAGGAGGAGCACGCCTACCACTTACGTGTTATACTAGACACACTTCGAGAGAACCAGCTTTATGGAAAGATCTCGAAGTGTCAGTTTTGGATACGTTAGGTCCACTTCTTGGGACACGTAATCTCTGATGCGGGATTTACGGTGGATCCTGCGAAGATCGAGGCAGTGCTAGCTTGGGAGACACCCAGGAGCGTGACAGAGGTGCGGAGTTTCTTAGGACTAGTTGGATAATACAGGAGATTTGTGCCAGACTTCTCCAGAGTTTCGGCACCACTATCATCTTTGACGAAGAAGGGGAAAACCTTTGTGTGGTCATACAGATGTCAGCAGAGCTTCCAGGAGCTGAGACAGAGATTGGCCAGCGCCCCTATATTGAGGCTTCCGGAGGAGGGAGTAGGGTACGTAGTCTACTGCGACGCATCAGGGACTGGACTCGGATGTGTCCTGATGAAGGAGCGGGCAGTGATCGCCTATGGATCATGTCAGTTGAGGCTGCATGAGCAGAACTATGCTACCCATGACCTTGATTTAGTAGTAGTCATCTTCACTCTGAAGACATGGTGACACTATCTGATGGGCGAGCGCTTTACAGTCTATTTTGACCATCAGAGTCTCGGGTACATATTCTCGCAGAAGGACCTGAACCTGAGACAGCGGTGATGGCTCAAGTTCCTCTAGGACTATGACTTTGAGATATTATATACTCCTGGAAAGGGGAACGTGGTAGCCGATGCACTCAGTAGGAGGACGGGCATTCAGCTACTTGGGGAGGCAACAGAGCAGCTAGCCGCTTTGCAGATATCCTTCATGGATAGGGATGGAGCATCCTTCCTTAAGTCACTCATAGTCACTCATCCACTACTACAGCGGGTCATAGAGGCATAGCGTGGGGACACTGACTCTGAGATGCGGTGTGCACAGATATCCTCAGGACAGGCACATGATGGTTTCTCTTTAAGAGGAGAGCACGACGTCCTTTTCAGAGGATGTACCTTGGTACCAATTTCTTTACGAGAGGAGGTGCTGAGAGAGTTTCACACTTCCCCTTTGGCGGTACATCCTGGAGTGGCGAAGATGTACCAGGATCTCAGATAACAGCACTGGTGGCCGGGCATGAAGAAGGTTGTGCCAGAGTTCGTTTCTCGATGCCTCACCTGCCAGTAGGTGAAGGCAGAGCACCAGGTACAAGCAAGCTTGGTACAGCCCTTGGAGGTCCCGGAGTGGAAGTGGGACGGGATATCTATAGACTTCATGACTGGACTTCCACGCACTTCCAGAGGTCATGACTCCATCTTGGTGATTGTCGACCGACTCACCAAGTCGGCTCACTTCTTACCCATCAGAGAGCAGGGCTCAGTGGAGAGCTTGGGAAGCCTCTACGTTCAGGAGATTGTACGACTTCGTGGTGTGCCATCATCTATCGTCTCCGATCGAGATGCTTGCTTTACTTCCTGGCTTTGGAAGGGGTTGCAGGAGGCATTCGGGACGCAGCTACATCTGAGTACCACCTTTCACCCTCATACAGATGGTCAGACGGAGAGGACCATTCAGACTCTCGAGTATATGCTCCTTGAATGTGTCCTCGACTTTGGTCACAGCTGGGAGGACCACCTACCCTTGGTGGATTTCACGTACAACAACATCTACCACTCCACCATCGGAATGGAACCATATGAGGCATTGTACAACTGACCTTGCAGATCACTGTTGTACTGGACAGACCCTAGGGAGTTAGCACTTGTGGGACCGGGGATGGTCCAGGCCACGACAGAGAAGGTCCAGGTCATCCAGGAGCGGATGAGGACAACTCAGAGTCGGCATAAGTCTTATGCTGATAGGAGGCGGAGGCCACTTGAGTTCGAGGATGGTGACCACATCTTCTTGCGGGTCTCACCTCGGCGTGGATTACGGAGATTTGGCCGAGGAGGCAAGTTGTCTCCACACTTCATCGGACCATTCCAGGTCCTTAGCAGGATTGGCGAGGTGGATTATCGCCTGGCTCTACCACCTCAGTTGCACCGAGTGCACGACGTCTTCCACGTATCTCAGCTGAGGAGATACGTGCACGACCCGACGCATATCATTGACCATGGGGAGCTGGACGTTGATGATGGGGTGACTTTTGTGGAGGTCCTGGTGGACATTGAGGATCGACAGGAGCGGCTCCTACATGGACGGTCGATTCCTCTAGTGCGCATCAGATGGTAGCACGAGAACCTCCAGGAGATCACTTGGGAGTGGGAGGCTCAGATGCGTGCTCAGTACCCACATTTGTTTCCCTAGTTTTTGATGTATCTTTATGGGGACGTAAATCCCTGAGGTGGGAGTGATGTAAAGGCCCTAAAAATTCAAGGAAATTTTTTTTTCTTAATTTTCTTGGGAATTTTACAAGAACAAAGTTTCTGATGGCACCTAGTTCTGAGGCCCGGTGTGCCTGGAATCTTTTTCCGAAGTTTAGCTCGGGTATGTTCAGTGAACGAACGAGCGGGTTTTTCTAACTTTTGAAACGGTGCTCAGATTCAAATTCAGAGGGCACCATTGGAATCACAGCGCCGGTAATTGCTTAGAAACACCTTTTCGAAGTTGCGTTTGCTCGGGTGTGGTTTTTATATTTTCGGGTTAAGTAAATGAATAAAGTAATTGGTCGCACCATTTATTATATTTAAGTTGTTTAACCTAATTAAGGGGTTAAAGTGGGACCCACAATATCCTACACCACTAGGTAGGATATTTGTGGGGTGGGTCCCACACAAGCCCCGCATTTTTTCAACCCCCCTTCATTAATTGAGAAATGCACCCGCAACCCCTTTTTAATGAAGTCAACCCATGTGTTTCATCTGGTTAATAAACGCCTCATTAATTTGGGCGGTTAAATCGTTGCAATTAATTCATTGAATTGATTGTTTCTTTTTGAAATTCAAACGTTGTCTTGTGCGTTAATAAAATAAGACAACTCGTATTCTATTAGGGGTTGGTTGTGCAAGGGGGTTGGGGAGAATTCTCTCAAGTCGTGAAGTTCTTCCTCCTCGATGAAGAACGCGAAGAACGCGAAGAACGCCAGATCCTCGGAGATTGATGACGCGACGCTTCTTCAGTGACATTCCTTCTCCGCAACGTGAAGATCCTACTTCCACGAAGGTTAATTCTGCGATGAATCCTCACTCATAGAATTTGACGATATAGGGTTTTATTTTAATTGTTGTTCGTGAATTATTATGTTGCCTTTCTTCTTTTCTATTGGAGCTGCCTGATACCGCAATAATGGGAGGGGGTCGGACCGCATGAACACGGCTGACCCTCCTCTCCCCTTTGGTTTTTTGATGTTGTTTTCGGCACGAACAAGTCAACTTGGTGGTGAAGCACCACGCGGAAATATTAAAGAAAGGGGAAAAAGCGGCGTCGTCGCGTCGCGCCATTGGAGACGAACCAAAAACGCGGCACGGTCGCGCCACGCCGAAAAACTACAAAAGGGCGGCGGCCGGAGCGGGGCCGCGGCGGAGGGGCGCGGGGCCGTCGTGCAACGCCGGACGAACCAAGGCCGCGGCTTGGGTTGCGGCGGAGCAGGGAGACCGGCGGCCGGTTCCGGGCAGTCGGCATCGGAGCAAAGGGACCGGCCAGCGCCGGTCCCGTGGCGGCAGCAACCGGCCTGCCGGAGTGGGCCGGCCCGTCAGGGGGAAATCCAGGGGTCCCTAACCCCCGGTTGGCCAGCAAAACGGCCCCCACATGGGGTCGCGGTTACAAAAATCAGAAGGCAGCGCCCCCCACATGGGGTCGCGGTTACAAAAAGCAGAAGGCAGCCCCCCCCCCCCCCCCCCCGCGCCTCTTCGCTCGGCTGAAACGGCCGAGCCACCTGGCTGGCGCCGAGCCGACTGCCCAGGCCGGACCTCCAGGCCGGGCCACGCCCAAGCCAGACCGCCAGGCCGGGTTGCACCCAGGTCGGGCCAGGCCGCGCCATCCGGGCTGACCCTGGGGGTATCGGGCCGGGTCGGACCGGGCCCGAACCCCCTAATACCGAACCTCCATCGGTCTTCTGCCCATATCTTGGGCTGCGGACCTCAGGTCGACGCACCGTCAACTGCGATGCGATCCTTGGATCGAGATGGTCTTTTTGGTATATTACACTCAAGGTTTCAGAGAACTTTAGGTTCGGTCGATTTGGTTCGTACAAGAAACCAACAGGGTCCTCGGAGCGGAAACGCTTATAACTTGAGCTCCGGACATCCGATTGACGTGCCGTCGACTTTGTTGGATTCCTCTTAGTGAGACGGACATTTTGGATTACTCCTCTTGAGGTTTGGACGCAGTTGGAGTACGGTCAGGTTGTTTTTGACTTAAAAACCAACCGGTCCCCTGGGACGAAAAATCCAATAACTCTCAGACCGGGCATCCGATTGACGTGCCGTCTGTGACGTTGAGTTCCTGTTGACGATACTGAACTTTTGGATACATCAACTCCGGACTATGTGTTAGTTGATGTATCAGCCCCTCAGCTTGTGGAGCAGACCCTCCCGAACGAGCTTGTTGTGTGCGGGAACCCTAGAGCTGGCTGCGATGGCGACGACGTTGATGACTGTGCAGAAATCCTCCGTGGATTCGATGGCGACGACTACATCACTCAGCGATCCTATGTGGATCAGTGCTACTGATCCTGTGTGGGTCAAATCCGGTGTGGGTCAGCGCTCAGCGGTCCTGTGTGGGCCAGCGCCTACAGATCCTGTGTGGTTCTGATCCTGTGTGGGTCATTGCGGGGGTTAGTTACCTATCGGTCTTTTGTGGGTCAGATCCTTTGTCCGTCATTGCAGGGGTTAGTACCTATCGATCCTTTGTGGGTCCGATGGCTTAGATGAATCAGTGGCTATATCTGATCATCTCTATCATCATACGAAGAAGTATACCTGTGTGAGCTGAATCTTGTTTTGCTTTCCTATGTGTATTGTGTTGTGCTATCCTGTGTGGATATGATCGAACTTGGGCTCGGATGTTGGAGCTGAACTGGAATTGATGACTTAGGTATATGTATGGGCATATACCAAAGTAGTGTCGGATGTTACTTCGTGATTGTATCTTTCCTTTGTGGATTATCCTTTGTGGATTCTTGGAGACCTTCGGGGGTCTCGGGGTCCCTACTAAGTAAATTATTCTCACCCATACATGGGTTATGCCCGCACTACGTTGTGTTGCTTTCAGACGACGGACAGCGCTGATCGTGGTTGAGGCTTGCAGAGCAGGTCGGTACCTGGAGGTGGACCACTGGGCGGGACGTACTCGGAGCGGACAGCTGGACCCAAGGAGCTCTGGAGGCTATTTGTACCCACTCTTCAGGTGGGACTTTCAGTGGACGGCTCGAGGCTGCGGCTTTACTTTTCAGTTGGTGTACTCTCCTTTTCATTGGTACTTTACTTTCAGTTTGGGTTTGTATTCTGACCCACTTATTTTTTCGCACTTACTGTTGTATCCAGTTTTTACTTAGGGTTTACTTCTACTTTATTTCTCTATGGTGTTTGTTTACTTTACAAAGGCAATGCCTTCCCTTTTTACCGGGAATTACGCCTTGGTACTAGTCGCCAGCCCCTGGCCTATGGAAGGCGAGCTTGGGGTAGTCACGACACGGGCCCCGAGGACGGGTCATGACACATTAAGAGTAGTATGAAGATATCAAGATGATCTAGGTGATCACCAAAGGATGGTATTCCAGACTATCCTTAAGTATTTGAGGTTTACTAAGCATATTTTCTAGTTTATAGACAAGATGAGGAACTATTCATCCTAGGATATATAGATCCTAGTTTTCAAACATATCAAGATGACATGAAGTTACAAATGAGATACATATTCACTTTAAATTGAGATGTTCGGAGCTGGAATAGATCAATGAAGGATGTGGTTATATATTATAAATTATAGTCTAAATATATTGTGGATTTTAAGGTAGATCAATAAGTGGTATGGATCTGAAAATTTTTCCCATAACTTGATGTGTTACCTAGAATTAAGGATCATATCACACTATATTGTGATAATACTATAGTAGTGGATCTTGGAAAAGAGACAATGTCACCTCAGTGAATGAAGCACATATGTTGGATGTATCATCTCTTGAGGGATTTTTCTCAGACAGGTGAAGTTATAGTGAGTAGTATTTTTTATTGAAGAAAATGTGGAGGACCCTATGAATAAATCCTAGACTCAGCAGAAAAATAACTATCATGTGAGGCCTAGTGGACTGAAGGTCATAGAAAGTTGGATCTATTCCAAGTTGGATTTTGATGGTGTTTAAATCCTAGGACCAACTATTTGTACTTTGATTATATATATATATTTTATATATTGAATATTAATAAAACTTCTTATTACATATTTATCATTCATCTATGTGAATCTAATATAATAATGTTCTATATTATATATCGTAGATGTGGCTTCTTCTCATGAATTCTAGACTTGTTAATCTACAAGATAGGAGGTTATAAGAATAGACCCGCTATTATAAATTCCTCATGTTTTATTGTCATTAGATGTTCCTATATACAAGAATGTGTGATGGTCTTAATACTTTAAAATTATTATTAATTCATGTTATAACTCACATACATAGATATATTTTGTAAACCATGATGATAATAGTTTATGGAACAGTTGGATATGTTGGGTGCATCATGAGTGACATGTCATTAATGGATAATTTAAGGAAGTATTTTTCCATTCCATATTTATGGAAGGTGATATCTAATATTTTTTATTGGAATGAAACCTTTATCCTATATTCCATGGTCATTCCATAATGATGTGTTTATATCAGATTGTCAAAGTAAGATGTATTGAGAATATAGGTTTGTGATACATATATGCAACCTTATTTATGAGATATTTAGAAAAATGAATTATATTACATAGTGATAATTACTATTTGGTTGTTGTCATTTTGACATTAAGTTCTTTCTCTTGGGTGTCTTGACCTGTTACAAGGAATTAATCTTGCACTTTAGGAAAGCCCTCCTAACGCCAATGAGAAATAATCCAAGAGGGTCACACACTAAGTATTTCGGTTGATCTCGATTAAATTCTATTTGAATTTAATTATTAAAATAAATATTATTCTCAAGAACATAGAATAAATTTTTTCAAATTTTATTGATCTCTAATATTCACAAGGTAATAAATGATTATTTGTTTATTAATAAATAATTTATTTTGTTATATGAATGTATATACAATATTTATCGATTGGATTTCACATAAAATATTTATTCCATTTATTGAATATTTTAAATAAATATTAATTCACTTTATTGTGAATAAGATATTTATTTATGAATAAAATATTTATTTGGTTGTTCAATAGATGCTAGAGGAGATAGAATGGACCAATAAGGAGTCCATTGACAAATATTAATTAACATGATAGTTACATAATATTTTTTATTGCACAAGTTGGTGTTCACCACAAAATAATATTAATTATATTATTATTTTGTGGAATGGGTTTAATTAAAGGTTTTAAATTCTATTTAATGGTCGACATATGATAAATAATATTTTAACCTAAATACTAACTCTATAAATATATGGTTATGTCTATTGTATATTGCATCCAAAAATTTATAATAGAAAATTATTATGCATAATAAACTCTCTCTTGACTCCTCCTTCTCTCTCCTTCTCAATAATGAGAAACACAAGAGAGTTTTCTACAAGAAAAAATAATTAAAGATTAAGAATTATCAACGCAAGACATTCAATTTAGTGAGATATCACCTAGTGATTGAGTATTGTTTCTCAGAGATAGTTGGGGAACATGTGGATCACTTCTAGAGAGATTCTATCCTTGGATACTCATAGTTCAATAAAGGCCATCCAAAAGGGTCTTTTCAGATGATCAGCAATAACAAGAAAAGAAGGTTCCTAATCCTAGGTATGTATTTCTTCATATATAAAATAAATTAATTAAAAAATTTATGTTCAATATCGTTTCTCATGGTTTTGGGAAACAATGATTAAAATAAATTATAATATATCTCCCAACACCGTACACTTTCTCTATGCCCATAACCATCAATTTCATCATAGATTAACCCATGGAAAAGAAAACAAAATCATCAATATTTCATCACCATAATCATAAATCACTTAGAGGAATAATAAGGATGTTATCATATTATTATATCCTTATTAAAACATAAGTAACATAAAAAATATTATCATATAATAGAAATTACATTAAAATATCACTGTAATATTTCTTGATAGAAATACACTTTTAATTTTCAAATCAGTTATATAAAATATAAAAAAATTAAAAAATTAAGAAAAAAATTATTTGAAAATAACCATAAAAACTTGTAAATTAATCTTAAAATAAAAGAGTAATCATGATTGTGGGAAAATCCATTCATGCAGTATAAATTAAAATAAATCTTCTTCTCACATCTTTGGTAAAAAAAGAGTTTGTGAAAGGAAAATAATATTCATTTAAACCCAACTTATTGAATGTAAAACATGTGTAAAAATGTATTTAATAATTATTTTGAGAATATTATTAACATTTTTTGAACCATTTTAAATAAAATATGGACATGGAAGAAAAAATTCTCATCCAAATAGAAAATAAAGTCAGTTTTCATTAACAACGTTATTTCAGACCTATGAGTACATAGAGTGAGGAAAAAAATAAAAAATGGAATTTATATATATATATATATATATATAATTTAAATTAAAAATAAATAATATTTTTTATATATAGTTTATATGATTTAATTATCATAATTTTTAGAATAAATTATCCTAATTGAGATTGTAATATAAAACTCTTACCTCTAGTCTGACTTGCTTTATCGCTAATCTTACCTCATGTATAGTAAATTTATATTTATTGTAATTATATAAAATAATAATATTAATAACTATGATACCAAATATCTTCCACTTATAACATTTCAAAACCCATTTATCAATAATTCTTTATTAAAATTATCATTTTTTGGTGTTAGCTGTTTTATTTTCATAAAGGTTTTTGTCCAACGGTCCTGGTCCTTGTACTTTGATATTGTTCCACAACATCTAAATTTTTAATAATTATTTAAATATCATATTTATTTATTATATACATGTTTTATACTTTCTATAAAATTTTGATATATAAAAATGAATTACACAATTCATGAAGACAGTAGTATGTTTGTATGCATGAATGTTGTTTTCATTTTTTAATGAAAAAAAAAGAAAATAAAGATATATAATATTTTATCATTAAATAACCATAATTATATAATAAATATTATATATATTTAATAAATCCATAATTATATATATTAATGTGATTTAGTGATGAAAAATGAATCATATCGCTATGTAGTGGTGGTAGTCCACATGTACGGGTGAGTGATACTTTTATTTCCCATTTGATTGAAAGGATGGGTAAATGGTTATGAAATCATCATAATAATATATTAGTATATTTATAACACTTTATTCATCATTTTATTATGGATAAAATAGGTTTAGATAAGTTTAAATAAGAAATAAAATTGAATGAACTCATTTAAGATTTAAACCTCTTCTTGGAGTGACCTCATTGGGATTACACGATAAGCCTTGGAAAATTGGTCTTGGGAGAATACCCATAAATCCAAGATAAAGGGATGGAAGATAATAAGGTATCAGGGTAGTTATTTTCTAATCTATAATTCTCAAAAAACATGAATAAGGGTGGATAGAAGGTTCTCTTTTATAACTGAGGGAAGGACACACTTGGAATTACTTAAAAGATTTAAATATAATTATTGTACTTATTAGGTATCATGCATAAAAATATAAAAGGTTTAAAATTTAAGATAATATATGTTCAAAATATATTCATCCATTAATAATTATACAAGTTTATATGGAAATATTACATGTATCTCTTAGTTCAACCCTCAGGGAAACTCATTTTAACCTTAACCATGGTATCAATTTTTTACTATTTTTACAATTCAATATGACCAAAAATGAAAGTGGAATCATTAAAAAAATTAAATAATGATTGAATATATGGAATTAATTTTATCAATTTCAATTTCTAAGCATACAAAAAACAATTTTAAAATAAACACCCAAAATGCAACAGAAACCTATTTTTAATTGCATTTTTAAGCATAAAACTAAATTTACTTTCATTCCTTGAGTTAAAAAACTATAAAATGAATGATAAAATATTTTATTGAATATATAATCAATAAATATCATTAAAAAATATTATATAATGATTTATTTAATTTATTATGATAAAAATACATTGCACTCATAAAAATAGTTCTATGAAAAATAACTCTTTTTACCTTCAAATTATTATATCATCATTCATAAACTTTAGATAACTAATATATGTATGTTCATTCATAAATCACAAATAAATTTCATTAAAATCACTTTATAATAGTGAATAATAAACTTTTTAATATAATAATACATAACATGTATAAAAGTACATTTCCTTGAAAATGGGTCTTTTAATTATTACATTATTTTATTAAAAATTTAATTAAATTTATTAGGAATTAATAAACACATATGAATTTAGGAAAAAAATTATATATATATTTCAAAATTTGTTTAATATTATTCATTACTAAACATCCAATGGCTAGGTTATAAAGTTATACTATATCGTAGGTACATTTAAACTCAGAGTTGTGTGAAAAGAAATCAATTTAATACTTCATTTTTATTTCAAGGGAAATACATATAAAATCTTAGGGTGTTAAATTTTACCCCATTTAAAATAAATTTTACCTTAAAAATTATTTCTCTTTAACATAAATAAATTAGTATATTTCTACTTCATAACATCCATGGGTTCTGATGGAGATTCATCAAATTTATGATTCCTTCAAAGAACTATAACCAAGTGAGTATTCATGTTTCAAAACACTTTATCTATACAATTCATGATTTATATTAGTTTTTATTCATAAACATGTAAATTATCTTGTGGTACAACCTATGGGTTCTGTAAATGTGATGCATCAGTTATGTACTTCCTCTAGATAGATATGTGGAACACATAATAAAATTGAGAGAGGTTTGGTGGAAGCACCATGTGATAAGATATTGTCCATGCTTGATCAAGAATATTGAAGGGATCAATATACTTAGGGATCAAATTTCCCTTTTTCAAAATCTCACATCCTTCTCCAATTGAGGAATTCTTAAGAACACTTTCTCACCAATATAAAATTCTCAATCTCACTAAGATTTTTAGTATAACTCTTTTATTAACTCTGAGCTAACTTGATGTTTTATTGAATAGATCAAACCTCCTCTTTTATTTTCTTAGACATCTCAGGTCCAAATTTAT
The DNA here is from genome assembly GCA_963277665.1 of Viscum album. NCBI lineage: Eukaryota > Viridiplantae > Streptophyta > Magnoliopsida > Santalales > Viscaceae > Viscum > Viscum album. The sequence goes on from OY728146.1 coordinate 955,219,650, forward strand.
TACATTATCTAACTTCATCCCATCATTTTTGAGTTCTACAGTTCCTTATATAGAGGGATTCATATGGAGTCATCTGAATACTTGAGTGAAACATATTGTTATAAGAGAATTTGAAAAGAGGAGGGTGTTGGTCCAAATCACCATTGAAATCCAAAGAAAAAGATATCAACATATCCTATAGGTTCTAAATGGTTCTCCTATAACAAAAATTTATTTGAGGATGATATGTAGCACTAAATTACACATTATATCTATATCATCCAAAATATTTCTCCATAAATTTGAGATAAACCATAGATCTCGATCAAATACAATAGAATGTGGTACTTAATGAAGCCTTAACATATCCATAATGAAAAATGTCATATGAATCCCTTATCAATATTATATTATATTTTTTTCTTCAATTACAACAAATCTATCAGAATTATTCTATATAGAGTATTTAAAATAGGTGTAGCACTAAGTATGAGTTCTTTTAAAAACTCAAATACCCAAATTGGGGGAAGTATAAGAATATATTCATGAAATACATCAGAAAAATCTTAAAAAATTGGCTTATATTTGATGTTCATTTCCTCCAAAACCATTTGAGATAAATATCACTCATGAATAGGTAGTAAGTCTCACACAACATAAGTAACATACATTATAATTTCATATTCATCCTAACACTGAAATATTATCATAGGTTGATTCAGTATATCAAATGTATTTTTAATACTCTATAAATTTACAAGGGATATATATGGATATATCTAATCAATTATAAAGATCACATCCAATTCAAATAAAAGAAAAAATAACATTTTCATAGGGTTTATTATTATAAACATTAACATGAAATCACAAACTATAGAGTAGAAGATAAGTGTACCTTATCCATGATGATCCAATTCAATGATTGATAGATAATAGGACCTTATATGGTCCAAGAGTTATCCCTTGGATTAGGGAATCAACTCAGATAATTCCTAATTTCCCCACATATAAGACATTGAATTATAAATGGTATTTTATGATGTGATTTATTTCCATTCATAAAACTTTTTATTTTCCCACAGTAATTACTATCTTTAAGCCATTCTAATAAACACATAAAACATCTTCTCATTACTTTGAGACACTTTCTTGAGTGACTCTTACCATATTATAGACATATAGAAAGATAACTATTCATTCCTTAATGGTCTTCATCAACTGAACACCCATGAAACTCAATTTTTCACTTATTGTGTGTGTTAGGAAACACACCAAAGTTTATGTTACTGATTTTATATTGGGATACCTATTTAGGCATAATCAAAAGGTTTTATATGCCATCTCCCATTTCTTTTATTTCTCATTATGAAAATCATTAAATTTTCTATCACATATACTGTTAACATGATTCCTACTAGTTTTATCCATTAACTAAAACAAAAAATAATAGTGAAAGACACAATAATTATAGTGAGAAACCATATAATCATGAAAATAATTTGTAGGATGTTTAAATCATAACAACTTATTACCTTAGGTTTAATATAGGTCATCTATGGTTATAATTTATTGAAATTTTTCATAATATATTATAAATAAAATGTGAATTAACAAAAGCATATCCCCTAAGAGTGTCTCACTAGGTCAATAATGTTATATCTACTCATCTCGTATTGGTGATGACTGAGTTAATACCCAATCTTCCACTTTAAGAGTTTCTACCCCTAAGTAAATTTGTGTCATACCCACGTCAACTTTCCAGTATCCAAATAGAGATTTATTTTCTAGGAAAACCATATTATCTCAACTTTAATATAAATTAATATTTTATCGCATACTTAGTCTTATCGAAAGGGTTCTCACTAAAGTTTTCTCATCCTAGTTTCTAAAAATAACTAACCCTTTCTCTGATACTAACTAACAGAATCTAAAAATTGCATACAAAAATACTAAATATTATTAAATTAATATTTATTTAACATCATTATGATCCATGCCAATAATAAAATGTTTTAATGTATTTGGAAACTTGGATACATAAAAAATAGGTACATAAAATATCTACATCATCTCTCATTCTGTTCTTCACAACTAGAAATCACTTTAGATATATCATACTTAAAACATTTCTTTATATTCTAGGGAACATTAAATATAATTAAGGGAGATATTAGATGCTCAGTAAGGGTAAAAAGAGATATATAAATGATCATTTAATCATAAAAATTAGAAGGGTATGAGAATAAGAGCTTAATATTTGAAAACCATATTCATAAATTCCTATATCAAAATCATGAGTCAAGGAGTAAATCCTAGCATTTTATATGACATAAATAATAAATGAATCAAAGAACATGATCAATGAGAACAAAACATTGGTATAATATCATTTTATAAAATGTTAGTGTGTCATAATCATAATCATATAAATTTTAAGTCAACATTACCCACTAAGATATTTATCACATGTTGGGCTTGGACTGACCACCCATGTATTTATTTCAGGCTTGTAAAAACCTTACGTGAAGCCTTTTTTTAGAATTATAAATCCTTTCATATACCCTTTGATCATATAAAACATTAATCTTTACCCCATTCATAAAAGGGATATAAATACCCACCCATAAAAAAATAATCTATTTATATGTATGCCATAATATCATGAAATCATTTATCATTTCATCATTTATTAACCCATGGAAAAAAATGGGTTTTATAAGTATTTTATTATCATAATCATAAATCATCTAGAAAAAAAATAATGATATCATAGGATAATATCCTTATTGAGGAATAATTAATTTTAAATGATGTTATCATAGGGGAAAAATTCCTTAAAAATCACTATAATTTTTCTTGAGGAAAATAACTTTTTCATTGAGAAATAACTTATTGAAATCTAAACAATTACAAATTTTTAGAAAAAAAAACTATTTAAAAAGAAATATGAAAATTTTTAAAGGATTCTCTAAATCAAAGAGTATTCATAATGGTGGGAAAATTCATTCATGTGGATATTTTAAAATAAGGATTATTTTACACATTTAATAAAAAGTACCTCATTTGAAAATTGAAAAGAATATTCCCTTTAAAGCATTTTTCTGAAAGTAAAACATAGGAAAAAATGAATTTAATAAATCTTTTCAGAATAGTAAAAAAATTCATGGAAAATTTAAAATAAAATATGTTCATGGAAGACAATATTCTCGGCTGAATAGAAAACAAAGTCATTATTCCTTAAGAACATTCTTTCGGAACTTTGTGTACTTAAAGAGAAAAAAATGTAAGAAAAACTTGTGATTCCATGAAATAACTGTATGATAAGAAAATAAATAATATATTTGATATATATATCATATAATTTCATTATCATAAATTTAAGCATAAATAATCACAACAAGAATTAATATTGTAACACAAAACCCTTACCTATAATCCGACTTTCTTTGTAATAAATTTAACCTCATGCATAATAAAGTAAAATATATTATAAATCTATAAAAGAATTTTATTAATACCCATAAATATATTTTCAACTTATAACATTTAAAAACACTTTTACTAATAATTATTTATTAAAATTTTCATTCACAGGTGTTAAAATTTTCATTTTTTATGAAACTTTCGGTTTTCTAGCTCAATTCCTTATACTTAGATAATGGTTTTATCATCTCTATTATTTGCACCCGACCCCAATAGCCAGAAATTGGTGCCTTATTACATTACATTGGAATGATTACAAGAAAGTCGTATCTCGAAGGAATGAATAGTTTAGTATATTTGGAAACAAGATACATAAATAAGTTCAACATTACATCATGAAATGAAAAATGACACTAAATCATTCCATTATAAACATTCAAGCCTCCTATATTATGCATGCAAGTTACTCATAACTTAATTATTCATATCTTGAGAAAATGAAACATAAGAAAGGGGTGAGCTCAAATTCTCAGTGAGAGTAAGAAATGCAGTGGAAGATAACAAAAAACATAAACATTATGCATAGTGAATAATTTAAAACACATGTATTTACAAATAATAAAATTGAACATAATATTATAGGAATATGAGTTGAGTAAATATTTCCATAATATAACATAATCATGGGTATTCTATAAGTGGAATAACCACATGAACATTCAATTAATATCTTTATAATGGGGGAAGTGCATATGTCGGACATTCTAAAACATTTTTTCAAGTACTAATACAAGATGTCTAAAAATGATAAAGGCCTCGTCCAAAACCATATATCAAATTGGGAAAGGCCTTGGCCAATTACATGTCTATTTGTCTCATTAGACCTACCGATGCATCGAGGGGATATAGTGGGCCCCACCTGACACTTATTAAGTCCAATTAATTTTTCATATGAATGGGTTGAAGCCAAACAACATACACATTAATATTGAAATAAGAATATGAAATTTAAATAACTTTCCCCAATCATTAAGCATAAACACTAACCATTCAGAGTAAATTGGTGAATTATTTTAAGATAGAACATCCACAGTAAAACTAATCATAAATCATTCAATTAAATATGGTAGATAATATCATAGGATATAAACCTCAATTAAGTACAAGATTCAACGAAGTATGTTGACATAGATGAATATACTTTTAAATGAGACCATTGAAAAATCGTTAATGAAATAATCCTTAAAAATTCCAAAGTGTCCCATACAAACTTGAAACATTAAAATCATAATCCCTGAGAATATTATGAGACTAAGGAGACTCTTGATATGATATACCAATAGGTTGTACATACACCACAAGTAAGAAGTAATTGGTGAAGCGAAATATGTATCATAAAAGATAAAGTCAGATGAGAAAAATCCTTTTTACTTTGGAAAGAAGAGTTCTTTTGGAAAATACTTTGTATTTTCCATGAAATCAGTTTGTAAACATGAATATACAAGAAAATAAAATACTAGGACATTGAAATTATATTTTAGTCATAAATGATGTCCCACTTAAGTTAAATCATGTAAAAGAGTTCTTAAGATTCTTTAGAATTAAAAACTTTTAAAGCAATTTAAGGAAAGTTTTAAAGATAATTTTAAAGTGGAATGGAATGTTTGCTATATTAAATCCAGAAATCATCCAAGATCATTTTTTATGACAAAATGAGTATTTTTATAAAAATAATGGTGGATTAAAACATATTTTGGTGTACACTTGAAAACGGGTAAGAATTTGAAAATATCCCTTGAATCATGTTTGTTTATCGGGATAAAAATTTTGAATGATCCTTTTAAAAAATGTAAATCCCCATAAAATAAAGAAATATTCGGGATGGAAAACATGTATATGAAACTCAAGAAGAATATATGTGGTGTACAAAAGAATAAATAATAATTTACTTGAGGTTAGTATAGAATAAGAGTAACACGAATGAAAATAGAGGTTTGGGTAGAAATCCCTTACCACTTTGTAATCAATCGATTCATATGCCCAAAAATTAATCATATTAAAATGAAACATTTAATACCATGAAAAAAAATATATTAATGATATGTTACATAAATGTTCAGAATACATGCACCATACACAAGTATTAGTAGCGAATATGAAAAATCTCACAAAAATGGGAGTGAGATGAAGAAACCCTTATCTTAAGTTTGAATGTGTTACGCTCTTGAACTTTATATCCTAGAATATGAAATTAGACTTATTAATAACTTATTTTAGAACCTATTAGACATTTATTTAGTTTATCATAATTATTTTAAGTTAATTTATGCCCTTATTGATAAGTCATTATATTGAATTTCGTCGTTTCGGAGTGTTCGTTTTCTTTATTTTCATAATTGGTTCACTTGTTCTTAAGTAATGGAGTTCATGTGGAATGGATGTAAATATAAAGAATTAAAATTTCATATTATTTATGAATATCCAGATGTTTTAATGGTCATTTATATCATTTTTTTACATGGAAATAGGATGGATCGTTAGATGAAATATTAATGACATTCAATTAGATTATTTTACCGGTATTTTCATTATTCGAAACTAGTTTGGTCATATGATTTAATAATATGTACGTATACTGGTTTATGAGTATTAATTAGGTTATAATACATATTTTATAGTCTATTTAAACCATAAAAATGGTTTTATAACCATAAATGAATTAGAAATTGAAGAACAAAAATTCGTCATCCACAAAGGTTATAAATTGGAACCTCATGGACATTGATTTTATTTATAAAATAAAAGAGGGAGAGAGTAAGGATATTGATGATGGTTCTTCCATTCACATGATATAATTACAGTATATATATGATACTAGATATATCATGGTCATTTTGATAGAGGAGGTGAGGAGAGGATAACAAAAGAAGATAAATTAAAATGAAACTAAATGAAAAACAAAAAGTGCTTTACCTCTTGAAATAACCTATTTGAGAATATCCTTAAGGGAAGGGATTTGGGTATTTTGGAAAGAAAAATAGATTCTTGGACGTGGGTAGTGACTAAGGAAGGGTATTTAGGTGGAACTTTGAGGATCTTCAAGTCTTAGAAAAGTGAAGAGAAGAGGGAGTGAGGGGGGTTATAGTGGAGGAGGGGATGGTTTTCATAATATTTTAATCATTAGTTTTTTAATTTCCCCCAAGACCAGAAATAGTGATGATTACATGACCAAGAAAAGTAATAAATTCATGTGAGTTAGAATTAAGTGGGATTAAATCACTTAAGATGTTATAAATAGTGTATTTAACTGATAATTTTTATATATAGTATTTTACTACATTTCACTATTCAACAAAAATTTGAGTATTTCAGAAAAATACCAAAAAATCACCCTAACCATTTTCTAAATGTAAAATAAAAAAATGAAGTCCATTTTTCAAAAATAATTTTATAAATATGATTAATTTAATATTTCATTAAAATAATAATTTATTCTAAAAAAGAGTTTTAAAACATTAATGTACTTATTCCAAAACATAGATATATCATACTTCCTCTTGAATATTATTTATATATTATCATAGTTAAGGTTTCTATTCATTAGGGTATATCACTATTCATAAGGTTATGTTATTGTTCATATGGTTAGGTTACTATTCACCAAAAACTAAGTTTTTCTTATCAGACTCTAAATAACTTACTGATCGCAACCGTGTATGTCATATTTTTGAAATTAAAATCACTAAGGTGGAAAAGTATATTTATGTGACTAGGTTATAAAATTGTGGTGTTTTGTAGAGACTCAGTGTTTCGTTCATTCTATAATAAATCTATTTGTAAATTCTTGGAGTGTTACATTATCCCCTCCTAACAAAAATTTCATCCTCAAAATTTGAAATTGAACTTTGAAAGTTAATGGTTGATACTTGAAAATTCCCTTGTGGGAAAACCACATCAAGAATATAGATAACATATTCTATTGATAAGAGGAAAGGTAAAATCATTAGTTACTACAAATCAATGCATTCTAATTGGAAAAAATGTTCAAGGAAGAATAACCATACCATCATGTAGAGACATTAAACTCTAGAACCCATAAAATGATAAAATTAAACCATTTCATAAATGGTTAAAAATTACAAAATATAATAATTCAACACATCATAATGAAGGCCTCCAAATTTCCAAGATGAACTTATCATTAACCCTTAATCAACAAGAAGTGGCTCAAAAATTCACATTCCAAGCATCTGAATAACTTCATCATGTATCTTCTTGAAATATAATAATAACTTGGATTACCCAAAAAACCATATTGGAAACATGAATTACTATATATTACTTAAGTAATATACATGTTATTGAATATATTCCTTAAATACAAAAGTGTTGTAAATTTCATTGATGATAGCATAGACTACTTCTCGACAAGTTAATAATCAGTTCCAAGGTAGTCATTACTTATCTGAATCAATCATTTCTTCATCATTATCTCAGCAGTAGATATATATTAAGGGTTTTCCTTCCCTCAATCATGTGTTTTGTAAAAAATTTAACTTTATACTAAATCGCTTTTCTTTTGTACCATTCACCATATGACCTCAAATTCTTAATGAAATAGTACTGCTGTACAATCCTTATATATCTCATAATTCTTAAAACCAGTATATTACTGACAAAATATTAAAATGACATGATTCTTGACTAGGAATATTAATAATTCTACCTCATCTTATCCAAAATCATCATTTTGGGTATATTCCTTTGATGCTTGGGACATTGATTTGCATAGTGTCTCATCTCCTTGTAGTTGAATTATTGAATATAGGGAAATTCTTTCTTTTTCTTGCAATTATGATCATGGGGGCCTTTTTCTCCACAATTGAAGAAAAATCATTTTCCTCTCAAGCATATACTAAGTTTTTTCCTTCCTCAATTATCACATGTGTGAAAATAAATCTTTCTCTACTTCCCTTTATCCATGTATTCCCTGTAATCTTTTTCTTCTTTTAGTTCCCTTCAAATCCATAGGACTCAGAGAAATATTTATATAAATTTTCAAAAAATGATACTATTTCCTGATATGATGAGGAAACATGGGAGACAATCTTCCTTTGAAATGATGGCTTAAGACCATCAGATATATGATCTTTCTTACTCTTCATATCTCATGATTTGGTGAAGTTCTCATTTCTTCTTCTAGGATCCATTTCTAATCAATTACATATTATATATTAGTTGGTAACATTTTGAACTCTCTATAACTCAAAACATGGAATAGCACACAGCATAAATTTATTCATTATAAATACTACCACAATATACTTTGGTTACTTTGGGGGCATAAATCCTTTATAATGGTGGGTAAATAAAATGTGAATTATCCTAAGCATATCCCCTGGGAGTGTAAAATATAAGAGTGAAGAAAGACCCATTTTCATGTACTAGGATACCCCCAAGTCAAGCCTGAAACTCCTTGTCATATTTTTCACTCCTAGGTACATTTTTGCTAGAGCCACCTCTACCTATTTTTATCCAGACAGGGATGTATCTGCTAGAAAGATCCATATAATCTATTCCTTACCAATATTCCCAGATGTTCTTATATGTTTTTCCTCAAATACTACCTTATGGCTATGTTCATTAAACTACATTTTTCTAATCTCTTTTCCAATTTTGATAACAAACTTACTTTGATATCAACTTTAAGGACCTGACCCCAGTTGCGTGGGGTCGGAACCTTATTACATTACATTAAAATTATTACAAGAAATTCATATCCTGAAGGAACTTATATTTTAGTAGATTTGGAAACAGTATTAATAAATAATTTCAACATTACATCATGAAAAGAAAAAAATACTAAATTATTCCATTAGAAACATCCAAGACTACAATATTATGCATATAGGTAACTCATAACTTACTTCATCATATCCTGGGGAAATGAAACATATGAAAGGGGTGAGCTCAAATGCTCAGTAAGAGTAAGAAATACATCATAAGGTAACAAAAACATAAACATTATGCATGGTGAATAAATGAAGACACATTTCTTTACAAATAATAAACTTGAAAGTAATATGGGAGAAATATGAGCTGAGTAAATATTTCCATAATATAACATAATCATGGGTATTCTACTATTCGAATAACCACATGAACTTTCAATTACTAGATTTATAATGAGGTAAGTGAATGTTCCGGACATTATAAAACATTTTTTCAAGGCCTCGTATAAGACATCTAAAAATGATTAAGGCCTCGGCCAAAACTATATATCAAATTGGGAATGGCCTTAGCCAATTCCATGTCTATTTGTCTCATGAGACCTACCGATGCATCGAGGGAATATAATGGGCCCCACATGACACTTATTAAGTCAAATGGAATTATCATATGAAAGGGATAAATATAAACAACATACACATTCATATTGAAACTAAAATATGAAATGTAAATAACTTCCCCAATCATTAAGCATAAACACTAACCATTCGAACTAAATTGGTGAATGGTTTTATGGTAGCACATCCATAGTAAAACTAATCATAAACCACTCAATTAAATATGGTATATGATAATATAGAAGATAAACCTCAATGAAGTACAATATTCAAAAAAGGATGTTGACATAGATGAAGATACTTTTAAATGAGATCATTGAAAATTCCTTGAGAAAATAGTCTTGAAACATTCCAAAGTGTCACATACCACCTTAAAACATTCAAATAATAATCCATTATAATATTATGAGAATAATTATACTCTTGATATGATATACCAATGTGTAGTACATACACCACAAGTAATATGTAAGTGGTGAACAAGTAATATATCTCATAAAAGAAGAAGTGAAATGAGAAAAATCCTTTTTACTTTAGAAAGAGGAGTTCTTTTGGAAAATTCTTTGTATTTGACCTGAAATCAATTTATAAACATGAATATACTATAAAATAATATACTAGGACATTTAAATTATATTTTTGTCAAAAATGATGTCCCACTAAAGTGAAATAATGTAAAAAGAGTTCTTAAGATTCTTTAGATCTAAAAAAATAGAGTAATTTAAGGAAAGTATTAAAGAGAATTTTAAAGCGTAAAGGAATGTTTGTCCTATTAAATCCTAAAATGATCCATAATAATTTTCAAGATAAAATTATTATTTTTATAAAAATATTGTTGGATTAAAATATATTCTGGTGTACACTTGAAAATGGGTAAGAATTTGAAAATATCCCTTGAATCAGGTTTCTTTATCAGGATAAAAATTTTGAATGATTCTTTTAAAACATGAAAATACACATAAAATAAAAGAATTATTCTAGATTTTAAACATATATATTAAATTAAAACAGAATTTATGTGGTGTACATAAGAATAAATAAGAATTTATTTGAGGTAATTAGAGAATAAGAGTAACCCAAATGAAAATGGAGGTTCAAGTATAAATCTCTTACCACTTTCTAATCAATCGATACCTATGCCCAAAAATTATTAATATTCAAATGATACATTTAATACCATGAAAATAAATATATTCATGATATGTTACATTAATGTATAGTATACATACACCATACACAAGTATTAGTTGATAATATGGAAAATCTTACAAAAAAGGGAGTGAGATGAAGAAACCCTTACCTTAAATCTGAATGTGTTCCTATCTTGAACTTAAGGTCCTGGAATATGAAATTATACATATTAATAAATTTTTTTAGAACCTATTATACATGTATTTATTTTATCATAATTTTTTTTGTTCATTTATTCCCTTATTTATAAGTTATTATATTGAATTTCGTCATTCTGAAGTGTTCGTTTTCTTTATTGTCATAATTGGTTCACTTGTTCTTAAGTAATGGAGTTCATGTGGAATCGATGTAAATATATAGAATTAAAATTAAATATTATTTATGAACCTCCCGAAGTGTTGATGGTCATTTATATCATTTGTTTACAAGGGAAATTGATGAATCATTAGATGAAATATTAATGACATTCACTAAGATTATTTTAGCAGTATTTTTATTATTAAGAACTGGTTTAGTCATAGGATATAAATATATGTATGTATACTTGTTATTGAATATTAATTAGGTTATAATACATATATTATAGTATAGTTAAACCATAAAAATGGTTTTATGACGAGTAATTAAGGAGAAATTGAAAAACGAAACTTTGTCATCTATGAAGGTTAGAAATTGGAACCTCATGGACGTTGATTTCATTTATAAAATAAGAGAGAGAGAGATAGAATAAGGATATTGATGATGTTTCTTCCATTCACATGATATAATTAAAATATATAGATGATATTGGATCTATCATGGTCATTTGGATAGGAGAGGAGAGGAGAGGATAACAAAATAAGATAAATTGAAATGAAACTAAATGAAAAAGAAAGGTGATTTACCTCTTGCCTTCAATTTTTTTATTATGATAAACCCCCTTTTAAGGGATGAATGGGGAACCCAAATAGACTTCAAGACTTAAAACATATCACGAACCACAGGTCTAAGAGAGAAAAACCAAACTGGTCACATGAAGCTACCCCTCCCCAGCATTTAAACGTGATAAGGCTCTCCACCATTGCATGACTTTCCAGCAAGAAAGTGTCTTGTGTCAAAGCACAGGCCCGATCCGATGGCTATCTCCATACCCTCTCAAACATCTAGATCTGAAAAGCAGTACAAAGATGAATGCCTAGCTCTATATCCTCCATTGGGACCTGTTCTGTGTGATCGAGTCCAGGAGCATCACCATTCCAACATACCATTACCACAAAAACAAACGACAGAATAACATCCATAGCACCCCGTCGGCGTCCAATACCAAAGAATACAAAACCCTTCGCTTCCACTTAAGTCACTCGCGTAGTCCACACTGAACATCCAAGATTTTAACCTAACGAAACATGGTGCGGATGATCAGAAGACCACTCGCAACGTGGAAGATCCACGCCTGCGTCACGGAAGAATGAACCACCGAGGAGGACTTGCCCCTTCGCCGTAGTAGAACGGACCACCCAACCATGTGTAAGTCAAACCACCCTTCTTCGTGAAGCATACCACCCCGCAACATCAGATCAAAGCCACAGACAAGCCTCCATTTCCTGGAGACATCGCTACGGAAGTCCGAAACCCGCCGCGACAGTAGATCCGAGCAACACCGAGACACGCTGCCGCCCTAAATCTTTGCCACATAAGGACACACCCCGCCGAACCGCCACACATACGAGCCTCTTCGTCGCCCAAGAACTCACTACGGAAGTGAAGAGGGAGTGAGGGGGGTTATAGTGGAGGATGGGAGGTTTTTCATAATTTTTTAATAATTAGTTTATTAATTTCCCTCAATACAAGAAATAGTGATTATTCCATGACCAATAACAGTAATAAATGCAATTTAGTTCGAACCAAGTTATATTACATCACTTATGATGTCATAAATAGTGTATTTAACTGATAATTTGTATATACGGTATTTTATCATATTTCACTATTCATCAAAAATTCGAGTATTTTTGAAAAATACCAAAAATATAACCTAACCATTTTTGGTGTATAGAATCACATAATTTAGTCCATTTTTCAAAAATAATTTTCTAAATATGATTAATTTAATATTTAATTAAAATCATAATTTATTCTAAAAAGAAGTTTTAAAATATTTAATTACTTATTCCAAAACATAGGTATATCACACTTTCTCTTGAATATTATTTATATACTATCATAGGTAAGGTTACTATTCATTGGGGTATATCACTATTCATAAAGGTGTGTTATTATTCATAAGGGTAGGTTAATATTCACCAAAAATTAAGTCTTTCTTATCGTACTACAAAAATATTACTGATCGCAAATGTGTATGTCAAATTTTTGAAATTGAAATCATAGATGTGGAAAATTTGTATTTATGTGACTAGGTTATAACAAAGTGGTGTTTTGTAGAGACTTAGTGTTTCATGCATTCTATAATAAATCTATTTGAAAAAAATTTGGGGTGTCACATTTATAATTTTAATAATGATATAAATATCATATATATTCATTATATACATATTTATAACTATCTATAAAAGGTATAGGTATAAAAATTAATTACACTATTCATCGAGATGATAGTCCATATATACGCATGAACACTATTTTCATTTTTTTAATGATAACATAAAGAGAAAGATAAAAAAATATTTTATCATTAATGAATCATAATTATATATTAAATATTTTATTTATTTATTAAATCCATCATTATTTCCATAAATATAAGGTGGTGATAGAAAAGGAATCATATCGTTACGTGGTGGCGGTATTCCATACATATGCATAAGCGATACTTTCATTTCCCATTTGATAGAAAGGAGATGGGAAATGGTTGTAAAATAATTATAATAACATATAATTATATTTATGATACTATATTAAAAAATTTATTATGGATAAAACCACTTTAGATAAGGTGTAAAAATAAATAAACTTAAAAGAGCTCGGTTAAGATTTATACCTCTTCTTTCAGAGACCTCTTGTAGCTTATAACATAATTTTTGAGATATTGATCTTAAGAGAATAAAATAGGATATATGATGAAGGTAAGGACTCTAATAAGGTAATAGGGTATATATTTTATAATCTAAAAGGATCAACATTGATTAATAAAGGTAGAGAGGAGGTTTTTATATATAAGTCAGGGTGGGGACACACATGGAATTACCTAAAAGTTTAAAATATAATTAATGTCTTTCTCAAGTAAAATAATTACAAAATGATAAATGTTTTAAAATAATAAAATATAGGGTTTAGAATCATAATAAAATAAGAATTATAAAACTTTATGTGTCAATCTTACCATTATCTCTTACTTTAATTTCCCTAGTAAACTTATTTTAGCCTTAATCATGGTAACAAATTTTTATAGTTTTAACAATTCATTTTGATAAAAAATGAAAGTGGCATAATTTCCAAGTTTGGAAAAATTTATTTCAAATAATTAATTAATTTTTTTAAATTAAACTACTATAAGTTTCATAAATTAGTTTTAAAATTACTAAGAATAATGGAATAAAAATCTTTTTTTAGAAAATGAATTTTTAAGCATAAAACTTAATTTACTTCCATTCCTTTCATATTAAAAACTTTCAAATAAATTCTAAAATATATTATTGAATATATAATCTATATATTTGATTAAAAACAATATTCAATAATGTTTTATTTAAATTATAATGATAAAAACAAATTGTGCACATAAAAATAATATCATAAAAAATAAATCTTTTACCTATAAATGATTTTATTTTCATTCCTAACTTTTAGATAACTAATGTATGGATGTTAATTAATATATCACCAAAATAATTAATTAAAATATATTTATAATAGTGATCAATTAAAAAATAAATAACAATTAGTAAAATAAATTTCTTCAAAAAATGGGTATTTTAATTTTTAATTGATTTTGTTAAAAAATAATGATTATTTCTTAGGCATGAATCAATACATTTTAATTTAGGAAAAAAATTATATATATTTATTTAATTAAATTTAGTTAATATAATTCATATGGTTCAGTATAATGTTTAGGTTATAATGGTATATTATATCATGAGTTCATTTAGACTTGGGGTTGTGTGTAAATAAAGTAATCTAATACTTTAAGTTTATTTAAAAGAAAATACATGTAAAATATTGGGGTGTTATAATCATACCTTTAATAAACATAACATCACCTAAAAATAAACTTAAAATTAATGGGGTGAAGGGCGTATCGTGGGTGATTGGCCCCTACTTGTGTGTGAAACAGTAGTGGGAAGAGGGGGTTACTCACTGCTAAAATTCCAGGGGGAAGAATTTTGATTCTTCTACTTCTAAATCCAATCAGAGACCTGGTGGTTTTTTATATAAAAGGATATATAATCCATAAAATCTTCTCTGGAGGCTCTCTTGGTCCCCCAATATTTCTTTTGAACTTCATATCATGTCTAAAACGCCACTTTTGGGATACTAAAAGCCTTATAATTCTCTTCTGAATCTCAAATCAAAATTATACCCTTCCACCAAAATATTAAATATTTTTATAATGGTACTAATAAATAAAACTATATTTATTAATTATTAGGAAATAATTACTTAATTTTTAGTGAATTCATTTTAAGGTATAAAATGTATTTTCTTCAAAAATTATTTTCATTACATTTTGTGAGTTGAAATTATAATTAATTTTTCCACTTTTATAAATTTCATTTTATAAAATTTACATCATTTTTTAAATCATCATATCAAAATTAACTTAAGGGAAAATTTTGATATTTTTTGAAATGGTTGATTTTTAAATAAAAAGTGAATGTAAAGATTTTTCAGATACTGAAATTTTATTTCATTAAATCAGGTGTTTTTAAAGAAAAACATTATTCTGTAATTGGTTTTAATGTTACATATAATCCATTTTATTTATAATAATCTAATTAATTCAATATGAATCAGTAATATTTATGATTTTGATATAAGTTGATTTTTATGCATAAAACACATTTCTCTAAAAACTATTGTTATTTACATCTTATGAATTTATATTAAAATTGATTTATACCAATTTAATAGAATAAATCTTGAAAAATTGATACCATATTTTGAATTGAGATATTAAAATTTTGTAAATTGGTCCCTTTTAATTTTTTCCTTATTAATAATAACCATGGAAAATATTTATCAACTTGGTAAACGTAAATCGTGTAATTAAGGATAAAAATAATGTGATATTTCTTTAAAAATATATCTAAAACTAGTATTATTTAAATTATATGTGGTTATTTCAATCATACTCATACAATATTAAAAATATATAAATTTTATGTCATTCTTCTTTGATAATGGCCTTAATATTATTTTAAGTATATAATAAATACAAAATGTAACTCTCTTTGTTTTAATATATCCAATATTTTTTTATAAGAAAAAAAAGGTTATGTCTAGTTCTAAGTATTTATTTTGAACTTGGATAAAAAAATTTAAAATGGTAATTTATTTTTAATTTTTAGTGATTGAATAATTTCTTTAAATTATTATGCAATGCTAACACACTACTTGTTCAAGAAATAGAAAAATAAAAAAATTTATTAAAAAATTATTAAAATAAATAAAATTTTGATCAATTATTGTGTTCTAAAAAATTTATATATAAATATAACATATTAGTGATGTGTTAAAAGATTATATTCAAATTTAATTCAATCTTTTTGTTTTTAAAATTCAACTATTTGAATTGTTCCAAAGATTAATTTATTGGTATATTATGTTAAATAATATTTTATTAAATCAATTAAAATTCTAAAAAATCATATATTCATCCAATTGAATGGGATATGATCTAATATATCAAAAAATTCCATTTATGAGTTACTTTTCCTTTAACAGTAAAATTTATGACCCTTAAAGAGTAAAGTACTTTGATATCATCATAATCATAAAAAGGCTTAATTGAGATTAAAACTATGAGATAAGGGTTAAAATATCACCAAAAATTTCCTAAATAATATTATATGAGATTATATAGACTTATCCTCGGCCTATATTTTAAATATATCAATTTGGGGCCACTTAAACCTGAAAATTAATTTATATTAATTTAATACTTTAAGCAATTACTAGGGTTCCCCACCCCTCACTTATAAAAGGAAACCTCCTCTCCTAACATTTTCAAAATAATTGAGCACTTTTTGTAGAACATTGAGATTTTATAATATATTTCTCTTTAAATAAATTGGTTTCTTTGATACCTTGAGTTACACGCAACATCGAGTTTAAATGAACTGTGATATTGTATATTATCATAACATAGCCATTATATTGAGGGATATGAATAGGAATAATTCAATAATTAAAATTATATGGTTTAAACTTATATAAAATAAATTAATTAGTTATCAATTGATTATAAATAAAAATAAAAATCATTTAAAAGTAAAATAAATATTGTTTAAAAAACCATTTCTATGGACGCATTGGGTTTTTTCATAACAAATTAAATTCATCACTATTTTTTAATTATTTTAATAAAATTTATATATTATATATTCAATAAAATTTTAACATTCATCTAATATTATTTATTCTTATACTTAAAAAGTGTATTTTTCTAAAAATTGGTTGTTTTCACACTTATGTTTAAAATTAATTTTTTCCACTATTAGAAAATTATATGAAAATTTTAAATTTATTTTTAAAATCAACTTGTATAAATTATCTTGGAGTGAATTTTTGAAAATTTTCTAAAAAGGTAACTTTTTCGATTAATGGTGAGAAATACCGGTTCTTATTCAAGATTTAATTTTTGTTTAAATAATTTACAAAGCTACATTTTGTTTTAAATTTTCATTAAAAGAAAAATTATTTAAATTATATAATAATTAATAGAATTTATTTCATTTTAGTTAGTTTTACTTTAATATTTAATATAAAAACTTTTTATACTTAAGGAAACTTTTCCTCTGAAAAAAATTTTGTCAACGCATTTGCAATTTTAATTTTAAATTACATTTCTTTCACTTTTATGAATTAAATTTGGTAAAATGGATTATACATTTTGAATAATCATAATTAATATCATTTAATAAGATCAACTTAATTTTCCTTAATAATTCACAGTAAAAATAGTAAAAATTAATTTCCCCAATTAAGGTTTAAATGGTTTTAACAGGGGTTAAACCAAAATATAAGGGTAATATTTCCAATTAAACTTATCAGAATCACATTTTATGGAAATATGCTGACCTTATCCTATCACCAAATTGAATATAAAGTCATATTATAGAATTTTTCTTGGTAATGACTTATCATATTTTATTCTTTTGGGAAATTTCCAAGTGCTTTCCAAGAAGGTTTCCTCTACAACTTATAAAATATCGTCTCCTCTCCTCCCTAATTCACACCTATTAATCAATTTATATTGTCCAAAACCTTAAAAAATATCTCCTTAACAAAAATATCTATGTTCTAGAGCTACTAATCTTCCCAAAATACTAACTTTATTTTCCTTATTAAGAGATCCAAATGAGGTTTTTCTAAGCAAATATAATTGTCTTCACTAAGTTCTTTCTTTTTACTTCTTCTCCTACCACCTTCATTAATGAATTAATAATTAAAATATAATAAAACCAGTATATAAAAAATAGTTATATTTTATTATTTTTATATCATAACCTATATCTATAACCTCTTCCATCAAATGGGAAACAAAATTTTCGATTGTCTGTATGGCGGACTACTGCCTCGTGAACCATTGTGATTTATTTTCCATCACCACCTTTCACGGATAGATATAATGATGGATTTAAGGCATATATATGATATATATGACATAATTATACTTTTCAAAACCCTATTTATGTAAGTGTGATTTATTTTAAATCTTTTGATTTATGGTTTTCCAAAACCCATTTTATGTAAGGGGATATTTTTTACAGAAAATTATTTAGGGCTATATTTTAAAAACTATTATTTTATATAAGTGAAAAAACTATTTTCAAAACTATATATTTTATTTTCAAAAACCTTTCAATAAGGGATTTATATTTTCAAATTTATATTTTTTATGGGAAATTATTAACATTAAAATTCCTAATTTTCAAAATTATTATTTTATATAAAAATTATATATTCAAGGTTGAATTCAATTTAGAAATAGAAATTTATACTATGAGAAAAATGACATTTTGCGACGGGTTATTTGCGATGGGAATAAATCTCATCGTAAATAGTCACTCGAAGAGGTTATTTGTGACAGGGGCATCGACCCGTCCAAAATAATTAGTTATTTGTGATGGGACTTGGGGTCCCATCACAAAAAGTTAGGCATGGTTTGTGCACCAAACCATGGGAAAGGTATTTGCGACGGGGAGGCACTCCCCATCCCAAATACCTGGAGGCGATAAATACTATTTGTAATGGGGAATTTCCCTGTCGTAAATAGTTTGTCTTCCGGTCTCTATTTGTGACAACTCCCATTGCAAATACCCAGCAGTGGTAAATACTATTTGCCGTGGGATGTAGCCTCATTTTAAATAGTGTGTCGGCAGGCCACTATTTGCGACGGGACCCGTCACAAATACCATTTTAACCACCGACAGCAATTAATGTGGTCGAAGGTATTTGTGATGGGATACCAGTCGCAAATAGTATTGTCGCAACTAATCTAACCTATATATACCCCCCATCCATTTTTTCATCCTTCCCCTCAATTCCTACTTTCTCTCTCTCTCAAAACTCTAATTTTAGAGTGAAAATTTCTCTGAGTTAGTTTTTTTTTATGAAGAAGTTGTGAAGTTGTCTACACCTATAAGAGATCATGCTTTAAGGTATTTATGTTTTATTTCATTTAGTATTTATTTCATTTTTTTATATTAATTTTAATTATTTTTGATTGGTTGTATTTATATTATATTTAGATTGCTTTGTCATCAGAATTTATTTGTAATAATAAATTGAAATTATTAGTAGCAATTCTTAGTAATTAGTAGTAGTTTATAATTATTAACGATAATTAGAAATGTATATAAATAATTATCAGTAATTAGTAATTAGTAGCTGTAATTTGCAATAATTAATACTAATTAATACTAATTAGTAATAATTAGGGTAATTAGTAATAATTAGCGGTAAATAGTAATAATTAGCGGTAAATAGTAATAATTAGCAGTAAATTGTAATAATTAGGAAAAATTAGTAATAATTTGGAAAAAAATAGTAATAATTAGTAATAATTAGTAATAATTAGTAATAATTAGAGAAAATTAGTAATAATTCATAATAATTAGTAATAATTTGGAAAAATAAGTAATAATTAGTAATAATTAGTAATAATTAGTAATAATTGGTAATAATTAGTAATAATTAGTAATAATTAGTAATAAATTGTAATAATTAGTAATAATTAGTAATAATTAGTAATAAATAGTAAGAAATAATAATAAATAGTAATAAATAGTAATAATTAGTAATAAATAGTAATAATTAGTAATAAACAGTAATAATTAGAAATAATTAGTAATAAATAGTAATAAATATTAATGATTAGAAATGATTAGTAATGATTAGTAATGATTAGTAATGATTAGTAATTATTAATAATCATTAGTAATCATTAGTAATAATTAGTAATAATTAGTGATCATTAGTAATAATTAGTAATAAATAGTAGTAATTTGTAATAATTAGTAATAATTAGTAATAATTAGTAATAATTAGTAATAATTAGTAATAATTAGTAATAATTAGTAATAATTTGTAATAGTTGGTAATAATTCCTAATTAATAGTAATAAATTGTAATCAATATTAATCAATAGTAATAAATAGTAATGATTAGTAATGATTAGTAATGATTATTAATGATTAGAAATGATTATTAATGATTAGTAATGTAATAATTAGTAATAATTAGTAATAATTAGTAATAATTAGGAATAATTAAGAATAATTTTTAATAATTAGTAATAATTCGTGATAATTAGTAAGAATTAGTAATAAGTAGTAATAAATTAGTAATAATTAGGAATAATTAGAAATAATTAAGAATAATTAGTAATAAATAGTAATAATTAGGAATAATTAGGAATAATTTGGAATAAAATCTATTTGTAAAAGATTGTAATAATTAGGAATAAATAGTAATAATTAGGAATAAATAGGAATAAAATCAATTGTAATAAATTTTAATAAATCGTAATAAATAGTAATAATTAGGGATAAATAGGAATAAAACCAATTTTAATAAATTATAATAACATGACACATTTTCCAGTGGATTAACGGAATAACTTTTGCTCGATGACTCTTCTCCTTTCAACTCTCACTAACTCAAAACATTATAAAAATATGATTCTACGTATACATATCCAATATCATATGCACAAGTTTGGATATGCATTCATAGGAACAAATTTTTCAAAATACTTTCAAGCGGTGACAGTACCAAGAAAATGAATCATCGATGAAAAGGGGGCACTTTTGTTCGATGGCTCATTTACTTGTATCTTTATGGAACTGAAATCACAATGAAGAATCTGCCCGGATGTATGCTTATACATTCTCGTATGTAGGAGAATAGATATGTGTACCTTCAAGAAGATTCTTCATTTTGATTTCAATGTGAGAAACTTTCAAGTAAATGAGTCGTCAGACAAAAGAGTAGTCATCAATCCATTGGAAATTGTGTCACCCATAATTAATGGTAATTATTAATAAGTAGTTATTATTTATTTTATTTTTTTGGATAGTGTTTTTCTAATTTTAAATTGTTAAAAAATAGTAATGATTTTATATTTTGTATAAAAATATGGAACAAGGAAGTTGAAAGTAATCATTATTAGATGATCGTGGTTGGATAAATCAGTGCAGAAATAAAAATGGTTCCAATTTAAATTCTATATATATTGAGGGTGTTAAAGCTTAATTATCATTTACATCATCAAAACCAGAGTTTTTTTAGAAGGCACAATTAATTGTCCTTGTAATAAATGTACACTAAGAACGTTTGACACATTTGACAACATTGGGGAACATCTCTTGCATTTTAGTTTTCAAACATATTGTATTTTTTTATATCAACATGGTGATCAAGGTTATAGAGAAGATTTTGATATTGTTATTTTGGATCCATCATAGTTTCAAAATTTTGTACATGATGTTGTGGGTCCATATGTTGAACAAACTGAAACTCGGGATGATATTGATTTAAATCTTGATTTAGAACCATCCTAATTTGATGAGTTTTTGAGGTCTGATAAGGATGCATTATATCATGGTCGCAAGTTAAGAAATTTAGAATCGGTTGCAAATTTTATGGTTATTAAATCAGATAATGAAATATCAAACAACTATTTTGATCAGATGTTTTCTTTGGCTAAAACACTGTTACTTGAAGGAAATGTGTTTCCTGCAAATTACTATGAGAGAAAGAGGCTGGTTTGTAATCTGATCCTTAGTTAACATAAGATCCATGCATGTGTAAATGATTTCATCTTATATTCAGGTTAAAATGAGTCGTTGGAAAGTTTTCTTACATGTGGAAATCGAGGTATATAGAAGCTCAACTGGGGAAGTCTAGATCGATTCCTATAAAACAGTTGAGATATTTATCACTTACACCTAGGTTGCATCATTTATTTATGTCTCAGAACACAGCATCAATGATGTCATGGAACAAAACAAAAATTTCAACTTGTAAAAGATTGAATCATCCATCTCATGGTGATTCATGGAAACATTTTTACTGAGTGCATCCATCTTTTTCTTTAAATCCTAGAACATGTGATTGGGTCTTTCTACTGACAGTTTCTATCTGTTTAATTCTTATAGTAGTCAGTATTCATGTTGGCGTGTCTTTATAACTCTGTACAATTTTCCTCCATGGATGTTGATGAAGGAGACCAATATCTTTTTGACCTTATTAATCCCTGGACATTCGAAAAATAATATTGATGTTTATTTGATACCATTGATTGATTAGTTAAATTCATTTTGAAGTAATGGTGTTAGTACATATGATGTTGTTGCGAAACAAAATTTCATATTAAAACCTGCATTGATATGGACAATCAGTGACTTCCCGGCATATCGCATGTTATCTGGCTGGAGTACACATGGTCTGAAATCATGTCATTACTATGTGAAAGACAACAAATAATTTATGCTTGTTAATGAAAAAAACGTGCAATTTTGACTGTCATCACATATTTTTTCCAACTGATCGTCATTTTCAGAGGAACAAATCTCATTTCAAAAAAGGCACAATTGAAAGGGATGAACCTTCAAAAATGATATCAGGTATGGAGTTAAAATAAATTGTATTTTCATTACCTCCCATCACATTTGGACTAATAATAAACCAACAGAAAATTCATGGATTTGAGAAAGAACACAATTGGATAAAACGAATCATTTTTTGGGATCTTCCATATAAGTCTGATTTTTTGGTCCACCACATGTTAGATGTCATGCATACTGAGAAGAACTATTTTGATAATTTATTTCATACAGTTTTGGATACACCAGGTAAGACCAAAGATAATGTCAAGGCATGATTAGATCTTGCCCAAATTTGCAGGTGACCAGAACTTGAACTATTTCAAAATTTCAGATCATAGAGGTTAATGAATCCAAAAGAAGATTATACACTATCCAAAGAGATTCACATATTATTTTGTCAGTAGATTTCAAATTTGAGACTTCCAGATGACTATGCTTTAAATTTTGGAAGATTTGTTAAAAATCGTCATATTACCAGATTAAAAAGTCATGATTATCATGTTATAATGGAAAGAATTATTCTAATTAGATTTAGAGGTTTGTTTAATTCTATTCTTTGGGATTTGATAATATACATGTCTTATTTTTTGCAAGACATTTTTGTGGTGACAAAAGACTAGGATGCACTTAGCAAACTAGAAGAAGATGTTGTTGCAATTATATAAAACTGGAAAAAATCTTCCTGATTTCTTTCTTTGACTCAATGGAATATCTGATATTACATTTTCCACATGAAGATAAATATAGAGGTATGGTAGAGTTTCGATGGAAGTACCCATTAGAGATATGCATGCTTAAATTGAAGGAAAAAGTACATAACAAATCATCAGTTAAAGGCTCAATTGTTGAAGCTTATTTGCAAGAGGAAATTTCTTTTTATCCTATCATTATTTTGAATCAGAATATCCCTAAAAACACAAATGCATGGTATAGAACAAGGGGAATGTTGATAATTAAATGGACAATCAATTATCAATTTTTATTCATCCAGATCTTGGCTTCATTAGAGTTCATGAACGATGGCTTTCAGATGATGAACATCACAGAGCTCATACATATGTTCTGCTCAACTGTGAAGAAATTAAATCTTTTATACAGTGAGTGCTTCTATCGATTATTCTATAATTTATGTTATAGTAAGTAAATTTATTTTATTTATAGGTTACATGATAATCATATCAAGAAATAGCTTCCACAAATTATAGTAGTTTCTCTTGAAGAACACCGACAAAAAAAATTCTTAATGGTTTCAAAAACTAGCAACATAAATTATTGATGGTTTAACATATCAATTCAGTTTATTATTTATTATATTGATAATTGTTTTAAAAAAAATTAGGTGTCTCAAAATGATGATAAAATTGATAAGCGACTATGTATATTGAGTAACCCACCATCCAAAATGGTTAAATCTTATAATGCATATGTGGTGAATGGTTTTTGATTTGATACACGTGCATATGGGGAATCAAAAAAACAATGAACAGGGGAGTTTTCTTTAGAGGATCACATCATATAGAAAATGAAGTTTACTTTTACAACATGCTGGATAAAATTATTGAATTGTGTTATCTAGGACAAAATTACATAACGAGGTTTAAATGCTAGTGGTTGGATACTGAGAGAGGCTTGTCTGTTCATCTGACTCATGTAATCGTTGATATTAAATATAAAAGTATTTTTTCAGTAAATGAACCGTTTTTACTAGCTCAACAGGCACATAAAATTTATTACACAAATTATGGTGCTACTTCAAGAGACCTGATTGATTGGTGGAGTATGATAAAAATAAAATCTCTGGAAAATTAGTTTACTCAAACTAAATGCGGTTCTACTGAAGTGCAAGGAATTGAAATTTTTCAAGAGACTACTCAAAATCAATCTTTTCACAACGATACATTAATATCAATGATGACACCCCACAATTAAGGGTTGACGGTGATGATGATGCTAATGATGTTACAAATGAATTTGAAATCGTAAGAGATGATAAAACTAAAACTCATATGGATATTGATGATACTGAGGAGGAAAATGAAGAAATTCGCATTGTCATATATGAAGATGATGATGAAGGTGAACATTGACACAGTTAAATGTTGGTTATCATCATAACTAACATATATCTATATATAATAGTTACTTTCAACTATCTACTAACAGAAATCATTTTGTGTTTCAGATAGACCTAGATCTATTTCATGAGTTTTGGCGGCTATCTACCTTTGGATGAGGAGGATTTCAGATCATCTAACCCTTATCCTACTGGCGGTTCAGGGGGTATGCAGAGGGGGGGTGGTCTTACATGAATAATGATTCTTGACCCTATCCCCAAGTGACATCCAAGTCTTGGCATCGATCCACGCACGCAGAGGTATGGTAACCTGTGAATTTTAGTTAGCTTTAATTAATTTATATATATACTAAATGTTTGATTATTTATTCTTTTTTCATAGTTTTTCACATGTAGCTATTGGATAGGGGACCGCTATCGTGAGCAATTATTTTTCTCAACCATGGATCACATGGGAATAGATTCCCATTGATGTGCATCTCGGCATGTTCAATCATTGGCTGGTACGTAAATATATAATATTTATTTTGAAATTTTTTTCATTAATAACTTGATATTATAAATTATTTGTAGGGATTATGGTATCTCATCGATGATATCATGTTTGGCGCTATCCACATGGCATTGGAGGTGTCTATGTGTGACCATTTCTGTCAGTTTTTGCACAATTTAAGAAGGACGGACATAAATAAAGTTGGAGTGATAGTATTTGATGATTCATGTAGATCCCACCAACCATAGTACATTTCATCTCACATTTCGGATGGATATTTTCACATTGGTTGGGTGGTGGATTTCAAATTATATCTTTATTGGGTAAGCAAAACTGGGGGAGACAGGAGGTGATACTTTGAGTTGGTATCCATATATTCAGTACATATAGTGAGCATCTAATAAGTATCTTTTTTAAATATTTTATATAAATTTAAATATAAATAGTTTATTTTATATTCATATAGGTAGTTAAGTAGCCCGATATTATGGAGTAGGATGTTTATCGGAGGATGTACAGTGATCTATCCACTGGAGAGATTATAGGTGATCGCCAGCATCGGATTGTGGTCAGTATTATTTGTTTTTCAGTTTGAAAATTAACTGCATATAAAATTTTTAATATTTTAATTTCAAATTGGAATTGAAGGAGCCATATGAGGCCATGACTTCTCAGACACAGGCTAAGAATCAGGTCGAGATGGCTGATCAGACTAGTACCCACCATTTCGATGAGGCGGCATGGATGCAGGTGACCTAATATTTCTTCAAGAAGGGTCGAGTAGTTGGTATCAGCTCTCATTTGACTCCTGAGACTTATTATGGTACTTCTGTGATATCGGCATCTTACTTGAGAGGATCTCATAAAGAGGCATCATCTTCTGGCTCATAGTATCAGGAGAAGTTGTGAGCTCAGATTGATCTTATAGAGAGTTTGCAAAAGTAGCAGGAAGAGGTGTGTCAGCAACAGCAACAGTAGCAGTACGAGAAGAATATGTGTCTATGGCAGTATCAGGAGCAGCACCAGAAAGAGATGTGTCGATGGAAGCAACAGCAGCATGAGAAGATGGAGTACATACGCCATCTGACTCGTAGTTTAGGGATGGAGTTTCCTCCACTATCTCCTCCAACTCTTCAACCTCCTCCAGAAGACTATCCCCTCCCAATAATTTCTATGTTATGTTAAAAACATTTGAATTCAATAATTTTTTTAATATAAACTATTTACAGTTTCTATATTTTATATTGGTGTGAATATTTCATAATTTAATTTTTTTATATTTTATTATTTTATTATTTATTATTAGTATTATATTTTTTAAAGTTTTTTTATTTTAATAATAATAATAATAATATTTTCTGATTTTTTTATATTTTTTTGTGAATATTGATAATTTTAATATTTTTTGGTTTTTTATTATTTTAATAATATTAATATTATTTTTCCATTAATCATAATTTTATTAAATATATTTTTTTATTAAGAATTTTTTACGGGACGTTTTATGATGGGACCCTGTCACAAATAGTTTATATATATTTTTTTTTAAAGTATTTGTGATGGGAAAAAGGGTTGATCGCAAAAGGATTAGTTATATATAACATATATAAAAAAATAACTATTTGCGATGGGACAACGGGCACATCACAAAAGGTTTAGATATATATAACATATATAAATGGAGAACTATTTACGATGGGACAATGGCACAATCACAAAAGTTTTAGATATATATAACATATGTAAATGAAGAATGATTTGCAATGGGACAGTTTCCCATCGCAAATAGTATTTTTTTCGCTGGGTCTATTGAAAAAAAACTATTTGCGACGTCGTTATCTACGACAGGATATTTATGACAGGCCCCATCGCAAAAGCTCATTTGTGACGGGATCCCATCACAAATACCTCAAATTCCAGTAGTGTTATGATTTCAAAATAAATTTGTTGGTTTTATTAAGGTTGTGTATTTTTTCCAAAGTACATGCTAGGTGTTAAATGTTTTTCTTAAAAAAAAATTAAACCCCGATTATGGGAAAGAATAATTTATTTTATTTTTAAAACCCTTTTAGAAAGAAATTATATTAATAATATCATTTATAATTATTAAATTAGGTTTTGAAATTATAATTAAGTTCTAAAGCTATAATTTTGTGCATAAAATTTTATATAAAATTTATGGATTTGATACATAATCATAGGTGTGGACATATACTATATTAATCCATGAAATTTCATGCATGTATATAAAATCATATGTATAATAAAAATTATTACTTTACAGGAATTATTTTAAAATCATTTTTTCTATTTATTCAAATATTTGTGAAATAATAGTGTTTTCTTAAAGACTGTTTTTGAAAAAAGAGTATGTGATATAATATTATTTTCCTATCAATAATAATTTATTTATTTTTGAAATAATGTTTTAGTATAATTATAATGAGAAAAAAATACTTTAAAAAATGTTTTGTTTTAAAAAAATCAGTGCTTGTTTATTGAATGTGATGATTAGGAATGGGGACTGAACTCATGACCTCGAGGGGATGTTGTCCTAAAGGTGATACTGCTAGCGGTCACATGATTTTATGAAGTTTTACTAAGCATAAATATATTACTTAAGAAAAATTATTATTTTCAATGTAAATATTTTAAAATTTTTCAAGGGGAAATCCAAGTATCTTCAAAGGTTATTATATTTTGAAACTAAATGGGTTGTTAAAATAATATGTGTTTTCAAAGGATTTGAATAGTATTTCTTGTGGAAACTTTTTGAAATCCCTATATTCATATTTTGGAAAATTATTTATCATATGTTTTATATTTTATATAAAAGAAAATTTCCTTGAAAGAGTTTTTTAAAACTATTTTAAAAAGTATTTTCACTAGTTTTAAAACCCATTACTAGGAAATTTTATGCTCGCCCTATATTTTAAAATGATTTTTATTGGCTGATTAATGTTATGAAGGTTTTTGGTTTTGTTTAAGGAGTGAACAGGAGTGAATCCAAATAGTTGTTTTATTTATAAATTATGTAAAATTTAATAAATTGTAAGGATATTTTTCTTAATCCTCCAAAACCTAGACCTAAAATATCCTTGGATGTGTAAATGATTGTATATTTTTTAGTTACTTTTTATAAAACAAGAAAAAGTATTTCTTGTACTAAATCTGAAATATTGGGTTTCAGAATATCATAATAAGTAATTCATATAAGGTGTGATACACATGGGTATTTTTTAAATTGATTTATAAAAAGTCTATATTTATTATACTGGATGTTTGGATACATACTAAGGAAGTCAAACTTGAGGTAAGGAATTTCATCTCAATTTTTATTCATTTAGGAATATTTTTTATTCTAAGCCTAATTTATTTTATAAGGTGTATATACTACCCCATTTATATTTCGTATCATGAATTATTCATAATTAAATTTATTTTAAGTTTCAATTCAATTTGTTTTATCTAAGTGGATCTTACATGAAAGTTGCAAAGTGGTAAGTGTTTCATAACTCAATTTTTTTCATTGGTTATATTACTTCTTTATTTCCATTGATATTCTAAGATTATGTGTGTAATAACTATTGATTATTTTTTGTTATATTTATACTTTTTTATATGTATTTATATTTAATATACATAATCACTTCATTGACTAATTCTCACTTCAAAGTTATGATCATTGTAGGGAATTCTCATCTCACTTTTAATTTTATGAGACATATGTCGTATTTCTCACTTATTTATTTTTTGTGGTATATATACATACCATTAGATATGTTATATCGTGAATCTATTTATATTCATGGTATTTAAATTTTTATTTAATTTTATTTCTTTCGTGGGATTTATGATTCAAAAGTTACCAAAGTGGTAAGAGCTTATTTTACAATATCACCATTATTTGGGATTGTTTATCCTTAAGTATCCATTGGAGGAATTATTTGATCTTATTATGTTAAACCCAATATATTTTATTATCAACTGATTATTCATTAAATTTTAAATTAATATTACTATTTTCCTCGCTTTGGTACATAAAATTAATGGGAAAATGATTTTGAGAAAATCTAACTTTATTTCTCTTCTTGGTCAAAAATGATTTTTCTTCCATATCCATATTTTCCTTAAAAAAATTAATGAATATTTTTAATATTCTCCAAAAATTTATCAAATAATTTTTTACACATTTTAGTCTTTTTACACAATGGTTTAAAATAAATCTCCTCACTATTTTCGGAATAAGATACTTTTTGACTTTTTACTAAAAATGTGAAACGAATATTTTCATTAAGGTACTCAGCATAAAAAATAATTCTTTCCATCATGACTGCTTATTCATTTAAAGCCTCCTTTACAATTTTCCTTAATCCTTTTCAAATAAAAATTTTTTCCTAGTATTTGGGAAATTGAAAGTTGTTAAAGGTGAATTTGAAAGTGAAAAGGGTGTTTTCCTCAAGAATGTTTTTAATGACATATTATGGTATTTCTACTCATTAATAAAAATAACACTTATCTTACTAATGCTCAACTAGGGATATAAATTAATGTTATAATCCTTATTATTTCTATAGATGGTTTTTGATCAGTTTGACTTGGGATAGACTATTTTGATATCGTTCTTCATATTACTTTATATGGTTTATCCTTAGGTTTATTAATTACGGAAATAATTATCATTTCATATTATAGGTTTTCAATACTAATGTTTACATTAATTATATTTCTCCCATTTCATATGAGGAATGCATTATACTATATAAGTGGTGGGCGGGTACCATTATAGCCCCTCGATGAATTGGTAGGTCTCATTAGACAAACTATCTTGGGGATTTGGCCAAGGTGTTACCGAGTTATAAAATATGTCCTGGAACAAAAACTTAAAGGCATATTAATGATGTTCGATATTATGAATTACCTAATTATGAGATTATTTATTCATTTACATGTAATTATTTGATTAATTATGATATTCATGGACAAGTTTCAAACTCATGTGATTATTTATATGGAATTATTTAACCATCACTTATTCTTTCCATATTATTCTTTGTACTCAAGTTATTTAGTAAATGGAATGTGATTTCATCTATTTACCTTTTCATATTTATTATAACTTACATATTCATGATATATTCTATTGTATTCATACCATTACTGAGCATTTGAGCTCACCCACTTCTTATGTTTCCTTTCCCCATGATGCTAGGAAGTGTATTATGATTAATATGTAAGGATATACTAAATGGAATATTGTTTTTTTAAGAAAATAATATTTTTTATTTTATGTTTTCTAATGTAATTTTAAATTCAAGTATGTATATATATTTATAAAACAACTAAAAAAATTGATCATTTGGTTTTCTATCACTTGTATCTAGAATCAATGTAATAAAGTAACCATTGATTCTGGTCTACTAGGATCGGGGTCCTTATAGTTTGGATCAACCAAAACCTAAGAAAAAAACTTCTCAAAATACTTATCCAAGTTATATAGGTGATTGCATCTTCAAATTATTATCCCTAAGGTCGGAATGGAGATATCCAATGGAGGTTCTTCAAAGAGGAGGTAATCGTCATTAATGAGCATTTTCATATTATTTTTTATTATGCCTCCTATAAATATATAGAATCCATTCTAAAATAAAGGATTAAGTATATTAAATAAAATTAATTATTGTTATTATGAATTAACAACCATTATACACATGATTTCTATCATAAAGAAAGCAAAAAACATAGCTCGTGCATAAATAAGGCTTACCATCTCCATGTAGCGGTGTAATTTATTTTTCATCACCATTTTACTAGGACGGTTGTAAGGATGAATTTTCTAAATATATAATATATTTATGATATTACTATATTTCTATAAAGGTAAATTATTACTTTCTTTTCTTTCATTACACCCTTCAAAAAGTGGAAATATCACTCGTGCGTATATATGGACTACCATCTCCACAAAGTGATATAATTAATTTTTCATCACCAATTTATGTGAATGGTAAATAAAGTGTATATAAGGAATATATATAGAAATTATTTGATTATTTATATTCTTTATATGATGAAACCATGACCAAGGTGTAAGTATTAGAACCATCTAACTAAATAATGCATGGAAAGTGGATGAGTTTTCACCCGAATATCCATTTTAAGGAAGAATTGTTAATAAAAGGATACTGAAAATTTATAATGGAGTGGTGTATAGAAATTTTAATAAAAATATGGTTCTTTAATAGATGTAAAATAAATCTATATTTATTATACATGATTTTCAAACATGTACGAAGTGAAATGAGACTTTAAGTAAGGGTTTATTTCACAAACTCATTATTATTCGGTATTGTTTATGTTTAATTTTACATTAGAGAAATTCTAGGATTTTACATATTAAACCCAATATATTTTTATCTCCTATGGTTATTTTTTTAAATTAAAAGTTTTCCATTCATTTTAATCTTTTTAAGTACCCAACATACTAAAAGAATTATTTTAAGGAAATCAATTTTTTTTTATTCGGTCGAGAATCATTTTCTTCCATGTCCATATTTTCTTTAAAAGAATCCAAAAAATTACTATTATCCAATAATTTATCAAATTAATTTTTATTGATGTTTGAAATTAAATAAAAAATAAAATTAATCTTCTTGTTATTTCCCAAACAAGGTAATTTTACCAAAAGTGTGAATGAAACCCTTGTTTTAATATTTATTGTACGAACAGATTTTTCCACCATCATGACTATTACTTTCCTTAAAAATTCATTTACGAGTTTTTATATCTCTTTCTAGTGAAACTTTTCTTCAAAATATTTATAAAAAAATTAGATTTTTAATAAGTGATTTTAAAATTAAAATGGAATTTTCCTATGGAAGTTTTCCATAAATATTTTTAAATAATTTTCATTTATATCAAAATAATTTGATAAATATTATGCTTAATTGATGATATAAACTAAATATATCATCCACTATATTTATCTGGACGGTTTTTGATTAAATTAATTGGGGGAAATATTGATTTTATATATACTACTTCTTTTAGTACAAATAGTTATTGATTATTAAGACATGTTTATTATGTTATGTTGTTTATTCATATGATGAATACATTAGAATTATTAGTGATGGGTGGGGAATAAAATTATATATCCCATTGATGAATTGATAGCTCTCATGAGATAAAACTTTATGGATATTAGACTAAACATTACCCATTTATTTAATATGTATTAGAACAAGGCCTCAATAGAAAGTTTAAGATATTTGGCATTAAGAAATCCATTATTATAAAATCAAATATTCATATCCAAATGATTATTCAAATAGTAATGATGTCCTTAGATAATTTTCCATCTCACATGATTATTTATAGGGAATTCTTTGATTATAATTTCTTCCTTCTATATTATTCATGCCTTATTTATTTTATAATAACTTCTGATATATGCATTCCCTAAATGATTATATGTTCTCACCCCTTCTTATGTTTGTTTTCCCCAGGATTCTAAGAATTTAACTATAATTGATATGAATGGATATGATAAAGAGAATTATAGTGTTCTAAAAGAAAATACTATGTTGTATTTTTATGTTTTCAAATGTAATTTTAGATTCAAGAATGTGTCTTGTTCACCAAGACTATTACACTATTTATTCTATTGGAATGTGATTACATGTATCTTTAGATAATGTAAAAATGTAGCTACCGACTCTAATATATTGGAATAAAGGTCTTTATATTTGTTCATAGAGAAAGTTTATCAGAAAAATTTGGAATTAGATTTAGGAAAAAATATATTAGGGGACATAATCCTATTAAATACTCTAAGGATAAGTCTAAGTATATAATAATATCATAAAGTTTGGTAAGGTAGAGAATGTGTGGTTTCCTAGAAAATAAATCCCTATCTAGATACTAGAAAATGGATGTGGTTGTGGAATTGATGTACCTAGGGGTAATAACTCTAAAAGGGGTGGATTGGGTGTTACTCAATCATCACTGACGCATGATGAGTGGTCCTAATACTAGACACTTAGAAATACATTCCCGAGGGATCTACATAGATTAATTCACATTTTATTTACAACCAATTAAAAAATATTTGAAAATATTTTCATGATTTGAAACTATTTTAAAATATACTAAACTTATGATTCTTAAATTATATATGCATAAATTTTTAATTTATGTTAACTATTTCACTAGTTTTATAATTATACATTATGATTCATAATGTTAGTATATAATCTAGTCTATTACATTATTTATATATGGTTCCTAGAATAAAGAATGAAAAATTTGTTAAAACCTGTAAACAATTTAGGGATTTATCTCATGATCAAGATAAAATGAACAATGTTGGATCTGAGTAGATTATGGTTGTATCAGGATAGTTTACTCAAGTTATGACCAATAACCTTTCCTATATAGAATTTCCTATTACATCACAGCAATACTCATTGATGCGGTACAGCTTCATATAGAAGAAGCCTATATCGTTTAATGGAACTAAAAATCCATTAATAACCGAACAATAGATCAAGTTTATAGAAAATATATTCTTGAATTTGAGAAGTATTAAAAGGGATATGTTTAGTCTTGAATTGTATTTATTAAAGGAATATGATGATAAATTGTCATCATTGGTTCAAAATACAGAGGAGAAACAGATAGAGAGAATGAAATTGATTTTTTTTAAGGAACTATTCTTTGAAAAAAAACTTTCCTCATGAGAATAAAGATGATATGGATAGAAAATTCCTCAATCTAAGATATAAGTAAGAGGAAATTGTTGGTAAGTATGAGTAAAACTTTATAATATTAGTAAGTCATGTTATGATATATATATATAATTTGGAAAGTAAAATTGATAGTTTCTTTTATGGGCATGAGAAAGCCCCTAAATGTCACCAGTCTCTTAAAATTTTTCATCATATGATGATATTGTATCAAGTTCCATCTAGATTAAAAAGTTTAACGCTATGAGATTTTATGGTATGTTTTTTTTAAATAAATATAATTTTTTCAATAGATTGTGTTACATGAAACCCTGAGTTTAAAAAAACTAAAAACTACTATAAAAATATTATGATGTGACCATTATAAAAATTATGAAAAAATAAAAAATAAAATTGGTATGTCTGAATATGACTAACTAAATTATGAAAAAATATATGTTTTAATATAAAATAATTATTTATCATTTTATTAGAAATAAAAATAAAAAACATTTCAAAGTAAAAGAAATGCAAATCTAAAATAACTTTTTTGGAGCATGAAATTTGTTTTATCTTAATAAATTAGATTAGTCACTATTGGTGAATGATTTTCACAAAATTTATATATTATATTTTCAATAAAAAAACCTATCATCCATAATATATTTTTTCTATACATGAGACAATAATAAATCCAATTTTATGTTCAAAACTATATTTTTAAAAAAAATGCTTTCATCTTGTTTTTCACACTTATTTTAAAATTAATTTTTTATAATTATAAAAATTGAATAATGAAAAATTCATTCTATATTTTTAAAAAGTAGTTTCAAATTTTGTAAATAGGTCGCTTTAATTTTTTTGGTCAATTTGAATAGTAACCATGGTAAAATTTATCACCTCATTAAAGGGTAAATCAGGTTAAATAACATTAAAACTAAATTATAAGTTTATAATATTCCATCTTAATTATTATTGGATGAATTTAATTATAATCTTAATACATTAGTTTAAAAATTAGTTTTTTTAATGGACTTGTGTCTATGAAAATTATCAACATAATATCTAAATCAAACAAAGTTACAAAATATCACTCTATTAGTATTAAATATCTCTTATGCATTCATATATGGACAAAATCAAGTTATGAACAAATCAAAATATCTATTTTTTATATTAATGAAACTATTTTCATGATGTAAACTTATTTATAATTTTTAGTAATTATATATTTAACTTAAATACATATTAAATGTTGATGTAGTATTTATTGTATTAATAAAAAATATATAATAATTGATTTTAAAAATAATAAAAGTAATATTATTTTATTGATTTATAGTGTTACCTAAATTTTATAGATTAATATGAAATATTAGTGTTGCTTTTGTAAGGGTTTTGGTCTGTCTAGTCCAACCCTTTATGTGTTTCTATAGTTTGTGGTACCTAGAAGAGTCCAAGAGTGACTCTGGAGGTGTTTTTCTACTGACAGATGAAATCAAAGAGAATTCATGAAATGTAAGGGTTTCACATCATATATGTAAATTTCATGTATTTTTTAAGTCAGATTCATATAGTTCTCTATAATGTGAAATAAATCGGGACTAAACGGCCTAAGGCGATGCATTTTTCTGTGAAACTTAAAAACTCGATACATTAATGATGTGAAAAGGTTTGAAATAATTAAAATCAACTATACAGCACACCTTTATAAGCTACATCACTTCATTTTTTCTCAAACCATACAACTCTCTCTTGATTTTCAAGTGGCTAGAAGATCTTTATCTTTATGTGTTTTAGAATCCCTTCAATGGTGATCGATCCCTAAATTTTTATCTTCAATACATTGTGATATGAGGTATGTTCTACCTCTTCTCTAATGGTTTATCGATTTGTATCCCCTTGATTCTTGTTTCTATGCAATAGAATTTTCTCTCTATCATTATAATAGATTTTTTTTTGTTGGTGTGATTATGGAACGCCATCCTTGGAGGTTTACAGCTCTTGCGGGAGGTGTGATTGGGATCTATGATGTTGTTTTGCACTCATGCGAAGAACGTTGACACATATGAGGTAAGATATTCATTAATTCTCCTATTTATTTACATGAATTCATAAAATTATAATAGTTTATCCATTTCATGGAAAAAATTAACCTAAAAAATATTAAACCGGATTAATGAAGAATTGGTTTCAGTGATCGCATGTTGTTTCTTTCTACCAAGATTATGATTTTCCTCTTGATTTTATAGATAGTGTGTTGTCTATGTTATATTTGTTAACATGTCTTTTTATGCTATGGATTAGAATTTCGCTCTTGATGGAAATTGGTAAATAATGTAAAGAAAAAATTAATTGGTTAA
The DNA here is from genome assembly GCA_963277665.1 of Viscum album. Taxonomy (NCBI): domain Eukaryota; kingdom Viridiplantae; phylum Streptophyta; class Magnoliopsida; order Santalales; family Viscaceae; genus Viscum; species Viscum album. Next base: position 955,256,521 of record OY728146.1, read on the forward strand.
TTTTCTTAATAATTCAAGAAGAGGCATGTTTGAATCTGATGTTTCTTATAATTTGATGGTAATTAAAATTGATTAAATTTTAATGCTTAATTAAAATTCTTCTTATATGATAATGGAATTTTTATAAAATGTTAATCATGATAATTCTTGTACATAATTTTGAAAGAAATATTCATTTTAATTAAGAATGGTTCATCTCACAGTTTTTTAAAACATGTTTTAAAGCTTAGAGAATGGTTAACTTTTGATATATTGTTATATCTTGATGCCTTAGGTTTTCTATAGTTGGAAACAATGAATATTGAATTTTATAATTCAATATGGAATGAAACCAGGTTATTTGATAATTATAATTTCTAGGTCCTGAGTTTCTCATCTTCTTGAGAAGGCTGAGTACCTTGAGTTTGAATCTATGATATCTTGTTTAAGTATAAAGGTTATATGCCTTGCTTTATGGCCTAGATTTCCCTATTGGTTGCTCATGTTTTTTTTCTACTGATTCTGTAATGTTATCTAGATGTAAGCTTCTCTATGTGATGTGGAATGTGGAGGGGAGGGGGTGTAATATGAGCCTAGTATGGATAAGCCCAGGATGGATGATGTGATATACGTGGGAAGGATGAGATTATGTGGTAGCAGTTGATGCTTGTGATGGTGAGATGCATAGGGATATGCATGTGGGTGTCGATGACGGAACCTGGGATTATGGGATATGTTTTAGCTAACCCATTGATGTGATGTTGAGGGATGGAATACTCTCTTATGAATCAGTTTAATGGTCGATGGTTGGGTTTCTTGTTTTATTTTCCTTCATTTCCCCACTACTTAAGGCAACCAGATGTGCTTGGTTTTATATTTCTTCTTGGTGGTAGATTAGGATAGTTTTCTAGGACTACCTATATTACAAAATGATTCTAATAGTTAATAAATAATTCTTAACCCACAGAGTTGGTGTTGATGGAATGAAAATGTTAAACATATGTTAAACTTGAGAACCCATAGACTTGGTTTGGATTATGCCTAGAGAGAATATACCTTACTCTAATGATTAATGGAATGTATATTGAAAAACTTTTAATGGTTAATTTAATAGATAATACATTAAATATTAGAAGGAAAATTATAAGAAGAAAATAATTAATTAATGTATCTATTTTAAATGCTTGTGTGCTTATACAATATCTGGTCTTAGTAGTGGCAGTCAGGGGTCTTAGTGAAATTAGCTGAAATTGAGCCTAATACTAGGTTGTTCCCATAGTGTTGTTGTGAGATATATTATATCATGTTTACTATATTATTTAATACACTTCCCCATACATGTCACTTAAGGTTACAGACAACCAGTGAACTCTAGGAGGGTGTTTTCCTCAATATCCTAGTGGGAGGATGGATGGATGACTTCCTCTTTTGGCCCTACTCGCTTATCTTGGTAGTTACTTATACTGGTATACATGATGGTTAGTGTTCCCATATATGTGTGTAGAGTGATATTATGGATTGTGTTTATTCACACACATGTATCCCCGAATATAGTATCCAAATGACTATTTTAGGTATGATGTGTATAGGATGTGATGGCTTGTGGTACATACTCAGTGTATGGGTTGTGGTGGATTGAGGTATAATACACGATGTATGATACATGTCATACGGGATGTGGTGGATCATGGAAAATACTTTGTTACTATATATTATGATGTGATATAGGATGATGTAATGATTTTATGCATGAGGTGCGTGTTGTGATTCCTTGCCTTGGTGTCTTCAGGCTAGCTTATTTTGGGGAGAGATGGCTCAGGACCTGTGACATTGGGGAAGATCTGTAAACCAATCGGGAAGTCAAATAGGGTTACCCTTGATTTCTAATTACTATTTTATATGCTCTATTGTATGTGATACTTGGTGAGAGTTATCCATGGGTAGTCTGGGAACTTTGTATATCAGTTTAGGTGATGAGGTAGTTTCACTATTGTTCACTGTGCTTTAGCATGATTTCTATATATTTTGCACAAGATGCTCCAATGATAACCTTACTGAGTATACTATTATTCTCAACCCATGTGTATGTAAACTATTTTTTAGTTTAGTCAAATTAGGTTTTATATTGGGATGTATATTACTAGATCATGGTTTTATAGGATTTTTTTTGGGATTCATGGTCACTTCTATCTTTACCATTGGTACTTTTAGTTTTCCTTTTATTTATTATAGTTCTATATGGAATTTCATGTTTTATATTGGGATTTATTTATATATATTTATAAGACTTTTTTTATTAGTGATTCCATATTATTCCTTTTTTCATGTTTTGTTAGAGGTTAATGCCTTCCGTATGCATGTTTGTTATAACCTCAGTGCTAGTTTCCAACCTGGGCCATACTAGAGGCAAGACTTAGTAAACCACCATCTCCCTTGTATCATTTCTATTTTAGGAAGGGTGCACTTTGGGTGGAGGGGGTCATGACAGAGTGGCATCAAACGTTAAAGTAGAGGGATACGATAGAGTTTAGAGTTAGAAACAAGTGAGGTTGCATGGGTTGGTAGGGAAATGGTGTCAGCTAAATTTAGTCAGAAATGTAAACACATAGACCATCTAAGACACGGGTATTTAGGGTCCCCCATGACCTGATGAATGAAACTTTAGGTTTACTAATCCCACTAAATGAAGTGATATTGATTCCTTCATAGATACCTAGGAAGGATCATGCATCATTTTTCTTTATGCCTATGTTTGAAATGAGTATACCATAGGATAGGTTAAAACCTTACCAATATAATAAATTAATTAATTAATTAATGTTAAATATTCCATATTACATATTTAGGATCTCAAATAATTTTTTTGTTTTGTAGGAATGGATCTAGGTCAACACCCTCAATAGGTTTTCATTGAATATATTCATCTAGATGTGCTAGAAGATCATCAATGAGTAGTGGTAAAAAATAATGAAACTTAGTGGAGGTCACTCTAAGATTTTTTATGATAGATTTGGAAGAAGTATGAGTTCAACATTTTAGATTCAGTCATAGAATACTAGCTCGAGAAGTTTGAGATAGCTTTTAGTTTTATCTATGTTCAGAAGGATAATTTGGTTTCGTTTGCTGTGATGATGCTTCTGGGATTTATGAGGTAATGGTAGTTCTTATTCCCTAGGGATCGTGAGGAGTCAGCAGTCTCATGGGAGAATTTTTGAGATCAGTTATGAGTATAGTTCCTTTCTTTATCCATGAAGGTAGCCAATCACTATTAGTAGCTTACCCTTTGATAGGGGAGTTCCAATGTGTGGGAGTTTGGGATCCATTTTAGGACCCTTTGTGATATGTTTCAGAACTATTTCCAGATGAGGAGGATAGGGTGAGGCATTTAGAGGAGTTTTTTATCTAGAGATCTTTCTTCAGGTCACCCCATTTATGTTGAAGATATATCATGAGGTTTTGGAGATATAAGATGTTGTTGATAGGATGATGGGAGGAATAACATCATCATGATAGGGGAGTCATCAGGATTCATCATGAAGCAGAACCATGTTTTGGGATTCCCAGTTTCTTGGAAATAAGAGTTTTTAATTAGTCAGGGGTAGATCCCAACCCTAATCATCTCGTTTCTAAGGGGGCAGTGGCTCTCAAACCTATTATAAGGGATCAAACACTTGTTTTTCTTATATACTCCTAGGTTTTTAGTGTCAAGTGTGTCCAACCTTTCTGAGTAGTCAGTGTGCATCAGGTGTTCCACTTAAGGTTCTTCCATTGAGGTAGCTTTATCTAAGGTAGAAATAATAGAGTGTTCTAGTTTGGTATCAGCAGATAGGGGATGGGTTAGACAGAGTATATCCCCAAGACACTCCTCATCATCAGAGATTGACTTGACTTGAAAGTTAACATTTTTATCAAAACAATAATCCCAATACAAGGTTATTGTTATCTTCATGCTTTATTGTTTCCATTTATTTGTGATTCATACATTGTTCAAGGTACACATTTCCTATTTTCTACATCTGTTCATGCTTTATTTGATTCAAGATAGATTCAATCCTTTGTATCTCCTACCCTCATCTGTGTTTTGGGACATAAGGTAGAGAGGCTTCTAGTTCCCTTATAATTGACTATACCATTTAGAGGTTGATCTTACTTTAATAAAGTATGTAGAGACTTTGGGATAGTTCTAGGGTAGCACCTCTCTTGGGAAGATATACTAGGTCTATAAATTCATCCATATTATATCATCCTTGGTATGGATTGGTTGTATATAGTGATGGATATCATGGATTTCTTTAGGAGTTTGGTTTTTTTCTATGATGATGATGGAGAGCCAGTGGTGTTTTCTGGTAGGTGAGACCCTAGGATGGCTCACAGGTATGTTTCATCTTTATCTTCTTTAATGGACAAGATAATATTGATTTCATCATAATTTTAGCTATCAGTGGTTCCCAAAGTTGTAAAAGAGTACCTCAATGTATTTCCAGAGGAGGTTGTAGAATTACCCCCTCAATGGAATATTCATTTTATGATTGAGATATATAAAGGACTATCACCTATCTATAATGTATCTATATAGGATGATGCTTTTTGAGTTGAAATATCTTCAAGAATATCTCAGTGATCTATTGTAGAAAGGTTTGGTTTGGTTGAGTGTATAACCATACAGGGAACTAGTTTTGTTCGTGAAGAAGGTCGATGGTGGTTTTTATATTTGTATCGATCATCATCACTTGAGATAATTTACACTGAGGAACTTCTATCCTATTCAATTTATTTAATGTTTATTTGATTATATAAAAGGATTAAGTTGTTTCTTGAAGATTGTTTAGTAGTCATGATATCATCAGATGCAGGTGAATGATGAGGATATTCAAAATAATTCTTTCCATTTTCATCATGTGAATTACAAGTTCATTTTGATGTTTTTAGGTGTAAATAAATATCCATACATTTTTATGGGTTTGATTAAAAGAGTTTTTAGAGAGATCCAAGATAAGTTCATAGTGGTTTTCATTGATGGCATCCTTGTGTACTCTACATCTAAGGAGGATAATGTGGAGTATCTATATGTCATTTTGGGAGTTATTTGTTGTGATAATATATTTGGTAAGTATTATAAGTGTGATTTTTTGGGATCATGAAGTCTGTTTCTTGGGTAATTTCAAGTACATGTGGGGATAATTTGTAGATATTTCAAAGATAAGAGCAATCGTTTCTTGAGAAGCCCCCATGATAGTGGTAGAGGTGTGGATTTTCCTTGGTATTGAAGGCTATTATAGGAGGTTAATAAATGATTTATCATTGAATTAGAATCCTCTAAAATCCTTTAATATAATGGATCAATCATTATTATGGACTAATTAGTGTTAAAAATATTTTGATTACTTGAAGGGAAAGTTGGTCAGTCCTACAGTCCTTTGTTTTCAAGTGGAAGGAGTTTAGTTTGAGGTTTTCCATGAAAATTCATGTCTTAACTCAGGTTATGTTATGATGTAGCATAGATCAATTTTTTCTTATAGTTCTCAGCATTTTTGTACCCATGGGAATAACTATTCAACCCATGATATTGAGTTGGTGGAAGTTGTTTTTTCTTTGAAGTTGTGGTGAAATTACCTCATCAGTAAGTGTTTAGTGGTTTCTACTAACCATAAGGTCTTGAGTTATTTCTTCTCCCATTATGACTTTAACTTATGTTAGCTTTTTTAGATGAAAATATTGTAGGATTATGAATATTTAATTTCATATATTTGAGTAAATTTAAATGTTATATCCAATGAACTGAAAAGGAATTCATGTAGTGATATCATGTGGGAATCTAGAGATTCATATAGAGTAATGGAAGAACTCTTAGAGATGCATCTATATATGGGATATTTTTGAGGTAGAGGTTGTATTTTCCCAATGATGGTGGAGTATTATTTAGTGTGGTAGGTGGAGGGATCCTGGTTAGGGGATTCTGAGGTAGAGGTCTAGAGAGACTAGGTTTTTTTAGTAATTCCATTGATGGTTCATATGAGGATAGATAGCACCTTGTGTTATTCTAGAGAATTAATTTCATTACTTTTGTGATATGTGATATGGTTCTCCATGAGTTACATAGTTCAACTTTTGCAGAATATCTTGATGTGAAAAAGATACACTGAGCATTGAGAGGTCAGTTTTGGTGGCCTAGGTTGAAGCGTGTAGTTTTACCATTTGATTCTAGATGTTTGTTCTTCGAGAAGGTGAATACCAACCACCATGTTCCTAGAAGTTGTCTCTAACCATTAGATATTTTACGATGGAAGTCGTAGTACATCTATAAAGAATTTGTTTCTGGTTTACCTTGATCTTAGAGAGGCTATGATTTTATATGGTTTATAGTGGATCGTTTGATGAAATAATCCCACTCTATAGAGATTAGAGATTCAATATCAGTGGATGTTTTGTCGAAGTAGTATCTGGAGGAGGTGGTGTGACTCCGTGGAGTCTTAAGGACGGTCATCTCTAGTTGGGATTCTCATTTTACCTCTAGGGTGTGGAGAGGTCTTCATCCCGCTTTTAGCTCTTAGTTAATCCTTATCATAGCCTTTCTTCTATAGATGTATAGTCCGATAGAGAGAACCATCTAGATTCTGGAACACATATTGCACTCTTCTGTCCTGGATTTTGGAGTTTCGTGGATGATTCACCTACCCTTATTGGATTTTTTATAAAATAATAGTTTCTTCTTCTACATTGGTATGGATCCATTGAAATATTTGTACATCCAACCCTGTCATTCCCCATTGTGCTGGACTGGTGTTAGAGAGGGATAAATTCTCAAGATATAATCAGTAAATAATGTGACAGAGATGATACAGGTAATTAAATAGAGGATTAAGCCATTTCAGGATGATCAAAAATCATATGTCCATCATAGAAGGAGAGATATGGAGTCCAGGTTTGGAGATCACATTTTTTTGAAGGTGAATCCTCATCATGGGAAGTGAAGGTTTGGTCATGGGAGTAAGATTTATCCCTAGTTTTTTAGTCCTTTCAAGGTTTTTTCTCATGTTGGAGTCATGATGTTTCTGATATCACTTCCCCCTTAGATGAGTTGGATACATGATTTTTTTCACATGTGGTATCTCTTTCATTACCTTCATGCTAATTCTCATGTCATTGATTGAGGTGATATAAATATTAATGATGATGTGACCTTTGAGAAGTGGAATGTGGAGATCTAGGACCACCAGGAGAAGGTGTTATATGGGCATGATATTCCCTTGGTTTATGTCTTATTTCAGAATGGTGGGGTAAAAGAGAGTACCTGATAACATGAGTCATAGAAGAACACTCAGTACCCTGAGCTATTTTATGTTTTCATATTCTCTTATAATATTGTTTTTTTGTGATTTTTGACCTTTTTGGTTTGTGAGATGCATTCCTATTGTTGTTTATTATGGATTTACTCTAGTTTGAGAGGTATCTCACCTTAGAGAGTATTTAGGATCTTTTTTTGTACCGTGGTTTTTCATTGTTCCTCTGATTAGGTGGTTGATCTCCTATGATGGGGTGATCCCTAAGAAGTATCTCATGAAGTGGCTATTCAAAAAACAAATTTTCATTTTTCTCTATGGTTTTGGATTTGGATTCTTGATGACGAGAATGTTTTGATAGGTATGTAATGTAAGGTCCTAGATCTATCTAGTCTATCCCTTTACATGTTTTAAAATTACTTTGTGCTCAGAGGATACCAAGAGAGGGTCTGGAGGTGTTTGGATACTAAAATATGGAATAAGGGATAATTCACAACATTTTAGTGTTTCATGGAATGAATGTGAGGTTTAGGGCTTTTGTAAGGCTAGTTTATATGATGCATCATGATGTGAAATCAATCTGGAATAAATTGTATGAGGAAACATGTTTTCTTATTATACTTAAAAACTTTATACTTTCATGATGTAAAAAGGTTTTTCACCTTGAAAATACACTATCCAGTGTGCCTGTATACGTTGTAATTCCTTGGTTTTTCTCAAAACCTACGGATCTATTCTAATTTTTAGGTAGAGAAAAAATCTCCCTCCCTATGAATTTTAAAATATCTTTGATGGGGATTGATTATCAGATATTTTTCTTCGATTAGTATTGATCTAAGGTATGTTCTCCCTCTTCTATCAAGGTTCATCAATCTAGATCCTCATTATTTTTCTTTCCCAATGATGATGATTTTTCTTTATTATTCTAAAATATTTTTCTTGGTTATTTGTTGGTTTGTTTTTGGAGACGCATCCTTGTAGGGATGAAACTCTTATAGGGGGGGATTGGGATATATGACATTGGTCTATTATCATGTGAAGAACTTTGATGCCTTTGAGGTAGGGGATTCATTTCTTCTCTTATTTATTTACATGAAATCTTAAGGTTAGCATGGTTTATCCCTTTGGATGGAAATGGAATTCACCTAATAATTATTGACCTAGATTGATAATTAATTGGTGGTAGAAATTACATGTTGTTTCTTTCTACCATAATAAAGTTTTACCTAATCATTTTATAGATAGTTTTCTATATATATTATTCTTTTTATAATGTCTTGTTATTATATGGATAGGCATGTTGTTCTTTATAGAAATTGGTAAATAACTTAAAGATAGAATTAATTTACTAATTGACTTAATAATTAAAGAATATGAAAGATTTAATACAATGCTTCTTATAATTTTTTGATTTTTCAATTTGATACAATACGCATGCTTAATTAAATGTCTTCTTCCATAATAATAGAGTTGTTATAAAATGTGAATCATGATAATTCTTAAAGATAATTTTGAAATAAAGAAGGAATGTTAATTGAGAATTGTTCTTCTCATATTTTTTTGAAACTAGTTTTAATTTTAAGTTTATGGCCAACTTTTAATAGCTTATTATAGATTTATGACTCATGTTCCTTTCATCTGGAACCTATTAATAATGAATTGGTAAATTTAAGATCTAATAAAAACTATTTTTTTGATAAAGATAATTTCTAGGTCCTCAATTTCATTCCTTCTTGAGAAGGCTGAGTGCCTTCAGTTTTGTATTGTGAGGGCTAGTTTATGTTTGAAGGTTGGATGCCTTTTATTAGGGCCAAGATTTCCCTATTGGTTGTACTTGTTTTTTTCCTACAATTTTTTTGATGTGATCTAGATGTGAGCTTTGCTATGGAATGTGATATAGGTAAGGGAGGCATGGATGTGATATGATCCTAATATGGCTAATCTTGGGATTCCTGATATGATGTGGGTGGGGAGGCTCAAATGATGTGGTAGTAGATGATACCTATGATTGTGAGATTAATTGTGATATACATTTGGGTATTGGGGATAGCACTGAAGATTATGGAATGGGTTGAATCTGGGATTACTCATTGATGTGATGCTTAGAGCTATGATTATCAATTATGAATTTGTTTAATGGTCGATGTTCAGGTTTCTTGTTTTATATTCATTCCTTTCCCCACTAATTGAGGTAGCCGGATGTTCTTGGTTGCTTGTTTCCTCTTGGTGGAAGCTTATGATAGTTTTCCTACTGTACCTAGATTATAAAATGATGATAATAATCAATAAATAATTCTTAACCCATGGGGTTGGTTTTGATGTAATGAAAATGCTTAAAAGATGTTAAACTTGAGAAACCATGGATTCGATTTGGATTATGCCTAGAGGGAATGGACCATACTCTGATGATTAATGTAATATATCTTGAAATAATTTTAATGGTTAATTTATTGGAAAATAAATTAATTAAAAAAAGGAAAATGATAAAAATAAAAGAAGTAATTAATGTAACTCATTTAAATGCTTATGTTCTTATAGGATATCTATCCTTAATAGTGGCAACTAAGAGTCTGAGCGACGTTAGTTGTAGTTGAGTCTGAGACTAGGTTATGATCATATTTTGGGTGTGAGATATATTATATATAGTATATTTTTTTATTTAATACGCTTCCCTAACCATGTTGGTTAGGGTGAATGACACCTAGTGGACTTTGGGAGGGTTTTTCCCCCAACATCTTGGTGAGAGGATGGATGGATGACTTCCCCCTCTGGCCCTGCTCTCTGCTATCAGTAGTTACTTGTGCACATATACATGGAGGTCAGTTTTACCATATATGTGTGTAGAGGGATATAGTGTATTGTGGTTATTCACACACATGTATCCCCAGATATAGTATCCAAAGGATTATTATAGGTATGATATATATAGGCTATGATGGATTGAGGTACTTGTTGTTTGGGATTTAATGGATTCAGGTTTAAAACCTGATGTATAATACACATCATACAGGCTGTGTTGGGTCCCAAAAACTACTTGGTTACTATATATTCTGATGTGATATAAGATGATGTGATGATGTGACGCACTCAGTTCATGTTGTGATTCTTTAACATGGCTCATGACATGTGATCTCGGGGAAGAACGACAAGCCAGTGGGGAAGTGGGAGTAGGGTTCCCTTCATGTTTCATTACTTTATTGTATGATCTATTTTATATGATACTTGGTGATAGTTTCCCATGGTGAGGTTGAAAACTTAGTATACATTTTTAGGTGACAAGTTAGTTTCACTATTGTTCACGGTGCTTTATCATGCTTGATTTATCCTTTCCATGAGAGGATATGGGAAGAATCCCACTGAGTATAATATTATGATCACCCCATGTATATTAAAACTATTTTTCATGTTATCTTAATCAGTTTATAGATCAGGAAAGATATTACTAGCTAATGGTTTTACAAGATCTATTTGGGCTTCTTGGTCATTGTCATCTTTACCATCTGGTACATGTATTTTTCATTTTAGTTGTTATAGTATTGTATCACATTGAATGTATATATTTTTTATTTCATTATATATATGTCTGAGTAGGTTTTTATTGGTTTATCTATATTATTTCTCTCTTCTGAATGTTCTCTCAGATGTTAATACCTCTCATATTCATGTTTATTATACCCTCTATGATAGTTTTCGACCCAGGGCCTACTGGAGGTAGGACTTGGGCAGTCACCATCTCCCATATCTCATTGTTGGCCCAAGAGTTTTTCACTTTTTTGGGAGGAGATCATGATAGTTTTAAGGTATTATATGAGAATTACAACGTTTTTTTTATGTCTTTTTTGTAAAATTAAATAAATATTGTCAAGATTTTCATAATTTATATTTCATCAAAATTATATTTTATTAAATTATTTAAAAATCATTAAAATAATAAAATAGGACCAGGAGGGTAAGATATAGTCTAAAATGTAATCTATTGAAAATTTATTATCCAATTTTCACCTTATATGTAACAATATAACCCTTTAAGTGTGAAAAAGACATTATTGCGGTCAATGTTACAATAGGTTAATTAAGGGGTTAAACCAAAAGACAAGGCTTCAAAAACAACATAAACCTATCCAAATTTTTTTGGTTGATGGGATTTAAAACCCATATTACCTTATATTATAATCCTTTTACATTTTAAGGCATTTGGTTATAGAATGACTTTATTATATTTTGAATTTTTAACAAATTCCAAAAGTGCCCTTCACCTAAATTATTAAATGGAACCTCTTACCTCACTTTATTACCCAAATTTGAGCCTTATATATAAGTAAATTCCTAAAATAATATCTTAACATATTCCTTAAACAAATTTTAGAGCTTATGGTCCTTCCATAATACCAACCCCAGAACCCTTAAGAGGAGATCTAAAGTAGTTATTTCAAAGAATATGTAATCACCTAATTTGATCACTTTCTTCTAACAACTTATTTACATCCTATAAATATATGATATTTATTATAAAATAATAACTTAAATATACTATGTATATATAAATCTTATTAAAAAATTTAAATCACCATTATTCACACTATTTCTCATCAAATGGGAAGAGAAATTATCGCTCGTGTGTACATATGGATTACCGTTTCCATGTAGCGATACAATTCATTTTCTACCACCATATTTTATAGAGGGTTACTATGATAGTTTTAATGATTATATATGATAAGTATTAGATAATTATACCTCTATATTTATAGTATCACATATACCCTCTTACCTTCAAGTCCATTGGAAAATAATAACATCGCCCATGAGTACATGTGGACTACCACCTCCATGAAGCGATGTGATATGTTTTTCATTTTTATTTTAATGGATGTCAATAAACATAAATTTAATGAATATATATGATATAATAATTATTTTTTAAACATTAATTATTATTTACCTTTCTTTTTTTCTTCCATTCAAAAATGAAAATAGCATTCATGCATATGTATGACTAACTATCTCCAGGAATGGTGTAATTCATATTTTCTATATATAACTTTTATAGATGAATATAAATGTTTATATAAGTAAAATATACAATATTTATATCATTAATGAAATTTTATAAATTATTTAACTATTATCAAAGTACAAGGACCAAAACTAGAAAACCAAAACATACATAAAAAATGAAGTACTTATTACCCAAAATAGTTATCTTAATGAAGAATTATAAATAAACGGGTGATAAATTATCATAAGTAAATAATATCTGGAATGATATGTATGATTATGGATCTATAAAATATATATAATAAATATATATTTATTATAGATGATTTTTATATACGTACAAATGAAATCAAATCAGATGTAAGAGTTTCTCGTCGCACTTTTACTTTTGTTAGACATATATCATATTCACCACTTATTTATTTTGTGTTATTTATATAATTCTTGTTTCATATGATATGTAATCAATAAATTTATATTCATGGTAATTAAATATTTGTGTGATGTTATTTATTTCATGGGGATCATGATTCAAAAGTTACCAATCTGGTAAGTGTTTAATTCACAATCTCATCATTATTTGGGAATGTTCATTTTAACATCTCCATTAGTAGAGTTACTTGATATTTATATTTTAAACACAATATATTTTTCTTATCCTATAATTATATATATAAATTATATATTTTAATTTCATTTTATTCTCTTTAAGTACTCAATACAATAGAATAATTGTTTAAGGAAAATCGATATTGTTTTCCTACTGGGTTGGGATGATTTTTCTTTCATATCCATATTTCCTTTAAAATGTTTTATTGAATATTTTTACTATTATCCAATGATTTATTAATGAAATTTGAACCCATGTTTTAATTTTTACTAATAAGTTTTAATGTAATCTTCTTGTTTTTTTCTGAACAATTTAAAATGAACCTTCTTGTCATTTTCTGAATGAGTTACTTATTAACATTTTTATAAAAGTGTGAAAGGGATGCTTTTTTAACTTATAAGGCACAAATATAATTTCACATAGTCATTAAAAGTCATTTATTTTAATCTTAATTTATAATTTTTCAAGTTTATTTTCAAATTAATTTCTTTCTTTAATATTTTATAAATATTTAGATTTTAATTAAGTGATTTCAAAGTGAAAAGGGTATTTTCCGCAAAACAAATTCCAATAATAATTTTAATGTCTTTTAATATATGTCAATATCATTTTTTGAATCTTATGTTGAGGATAAACTCTAATGATACCATATATCATATTTATTTGGATGTTTTATGATCATTTTGATTGGGGAAACTATTGATATTCTATATATTAGTTCCTACAATACATAGAGTTATTGATTTTTAACGCATTTTGATTAAGTTGTATTATTTATTCATATGATGAATTTATTAGGCTTAGTATGTGATGTTTGGGGACTGATATATCCCCAAGATACATCGATAGGTCTCATGAGAAAAACTATATTTCATTTTAGTCAAGGCCTTACCCATTTATATGGATGTATTGGAAAAAGGCCATGACAGTATTTTCCGATGTCTTGTAACAAGGCATCAATGGAATGTTTTAGATGTCTAAAATTATCCAATACATAATTATAAAATCAGTTATTAATTTACATGTGAATATTTGATTTTTTATGATATCCTGGGATAAGTTTCTAGCTCATTAGATTATTTATATGGCATTAATTGATCATCATTTTTTCTTTTCATAATATTCATGCCTTATTAATCTCCTCTATATGAATACCCTTTTTGAGCATCTGGACTCACCCCTTTCGTATGTTTCTTTTCCCCAAGATACTCATAAATATTTTATTTTTTATATTCACGAATATTTTAAATGTAATAAATATGATCCCGAATTAATTATAGGTTTTATTTTTATACTTTCATATGTAATTTGGGATTTAATAATGTATCTAGTTTACCAATAATATTAAAATATTTGTTCATTTTTAAGGTAATAGATTGTATCTAGTACTAATTTAATAATGTAATCAGTGAATGTGGGTTACTAGGTTCAAGTTATTTACAGTTGTATTAGATAAATTTTAGTAGAAATATTGGAAGCTAGATATAGGAAACATATATTATGGAACATAACCATATGATTGACTTTGATAATATTCCCAAAGAAACCATGCTTATAATTTTGATATTAATTATACATAAATTTTTAATTTATGTTAATTTTTTCTCTAGTTTTTAAAATTTACATTATGTTTTATAATTTTATGGTCTAATCTTGTATATTATATTATTTAGAAATGGTGTCTAGTGAATGGAATGGAAACTGTATCGATGAATGTAATCAATTCATGGATTTCCCTCCAAATAAACACAATGAATCTAGAGATAGAGTTATAGATTGATCTGAAGAAATCATAACTATTTTGAGTCAACTAACTAATTTTATGACCATAAAGCTTGACTGTATGGAGAAAACAACTAAACCACAACATGTGGTAACAACGTTAGACCGCTTCATGCATCATCAAACTTCATCTTTTAATAGAACTGTAAATTTATTTGTAGCAGAGCAATGGATAAGTTCATTAGAATAGATATTTATTACCCTAGGAAATAATGAAAGAGGTAAGGTTTTCATGTAATTTTATCGTCTCTTCGGGGATGCAGATCAATGGTGGTCACTGTTTCAAAATGATAAGGATGAGGAGGGAATATAAATCATAGAATGGAAGGATTTTAAGGAAATTTTCCTTAGAAAATATTTTCCTCATTCACAATGAGTAGATATGGAGAGACAATTCTTGATTCTAGGACAAAAGGAAGAGTAAAATGTTGTTAAGTATGAAGCCAACATTAAAAGGTTATCAAGGAATGTTGTGGACTACATACATGATCCAAAAAATAAGATTTATTACCTATTTAATGTGATAAATCCAATCCTTTAAATTGAACTAGTCTCTCAAACATTCTCATCATATGAGAATATAGTATCATGTTTTATCAATACATGGAAAAATTTCTTCAAGTCTTGTGGATTAGAGGGAAAGAAAGATAATAATAGGTCATCATAGAAAACATTAGATAAGTAGAAGAATAAAAAGTGGAATTTTTCAACATTTGATACTTATGGAATAAAACACCTTGGTACATGATTAAAAAGAAAAGGTTTTTACTTCAAGTGTGGAGAAAAAACCCTCATACTCATGATTTCAAGTAAAATAAAAAACATAAAAATGTTCAATGATTAAAATATAAAGATATGGGGCACTATGAGAATAAGTATCCCATACATTAAGGTAATTTTCCTCAAAATATACCATAGTAGATAGGCTAGTATTATATGATCACAACAACTAAGCTTGAAGTTCCTAAAGATGTGGTGGTAGGTAATTTAATAATATCTTCATATTTATCCAATGATTTATTTGATTATGGATCTTCACAGACTTTTATATCTTCTATATTTTCCAAGAAAATGAAATATTTCCTTACCACCTTAATAAGGGATTTATTAGTTAAAACTCATAGTGGAAGTATCACTGCAACAAGGATGTGTCGGTCAGTTCCTATTATAACACATAAACATGCCCTAATTTAAAACCTTATTATTGTACCTATGATTAGTATAGATTGGATTTAAAAATATTAGGAAAACAATTACTATAAATAGAAGGATATTATGATTCATGATGAATATCTAGAATTCCTTACCTTTATAGGGGTGACTTTACTATCTGAGTAATGTCTAAACCCACCCCCAATACCTCTTTAGAATCAGATTCTTGGGAAATAAGAGCAAAAAAATCTACAAATGGAAAAGTTAATATTCAAATTGAGTATGTACCTACTGTATAGGAATACATTTATGTATTTACTAAGGAATTACATGGACATACATTAAAGAGTGAAGTTCAGTTTTTAATTGATTTAATCCCTGATGCAAGAACTATATCAAAGACTCCTTATAGAATGCCAAATATATAATTAGTAGGGTTTAATAAACAACTAGAGGAGTTTTTTAATAAGGTATTTATACATCCTAGGGTTTCACCTTGAGGTGCGCCTATTATTTTCATTAAAAAGAAAGATGGATCTATGAGGTTGTGCATTTTTTATAAGGAAATTGATGATATTATGATAAATAACAAGTATCATCTACCATGAATTGATAACTTATTTGATCGAATTCATAAGGACAAATATTTTCAAAATATTTACCTTCATTATGGGTATCATTAATTACATGTAAATAATGACAATATTTCGAAGAAATCATTTTGAATTAGGTATGGATATTAGGAGTTTACAGTAATTCCATTTTTGTTAAATAATGAACCCTATATTTTTATGGATCAAATGAATTGAGTATTCAAGTAATATCCTGATAATTTTTTTGTGGTATTAATTTATGATATATTGGTGTAATCTAAGATCTATGAGGACCATGATAATCAATTTATAATCATTATTGATACTTATAGAAGAAAATATTTATATGAGAAATTTATCAAGTGCGAATTTTGGATTCATAAAGTTTATTTTCTTGTCCATATTGTCTCCAAGGATGGAATCTAAGTTGGTATTGTAAAGACTAAGGTAGTCCAATACAAGAATATCCTACACCAATGAAACAATTAAGGCATATAGTTTCAATGGTTTAGTAGGTTACCATTCTTGATTTGTTCAAAATGTTTCCCTATTGGCTAACTTGTTAACCAAGCTTACTCATAAAAGGGTTAAGTTTATTTGGACAAAATAATGTGAAGAGTGTTTTGAAGAATTTAAGGAGTGATTATTGAATTAACCGATATTTACTCTACCATCATGAAATGGTGTATTTGTGATATATAGTGATTCATTGAAGAATGGAATTAGTTATGTTCTTATGTAGAATGATAAAGTTATTTCTTATGCATCAAGGAAGTTAAAGACTAATAAAAAAAAACTATAAAACCTATAATATTAAGATGGAAGCCATAATATTTTCTATGAAGATATGTAGAAATTATATCTATGGTCAAATGTGTTAGATATATATGAATCATAGGAGTTTGAAAAACATCTTTTCACAAAAAGAGATCAATATGTGGAAAATTCAATGGCTAGAGCTACTTAATTAATATGATTTCTCAATACACTACTACCCAGGGAAGAAAAATAAGGTATTGTATTCATTAAGATAGAAATATCACAGATTCCTTACCAAAATGGGGATTTATAGGTATTATATGTTCATGGATTTAGTAAATATAGATCTAGGAATTACTAAGGAAGGGGAAACATCAATCATTTTTCAAATGACTACCAAACCATCTTTATTATAAAAGATAAAGTGCTCTCAAACTTATGATTAGAATCTCAAAAAGGAAGTTGAAGTTGTGAATAATGGGAAATTGGTAGAATTTTTATATTAAATTGGTGTTATGAAATTTGGAAAGAGAATATGTGTTCAATTTATACTTGATCTAAAAAGAGAATTATTTGATGACGCTCAAAGATAAAATTTCTTTATACACCCTAGTAGCACCAAGATGTATAGATATTTTAAGGAATATCTTCGATGGGATAATATGAAGTAGGAAATTTTTGATCATGTGTCAATATATTTGGTTTTTTATCAAGTGAAGGATGAGATATAGAATCCTAATTAAGTCATGAAACCTCTACCTATTATTATGTGAAATGAGATAAATTTACTATGGAAATTGTCACTAGATTACCAAATACTCCTAGAAATAATGATTTAATATGTTTTATCACTGATCGCCTTACTGAATCAACACATTTCCTCACTATAAGAGAATATTTACCTCTACAATGGCTGGTATGAATCCATATTAATGAATTTGTAATACTTCTTGGTGCACTTATTTCAATTTTGTCTGATCATGATCCACGATTTACATCAAAATTCTAGAAAAATATTCATAAGGATCTTGAAACCAATCTTTATATGAGAATCTCCTATCATCATCAAAATTATGGTAAATATTAAAGGACTGTCTAAACTTTAGATTAAATTTTTATGTCATGCTCACTTGACATTCAATGTATGTGGGATCATAATTCACCTTTGGTAGAGTTCACCTATAAAAATATCTTTCATTCAAGTATTCAAATGGATCTACAAGAATCATTATATGGAAAGAGATATCATACTCTAACATTTTATGATGAATATAGTAAAAGTAAGATTGTAGACTTAGAATTTTCCTAGGAAATAATGGAAAAAGTAAAGACTATTCAAATCCATATTAAAGAATCTCAAACTAGGAAAAAGAGCTATATAGATAACTAAAGGAAATATTTAGATTTTCAAGAGGGAGATGAAGTTTTCTTAAAATTATCTACATGGAAGGGTGTGATAATATTTATTAATAAAGTAATATTGGACCCCACATATATTAGACCTTTTGAAATTATAGAAATAATTAGATTTGGGGCTTACTATTCAAAAATTCCTCCTAGCCTCT
This sequence comes from Viscum album, assembly GCA_963277665.1. NCBI lineage: Eukaryota > Viridiplantae > Streptophyta > Magnoliopsida > Santalales > Viscaceae > Viscum > Viscum album. The sequence continues at coordinate 955,275,239 of OY728146.1, forward strand.
CAAAATTACTAGATGTGTTCCATGTATATTTATTAAGGAAGTATATGCCAAATACAAGGAATGTTATCAAATATTAACAAAATAAATTAGAACCTTATTTATCTTACTGTAAAGAGCCTATCTAGATTCTAGAAACTAGAGAAAAATTGTTGAGGAATCATACGAATTTGTTGGTTAAGGTTCTTTGGATAAATCATATGATAGAAGAGGTGACATGGGAATATAAAGAAATTATTATGAAGAGATACCAAAATATAATACTAAAATTAAATTATAGAATTTTTTAGGATGATTATTTTTTTGAATGATGGAAGAATGTAATATCCTGATATTTCATGGTATGTTTCATTTTGAATAAATTTCATTTCTTTAATATCTTCCATTACACGCAACACTGAGTTTAACAAACCATAAACTAATATTAAATATTATTATGTGACTGTTATAAGCATGCAATTAAAATTTTCAATTATGTATAGGACAAAATAATTTAGGAAAAATATATATTTTAATATGAACTCGTTAGTTATCATTTGATTAGAAATGAAAATAAAAAACATTTAAAAGTAAAAGAAATCTTTTTTTGAAAAAAAACTATTTTTGTGCCCAAAATATGTTTTTATCGTAAAAAATTAAATTATTCACTATTTTTGAATGGTTTTAATGAAATTTATATACTATATATTCAATAAAATGTTTCATCATTTATCTTATATTTTTTCTAGACATGAAAAAAGAATAAATCCTGATTTATGTTTAAAAAATGTATGTTTCTAAAAAATAGTTTTTCCAAATTAAAATAAATTATTTTAAAATTAATTAATTCCACTTATATAAATTGAATATTGAAAAATAAATTCCATATTTGTAATTTTTTAGTTCAAATTTGGAAAATAGATCTCTTTCATTTTTTGTCAATATGAATAGTAACTGTGGTAAAATTCATCACTTTGGTAAAGGGTAAATCGAGTTAACCAAGGTTAGAAATAAGATATAAGGTCATCATATTTCATCCAAATTATTATTATATGATGGTATTTCTTAACACCTTAGGCTCAAAATTTATTTGTTTAATGAACACTTGTTTATAAAAATGATTAATATACTATTTAAATCAAAGAAAGTTACAAAATGTCACTCTCTTAGTTTCAAATACCTATTATGTGTTTATATAGGGAAAAAATAAAGTTATTAATGAATATAAATTTATATTTAAATATTAATTAAATTATTTTAATTATGATAATTTATTTAATTTTTTTAATAATTACATAATTACCATAAATATTTACGCGACGCCAATACTGTATTTCTTCATTTAATAAAAAAATATAATAAATTATTTTAAAAATGATAAAAGTAATATGATTTTAATGATTTATAGTTTTATAATAATTTTATAGATTAATATGAAATATTAATTTTTTTTAAATGATTATATTTAAATTAAAAAAAAATCTTTATTTCTTTTCAGTCAAATTAAACGAATAATGTCAAATTATTCATTAATGATATTTTATTAAAATAATATATTATTAAAATATTTAAAAATCATAAAAAACCTTTAAAGAGGAAAATAAAGATAATATATGGTCTAAAATTTCATATCATTTACATTTATGATCCAATTTTAACTTTATATGTAATATCAGAGCCCTTTAATTGTAAAAAATACATACGAGAGTTAACGTTAAAATATGTTAATTAAGGGGTTAAACCAAAAGATAATGTTTAAAAACCAATCTAAACCTGTATAAATTTTATTTTATGAGGGTATTTAGACCCCTTAATTCCTTATATTTGAATCATTGGCCATTTTAAATCATTTAATTAGAAAATTACTTTATGATATTTTAAATTTTTAAAAAATTCAAAAGTGCCCCTCACCTTAATTTTAAATGGTCACCCCCTCCCATACTTACTTAGACCACTTTGAGCCTTGTATATTAGAAAATATCTATAATAATTAATTAATATCTTAATTATACACATACTATATCTTTTTCTCTTTCCAAAACACCAATCCTAGGACCCTTAAGATGAGATTTAAAGGAGTTCTTTCAAAGAATTGGTAATCACCTTAATTGATCACTTTCATTTTACTTATTCTTTAAATCATCTAAATATTTGGTTTTAATCATGGAATAATAAATTTAATATACTAAATATACATATATTTTATTATGGTTATGAAATCACCATTATCCATCATCTTTCCCATCAAATGGTAAGTGAAAGTATCAATTGTACGTATGTAGGACTTACCATCTCCATGTAATGATAAAATTCACTTTCAATCACTATATTTCATGGATAATTATTATTATGGTTTTAATGTTTATATATGATAATTATAAAAAAAAATTAAACCTTTTTAATTATAATATCACATCTACTTTTATACCTTCCAATTCTTTGGAAAACAATAATGTCGCTTGTTCGTACGTGTGAACTACTAGCTCCACGAAGCGATGTGATTTTATTTTTATTTACATTTTAATTGGATGGTAATATTGATATATTTAATGAATATATATGATATATATTATATTATAATGATTATATAAAGTTTAATCATTATTTACCTTTCTTTTTTTCATCCGTCAAAAAATGAAATCAGTTTTCATGCATACATACGACCTACCATCTCCATGAATGGTATAATTCACATTGTCAATATATAACTTTCATCTATGACTATATATGTGTATATAATAAATATATATGATTTTTTAATCATTATTAAAATTATATACAATATTTAACATTGATAAAATTACAAGGACGAAAACTAACGAACCAAAACATACATAAAAAATGAAGTAGTTATTTCCCGAAACAGTGATTTTAACAAAGAATAGTTAATAAAGAAGGAATAATTGATTATAATTAAATAATATATGTTATGTTATATATAATTATATATATATGATAAATATATAATAAATATATATTTATTATACCGGATATTCAGATGCATATGAAGGAAGTCAAATAATGGGTAAGTGTTTCTCATCTCACTTTTACTTATATAAGACTTATGCTATATTCACAACTTATTTACTTTGTGTGGTGTATATACTACCCATTCAATATGTTATATCATGAATAAATTTATATTAATGTTATATATATATATATTTATGTGATGTTATTTTCTTTGTGGGGATTATTATTCAAAAGTTACCAAATTATTAAGAATTGTATTCACAGTCTCATAATTATTCAGGATTGATCATGTTTAAGTATATGTTAGAGTAATCAATTAATATTATATATTAAACCCAAATTATTTTTCTTATCCTGTGTATATTTCAATAAATTTAAAGTTTTCATTTTATTTCCCCATCTTTAATTACTTAAGATAATGAAATAATGTTTTAAGGGAAACCAACTTTTATTTTCCACTCATTCAGGTTTATTTTTATTCCATATCCATATCTTCCTTAAAATGTTTTAAATATTATGTTTACTACTCTCTAATGAATTATTAAATAAATTTTCACCTATATTTTACTTTTTAAAAAATAGTTTAAAATGAATCTTTTTTTCATTTTCTAAATGGTTTAAAAAGAAACTTCTTATTATTTTATGAATGGGGTACTTTTTAAAATTTTTATAAAAGTGTGAATAGATTCTCTTTAACTTATAAAAAATGAATGGAATTTCCCATTGTTATGACAAATCATTAATTTTAAGCTTCCTTTAAAATTTTATAAGTTTGTTTTCAAAGAAAATGTTTTCCTACAAATTTTGGAAAAATTAGATTTTTAATAAGTGATTTTAAAGTAAAAGGGATATTTTCCTCAAGAACGTTTCCTGTAATATTTTTAAAGTATTTTAATCTATGTTAATATTCAATGTTTAATATTATATTATGGATATATTCTAATTATACCATCAACTATATTTATTTGGATCATTTATGATCAATTCAACTGGGGAAAGTATTTATATTTTATATTCTTATTCTTCTAATATAGAAAATTATTGATTTTTAAGACATGTTGATTAAGTTTTATTGTTTATTCATATGATGAATGAATTGGACTTAGTAATTAATGGGTGGGGTCCAATATAGACCCTTTATGAATTTTTTGGTCTCATGAGAAAAACTATATTGGGTTTTGGATAATGTCTTACCCATTTATATAGATGTCTTGGCATAATGCCTTCATTATATTTTTAGATGTCTTGGCACAAGGCTTCAATGGTAAGTTTCAGATGTTCAGAATTATTAATTCTATCATTATGAAATATTTTAATGTTTTTCATGTGATTTTTTTATTGGTTATGGTATCCATGGATTGGTTTTTAGCCGATGAGATTATTTTTATGGAATTATTTGATCATCATTTATTCTTCTCATATTATTCATGCATTATTTATCTTTTACTATATACATTCCTCTACTATGAATTTGATCTCAACCCTTTCTTATGTTTCCTTTCTATAGGATGCTAAGAAATTCTTTGTGTTTGATGTTCAAGAATATTTTATATTAAATAAATATTATACCAAAGCAATTAAAAGCTATATTTTATGCTTTCAAATGTAATTTCAGATTTAAGTATGTATATATTTTACCAAGATTATTAAACTATTCAGTTCTTTGGGATGACATATTTAGTATCTAATACTAATGTAATAAAGTAACCACCAACTCTGACTTACTATGGTCATGGTCTTTACAAAAAAAAATTCTCCAAGTCATATATTTTCAAAGGAAATAGTGTGTTGAAGTGGATGAATGTGCCTAAGAAAAAAAATAAATAAAGTAAAGGAAAATAAAGGAATGGTGGAACTTCCCATGTTTGATAATTTTGAAAATATACACCTTAGTACTTTTATAAAAGTAAATGGATTTTATATTAAATTTGTAGAGAAAAGAAAATTAAGAACGTAAGGGTAAGGGAATAAAAGAAGCTATCAATGTGTATTGTTTCAATTATAAGGATATTGGGCACTACACAAATGAATTCCCCAAGTTTCAAGAGATTTTATCTTAAAAAATGATATGGAAGTATGGTCAAGATTATGAAAATAATACAACTAAAGTTGAAATCCCTTAAGTTTTGATAATAGGTACTTTGATTGTAAACTCATGCTTTTTTATTATATATTTACACACTCTTTTTATTTTTTATGGATATCAAATCATCCCTTGACACTCTAAGGAAATAATTTTAAATCAATACACCAATTAGGAATTTGGTAATCATGTAGTTTTTGTTAAGATAAAAAACTATTCCCTAATTGCAAAAAAGGTTGTTATATTTATGTTTATATTTGAAATAATCCTGATTTTTGGGTTTTATTTAGTTTTAAGTATTTAGGAATTAGTATATGGTGTATAAAATAATATAATAAAAGGATCTTGATATTAAAAAAATATTCTTTTACCTTTATTTAGAATGAATTGATGGTCTTTTAACACCTCCCTAGTTTATTCTTTTGTGGTTATTAACTTTCTCATTACCATGTTCTCTATCACTCTTTATTAGTCTTTAAATATTATTTTTCTCCTCCATGTCTATATATTAACATCCCACCAATGTTCTCCTTATCTGGGAACCTAATTATATGTTATTTTTTGGTAACCTTTATATTCCCAACATTCCCTTTTCAAAGAAAATTTTATTTTCCCTCTATACGATGTGGGTTTTCAACAATGGTATTTTCAAATACTGAACCATTTATGTTTGAGATAGAATTATGAAGACACGATTTATTTAAATAGATATAATGTAACACCATAAAAATTTAGGTAAATATTAATATGCTTGATAGATTTTTTAACATGCAACACTATGCTTTAATAAAATTGAGATATATTATAAAAATATAATTATTTAAATGTGACTATTATAACTAGTTGTTAAATTGGTAGGTATGAATATGAGTAACTAAATTTGTAAATAAATTTATAATGGTACTAATCAATAAAAATTTATTGATTAATTATTAGAAAATAATTACTCAATTTTTAGTGAAGTCATTTAATGCTTCAAAAATGAATTTTCTTCAAAAATGATTTTCATTGCATTTTGTGAGTGGTGATTATATTTAATTTCTTCCATTTTTAGAAATTTTATTTTATAAATTGAAAAAAAAAATTAAATTGGAATATAAAAATTAACTTAGAGTGATTTTTTTTGATTTTTTTTAAATGATTGATTTTTTAGGGAGTATCTAAAATATCAGTTTTCAAACACTCATTTCTTTTCATTAAATAAAGTAATTTAATAGTAACATTCTGCTTTTAATTCGGTCTTAACATCAAATTTGGTAAATTTTAATTTATAATAATTTAATTAATTCCATTTTAATTAATAATATTCATGATTTTGATATAAGTTAATTTTAATGCTTAAAAATGCATTTTTCTAAAATCTATTCTTCATTGTGTTTTATGAATTTAAGTTAAAATTGATTTCTACCACTTATAAAGATTTAATATTAAGTACTGAATACCATATATATAATTAATAAGATCAAATTTATAAAATAGGTCCCTTTTAATTTTGATCATTATAAATAGTAATTGTGGTAAATATTTATCACCTCAATAAGGGTAAATCGGGTAATTAAAGATAAAAATTATGTGATAAAACATTAAAAATATATCTAATATATTAATTATTTTTATTGTATGAGTTCATTTTGACCATAATAAAAAAATATTCAATGTTATGGAAACTTGGTGTCATTTTACTTTGATAAGGACCTTAATATTTTTGTAAGTAAAGAATAAATACAAAATGTCACTCTCCTTGTTTTAATATCTCTAATATGTTTTTCATATGGATAAAAAGAAATTACATTTAATTATAACAGGTTATTTGAGATATGAATTAATTTTTTTATCATGTAAATTTATTTTTAAATTTTTAGTGGTTGAATAATTATCTTAAATTTTTACACAACACTAACACAGTACTTATTTAAATTATAGAAAAATAAAATATATAATTATAAAAATATTTAAATAAGTAAAATTTGGATAAATTATTATGTTACATAAATTTTATAGATAAATATAACATATTATTGATTTTATAAAATTATAGATTCTAATTTCATTTTAATCTTGTTATTATTAAAAGTCAACTATGTGAATAGTTTTAAAAATGACATTAATGGTATCTTATGTTAAATAATATTTTATTAAAAGAATTAAAAGTAATAAAAATATTATATTTGTCCATTTTAATGGTATATGGTCTAAATTATCAATCATTTTCCATTTATGGGTCACTTTTTCTTTTATATTAACATTATTGAACCCTACACAGTAAAAAATTCTAATTCTATAGTAATCATCAAAAGGGTTAATGTGGGTTAAAACTAAAAGATAAGGGCTAAAACATAACTTAAAATTATTTAAATATTATTGGATGATATTATTTATAATTATAATAATCATGGGTTCTAAATATATAAATTTGGTTCCACTTAACCCTGAAAATTAATTTATCTTAATTTAATAATTTAAGTAATTCCAAGGGTACCCCTCACCTCACTTATAAAAGGGCACCTCCTCTCCTCCCTTTTTCAAAAATATTAAACACTTTGTCTCAACCAAACCCTAAAAAATCCTATTCTAAACATCCTTATAAAATTTATAATGGTTATTTTCTCTTTTAAATTATATCCCTATGTTTTTTATAGAGACATCCAAAGGAGGTTCTTCAAAGAGGAGGAAGTCATCTTAGTTGTACGTTTTCATTTTATTTATTATTATACCTTCTATAAATATATAGTATCCATTATAAAATAAGGAATTAAAGATACAAAATATTCTTAATTATTATTATTATGATGTAACAACCATTATACACCATCTTTCCATACTACAAAAAGCAAAAACATCCCTTATGCATACATACGGTTTATTATCTCCACATAGCGGTGTAATTCATTTTTCATTAATACTTTAATTTGATTGATATAATTATTTAATTAATTAATATTATTATATTTATAATATTATAATATTTCTATAAAGTTGAATCAATTTTTAAATTTCTTTCACTTCATCAATCAAAAATATGAAACAACACTCAAGCATATATACAGACTACCATCACCCTGAAGTGAAGTAATTTATTTTTCAGCACATATTTTTGGGAATGGTTTTTAAAGTGTATATAATAAATAAATATTATACTTATTTAATGATTAATATTTTATATATGATGAAATTATGACCAAGGTTCATATGTCAAAACCATCATATCGAAACATGCATGGAAAATGGATTAGTTTTCACCTGAATGTACAATTTAAGAAACAATTGTTAATAAAATGATAATGGGAAATTATAAATGAATGGAACATAGAATATTATATCTTGATATTTCTCTAAATTATATTTATATTAAATATATATTAATTATATAGTATTTTTAAACATATATGATCCCTGATGAGACTTGAGATATGAGTTTATTTTACAGTCTCGTTCTTATTCAAGATTGTTTATGTTTAACTTTTTGAATAATTTATAAGATACTTCTATATTAAACCTAATATATTTTCATATAATATGGTTATTTATTGAAATTATAATTTTTCATTTCATTTTAATCTATTTAAATACACAATATACCTGAAGAATATATTTAACAAAAACTGAATTTGTGTTTCTATTCGGTTGCGAATATTTTTCTTCCATGTCCATATTTTCATTAAAATGTTTTCAGGAATGTTTTTACTATTATAAAATGATTTATTGATTTAAATTTTACCCATGTTTTACTTTCTATAAAAAAAAATTAAATGAATATTCTTGTCATTTAACGTAAAATAGACTTGTTCTATCATCACAACTATTATTTTATTTGAATATTTATTTAAAATTTTCTATATTTATTTCCAAAGAAAATGTTTTTCCTAGTATTTTGTAATTTTATATATTTTGAATAATTGATTTCAAAATGAAGAGTTTGTTTTCATTAATAAATTTTCTTAAGATCTTCTTAAATATTTTTCATCTATGTCCACATCATTTGATGAATCTTATGATTTTGTGGGGATAAAATCTAAACATACCATCCACCTTATTTCTATGGATAGTTTATGATCAGTTTTACTGGGGAAAGTATTGAAATTATATATTCTGGTTCATCCAATATTGATATTTATTGATTATTATGTCATGTTGAATAAGTTTTATTTTTTATTCATATAATGAATGTATTAGACTTATTAAGTTATGGGTGGGGCCAGAAAGTCTCATGAGACAAAACAGGTTGGGGATTTGACTAATCCCTTACCCATTTATATAATATGTCTTGGTATGAGGCCTCTATAGTAAGATTTATATGTTCATAATTATTTATTCTATCATTATAAAATTAGATACTAATCTTCATGTGATTATTCAAATAGCTATGATATCCATGTATAAGTTTCCAGATCATGTGATTATTTATATGAAATTATTTGATTATCTTTTATTCATGACTTATTTATTTTATCATAGATTTAATTGTCCACATTCCCTTACTGGGTATCTGATCTCACCCCTTTTTTATGTTTCCTTTCCCTAAGATACCTAGGACTGTACTATGATTTATATGAAAGGATATGCTATCGGGAATACTAATGTTCTCAAATAAAATACTATGTTGCATTTTTAGGTTTTTAAATGTAAAATCATATTCAAGAATGTAAATTGTTTACCAAGAATACTAAACTATTCAGTCCCTTGGGATGTGATCACTTGTATTTAGTGAAAATTAAATAAAGTAACCATTGACTCTAGGCTACTAGATTTGAGATATTTACATATGGTATTAAAAACTCTCCACCACAACACTTCTCATACCCAAGAAGTCTTGGGGGTTTTCCATCAACATAACTTGACCTAAGTAAGTTTCCAATTTAATCCAAGAGGCCATGTTTCATTTCTATATGCCTAAAGCACATGTAAGGCACAACCTCTAATTCAAGATTATCAAATTGTTAAATACCTAAGCCACACTCATCATTATTAATGAAACACCATGATGGAACTCACCTGATCACATCAACACAAGGACACGATTGTGCCACCATATAATTGTTAGAAAAATGTATAGTGATCCCATTTATAAGTCTTATCTTAAGAAATATAATTTTGATCATTATTGTCACACACAAAAAAACTGCATAACAAAAAAATGTACCTGTATCCTGATAGTGCATCAGGTGAAACTTCTAGTTTACCACACTCGATCTTACATGAAAATGTCGATCAATGTTTGAACTAGATCCTTATTTCTGATTTCTAATGAATCAAATGGATTTTAAACATTCGATCCATGCGATTGAAAACACTAGATTATTCCTTGAAAATATTGTTCATTTATTAGACATACTTATCATATCCAAAATGAAATATCTGATGTGGTTTCTAGTCCACTATATCAAATTAAACACAAAACCACTTATCAAACATCCTCTAGCCAAAATTTCTTAAAAAATAGCTTTTTCCACTGATGGTTGCATTAAAAATCCCAACCATGATACGTTTATTTCCAAATGAATTTTTTGGTTATCTAACAACCCACATGGATGTCTGTATCCAAAACTCGATGTTATTCAATTATTGAAATGTCCTTGTTGACACCCTCTCAATGAGTATTGGAAAATCCACAAAGAAAAAAATACCTAAATATCAGTATTATTTTCCCAGTAAAGCAAAGGAAGAATAAGGGGTCCAGAACTCACAGATCACGTAACCTCCTAAAGGACATGAAATTTCCTGACCATCTAAAGATCATACGAATGGTCATGTGTAGTGAATAACCTATTGGAAGATCCCATGAATACTCTTTGACAAGGTCTCCATATTCTTTCAAAGGTGACCCAGACAATCACTAATCATGTGACAGCTACCAGATGAGTTCCTCCGGATCCCATGACTTTTCAATCAGCAGAAACCTGACAATACATTCAAAAATCATTGGAAAATAAAGAGAAAAACATTAAAAATATAGGATAATTTAAGGTTTTAAAATATATTGTGACACACCCATACAGTTCATAAAACACCATGGAATCCCCAATGACATTTCCACCTAGTCATGCAAGAGCCTACTGGTATGTCACCCTCGACACGCGTTGGGCGTCATACATGTTCAGTCAATCTTGTGATCCCCCTCTAGCTCCAAACAAAAATAGAAGGGTTATCCATGTTAATTATCACACATAACTATAGGACCCGTTGTTGGTAATGAGATACATCACTGAGTGGGAGAGTGTTTGTCTTCAACAATACTCGTATAAACTCATGAGATCCCCAACCCTTGTAAAATAAACAAGGAAATTAAAATGGAAATGACAGGAGGTTCTTGTGATGGGATGATATGATGATTTTATAAAAATGGGGTCATATTCCCCAGACAGTCATTCTTGATCATGTTAGAACTCCCTTGAAAAGACAACTTGATCTTTCAATGACCCCTTGTAAATCCACCTTTATATTGTGGAAGACCCTAGACATGTCACCTCAGATCATGTGAAGGCCTTTCAACTGGCATCATATTCTTGCGAAAGTCCCTAAACATGTTATCCTGACATTTTAAAATCCCCTAAGTATGTCCACATGATTAAGAAAGACCCCTTTAATTGTCCAAAATCTAATAAATAGGTCATTGATAGGATGGTCTCACGGTTGCTAAAAATCATGCGACACTTATGGTGGGATCTCGTGAAATGCATGATTCCAAAGCCCTTAACTGACTCCAGACTAGATTTTTGCAATATGAACCATGTAACGCCCCGACCCCAGCTACCCAGAGTCGGTGCATTACTTCGTAACATTGGCATGATCACAAAAGATCAAGTCTCGAAAGACCGATTAGTTTAGTAGCCTTGGAATCACTAGATACATTCATAAATGTTACATTACATCACAAAGTGAAAAACTATAATAACATGGTCTTCATAGTCCACACTCATATCCTCTTCTGAAAATCCCTGCAGGTCATTCATAAAATACTTCTTCACATCCTGGAAAATATTAAAACATTGAAAGGGGTGAGCTCAGATGCTCAGTAAGGATAACAATATTGCGGAAGCTTTTATAAATAATCATTAACATTTAAGGCAATGTATAACTAAAACAAAAGCCTTTTTAAACTTGAACTTTAGCATAATATGGAAAAAATAAAATGAGATAATGCCATTTACTTACTCACATGGATATTCTACTAATTGAATAATCCCATGCAACATCAATAGCCATTTTCATAATGATGGAATGCATAATGCCAGACTATCATAACCACGTAGCCAAGGCCTCGTGCCAAGACCACAAATAAAATTTTGTCAAGGCCTCGTGCCAAGACACTAGTTTGTCTCATGAGACATGCCGATGCATCGAGGATCTATAGCGGGCTCCACCCGTCACTTATTAAGTCCAATTCATTCCTCATATGAATAGGTTTAAACATATCATAAACCATAACATAATCGTATCACATAAAACATGCATAAAGGAAACATAACATTTCCACATTTCAATCACAAGATATAAATACAACACATTGATATAATAAAAATGCTTTCAAAACCATTTTCAATACCAAAATAAAAGAAAGTTAAAACTTTGTATTTATTTTTCATTAAAAAAGATGATGGCTTGTAGAGGAAGCCGAATCTCAAATAATGGTCACGGCGGCGGAGAAGTCATTGTCGCCGCATAAGTACAGAAATAAAAACATTCCCTTTTGTCGTTTAGTAAAACGCTTCGTATAAAAAAGATTCCTTTTGAATAAATGTAAAAGTCAAAGGGGTTTATACAGCATATAAAAGAAAGTTGTGTATAAAACCAAATATGCCTCAATGAAAGGGGATTGAGACGAAGTCCTTAAAAGATCATTTTTTTTTAAATAAAGTACATCTATAATGTGTATTCACTATAAGTATACATAAATAATGTACAAATACAAAATAGGACATAATAATATCATGACATAATTTGAAAGTAGGAGATTAACCCAAAGAATAGAAGTTGGGTTAAGAAATTCCCTTACCTCGTGTCTGACTTGACTCAACCGTTCTTTAACCTCCTGAATAATAAACTAGAGTTAATATATACCTTATTAAGAACCATTTTCAATTTCATTATCCTTATTATATCACTTATTACAATGATATGAACATTATGTAATTATTTAAGTTAATAACGGTCGTTTTGTCGATCCTTGGTACTTGAGTCAACAATAAACTTCTTATAATTACAAGTTGTTTATGTGGTAGAATATCCATTTTCTCCAGAATTATATTCATGATCTAGATGTCATATATATCTTATATATCCAGTATATACATTCATTTATAATATTACATAACATTTAGAGGTAGGAAATGAAATGCACCGTTCATGGAGACGGTAAGCCGTACGTACGCATGAACGCTACTTTCATTTCAATTTCATATTTAATGGAACGAAATCATAATGATATAAATGTATAATATAATTCCAGTATAATATAGTGTATAATACCATTTACTCCATCCTTTATACATCCCACATATGGCATTAACGATTCAAATCACTTTGAGGGGGTGGTAGTCCGCACTTCCTAAAATGAAATTATCGCGTTTTACCCATAATGGAAATCATAAAGTATGACATAAATGAGAAATACAGAAGCATAAGTAAAACATAAATATATTATATATCATATATAAAAATAGTTAAATCTTAATGGCCACCTTTTAAGGTGTTATATGAGTGTTGAACAATCATCGTTTCGTGAGGCAGAAATTCACCATCCACAGAAACCGTATGTTCTTTTACCATTAGATGTAGGTGTGTGTAAGTGTAGCTCGAATCCTTATTATAACAACATCCTAGTATATTGAGGATACTGGTGTTGTTACAATAGAAATGAATAAAAAGAGTTTAGGGGGTTGGAGAAGGAAAATAAAACAAAACAACATTAGAGAAGACATTACCTCAAAATCGGGTAACTCTTTTTGATTTGAGCCAAAGGCTTCCTTGGGAAGAGTTATGCCCAAAGTGAGGCTTCTAGGAGTAATAGGGGGAAGTTGGTAGAGTATTTGGGCAGAGGTTTGCCGAGCCAAATGGCTTGAAAGTGTAAATGAGGTGGGAGAGGTGGGGGCCTTTTATAAGAGGAGAGGAGGGGATCTTTTGGAAAGATTGAAATGTTACATTATTACACAATGCTTTTCGGATTCTAAAGGTCCCAAACTTATATAATTCGAGTATAAGGTAATAAGGGTTCCAAATCTCCTCATCCAATTGGCTTTGGACAAGTGTAAGCCTTGGATTTTGCATTATCTTCCCATTTTATTTAAATCGTTAAATAATGAGGTCATCGCTGCATCATCATGATGTCATAAATAATTTAATTTATTTAATGTCTAAAAATTATAAAAAAAATACTATGATGTATTAAATCGTTTTAGCTTTCTAATGAATATTTATAATCAAAATTTGGACTTGTGTAACCCCACTTAAAAACTGTTTTAGTAAAATAACTCATGTTTGTGTCAATTTAATTTTAACATTAAATAAATATATATTAATGTCATTTTCCAACTAAAGTGGCTCCATGGGGTCCCCAAGTTGACCCATGGGTTTTATTGGTCGTCCATGACTCATCCAATAAGAGTAGGACAAGTTTCATGCTCATCTCATATTATTAAAACATTATTTGTACCTTAAACTACACTAATTACCTCTAATCGCGATTAAGAACTTAAAAGTTACTATTCACCAAAAAATTATTTTGATCTCATTGAACCAAATTTTACTTCTTAATGACAACCATGTATGTCGGATTTTTTAAAATCAAATCACAGAAGTGGTAATATTTCATTTAAACGAAAAATCAGTTATTTAACTACCACTTAGTGGTTTCACTATTCATCAAAAATTGAAGTTTTTCAGAACAAGGCCAAAATTTCACCCTAAGCTATAATTGATATTCCAAATTCAAAAATGATGTCTATTTTAAAAAATTCCAAACATATAAGTTGCATTAATTAATTTTATAATTAATTCCCATTGTTACGACAAATAGCGTGTTTTTAAGAAGCAATTTATATCAAAAGATTGGCAATTGTTTATGTCCAATTTCAATGTTAAATTAATTCTAATGACCACCATTGGATAAAATGGTAAAAATATATTCTAATTATACATTAAAACCACTAAATAGTATAACTTATGACTATAAATTATTTTGATTAAAAAGTTGTTTTAAGTATTTTTCACTATTCATAAAAATTTGGAAGTTCTCGGAAAATTACAAAAAATTCAACATAGGCTAATTTCAATATTAGGAATACAAAAATGAAGTCCATTTTGAAATATAAAATTTCTATAAATTTTAAAGGTGGTTATTACTATTCATAACGGCTACTTTGATTAGTTGCAGTGTGTTAGAACTCGAAGTTGCGTACAATGCAAGCTATTGCATTATTGAATGAGAAGCATATCATGGAAGCTCGGGGTGTTACATTCTCCCCTCCTTCAATAAATTGCGTCCTCGCAATTTGAAAATTTTCTTTGAAAATAAAAGGTTGAAAATAGAAAATACCTTCGTGGAAAACCCACATCGGAAATAAGGTTAATAAAATTTAGCCTTAATAAGAGGGAAATGGAAATAAGAAAGTCACCACCAAATTATGATCTCGATAAGGAGAACATTGGTGGCAATTAGAGACATATAATTGGAGGAAAACGTAAATATTTGTAGGGAGTGATTTAGGTCATCAATCACAATCAACTGTCAAATTGAGGGCCTCAAAGCCTTCAATCTATGTTGATTTAAAATATCATCAGTTCAACAAGACATAAGGTATTAGGGTAACACATTTTTTTGTTTTAACATCCCTTTACTAAAGTTTAAGAATTAATTTATTCATTGAATAACAGATAGGTATATATATATATTTATGCTTGACAATATGAGTTTCAACCTTCAACTCACCTTTCACTCAAAAAGATAATAGAACCCAAAAATATTATACTTATCCTAATTGTATAAGGTTAAAAATGTTAACACATACTATTTAGATTAGTAAAATTATTTTGTAATAACCAGGGACTTCCTGTAGGCTAGTGGTAGGAAATAAAGGCCTGTCGCACTATGGTTGTGGGTTCGATTCCTGCAGCTTTGTCCGACGCGTCAGGTTATGCCCCACCCTGCAGGTTTTCGTTTTCCTAAAACTATAGTATTATAATATTCCAAAAATAATCTTCATAAATTTTTTAACCTTAAACAATACTATCCAAAGATCAACTTAATCCATTCCAACCTTTATAGTTATCCAAAATACTTCTGTCCAACTCACAGTACAAATTTTATAAGGAAGGTAAACATAATGAAGATCCTTTTTTTCCATGTAACAACATGTGAACACCTTCATCATGTATTCTTTTTAAACATACTGAATTACCATGATCCCTTATTCCTTATAGAATACTAGATATACTCCTTCTATCCAAAAATGTATACAAATCATCAATCAGTTTCAAGGAAGTTAAGAATATCCAATATAATTTATCCAAATCAATCACGTCTTATTCCAAAATCACTATCTCGGTATCAGAACCATATTATGGTTTATCTTTATCTCAACCATATATTTCCCAAAAATTTAACCTACTGTGGAGTCACTTTTCTTGGTTCCACACAATCTCAAGTCCTTGATGAAATAGTACTACAGTACAATCCTTATATACTCCATAATTATTATAACCAGTACATCATTGATACAACACTCAAATTACAAAATTCTTTAATAACAACATAAGAACTCTAATCATTACTCCTCATCTGTGGTAGTATCATAACTTGATTATTATCCAATAACATCATTTGGGGCATACTCTGATGATTTGGAAATTGGTTTGCGTAGTGTCCCCAATCCTTGCAGAAGAAGCATTGTACATTTGAAACCATTTTCTTACCCTTGCAGTCACGCACTTTGTGTCCTTTTTCTCTACACTTATAACAAACTCCCATTCCCTTTAGGCAAGTTCCATGATGTTTCTTCCCACAATTACCACATATTGGAAAATTCTTCTTTCCCCTCATCCCTTCATCCATCATTCTCTCTTCCATCCCTTTCGTCTCTTGCTTCGCTTCAAAGCCATAGGACTCAGAGAATTCTTTACTTATCTTATTAACACATGATACTATTTCTTCATATGTTGAGAACACATGGGAGACTATTTCCCTTCTAAATGTTGGCTTAATACCGTGAAAGATACGATCCTTCTTACTCTTTGGATCATACGTACTACTGGAGTTCACATTCCTTCTACTGGGCGCCTTTTTTATACAATGGCATAAACTAGGTTAGTTTATGAATTACAATGAATAATTCCAAACCTTTAAAATACTTAATGTAAATTGAACAGTTTATGGATATAATCGATAATCATAAGAATGTTTTCTTTGAAGAATTATATACTCATAAACCCTACATATTGGTTTGTAAAGAAAATGAGAATTATCCTAAGAAAATCCCTCGGGAGTGTCGTAACCAAGAGTGCAGCAAGGCCCGTTGTCGTGCACCAGTTCCCGTTTGAGTCTTTCTCAAAGCGGTGTTTTCGGGTTTTACCCCTAGGTACATCTGTGCCAAAGCCTCCTCTACCTGCTCGTATCCAGACAGGGATGTATTGCTCGGAAAACTCATAACATCTCTATAATACCAAAATTCTAGGAAGTTCTTCTATACTAATCCTCAAAGTCTATCTTTGGTCTATGTGCTCTAATCAGAGTTTATCTAAATCTAGCTTCCAAGGTTAGTACTAAACTGCCTCTGATACCAACTGTAACGCCCCGACCCCAGCTACCCAGAGTCGGTGCATTACTTCGTAACATTGGCATGATCACAAACGATCAAGTCTCGAAAGACCGATTAGTTTAGTAGCCTTGGAATCACTAGATACATTCATAAATGTTACATTACATCACAAAGTGAAAAACTATAATAACATGGTCTTCATAGTCCACACTCATATCCTCTTCTGACAATCCCTGCAGGTCATTCATAAAATACTTCTTCACATCCTGGAAAATATTAAAACATTGAAAGGGGTGAGCTCATATGCTCAGTAAGGATAACAATATTGCGGAAGCTTTCATAAATAATCATTAACATTTAAGGAAATGTATAACTAAAACAAAAGCCTTTTTAAACTTGAACTTTAGCATAATATGGCAAAAATAAAATGAGATAATGCCATTTACTTACTCACATAGATATTCTACTAATTGAATAATCCCATGCAACATCAATAGCCATTTTCATAATGATGGAATGCATAATGCCAGACTATCATAACCACGTAGCCAAGGCCTCGTGCCAAGACCACAAATAAAATTTTGTCAAGGCCTCGTGCCAAGACACTAGTTTGTCTCATGAGACCTGCCGATGCATCGAGGAGCTATAGCGGGCTCCACCCGTCACTTATTAAGTCCAATGCATTCCTCATATGAATATGTTTAAACCTAATCATATGAGGAATGTATTGGACTTAATAAGTGACGGGTGGAGCCCGCTATAGCTCCTCGATGCATCGGCAGGTCTCATGAGACAAACTAGTGTCTTGGCACGAGGCCTTGACAAAATTTTATTTGTGGTCTTGGCACGAGGCCTTGGCTACGTGGTTATGATAGTCTGGCATTATGCATTCCATCATTATGAAAATTGCTATTGATGTTGCATGGGATTATTCAATTAGTAGAATATCCATGTGAGTAAGTAAATGGCATTATCTCATTTTATTTTTGCCATATTATGCTAAAGTTAAAGTTTAAAAAGGATTTTGTTTTAGTTATACATTGCCTTAAATGTTAATGATTATTTATGAAAGCTTCCGCAATATTGTTATCCTTACTGAGCATCTGAGCTCACCACTTTCAATGTTTTAATATTTTCCAGGATGTGAAGAAGTATTTTATGAATGACCTGCAGGGATTGTCAGAAGAGGATATGAGTGTGGACTATGAAGACCATGTTATTATAGTTTTTTACTTTGTGATGTAATGTAACATTTATGAATGTATCTAGTGATTCCAAGGCTACTAAACTAATCGGTCTTTCGAGACTTGATCTTTTGTGATCATGCCAATGTTACGAAGTAATGCACCGACTCTGGGTAGCTGGGGTCGGGGCGTTACAAACCACATAAGGAGGTATATAACTAAGGTGGTGAAACCTATAAATCCCAAACCCCTACATAAAAAAATATCTTAGAACATATTTGGATCCTCACACAGGTGCACCCAATCATTGGAGTAAATTTTTTGAAGTAGAAAATCTTATGATCGTAAAGGTTTTCCATCAAGAAAAATCTAGGGAACAACTTAAGCGGTCATGAAGCATACATGGGCCTTTCATGTGATCACTTGAGATCATGTGAAGGACCTATAGAGGGTTATAAAAAGAACATCCCACAAATATGTTAGATCGCACAAGACTTTAAAAATATAACACTAAAAAATCTAAGGCATATATGCAATAAAAACTAGAATAAAGACTTAAGACGGAATTCTTATGTGAAGATAGATTTTCTGATCTTCATGTGATTTACATGAATCATCCAGATCATGCGACAGCACAATGGAATGCCACTCTGGTCATGTGATGTCTCCTTAACATACCATTTCGATCATGTGATGTCCTCCAGGTATTTCAATAAAGTCACATGAATCCTTATAATCATGTAACCCAAGTCTCAAAAATCCTTCCAGGATGGTCATCCAGATCATATGATGTCCTCTATACGTGTCGCCCAAATTATGTGACAACACTATTTCAAGAAAACTAGGTCTCATGGATCCCTCTGGCCCTACCATCCATATCTCGTGGCACCCTTCAAGCACGTCATTCAGGATTCATGATGTCCTCTAGACATTCTACTACATTCTCTTAAAGCTATTTGGGCTCACCACCAAGATCATGAAATGTCCCCTAGACAAGCCATATAGGATCATGAAGCATCATTAGGAAAAATCAAGTGAGTTCATGATATGGACTCTGGGACAACTTAGTTAGGTCTTTTGATGTCCTTTGGATATATCAACTCTAATCATGTGATTGCCTCCAGAAATCTTCAGCCATTTCTTGTAACATCCTCCTGACATGTCAACCCAGATCATGTGATTTTCACTAGGAAATTTCAAGAAGACAACCATACATGTCAAGAAATTAACCAAATATGTCAGGAAAACAACTGGGACTTATCAAGAAGACATCTCAAAACATGATGGCCTTGTCCGGTGGGAAAATCTTGGGAAACTCAATGTGTAAGCCCTGATTAGCAGCATAACATGATATTTCCCACATACAAGGGAAACCTTGGTGTGTAATGCCTTATTAGAAGGATAAAATGATATATCCCACACATAAGGGAAACCTCAGTGTGTAGGCCCTAATTAGTAGACTAACATGATATGTCCCACAAACAAGGGCCACCACAAAGTATAATCCATGATCAACTGAACTCTGACGGATCTAATTTTCTATTGTAACCAAGATATGTAGGAAACCTTCCTATAGCCTTATCTCCATATTAAATATTTAATAGGGTCTTCCCAGTACATAAGTCCCTCATTCATAAGCAATTAGACCGATTACTTACTATCCCTTGTTTCTCACACCAATCATAGCTCATGTGGGATTCGGGAGTTGCAATGATCATATCATTCATGTCATACTCCTCTATCAAGAGAGTTAAACCTTAGTGTGCAAGAACTAATCAATGGAATAACTTGATATGTCCCACATACAAGGTCAACCTCAGTGTATAGCCTAGATTAGTGGCATAACATGATATGTCCCGCATAAAAGGGAAACCTCAGTGTGTAAGACTCGATCACTAGCATAATATGATATCTACTACATACAAGGGTATCCTCATAGTATAAGTACCAATAAAATGAAATATGATAACTATGATTCCTATTATAACTAGGATATGAAGGATTCCTTCATAAATTCCCAATCTCAAAAAGGAATCCACCTTAGTTTAAGCCCTTCCATTCCAACCATCAGACCCAAATCCCTCCCATGGGATGATCATTCCTCCTTATCCACTAGTTGACTGAGAAGTAAACTAAACTATATTGACACTGATTCCTACAAAAACCGGGATACATAGGATTCCTTTCTAAGGTATGTTCTATATATTGAGAATATATTGGGCTATCTCAGTATGTAATCCCCATATCCGTATGAAATGATATTGAATACTTGTTATCCCTTATTTCCTACACTAAGAATGGATCAAGTAGACTTGGGGAGTTGTGATAATCACAACATTTTCATCTTGAATCTCCGCCAGTCAGGGAAACCTTAGTGTGTATAGCCACGATCAGTGGCATGATATAACCATCCCCCCCCATACAAGGGTATATACCTAGGGGAAAGTTCCAAGGATGTGATTGAACTATTATAAATTCGATTCCTACCAAAACTAGGATACGTAGGATGCCTCCTCAAGGTTCGATCTCAAATACTTGGTTCCCAAGTGCCCATATATATGTCCTTTCCATATTACATTAAACTACATGGTTTTATTGAACTATGATAACTCTAATTATTTCCATAACTTGGATACGTAGGATCCCTCATCGATGTTCGAGCACAAACACCTGGTGCCCAAGTGCCCAAAAATATTTCCTTTCTATATGATGTTAAACTGAATGGGTTAAATGAACTTTGGGGGTTTTGGTTCCTAACATAAAACAAGATACATATGATGCCTCATAGTTTCTCAATCCCATCCTAGGAATACTAACCACCTCCCTGAATGAAAACAAACTCCAGAGTGCCTGATTTTACAGAAAAAACATTTAAGTAGCTACCTAACAATGGGAAATGGATGAAGAACCTCAAATACATATAGATGGATTCATTAATAAGATACCCCTACCCCTCTTTTTATATAAAAGGACTTAACATGTGATCATTTTGTTAGGGTAACTAGTCCCATATTGGGATTAAGAAGAGATTATTGAACATATATTATTTGTATTAGAGAGTCCCATAGTAGGCAATAATTCCCCTCAAAAGGGTGTGATGAGCTCGATCTCCCATCCACTCCACCAATGTGATCTCCTAAGCATCGTTGGGTCTGAAACCCCAAAGGACCACCTTCCTTTAGAAAGAAGGTCTATACCCAGTTATGAATGTGGGAGTCATTGGGAGTTTTTATTAAGGATAAAAAAATGGTAAGCCCAAATTGAATGATTGTAAAAAGACATTAAACCCCAATTATAATCAAACTATCAGATCAGGCCAACCATATATTTCTAACAAAACAAAAGGGGTGAACCAGATGAGAAATAATTTAACCATGAAATATACTATACAATATAAAAAGGATAGAATACCCAGTTCTTATCAGACCATTTAGTTCATGTCTCATGGGTGGTTCCTTATCCTCACAAATCCATGTGAAATAAAAATGGTGAACCTGATGTGAAACTCTCAAATAGAAAGATGATCAGTTAACCATGCAACAGGACATCATATGCAAACAAAATCATAGGAACCTAACATGGATCTTATAGTTGATCCTCTATATCTGGGGTTCTCATGAAATAATTTCATCCTCACTTTGAAAATTCCACTCGAGCATAATGGTCAAATGATGAATAAAATGAAAATTTTTTACCCATGCATATCTTATTGAGAACATATCATGCCAAAAATAGTGCATTTATTAGTGAACTTGTTCCTTTTTTTATCCATGACTATAAACACTACTCTTGCAAACAAAACCCTGATCCTACATGTTTTCATACAATGATCTTTCTAGAAAATTAGTTGCAACAGAAACCACTATGGGCCTCAGAATGATCTCACTATCCCTACATCTTCAGCATAGGGTGACGAATGTAATGGTCTAGGAATACCATCAATATGGTATGATCCTAACCATCAAGGGTAGTTGTGAGGGTCATTAAGTACTAAAACTGAGAAGTATGCATCTTCTAAATAAATATATAGAAAATCCAGTGGCCCTCATTGCGAAATCCAACTGCTTTGGAAGTTAATCCATGATGTGTGATAATCACCCCCTTCAGTATCTGATAAAGGTGTATCAATGAGACAATTGAATCTCCCTTCCAGTTTAGTTTCTGTTGGGGAGGGCTCCTATCAACCACCGCCACCAACACTATCCCTATAATACCCTTCAATCACCTACTAAGGGTACCACCCGACACACTACCACCTCTAACACCCATGCATGGGAAATAAGGAAGTCACATAGGTCAAAGAAGGATCTGGATAATCATGAGTGGGATCATATCCCCACTCCTACTACTAAGGATTTCTAGTATATTCTGGTGATAACCTGCGAGTATCCCCGTATCCATTCTCTCTTGGAATAAGTCTGTGAGAATATTCCTAAATCAGTATTGGGGGAACATATCTCTACCCCCATACACGAAGTCTATCGGAATATTCTGGTGGCACAAGGAGGAAAGAAGTGGGCTCATATCCCCACTTAAATTAAAGATATCTTTCAGTATATAGTGGACATAGAAAATGTTAAAACTTACATTCCTGTGCACACTTTACTAAAATATCATCACATCTTAGCAATAGATGAATAACTCCATTAGCATATTTTGTCACTGGTATAGTTACAGGGAAATGTGCATATTCTTATCCCTATAACTAGGGAATATCAAAACGCTAATCATTATGAAAAAGTGGTTGCTTTGGGGTAAGTACATATTCTTACTCCCATATAGGAGTAATATCAACATATTCTTGTAAAGGATGAGCAACTAAACTAGGCTCATATTCCCATTCTAGTTAGGTATCAACAAGTGAGAGTGTCACATTCCTTGGGATAGGCTCATATCCCTATCACAAAAGCCAGTTTCATATTAAAAAGGCTTAGGATTAAGATTATATCCCCATTATGTACAGGGATTTCCAAGTGAGAGTGGCACTTTCCTTTGTACAGTCTCATTTTATTTTTGAAGAATATCGAAGGCATACTTCAAAGGACTAGGATTGGGTTCATATACCTGTTATGGCCATGGATCTCCAATATAGAATGGAACATGCCTCAGGACAAGCTCATTTTTCTATCAGTGAGTCTACCTAGAATATTCTAGAAGATCAAAAAATCCATTCTCATATCCATACTTCCATCAATGAATGATGGCATCAACATCCTTTAAAGGCTATACAGGAGGAGGCTCATATCCTTCATCCCATTATGGATGTCTATTAGTATATTCCAGTGGGGAAGGAATATTTAGACAGAGATCATATTCTTAGTCCAACCAAGGCTCACCAAGTGAGAGAAGTACATGCCTTAGGGAAGGTTTAGATCCCTATCACAAAATAAAAGAATCATAATCCAAAGAATTAGGATTAGGCTCGTACTCTCATTCCAATCAAGGCTCACTAAGTGATAATTTCACATGCCTTAGGATAGGATAATATTCATGTTAATAATGAAAAAGATCATTGTAATATTCTATCAACTTCTCAGTAGTGGGATCATACTCTTGTAACACTAGACGGTTATAAACAAGGTCTGGAAATAGTTATAAAGCATGCTCATATCCCTTCACAATTCCAGCAGGTAGGTAGACATATTCTATCCACACTACAACAAAAATTGGTTTTAGCGGTGTTTTATTAGGGGTGGTTCTGGTAACCGCCGCTAAACATTTTTTTTATTTTCACACAGCCAACCCTCCCCCCCCCCACCCCGACCCTGCTTCTCCCTGTTGTCCTCACTTCCCCCACGACCACGGCCCCCCCATTACCCCTAGAACAACGCGACGTCGGTGACCCCGCGACCCCGGCGACCCCGGGCCCCCATGACCCCAGTGACCCCACGACTCCGGCGATCCCACAACCCCAGTGACCCCGGCCCCCCGCGACCCCAGCGACCCCACGACCCCAGGCGGTATTGAAGATTTTTCTCATAAAATTTATGTATTATATGAATATTTGGTTGTTCCAATTTAATTATTTACTATTTTTTGTATTCTTGAGTTAGAAAAGTGAGATTAGGACTTAGATTGATGTATTAAACCCTCTAAGGACTTTGTTGGTACCATTGATGTTTGAGATTGTACCTAGGTCTACCCTTTGGTTATGAAAACCCCTTAAGGTTAGTGAAATATTTTTTAAAATGTTGCAATAATATAATTATGAAAGTGAATGGGTAGAGAATTGTAAGTTGGTATGTAATCAAGGTTAATGGGATATTTGAAATATGGAATTGGTATTTTTTTTAAATGGCTAGTTGGATTCTGAAATGGATTAAAATAATAATTTTTTACTTTGATTTGGTTATGGTTTTCCATGAAGGACAACAATGTTTTGAAAGTGGGTACTATTTTGAAAAGGAGATGTTGACCTCAATGTTATAAGAAAAAAGGGGTTATCTTAATAGATTTCAAATGGTGATTATAAATGAGGGTGTGGTTGCCCTTTGTGAAAATGATTTAAAATCTCCTTTTATGGTTGCAAATAGAAATGAAATTCTTGGAACATGTTGATTTTTTAAAAGAGGAAGACTCATTTTTTGAAGGGTGGATTCAATATTATTTCAATTGAGTATCTTGAATTGTGTTTTATTCTGTTATTTGATTTTAAAGATATGTTGAGAACATAGTCATTTAAATGATATATGGGTTAGTGAGATATAACCCCCTAAAATTAGGTTGGAATGTTAACATGTTTTATTAAATTAAATAAGTGATAAATGTGTTTTGTTGATGACATAACATAAGGGGCATTTGATATAATGTGATTGTGTTAAATGGGTTAAGGTATGGAATTGATATATGTGAAAAATGAGTTGAGATTGTAAATGGAATATATATTAATGGGTTATTCATTATAAATGGGATATAAATAGTCAGTTATGGGAATGATCATTGAAGTAGATTTATATAATATATTATTTCATTCTTGGATGGTAACCTAGAGAAATCATTTGGAAAGATGTTGGTGTGTCAGTTCACTATGATAGGAAGAGTTACATTTCATGTTTCATTAGCAGCAATCAAATTTTTTAACACTAACTAGTCCTTGATTTTTTCAACCACAATTAGTATATCTTTAATTCTAACTATATTTAGAACTAAATACCAAGTGAATTCATGAAGATATCTGTATAGAGATGTGAACACTACCTAATAATCTTGGTCAACTATACCAGCTTTAAATCCCACCATGTAGTTCATACAAAAGATTAAATCAATGAAATACATGTATATGATCTGAATAAACTAGATAAATTATATTATAATAATAGACATGTAGAATTCTATCCATTTCAATCCTCCTCACTACCATTATCTATGAGGTGTGTTGACACTAATGGTATGAGGAATAGTTTCCATATGTTGATTAACAATAGAAGAATGATGGATGTATCCAATACAAAAATATCATATATGATATCAATAATTTTCATATTTAGACAAATAGTACCCAAAACCATATAGGAATTATGTTTCTTGTTCATGATATCCTTCACCTATGTATAAAACTACTTCTCAAATGTCACAAGATAGTTATTGCTTCTCTAATGAGGCCCATACTAATATAATTAATTATTCCTAGATGCCTCTTAGTTTTCCTAAGTCTTTTGTTAAGAACTAGTCTAATAGGACTATTCTATCTGAGCATACAAAACCAGAGGTAGAGTTAATCTTGTTGCACCAACTGGTCATATAATTTTATGAAAATATTTTTTAAGATTACCATTCATAGAACAATGGTGTAAATTCTATAGTAGTGATATGAATTAATTATTCATGTGTAAATTCAAGATGCACTGTAAAAAAACATGGTTAATTTATGTGATATGGATTATAAGAAACTCATCCCGTTGATTGATTTTCTATTACATTACTATCATAGGACTAACTCTTCATATTGTGTTTAAATCCCATGTTGATGCTCCTAGTTTCACATAGCTGAACAATGGTGTCTTCTACACTAACATTCCATCCAAAGTATCTTCATCCAACCAACTCCTTATTATCAATTTCTCGGTGGCATGTAATATAGAACATTAAAAATATTGATAGATACTTAGTTTAGATACCTTAAATAATTATCTATTCATTCAGTCCTTTTCTAGGTGTTGCCTCTCATGAACGGTGAAAAAAGTGAGTGAATTTTGAATTATATTTAATCTCTTATACACATACATGTTCAAATTTAACAAATTATTCTACATTTATTAACCCAATGGTTTTCAAGAATAATTATTTTACATTACAAGTATACAAATCCTTTCCAAGTGAGGTATTGAAACAACATATCCAAAACAACTATATCTAATCATTCTAGTATCAGGTACTCAAGAATATTCATTCCAACTTTGAATTTTATCTCATCTGGTTTCCTATCAATGTTAAAAAAAACCTGGACCTCCTATATGAAAAAACTTCTAATTTATTGGGTGTAAAATCACCTTAAAATGTTAGTGGATTATATTTTAGAAGTTCTATTAAATGATTTACCTAAATGAAGTTCCACATTTACAGGTCCCTTAACAACTTCCACAAAATCATGTTCTACACTCAAAACAATATCCTATTTTACTTGTTGTCCTAGAGCATCTACATTCTTAGTTTCTATATCTTTTGGTTATAGTGGCTTCATGGTGGGATAAAATAGGGAGTCTTCTACAGTATCGTTAGCTTCCTACTTAGAGAATCAAGTAAATAGTATTTGGATCCCAACATCACTGTAAAAAACTAAGCTATGATAAAATGTGTTTGGTGCCAATTTTTTTCTATCATCATGGGGATATAGGAGAATATTGATAAAGTGGAGTTTCTTCTACAACTATTTTATGGCTTGGGAATAATTGGGTTTAATTAATGGAACTTATATGCACTTATCCGTCATTCTCTCACTTCCTGAGAGGAATAGGAGGTCCAAGAATATAGCCTTCTCTTATTCAATATACCTCTGGACTGATAAACTGAGGATGAGAGAAAAAGTGAATGCTTAAAAAAAATTACAGTCAAAAGGGCCTGGCGAGTATATCCCGACTTCTTCTAGATTAATATTATGAACCCCACAAGCATTAAGTTATTTATTTTATCACCTTAAATTTTTATTGATCCTCATATCGGGGAGTCCTAGTTCAAAAGGAATTGTCTTCTTATTAGGTTTCCCTTTACGTATTTTCAACCTAATATGATTTCTTCCATTATTCAATTCCAAATGCTTAACTTAGATTAGGTTAACATCATATCCAGTTAGTGGAGACTCAATTTTTACCTAGGTTTCTCTTTACAATTGTTCACCATGATGAGTTGTGTGTCTATTTACTTATATAGTTTTAGTTCATGCAAGTTGTACCGATATAGATGATGTTTAAGGTTTCTCTTTACAATTGGTGCACATTTTTTAAGTTTATAATGTGTGGACCATAAGTTGGGGTAGCCTACATGAAGAGATATTTCAAGTTAACCTGATATGAATTAATAAAATATGGTATCATGAATATGGATGATCTCATCATTAATTATAACTCAATAAAACTATTCATAATGACCACATAAGATGGGAATAGGGTGTTAAATAGTAGAATATATAGGATCTCAACTAGGTGTTCTAGAATATGTCTCTACAAAATAATAGTATTATTCTCATTTTAATTTAATAATTCCCTGATAATCATTAAAGTATTTTTATAAAAAGAGGAAAACAGTTCAAATTTCCCAACAATTCTAAAAAAATGAAGGTGTAGATACGGTCTTGGAACATGGGTCATTTAGTTTATGGTCATAAAGCCCATACCATTTGCTTTGTGATTTAGAGTCACACAATCAGGACCAATTAAGGGTTACATCCTGCTATTTCAATGCTTCTTCATCAAGATTGGAAACATTATTTTTTTCCTCATGAACTATGATTCCAACCAAGTTATTCTTATGTTACTTTTTGTTATCTGATATTATATTTTGATGCTATAAAGGATTTAAAAAGTCAAGGGTTGAAAATTTGGAGATTTGGGAGAAACATGATAGGAATATTGTTTAGCATAACTTTTTGTATTGACCATGTGGTAATTGAGTAATATGGTATTGTTAGCACATTGTTTCTCTTTACTAAAGAAACTTCCCCTATCCAAAACACTAGAGGGTTCATATCTAACTTAGGGGGTCATCTATATTATATTATGTTTCTATAATCTTACACTATAGTATATATGAATCTCTTTCTCTATTTAGTAGTAACTATGTGTTTTAATTTTTTTTATTATTGTGTAGGCACATTGTGATATACATGGATAAAAGCCGGATCAGATTACCAAGGAACAAACCTCAGTATGTTAAGGGTTTGAATTATTTTTTAGATTTTGCAATTTCTAATCGATCCGTTGAAGGGAGAATAATATTTCCATGTCCTAAATGTAAATTTAGAACATGGTTGAAGAGAGGTGAATTTTATGAACATTTAATACTGAAGAAATTCCCTGGTCAATATTTTTGTTGGGTTTGGCATGGAGAATCGAACATTACAGAAAGATTGAGTATTGATGTTAATCTATAGAATGAGGTCCCAAGTTCATAGAAAATGGAAAATGAAATGCAAAACCTCATAAATGATTCATTCGGCACTGCAAGACACCACTATCAGCATCAAAACATATCAGAACAACCAGAAGAGGTTTCTACAAATTGCAACGTGACAAGTGATGCTTTTGAGACTGTAACACAAGAATATCAAGATTGTAACATATCATTGGATCCTCCTCTTGATTTTATGGAGCCAGATGTAAGAGAAAACCTCACTAAGAAAAATTCATTTCATGATTTAGTTGATGATGGAAATCAAGAGTTGTATAGTGGGTGTTTTAAATATTCAAATCTTTCATTTCTACTGAAGTTGTACCATATCAAACGTCTATGTGGAATTATAAATAAAACAATGTCCATGATATTGAAATTGATTTGTGATGCATTTCCTGAAACAAAAATCCCATAATCTTTTTGTGATATGAAAAAAAGTTGTTAACAAGCTTGGACTGAATTATACAAAAATACATGTGTGTCCCAATAATTGTATGCTTTATTGGGGAGAGGATTCAAGTAGACAGAATGGCAAGAAATGTTCTTCTTCTAGATGGCAGTAAAAGGGTGATGTTGGAAGTCTAAATGAACATAATTTCCTGGAGAAGAAGAAAAAGAACACACCTGCAAAGGTTTTTCATTACTTTCCCTTGAAGCCTCGATTGCAAAGATTATTCATGTCATCAAAAACCACCGAACACATGAAGTGGAATTTTGTAGATAAAAACAATGATGGATTAATGAGACATCCACGAGATTCCCAATCATGGAAGACATTTGATTCATTACATCTAGATTTCTCAGCTGATCCTAGGAATTTTTGATTGGGATTGGCTGACGATGGATTCAACCCATCTGGGACTTTGAGTACCAGTTATAGCATTTGGACAGTTGTTTTGATCCCTTATAATCTGCCTCTGTGGATGTGTATGTAGCAATCATCTTTTATCATTTTGATGATTATTCATGGAAAAAAATTCTTGGAAATGATATTAATGTATACTTGCAGCCTTTGATTGACGAATTGTAGGAGTTATGGAGCAACGGTGTTAAGACATTTGATGCTTCTTCTAAAACAATGTTCAAAATGATTGCTGCTTTAATGTGAACCATTAGTGACTTCCCTAGGCTTGAGAATTTATCTGGTTGGAACACTTACAAGGGTTTGGCTTGTCCGATTTGTAACTTCGATTTTGATCCCAAACGGCCGCCTCATAGTAGAAAATGGTGCTTCTTGTGCCATCGAAGATTTTTCAATGAATCTCATAGATTTCGGCTGAACAGATCAAAATTTAATGGTTCCATTGATCGTAGACCACCTCCAAAGTTGTTAATTGGTTCTGAAATATTGACCCAGCTTGAAAATGTTGAAACATAATTTGGGAAGGTTCTTTATTTGAATGATAGTAGAAAATGGGTCCAAAGTGCATCGTCAGGTGAAATCAGAATGCAACAATGGAAGAAAAAAGTATATTCTATAAACTTCCGTATTGGGAATTTAATTTGTTGTGGCATAATCTTGATGTGATGAATATTGAGAATAATTTCTGTGATAATTTGATTTTCGCATTACTTAATGAGCATGGAAAGTTGAAGGATCATCTCAATGCTCGCAAATACTTATAAGTAATGAACATAAAACGTGATCTCTGGCCAGATGAGATTGAAAAGTATGATCTGGCCATTTTTGCAATGAAAAATCGGGATAAAGATACATTCCTTTGAATTTTAAATAATGTGAAGGTATATGATGGGTATTCAAGTAACATCTCAAGGTGTGTTGACTTGAAGAATCGTAATTTACATGGAATGAAAAGTCATGATTCACATATTTTGTTACGATAGTTACTATAATTGACATTGCGTACATTATTACCTGAAAAAGTTATCGTTGTTTTACACCAATTCTGCACATTTTTCAGGAAATTATGTGAGAATACTCTACATCCATTTCAGCTTGAAAACCTCCAGGAGAGTTTTGTATTGACCCTTTGTGCAATGGAGATGATCTTTCATCCATTGTTTTTTACTGTCATGATGCATTTAACTGTGCATTTGGTTGAGGAAGATAAATTAGGAGGTCATGTTCATTATCAATGGATGTATCCAATTGACAGGTATTTTATTTATATGTTTTTCATTTAAGTAAACAATTTTTGGCATTTAAATAAATGCATAATATTGCTATTTTATTTCACAGATATCTTGGGAATTTGAAAGCATACATGAGAAATAAAGCTCAACCAGAAGGCTCTATTGCTGAAGGCTATTTGGATAAGGAGTGTCTTAACATTTGTTCCAGATATTTGGATGATATTGAGACAAGATTTAATCAAGTTGGATGTGTTTAGGACACATCAAATCAATCTCAAATGCATCAGAAATCAAAAATATTTCCTGCTATTGGCCAATCAATTGGGAGAACCTCAAATGTGATACTGACAGAATTGGAATTATTACAGGCACATAGATATGTGCTGCTGAATAGTGAAATTGCAGATCCATTTATTGAAGATTTGAGGATACAAACAAAGAGACAAATGTGAGGTCGAACATGAAATGAGAAAGATATAATGAAAGCTGTGAATAAAGATCTTGTAGAATGGTTTGCACGACGTGTAAGTTCATAAATATTTCAATAAATATGAATATTAGTTTGACATAGACATTTTGTAAATCTATTAAATTATATTTCTTTTTTCAGATCATGAATACTGATACTCAAGAAGACTTGTTAGAAGATTTGATGTTTCGTGCTAGAGGTCCTATAAAACAAGTTAGAAAGTTCGATGCTTATAATGTGAATGGATTTAGATTTCTTATAGTCGATCAAGAAGTGGGTTTGAAAACACAGAATAGTGATATATTTACATTTGTTGAAGTGGGATACTATGGAAAGCTACATGATATTATTGAATTAAACTACCACGGTCATTTTTCTGTAGTTTTATTCAAAGGTAAATGGTTTGATATTATCAGAGGTGTTAAAAGAGATTCCTTGCAATTTACTTCTGTGAACTTCTCTTGCTTGATAGATGTTGGTGATCGTGAACTGCATGATCCATATATATTATCATCGCCATAAAAAATGGTATATTATGTGAATGATGTTGTGGATGAAGGGTGGAGTGTAGTTGTTCACATAATACAAAGAGATTAGTATGATATGGGTGATGAAGTGGAAGATTTGACCTCTGAAGTTGAATTTCATCAACAACAAGAAGCATAATTATTTTTCCATCATGATATTGAAAATATTTGTAACACCCGAGATTTTTATGAGTAATATTTTGTTTTTAAATCATCAAAGGAATATTTTTCTACACAACACTTGCTTGGCTTGCTTTACACGCAATCGTGACCTTCCTCGATAGCTTTCGTCGTACGCAATACCGAGTTTCACTAAATAACAATATGCTATTAAAACTAGCCGTTATGAATAGTAATAACCACTTTTTGAAATTTTATAAATTTTATTTTTCAAAATGGACTTCATTTTTGGACTCAGAATATCGAAATTAGCCTAGGGTGAAATTTTGGTATTTTTCTGAAAACTTTCAATTTTTGATGAATAGTGAAACCACTAAGTGGTAGTTTAAAAAACTGAATTTTGCATAAAACTTAATTTTACCGCTTCTGTGAATGGAATTTCGAAAATCCGAGAGACACGGTTAATATCAAGGACTAAAATGTGGTTCAATGAGATGAAAATAATTTTTTGGTGAATAGTAACTTTTTACTTTTTTTACCGCGGTTAATAGTAAATAGGGTAACTAAGGGTAAATATGATATTAATATTACCCTAACACATGTCCTAATTCTATTGGACAAGTTTAATTCGACCAAAAACAAACTTAGGAATAAAATATGACAATTTAGGCCCACTTGAATTAGATTAGGACATTTATTATTAATTTATTTAAAGAAGGGTTAAAATAGTTAAATTTAAAGTTTAATAAGTAAATCATTTTTAATATGGGGTTATACATAAGATAAATTCGATTTTAAATATTCATTAGAAATCTAAAAAGATTTCCTACATGATGGTATTTTATTTGTAATTTTTAGACATCAAATAATTTAATTTATTTATGACACAAAGATGATGCAGTAATTATCTTTTTAATGAAATATTGACATAATTGATGTTATAAACACCAAAATAAATGTAATTTGAGACTTTTTATGAATTAAACTAATTTTCTAGGTTACTATGATATATTAGTGTTGATTTAATCAACTTGTTTTGAACATATAATTCTGTTATGACTTTCACAAAAATCATATATCAAATAGTGTCAAAATTGACACAAAATAGTTTTTAAATCAAATATTATATTATTAATTGTTATTTTATTCCTAAAAATCTAAGGTTCGGCCAAATGACTTAGCTAAGAATATATATATTAATAATAAACAATTTGGGGTTCGTTTGGCATGTTATAGTAAGTGTATTAACCATATAGTGGAAGAAAACAAAAAGACACGGTAAAAGTTAAATTAATTAACTTAGAGTTAAATCTAATTGATAAGGTTAAAATAATACCCTAAACTTGTCTAAATCCTATTGGTTGATAGGATTTCGACCCTTCCCCACTTTAGCTTCGAAATAAGACCCTTTGGAACCATTATAAACCGATTTTGACTTTAATATAAAATAATATTTTGAGATATTCCTAAGGTGCCCCTCTCCTCCCTTATAAAAGGGCACCTCCTCCCCCTCCTCCTCACACCAATTTGAGCACTCAAGCTCGACCAACCCCTGCCATTTTCTCCTCTACACTTCCCTAGAATAATCCTAGAGGTCCTGGTCTTCTCCAAAGACCAATCTTAGTTCCTTAAGTGGAGTATTCAAAGAGGCGTTCCAAAGAAGAGGTAATATCCATTACCGATCTTTTCAATTTCTTTCTTCTTCAACTTCTTCTTCTTTAGTTGTTTCATGATAAAGTAATAACATCAGTATTACTTACATACTGATATGTTATTATAAATATGAAACAACCCTAATTCACCTTCTATTCATCCTACGGAAAAATGAAATCATCACTCGTGCGTACGTACGGAATACCGTCTCCACGATGTGATGCGACTCGTTCTACATGATCTTCATTTCATAATGATTATATAAGTGAATTGAATGAATGAATATGGTATATACTACACTAATACCATTCTGGAAATGAATTATCTATAACCTAAAGATAAGAATAAGAATTTATTCGACAAAACACGCATAAGAACAAAAAGTTATAAAGACCCGAGTAACAAGTAACAATGAAATATTACTAACAAGAAGCTAATAATATGACCATATATGATATCATATCAATATGTATGATTCTGGAATAAGTCAATAACATTATTTAAACCATTATACAGGAGCTTCGGACACGAACAAAGCAAATCGGACCTAAGGTAAGGGAAATATCACAATCTCACTTTTATCCGAGATTGTTTTTACTTTGGTAATGACTGGGGTGTATTCTATTATCCACATCCATGTTCCCTCAATATGTAATATTGTTTCCATCCACTTAAAATAGTTTAAATCCAATTTTACCCTTTGGTGAGTTTTTAGTAAAGAATATTAAAGGAATCTTTTGTCGTTTTTTTTCGTATGAGGTACTTTTTGACTTTTCCGACAAAAGTACGAAGAATGTTTTTTTTAACTTATACGACATGAATGGATTTTTAAAACATTATTTCCATGAAGCTTACTTTACAAGTTTTCAAGTTTATTTTTAATCAACTTCTTTTATTTTAAAGTCGTATGACATGTTATGAAAGGAAAAATGTTTTTGAAGTAGAAAGGATATTTTCCTCAAGAATGGAGTTCAAGTATTTTATCAAAATTATTTTCCATCTAAGATAATAAAAGGGTTCTGTTTTTATGCCTATTATTACATGGATTTTATTATGTTGTGATGGAAATATTTTTATGAATTCCTTTATCTTATATGAATTGTTTTATGATGTCATGTTGTTTAAGAATTCCATTTTTATTACATGGGTTATACTATGATGTATGGTTTATGATTATGTGGCACACATAAGAAAGGATTCATTAAGAGATGGGTGGGACCTATATCTCCCTCCAATGAATTGGGTAAAGATTTTATATCTCATGAGATAGACATGGCTGGAACGGAAGGTTATTTCGGTTCAGTGATACAGGACTGAAACGAGGAGTGAACTCGGTTCAGAAAGGGACTTTGTCCACTAAGATAGTCTTGGCAATGAGTCATGACTAACAAGAAATGATTTTCCATGATTATGTGTGCATGACACAAAGTTTCAAGTTTTATGTTATGATTATGGGGATCTCATTTTCACTTCTATGATTTGTTCCATGTTAAGATATTATGATCTCTTTTGCAGGTTATGATTTTCAAAAAGATATGATATGATTTTTATTTCCTTTATTTGCCCTTGCTGAGCATTTGAGCTCACCCTTTTATGTTTTCTTTTCCCCAGGTCAGGAAGATGGATATTAAGTAGAATATGCTAAAAGGGACCCCAGATATGATGAAATAAATGGGAGACACTGTAGAAGATTTATGAACCAGTTGTTTATGTTTCCCAGTTTCTAAAGACACTATACCTATACGGTCCTTTGTGGTTTTGTCATATGTTGTAATAAGTGTGCTTCAATTTTGAAGTATTAACAATGTATGTAAAGTATGGGTCATTATAGTTGGTATCAGAGGAAAGGTATAGTCAACCTTTGGAAACTAGGATGTGAAAGCCTTAGTAAGAACCCTAAGGATAAGTCTAAGCATAGAACACAATCTTAGTGTTTTAGAAATGGCCTTGAATAACCTAGGATAAGACCTTAAGCATGAAAATTTTATTCTTGAATTATGTGGTTTCCTATTATAATTAGTTTTGCTCACACTATTCTTCTTGGTTTTAGTCAATGGCTGGAACCCGAAGGAACCGTGTTAATGCGGAATGTGATGGGCAATGCAATGATTGTCCCCCTGAGAAACCAAACGATATGGGAGCTGGAATACAAAATCTTGTAGCCATGCTCACACAACTTTCTCAAGCTATGAATCATGCAGGATTTCCAAACGAGCAAAGGAGGGAGCAACATTCTGTTGAATCCTTCATGAGGCAGCGCCCACCTTCTTTCAGCGGGTCTACTGATCCATTAGTTGCTGAACAATGGATTAGTACTACTGAAAAGATATTTTCAGTTCTTCAATGTTCTGAGCATGATAAAGTCATCCTAGCAGTGTATCGTTTGTAAGAAGATGCTGATCAATGGTGGAATCTTGTTAAGAATACGAGGCAAAGGGATGAAATTGAGTCTATGGAATGGGACGAGTTCAAGAACTTATTTTTCAATAAGTACTTCCCTCGTATTCTCCGAACAAAGATGGAGAAAGAGTTTCTTGAATTGAAGCAAAGGGATGATGAATCTGTTGGTACCTATGAAGCAAAT
The DNA here is from genome assembly GCA_963277665.1 of Viscum album. Taxonomy (NCBI): domain Eukaryota; kingdom Viridiplantae; phylum Streptophyta; class Magnoliopsida; order Santalales; family Viscaceae; genus Viscum; species Viscum album. The sequence goes on from OY728146.1 coordinate 955,312,256, forward strand.
TTTACAAGACTTGCAAGGTACGCTTCTGGTATTATTATCCAACCTGAGAGTTAGATCGATCGATTCTTTAGTGGCTTAAAACCAAGTCTTCGAAGGGTGTTAGCCATAAGGGACTTCAATAGCTACGAGGAAATCGTTCGATGTGCTCTCAAAGTCGAGATGGATATTGGAGTAACCCATCAGTCACATGGGTTTGATAAGAAGAGGAAGATGGAATTCAAAGAAAAATCTAAAGAGCACACTGAAAAGAAGATGAGCTTTCCCTTATGCTCAAAGTGTGGAAAGAAACATGGAGGGAGTTGTCTTAAAGGGACAATTAAATGTTTTAAATGTGGAAAGGAAGGTCATCGGGCATTTGAATGCCGTGATAATGGGAAGAAGATGTCTAATGATGCAAACAAAGGAAGGGATACACAGAATGAACCTACTACACTTCAATGTTTCAAGTGCAAGGAGATGGGGCATTATGCCAATCAATGCCCAAATCCAAAGGTTGATGATGATGGTCGACGTCAACAAACTCTTAAGGCTAAAGACAAAGGAAAGTCACATGCAATTTTTATCAGCGATGTGGAGTACGATAATGAGGTGGTGAAAGGTACACTTACCATCCACTCTAAAGTAGAAAATGTTTTATTTGATTCTGGATCCACCCACTCTTTTATTTCTAAAGAATTTTCTAAGGGTATCACCGTATTACCTCAACAATTAGATGTTGAGTTAGCTGTGACAACACCTAATGGCACAACAGTCACATCAGAAGTTTATAATTCTTCTCCGATCGAAGTTTGTGGGAAAGTGCTTCCTGCAAATCTTGTGATCCTTCCTTTAGTGGAATTTGATGTGATTCTTGGCATGGATTGGCTTTATCTACATGGAGCTCATATCAATTGCCAAATAAGGGAAGTCACATTTCATATTCCAGATCAACCTACGATCGTCTATCAATGCAAGGATGAACATAACCTTCCAGTGGAAATTTCTTCCATCTTATGGGTATTGATTCCACTAAATGAAGGTTATTTATCTCAAATAGTTGGTGAGAAACTCACGATTAAGAATATGCCCATTGTACGGGAGTTTGATGATGTCTTTCCGGAGGAATTACCGGGTCTTCCACCAAATCGTGAAGTTGAGTTTTCAATAGAACTCGTACCGGGTGCTTTGCCTATTTCAAAGACACCTTATAGAATGGCCCCAATTGAGTTGCAGGAATTGAAGAAGCAACTCCAAGAGAATCTTGATAAGGGATTCATACGCCCTAGTGCGTCACCTTGGGGAGCACCTGTTCTATTTGTTAAGAAGAAAGATGGATCAATGAGACTCTGCATTGATTATCGAGAACTTAACAAGATCACTATCAAGAACAAATATGCTCTCCCACGCATTGATGACTTATTTGACCAACTACGCGGAGCTCAATACTTTTCCAAGATTGATCTTCGTTCAGGGTATCATCAATTAAGGGTCAAAAGGGAGGATATACCAAAGACGGCTTTCCGTACAAGGTATGGACACTATGAATTTATAGTTATGCCATTTGGTCTTACTAATGCCCCTGCTATCTTCATGGATATAATGAATAGAGTCTTTAGAGACTATCTTGATCAATTTGTGGTAGTCTTTATAGACGATATTCTTGTCTATTCAAAGAGCAAGGAAGAGCATGAAGATCACTTGAGAATTATATTGAAGACCCTGAGAAAAGAGAAGCTTTATGCCAAATTTACCAAGTGTGAATTTTGGCTTCAAAAAGTTGCATTTTTGGGTCATATAATCTCAAAAGAGGGGATATCCGTGGATCCAGCAAAAACAGAGGTTATCGAAAGATGGTCAAGACCAACAACAGTAACTGAGATCCGAAGTTTTCTTGGTTTGGCTGGATATTATCGACGTTTTGTAAAAGATTTTTCACGATTATCTAATCCACTCACCAAGTTGACTCGGAAAGGAGTTAAGTTTGTTTGGACAGAGGAATGTGAAGAGAATTTCAAGGAGTTGAAAAGAAGGTTATCCAGTGCACCTGTGCTCACACTGCCTTGTAGTGGAGAAAGGTTTGTGATCTACAGTGATGCATCCAAGAAGGGATTGGGGTGTGTTCTTATGCAAAATGATATGGTGATAGCTTATGCCTCACGACAGTTGAAAATCCATGAGCAAAATTACCCAACACATGATTTGGAGTTGGCTGCGGTAATCTTTGCATTAAAGATTTGGAGGCATTACCTTTATGGTGAAAGGTGTGATATTTATACTGATCATAAAAGTTTAAAGTATATTTTCACACAAAAGGAGTTGAATATGCGTCAAAGAAGATGGTTGGAGCTGATTAAGGATTATGACTGCTCAATCCATTACCACCCTGGGAAAGAAAACAAGGTGGCAGATGCATTAAGTCGACAAGACCATGCTAGTTTATCCATGATGAGGATCACAAAAGATCCAATATTTATGGATTTACAAAGGATGGATCTTGGAATTATGATGGAATGGGAAAAATCTTATCTTTCTCAAATGAATGTTCAACCATCTATACATGTGAAGATTAAAGAGGCACAGAAAGAAGATGTCGAGTTACAAAAGAAGGTGAGAAATGTTCCTGAAATCAACCTTGATTGTGATGGGATAATAAAGTTCAGGAATCGGGTTTGCGTTCCTCCCATCCCCGAATTAAAGAATGAGCTGCTGGATGAGGCTCATAGTTCGTCATTCTCTATTCATCCTGGAAGCACGAAGATGTATAGGGACCTGAAAGAGTACTTCTGGTGGGATGGCATGAAAAGAGATGTTGCTGAATATGTCTCTCGATGCTTGGTTTGTCAACAAGTTAAAGCTGAGAGACAGAAGTCTAAGGGGATGTTACAACCATTACCCATACCCGAATGGAAATGGGAAAACATCACTATGGACTTTGTCACAGGACTTCCTAAAACATCCAAAGGCAATAATGCTATCTGGGTCATAGTTGATCGTCTTACAAAGTCTGCACACTTCATTGCTATTAGAGAGGATTTCTCTCTAGATCAGCTTGCCAGGATATATGTAAAGGAAGTTGTAAGATTGCATGGAGTACCACTTTCTATTATATCTGATCGGGATCCGAGATTTACCTCGAAGTTCTGGCGAAGTCTTCAGCATACTCTGGATACAGAGTTGAGTTTCAGCACTGCTTATCATCCCCAGACAGACGGTCAGTCTGAGAGAACAATTCAAACCCTAGAAGATATGTTGAGAGCTTGCTCTATAGATTTCAAAGGAGGTTGGGATCAACACCTACCTTTGGTGGAATTTTCTTATAATAATAGCTTTCACTCCAGTATTCAGATGGATCCTTATGAAGCTCTCTATGGAAAGAAACACAGGACTCCAACTTGCTGGGATGAAGTTGGGGAAAGAAAGCTATTAGGACCTGATCTCGTTGATGAAATGGCAGAAAAGGTCAGATCTATTCAACAACACATAAGAGCAGCTCAGAGTTGACAGAAAAGTTATGCCGACAACCGAAGAAAAGACCTAGAGTTTGAAGTGGGTGATAAAGTGTTCTTATGAATATCTCCCTGGAAGAGGGTTATGAGATTTGGAAAGAAGGGGAAGTTGAGCCCTAGATATATCGGTCCTTTCGAAATACTGGATCGTGTTGGGAAGGTAGCTTACCGATTGGCGCTTCCACCGAATCTCTCTCAAGTTCACGATGTGTTCCATGTATCTCTCCTGAGAAAGTACATACCAGATCCTTCACATGTACTCAGCTCAGAAGTTGTACCGCTGGAGCAAGATCTTTCTTATGAAGAACAACCGATAGAGATTCTGGATCGTAGCGAAAAAGTCCTACGAAACAAGACCACTCGCTTAGTGAAGGTTTTATGGAGGAACCACCAACTTGAAGAAGCTACATGGGAGCTCGAGGATATGATGAGGGAGAAGTATCCTCATCTGTTTGTAACAAAGTGACGAATTTCGAGGGCGAAATTCTTTTTAAGGGGGGTAGAATGTAACACCCGAGATTTTTATGAGTAATATTTTGTTTTTAAATCATCAAAGGAATCTTTTTCTACACAACACTTGCTTGGCTTGCTTTACACGCAATCGCGACCTTCCTCGATAGCTTTCGTCGTACGCAATACCGAGTTTCACTAAATAACAATATGCTATTAAAACTAGCCGTTATGAATAGTAATAACCACTTTTTGAAATTTTATAAATTTTATTTTTCAAAATGGACTTCATTTTTGGACTCAGAATATCGAAATTAGCCTAGGGTGAAATTTTGGTATTTTTCTGAAAACTTTCAATTTTTGATGAATAGTGAAACCACTAAGTGGTAGGTTAAAAAACTGAATTTTGCATAAAACTTAATTTTACCGCTTCTGTGAATGGAATTTCGAAAATCCGAGAGACACGGTTAATATCAAGGACTAAAATGTGGTTCAATGAGATGAAAATAATTTTTTGGTGAATAGTAACTTTTTACTTTTTTTACCGCGGTTAATAGTAAATAGGGTAACTAAGGGTAAATATGATATTAATATTACCCTAACACATGTCCTAATTCTATTGGACAAGTTTAATTCGACCAAAAACAAACTTAGGAATAAAATATGACAATTTAGGCCCACTTGGATTAGATTAGGACATTTATTATTAATTTATTTAAAGAAGGGTTAAAATAGTTAAATTTAAAGTTTAATAAGTAAATCATTTTTAATATGGGGTTATACATAAGATAAATTCGATTTTAAATATTCATTAGAAAGCTAAAAAGATTTCCTACATGATGGTATTTTATTTGTAATTTTTAGACATCAAATAATTTAATTTATTTATGACACAAAGATGATGCAGTAATTATCTTTTTAATGAAATATTGACATAATTGATGTTATAGACACCAAAATAAATGTAATTTGAGACTTTTTATGAATTAAACTAATTTTCTAGGTTACTATGATATATTAGTGTTGATTTAATCAACTTGGTTCGAACATATAATTCTGTTATGACTTTCACAAAAATCATATATCAAATAGTGTCAAAATTGACACAAAATAGTTTTTAAATCAAATATTATATTATTAATTGTTATTTTATTCCTAAAAATCTAATGTTCGGACAAATGACTTAGATAAGGATATATATATTAATAATAAACAATTTGGGGTTCGTTTGGCATGTTATAGTAAGTGTATTAACCATATAGTGGAAGAAAACAAAAAGACACGGTAAAAGTTAAATTAATTAACTTAGAGTTAAATCTAATTGATAAGGTTAAAATAATACCCTAAACTTGTCTAAATCCTATTGGTTGATAGGATTTCGACCCTTCCCCACTTTAGCTTCGAAATAAGACCCTTTGGAACCATTATAAACCGATTTTGACTTTAATATAAAATAATATTTTGAGATATTCCTAAGGTGCCCCTCTCCTCCCTTATAAAAGGGCACCTCCTCCCCCTCCTCCTCACACCAATTTTAGCACTCAAGCTCGGCCAACCCCTGCCATTTTCTCCTCTCCACTTCCCTAGAATAATCCTAGAGGTCCTGGTCTTCTCCAAAGACCAATCTTAGTTCCTTAAGTGGAGTATTCAAAGAGGCGTTCCAAAGAAGAGGTAATATCCATTACCGATCTTTTCAATTTCTTTCTTCTTCAACTTCTTCTTCTTTAGTTGTTTCATGATAAAGTAATAACATCAGTATTACTTACATACTGATATGTTATTATAAATATGAAACAACCCTAATTCACCTTCTATCCATCCTACGGAAAAATGAAATCATCACTCGTGCGTACGTACGGAATACCGTCTCCACGATGTGATGCGACTCGTTCTACATGATCTTCATTTCATAATGATTATATAAGTGAATTGAATGAATGAATATGTTATATACTACACTAATACCATTCTGGAAATGAATTATCTATAACCTAAAGATAAGAATAAGAATTTATTCGACAAAACACGCATAAGAACAAAAAGTTATAAAGACCCGAGTAACAAGTAACAATGAAATATTACTAACAAGAAGCTAATAATATGACCATATATGATATCATATCAATATGTATGATTCTGGAATAAGTCAATAACATTATTTAAACCATTATACAGGAGCTTCGGACACGAACAAAGCAAATCGGACCTAAGGTAAGGGAAATATCACAATCTCACTTTTATCCGAGATTGTTTTTACTTTGGTAATGACTGGGGTGTATTCTATCATCCACATCCATGTTCCCTCAATATGTAATATTGTTTCCATCCACTTAAAATAGTTTAAATCCAATTTTACCCTTTGGTGAGTTTTTAGTAAATAATATTAAAGGAATCTTTTGTCATTTTTTTTCGTATGAGGTACTTTTTGACTTTTCCGACAAAAGTACGAAGAATGTTTTTTTTAACTTATACGACATGAATGGATTTTTAAAACATTATTTCCAAGAAGCTTCCTTTACAAGTTTTCAAGTTTATTTTTAATCAACTTCTTTTATTTTAAAGTCGTATGACATGTTATGAATGGAAAAATGTTTTTGAAGTAGAAAGGATATTTTCCTCAAGAATGGAGTTCAAGTATTTTATCAAAATTATTTTCCATCTAAGATAATAAAAGGGTTCTGTTTTTATGCCTATTATTACATGGATTTTATTATGTTGTGATGGAAATATTTTTATGAATTCATTTATCTTATATGAATTGTTTTATGATGTCATGTTGTTTAAGAATTCCATTTTTATTACATGGGTTATACTATGATGTATGGTTTATGATTATGTGGCACACATAAGAAAGGATTCATTAAGAGATGGGTGGGACCTATATCTCCCTCCAATGCATTGGGTAAAGATTTTATATCTCATGAGATAGACATGGCTGGAACGGAAGGTTATTTTGGTTCAGTGATACAGGACTGAAACGAGGAGTGAACTCGGTTCAGAAAGGGACTTTGTCCACTAAGATAGTCTTGGCAATGAGTCATGACTAACAAGAAATGATTTTCCATGATTATGTGTGCATGCCACAAAGTTTCAAGTTTTATGTTATGATTATGGGGATCTCATTTTCACTTCTATGATTTGTTCCATGTTAAGATATTATGATCTCTTTTGCAGGTTATGATTTTCAAAAAGATATGATATGATTTTTATTTCCTTTATTTGCCCTTGCTGAGCATTTGAGCTCACCCTTTTATGTTTTCTTTTCCCCAGGTCAGGAAGATGGATATTAAGTAGAATATGCTAAAAGGGACCCTAGATATGATGAAATAAATGGGAGACACTGTAGAATATTTATGAACCAGTTGTTTATGTTTCCCAGTTTCTAAAGACACTATACCTATGCGGTCCTTTGTGGTTTTGTCATATGTTGTAATAAGTGTGCTTCAATTTTGAAGTATTAACAATGTATGTAAAGTATGGGTCATTATAATATTAGTCTAGAAAGGATGAATGAAGTGGATGAAGCAATGGAGTAGGAAATCGACATGATTGAAGGGGAAAATTATTGAATGTACAATTATTTATTCATTCAGAAACCACTTGTTTCATTTCTACAGTCATTTATTATCATTGTTATATATATTTTGTTTGTTAGTATTGGTCATCTATTATCATTTTTAATTTTTTTCTGCATTTTTTTTTGAAATATATATTCTAAACTAAATTTTATTTGATTAAATGATAGGAATGCCAAGAAAAAATTGGTACACTATTTCATCTAGTTCTGCGATAGATGAAGATCCATCTGGCTCCCTCCCCATGGCATCTAAGGCACCAGCTGCCTACACCCCTGAACCATCTCCCCCTGCACCATCTCTCACACCATCTGTGGATGTCCCATTTGAGGCTGAGTCGTCAAATCCCCCTTCAGAAGCCTCAGCAGTGGGGCAGTGACATGCCCCTTCCAATTCATCACGGACATACTGGAGTGTCACTATCATAGGTACAAATTTTAATTAAATAAATTTATTGCATTTTTTTATACTAATTTTTTTCTCATTGAAGATGAAAAAAATGAAACTGTGAAGAAAAACTTAAAAAGTTCAGATGTTTGGAATATGAATGGAGAGAAGATAGTCATGTCATTTGATTCTTATGGGGTCCCTATGGATGACGTCGTGGGGTTACTTGGCCAAATTCTAGGCCAGCTGACAGCGGAGCCCATTTCCCTTCCTATTTCTTATGATGATTGGATACATATGCCTCCAAGCTGGAAAAATAAAGTTTTTGATTCCCAAATAAAGTTAATTTTATTACATTATGGTTTAATTGAATTTCATGTTACTAATATGTTCAAAATGAATTTCTGTATACAGATGTTCTTCCACTTTACAGTTGCGGATGTGATAGCACGGAAGTGGACGTTGAAAAATCTTGGTAAGAAATGGAAAGATTTCAAATGGAGATTGTGGTGTGATATCAATGATACTTCATTGACCGTGTAACAAATGTATGAGAAGCTACCTATTGGGGTATCGAAAGAACAGTGGAAAGTTTTTGTTGACAGACATCGTGATGATAAATGGATGGTATTGAAATATATATTATTATATTATCCTCATTTTACATTTATACATGTATATGAAGAGGAGATGACATTGAATACATTACTATTAAATTTAATTTTATTTATTTCAGGATCTCTCAAGACAGAATGCATCAAACCGGGCTAAGAAAGTCATCCCTCACACTGCGGGCTCAAAAATCTTTTCTAGAAGCCAAACGACATTGGTAATATTATAATTATTTAAAATATTTATAATAAAATATTATCTGTTTAATATATTGAATTGTTGATTTATCTTTTCTTAATGCAGTCACAGAGTTTAGGGCACAAAGCATCCTGAACTGAACTGTGGTTGGATGTTCACAAAGAATCATATGGAATTTTTGTTAATGAGCCTGCCAAAGAAGTTGGGGTATGAAGTCAATTTTTTATTATAATAACTTATTATAAGTTTTTATTGTGTTAATGTATATTGATATTTGATTTATAGGTAAAAATTAAAGAACTATGGGATGCCAATCCTGGGTAGTCCTACTCAGTCTCCCAGGATGCCCCAGTTGCTAAAGTCCTTAGGAAGGAGTATCCTGGTAGAGTGTGTGGGACTGGTTTCAGACCCGTATCATCTGTGGTCTTTGGTATGCCACCAGGGATTCTAGATTCATCTACTCCTTGTTATAGTCAGTCCATACCCGAAGATTCTTAGAGGGATATTGCTTCTCTATGAAGAACAGTTCAAAATCAGGGGGCTCAGATATCTGCTTTGCAGCAAGTGATGACTTCTATACATCAGCAGATCAGAATATATGCCCCCGGTGGTAGTGCATTGACTGGTCGTTAGCAGTTAAATCACAAAAAATCAAAATCATTTAGTTTGAAAACTTTCATTGGTTTTATGTTTTAATATAAATATACAACAGTATTTAATTTTCAATATAATGTTCTTACAGGTGACAGCAGAAAGTGGAGATGGAGGTGAAGAGGGTGACGATGCATCATCGGACCGTGAGTAGAGTTGTATTGTTGATGTGTTGAACAAATATGGGAACATTTGGTTTGAATATGTACCATGTGTGGAACATAGTTTCTACCACATATTTTTATGTCCTAACATTTTCTTGATTTCTCATGTTTCCTTTTATGCATTTTATTGATTTATAATGTTTCCTTTTATGTATTGATTTCTTGAGTGTGGTATAAATCATTCCAGTTAGGCCTGTGTTTGAATTGGTAGTAGATATTTTGTATGACTAGGAGTTAAACCCATTGTTGATGTGTTGAATAAATTCTCAATTCTTAATATTATAATATGTAATTATTCAATATCATCATCGAAGAAGGTAAACCCTTCTGGCGTTGGTATCATATGAAACTGTGAATCACAAAAACATGTGGATTGATAAATCTTTATTAGGAACTATTTTCTATGAAACTAATAGAAAATAATTTTCATTTTCCATAACACAAACATAACCATGTTTTCTATTTGATCCTAATATGATTCATGTTATATAAATCCCGATTTCCTAAAATTATTCATGAATATATAAAAAATTACATGTCGTTCCATGAATAAAACCTTAGAAAACAATAATATCTCAGAGCTAGCATATCACCCAACGTGAAATAACATCCAACTATAACATCAAACAACAAGAACAACAATCCCACACCGAGAACCTGGGTTTTCCCCCATATATGGGTTAGATAATCCCAAAAAAACACATTACCAAGGACTGAAACACCTTAATATCATATAAAACTTTAAAAAAAAATTATTCAATAGAAAATAAAATGGCTTTGATACAACAATGTGACGCCATTACCTAGGTTACACTAAACTAGTTCCCCAAAACAATGTGCCACATGACCATAGGAATTCCTCCTCATATACAAGAGGCTTTGTAGCACCCCCGGTTTGATGTATGTAGCCTTTGTTTATGCTTTTTTATGTGTTTAAAGTGCAAGGGATGAGTTGGGAATAGTTTGGGAGAGTTTGGAATGGTTTTAGATGAGTTTGGAGGCTTTTAAAGGGGTACACGGTTTGACCATGGTTAGTGTAAACCGTGCGGATGTTCCAAGAACCGTGCAAGGGAGTCAGTGGGCTTCGCACGTCCTACATTAGAAACATACATGGGTTGTTCCCAAGATACAACTTCTTGTACTTTCTTTGGGTCGACTAACACACCTTCCTCATAGATTATGTTACACATGAAATTCAACGTATTGATTTATGAGAAGCATTTGGATATCATGGCCAAACCGTGTGAGGAAACCGTGTGGACCCTGGCTCTCGAGGCAGTGGAGTGCGCACGGTTAGCGCACGGTTTTCCAAACCGTGTGGGCTAACCGTGCGGACACTTAAAATTAGGGTTATAAAACTTGGGCTCACTCGGTATTGCCTCATTTCACTCCTCTCTTCCTCCCACTCGAGCCTCACTTTGGTTTTTGGGTTCTCAGGGGTTTAGGGTGCTCTCCCACTCGGTTTGGAAGGATTTTGAAGAGGATTCAAGGTGGTTTTAAGGTGATTTCTCTGGGTAAGTCTCTCCTCTTGTTTATCTTATGTTTTCCTCTAGATCTACTTCCCTCTCTTTTGTGGGTTTCTAGATCCAACCTTTTTGTGTGTAGATATAGGGTTGGGGTTGCCTTGGATGATGTTTTTAAGACTTTTGAATGGTAGGGGAAGGAATCTAGAGAAGTTTCGGTGGTGCGTTCACTGGATTGGAGGTGCGTTTGGTTGTGGGTCAAGTTCACCGGAACCCAAAAGGTATGTGGCTTCTATCCCGACTCCACTTGGTTTTAACTGGTGGTTACATATTACAATTAATTTGTTGTGATTGAAATTTATTGTGTGATGATGTGTGATTTTGGTTGAAAATCCATTTGGGGGTTTTTGGGAAAAAGGGGGTTCTATGGTGAAATGTTATTGTTGTGGATTTTAAAGTGGAGATTTTGAAATGGGTGGTTGAGATTGATTAGGAAAATGGGTGATGGAAAACGGTTTTCAATAATGAGGTTGTTTCATTGAAATGTGGTTTTGGCATGGAAACAAATTTTTAATAAATGGGTGATTTTTGTAACGCCCCGACCCTAGTTGCCTAGAGTCGGTGCATTATTACATAACATTGTCATGATCACAAGAAAGATCAAATCTCGAAAGACCGATTGGTTTAGTAGCCTTGGAAACACTAGATATATTCATAAGTTTTACATTACATCATAAAAAAAAACATCTTGTCTTCATATCCCCTCATACTATCCCTGCAGGTCATTCATAAATTACTTCTTCATAATCCTGGGAAAAATAAAACATTGAAAGGGGTGAGCTCGGATGCTCAGTAAGGAAAACATTATAGCAGAAGCTTTCATAAATAAGCATAAACACTTAAGGCAATTTATAACTAAAACAAAATCCTTTTAAATTTAAACTTCAGCATAAAATGGGGAAGGTAAAATGAAATAATGCCATTTACTTACTCACATGGATATTCTACTAGTCGAATGATCACATGCAATATCAATAACCACTTTCATAATGATGGAATGCATAATGCCAGACTATCATAACCACATAGCCAAGGCCTCGTGCCAAGACTACAAATAAGATTTTGCCAAGGCCTTGTGCCAAGACACTAGTTTGTCTCATGAGACCTACCGATGCATCGAGGAGCTATAGCGGGCTCCACCCGTCACTTATTAAGTCCAATGCATTCCCATATGAAAAGGTTTAAACATAACATAAACATTCGTATTAAAACTAGCATACGAAATGTCAATACTTTCACAATAAACTATGAATGGTATAAAAATAGCACATCCACAGTCAAACATATCACAAAACCTTCAATACAATATAGAAGTTTTGTATCATAATAAATCAACTTCAAATAATCTTAAAATCCATCAAAGGATGTTGACATAGATGAAATCAAAATTCTTTTTAAAGAAATATCTCCTTTTATTTTGAAATCATTTAAGATCCATATAAAATAAAACATTTTCTTTGAAAATATTCTTATAAGCTTGTAAGGAAAGCTTTGAAGATTTTATAATGGCGTAAAATAACCGCACCCGCCGTATAAGTTAAAAAAAACATTCTTACCTCAATTCTGTCGAAAAGGTTAAAAAGGACCTTGTTTTGAAAACGACGGAAAGATTCCTTTATAAACCTCTTATAAAAAGTCAAACAAGGGTATAAATGACTTTAACCCATATTCTTGTAAATAGTAAAAATGTTTTGGAATACATTTTTAAGAAACATGGATGAGGATGATAAAGAGATCCCAGTAGATTATTACGTATAAACAACCTCGGATAATGAAGAGATTGTGAAATAACCCTTACCATTTTGGTAACTTATGAAACATACAACCCATGAAAGAGGTATCATACAATGAATATGTAAGTACACATAAATTAGAGTGTATTACACAAAGAATATAATTATGGGCAGTACATACACCACACAAAATGTAATGGTGGCAATATGGAATGAATCTCATGGGAATAAGGAGTGAGATGAAAACCCCTTACCACGTTAATCAACTGAGTCGTATGGCCAAAAGTTAATAACCACCAAATTATTTACAGAATAACATGAATATGATAATATATATCAAATGCCAGTACACAATACACCACTTTCAATAATTTAGTGGTGAATAATGGAAATCTCACGGAATTGAATGTGAGATAAGAAAATCCCTTACCTTGTACTTTTCCTTGGTTGGAGTAGGTTAACCTCCTGTATAATGGTGAAATAGTTGTTATTAAATTATACAAGAATCATATACATTAATATGATATCATATATGATCTTTTAATATTGATTTGATAATAATATCTTAGTATTATCGCCGTTTCGGGTGTTAACTTACTCATTTTCTTTATATGTTTTGTTACATAAGTCATGTTTGTTCATATCCAGAATGATATCAAGTCCCTAAACATCATTTTTAAATCATTAAATGATAATTATACTTTAATGGATACGATGGAGAATGAATCTCATCGCGTTCGTGGAGACGGTAGTCCGTACGTACGCACGAACGCTACTTCCATTTAATTTTTATTTTAAAAGAATCGAATCCAAATGATACATAGGTATATTACTATTCCAGTATAATATAATATTTTATATATGTTACTTAAGTTCATTAACACCATCCTTTATACGTTCCATGTGTGTTATGAACGAGTCATGTCATTTTAAGGGGGCGGTAGTCCGCACTTCCTCAAATGAAATTATCGTATGTATATACAACATGAAACGAATAATGGTATGAAATAAAATGGAATTACAGAAGCTTATATATAAAATATATATCATTAATATCATATTTAATTACAGTGCCATCATAATGGCCACCATGAGAGGCGGTAAGATGTATTTGAACAATCATCGTTTCGTGAGGCGTTAGTTTGCCATCCACAGAAACATTATGTTCATCATCCATTAGATGGAGTTGTGTGTATGTGTAGTTTGAATCCTTCTTATAACAACATCCTAGTATATTGAGGATACTGGTTCTGTTACAAAAGAAGGGAAATAAAAAGAGTTTGGGGGTTGGAGAAGCAAAATAATTGAAAATAATTTAAGAGAAATCGTTACCTTTAATTTAGGTAACTCACTTTGGTTGGAACCAAAGGACTTCTTGAAATGATTTCTGCCTAAGGGAAAGCTTCAAGGAGGAGTAGAGGGATGTGGGGAGCTTATTTGGGCAGAGTTTGGACGAGCCAAGTGGCTTGAGAGGTGTGAGTAAATGAGAAGAAGGAGTGCCCTTTTATAAGAGGGGTGAGGGGCACCTTTGGAAAAGCTAGAAATATTAATTTATAATAAATTCATATTCGGTTTCCAAATGCTCCAAAGTTGACTATTCAAAGTATGAGGTAGGGATAAGTCTAAAAAAACTCATCCAATAGAATTTAGACAGGTTTGGGTACTTATATTAACCTTATCTTTAAGTATTAACTCTAAGTTAATTAGTTTCACTTTTACAATGTCTCTTTGTATTTTTATATAATATGGTTAATAAACTTACTATATACATCCAAGCGACCCCCAAGTGGTCCATTAATGAGGAACCTATAATAATATAAGTCTCTTGGCCGATCCTTATATTTTTAGGAATTTAATATCAATTAATAATATAATATTTGTTTTAAGAACTCTTTTATGTCAATTTTGACACTATTCAATAGTTGATTTTTTTGAAACTCCTAACAGATTGATTACTTCGAACAAAGTCAATTAAATAAATCCTAATATATCATATTATCATATAAAATTAGTGTAATTTATTAAAAGTTTCATATTATATTTATTTGGGTATTTATAATATTAATTATGTTAATTTTTTACTATTTTAGTAATTACTGCATCATCATTGTGTCATAAATAAAATAAATTATTTAATGTCTAAAAATTATAAATAAAATATCATTATGTAGGAAATCTTTTTAGCTTTCGAATGAATATTTACAATCGAAAATCCAACATGTATAACCCTATGTAAAAATTGTTCTTCTAAAAGATATATGCTTGTGTCATTTTTGTATTCATTTTAACTTAATTAAAATAAAGTGTCATTATCACTTACAAGTGGATCCATGGGGTCCCAAAATAGACCCAAAGATGCCCATGGTCGACTATGTATCAACCAATAGGGTTAAGACACGTTTTAGGGTAATTTAGTATTATTATAATATTATTTTTTAACCCTTATTTACCGGATTTACCCTTAACCATGGTAAATAAAATATTTACCGCAGTAATTATTCAAAATGTCTAAAAATAAAAGTTACCCATTTACACAATTTGAACATCCTGATTCCAAATATGGAATCCATTTTCCTAAATTCAAAACACATAAGTGGCAGAAATTAATTTAAAATTAATTCCCGCTGTCAAAACAAAAAGCGTGTTTTTAAGAGATAATAACTATCAAAAGATTGACACTTGTTTATGTTCGGTTTAATTGTAAAATTATGTCTAATGACCAACATTATATTAAGTGGTAAAAATATATTCTAAATATACTTTAAAACCACTCAAATTCATAATTTATCACTATTAATTATTTTGATTAAAAAAGTTGTTTTTAATTAAAATTTAGTAATTTACACTATTCATCAAAATATTAAAGTTATCCGAAAAGTACCAAAATTTCACCTTAGGCTAAATTTGATATTCCGAATCCAAAAATGAAGTCCATTTTTAAAAATAAAATATATATAATTTCAAAAATTAGGTATTACTATTCATAATGGCTAGTTTGATCGGTTGTGGTGTGTGTTAAAACACGAAGTTGCGTACAACACACGCTACTGTTTTATTCAAAGGAAAGCGTACCGTGGAAGCTTGGGATGTTTCATTTTAAATTTTTTGATGTCCCCATTTAGTCAAAAAGTTTAAAATATTGTATTTAAAAAGGTTTTACTATTAAAAGTTGATAAAAGTGTAATACTGAAAATGAATCTGTTCTTGCATTATGACTAAGAAACTCATAATATGGATTCTAAAATTATAAGGATTATATAAAGTTTAAAATTTAGTTAATACTATTCATGACCTCTTTTAATGGACTTTTTTTTTTGTAAGTCAAGGTGTGATTGAACTCGGTGTTGCATGTAGTACAAGTTATTGAATTATTTTGAAGAAATAACATACTATGAAATCTTGGGGTGTTACATTCTCCCCTCCTTCAATAAATTGCGTCCTCGCAATTTGAAATTGTTCTTCGAAAATAAAAGGTGGAAAATAGAAAATATATTTGTGGGAAAACCCACATCGGAAATAGGGTTACTAAAATTTAGTCTTAATATGAGGAAAAGAGAAATGAAAGTGTCACCACCAAATTATGATCTCGATTAGGAGAACATTGGTGGTAATTAGAGACATATAATTGGAGGAAAAACGTAAATATTTATAGGTAGTGATTGAGGTAATCAATCACAAACAAGTATAAAATTGAGGTCCTTAAACTCATCAATCTATGATGATTTGAAATACCATCGGTTCAACAAAACATAGCATATTGGGATGACACATTTTTGACGTTTCAAAATATCTTAGTTGAAATCCCACATCGAAAAATGAATTAATGAGGCCTCTATTTAAAATAAAGAATGGAAAGTATGAAGATTACCGAAAATAACACATACTAGGGTTCCATGTAGGAAAATATGGATATGGAGGAGAAATCTGACCATCAATTATCTGATGGAGAGTGGTAGAGAACATGGCTATGAAAAGGCCAACAATCCCAAAGCCATAAATTAGTGATGATCTAAGGTACCATCTAGGACAACATTTTTGTTCTAAGTTCCTTTTCTTAACGTTGTGGAATTTATTTATGAGATTGGCTAAGATCATAAGGAGGTATACATACTTTATAATTAGAGTTTTATCCATTAATAAATTTCTACCACAAACTCATCTTTCACTCTAAAACATAATAGAACGTAAAAAAAAATTCTATTTACACTATTCGTATAGGGTTCCAAAATAATAGAATTTATAATTCATCTACAAGATCTTTTAATAAAAACTAAATTATTTAATCCAGGACATCTCGTGGGCCAGTGGTAGGTGATACACCCTTGTCGCCCTTCGGTTGCGGGTTCAAGTCTCGCAGCTTTGCCGGACGCGACGGGTTGCCGCCCGACCTCCGGGTTGTCCTTTTATGGCAGTCCAAAATTAATATCAAACTTAGAATTTATTCAAAATACTTCTGTCCAAACTCACAGTCTAACATTTATAAGGAAGGTAAACATAATGTAGATCCTTTTTACCCTGTAATAGAATATTAATACCTTCATCATGTATTCTTTTAAAACACTGAAACATCCTGATTTACCATAATCCTTATTGATTACATTCATGCTCCCTTATTCCATATAGAATGTTGTATATACTTCATCAATCCAAAAATGTTTTAAACCCCACAATGATGGAATATACAAATCATTAATCAGCTTCAATGTAGTCAAGAATATCCAATATAATTTATCCAAATCAATCATGTATTATTCTAAAATCACTACTTCGGTATCAGAACCATATTATGGTTTATCTTTCTCTCAACCATATATTTTCCAAAAATTTAACCTTCTATTGAGTCACTTTTCTTTGTTCCACACAATCTCAAGTCCTTAATGAAATAGTACTGCAGTACAATCCTTATATACTCCATAATTATTATAACAAGTACATTGTTGATACAAAGCTCAATTGACATAATCAACATAAGAACTCTAATCATTCCTCTTCATCTGTGGTAGTATCATAACTTGATTATTATCCAATAACATCATTTTCGGCATAGTCTGATGACTGGGACATAGGTTCGCGTAGTGTCCAAACTCCTTAAAAATGAAGCATTGTACATTTAAAACCATTTTCTTACCCTTGCAGTCACGTACTTTGTGCCCTTTTCCTCCACACTTATAACAAACTCCCATTCCTTTCAGGCATGTTCCAGGGTGTTTCTTTCCACAGTTACCACATATGGGAAAATTCTTCTTTTCCCTCTTCCCTTTATCCATATTTTTCTCTTCCATCCTTTTCTTCTCTTGATTCCCTTCAAAGCCATAGGACTCAGTAAACACTTTACTTATCTTATCAACACATGATATTATTTCTTCATATGATGATAATACATGGGAGACTATTTCTCTTATAAATTCTAGCTTAAGACCATGAAAGATATGATCATTCCTTCTCTTTGGATCATGTGCATTTCTGGAGTTCTCATTCCTTCTACGGGGCGCCATTTCTAAACAATGGCATACACTAGATCAGTTTATGAATCAAAATACATAATCCCATACTTATAAAACACTTAACATAAATTGAACTATTTATGGATATAATCCATAATCATAAGAATGTTTTCTTTGAGGAAGTATATACTCATAAACCCTTCATAATGATTTGTAAAGAAAGTGAGAGTTATCCTAAGCATATCCCCCGGGAGTGTCGTAACCAAGAGTGCAGCAAGGCCCGTTGTCGTACACCAGTTCCCGTTCGAGTCTAGCTCAAAGCGGTGTTTTCGGGTTTTACCCCTAGGTACATCTGTGCCAGAGCCGCCTCTACCTGCTCGTATCCAGACAGGGATGTATTGCTTGGAAAACTCACAAAATCTCTACAATACCAAAATTCTAGGAAGTTCTTCTATACTAATCCTCAAAGTTCATCTTAGGTCTACGTGCTCTAATCAGAGTTTATCTAAATCTAGCTTCCAAGGTTTGTACTAACCTCCCTCTGATACCAACTGTAACGCCCCGACCCTAGTTTCCTAGAGTCGGTGCATTATTACATAACATTGTCATGATCACAAGAAAGATCAAATCTCGAAAGACCGATTGGTTTAGTAGCCTTGGAAACACTAGATATATTCATAAGTTTTACATTACATCATAAAAAAAACATCTTGTCTTCATATCCCCTCATACTATCCCTGCAGGTCATTCATAAATTACTTCTTCATAATCCTGGGAAAAATAAAACATTGAAAGGGGTGAGCTCGGATGCTCAGTAAGGAAAACATTATAGCAGAAGCTTTCATAAATAAGCATAAACACTTAAGGCAATTTATAACTAAAACAAAAGCCTTTTAAATTTAAACTTCAGCATAAAATGGCGAAGGTAAAATGAAATAATGCCATTTACTTACTCACATGGATATTCTACTAGTCGAATGATCACATGCAATATCAATAACCACTTTCATAATGATGGAATGCATAATGCCAGACTATCATAACCACATAGCCAAGGCCTCGTGCCAAGACTACAAATAAGATTTTGCCAAGGCCTTGTGCCAAGACACTAGTTTGTCTCATGAGACCTACCGATGCATCGAGGAGCTATAGCGGGCTCCACCCGTCACTTATTAAGTCCAATGCATTCCCATATGAAAAGGTTTAAACATAACATAAACATTCGTATTAAAACTAGCATACGAAATGTCAATACTTTCACAATAAACTATGAATGGTATAAAAATAGCACATCCACAGTCAAACATATCACAAAACCTTCAATACAATATAGAAGTTTTGTATCATAATAAATCAACTTCAAATAATCTTAAAATCCATCAAAGGATGTTGACATAGATGAAATCAAAATTCTTTTTAAAGAAATATCTCCTTTTATTTTGAAATCATTTAAGATCCATATAAAATAAAACATTTTCTTTGAAAATATTCTTATAAGCTTTTAAGGAAAGCTTTGAAGATTTTATAACGGCGTAAAATAACCGCACCCGCCGTATAAGTTAAAAAAAACATTCTTACCTCAATTCTGTCGAAAAGGTTAAAAAGGACCTTGTTTTGAAAACGACGGAAAGATTCCTTTATAAACCTCTTATAAAAAGTCAAACAAGGGTATAAATGACTTTAACCCATATTCTTGTAAATAGTAAAAATGTTTTGGAATACATTTTTAAGAAACATGGATGAGGATGATAAAGAGATCCCAGTAGATTATTACGTATAAACAACCTCGGATAATGAAGAGATTGTGAAATAACCCTTACCAGTTTGGTAACTTATGAAACATACAACCCATGAAAGAGGTATCATACAATGAATATGTAAGTACACATAAATTAGAGTGTATTACACAAAGAATATAATTATGGGCAGTACATACACCACACAAAATGTAATGGTGGCAATATGGCATGAATCTCATGGGAATAAGGAGTGAGATGAAAACCCCTTACCACGTTAATCAACTGAGTCGTATGGCCAAAAGTTAATAACCACCAAATTATTTACAGAATAACATGAATATGATAATATATATCAAATGCCAGTACACAATACACCACTTTCAATAATTTAGTGGCGAATAATGGAAATCTCACGGAATTGAATGTGAGATAAGAAAATCCCTTACCTTGTAATTTTCCTTGGTTGGAGTAGGTTAACCTCCTGTATAATGGTGAAATAGTTGTTATTAAATTATACAAGAATCATATACATTAATATGATATCATATATGATCTTTTAATATTGATTTGATAATAATATCTTAGTATTATCGCCGTTTCGGGTGTTAACTTACTCATTTTCTTTATATGTTTTGTTACATAAGTCATGTTTGTTCATA
The DNA here is from genome assembly GCA_963277665.1 of Viscum album. Lineage (NCBI taxonomy): Eukaryota > Viridiplantae > Streptophyta > Magnoliopsida > Santalales > Viscaceae > Viscum > Viscum album. The sequence continues at coordinate 955,332,876 of OY728146.1, forward strand.
TCCAGAATGATATCAAGTCCCTAAACATCATTTTTAAATCATTAAATGATAATTATACTTTAATGGATACGATGGAGAATGAATCTCATCGCGTTCGTGGAGACGGTAGTCCGTACGTACGCACGAACGCTACTTCCATTTAATTTTTATTTTAAAAGAATCGAATCCAAATGATACATAGGTATATTACTATTCCAGTATAATATAATATTTTATATATGTTACTTAAGTTCATTAACACCATCCTTTATACGTTCCATGTGTGTTATGAACGAGTCATATCATTTTAAGGGGGCGGTAGTCCGCACTTCCTCAAATGAAATTATCGTATGTATATACAACATGAAACGAATAATGGTATGAAATAAAATGGAATTACAGAAGCTTATATATAAAATATATATCATTAATATCATATTTAATTACAGTGCCATCATAATGGCCACCATGAGAGGCGGTAAGATGTATTTGAACAATCATCGTTTCGTGAGGCGTTAGTTTGCTATCCACAGAAACATTATGTTCATCATCCATTAGATGGAGTTGTGTGTATGTGTAGTTTGAATCCTTCTTATAACAACATCCTAGTATATTGAGGATACTGGTGTTGTTACAAAAGAAGGGAAATAAAAAGAGTTTGGTGGTTGGAGAAGCAAAATAATTGAAAATAATTTAAGAGAAATCGTTACCTTTAATTTAGGTAACTCACTTTGGTTGGAACCAAAGGACTTCTTGAAATGATTTCTGCCTAAGGGAAAGCTTCAAGGAGGAGTAGAGGGATGTGGGGAGATTATTTGGGCAGAGTTTGGACGAGCCAAGTGGCTTGAGAGGTGTGAGTAAATGATAAGGAGGAGTGCCCTTTTATAAGAGGGGTGAGGGGCACCTTTGGAAAAGCTAGAAATATTAATTTATAATAAATTCATATTCGGTTTCCAAAGGCTCCAAAGTTGACTATTCAAAGGATGAGGTAGGGATAAGTCTAAAAAAACTCATCCAATAGAATTTAGACAGGTTTGGGTACTTATATTAACCTTATCTTTAAGTATTAACTCTAAGTTAATTAGTTTCACTTTTACAATGTCTCTTTGTATTTTTATATAATATGGTTAATAAACTTACTATATACATCCAAGCGACCCCCAAGTGGTCCATTAATGAGGAACCTATAATAATATAAGTCTCTTGGCCGATCCTTAGATTTTTAGGAATTTAATATCAATTAATAATATAATATTTGTTTTAAGAACTCTTTTATGTCAATTTTGACACTATTCAATAGTTGATTTTTTTGAAACTCCTAACAGATTGATTACTTCGAACAAAGTCAATTAAATAAATCCTAATATATCATATTATCATATAAAATTAGTGTAATTTATTAAAAGTTTCATATTATATTTATTTGGGTATTTATAATATTAATTATGTTAATTTTTTACTATTTTAGTAATTACTGCATCATCATTGTGTCATAAATAAAATAAATTATTTAATGTCTAAAAATTATAAATAAAATATCATTATGTAGGAAATCTTTTTAGCTTTCGAATGAATATTTACAATCGAAAATCCAACATGTATAACCCTATGTAAAAATTGTTCTTCTAAAAGATATATGCTTGTGTCATTTTTGTATTCATTTTAACTTAATTAAAATAAAGTGTCATTATCACTTACAAGTGGATCCATGGGGTCCCAAAATAGACCCAAAGATGCCCATGGTCGACTATGTATCAACCAATAGGGTTAAGACACGTTTTAGGGTAATTTAGTATTATTATAATATTATTTTTTAACCCTTATTTACCGGATTTACCCTTAACCATGGTAAATAAAATATTTACCGCAGTAATTATTCAAAATGTCTAAAAATAAAAGTTACCCATTTACACAATTTGAACATCCTGATTCCAAATATGGAATCCATTTTCCTAAATTCAAAACACATAAGTGGCAGAAATTAATTTAAAATTAATTCCCGCTGTCAAAACAAAAAGCGTGTTTTTAAGAGATAATAACTATCAAAAGATTGACACTTGTTTATGTTCGGTTTAATTGTAAAATTATGTCCAATGACCAACATTATATTAAGTGGTAAAAATATATTCTAAATATACTTTAAAACCACTCAAATTCATAATTTATCACTATTAATTATTTTGATTAAAAAAGTTGTTTTTAATTAAAATTTAGTAATTTACACTATTCATCAAAATATTAAAGTTATCCGAAAAGTACCAAAATTTCACCTTAGGCTAAATTTGATATTCCGAATCCAAAAATGAAGTCCATTTTTAAAAATAAAATATATATAATTTCAAAAATTAGGTATTACTATTCATAATGGCTAGTTTGATCGGTTGTGGTGTGTGTTAAAACACGAAGTTGCGTACAACACACGCTACTGTTTTATTCAAAGGAAAGCGTACCGTGGAAGCTTGGGATGTTTCATTTTAAATTTTTTGATGTCCCCATTTAGTCAAAAAGTTTAAAATATTGTATTTAAAAAGGTTTTACTATTAAAAGTTGATAAAAGTGTAATACTGAAAATGAATCTGTTCTTGCATTATGACTAAGAAACTCATAATATGGATTCTAAAATTATAAGGATTATATAAAGTTTAAAATTTAGTTAATACTATTCATGACCTCTTTTAATGGACTTTTTTTTTTGTAAGTCAAGGTGTGATTGAACTCGGTGTTGCATGTAGTACAAGTTATTGAATTATTTTGAAGAAATAACATACTATGAAATCTTGGGGTGTTACAATTTTAGTGAAGGGGATTGTTATGTAATGAAAATTGGTTAATTGCATGTTGTTGTGACCTTGATGGGTTTTATTCTTGGTTGAAATGTTGTGTTGAAGTGGGCGGCAAGTCCCACTATAAACGGGTGATGGATAGTGGTTGGAAGAGCCACTATGTGGGTAGTGGTCGGAAGTGCTTCTACTCGTGAATGGGTGAACGAGTTGGGCGGAAGTCCCACCATTTTGATTGATTTGTCATAAATGGGTGAACGAGTGGGGCAGAAGTCCCACCGTTTTGATTGATTTGTTGTGAATGGGTGAATGGGTTGGGCGGAAGTCCCACAGTTTTGATTTCTTTGTTGTGAATGGGTGAAAGAGTTGGGCGGAAGTCCCACCATTTTGATTGTTTGTTGTGCATTTCTTTACAAGTTGGAATTATTGTGCAAGTGTGTAATGATGAAATGGCTTAGGGCATGTTTGTTTGGTTTTCCCTTGGTTACTTAGTTTGGGCGAGATGACCTGGTAAGGATGTGTTGGTATGGTAATGTTTTCAATTGTAATTATTTTATATAAATTGTTTGATATAAATGTGCTAACGGTTTTATCCTGGAAGCGTGTGTAGGGAATTCATTGGGGAAAACATACTGAGTTTTAGTACTCACCCCCTGATTTGGCACATTGGTGTCCTTTCAAATGTTGTGTACCGTGATGTGGGAAAAGGGAAAGCATCTCCCTCCTTTAGTGGAGCTTTGTGAGGTCATGGTGGAGCTTCGAGCTTGGAGCTTGGTGTGGAGCTATGGTGGTGTCATGGATTGTGGTGTTTAGTTGTTTAGTTTCCGCTTATACTCTGATGTGTTGTGGACATGTATACTTGTTTTGGGTCTGGGTTGTTTTGTGAAACAACTTGGTTGTTAGTGGATGGTTTGGTTGGGTCTATTGACATGCATCATATATTTTTGGTTTGTTGGTTGGTTTTGTCTTAAGGGAAAATTGTTCCCCAATTTGTTCTCGAAGCCCTCGGCATTTATTGCCAGCCTTTGGCACCTTGGGAATGTCACTTAAGGCCAAGTAACCCTCACCACCTCCTCAATCCAATGAGGTAGGGGAGGGGTGTTATAAGTGGTATCAGCTTGTTTGGTCCTTGGCTTTCAAGTGAGAGCAGTTGTTCGATCATTGGTGTTGATAATTGGTTTTGGAGTTGACATTTATTGTGATATATTCCATGAGTCGGGATATTAGCAAGGTGTAGGATTGTTGGAACTTGGAATGTATAGTATAAAAGGACTTAGCTAACCCTTTTATGCTGAACTTCAAGTTACCAGGGAGTTGAGTACATAAGTGTTTTGGAGACACTTATAGGTATTGGATATCTCATTGTCACGGGTGTAGCCAATGAGATAAGCATGGCATGCATGGTAGAAATGACTTCCCACTATGATGCATATTTCATTGGGCATAATGATTTATGGGATGATTTGAGAAATGGTTGTTCAAATGTATGAAATTGTAATGAGAATAAATTTGGTATTTTGAAAAAGGTTTAGTTTTCAAAAATGGTGAAACATGGTAACTATGGCAAGGTGGAAAGCCTCGTTGTGATAGTGTTGTGTAATGAGATTGGACATGAGAATTATTACTATCTATGGGAGTGAGACTCATGGTAGTTTGTTTCTTGTTTATAGAAATGGAGTCGGGTAAACATCGTAGAGACCAATCGGAGGAATCTACTGAAAATGTGGTACCACCTGAGCCCCAGGTGAACCAGCAGTTGGCCCAAAGCATCGTTCAGGCTTTTCAAACAGTTCAATCGGGACTGCAATTAGATACACCTGTTGTGATATCTATACCGGTCGGAAATCTAGGTAATGGAAGCATGGTTTTCCTCAAAAGAGGAGGTGTGAACCCCAACACTGAGAGAAAGAACAAGACAGAAACTTTTTTTAACGACATAGAGTACATCAAAATCAGATCACTAGTTTGTTAAAGCTTCCTTCGAGACCCAAGTGTAAGCCAGGATGCTTTCAGTGTGGTTCTGTAGGCAACCTGAAATGGGATTGTAAGGCACAACCTCAAGAATGTCATAACTGCAAGCAGATGGGGCATCTACAGCGGTATTGTCGTAATGCTCCGAGGTCGGGTGTTCATGACACTCCTCACCAAGGGAAGTTTCAGCTAGGTAATAAGGAGAAGAGCATGGAAAGCACACATATGTTTGGAGCTGATCAAGTTGTAGTGGATGATCAAATGGGACCATCCACGGTGAGAGGTACAGTTCTTTTAGATTCCATGTTGATGAAAGATTTGTTTGATATGGCTGCTTCCCATTATTTTCTTGCTTCTCGTACTATTTTTTTTCTGGGTTTAACTCTGGAGATGATGCCTTCGTTTTTGAAACTTCAAACTCTTCTGGGTCAAAGAGAGTGTCGAGCCTTCTTGTGTAGTGCATGTTGTATCGTTTTGGGAGAGGTTGATCTAATGTGAAATTTCTCAGTGCTTGAGAGGGATGAGTATGATGTAATCCTGGGAATGGATTGGCTGGTGGCATTTAAGACCCACATCGATTGTGATGCGCGAACAGTGGATTTTATGACACACGATGGTATTAGACATATCTTTAGAGGAGAGGGGAATTAAGGGTAGAGTACAACGGGTTTGTTGGAAGTAGCAGTGAGGACGGTATCATATCAGTTGGTGGTGTTGTCGTTGGAATCGATAGAGGGTGTCGGGAGTAGTGTTTTTCCAGCAGTGGTCGATCAGTTCATGGACGTTTTTCCTGAATAATTCTTTGGGTTACCTCCTGTAAGAGAAGTGGAGTTTACGATTGATCTCCTCACGGGGACCAGTCCTAACTCACTTCCGTCTTACCATATGGCACCTGCAGAATTGAGGGAGTTGAAAGTCCAGTTGGAGGAGTTAGAAAATAAAGGCTTTATCCGGCCTAGCACATCTCCATGGGTAGCACCAGTGTTGTTTGTGAAAAAAGTGGATGGAACTTTGAGGCTCTGTATTGATTATCGTAGACTTAACCAAGTGACGATAAAGAAAAGATATCCACTTCCATGAATCAATGATTTGTTCGACCAATTGAGCGGAGCCCAATGGTTCTCCAAGATCTACCTGATGTCAGGATATCATCAATTGCGGGAAAGGAAGGTGGATATTCTTAAAACATCTTTCAGAAGTAGATATGGCCATTATGAATATGTGGTGATGCCCTTTGGTCTAACGAATGCGCCAGCGGTGTTTATGGATTTGATGAATCGGATATTTCAGAGATATCTGGATTCATTCGTGGTGGTGTTCGTGGATGATATTCTACTGTATTCAAAGACAAGGGTGGAGCATGAGCAGCACTTGGCGACAGTGCTGGGGATCTTGAGGGATCATCAGTTGTATGCCAAATTGTCAAAGTTTGACTTTTGGATACAAGAAGTACGTTTTCTTGGCCATGTAATTTCTGAAAGGGGTGTTTCTGTGGATCTAGAGAAAACAGAGGTTGTTATCTCGTGGCAACCGCCAAATAATGTGTTTGATATACGGATTTTTCTTGGTCTAGCTGGGTATTATCGGCGTTTTGTTCGTGATTTTTCACGTTTGGCTTCACCAATGACAGCTTTGAAAAGAAATAATGTTCCATTCTAGTGGAACTAATAGTGTCATCAGTGTTTAGAAGAGCTAAAGGGTCGTCTTACATCAGCACCAATCATGGTTTTTCCAGAACCAGGAAAAGGGTACGTGGTGTATTGCGATGCATCGGGATCAGGGTTGGGGTGCGTTCTCAAGCAAGAGAATCATGTGGTTACGTATGGATCACGAAAGTTGAGAATGCATGAGAAGAACTACCCAACTAATGATTTAGAATTGGAAGCAGTGGTCCATGCGTTGAAAGTGTGGCGTCATTACCTCTTCGGTGAGAAGTTCACGGTCTACACGGATCATAAGAGTTGAAGCACATTTTCTCACAAAGGGATCTGAACTTGAGGTAAAGGAGATGGATGGAATATCTCCAGATGTTTGATTTTGACTTAATGTACACATCGGGTAAGGGAAATTCGGTGGCAGATGCATTAAGTAGTAAATCATATGCTCAGGTGGTGAAGTAGGCATCAGAACAGTGGTAGTTGATGTCAGTTATAGCCGATATACGGTTGGAATGTGAAGACCAGGGTGATAGAGTTGTCTTCTTTCTAGTCTCGTTGATTCCTGACTTGGTTGGACTGGTTAGAGAGGCACAGATATCTGATCCTGAATGTGTGATCATGGGGTCGAGACTCAATGGTGGGGAGACCATTGAGGGTTGGCAACTGAATAAAGAATTATTTTTGTGTTTCTGGAATCGGATAGTGGTACCGGTGGCCTGTCAGGAGGATCTTCTCAGGTCTTATCATCATTCCAGGTGGTTTATTCATCCTAGAATCCAAAAAATGTATAAATCATTGAAATAACATTTATGGTGGGTTGGTATGAAAAGAAGTGTGGATGAGTTTGTTTCGAGATGCTTGACTTGTCATTAGGTCAAGGTAGAGCATCAGAGGCCAGCAAGAATGTTGCAGTCTTTACCAATCCCTGTTTGGAAGTGGGAGTAGATAGGGATGGATTTTTTCACAGGTCTCCCAAGAACGGTCAAGAATCACGATGCCATTTGGGTGATAGTGGATCGACTGATGAAGTTGTCTCATTTCATCCTAATTCGTGAATCTCATACGGTGGAGGATCTGTCGAAAATCTATATCTGGGAAGTGGTAAAGAGACATGGTGTTCCAGTTTCGATCATATCATATAGAGATCTGAGGTTTACATCTCGTTTCTAGAAATCCTTGCAGCAAGCCCTTGGGACGCAGCTGACTATGAGTACGGCATATCACCCTCAGACGGATGGTCAATCCGAGAGGACAATACAAACTCTGGAGGATATATTATGGGCTTTTTTTATGGACGTTGGTGACTTGTGGGAGGATCACTTATCATTGTTTGAGTTTTCATACAAAAAAATTTATCAAGCATCCATATAGATGACTCCGTTTGAAGCATTTTATGGGCGGTCGTGTCATTCTCCACTATGTTGGGTGGAAATAGGTGAGTCCTCGATGGTTGGACCGAGCCTTTTCTAGGAGACTACAGAGAAGATCAAGTTGACCAGGAAGAGAATGGAGACGGCTCAGAGTCTTCATAAGTCATATGCGGATCATCGTTGACGGCCGTTGTTGTTCGAGGTGAGTGATCATGTGTTCTTGAGGATCTCCCCTAGGTTGGGACATCGTCGGTTTGGAAAGCAGGGAAAGTTATCTCCGAGGTATATTGGGCCTTTTTAGATTCTTGAGTGGGATGGTTAGGTGGCTTATCGTTTGTCTTTTCCACCATGGTTCAGTGTGGTGCACAATGTGTTTCATGTGTCGCAGTTGAAAAAGTATCAGCCGAATCCTGACCATGTGATTCGATGGGATCATGTTGAGATAGAACTGAATGCTTCGTTGGTGCACGTGCCAGTGCGGGTTGTGGATAGGGAAGAGAAAGTCTTGCGTAGTAAAATAATTGGTTTAGTTCTTGTTTTTTGGCAACATGGTCAGATTCAAGAGGAGCCTTGGGAGCGGGAGAAAGAGATGGTCAAGCAGTGGCCCGAGCTCTTTCAGCAAAGAGCGAGTTCACTACTTTACGAGGATGGAAAGTCCAATGGTGGGGAGAATGTAGCACCCCTGGTTTGAGGTATATATCCTTTTTTTATGATTTTTTATGTTTTTAAAGTTCAAGGGATGAGTTTGGAAGAGGTTGGGAGAGTTTGGAATGGTTTTGGATGAGTTTGGAGGCTTTTAAAGGGGTGCACGGTTTGAGCACGGTTTGAGCACAGTTAGTGTAAACCGTGCGGATGTTCCAGGAACCGTGCAAGGGAGGCAGTGGGCTTCGCATGGCATGCTCATGGTTTCCAAACCGTGTGAGGAAATCGTGCGGACCCTGGACCTCGAGGCAGTGTCGTACGCACGGTTAGCGCACGGTTTTCCAAACCTTGTGGGCTAACCATACGGCCACTTAAAATTAGGGTTATAAAACCCGGGCTCACTCAGGATTGACTCATTTTACTCCTATCTTCCTCCCACTCGAGCCTCACTCAGGTTTTTGGGTTCTCAGGGGTTTATGGTGCTCTCCCACTCTGTTTGGAAGGATTTTGAAGAGGATTCAAGGTGGTTTGAAGGTGATTGCTCCAGGTAAATCTCTCCTCTTGTTTCTCTTATGTTTTCCTCTAGATCTACTTCCCTCTCTTTTGTTGGTTTCTAGATCTACACTTGTTGTGTGTAGATATACGGTTGGGGTTGCCTTGTATGATGTTTTTAAGACTTGTGAATGGTAGGGGAAGGACTCTAGAGAAGTTTCGGTGGTGAATTCACCATATTGGAGGTGCGGTTGGTTGTGGGTCAAGTTCGCCGAAACCCTAAAGGTAGGTGTCTTCTCTCCCGACTCCACTCGGTTTTAACTAGTGGTTACATGTTACAATTAATTTGTTGTGATTGAAATTTATTGTGCGATGATGTGTGATTTTGGTTGAAAATCCATTTGGGGGTTTTGGGGAAAAAGGGGGTTCCATGGTGAAATGTTATTGTTGTGGATTTTAAAGTGGAGATTTTGAAATGGGTGGTTGAGATTGATTTGGAAAATGGTTGATCGAAATCGGTTTTCAATAAAGAGGTTGTTATATTGAAATGGGGTTTTGGCATGGAACCCGATTTTTAATAAATGGGTGATTTTAGTTAAGGGGATTGTTATGCAATGGAAATTGGTTGATTTCTTGTTGTTGTGACCTTGATGGGTTTTATACTTGGTTGAAATGTTGTGTTGAAGTGGGTGGGAAGTCCCACTATAAACAGGTGATGGATAGTGGTCGGAAGAGCCACTATGTGGGTAGTGTTCGGAAGTGTTGCTACTCATGAATGGGTGAATGAGTTGGGTGAAAGTCTCACCATTTTCATTGCTTTGTCGTGAATGGGTGAACGAGTTGGGTGGAAGTCCCGCCATTTTGATTGCTTTGTTGTGAATGAGTGAACGAGTTTGGCGGAAGTCCCACCATTTTTATTTCTTTGTTGTGAATGGGTGAAATAGTTGGGCGGAAGTCCCACCGTTTTGATTGTTTGTTGTGCATTTCTTTACAAGTTGGAATTGTTGTGCAAGTGTGTAATGATGAAATGGATTGGGGCATGTTTGTTTGGTTTTCCCTTGGTTACTTGGTTTGGGCGAGATGACCTGGTAAGGATGTGTTGGTATGGTAATGTTTTCAATTGTGATTATTTTATATAAATTGTTTGATATAAATGTGCTAACGGTTTTATCCTGGCGGTGTGTGTAGGGAATTAATTGGGGAAAACCTACTGAGTTTTAGTACTCACCCCCTACTTTGGCACGTTGTTGTCCTTTCAAATGTTGTGTACCGTGATGTGGGAAAAGGGAAAGCATCTCCCTCCTTTAGTGGAGCTTTGTGAGGTTGTGGTGGTGCTTGGAGCTTGGAGCTTGGTGTGGAGCTGTGGTGGTGTCATGGATTGTGGTGTTTGGTTGTTTAGTTTCCGCTTGTACTCTGGTGTGTTGTGGACATGTATACTTGTTTTGGGTCTGGGTTGTTTTGTGAAACAACTTGGTTGTTAGTGGATGGTTTGGTTGGGTCTATTGACATGTATCATATAGTTGTGGTTTGTTGGTTGGTTTTGTCTTAAGGGAAAATCGTTCCCCAATTTTTTCTCGAAGCCCTCGGCATTTATTGCCAGCCTTTGGCACCTTGGGAATGTCACTTAAGGCCAAGTAACCCTCACCGCCTCCTCAAGTCAATGAGGTCGGGGTGGGGTGTTACAGGCTTCCTACTAGTATTGAGGGTCCAATGAGGTATGTGGGGATAATATACCATCTTTAATAGTGTAAAACAATAGTATAAATCAATTTAAATGATAACCAAGTATGTTATAAGAATAATCATGCATGATGTATTAAATTATAAAAATTGGGTAAATCCCCGCAACCAATATAGTAAACATGTCAGTTCATACAATTGTCATGTGTTAAGGAAAAAACAAAATAAAAAACCCCATAAAAATCCTTAAATGGGTCTCGTTGTCCATCCAGTTCCCTCATACATTCTCCATACCATATCCCAAACCAACCATTTATCAAAAGGATTTTTCCATTATACTTCCCTACAACCATGAGATCTACTCAGGTATAAATGGCATCCTAAAAAGGGTGTGAGTATAGGTTAATAGGACACCACCAATAGTGTCTAAACAAATAAATAATATAATAACAATAATATGATATACATAAGTACAATTAAATAATAAACAAGGAAGAAAAGGTAAACAAGTTCCATAATTAAATATCAAGCATTTAACCTTGTATATCCTTCGGTTTTTTGATGACATCAAATCCCACCAAACCTTCTGCAGCCATGTCAAAATTATATTCCATTAATATAAATGGGTTTTACATTTTCATTAACAATATTGGTAATTCATTAATCATTTAAAATTCATATACTGTGGTGCACTAATCAGTTCACTCATATCATACACATAGGATTTAGTTCCTGGAAAGCCATTTCAATACACTATCCAAGCATAGAAAACTTCATATACATCATATCAAGTCCATTATGTCAAATTTCATGTCTACCCATCCCACATCAAAGATAAGAAATTCCTTATAAAAAAAATTCTTACCCATGGGTGGGATCTACTGTGTCCCACATCATTTACTAATCCATTAATACACATTCCACAAATTCAAACACACTTGACCTTTTTAACAAATTACAATATCAAGGGTGAACCTATTTCATTTCACCAATATTCACATAGTTTATCACTTTCACCTCACTTAACGTAATTCCATAACTATTCTATTTTACTATTCATTCATAACAAAAACCAATGTATGTATTTTCAATTCCATCTTATAACATGGATATTCCCACATTTTCCATTCATTATTTATCCCCTTAGTTATCTCACAACCCATTTATCCATAAAAGTTTTGATAAACAACCACTTATTCCAATTTGATATCCTTGAAAGGTCAAAAACATCATTGAGTTGATGTTATTTTATGAGATTGTGTCTGGTTTGTCTGGTTTGATTTGTTTTTCAGGGCAGTGGTGTAGTGGAAGGAGCAAATTTTTTTTTTTTCTGGTCAACTTTTTGCGGTGTTTTAACCACCGCAAATAGTATACAGGAAAAACTGTAGTGGTGGTTTTAACTGCCACTAAACGTAAAATACTTACGTTTAGCGGTGGTTTTAACCGCCGCTACATAGCTGCATCCCCCACTTGCATTCCTTAGCAGTTTTTAGGAAACCGGAATTTTATTTTATTAGCGGCGGTTATAACCGCCGCTAATAAAATAAAATTCGGGTTTCGTAAAAACCTCCGCTAAAGTGGAGTGAACCGCCGTGGAATTTAGTAGCTTCAACGCTTTTTTTAAACTATCTCTAAATGGAAAAAACTGCCACTAATAGTTTGTCGATGCCAAAGTTAGCAGCGGTTTCTATAAACCGCCGCCAAACCATTTAGCGGTGGTTTAAACCGCCGCTACATGGCGGTTTTCTTGCAGTCCCATGATGAATAATGAGGCTCATATACCTAATATTCTCAATTCCAATGTCCATAAGGTTGTTTGAGACACATTCTCAGCACCCCTATGGTCTATCAAATCTTCAACTAAAGTAGAAGATGACCATTAATACAATAATCCTCCTCATGGTAGTGTGGAGATGGATCACTGGGACTCCACTCCTAACATCTTCCATAGTCAACCTCCCCACGGTGATATCTCCCAAGGATAAGGAAACCCTCCCCTTACCCAGAAATCATTGTTTAGAGAGGTGTTCAAAACTCAGATTCCTTCATATAAAGAGGTTCTCAAAACATTGGGTTCAACTATATATAGTTCCCCATCAATGTCCACAACACTCCACTCTATTTAACAGGAGACCACAAGAAGCACCTTCTATAGTCTGATCATATGGAGGTGTGTAAGTCTGATGAAAAGGAAGTCCAAATTGATATATAGAGATAGTTAACTGGAAAAAACATCCCCATAATGTTCTGGATCCTTGCCACTTTTGACTATGAGATCTCGGATGAGCTAGGGAAGGAGTGCATGCCTTATCTATGCCAAAATATGTGGGTAAATCATCAGTGACTGAAGACTATAAACCTCCCATATCTAGGATATGAGGGTCACCTACATACCATAAAGATACTCTTTTTTCAGCTAGACCAAGCTGTTATCTCCATGACCCAAGATCCAAAACTAGAAAAGAACAATGAGAATTTGTAACATGCTTTCCACCATTGCATCACATATCTTTAGCTATTGATATTCAAATCCACATCATGTATCCATATTTGAGGATGTGGAATGTATGGAGAGTTACACTTCACCACACCCCTAAAATATCAAAACACTTTAGATGTGGAATCCTATAATGTCATATCCTCCAGAAAAATCAATGGGTCGAGTAAAGCTTGAGAAAGTTGGTCACTAAAATAAAATATTGTTGCTTCAACGATGCCAAGACATCAAAAAAGGAGGAAGAGGACAACCAACAAGTATTTGAACTGGGACCCTCGAAACAACAACAATTCATTTCATACATAGAATCCAAGGTTTCAATCAACCCAATGGAATACTATAGAAACTAACTCCCATCATGGGAACCCATTGCATTAAACTCTCACACATGTACAAATGTGCCACATCAAATAGGTTATAGTAGCATCTACCATAGTAGACATCCAGGAGATAATCTTTCCCATCATGGTTGGGGGATATCGACCTCCTTCTCCACCACTCGGATCATCAATTCCTAAGAAGATTTATGATATGTTGGAAGAAGATACAATCAAACCCCATCCCACTAGGATGGGGAAATTTATATCTCAATCATTATCACTTGGTTCATCATCCCCTAAGATGTCCCTGGGGAGATCAACAGTGATTCCAGGTCAACCTCATCCCACTAGGCTGGGGGAATTTATATCTCAATGCCCATCCTTGGAATCATCAAATCCTCAACCGGAAGCATCATATCCTCAAAAAAATAATAAATCAATTCCAATTATGTCCCCAGATAACCCTAACCATGCAAGGATGGGGAATTTTCATCATCATCATCATCACTACAGATAGAATCAGTATTTTCTAGGTTGGGAGGTAAATATTGATTGTTATAATCCCATCTGTTCCTCCTGCCATAAGGAAATCCTCTATTATTCGAGACCCGTTCAACAATCATGACTAGAAACTCCATCAAGGTCAACACTCACAGTCCAATATGAAAGGAGCATATGGAAAATGAAATCAAACCCCTCCAGGGTCTCAATCCTAAACGACCTAAAATGTAAAAGGGTTTAAGAAACAAATCTAATGTAGGTAGTGCATAATCATACTATTGTGTTGAAAGTAATGAGACAAATATCATTTCTCAATACAACACTATGAATGTTGTCACTATAAGAAAAATAGACAACGTGGATCAATATTCATATGTAGAGGTAAACAACATGGAAAATTTACCCCCGAGAGGAAGGTGATTTTGATGGCCCAACTAAGGATGCACACACCCATAACTAGAGGATACTTCAAAATATGGAACTTACAAATATTGATTTACCACATATATGGTGGAACACTTCCAAAGATAAAGGGAAAGGTGTCGCTACATCACAATCACCACCCAGAAGAACCAAAAAAACCTTCCACGAATGAGAAGTTGTCATAATATGAGAATGAGATACTAGCTCTCAGACAACTCAAAGAGGAGTTACTCAAGGTAAATATTCCCATTAGGTATGTTCTTTATACTAAGGAAAATATTCCTCCTCCCATACATCTGGAAAGTGTTGATCTTCTGGTAAGAGCGGGATCCAAGCGTTAGACTAGTTTCTCATCCAAGAAGCCGATCTACAAAAATGAGGAAGTCAAAAATGATCATCACTTACTTCCATTATGGAGAGAGCCTATCACTCACCAGAACAATCATTCCATATTTTCATTAATAGATAACCAATGGGAGATGAAAAAAGGGCCACCTCATCTGGACTTTCCCACTCTATATAGATGAGAGGTGGATCAAATAGCAGTACCCCCTGAATTTCTCAATACCATAAATTCCTTAGCTACTCAAATGGAATCCATAGAAGGGTGATGTGAACCTATGTATCTTGAGAAGAATCCATATCCTTATTAGGTGTATGAAACTTTTACCCAGCCCAATTTCTTCAATCCTACCTTCTTTACCTTTTATGATGTGGGAGACCTCGAATATCATCCCACTCACTTCATATCCTAATGTGGTCCGATGATGGACCCTTGAGATAAGCTGGAGGTGACCAAGCTAAGGTGTTTTGTATAGACTCTAGTAGGGACAGCCTACATTTGGTTTAATAGACTTTTAGCGGAATCCCTTGTAGGATGGGAAGACCTTTATCATTAATTCCTTAATAATTTCAGTCCCATGATGAGGAAAAAAGGAAATATTTGACCTAAAAATGCAATAAATGTGGAAATGGGAGGGTTTAGAACTTCATGGCAATATAAAATGGTTTAATCTATTCACTCAGCATCCCTCTCCCATAAGAATAGTTTCTAGAACTCTTTTCTTAAAATATCAAGGATGATATGTAGACACCTCTTATCACAATGAAATATGTAGGTGGGTTCCATGATTTCATAGAAATGGACCAGTGTTTACAAGACTCCATTCAGAAAACCAAAGCTAAATCTCAGATCATGCCTTAAAAATAGAGGAAAATGATCATTAAAGTGGACACTCCCATTTTTACTCTCAAACCAATAGCATTTCCCATCCAAGTACCTAAGTAGGTCTCAAAATTCCCATCACCTCCTATCGAGTGGCAACAACCACAAAATCTACCTTGGCTGGAAGAAGAGATAAATCAAGATCGCCCAAGATTTTAGGAATGGATTAATAAATCCTACTCCTTAAAAAATTAATAAGTCCTTAGATATTTACTTACATTCATTGAAAACAAATTTCTTAAGCTACAATATCCTAGAAATCCCAATGAGGTCAACCTCACTAATTTTCCTTACTACTGCCCTTTCCATATAAGGTTCGGTCATAAAATCTAGGACTTCTTCATTTTTAAATATTTATTCCAATGAATGGTTGATTATAGGCAGGTGATTTTAGATAACACCTCATAATAGGTGAGTTCTATAATTGTTTCCCAATCAGAATAAGTGGGTGATTGGAAGAATGTTCCAGCCTGACATGGATATAATTTCAACAACTAGATGACTCAAAAAAAAGTTAAATAAGCTCATTCCACACTAAATCATAGCTTCACAGACCCAAAATAGTTCTTCCACCCAAGGAGTTCACATTAGATATGTCCCTTGAATGTGGATGAGACCATCGGAAATAGGAAGATACTGAAGAAGAAGAAGATTCATATTCTACTCTAATGAAAGCTATGACTTCTATAGATTTATTTCCTACAACATATAAATCATGGGAACCACCCCACAAAATAAAATCCTCATCATATGAATAGATAATATTTGGTTCTATTAATGTGTTACACTTAGGAGAATCCTTATCTAATGATGAATATGCCACTGAGTATGAGTTCTCTACACCTAACCAAGGAACTGAAGGTCGCATGCATACGAACTGGGGATACAAAAGATAGCACAAGCATGTTCAGACCCAATATTTTGCTCACATCCCCACATAGAACATATATTCAGCTAATAACCATGGTAAATAACTCCAGTAAGACCATAAAAGACATGGAGGTGTCTCAGAACCCCCCATTGGTCATCCATGCCCAGTCATCTTGCATGACCACATAGTAGGTGCCTGATTACTTGATCATCCTAGGAAACAGTGAAGGGAAGAATGACTCATTCCACTAGTAGTATATTCTCCCTCTACCTCTACACATGCACAAAACTTGTCTACCAAAAATACCTCAAATCCTAAGCCACATATTAAGGAGAAACTCCTCCTTAGGAATCACTGACCTTTGGCACAAAAGTATGATATTATGAAATAGTTGGTCATTTTCTCAACCAAGATATCAATCCTGGAATCAATCCATATTTCAAAATAACTCAGGCATGTGCTCAATGAATCCTGCCAGAGCCCACTGGAGTTCGATCCAAAATTCACTACAACTGAGTTCTATCAAGTGGAGACTGTGATAGTAGAATTACATGTTGTTATCTCATTCTCAAATTAGGATTAGGTAGAGTTCATCCAGGGACACATTAGACACCTATATATTTTGGGTAGACTCGATAATGTTGGTATCTAAACGGATATGATTGAAAATGGTTCTGGGGTTAATAACATCCCAATTAAATCCCTCTGATGTTTTAGATATATCAAAGTGGATTTTTCTCCCAAAAAGATGACCATTAAAGGGTATGATAAGCACAAGAAAAGACCTCACTAGATGATCAAGCTCAAAGATCAATTTTGGGATCTCACATCTGATGCTGAGTTTATGGTAATACAGAAAGACATCACATACAATTTCATGCTCGAAATTCTTGGACTCTATATCCATGTGGTCGTACCTTCAATATTCCATCAATGTATAAAATGCCCCATTGATGGAAAGTTTATAATATTACAAGGTGATAGTTCCCCCTTTGAAACCTAGGAATCCACATATGATGAGGCAGTTTTCTACAAAAGGGGAGGATAAAACCAATGTTGGATGGTGGTATATGGGTTATAGCCCACAAAGGCTTGGGGACCACCCCCACAAATCCTTAGAGTATGCTCAATAATGACTATGTTCCCCCTATAAATCTATTTGTGGCAATAAAATTTGTCCCAAAAGTCTAAACCCCATCTTTCCCCAGTGATGGTGTAAAATATGATCAGATCTGAAATATCTCTATAATGAATCTAATAGTAGGAGATTCTAATGTCTTTTCTCATGGCCTCTCTCAACTTAATAGTGACAAAGATGACCCCAAATTTCTGACTTCATCTGAAAATTCCTCCACATGCTCAGAGGTCAAAGAAGAATGGGATAACCTCAGGAACACCCCTCCTATATTTGAGGAAGGTGTTTCCACCACCATTAATGAGATCATGTGGTTAAATCTAGGAACATAAGAATCCCCACGTCCTACACTAATTAGTTCCCATAATTCCCCTTGATGAGCAATATATTTACATCACAGTTCTAAAGCAACACCAATTTATGTTCACTTAGAATTATATAAAAATGACTATAATGAATATAAATATGGAAACAAATCATCTTTTCTTACTGTATGGCCATTGAGGCTTTAATAATTCATCCAAGAGGATGCACCCCTCTCATGATACCAATGTAGAGGTGGAAATTGACAAATTTATCAAAGAAAACTTTTTCTGGGAAGTGAAATACCCAAGATGGAACACCAAAAATGTCCCCATAAAGAAAAATAATGGTTGTATTAGGGTCTACAACAATTTTAGGGACCTTAATAGATATTTCTTGAAGGGTGTTTTCCCATTGTCGATCATATAACTCATGATCAATACAACTATTGTCTTCTAATCCCTTCCCTTTATGGATGGGTATTCAGTGTACAATCAGATAAATATAGCCCCTAAATATGAAGAAGGCGTAGCCTTTAGAGTGCCCCAAGGGATAATTTACTTTAAGTTCATTCCCTTTGTATTAAAAACCATAGGTTCCACTTATCAATGTATTATTCACCATATATTTAAGTCATTCTTAGGAAGGATAGCTTAATGTTATACTAAAAAACTAGTGTTAAAATCCCAATAATGAGGCGATAACTTCATGGATATTTAAACAGTCTTTGATAATCTGTGAAAGTATAGTTTGAAGATAAATCCACTAAAATTAACTTTTAGAGTAACATCAAGAAAGTTCCTTGTCTATGTGGTGTTCCACTATGGCATCGAGGTCAACCTATAGAAGACTAGTGTTATTTTAGCAACATTACCCCATAAGAATCTAAAATAACTGAGGTAGATACAATGTAACCTCACCTATATATGACATTTCATATCCAACTTGGCTAGAAAATATCTCCCTTTCACCAAGATAATGATGAAGGAATCGCCTATCAATAGGACGGGGACTGCTAAGAAGCCTTTAAAAGTCTCTAGCAGTAACTGCTAAACCCATTGGTCTTGATGCCACCACTATAAGTAGATCCACTCATCTTATATGTGGCCTCCATGGAATGCTCACTTTTTTCCAAATCACACAAAAGAATGTTGCGGGGAGTGATAAAAGTCTTTACTACCTCATCTGAACAATACTAGGTACTAAAACTCAATACTCAAATGTTGAGAATAACTAACTCTCACTCATATTTGTATTGAAGAAGATAAGGCATTACATGAAGCATCACTAAGTCCATCTGGTCTTTTTTATTTATCCTCTAAAGTACATCCTTGGTCACCCCATGATTACTGGGCATTTGGTTCAATGGGCGGTCATTATGCAACAATATGATATCCATTTCATGTCACAAAAAGTAGTGAAAGGGAATTCCCTAGATGGTTTCCTTGTGTAACATACCACCTCATAAATTACTCTAGTGGACACTAAACTCCCATATGAGGAGGTTTTCTATGCCCATGACACTCCACTAACATGGGATATGTATTTTGATGGAACCACCCTAAGTCCTATTGTAAAAAGGATAGAAAATCCAAAGCTCAATCGGGTTGGTTTAGGGATTGTATTTATTTCTCCAAGTAAGGAAATTTTTCCCTGCACTTTATCATTATCCAGAGCCTTCACAAATAATGAGGTAAAATACCAAGTCCCCATCACTGGAATAGAACAAGCCCTATAGTTTCAGAAATCTTACCTGAACAACAATGGGGATTTGGAACTACTAATAAAGTAGATCAATGTGGAATATGTCTTTAAAAAGGAAGAATTGGCCCCTTTCACTGGATACATCAAGAGAATAATTGAATAATTCCTTTTTGACACCACATTGAACCGTGTTCCCTGGTCGTATAATGCTTACACCAACACATTGGCTAATATAACCATAGTCCTGGTTGACCCTGATCCAGAGGAAGCAATCTTCCATATCACACATTGAATAATGTTCTCATCGATCATCATCTTTGATATGAAATAAATCAATCCATTCAACACTATCTCAGATCATGATAAACCAATATCCACCCCTATATGGATGGAGCTCATAATTAGTTATCTCTAAAATGGAAATATCCCAATAGAATGAGACAGAAGGGAACATATTTGGTGTCGTGTAGAAATTTTTACCCTCTAGGATGGTATAAATGAGAAAAAATCCCTCCATAGACAAGGATTCAATGGAATCCTCCTCAAATGCATAGAATAAAGAGATATTCACTTAATCATAAAAGAATTCTATATAGGCTCCTGTAGTGCTCATCGGTTTGGGACTAGGCTCCCCCACAAAATCAAGAGGTTGGGTAACAATTGTAAAACCATGATATAGGACTGTGTGGAATTCATTAGGAAATATCATGAATTCTAGATCCATGAAAACTTCATTCATAAAAACCCATAATTTCTATATATAGCTAAATATTAATGTCCATTTACTGTATGGGGAATGGATGTTTTGGGGTCATATCCCCTAGCCATAGCTAAGCAGTTAAAGTACATCCTTACTACTAATTTCTTCTTCTCCAAATGGGATGAGGAAATACCCCTTAAGGATGTTGGGAAAAATAATATCATCAAATTTTTAAAGTCCCATATCATCACTAGGTTTGGGGTACCTCACATAATATTGATGGAAAACGACACTAAATTCTATTCTATGGAGTTGAAGAAATTGTACTAGGAGTACAGCATCAAGTTCAATCACTCATCCTGATATCATGTAGTAGAAAATGGACAAATAGAGCCCTTAAACAGGACCTTATAAAACATAATCTAGAAGATGGTGAATAAAGATAAGAAGTCCTGGACAGACAAGATCCTCCATGTTATATGGTCCTATCGTACCACTTCACATAATACTACACAAGAAACTTCATACTCATTGGTGTATGGTACTAAGGTAGTATTTCCCATATAATTACATTATCCCTTGCTCCGAATATCCATTTTTGGATGAATCTTAGATGATGAGAAATCATAAAAGTGGCTAGATGAGATGGAATGGATTGATGAGAATAGGTTTCATACATTACACAACCTTTAATTCCATTAGAATCAGATCATATGGCCTTAAATAAAAAAATTTGTCATCATTCATTCCCCTAATGAGAACTGGTGTTGACTCTTAGAACCCCAATGATACTAGGGATGATGCCTCCAAAGCTGGAAACCAAATGTGAATGGACTTATATCATACAAAAACATTGTTATAATGGAGCCTACTCATTGGTCACAATGGATGGAGAATGTGTCACACCCCCTACCAATGCGAGGTTTCTCAAGAAATACTTTTCATAACTATCATCAAATAGCTATCATCTTGGTTTCATGACATTAAACTGTGAAAATTATTCCTTAACACAACACATTAAACTATATAGGGAATGTCCTGGCCACATGAAGTTAAACTGTATAGAGAACATCCTAACCACATGACATTAAACTATCAGGAAAAATTCCATACTGTAATACTATAAATTTCACAGTGTCTCATGTCCTAGTCGCATGATGTTAAACTAGGCAGACTCATCCTGATCACATGATGCTAAATTGTACAAATCTCACCCTATTAGTAATATGATAAACAAACATGTAACATTAAACTATATAGAGCATTTCCTAGTCACATAATGGTAAACTACACATATCCCTAGTGTTCATCATCATTCACATCAGGTGACCCTCATCCTAGCAGTAAGATGATAAACTGCATAACATCTCATGTCCTAACCACATGACATTAAACTATATAGAATAGTTCCATACTACATGAAATTAAACTACACAGAATATTTCCTAACCCCATGATGTTAAACTATGTGTGGATCACCATATCACAAAAAATTCACCACAAACGAGTTAGATATATGCCAAAGAAGGATGAAATCCCCCTATCCCTATGTGAGAGTCAGATCCATAAAGGAAATATCTTTATCAAAGAACTATTTGTGTCTTGATTCCTATCATCACAGGATATGTAGGGATGCCCATATCTCCATTATTGGGCCCAGAATCAACATTCCTTCTCTTTCAAGATGATTCACCCTCATCCTTACCATAATACGTTAAACTTCATAGTTAATGTCCTTACTGCACAATATTAAACTTCACGGGCTTCTAGAACTATTTATGGCTTGATTCTAATTCCAATAAGATACGTGGGGATACATTGATCCTATGTCTTTGTTTAGCCACCACATGATACAAAATTCCCCATGTCCTATCCTTAATTACCTCTTTATGGTGATATTAACCCTTACCATTCCTTGTTTCTCACATCGAGCAAAACTCATGTGATCTTAAGAATATCAGTAAGGGATTACCTATATGAACAAGGAATACCATCTCATGAAAGGTTTATTATGGTCCTGAATACAAGACCATAAAAGGAACACAATGATTCCTCACTACAATGACATTAAATTTCATGGTTGATGACCCTTTCATGACATAAAACATCATATTCCTGTGGACATCACACGAGAGGACCACTATTTTTGTGATGGTCTCCCACAACACCTCCATTAAAGAAATACATGTGACTTTATTATTAGCATCATAGGATACATAGTGATGCCTAGATATCCAACCCTGGGTCCAAATAGAAAAAATAAACATAAAAATGACCCCTCCTTGCGTACAAGTCAGATTTTCACAGGGATATGTTCCTAAATAACTACATGTGGCTTGATTCCTATTATAGTGGGATACATAGTGATACCCAGATTTCCATCCTTAGTCCCAACTGTAGTACTCCATTTTCACATCAGGGATTCTATTTCCTTACTACATGAAGTTAAACTACATGGTTCCACAAGAACTAAATGTGGCTTGATTCCTATCATCACAAGAAACACAGTAATGTCGGGATCTCCAATCCTATGCCCAGATACAATAATAAATGGAAATAATGACCACCTCTATGTATGGTTCCTACTTGCATAGAGAGTTTCTAATTCTAATAACTATGTGTGGCTTTATTCCTACCATCACATGATAGATAGTGATTCCTGGATCACCAATCCTAAGACCATATACAAAAACAAATGAAAAATATATATTTACACACCAACTGAATGAGGGATTAGTCATACAGGATTATTTTTCTTATGTAGGAGTCATATCTATGTACGGGTTTCATGTGCACGTAATATAACTTACACAATTTTTCATTTCTATTCTCACATCCTTACCACATGATGTTAAACTAAAAGGAAGAAAATGTGTCCTTACCACATGATGTTAAATTGCATGGAAAATGTAAGGGCCACATGACATTAAAACCGCACAACAAATATGTCCCAAATGCATGATGTTAAAATGTGCAAGCCATCACACATTATCATCCATTATGAAAGGACCACAAGATCCTTACCCTAATCAACTAGGGTACGGGGTTCTTCCATCATCTTTTAGGCACCACAATTCATAAATCACACTTCATGTATTTAGCACTTAAAGTTGCTACAAACCTTACATGGACCTTTTAAAGTAAAGTAGATCTCTCTAATTGACCATTATATCGATGTATAAGGGTTTAGACCTACCAGCTAGATAAATCATGGCTCTATAAGAAGGGTGGTCGGATCCCCCTAATCCTAACATCGCCGTAGTGGAACTCAGAACCTAAGGGATTTCTGGTCAATCCTTGGTATGATGGTCCCATATCATTACTCATGACCTGATAACCTCGATACATTATTTTCATCATTTTAATCTCCTTCTCAGAAGGGTGGTGGTGTGAACTTGACCCTCAGTATCCTAATTAGAATTTTTTGTAAAACTACCCTCATATTAGGTCAATTTGTGTCACAGCCTTAAACTAAATTCATGTTGGTCAAAGTTGTAAAACCTTAAACTCTAGATTTTGATGGTCTAAATCAAAAGATCTTAAAATTATAGAAAAATAGTCACAAAACCTTTTAGGTTAAAAACCCACAAAGGGTGTCCTAGGGAAAATTCAAGTATTCACTCGCTGAACTCTTCACCTCCAAAGTTTAGGTAAAAAAATTTGCATAAGTAAATGAGGAATAAATCTCATAGGGTCAACTTCATATCCCTAATAAAAGTTGATCTATGCTCACTGGACCCCCTGGTCTAGGGAAAAGTTATAGTAATGATTAGTCACATATCCTTATCACAAGAACAAGTTCACTAGGTGTAGATATAGCTTTTAGGGTGCTCAAA
Organism: Viscum album; assembly: GCA_963277665.1. Lineage (NCBI taxonomy): Eukaryota > Viridiplantae > Streptophyta > Magnoliopsida > Santalales > Viscaceae > Viscum > Viscum album. The sequence goes on from OY728146.1 coordinate 955,356,963, forward strand.
CCCTTCTTGGATATTACACTTTCCACAAATCATACTTCATGATTTTAGTTCCTCGGGTCACCATAAACCTTAAATGGCCCTTGGAAAAAGATACTCGGCTTCAAGAGAACCTTTTTTTCAATATGCATGTATGCCTATGGATCTTTAATATGCACCTATGGTCATCAAAAAAATGTGTTGCTTTTAAAAAAGGTATTTCTGATCCTTGTTGTCCCTCACATCACCATGGAAGAAATCAAAACCTCAGTGTATTCTAGTCCATTCTTGGTATAATTATCCCATATCATCCTCCTGACCTAAGCACTTCAGAACATGATTTATAGTCTCCATAAACAGACTATCCAAGAGGATTAAACATCCTCGACTTTACATCACTGTGTTTCGTACCCTTTCACGAAGTAGTAATATGACACCCCATTCCCAAACCTTTTGATGGACCACACCTCGTGAATTGAAACTTAAGGGAAATTAGAGTTTTCTAAATTTTTGTTGAGTGGGAAACTTTTTTAAAATATCATAAAAACCTTATTTGGAATGCTTATAAATATTGGAAGTACATTTTACTTTCAACTCACCAAAGTAATCTTCATAGGTGAAAAAGGGAGAAGGTAGAGCACTAAAATTTTTTAGAGGGAATGAATTTGTGGATTGGGATTTTCATAGGAAGTTTTTCAGAGATTATGATAAGAAGAAAGATCGTATTTCTTTTTTTTTTATCAGACCAAGAAATTGAATTGGGATTTTTAGACTAAAATAGAATCATTTCAGAATTGTTTAAATGGTATTCATAAAGAGATATATTTCCATACTAAACAATCAAATTGGCTAGATTGGATTGGGAAATTGAACTGCGTACCATTATGAATTCTAAGGAAGTTCTTACCTATTTTTTGGTAAGAAAGTGAAGAACTATTTTAAAGATTATATTTATGGAAGTTGACATGGTAGGACAATAACATGTTTTGAAGCAACCCGTAAAAGTTTCTTAACTTGTTACAAAAAATGCATTATATCATTTTCTTCTAATTGAATAACATGCATTATTGAATTAAACATAGTGTGACATGAGTATAGAATCATATCCTACTCATTTTATCCACACAAAAGGATATTTTTTATAGTAGATTGTGTGGTATTTTATTGTTTGCAAACCATAAAAAAGGATATAGCTGCTATTATTGAGTAGTGAACCTTGTAAATTCTTATTTTCCTATGGATATATAATTGGTTTTTCTCAATATGGTAAAAACTCATTAACATAAGGATAAATTTGTTTCAAAGTAAAGTATAATTAAAAGAAAATGACATCACTAATTCACCCCCTCCCCAAATTCATGATACATTAATCTTGTAGGGAATTCTTAACTGATATCAGATTTAGGGTTCCCTTCATTTACTCTTTACTGAATTTTTGGAAGAAGAAGTTGTTACGGAGAATCTGAGTTATGGGAATAGTAATGGGATTACAATCTAAAATGATAGGAATTATCATATCTAGAAATATATAATGCTACCATATCTTATGTCACTTGTGTATGATTTTTTTAAAGTTACTACAGATGGTTTTCCCCCTCATGTTGTGAATAATACTCTTATAGCTGTTGAGAAGAAGAATATTGAGAATGATGGAAGACCTAAAAGTGATTTACTCTCATCATTATCCAAAATTGAGTTTCTTATATTAAATGAAGTTTCTACTTCCAAAGGTATCTAATAAAATTTGAAAAACATTTATGAAGTAAATACAAAAGTGGAGAAATCTAAGTTACAAATCTGGAGGTTGAAGTATAAAGATCTCAAGATAAGTGATTATGAATATTTTTGTGACTTCATTACCAGGGTTAATGTTACCACTATTAGATGTCTTATTGAAAAGTTAGAATACTATATAGTTTTTGAAAATATCTTGAGAATTATTCTTGACAAGTTTGATGCTAAAGCCTCATTATTAGAAGATAGAGACCTATAAACATTGTATCTAGATGATTTACATAGTACTATCCTTACTTATGAAAAGATAAGGGAGAAATTTATGAAAATAAAAACAAAATTTATACACGAAATTTATTTCAAGATGGTCAGGAAAGAAAATAATAACAAGATTCTTGGAGAATAATCTAGAGATTCTTATTCTGAAAATGAGCTATGTAAAAATATTGACAAAATTTTATCCTTTTTTTCTAAAAATGTGAATATAGGTACAAAAATCTATAAAGAAAAACATACATTAAAATATTTTTAATGTGAATACATTGGTAACCTTTTTTTCAATTTTCCTCGAAGAGGTGAAAAAGAAAAAAGTGGTGAAGAAGAAACTGATGAAAAAAAAGAAGACCAAGAAGATCTTAGAATAAATAGGGTGATAAAAAAATCTTATTTCAAGGGGAAAGATAAGATGTTATCCAAATATAAAAGGCGAATACTTTTTTAACGATGATGATAGAGAATAATTTACAAATGTTACTAAAGAAAACACATTTTCTGAAAAAGTTAATGAGAAAATTTTTTATAGTAGTTGTTTAGAAGAAGAAAACAATAAAGCTGGATCTGAAAATCATATTGAGAAGGATGGAAAGAATACTTTTACTACAATATTTAACAATTAATAGTTTAGAAGAATCAATTATGAATAATAAGAAACTCAATTAGAATTAAATCTGAAAAAATAATTTAAATAATGTATGAGAATTATTAGGAGTCTTGAGAAAGAAATCAAGTAATTGAGAAATTAAAATTCTTTAACAAACAATCAATATTTTTTCCTGATGAGAAAGCTAAGATATTGGAATAGATTTATTAATTGAATAAATATCTTGATAAAGTAAATAGTATTAATGAACATATGGAAGTTTAGTTAAAGAAAAAAGAAGAAGACTTGAAACTTTTACAATAAAATAATTCTAAATCTGAACATAGGGTTGAAAGATTCAAAAATTATATCTTTGAAGTTGGTGAAAGTTCTAAAAAGGGTAAACCTAAGAAGGATCAAAAGTTACCTTCAAAGTTAGAGAAGAAAGTTGATTTTTTTCTCAAAATAAGAAATTTGGGAAAGTTATGTATGTATCCAAGACCAATAAAGTCAAGAAGTCAGAAATTTATAAAAATCCTTAGTCCAAAATATTTTCTATAACTTCAAGTTTCATTAAGTCTAAGAAGAAATTTGTGTTGAAAAAAGAAGATTCTGGGAGATAACTAAAAGTTTGGTGGTCAAAAAAATTATGATAAGAATATTGATGAGAAACATGTTCACAAATCCAGACAGTATGAAATTTATAGGTGAAATATTCTTTTGATGGATACTACTGGTATGGTGCTGGATTCGTAAATACAGCTAATATGTGTTGTTTTAACCAACAATATTAAAACTATTCCAAAAATTAAATAAGGAAATCCTTAAGTGGGATTCATTCCTACCAAAGGAAGAAATCTGAGAAAGGTTTCATGAAAGTTTTGAAAAATAATCATGTTGAGTCTGTAAAGAAAGAGTGATTAATTATCTATCTAGAACAAGTTGACATGGCTTGAAAGTTAGAATAAGAATAAAAAATTGAATAAAAGGGGAAGAAAATTATTTCTAAAGTTGTGATAAATTTTGATAAAAATATATCTATATATTTTGATTTTAATTTTCAAAAAAGATATAAGATATGTGAGTAAGAAGCAAATTCTACCAAAAGTTGTTTAACTATTTTTCTATAAAAAAGAAAGTCATAAACAAGTTGTTACAAACTCATAGTAATAAAAAATTTATTAACTTTGAAGAGAAGTCAACATCCTCCTAATAAGAATCTACAAATAAGAATAAACTTTTTATGAAATATTATAAGGATTAATAGAAGAAAGAAAGCACATCCAATGAAAAATCCAAGAATAAGAAGAAAAATGAAAGACTAGGAGAGGACTCTCAATACAATTATTGCTTCTAAGGAATAACCGAGGTTCCTCCTTATTCTTAAAATTTTTGTATACTTTTTCTAACTTGTGGGTAATTAAAGGAGTTGAAATAAAGAAGCTGATGTTGTTGAGTCTCTTACTATTCCGGTAAAAAAATTGATGGGGTTAAGAAAAAATAGTTTTTGTGTTTATACCATTGAACTTTCTTATTTGTTTGTTGAGATTGGTGTAGGTTTATTTTATCTTAATAAAATCCTCTCAAGATTTCCCCAAAGATGAGATTTTTGAAAGAAACATAAAATTTTATTATATGAAAGTTTTTTTATGGAAAAAATTACTGACCTTGATTATACACTCTTGTTTTCAACAACAGGTTCTCCCACATAGACTTGTAGTTGTTTAATTAATGGATCTTTGTCATGAAACTCATGTGATACTTATATTCTCTTATAGAAGAGTTTCAATATTTTGAGATGAAAAGTTCAAACCCTTGAAAATGATATCATTTTTCATAAGGTGGGAACTTCTCATTATGTCCCCTTTGAATTTTTTTGTCAATAAGGGGTATAGAAAAGGAATCGGGGAGAGATAAGAAATAGGGTGTGAAAAAGGAATGGGGAGAATAAAAATGAGAAAATAAAAAGCGGTATTATTTTGAATTATATATTGACAATAAACATAAAGGGAGAGACTGTTAGGACCAAGTTGTTTTTGGGTTTTATTTTCTGTTAATATATCAATATGTTGATTATGTTGAGAAAATTATGTATATTGAGAAGGTAGTGTAAAATTCGGATAGAAGAAGGTTGTGTGTGAAAATTTGTCAATTGAATCATGAACCATTGACATGAAGTTCAAACTCACCATCATAATCAGGAAGAAGTTTATGATGAAAGCATTTTCTTTTGTTGAAAAATAAGAGAGAAATAACCTCAATTTTTATTTTTTGGTGATCATAATCACAATCATATTTAGATGATCAGACTCAACCTTCTTAAGAAATTCCAATAGTTTGGAAAGAAGTCTTCTAGAAAAAAAGGTTCATCGGACTCACCTTGGGTATGGAATGAAAGGAAGATCGTAATGAGGAAGAGTAATGGAACATGAATGGTTCTGATGAAAATATGATAGTGATTTTTTGAAATTGGAGTTATCATAAATCATAAGTTTTCTAGAAAATTATGATGAAAACCTTATGAAATAAAGGAAGATAATAGTTTCTTCCAACTATATTAAGTATCATATTGGAAATAAAGAAGTTGTAGGAAGGATGGGAAGTCATAATACTTCCCAATGTAATTCAAATGATGTTACGTTGATCTTAAAAGTTTTCAAAGTCATGTGGAGGTCATGATTACAAGATCCAGTTTTTAGAAAAAGAAAGGTTGTGAAGAAAAAGATTTCTAGTCTCAGTTCATCGATGTGAGATCACTGGATACATATTTGTTTGTTTGATGGTAAGTTTGATTGGAATTTAAAAATATGAATATGTTGGTTTTTAGTCTAACTAATAATCCATGAGATACAAATATTTGGATAAATAATTTTATGAATTTCAAAAGTGTGTATCATAATCATAAAATAAAAGAAGGTTCTAAAGTCAAAGCAGCTGACACCGATTCATCATACATGGTGTGCCATTGAGTATCAGAGTGACACTAACATCCATCATCGATGCAATGATTGTTGAAAAATGGAATCAGAGGTAGAATTGTTTCTATTGGGGATGTTGGGACTAGTGAAACTGATGAAGAAGATGAATTTTTTGGGACCAATAAAAAATCATATCAAAGATAAATCAATAATATAGTCAACTAATTTCATCAAGATGAGTTTTTGGGACAAGTATAATAGTTTTACTCTAATTTGTTTGTCAATTGGTTCAATAGGAAAAGAATTTTTATTTACTTTTCAATTAGGTCAAGAATCATCAGACTGACTCTAACACCAATTATTAAAGTTAATAAGAGACTGATGTATGAGACATAGGCTGACACTGATAACATCAACGGATATAGGATCATTGTTCTAAGGAAAACAATAAAATAATAATTGTTTCAATCATCCACAAAAGTGTTGTAAAGGGGGGTCTTGAAATAATTTTTCATAGAATTTTGAAGCCGATTTTGAAAAGTTTCCAATGAAGTATATGAATCTTTATAAGTTCTAATATGTTTATGGAAAAAAAGTTGTTTTAAGTCTAATAAAGTAGCAACAATGATAATGTGAGAATGTTTTCAAAGATTTTTATTTTGTCAGTTGGTATGGAGCATCAGAATAATCAGACTGTGTTATATTTAATAGTTGGTATAAAGCATCGGAATTTGTTTTTGATTCCAAGAATCATAATGGGAATTCTTATAGTTTTCATTTGTTTGTTCTTTCAATTGGTGTGGATCAACATAAATAATAATCTTTTATTAAACACATGTCTTCATCGTAATGGGATAAATTGGAATGGAATCAGAATCAGACTGAATATTGTGAAGAAAGTATGAAGTGGAGCTAAAGTTATGAGAATATTTGAGAAGTTTTGAGAAGAAATGAGAATATTTGATAAGTGTTGAAGAAGTCAAATATGAACCTGAAATTAATGGGAAATAAAAGTTTCAGGAAATTTGGTTGAGTGGGAAAGTTTTTCAGAATCTTTCCCAAACCTTATTTACAACGCCTATTAATAGTAGAAGTACATTATAATTTCAACTGACTGAAGTATTTTTCCTGGTTGAATAAGAGAGAAGGAAAAGCACTGAAAATTTTTAGAGAGAAGAAGTTTCCAGATTTTATTTTCCTAAGCTTGTTTTTCAGACATAAGAATAAGAAGAATGATCATATTCAAAGTTTCCAGAATGGACTGAGAAATTAGAATGGGATTTATAAACTAAAATAGAAGAAATTCAAAATTATTTTAGTGGTATTCAAATAGAGATATATTTTTAAGCTAATCAATTGGACTGGGTAGATTGGACAATGAAATCAGACTGAGTACCATTATAAAGTCCAGGAAAGTTATTATCATCTACTTGGTAGGAAAGTTAAAAATTGTTTGGAATATTATATTTTTGGAAGTTGATAAGATAGTGTAGTAACATGTTTTGAAAAAACTGGTGAAAGTTTCTTAACTTTCTACAAAAAATTGTATTACATCATTTTGTGATAATTGAATCACATGCACTTTTTTATTGAACATAGTGTTACATGAGTGTAAGAGAATATCCTATTAGTTGTATCCACATAAAAGGGTTGTTTTCTAGTGAATTTTGTGGTATTGGATTGTTTCCAAACCATACCAATGATGTAGCTACTCTTATTGATTAGTGAACCTCATAATATCTCGTGTTCATGTGGATGTGTGATTGGTTTTGGTTTTAGTAAGGTAACAACTCTTTAACAGGAGGTGATGGTTGTTTCAAAAGAAAGGAAACTAAAAAGAAAATGATATCACTAATTCACCTCTTCCCCCTCTCAGGGATAAATTGATCATGTTGAGAATTCTCACTAGTAAGACCATGGAAGAACCCAACACCTTAGAGTGGTATGGGTTATTCCCGACATGTCTTCCCCATACCATACTCATCGACTCAAATGGTTGGGTTGTGACTTACATCATCCACATTCCAACTATCCTGGTGGACCCAGTATCCCTAGTATTTCTCCCTCAACCAATATTAACCCCATAAATCTTCCATTTCCCTTGGAGAAGAGTGGGGATACCTCTGTTTGACCATGCTATTGATGCACAATGAAATTGACCTACGAATCAGTATCATCCCCTCCTTTAGGAAAGGAACTCCAATCATCATGAGACCTAGAAACACCATGGTAGAACTCAAAATCTTATGATTTCTTGGGTCATCCCTAGCATGTATGCCCATATTTCATATTCAATGATAGAAGGTTCGAGATAAAATACCCTAAACTATAAAAATAGAAGGTCCAAGCTAAAATACCCTAACTATAGTAATAGAAGGTATGAGCTAAAAGACCCTAAAATATAGTGATATAAGGTCTAAGATAAAATACCCTAAACTATAACAACAAAAGTTCTGATCTAAAATACCCTAAATTGTATTGGTAAAAGTTCCAAGCTAAAAGACCCTAAACTATAGCAATAGAAGGTCAGAGCTAAAATACCCTAAACTATATTGATATAATTTTAGTGCTAAAAGACCATAAACTACAGTGATTGAAGTTCTGAGCTAAAAGAACCTAAACTGCAGTGATAAAAGGTCTAAACTAAAACACCCCAAACTATAGTGATAGAAGTTATGATCTAAAATACCCTAAACTACAGTGATAGAAATTCCAAGATAAAAGACCCTAAACTATAGAGATAAATGGTCTAAGCTAAAATACCCTAAACTATAGCAACAGAAGGTCTAAGATAAAAGACTTTTAACTACAGCACATCAGTTATTTATTCTATAATAATGGAAAAGATACAAATCTTGTGAGTCCCACCATATGGACTTATAAAAAATCAAACTATGTTCTCTAAGTCCATTGACTATAGAAAAAGATAAAGAAATATCCCTCCATGACATATTTTCTACCCAAAATATTCTTATGTGAATTAGTTAATCTCAATATTGTTTGAGAAAATATGTTAATAAGAAATCTCATGTTGGTGGGAATTCATGATAATTTCTCTAAAATAATCTGTTATAATTTAAACATTCAAACCCATGAATTCAGGTTTACTTGATATTATGCTAAATATGGGTATTTTTGGCGATTAATATAACATCATATCAATGAAATTTCATGAAAATCGTGAATTAAATGAAACTGGAAAACAAAATATAAAATTCATCAGATAAATTTGTTGATAAAATATAGGAGGAGGAATCTACACATATCAAAGTATCTCCTATGAATATACAATCCCAGGAAAAGTTTCAAAATTATAATTTTGTCACAAAAAGTGCTCGGAGGAGTCCTATATCTCTACAAGACACAGTTTCAAGGAGGTAATAGATTGGTATAATTGATCAAAATATTCATTCTATTCCTATTCAATCTGTTGCAACTCCTCCACCTAATAATCATCATGAAGATTAGCCTTCTCCACCATGTCGATGAGTCCCTGTTGTTCCATCACAGTTTTCTCTGATATTTAAAATGCATGCTTGAACTGGTATAGTTATGATTAAAGAAAATAAATAATAACTATGGCCATGGATCAACGAGTTACTGAAGATATATTTATAGTTGGTATGAATAAATTCATGGGAAAAACAGACCTTGAAAAAAAGTTCTTGTAGGAAGGTCTTGAAAATGGATCTCATGATCAGTTCTTGTGGGAAGGTCTTGTGAAATGGTTACACGATAGAGATGGGGTGAAAGATCTCTAAGAGTTTGGAATCCAGTGAATGAACCACCCTTCACTCCCCTATTTATAGATCATTCTACATAATTCCAAACATCACTCGAAATACAAAAAGTCACCCAAGATACCAATTAGAAACATCACCAAAGCCTCAGGCAGGTATTTACTTTCCTTATAAGTGAGCCCTTATCCCTGCGAATATCGCACCTGATGGGGAATTTGTTAACCCCCACCAAATGAGCATTGGAAAATCTAAAAAGGAATAAATACTTGATTATGGGTATTATTTTTTCAACAAATAAATGGAAGAAGGGGTCCAGAAATCACAGATCACATAACCACCTAAAGGAAACGCAATCACATGACCATTGGAAGGTCATGAAAATGGTCATGCACAGTGTATAAACTATTGGAATATCTTATAAATATACTTTGATAAAGTCACCTTATTCTTGTGAAGTCATACCATACAATCACTAATCATGTGATGGTTATCAGATGAGTTCCTCCAGATCATGTGACTTGTCAATTGGTGGAGTCTTGACAGTCCATCTAGAAATCCTTGGAAAATAAGAAGAAAAATATCCAAAATATGGGAGCATTTCAGGGTCATACATATATTAAGATAAATCCATATGGTTAAAAAGGTACCATGGAAGCCCTGGTGACATGTACTCCTAGTCGTGCAAGTGCCTTTTGGAATGTCACCCCCATCAGGTGAAGGGACTCGGACATGTCCAGTCGTTCATGTGCTCCCCCTATGGCTCTAAAGACAAACAAAAGGGTTATCCATGTTAATGCTCACACATAACCGTAGGACCCTTTTTTGGTCATGAAATGAGTCACCAATTGGGAGAGTGTTTTTCTTTAACAAAACTCATACAAACTCATGAGATCCCCATCCCTTGTAAAACAAACAAGGAAATAAAAAAGTTAAATGATGGGAACTTCTTAGGAGGGCTCAATATACTAATCTTATGAAAACTAGGTTATACAACTTGGAAAATAATCCTTAATCACATGATACCTCCCTTGAAAATCCATCAAGATCTCATGAAGACCCCCCATAAATCTGACTTTTCCTTTCATAACACCACTGACATATCACCTCAGATCATAAGAAGGCCTTTCAACAGGAATCCTGATCTCTTGAAATCCCTAGACATGTCGGCCTAACATTTTAAAAGTTCCTTGACATTCCCACATGATTAGAAAATACCCCAAAATCTAACAAATAGGGAATTGATGGGATGATCTTGCAGTCACTGAAAATCATATGACAATTATGGTGGGATATCATGAAATGTGTGACACAGAATCCCTTCCCCAACTCCATCCTGAATTTTTATAATACATGATGCAGAAGGTGACATATAACTAGGTCGGTGAGGCCAATAAATCCCCCAAACCGACATAAAGAAAAATCTCATGACATATTTGAATCCTCACACTGATGCACCCCAAGAATCAGAGTGGACATTTTGGAGTTTCTAATCTCATGGTCACAAAGGTTTTCTATTAGATAAAATATGGGGAACAAACTAAGATGTCATGAAGCATGAATGGGGCTTTCGTATGATAACTTGAGATCATGTAGAGGACATATAGACAGTTATGTGAAGAACAACCAACATATCTGCTGGATCATGTGAGACTTAAAAAATCAAACACCTAACATATATAAGAAATATATGAAATAAGAACTGGAATAAATACTAAAGATGGAAGACTTATGAGAATAAAGATTTGTTGATCCTCATGCACTTTTCATGACCTGTCTAGATCATGTGACAGCACCGGGGCATGTCACTCAAGTCATGTGATGTCTCCTTGACATACCTTTTGCATCAAGTGATATCCTCTGAACATGTTAATAAAGTCACGTGATTCTTTCCATACATGTCACCCAAATCCCATGAATCCCTCTGGGATCATCATTCAGATCTTGTGACATCCTCTATACATGTCACCCAAATTATGTAGTGACACTAGTGGAGGACAGTTAAGTCTCATAGAGTCCTCTGGGCCTTCCATATAGATCCCATGGAACCCTCCATGTGTCTCATCCATGTTGCAAAATTCCCTCTATACATTCCAACCGAGTCTCATGAAGCCCTCCGGGCTCACCACCAAGATCATTTGATGTCCTCCAGAAAATCCAGCTAGGATCGTGTGGAATCCTCTAGACAAGTCAGTCGAGGTCATGCGATGGACTTCAGGACAACTTAGCCAGGTTCATAATGTCCTCTAGACATAATAAGTCTAATCATATTATTATATCCATACATCCTCAGTCAAGTCTTGTGACATCCTCCATATATGTCAACTTGGATCATGTGATTGTCACTAGGAAATATCAGGTAGGAAACTAGACATGTCTGGAAGGCAACCAGAGATGTCAGGAAGACAACCAATCCATGTCAAGTAGACATCTCGAAATATGATGGACATGCCTAGTGGGAATATTAGGATAAACTCAGTGTGTAATTCCCAATCAGTAGCATAACATGATATGTCCCACATATAAGGGAAACCACAATGTGTAAGCCTTGATCAGCATCATAACATGATATGTACCACATACAAGGGAAACCTCAGTGTGTAAGCCATGATCATCCATATAACATGATATTTCCTACATACAAGGGACATATCGGGATATAAGACATGATCAACTGAACTATGATGGATCTGATTCATAATTTAACTATGATATGTAGGTTTCCTTTCTAAGGATCTAGCTCCATATTAAACATTCAAAAGGGTTTTCCTAGTACATAAGTCCTGCATTCATAGGTAGTGAGACTGATTACTTGTTATCCCTTATTTCTCACATTGATCATAGATTACGTGGGATTAGAGAGTTTCAATGATCATATCATTCATGTCATAATCCTATATCAAGATAGGGAAACCTCAGTGTGTAATCCCTAATCAGTATCATAACATGATATGTCTCACATATAAGGGAAGCCTCAATGTGTAAGCCCCAATCAGCAGCATAACATGGCATGTCCCACATAAAAGGGAAACCTCGGTTTGTAAGCCCCAATCAGCGACATAATATGATATGTCTCGCATACAAGGGAATCCTCAAAATATAATCACTGGTCAACTAAACTATGAGAGCTCTGATTCCTGCTATAACTGGGATACATAGGATGCCTCCCTAAAGGCTCGATCTCAAATAGGAAGCCACCTCGGTGTAAGACCTATAATTCCAACCATCAGAACCCAATATATTACAGGGTTTGATCATCATTCCTTATATACTAGTGGATTGATAAGTCAATTTAACTATGATGACTTTGATTGCTACCATAACCAAGATACGTAGGAATCTTTTCTAAGTTTTGATCTCTATATTAATCATTTAATATGTTGTCTCAAAATGTAAGACCCATATAAATATGCAATGAGATCAATTGCTTTCTATCCCTTGTTTCCTACACCGAGTAAGGATCAAGTTGGCTTAGGGAGTTGTAATAATGACATCATTTTCATCTTGAATCTCCACTAGTCAGGGCATCCTCAATGCAGAAATCCTCGATCGGTGGCATGATATAACCACCCCCCCCCCAATAAAAGGGTATATACCTTGGGGAACATACTAAGGATGTGATTTAATTTCAATAACTCTAATTCCTTCCATAACTAAGACACATAGGACACATCCTCATGTTTGAATCTCAGATACCTAGTTCCCAAGTTCCCATATATATTCCATTTCTATATGATGTTAAACTACATGGGTGTCTTGAACTAGAATAATTAAGATTATTTCCATAACCATGATATGTAGGATGAATCCTTGAGGTTTGAGCTCAAAAACCTAGTTCCCAAGTGCCCACAAATTTTTCATTTTCATATGACGTTAAACTGCATGGGTTTAACAAACTACATGGGTTTGGATTCTTGTTATAAAATAGGAAATGTAGGATTCCTCATAATGGATTAATCCCATACTCAGAATATTAACCACATTCTTAGATTACAACAAACTCCAGAGTGCCTTGTTATATAAAATAAACATATAAGAAGCTACCTACCAATAGGAAATGGATAAAGAACCTCATATACATACATATTTATTCAATAATAAGATACCCCCTCTTTTGTATATAAAAGGAATTAACATATGATCATTTTTTTATGGTAAATAGGTCCCATATTGGGATTGGAAATAAATTCTTGAACATATCTTAAATATATAAGAGAGTCCCGAAGTAGGGAAAAATTCCTTCCAAAAGGGTGTAATGATCCCGACCTCACATTCCCTTGACCAATGTGAGCTCTTAAGCATCGTTGGGTCTGAAACTCCAAAGGACCACCTACATTTAGAAAGAATTTCTATGCCCATTTATGGATATGGGATTTGTTGGGAGTTACCATTAGGGATAAAAAATGGTAAGCATGACATGAATGATTGTACAAATACATTAAACCCCCACTACTATTAAATTTTTGGGTCAGTCTAGCCACATATTTCTAACAAAACAAAAGTGGTGAACAATACAAGGAATCATTTAACCATAGAATCTCCTTCACAAGATAAAAAGGATAGATTGTCTAGTTCTAATCATACCATTTACTTCCTATCACATAGGTGGTTTTTTATCCTCACAAATATGTGTGAAATAGTAATTTAACTGAAAATGTAATCATTCCCTTCCACAAACAAGACTCATTTCTAAATCTATCGTGTTTGGACCATTTCTAAATTACCCCAATCTAGAATTGAATGCTAAAATACCATTGGATATCACTTCCCAATTCACACTCGGCATTCTCTAAGGAATCCGGTCTAATTTGATCTCATAACTCATCATCCCCCAAATTTACAAAATGATCATTTATTATTTATTTCACTACACCCATTCCCCTTTCTGCATGAGAGATATATCATAGTGACTAATAGAAATCTCTCTACCATAAGGGTGTCTTTATTATAAGTATACTAAACTAAATTCCCAATCATCACTATCCACACTTTATCCATTATTAAATATTATGACTGGAAATGGAGGAAACTGCTCATACATGAGTACCACTCTAAAAAATAACTTGTCACACATTCCCAGCTCATGGAAATTCCACCCAAAACATCTTGAAAAACCAAATTCATAATCAGGGTCACCACCACCAACCGGCCCCTAGGTCACTCCCTATAATGTAGTCATACTTATATTTCTCCTCAAGTATAGCCTCATCAAGTTTATCCATAGTTAAATGTGTGTCACTCCCTCTAAGTCCCTGTCATGGTCCTATCAATACTTAGACAGGGTCAACATAGATCAGTCATGCCACCACACCCCAATCCAATCCCAATATATATTCTACCATAGAGGGGTAGTTCCCATTTTGATCCAATCCTTGGGAAGCTATATTTGTCGGTACTTAAAATCCTCACCAGTCCACAGCTCACACAAAGTTACCCATCAATTTACAACTCAATAGTAATCTCATATCACCATTGTATAATACTACCCCCAATATCATTTAGACATAATGGGTGAACACTATCATACCACCCAATCAGCATACCTACTAGAATCATGCACTTATCATGTGCTTCTTTCCTTGATCTTAACAAGATATAAGGGGTGTAAACTTGTGTACTACCTTGTCACATAACCTGACTCACACTACTGTGAGTCGCATATCACTAAGACCAAGCTGATTATGCTTCACATCATGTCAGTCTTATATAACCAAGATCTCTTTGGGAAATCCTTTCTAAAATTGGTTACTTTAACAATTTCAAGTTCTACTAGAAGCGCATCTATCCCAATAAGTTCAAGAACCCAAACCATCCTACCCCTTGAAACCAACCTTAATACCATATCACACTAGGTGACTTGTATCTCAAGTTACTAATCTTATAAAACCCTAATTCATAACCATTACTTTTTTTAAAAACTTGATAACACTTCCTGTGTATCAATCTAAATCACAAAAACTTCCCCATGATTTCCACCTCAAAGGAACTAATAAGAGTAGGACAACTGCTCTCACAATTGATCATCAAACATCACTAAACACTAAAACACAGTGGTCTGAGTCAAATTTAAGGGTATATTGTTCTCCCAACCAGACCAAAATCCAAAACACAAAGAAGGTCACAACTTATGGGACATCATTCTTTCTCCTCTATCAAATAGTACACAACATCAAACATTTCAAAACACCCATATATAGGGTCTAAGAATAAACCATAGGCATCACATGCTATAACCACTACCCACTCATAAGGATCCCATACCCTTTGAGTGTATGAACATAAAATTTATCCTGGGAGGATCATGTCTCATCTAAAGGCATAAACATGAAGGAAGCACCCTAAGACGACCCGAGTCGAGTGAACCACCAATATATGGTTCAGTTAAGTATATTTTCATTATAAGATATATTTGAAAACCACATATAAGTTGTTACTAACACTTTAAATATTTGAACCTAAATAATAATGTCTCATGAGGGTTTTATCATAAGGGAATCAAATGCCTGCAACAACCTACTAGGGTTACTGCACCTTCTATGTGCATGGAACCATATAATCATACTCATCATCATGAATATCACCATATATACACATAACATGCCATAAAAAGAAAATTCATATACACAAGGTAGTCCAACTATGTAGAATTTCACTATGAAATCATATGGGAAAATGACATATGAGTTTTTATTAACACTTTAAATAGGTGGGACTCTGTCGTTAGTGATAAAAATCATACTAGTAAGCCCCCAAAAATTGATGTGAATCATACATGCCAAACCATGATGTGTCAGATGCCTCTATCCTCGACACCTAATAATTAAATCCAATAAATGGCCTCTTTCCAATGGTCCAAGATCCAAAAAACTAACAAAAATCATATATATCAAACATCACTTGTGTCGTATGAGGTGAAAATCATATCAAAAATAACATAAAAATCCATAACATTAATCTCATCCCTAGTAATATAGACTTATCACCAAAATAGTTTTTTATAACACACCATTTCGATATCCATTACATGATCTGATACATTCCTACCTCTCATGTCTACATCATCCTAAATAGTAAGACAAATAAATCACTCTGATACTACTTTGTAATGTCACAACCTAGCTCACTCTAAATAATAACCGGATTGGACTTCCATTTGACCTCAAGAACACATCCCCATATGCCAAAGGCTACCAAAAAGAAGTGGGGTCTAATATGGTATTGTGGGAAGACTATACCCCCAATATCATAGTAAAAAATAAAAATAATAATATACCCAAGAATCATACAAATCCATCATATTAGATTACATAGGAATTAATAAATATAATAAAAATGTTGTAACAAGTGAAAAGTAGTCATACCAGCATGCAAGATTGATCACCAACAAAGATGATCACATATACATAATAAAAATAAAATAATAAATAAAAATTGAAATAAAAGTGCAGGAGGATCTACTATGATACTAGAGCCTCACCTCATCTCAAACCCAAAATTTCATATGAGATGCTTCAACTCGAATATACAATCATGGGCCTCAGCCCAGCCTGAACCTATAACAAGTGGGGGATACTCGAGTACCCAATTGGGATGGAAACCTAAGTAGAGTGTGAGTACATAACTCAATAGGGAACCACTAATGCAGTCACAAACTACACTAGTAATGTTGTGATATGTATGTGTGTGTGACATGCTATGAATTAATTAATAAATCATTGAATAATAAATAAAATAAAAAACTGATAATAGTTCCTTTGGCTAGTGTCAGAATGTCTCTGAGCACATCACATAGACCGTGCCAACCCAAGTACCATGTTCCAAACTATTATCGATCCATAGGTTCATGACCTCGATCAAGTATACCTACTTCAATCAGTTTCAGGGTGTCATTGACTATGTCACAATGACCATTCCTCCCAATATAATAGACTCAGGCCTCTATTGTATACATATCAAGTATCATGGACCTACCCTATGGTAGTTTTCTTAGCTGGTAGTAACATAGATGTCCCCTATGAGATTTTTCTTATCCAACTCATAATCCCTAAAGTAACATGGACCTCTCCTATAAGATTTTTCTTATCCAAGGGAATAATCATTAACATGGACCTCCTAAATGAAAGTTTTATTTTCTAAGGGAATAATCCCACAAGTATCATAAACCTACCTTATAGAAGTTTTCTCATCCAAAATAAGAATGCCCCAAGTGTATTTTCCATTTCACAAAAAAAAAAGATCCCAAAGAGTGTTTACCATATCATGTCATAGAAAAAGAAAGAAAAAGGGGTGGTCAAATGCCAAAACCCACTATCACTATTCATTTCTCGCTGCACCCACTCAAGGTTGTTCTATCATTGGGTCCCCTACTGCGGTCCCCTAGGTGGTATCACAAGTTCAGCACCCAACATGGGCCCTCAATACTATATAAATAATCATTAGGACGATGCCCATCATAAGGAGGTTCATGTTCCCCAATAATATAATATATGTAATAGACTCATAAGACTTATAGGTTAATACATACTATCAATATCCAAGAGGGATGGTTCATAGCCCATATCCAAGTCTCTAGGATCTAATTAGGTCGGTCCACACAACCAACCCAAGTCCATCATGCCTATGGTCCATCCAAAAATACTAAGCATATAATAAGAGTAAGGTTCACTCACCCTATACCCAATAAATAAATTATAATAGTTCTATGGTCTCATAAGGGTTATCTTATGGACCATTAAGGCCAATTGATATCAAAGGAACTTATGTAAGGGACACTAATCCCATTCAATTTCACTTCTTTTAATCAAAACCCCTTGGGGTTTTTGAATGTCATGACATAATATTATTCCAAACCTTGACCATCGACAGCGGATAAATTAATCCAATACAATAGTCTTAGGTGGCCTGGGAACTTTGTTACTTTTATTTCTTAAAGAATTAGTAAATTTAACAGTTTAATTAATAAAGAGTTACATCGCCTTAGTGGTAATCCCACACACACACACATGCATATAACATGATGCATAAATCCATAAATCTAGTTATATGACCACCTATATTTTTAGAATCCATTACCCTTTTATTTTCCAAAGGCTATCAACTCTACCAAGGCTTGAAAAAAATCTTCCTATAACCCGAATTCCAATCTCCAACCAAAATAATCAATAATCAATTATAATTGGATTAAAATTAATTGTTCAACCAATTTTACAATAATTACCAATTTAATTTAATTTATCAAAATTAACTAAAGATAGAATTAATTCCTATTAACTCACTAGAAAGCCTTATCACATTGAAACTACAACTAACCACCTTTGAAATGTCCACAACGGACCTTTATCATAAACCTAAGATAAATACCTAACATACAATGCCAATTACACCATTAAATTGGTTAAAGTTTGATGTAAATAAAGAAAAAAATCATGGAATAATATAACTCAACCAAAATGATGAGCTGTCATGTGAAGACGGCATTATGGAACAACCTCATCACAAGAAAAACAGAAGCCCCTTAATCAACGAATGATTCCACCATGCTCTTATGGAATAGAGATCGAATACCTAATCGAGAGAAACAAAAATTAAAGAAAAAAATGAAAGAGATCAAGGGGAAAACCACAGAATGGGTCTTACCATTAATCAATAAAATATCACCTTAAAACCAACCAAAATGAATAGGGATAAAGAAGGTAGAGTGGTAGGTAGTCCCCTTTTCATGCGCAAAATAATGGAGGGAAGAGTGGGGGTTCCCCTTAAAAACTAAAGGGGGAAATTTTCATTCCTTCCCTTTATAAATATATCAAACCTTCTCAAAACTATTAAGTAAAATTCTCAAATCATCTTGAAGAATATAATAATTCTTATTGAAATGTTTCATGTATCTTCACAACCTAAACACTTCCAAATTCAAACTTGGCATTCTCAAATTCATCATCCAAGAAATGTTCTCTAGTTATTATATCAAACTTAATTCTTTATAACACATGTATGGTTCCTTAAAATTCCATATACATTTACTATTTAGGTCAAAAACTCTATTTTACATTAATCACATCCATCTTGTTAGGCTTATCACGAATATGTTATAGACAATTCTCTCTTCATCCAAAATAATTTTTCATTGATTCGTTATTAATAAATCTCTACAATAACTATATGTATAAGAAGTTTTAATGACACCAAGGATCATATCAAGTAAACTCTTCTTCCAAAATATGAATGGATCTTCATCAATATGTAAAATTGTACACAGCTACAATACTCATGATCCATTGAAACTCTAATTTGAATCTCATTATTCACACTCTTCATTCATTGGGATCTTCCTCTATATCCCAACACATATAAATGACCTGATTACTTATTGATAAAAAATAAAATCATTATAATCTATTGGGGCCTTTAATATCTCCCTTTATATCTATTTTTAATTACCATAAACGATTCTCAAAAACTCCTAACAATATTTTTTAGTAGTTATCATTCTATCTCCCCATTATTGAAAATAAATAAAAAGGATCAAGGGTGATTGAAAATACTATACATATCTTTATTGAAGAATGATTCAAAAATCCCATCTTCTCCCCCTAAGTAAAATTGTTCAGCTTGAGAGAAGGGTGTCATCACATTTCTCTAATAAAATATCTATAAATTAATCAACTCTAAGTTAACATGAGCTATATTAGTGTAGAAAACAATAGTAATTAACCTAGATAAAAAATATATCCATAAAACTAACCAATATGTGATACTAACTTATATTTTTCTATTCAAGAGTTTTTCAAGAATATTTTACATGTTATTTTATCATCTTTACTAAACTTAACAAAAACCTCAAAATAATTCATGTGAAATAATACTATCCCCCATTAAAGAATATTTTTATCTCAAAAAACTCTCCCCCTTGATAATCAACTTTTTTTAAATCAAAAAAATGAATGGAAAGATATTTTTATACCTCAATATTATATTTTTTAAGATTTTTCTAGATTTTCATAAAATAATATCTTCTAGAAACTTTCTCATCTTCTCAAATCCCCCTTAAGGGATACATTCCACTAATCTTCCTCATGAATAGTCTTATTCAAAATGATCTCCAAGCATATCATTATGATACCACAGGAATTGTTTCAAGGAGGAAACATGATAGTGGTTAAATCACTTCATGATGGATATATTTTATATCCATAAAATATTCATATATTTCATCAAGTTCTCCCCTTATATGCATCACTTTCAATTACCTATACAAATAGTCACAAACAAAAAAATAATTAGGAATAAGGATCACATCCCTTTTCTTCTTATTGATAGAAATAGGGATAATTTTTATTATGAACTAAGGATCCCGATTATTTATAGATCCAATGGTATGAGAACTCTTTATAATTTCCACTCCTTTGATTTTATAGTCTAGAGAATTCATATATAACATGGTATTATCATTCGTTTTAAATTTATCCTTATATGGAATATAATTTTTCAATTTATCTATAAATTAATTTGAATTTTCTTATTATTTATATATTTTTTTCCTTTACCAACTATGCTAGCTATATGATTATACATTCTTTAGGAACATCATCATATTTTTCCTTCTATGGAAACTCCTTTTTCATGGTGCCTTTCTTAGCACATGAACCTAATAATGCTTTCTCTTTCTTTCTTAATGGATCCCTCTATAATGGAAGACATATCATAAATTTATTATTAGTGTTTCCCATCTATTTGAACCTTCCATATAACTTCTCGGTGGGCTTTAAGTTGCCCTTCTTTAGAAACTTTTCTGATTCTTCTTTTGGGATGTCTTCCCCCAAGCCAATATTATTATTTATTTATTAGATTGATTCTCTTTATTGATAAATCATTATTCTTCAAAGTTTGACTCACATCCTTTTCATTATACCTTTTTCAAATTTTTTCTTCTTATTACACCTATAGTATATGAATTATTATTGATATATTTATACCACTACTTAATATAATAATGGACACTTTTGTTGAAAATTACATAGAAATTTTCAAGGGTTTTAAATCTATTATTGTTGAGGATATTTTTCTTTTACTATGAAATTTTTATCTACCCAGTCCTTATCCCCATTTATATAGGCATTATATAATCTCCATGAATTGAAATATTGTTTCAATAATCAATTTTCATATGCCCAAACCATCCACAGCACCAACAATGACCAATAAACTTTGATCTTTTTCCTTGAACCAGAGTATATAAAGATGTATTTCCTTGATATTTTCTACTAAATACCCCTTATTTTGATATTTTTTTAGGGGGGTAATTCTTCTTGAAGATACTCACATCCACCCTAAAATAGTGGTGAATTTATGAAAATTATTTTCTATCCATATGGGGGCTATATTGTTTATTTTATCCTATACTAACCATTAAGAGAACATTAGTATATAAAACATTTTCTAGGGAAAAGGTTACCTATTTCCTTAGGATTTTAATAGATATATATTTAGATGATCTAATTATCTTATTTCCACTAAAATAATCCTTTTTATAAGAAATAATATTATCACAATCATCAATGGAATCTCTTCACCTTTCAATATTTTTGGGAAAATTTATCTTGTGTTACTTTCAGATTTTTAAATTTTACTTCCTATGATACTTCATGTTGAGGGTGTTATTTTCATCCTCATCTAATCTCATTATTAATTCCAATTATATTTCTATCTTTTTAAATTTTTTCCCATAAATCTTACTATTTTCATCTAATTAATGTTCAAGATATTTTATACTATTTACATTTATTTCCAACCGATCATCTTTGACTTTCATAGAGGAATTATATATTTCTTCTATTGTATAGAAATATTCATCATGTATCTTTATTAACACTTCTTTCTCACCAAATTTACTTTTAAATTCTTAATATAAGTATGATTCTTACTTATAAGGCAATATAGTTTTTTATTTGACTTCAAGAAGTTTTGTGAGAGTTTTAAACTCTTAAAACTTCTTTATAAATGTTTTTTATATATATTCTACATCTATTACCAAATGCATTTTCTCATCATGTAGTTTATATATAAACTAAAATATATAAGTGAAAACTTCAATAGAAACTTTAATCAAAATAATCCTTAACTTATACTAGAGGTATCCAAATAATTCAATAGACTCATATTCTTTATAGATTGAACTTTATTCTTCAATAGGACACTTATGAATAGTTATAATATATGAACTTACACTTTTGTAGCATTCAATTAGTGTTGTACCCACTTATTCATTTAAACTCTGCCTTAATTTGTTTCCTCTTTCTTTTACTTATTATTTAAGGTTTTGGATGAAACCTTTATATTGATATTAATAGGGATGGAAACTATACTTTTCATCTAAGGTAACTTTGAACCTTCTTCAAATATTTGTTTCATATATTTTTTATACAAAAAACTAGTAAAGAAACTATATTCAATAAGATGAATCCTGGATTAGCTTTTTTACCACTTATTGTGACCTTGAAGAACCGGGTAGTCATGCTAAGAGAGGATGAATTAGTATAGACTAATTTTACTAATTTCTTCCCACTTTAAAATATTGCACCTATTTGGTATTAAAACCAATGTATTCGTTAAGATATATATATATATATATATATATATATATATATCTTCCTATGAATTAACAACACACAATGACAACATGAAAATAAGTAAAGAGAAAAATAGTAACAACGCATGATATTTTTACAAATTTATACCATGATGTGGGAATATACTCCTTGATAAGTTTTATTCAAGTCTGAGACACACATATCCACTATATTACTAAATTTAATACAAGTATAAATCATTTTAGAAGACTAAATAGTATCCTGATTATTTTATAATCTTCATATGGTTTTCTTTATACTAAATCCTATAAGTTTACAAAGTTTACTTCCTAAAAAATGTGAACAATATCTCTAATATACTTCTGGATAAAACTAAATTAACTTGTGATATATTATTCCTCGATTAGATTATTTGATAGGAAAATGGGATTTTTTTTATAATCACATGCATATTAATCTCAATATATCAACTCAAAATCAATATTCTTTGATCTTTTGGGATCTTTAATTACTACAGCTCTTAGCCTTAATCTTCTTATCCAAGGGTATCAAATCACAGTACATGAATAAAAATAATTAGTGTTATCCTTACTAAAATATCTTATTACTTCATCATTTTTATCTTCTATGATGTAGGGATATCATAGGGAAAGTATTTAATCTTATTTATCCTTCATCTTTCTCATTATATTTACTTTAAATGATAATAGGTTATGTAGTAACAGTACCTAATCATCCTCCTTGTCCTACTCTTATTATTATTGTACTCTTTATCTTCTTACTCAATATAGAATATGTTCAATATTATTCAGTATCAGATCTATCAATAATTTTCTCTCATTTGGATATATAGGATATTCAGTAAAAAATTATTTGTTTCTTCACCTACTATCAATAAATTTACTTTGTATTCTTACCTATTATATTAGTATAATCACATAAATATAATTGATGTATTTTGAAGAATGAAATTCCATGTTTCTTATCATAGTGATATTATCAATCTTATCTGTCTCAGCTAGTATTATTAAAAAATCCATATTCTCATTTAAACTAGTTGAAAATATTCTTCAGAATCCCTCCAACTTCGATTGCCATTATTGATTTTCAAATATATGTATTTGAAAATCCAAGAATAATATATTAGTGATCCTATCAATATCTTATCATTTAATTATACACTAATATTGAATTGAATCATAGACTAATCAATTCATCATGATATTCAATACTTTAAGAATAGCTCAGTGTTGTCTAACTTTAATCTCTAGAAGCCTTGCATTTTCTCAAACAGATAAAATCTATGTAATAAATGAAATACATAATGTATTAGACATAATATATTATATATTACTACATCTTTGATAATTTTCTAATTTTACACTTTGCAATATATTATGTGTTTTTTGAAAGAACAATAAAACCTACATGTCATCAGGAAAATATTATGTATCTCAATACAGTACTTCCTTTGTCATTTTTCTATATGAATTTCAATAAATATGTTACACATGATTTGAAAATATTAAATAAAATTGTATGGATTTTTACCTTTTCTATATTTTTGTGTGAACTACATTCGATATATTATGAATTCCTCGAATATATTTTTTATCACCATAAGGTTTTTTTACCATATTTTCACTATTCACCACAAAAAAATTATCTCACATAGAAATGCAATGTTTTTTCCTTTATCGCACTTATACATGCCCAAAAATAAGTTCTTACATTTGAACTAAATATCTTACATGTAAATAGAATGTTTTTTTCATTTTCCATATTTAAATAGGCACTTTAGAAAATATATTACATATTCCTCAAAAATATATTACATATCACAATGTATTTATGCCTTTTCCAATTTTTAGTATGCACTAAATATCAAACCTATCACTTAGAACTGTAATACTTTATTAATATTCACTTCACTGGGGAACATTATTTATCATAGTGTAAACCCCCTAGTACTTTAACAAATATTCATATTCAACTCAGATTACTTCTTACGTATCATCCTAAGAATCTTACATATCATAATGGCTTCCAACAATTTTTCAATATTATGTTCTTAGTAAAACTTTACATATGTTTTTATTAATTTACACCTTAAAATTATAATTTAAAATCTTATTCAAATCATACATAATCTCTTCAAATTTTCTTCTATAATCTCCAATCACTCCAAAATATCTCAAAAAAAATTTAATGAATTTGGGAATATATTAGACCTTCTCAAAACTCTTCAGCAAAATTCCCAAAGCATCTTGTAGCATAGAAGAATGTTTCTAGAATTTGTCAATATATCTTATATGACTTAGTATTTCTCTATTTTAACTCAACATTTTTTAATTCATCATCCTAGAGATATTATATAACTATAATAGGAGACTCCATGATTGATAATATAAGTATAGTTCCACAAACTTATATCCAGATTTGTTCTTCAACTTAGAAAATCTATTCTTTATCAATCACTTGCAGCTTCTCAAATTTTTCAAGATCGTGTAGTGGATATTTCTATCTTCATCCAACAAAACTTGTCATTAGTTCATTATTAAATTAAATCTAAAATCATCATATGTTTAGGGTTCTTTCACAACACCAAGTAGCATCTCAAGTGAACTCATTTACTAACATGTGAATGGATCTATATTAACATATACCGTAGTAGAAAACTTTAATACATATAATCTATAGGAACTAAAATTTATATCTCACTATTCAACCTCTTCATTCATTGGGATCTTCCTCCATCATCCAACATATATTGATAGTTATCTTACTTAATGAAAAAATTTATATTTATCATAGTCCATTGGGATCATCATTCATAAATCTAAACAATTTTTTTCAAATTAAATAAAACACATGCATAATAATATGAATTAATAAAGTCTAGAAAACTATGAATTTAATAATTCTACCTATGTTCATTAAGATATAGTTCTTTAAATTTTAAATTTTAAAACTTTAATTTATATAAGAAAAATATAACATCTATATTTATATCTACATTTAATAATGATTATCATGTCAATTAGAAACTTATTTTTAAAATGATAACCATAAGTGTAAAACCAAATTATGAATGAAATGATACTATAAAAATTTAATTTGGGTTCTTAATTAAATTTTGGATAGTAAATCTGACCACTTAAAAAATTATGAAAATATTATTATTTCATTATTGGTTCTGAAACTGAACTCAAACCCATACTTTGTACTAAAATTATCCCTAGGGAATCATATATCCAAAAATTCATATGTGATATATGTAAAATCATTTTTTTAAGTCTCATATACCTAAAGATTGAGTCTCTATAAAAAAATTAATAATAAATAAATCATATTATTTTAAAAATATTTTCAAATAAAAATAAAAACAAATTTGTAATAAATAAAAAACTAAAGATGGGTAATGATGCATGTTTTATTAAAAAAATTGAAAGAGGCATAGAAAACACATACTATATAATTTTTTAATAAAAAATTATAAAAAAACTAGAAAACATGTTTTATTATAAAAAATAAATAAATAATAATAACATAAAATATCTTATGCCTTTAAAAATATATAAATCATTGAAAATTTGGAATATAAATATATAATATATTAAAAAATAGTGAACATATGTTTATTAATTATTTTAATATTAAAAACAATATTCTATTTAAAAAAAATATAAAATGAAAAACATATTCTAGATGTTTTTTGTATGAAAAATTTCAAAAATTATATAGAACATATTTTATTATAAAAAAATAACAAAAAATAATATCATTCTTGTTGTGAAATTGACCAAACACCGATTAAAACTATGAACAATTTCAAAATAAAAAATTTATGAATGATTATGGGTGAAGCACATCATTGAAAAAATATATATTCAAATGTTTTTAAGGATGATGATAAAAAATATATAAAATAAATAAATAATACATAAGGAGAAATGTTTTAAGAAAAAATTTCTAATTTTTATTAATATGATGCATATATATAGGGTTTATGATGGTTGTAATAAATGGACTAGATCAATCCCTATCTTCTATATCATATCCAATGCTTGGAATGTAAACTATTAGAAAAATTAAGGGTTTTCCATATGAAAGGATGGAGTTGGGAATGGGGAGTAATAATTTTTTGGGATTATAACATCCACCTAATGATATTTCATAACACTCCCTCTTGGATGTCATAATTTCATGGAATCTTACATAATGTTCACTTTAAAAAAACATGTATCCAAATTAATTGAAGTCCATGTCATGTTTATTCCTTAAAAAACTTATTAGGAAAACCTAATGGAAAAAACATGATGAAGGGAAAAAGGGTATAGCTTTCCAAAATCCTACTAATAAAATCATTTCACAATTTATAGTCATCACATCCAAAATTTATGAATAAATTTATTAAAAATACCAATTGGTAATGTAATTGTGATAAAATCTAAATGATTATCACAATACCCTATTTATTGGATATCAATCTCACCATTATTTTTATTTTCATGAGTGAAAAAGAATTTTTGTGAAACATGTATCATTTGATATACATTCCCTTAAATTATGTTATAAAAGTCACATTATCATTATATAATATGGTGGGAATAAAATAATTCATATTTAATCCATAATTATTTCTAATATGATGAATAATTAAGCTCATCCAAACACATTCACAACTTACTTCATAATTTTCAATCAACTGGTTATGATGGGAGGAAGTCAGGGAAATTGTTTGTTTTGTAGAATTTCATTAAATGATAGTTCCACCATTTTTGAATAAATATTCAAGTTGAGATCTAGTCTTATATATATTAGAAAAATGTCCAACTTTGACATAACTAACTAGTTTTGATTCTAAATTTTGTAATAATTAATCATTTATACCCTTTAAATCTCAACGAGTGGGTAAAAATTTTCCGTGAATTAAATTTATCATAATAAAATATCACATTATTTATATATTATATATGCACATGCACATATATACACTTAAAGGATAAATGAAATATAAATTAATATTTAATCCTTACAAATATGTTCTTTATCATTTTATCAAGAATGAAATGTATCTCTCTTGGAAGTGTGAGATCTAATTAATTATTAAGATTATTTTTATGAATATATAAAATCATTCAAAAAATTAATATTACTTCTTCTATATGATTAATACAAGTACATTAGAATATTTTTTGATTTTATAAAGACATTGGGATTTTTAATGATGTCCAAAACTTATGGATTAATGAAAAAATAAAAAATATGTTTATATTATTTCTTATATGAATATATCCTAGATAAATACATGTAATGAAATTTATAAAATTCACCTAGTACAAAAATTAATCAAATTTTGTGAAATGTTCATAATTTTGAATATGATTTAGGATTTTGAACCCTACATGGATTCATATATAGATGTTGTTATCAATGATACCATATAGATAAAAAACGGCAACTTCAACAGTAAATAATCTAAATATATATAAATATTCAAATTTATATGGAAGAAAATTTCTTATAATAAGCTCATATATATTCAATAGTCTTATAAATTTGGAAAACTAATTCAAAGAATCACAAGTAAAAAATAGATTATATTGCTTAAATAATTATTTTGGACAATTATTTTGATGTCAGTATCTTTCAAAATTTATTATTATTAATTATATTTGAAAGCATTCAAAAATTAAAATAAATCATCAAAAACATTTAATGAGATCGCAAAATTTTTCTAGTACTAGTTTCACTTCAGGGACAATATCTGAAAAATATAAATTATTGTCAATACATTCATTTTCCTCTTTAAGTTAAAATATATTTATATATTTATACTAATAATGATCAATGATTTTATATAATAAATTTAAACACACTCTTAGTGTGTATGTTTAGACTATTGATTTTCAATACTCTTCAACTGAATTATTAATATAACAGTTGTGAGAATCTTATCAACGGTTCTCTTGGAGCATTTTATTTATGGTATATGATGCTCAAAATTTATTTTAATCAATAAGCACAACATGTGATCTACAATCACCAAAAAATAATAATACATGTGACCATGGATGCATATTACATAACATATTTAAATAGTTCACATGGAAGGTGGATCTGGCCATATATATTCAATAATTAATACTTCATATAAATATTGGAAATTTACTTCTAATATAAATGGTGATGAATTAAATAATTTACCTTAATAATAGGAAACCAATGATAAATAATCATAGAGAGGAAATTCATAATAATATAAAAAGAATAAATAATTTTATTATAAGTGATAATTTGGTAGACATACAACCATCAATTTAGTAAATTAATCATTATTAACCATATGGATGTCTATTATGTTATCAATAAATTATTTCTCATATATACTTGTATCAATATATTTCATTATAATTGTTTCTAAATGAAATAAATCATTATATCATGTTTATAAAGTTTCAAGATCATAAAAAATATGGTTTACCATGATTAATTTGATTATACATAGAAAAATAAAATTTGAAAAAAAAATATTTAGAATCATTTTTTGTATATTATGAATGGTTGTTATATATAGAGGTATTCAAAACACAATTCATCCAATGTCTCCATATGATATTAAATTTCAATAATATCATTAATATTAGATATATTTCATCAAGGATATTCATATAGAAAATTATTATTTATTAAAAATTTATACGACAGAGTAGGAATATATTATCTTTTCTAGAGCCTTTGATTAATCTTCACCATCAATCACTCTTCAAGAGTTATAATTAATAATAAAAATAGATGATTTCTTTTGAATAATTTAATCAAAATAATTACTATGAAACGTTTTCTTCAAAATTTACATATATAATATCGTCATTATCTTCTATTGTGCATATTTAACACATGCATGGTATGTAATGAAAAAGTAAAATACTCAAATTTTTCATTATTATTATTATTTTCATTTATAATGGTAAATCGTCGGTTAATTAATTCACAATATAACTGTAATGTATTAGTCCCATCACCTAGAAGATATTATATAACTTGTAACTTATGGAGCAATTATTTTTTAAAATACATCTACAATAGAGGGGATCCCCCCATGTATTTTGAAGATGGTTAATGTGGTATTGATAAGAAATATGAAATAATTCATTGAGTTCACATGGCACACCTCATCATAATTGTAATTATAGTTTATAAAATAATTTTTATAAAAAAATCACTTCTTAAAATGAATGAGAAATCATTTCATCAAATTTTATTGACTCCCAAATATTTGTGATAATAATTCAAGTATGAGTAAAAAAATAATATCAAATTTTTAAGGAATAATTCCATTCTCATTAGAGGATAAAATAAAAAAATAAAATTACATTCATAATAGGGAATGAATTCATTCATTGGATTTCGTGAACCATGATTTAAAATTCCTTATTTATCAATAATGGTCATCTTGTATAAAATACATATTTTTATTTATGACAAATACAATTGTTTAACCACTATGAGTGGAAAATTATTATTATAAAATATATTATATTATAAATTTTATTCAATTTTATCATCTCATTTATAAACTATAATAGGAATAACATCTGCTTCAAAGGATAATATCAAATGAATTAAATGAGATGATGCTTATAATCTATAAGCACATAATAAATCCTAATTTTTCTTGATATTTATTCTATAGTAGAAAAATATTATATATGGAAAATATTCTTCAATATAATGTTAAAAGATAATATTTTCATAGAATCCTTCAGGGATACACTATTTTATACATATTATTAAAATTAATTGTTTTCATTAACTATTTATTATCATTAAAACACTTGTGGTGGTTAAATTTTTATTATTTAATATAAAAAAATAATACACAATGTTCATTTTAAAAATATCATATTCATACCAAACATGATTTAAAATAAAATCCCATATATTTTTATTCACCTTAGGTAGTGAAATGGAATTATTTTAATAAACATTATTTTTCACTTTAGGAAATATAATAAAATTATTTGATAAAGATTTATGATGTCCTTAATACAATAGCGTAAAATTACATTCGGTATTTTCAACCACTTTGGTGGATTAATATTAATAAAATATGAACAATATATTTTATATTTAATAAATAATAGGAAATGAATAAAACAATAAAAGGTATACTTAAAAATAAAAAAAATAAACATAACCTCCATCATAGAATTTATACATAATAATAAATTTAAACAATTTTAGGGTGTATAATGAAATAAAAGATCACAAATTTTGTTATGTTATCCTGATATGATCAGTGGAGTTTTCTTCGGCTAATAATAGGAATGTGATGTTCATCATTTAGCCACATCTGGTAGAAGTGATTCATTTGTTATTTGATGAATGATGTTTTTATAAACATAAACCAAGTTTATTATTAACATAATTTCGATAATAACCAATCAGATTCACTTCATAGAATGGTGTGGAATTTGAAAATCATGATTCATCACTCATCTTTAGAAGCTCTGTTTTTTCCCGTAATAAAAGATTAAAAAATAATTCATATATATTTTTTCAATGTTATCAAGTGATAGAAAATAAATATAATAATATATGATATATAAAATATGACTCACATGTTGACATAGCTCTTAAAATGATCATTCCAAAAGGATAAAGTTTTCAAAAACATGAGAATTGTCTTTTTCATGTAAGAATTATCTAATGTTGATGATAGAGATGTAAGTAGTGACATCAAGATAAAAATTATAAAAGATATGATAATACTAATAACTTGTTATAAAATAGATCAAACACTGATTGAAACTGTGAATAATTTTAAAACCATAAAGGTATGATCGATCATGGCTGAAGTGCATCATTGATTAAATATGGAGTTTAATGTTCATAAGGATAATAAAAAATAAAAATGTAGAAGATATAAATAAGAGACAAGGAAAAGGTATATAGGAAAAAAGTTCTAATTTACATTAACATAGAGAAATATATATATATGGTATATGAAGGTTGAAATCAATGGTCTATATCAATCCTTATCTCTCATGTCATATGTAAAGACCTGGAAATTCCATGTAAATTTTTTTTTAAGTATATGGGAATTTTACAAGTCCGTGAAAATTGACAGCGCGTGATTCCAAGGCCCAGTGTGCCCGGAATGAATTTCTGAACTTTTTTTTGGGTACGTTCAAAAAATGTGAAAGTGGGTTTTTGTAACTTTTGAACCGGTGCTCGGAATTGAAATATGAGGGCACCGTTAAACTTGTAGCACCAGTATTCGCTTAAAAAGAACTTCACCTCGATCGCAGTGGGTCGAGAGTGAAAGATAATTTTTTTCTTTTTGTGAAATAATAAAATAAAATAAAAATGTATAACATTTTTATTTCTGAAACCCCTCAACATGGGTTATGGTGGTGGGGACCACCCAAGCCTAAAACTCCCGCGTGAATGTTATAAAGGTGGGGACCACCAGATTTAAAACCTCCCAATTTGAAATTAATGGCAGGGACCACCCGAACCCTCTTAATGTGGGAGAAACCACTCAACTTCCTATTAATTCTTTTCCTCCATTAATTTGAGCCAATTAAATTGATACAATTAAATATGCCAACACCCCATTCAATTGTTAGAGCCAACCAACAATTAATGAAATGTGTCATCATTTTTTTAATTGTGCCAACATTATTAATCTATTGAATTTAAATTAATAAATTGTTTATTCCTCATTTTGGTCGAATTGGGGAAACTATTGGAAAAGGGAGAAGCTTTGGAGAATCGTGGAGAAACTCATCCTCCAACAAAGAACGCTCCCACCAATGAGGAACATCTTCAACTATGACGAACCAATGAATGAGCTCAGGATCGGAGATGTGTGGTGGGCGTGACAAACGTCGATATCTTCGAATTCTTTCTCATGCCACCTGCGGCCTCCGTTGCTCGCGGCCTCCGCCGCCCCGCGGCCTCGCGCATCCCGTGGCCTACGCCGCCCCGCGGCCTCACCGTCCCACGGCCTCGCCACCCAGCGGACCTCCTTGGCCCCTGTAGCCTCGCCGCCTCATGGCCCTCCACGACCCCTGTGGCCCTCCGTGTCCCCCACGGCGTCGTCGTCCCGCGGCCTTGTGGCCCCCGCGGCCTCGCCGCCCTCGCAGCCTCCGCGCCGCCCTCACGGCCTCGGCACTGCCCTCACGGCCTCGCGCTGCTCTGCGGCCCCCACACCACCCTGTATGGGCCGGGCCGGACCCATCACGGGATGGGTCGATGCAAACCGGGTCGGGTCAACCCAGGCCAAGTCGGACTAGACCCACACCTGCTAAGAGATTTTTGCTCTATCAGACATAAGTTTGGCACCATGTGTTCATTTGAAAAACTGTAAATGGAGATGTAAAACTTGGAGCGAGACGGTCCCTTTGGTATACCCCACTTGATATTTGGATAAAGTTGGGATATGTTTGGGTTGGATCGATCATGAATCCAACTAGGCCCTTGATACTAAAAGGCTAATAAATTACAGACCGGGTGTCTGATTGATGCATTGTCTATTGCATTTATACCCCTATGGTGTGGTGGAACTTTGGGTTACTATTTCATGGGACTTCATGGCAGTTGGAGTATCTACCAGTGGCTTGAGAAGCGGACCCTCCTGGAGACGAGCAAGCTTAGTATGGGAACCCAGTAGGTAGTTGTGACGTGAAGAATGAATAGTGATCATGTGTGGGTCAACGTCGAGCGATCATGTGTGGGTCAGCACCTAGAGATCTTGTGTGGGTTAGCACCGAGCGATATTGTGTGGGTCAGAACCGAGTGATTTTGTGTGGGTCAGTACCTAGCGATCCTGTGTGGGTCATCACCGAGCGATTCTGTGTTGGTCAGCACCGAGCGATCCTATGTGGGTCAGCACCGAGAAATCTTGTGTGGGTCATCACTGAGCGATCCTATGTGGGTGAGCACCTAGAGATCCTATGTGGGTCTGGCGGCGTACTAGTGATGTACTAGGATCCTTCGTGGGTCTCCCTCTTAACAGAGTAAGATTATTCAGTAGTTACATCTAATCATCTCTTCTACTGTACCTAAGAAATACCTGGTGTGAGCTGAGTCGGTACCATTGTGGTATTCTTCTGTTTGGTGTGCCTGTGTGGTACTTACATTCATGGTATTCTTTCCTTTGTGGAATAGTTGAGCTTTGGGCTTTTGAGTTGGACTCTGTGTTTCTTCATGATTGAGAGATATACTTGATAACTTAGGTATATGTATGGGAATATACCTAAGTTGGGTTGTTAGTTGATTCCATGCTTTG
The DNA here is from genome assembly GCA_963277665.1 of Viscum album. Classification (NCBI taxonomy): domain Eukaryota; kingdom Viridiplantae; phylum Streptophyta; class Magnoliopsida; order Santalales; family Viscaceae; genus Viscum; species Viscum album. The sequence goes on from OY728146.1 coordinate 955,391,075, forward strand.
TGGTTTATCCTTTGTGGATTTTGTGAGACCTTGAGGGTCTCAGGGACCCTACTGAGTATCATTTTACTCACCCTTGCACGGGCTATGCCCACACATCGTTGTGTTTGGTGGAGACTACAGATAGTGCTGACTGAGGACGAGAGTACCAGGACTGGAGGTAGCTAAGAGGTGGACCCTAGATGAGTTGTACCACAGAGAAGACCATTCGAGAGCTGTACCAACCCTTCAGATAGGATCCTTGGTGGGTGATCATAGGAGATGTTCTAGTTTACTTGTACTTTTAGTTTCTTGTACTTTCCTGTTAGGCTTGTATTTTGGCCCCTTTTACTTACTGTACTCACTCTGTTTACTATTCAGTTTACTTGAGTTCCTATTTTGTTGTGTGCTTGGTTGCGTGTGTTTACAGGTTATAAAGGAAATGTCTTCCCAGTTTTAGGGAATATTCCTTCAGTACTAGTCACCATCCCCTGGCCTATGGAAGGTAGGCTTGGGGTAGTCACGGCACGGGCCCTGGGGGACGGTTCATGACAAATTGGTATCAGAGGAGTCAGTTCTATCGTAGAACATAGGAATATGATCTTTTTAATGGCAATAGTGTTAATTGTAGTGAGTGTGGTTATTAGTTTAGGGAATCCAGTGTTGGTGTGGCGGCCTACGTATCCATACACCAGGACCTTGACTTATGATTTTTGACTCAGTGCATGAAAACACTGATTGCTTGTGTGTTTTAAAGAGTTTTCTTTTTGAATCTCTTTGAGTCAGCTAACCAGGTATAACTTATTAACCATAGTGCACCTGCTTCTTTTTAGGATTCCTCCACGAAGACAGTCATCTAGGGTTCTGGATGTAGTACACACTGAAATCCCACTGAGCGACGAGACCTCAGTTCAGGGCCCTCATCCAGTGGAGGCACCAGCGGTACCATTACCCATTGGGCCACCGATGCCCCTAGCCCCAGAAGCAGAGGGTGGAAACCACTTGAGTATGTTGCATGAGTTCCAGCGCCAAAGGACACCTAGGTTCAGGGGAGAGATGGACCCACAGGCAGCTAAGGATTGGTTGGAGGCTGTGGTGAGAGTCTTATGACTGGTAGGGACACCAGCTGATCTCATGAGGATCCTTTCTAATAGTATTATACAGGAAGCAGTAGGTAGGTGGTGGATCTTGATGCTCTAGATTCATGATGAGGTGACGATTCTCTGGGAAGACTTCGAGAGCTTGTTTCAGGCAGAGTTTGTTCCAGTGACTCTTCGCACAGTGCGCATACAGGAGCTTCTTTATCTACAGTAGGACAGCATGACTATGGCTCAGTACTCAGCGAGGTTCACTGACCTCTCACACTACTCCACAGATATGGTGCGAGACCCATTCTTCAGGGCCTGGACCTTTGATCAGGGATTCAGGCAGGAGATCAAGGCTTCGATGATTTCTCTTAGCATCCCGACGTAGGCAGGGGTGTTAGAGCGAGCCCTCTTAGTGGAGAGTTTCCTTGCTGAGCAGTCACCAGTAGCGAGACCCACCACTAGACTTCACGTAGCGGAGTGTTCTGCAGCTGGCAGTAGAAAGATGTCACAAAGGTCCAAGAGGACCATACCTACAGGTGGACGACCACAGGATTCAGGGTCGGTTGTGCGGGGCACCCGTGGCAGAGCTAGTCATGCTAGGAGAGGGCAGTGTTATGCATGCGGCGGCAGGTTCACATGGCTCGTGACTGTTCGACAGGCTATACGGATGATCAGCAAATGGTCAAAGGACTACCCAGGCAGAGACAGAGGTTTGACCGAGGAAGTCCGCAGGGAGTAGGCGAACGTGGCAGAGGAGCTGGCCATGTAGCTGGCGGTGGGCGACGATTCAAGATGTTACTTCCACCACCACCAAGTGTTCCACCCCGACCACAAAGAGCAGGAGGACAGGGGTGAGCTCAGCTCCAGGAAGTTGAGGTTTACGATCACGGTGCTATTGAGATGATACAAGGTATGATCTATGTCTACTCCACCTTAGCTTCAGTACTTATAGACATAGGTTCCAGTCATTCTTTTATTTCCACTACCCTCGTTCGGATCTCGGAGATTCCGTCGGAGCTGTTGGCTTGATCCTTATAGCTATAGACTCCTAGGGGAGATGATTTTATGATTACACACTGGTGATGGCAGTGTGAGATTACTCTAGGAGGCGAGAGCTTCATCTGGGATCTCCTAGTAGCGGTGTTTAGGCCTTATGATTTCATCTTAGGTATAGACTGGTTATGAACATTTCATGCTCAGATTGACTGTATTAGGCACAAAGTGCAGTGTGTCTGCACGAATGGGACCAGGTTTACCTTCACCGGTGAGAAGAGAGCCTTTACAGGACAGGATGGACTTACCTGAAGGAGATTGCATCCAATCGATCATTAGTTGGCTATCCTTACCCTCGGAGTATTTGATGTGGAGAGTCCAAGTTATCTGGTATTGGTGGACCAGTACATGGATGTCTTCCCTGATTATGTTTCGGGTATACCTCCTCATAGAGAGGTGGACTTTTAAATTGACTTTTACCTTGGTATGGAACCGATATCTACACCAACATATCAGATGTCTCCCACGGAGCTTCATGAGCTGTGGGAATAGCTGGAGGACTTACAGGGGAAAGGGTTCATTTGGCTCAGTGTTTCTCCTTGGGAAGCCCCAATTTTGTTCGCCAAGAAGGCATATGGGATCTTGAGACTTTGTGTCGACTATCGGCGCCTGAACCAGGTGACCGTGAAGAACAAGTACCCACTCCTGAGGATTGATGACCTCTTTGATCAGCTGAAGGGAGCACGATGGTTCTCGAAGATAGACCTCAGATCAGGCTATCACCAACTCAGAGTACGAGACGAGGATGTGCAGAAGACAGCTTTTAGATGTTGATACAGCCATTATGAGTTCTTGGTTATGCCATTCAGTATGACCAATGCTCCAGCAGTGTTCATGGGACTCATGAACATGATCTTTCAGCCATACCTTGATCTCTTTGTAGTAGTCTTCATAGACGACATTCTAATCTACTCAACTACTAAGGAGGAGCATGCCTATCATTTACAGGTAGTACTGGACACACTCAAAGAGCACCAGCTTTATGGTAATCTCTCGAAGTGCCAATTCTGGATCCAAGAGGTTTACTTTCTGGGACATTTCAAATCAGAGGCTAGAGTTTCAGTGGATCTAGTGAAGATTGAGGTGGTACTTTCTTGGGAGACACCCAGGAGTGTGATATAGGTATGGAGTTTCCTGGGTTTGGACGGATACTATCGGAGATTTGTGCCAGATTTATCCAAATTTACAACACCACTATCAGCATTGATGAAGAAGGGGAAACCCTTCGTGTGGTTAGAGAGATGCCAGCAGAGTTTTCAGGATTTGAGGTAGAGGATGACTAGTTCCCCCATCTTGAGGCTACTAGAGGAGGGTGTAGGGTACGTAGTTTACTGCGACTCATCAGGGACCAGGCTTGGATGTGTCCTGATGCAGGAGAGAACAGTGATCACATATGGTTCTTGACAACTGAGACAGTATGAGAAGAACTACGCTACCCATGAACTGGAGTGAAGAGCAATGGTCTTCACCTTGAAGATGTGGCAACATCACTTGATGGGCGATCATTTTACAGTCTACTCGGATCACAAGAGTCTCAGGTATATCTTCTCTCAGAATGACCTGAACCTAAGATAGTGATGTTGGCTTGAGTTCCTCCAAGACTATGACTTCAAGATAGTATATACTCCTGGGAAGGGGAACGTTGTAGTAGATTCACTTAGCAAGAGGTCTGGTATACAGCTACTAGGTGAGGCGACGGAGCAACTAGCCTCTTGGAAGATACCCTTTGTGGATCGGGATGGTGCAACTTTCCTTTAGTCTCTTACAGTCACTCCCCCACTTCTTCAGCAATTCAGGGAGGCGCAGCGTGGGGACACTAACTGCGGGACTCGACGTGCTCAGATATCCATAGGAAAGGCACCTGGTGGATTTTCTGAAGGTGGGGAGCACGTCATCCTATTCAGAGGATGTACCATGGTACCAGTGTCACTTCGGGAGGAAGTGATGAGGGAGTTCCACATATCCCCTCTAGCGGTACATCCAGGAGTGGAGAAGATGTACTCGGATCTTCGACGAGAGCACTGGTGGCCATGAATGAAGAAATCAGTAGCAGAGTTTGTCTCTCGATTCCTCACTCGTCAGCAAGTGAAGGTGGAACATCTGGTACCAGTAGGTTTGGTTCAGCCTTTAGAGGTTCCAGAGTGGAAGTGGGATTGGATATCCATGGACTTTATGACATGACTTCCAGGTACATTCAAAGGTCATGATTCTATCTGGGTGATCATCGACCGACTCACCAAGTCGGCCCACTTCCTAACGATTAGAGAGAAGGGTTCAGTAGAGATCTTGGGAAGCCTCTATGTGCAAGAGATTGTACGGCTACATGGAGTACCCTCGACTATTGTCTTTGATCGTGATGCACGTTTTACTTCCTGGTTATGGAAGGGGTTGCAGGAGGCTTTCGGGACGCAGCTTCGTTTGAGCACCGCCTTCCATCCTCAGAAGGATGGTCATACTGAGCAGACCATTCAAACCCTCAAGAAAATGATGCGTGCTTGCGTCCTCAACTTTGGTCGTAGTTGGTAGGATCACTTTACTTTGGTGTAGTTTTCATACAAAAACATATATCACTCCACCATTGAGATGGCACCTTTTGAGGCGTTGTACGGGCGACCTTGCAGATCACCTTTATACTAGACTGACCCAGGGGAGTTAGCACTAGTGGGACAAGAGATGGTATGGGCTACCACAGAGAAGGTTCAGATCATCCAGGGGTGGATGAAGACTACAGAGAGCAGGCAGAAGTCTTATGCCGATAGGAGATGGAGACCTCTAGAGTTTGAGGATGGTCACCACGTATTTCTACGGGTCTCAACCCGACGAGGTTTACGAAGATTTGGACAAGGTGGAAAGTTATCTCTGAGGTTCATTGGACCCTTCCAGGTCCTCTGAAGAGTTGGTGAGGTATCTTACCGCTTATCTCTTCCACCTTAGTTGCACCAGGTGCACGACGTCTTCCACATATCTCAGTTAAGTAGATACGTGCACAACCCTTCTCACATCATCGACCACGGCGAGCTGGACGTCGACGATGGGGAGACTTTTACGGAGGTTCCAATAGAGATTGAGGATCAATAGGACTGGGTCCTTCATGGGTAGTCGATACCTCTGGTGCACATTCACTGGCAGCACAAGAACCTCCAAGAGACCAGATGGGATCGGGAGGCTCAGATTCATGCTCAGTACCTCCACTTCTTCCCTTAGTTTGATTTGTGGATTATGGGGATGCAAAGCCCTAAGGTGTGGAGAATTTAAAGACCCATAAATTCCATGTAAATTTTTTTTAAGTATATGGGAATTTTACTAGTCCGCGAAAATTGACAGCACGTGATTCTGAGGCCCGGTGTGCCCGGAATGAATTTCTGAACTTTTTTTGGGTACGTTCAGGAAACATGTGAGCAGGATTTTGTAACTTTTGAACCGGTGCTCAAAATTGAAATCTGATGGCACCATTGAACTCGCAGCACCAGTATTCTCTTAAGGAGACCTTCACCTCGATCGCAATGGGTCGAGAGTGAAAGATAATTTTTGTGCTTTTCAAAAAAGAATAAAATAAAAAAATGTCTAATATTTTTATTTTTGAAACCCCTCAACATGGGATATGGTGGTGGGGACCACCCGAGCCTAAAACTCCCACGTGAATGTTATAAAGGTAGGGACCACCAGATATAAAACATCCCAATTTGAAATTAATGGCGGGTACCACCTAAACCCTCTTAATGGGGGAGAAACTACTCAACTCCCCATTAATTCTTTTCCTCCATTAATTTGAGCCAATTAAATTGATATAATTAAATATGCCAACACCCCATTTAATTGTTAGATCCAACCAACAATTAATTAAATGTGTCATCATTTTTTAAATTGTGCCAAAATTATTAATCTACTGAATTTAAATTAATAAGTTGGTTATTCCTCATTTTGGTGGAATTGGAGAAACTGTTGGAAAAGGGAGAAGCTTTAGAGAATCGTGGAGAAAATCATCCTCCAACGAAGAACGCTCTCGCCAACGAGGAATGTATTCAACTACAACGAACCGACGAACGAGCCCGAGATTGGAGGTGTGTGGAGGACATGACAAACATCAACATCTTAAAATTCTTTGTCGAATCGCCTGTGGCCTCCGCCGCCCCGTGACCTCGCACTGCTCGGGCCTCCGTCGCCCCGCGGCCTCCGCCGCCCCGCGGCCTCCACCGCCCCACGACCTCCACCGCCCCGTGGCCCCCGCGGTCTCACCGCCCCGCGGACCCCCATGGCCCCTCTGGCCTCATCGCCTCACAGCCCTCCATGGCCCCTGTGTCCCCCGTGGCCTCACCGTCCCATGGCCTCGCATCCCCCACGGCCTCGCCACCCTCGTGGCCTCTGCGCCGCCCTTGCAACCTCAGCACCGCCCTTATGGCCTCATGTCGCTCAGCAGCCCCCGTTCCGCCCAGCGCGGGCCAGGAAGGACCCAGAATGAGCCGAGCCAAACCCAGCAGGCCGGTTCGACCCAAACTGGGTCGGGTTAGCCCATGCCGGGTCGGGCCGGGTCGGACCAGACTCAGACCAGCTACAAGCTTTTCACTCCATCATCCATAACTTTGGAACCATGCATCTGTTTGACAAACTGTCAATGGTTCTATAAACCTTGGAGCGAGATGGTCCCTTTGGTATACCTCAATTGAGATTTGGATAAAGTTGGGATATGGTCGGGTTGGATCGAGCACGAATCCAATTGGGGCCTTGGGACTAAAAGGCTAATAACTTACAGACTGGGTGTCCGATTGATGCACCGTCTATTGCGTTGAGACCCCATAACATGGCGGTCCTTTGGGTTACTACTTTGTGAGACTTCATGGAAGTTAGAGTATTGACTAGTGGCTTGAGGAGCAGACCCTCCCGGAGACGAGCAAGCATAGTGCGGGAACCCAGTAGCTGGATGTGACGTGAAGAATGAATAGTGATCCTATGTGGGTCAACACCAAGTGATCCTGTGTGGGTAAGCACCTAGAGATCCTGTGTGGGTCATCACCAAGTGATCCTGTGTGGGTCAGCACCGAGCGATCCTGTGTGGGTCAGCACCTAGCGGTCCTGTGTGGGTTAGCACCGAGCGATCTTGTGTGGGTCAGCACTGAGTGATCCTGTGTGGGTCAGCACTGAGCGATCCTGTGTGGGTCAGCACTGAGCGATCCTATGTGGGTGAGCACTTAGAGATCCTATATAGGTCTAACAACATACTGGAGATATACTAAGATCCTTCGTGGGTCTATCTCTTAACAGAATAAGATGATTCAGTAGTTACATCTAATCATCTCTTCTACTGTACCTAAGAAATACCTGGTGTGAGCTAAGTCAGTACCATTGTGGTATTATTTTGTGTGGCGTAATTGTGTGGTACTTACCTTTGTGGTCTTCCTTCCTTTTTGGAATAGTTTATCTTTGGTATTTTGAGTTGGACTCTATGTTTCCTCATGATTGAGATGGGTATACTTGATAACTTCATTATATGTATGGGCATTTAACTAAGTTTGGTTGTCAGTTGATTTCATGCTTTGTGGTTTATCCTTTGTGGATTTTGTGAGACCTTGAGGGTCTCGAGGTACCTACTGAGTATTTTTATACTCACCCCTGCACGGGCTATGCCCGCACCTCGTTGTGTTTACCGCAGATGACAGATAGCGCTGACTGAGGACGAGAGTATCAGGACTGGAGGTAGCTCGGAGGTTGACCTTAGATGAGGCATACCACAGAGACAACCGTTCAAGAGCTGTACCTACCCTTCAGGTAGGATCCTTGGAGGGTGATCATAGGAGTTTTTCCAGTTTACTTGAACTTTCATTTTCTTGTACTTTCCATTTGGGCTTGTATTCTAGCCCCTTTTACTTACTGTACTCACTCTATTTACTATTCAGTTTACTTGAGTTCGTATCTTGTTGTGTGCTTGGTTGCGTGTGTTTACAAGTTATAAAGGCAATGTCTTTCTAGTTTTAGGGAATACACCTTCTGTGCTAGTTGTCAGGCCCTAGCCTGTGGAAGGTGGGCTTGGGGTAGTCACGGCATGGGCCCCAGGGGACAGGTCGTGACATCATATTCTATAGTTGGAATGTCAATAGTTATAGAAAATTAAGGGTTTTACATAGAAAAGGATAGAGTTGAGAATGAGTATTAATATTTTTTTTGGGATTATTACATCCACATAATAATATTTCATAACAATTCTACGTGTGTTATCATTAAAAATAAATAAAACTTGAAAAATACATCATAAAAGGGTATAAGATATGATTATAATTAGTTTTCTTGTGAAATAGAACAAGCGTTGATTGAAACTGTGAAGAATTTCAAAACTAGAAATGTATGATCAGTTATGGGTGAATTACATCATTTAAATAATATAGAATTGAATATTCTTAAGGATTAAGAAAAATGAAAATATAGATGAAATAGATAAGATACAAGTAAAAAGTATATAGGCCAAAAGTTCTTATTCCATTGGAATAGTGACATATATATATATATATGTGTGTTACATGTGATTTCAAACTACAAGCAAGATCAATCCATATCACCTATGATAAATCCAATAGTTATAATACCATGGGTTTGGGAAATTGAAAGGTTTTCCATATGAAGAGACTTTGGTGGGAATTGAGCATTCATCGTCATTATTACCATTATAGAAACAACATATAAATGATATTTCATAACACTCCCCATTGGATTTCATAAACACATATAATATTATATAATCTTCACTTTAAAAACCCCTATAGGGAAAAGAATTGAAGCCAAAATAATTGGATTTCATGTCATTCTGCCTTGTTAAAAAGGTTTAGAAGAAAACCCTGTAGGGAAAACCTGATAAAGGGAAAAAGAGAGCAGTTTTCCCAACTCTCCTTCATGTAATCATGATAGAATTTTCATTCTAGGCACCCAATTTTAAAAATCAATTTATTAGTTGGTAATTCCTTTGTGAATAAAACTATAATATTATCATAATATCTTATTTTTTGGATATCAATCACACCATTATTTTTTAATTTCATGAATGAAAATTAAATTTTGTTGATATATGTTTTGTCTTGTCACCTTTGTTATACCCACCCTTCAATTGCACTATAAAATCAGAATTATCCTAATATAATATGGTGGTAATATCATTACTCAGGTTTGATCCACAATTATTTCTAATATAATGAATAAATTATTTCAACCAAACACATTCTCAAATTACTATATGAAATGAAATCAACTCAACATTATTAGAGGAAGTCATAGAAATTGTTTTTTTATAGAATACCATGAAATAAAAGTTCCAACATATATAAACAAATATCTTAGTTGAGATCTAGATTTATATGGATCAAATAAATATCTAATATTTTTATAAATAACAAATTTTTATTCCTAATTTTATAATAAGTAATCGTATATATGCTTTAAGTCTCAATTAGTAGGGAAAGAATATTACCTTGCATCAAATTCATTATAATAAGACCAAATATTATTTATTGGTTATATATGCACATGCATGTTTATATCCTTTAGGAATAAATAAAATGTGCATTTATATATAATCATTTGGGGAAAAATATGTTCTTAATCATGCCCTAATGTATGAATTATATCATTTTTTGAAGTAAGAGATTTAATCGATAAGGGTATTTACATGAATTTATAAAATCACTCCAAAATTTAAGACTTCATATTATTGATGGTTAATTTAAAAATACAAGGTCATTCCTTGTAATTTGATGATTAGATACATTATTACTTTTATAAACTCTTAAAAAATTGATGTTATTAAAAATATGGTAATAATATGATAAATAAATAAATTGATTTATTAAAACCATTGAATTATAAAACCAATTTTATATTCTCTCTTATATGAATATATCTTAAGATAGATACATGAAATGCATGTTGTTTGGTTCATCCCATACAATAATTTATCATATTTGGTGAAAATTTCATAATTTTTAATATGATTCAAGCATTTTGAACCCTTAATAGATTCATAGATATTGTAATATATGTTACCATATAGATAAACAATGAAAACATAAAATAAACATAATCCAAATTTAAAAGGAAAAATATTTCTTATAATAATATCGTCATTATAGTTTGGATAACAATCCGAAAATTTATTAGTTGAAGATAGAAAATATTTATACAATAACTCTTTGGTCCAATTATTTTGATATTGATATCTCTCAAAATCTGTTATTGTCAATGAGTTTTGAAAGCATCAAAAATTCAATTATATCATCAATAACTTTTAATGTGATCTCGTAATTTTTTTAGTACCAGTGTCAATTTAGGGGAAATATATATAATGATATATTGTCATGGATACATTAATTTTCTAGTTCAAGGGAGAATATATTTCTTTATTTCTACTCATGATGAACAATGATTTTTTGTGATCAGTTCAACCACACTTCTGGTGTGTATAATCAGATTATTGATTTTTAACACTCTTTATCTAAATCATTCATATAAGTATTGTGAGAATATTATCAATGGTTCAACTTGATCATTTTATATATGGTATGTGATGAAAAATATATATATTATTCACCATGCATAAAATGAGATGTATACTCACCATCAAATAATAATTCATTTGGTCATTTAGTAGATTTGTATTTCATATAATATTTAAATGGTTTCACATGGTAGGTATGTGCACCCGTATATATTTTATAATTAATAATTAATATAAATATTTGAAATTTACTTCCAATATAGCTAGTGATGATATAAATAATTTTACATAATGATAGGTAATCTATGGAAAATCATCATACAGAGAGCATTCATAATTACATAATAAGAATAAATAATTCTCTGATAAATAATAATTTATTATACATACATCCATTAAATAAGTTCATCATCATCACCCTTATGGATGTTTACTATTCTATCAAAAAATTGATGCTCATTTATACTTGTATTGATATTTTTTGTTATAATAGATCATGGATAACCTAAATAATTATGTCAAATTTTTAATATATCAGGATTATTAAACTTTTGGTTTTCCATAATTGATTCGATTATACATAAAAAATTATTTAGAATAAAATTTTATTTATAATGAATTATTTTTATATCACTAATGGAAAATCATGTTATTATCATGGTCCAAAACTATGGAAATATCCCCCCGGACTGTGGTTATAGCCTATATCACTGATGGCATAGCCTATAGACATGGTTGGTAACTAATAATGTCCAAAAGTTATCTAAGGTTAAGTTCAAAGACTATAGTCATAGCCATGGTTATCTAGGACTATGTCCATATTCAGCTACCATGGAAGTAATTTGTGACCTATGGACATGATTGGAGACTGTGGTCGTATTCCTGAAAAAATAATTATCTATTGAGGTTTGATCCAGTAACCTAAAATTTATTTTGTTGATACTTTACCACTCGGTAGGGACATGTTATATGTATGTGTGTGTGTGTCTATATATATATCCCCCACTACCAAGGTTAGGATGGCCTACTACAAAGGTAAATGTAGACTATGGTTGTCGGGAACCCTATAGCCACGTTCCATGATAACCATGGTGGAAAGTGTTTCATTTTTTCTGGTTCAATGTTGATCATGGTCATAGGTGAGTAACACCCCCCCCCTACATTGTTATTCCCTCACATTTTATATATTATCGTGCATTCCTACAACTATAGTCTTTGAGTATTGTTTCCTAATCAGTTCTTATCACCATATTCCACTTTCATCATGGTAATAGATGTCCTATGGCCATGGTCCTTGTTTGGTTGTGGCCTTAGGTAATCCTACAGCCACATTTTTTCAACTATGTATATTAGGGTGTGGTTGTAGCCTAATATTCCACTAGTGTATATAAAGTTATTGAACACCTCCCTCATTAAATGTATCCATGTGATATTTTTTCATCTATATCATTAAATTTATATATATTTCAATGATAATTTAAATATAACAAATTATTATTAAACATTGTGTACCATAGGGTAGGAATATATTCACTCTTATTCATCCCTTGATTAATTTTAACTACCATTAAATGTATTTACATGAGAATATATAAACTGTTCAAGTTTTTTCATAATAAAAAAATATTTTAATGAATTTAATTAAAATAATATTTATAAAAAAAATTCATTAGGATATCCACACATAATATCTCTAGTATCCACCATTATGAAATCTAATATTTATCATTATAATTTCTATTTATGGTGTTTTATGAATTCATAATATAATCATAATGGTTTAGGCCCATCACCTAGTGTATTATTTGATTTTTTATAACTTCAGGTCCAAAAATTCTAAAAATATATCTATTAGGTAGAGGGGGCCAGGTATTTTAAGGTCGTTAAATGTGGTAGTGAGAAGCAATGAAGAATAATCATCTATATTTGCAACACACACCTCATCGTGTTCATAATTTATAATTAATAAAATAATTTCTATAGTAAGATTCACTTAACTAAATGGAGAATAAAAATTTTAAAAAACTTATAACTTCCAAGTAATTATGAAAAAAATCAAGTATGAGTAACCCAGATCATTCCAAGTTTTTAATTAATAATTAAATTCACTTCAAGGAATGAAATAAAAGAAAATAAAATTACATTCACATTGGGGAATGAATTTATTCAATGTATATCACGATCTTTGAATTATAATTAATTATTTATCAATAATGATCATCTTGTATAACAATACTAATTTTATTTATCATGATGGCCATTTTTTAACCATTTTAGGTGGTATAATTATTTTTATAAAATATATTGGATTATGAAAGTTATGTAACTCTATCATCTCATCTATAAACTATAAGAAGAATGATATATACTTCAAGGGATAAAATATGATGAATTACATGATATGGTATTGATAATCTATAAACACAAGAAAAATATTAATTTTTTGATATATCTTCTATAGGAGAAAAAATTGATAGATGGAAAATTTCCTTCAACATAATGTTAAAAGAAATTATTTTCATATAATCCTTAAGAGATTAAATGTTTTATAAAAAATAATTATTCTATTTAAATATATATTGTCATAAAAGACTTAAAGAGGTTATATTATTATTATTATTCATAAACAAATAAATAAGGCAAAATGATCATTATAAAATATCATATTTTTCATGAACTTTATTTAAAATGAAACCATGTATATTTTCATTCACTTCACATTAACTCTAGGGATCATAATAAAATTATTTTATAGGTTTTATGGTGTATTCAAGATAATAACATGAATATTTGATTTAGTATTTTTCATCCAATTCAGAAGATGGATGTTAATAAAATACATTAAAATTATTTTACATATAAAAATACGAGAAAATAAATAATATAATATAACTTTTATTTTAAATATAGAAAAAATAACATTATATTTTTGAGAATTTATACATTATAATTAATCTTTACACCTAAAAGGTGTTCAAATAAATAAGAGATATCAGATTCCATTGCCCATGGATGGATTTGTGAAGCTCACTTCAGCGCTTTGGTGTACAAATGTGGTGTTCATCATTCTACCACTTTTGGTGGTGTCATTTTATCTTTTCATTTTATAAGTGATATTTTTTACATCATTGAATATTTTTATTATAAACACAATTTCTATAATAATAAATCACATTCACTTTAAAGAATATAGTGGAATTTTATAGTTATGAGTCAATACTACTCTTTAGGAGGTCGATATTATTTCCCATAATAAAAGATTAAGAAAATAATTTATATATTTTGTTTCAACATTATCAATATGGGGAATAATAAATATAACAATATATTAAATAGAAAAATATACTTGTGTTTTTCATGTAAGAATTATATTATGTCAATGATAGTGATAGAGGCAGAAACTTCACGTTACACAATGTGGAGAAGATTATTGTATTGTTAATTTGTTGTAAAATTGATCAAACATTGACTGAGATTATAAATAATTTTCAAACCATAAATATATTATCAATCATGGATGAATATAATCATTGAAAAAATATGGAATTGAATATTTATAAGGAAGATGATAAATGAAAATATAAAAGATACAAGGAGAAATTATATAATCCAAAATTTATTATTTCATTGACATAGTGATGTATATATATAAGGTATATGATATTACAATCAATGGAAAGATTAATTCATATCACCTATGTCAAATTTGATGATTGAAATACCAATAGTTGGGGAAATTGAAAGGTTGTCAATTTGAAGGGACTTTGTTGGGGATTGATGATTCATTATCTTTATTATAATTATGGAATCCAAATATAAATAATATTTTATAACAATATAAATATTATTGGTTATGTTATGACATATTATATGTGGATGTCATAATAATAATGGTGATAAGTCCTCATTTCTCAACATGACCCTTCACATGTCCAACCTTCCATATTCTCTAACCTTTGGTATTCCAAATGTTGGATTAGATATGGGAGATAGGTATTAATCTTTACCATTGAAAACAACCTCATGTACTCTATATATATGGAAATATGTTAATGGAATAGATAAATTTTGGAATAATATGATTTCTCTCTATTTCATCTCCACTTATTTTACATTACTGACTTTTATTCATCCTCATCATCTCATTTATTTAATGTATGTTTCATCAACAATATGCTTCACCTATAATTGATCACACATTTATAGTTTATAAATTCTTCATAGTTTCAATCATTATTCGATATATTTCACTACATTTTATCAGCAATGTTGCCTTCTCTGCATTGTGCACCGTGAAAAAATTGACTCTATCATAATCATTGGTGTAAGATAATTACTACATTAAAAATTTGAGTCCTAATTTTTATTTTATGTATTATTATATTTATTTTTCTACCTCTGGATAATATTGAAAATATATATGAATTATTTTCTTAATATTTTATTGCAGGAAAAATAATGAGCTCCTGAAGAGCATTAATGACTTGCGACTATAAAGGTACACATAATTCCATAAGTAATTGTGATTGGTTATTATTAAACACCTTACAGATTTCAAACTTGATTATGATGTACATATTTTCATGATGGATATGATATTTATGTTTTTATTTTTAATAAATATTGTATTTTTTATTTCTTTTCACTTTTATTTTATTTCTTATAAAATATTTTAGAGAAATAACAATATAAATATATTTAATTGATATCCATTCCTTGGAGTGGGTGACAATTTTTAATTAAATATTTTTTTATTATCTTAATTTTACTTTAAATAAAGTTTGGGGTGAATATGATATTTGGAAAATTATTATTGTGTCGTATTTTTTTCTAATAAATAATATTAATATAACCACCAAAAGTGGTTTGGTAACAATAAATATTTAAGGTGAACCATAAATTTTATTAATATTTATAAAATAGTGCATCCATAAAGAATGATATAAAAACAATGTCTTCTGAAATTATATTGAATAATATTTTCATTTATCAATTATTGATTTTGTGGTAGACATATCAAAGAAAAGAATTATTATTTATCATGTGCTTATGGATTATCAATATCATCTCATGTAATTCATTCAAGTGTATCCACTGTATTGGATGTTATTATTCTCATAGTTCATAGATGAGATGATTGTGTTATATAAATTTTATAATCCAATATATTTTATAAAAATAATTTTATTACCTTAAGTGGTTAAATAATGATTATCATGATAAATAAAATTAGTATTTTTATACAATATTATAATTATTGATATATAATGAATTATTATTAATGTATCATGAAATGAAATGAATTCATCCATTCCCTAGTGTTAATATAATTTTAATTTCTTAATTTCATTCCCAAAAGAGAAAGAAACTATGCATTAAAAATTTATATAATTTTAGTTACTTATACTTGAATCTTTATCATGGATATTTGGGGGTTGATAAAATTTGATCAAAGGATTTCTCTTTAATTTTTAGAAGTGAATATTATTATGAAAATTATTCTATGAATTTCAAATTATGACCAAGATGAGGTGTGTTTTGTTAATATACAAGATTCTTCCACATTGATTTTTATACCATGTTTATTTACTTTAAAAAACTTATTGGATCCCCTCCCTAGTAGATATATATTAGAAACATTTGGGTTAAAATTTCCAAAGTATAAAATAATACTATAGGTGATGAGCCTAAAATGTAATGATTCTATTATGAATTCATTAATTAATGATCAATCATAAGAAGTAGAAATTATATTTATAAATTCGGATACATCAATTTTTATTCACATACCAAGAATATTTAAATTATGCTTAATGTAATATTAAGAAAATCTTATGTGTGTTGATCTTGAAGAAAAAAATTGTAAATAATATTTTTTTGATTAAAAGAAACTCATATATGTTCATTATTAATTATAATTCTTAAAGAGTTAGTATACTCTCATGTGAGTACATTTACTGATAGTGAAAATTAATCAAAGACTCTGGAAGAGAGAATATATTCCTACCTAGTGGCACAAAATTATTAATCAATAAGCTTTTTTATATCTAAATTCTTGATGAAATACATTTTGTATTAATGATATTCTTTAAAATGAATATCGTATAGAGAATTTGGATAAAGGAGGTCTCAAATACCTCTATATATAAAAAATAATTCATAATAGATAAATTTTGATACTAAAAAAATTATGTACAATTGAATCAATTATGGTATACCAACAGTTTACTAGTCCTGACACATTAAATACATGAACTGATTATTTAGATCAAACAAGATCAATTATAATAAAAAATAATAATATATATGTAAATGATCATCAATTTTAAGATAATATAATATATATTAAATGTTGAAAATGGTGAATCCATTTAATGGATGTGTGTCTACCAAATTATCACTTATAAGAGAATATTATCATTATGTTATTATGAATGCCCCCTATATGATTATTTATCATGGGTTGCTTATTATTAAGTTAAATTGTATATATCATTACCTCCTATAATGGAATTAAATTTCCAATATTTATATAAAGTATTAATTATGGAATATATATTGGTGCACCCACCTACCATGTGAGCCATATAAAACTTTTGTGAAAGATGCATCTATTAAATGGTCACATGTATTATTATTTATGGGTGAGTATACATCAAAATCTATGAATATTGATTGTAACAAATATTTTTCATTATATATTTTATATAAAATGGTTCAATAAGACCATTTATATGATTCCTACAACACTTATATGAATAATTTAGTTATTAAGTGTTAAACATTAAGTCTAATTATACATGCCAAAATTGTAGTTAAAATGAATATATAAAATCATTGCTCATCATGAGTGGAAAGTAATAAATATAATTTCCCTTAAAGAGTAAGATAAATATATCAATAGAAATATATATTTTTATATATTTTCCCTAAAGTGACATTGATACTAGATAAATCATGCGTTCTCATTATATGTCATTGATGTTATATTTGAATTTTTGAATGCTTTCAAAACTTGTCGATGATAATGGATTTTTAGAGATGTGAACATAAAAATAATTGGATAAATGATTAAATAAATATATTATATATTCAATATATAAATATTTGGATCATTTTTTCAGGATACTGAGACTATTGAATACTGATGAGATTGGTATAAGAAATGTTATTCCTTATAAATTTTGATATTTTATATTTGAATTAAGTCCAATTGATTTTTTCATTGTTTATTTATATGGTAACATTGATTAAAATTTATATGAATCTGTGAAGGGTTAAAATTTTCTAGAGCATATTAAAAATTATGGAAGCATCACCTGATATTTTAAATTACTATATGGGGTGGACTAAATAAGAAATATTTCAGGCATCCATTAAGGAAGAATATAAAATTGGTTTTATAATCCCATGGTTTGTATAAATCAATGTATTTATTTTCCCCCGGGGGAGTATCCTTGTGGTTATGCCTTTGAGGTGTCTTATAGGAGGTATCATGTTCAAGTCTCCCTAAGTACTTATAGGTGTTGTATATTTTCTCTATTTATTTTTATCCCCCTCCCTCAAACTATTGTATCTAAATAAATGTATTTATTCATCATGTTATCAAGTTGTTTTGAAAAATATCGAAACTTTTGAAGATTTTCTGAATTCAATAAATTATATTATCGTAAAATTATAAATAATTTATTTGTGTTTTTAATTAATCATCCCAAAGATAAAATTATAAATTTTGGGAAGATTTTACATATTAATGAAAATGCCCTTAACAATTAAATATATTGCTTCTAAGAATGATATATTTATTACATGATGGGATAATGAAGAACTTTTTTTTCCTAGAATAATTAAATATGAATGAACATTTTATTTATCCCTAAAGTATATACATTCGTATATAACTTGAAAATAATATTAGGTTTTATTATAATTAATTTTATGCGATGTAATATTATTCTCCAACTCATTGAGATTTAAAGGGTAAAAATGATTACTTATTCTAGAATTTAAAATCAAAATTGGTTAGTTATGTTGATCTTTTATATTTATCTAATCCAAATAAATCCATATCTCAAACTAGATATTTAGTCATATATAGTGGAACTGTAATTTCATGGTGTTTTATAAAACAAACTATTTTCATGACTTCCTCTGGTTATGTTAAGTTGATTGTAATTCATGAAGAAGATCATAAATGTGTTTAGTTGAGATTATTAATTGATCATATCATAAATAAATGTGGATTAAATATGAATAATGATATTCTCACTATATTATATAAGGATAATGCTACTTTTATAGTTCAATTGAAGGTTTTTTATATCAATGGTGATATAACAAAACACATCTAACCAAAATTTGTTTTCACTCATGAACTTAAAAAGAATAGTGAGATTAATATCCAAAAAATATGGTCTTGTGATAATATTGAAGATTTGTTCACAAAGTCATTACTAACTTCAAAATTTTAATAAAATTATTTTTAAAATTATGATATAAAGATTGAAAAGTATGTCATTATTTTATGAGAGGGAGTTAAGAATATTGTACTCTTTTTCCCTTCATCTAGTTTTTTCCATTGGGTTTTCTTGGTAAGGTTTTTAATGAGGTAGAATGACAAGGAATCCAATTACTTTGGATTAAAAAAATTTCTCATGAATTTTTTTTTTAAATAAATATTATATAATGTTCCATGTGATGACATCCAAATGGGAGTGTCATGAAATATTATATGTGGATGTGTGACACTCCCTAGGTTATAAGTATTCATTAGTTGAGCCTTGGTATTTATCTTTTAAGGTATGAGAATATTTGAGGGAACAGAGGTTGAAAACAAGGGTTTTTGGATAAATTAGAAAGGTGCATGATTAAGGTGTAGGTTTAGTTTAACCATGTAGTAGCCTTTCTGTATGCCTCTATGAGGTTCCGGTGGTGTTTTTCATGGTTAGTGCATGGTTAGAAAAATTGTTTGATATGCCCAGTGAACTGTGTAGGGTCCAATGTTTTTACAAGGGTTTCGTACAGTTAAGGTGCTCAGTTAGTTTAATCGTGCATCCCTCTAGTGAAAAATGTGCACCGCTAAACAGAATGGATAGTAGGGGAACACCGTTAAGGTCCAAGAAACCATGTGACCTCCCTCTGAAATGTAAAAAATGGGATTTAATATTTTTACCTTGGTTGTTTTAAAGCCTAATAAACCCCATAATATCATTTTATATTGTCATATCCCTCTCCAAGTGATTTTGAGGTATCTCCTCTTGGATTATAGGTGGAATTACTTCATTCTTTATGGATCACATCAAGGTGTGTTGCGATTTTGATCTGGTCTTCCCTCTTCATTATATATATATGCTAGCTCTCTTCTCTTATCATTTAGTTGGAACCTAATTATGATGTGATGATATATATAATGGGTTTTAGGGATGATTTATGTTGTTTTATTTGGATCTTGGATCATGAAGACCTGGTCCAATCTTCCCTAGTCTTTATTTTCAAAGGCGGTTTATTATACCTCCATCTTGAGGTGGATGTTTCTATAAAATGGGTTAATTTTATGAATTTATTATCATTATAGTAAAATTTCATTGTTTTTTTCATTAAATTGAATTGATTTGTGGTTCTAAAGTATTTATTGTAAGGAAACATGTTTTAAATGGTTTTTTCTTTAGTAATAGGATTTTTCATACTAAGTGTTTGATTAAATGATTAAATTGTTTTTTTAATCTGGAAATGGGTTTTCAAACAATGAAGTATATTTTCATGTATTTTAAAATATTTTATAAATTGTGATCATATTTTTTAAATGGATTTTGATAAACTTGGCACATTGGGAACCTTGGGTGCATTGGAAAAGGGATATAGGTAACCCTAGTGTGTGTGGAACCACTAGGGGTTAGTTTAGTGGTATCGATGGACTGTGGAAGGACTCGATATCAGTTGGTACAAATGTATTCCTATGTAGGATATTTTTTGACTATTATACATTCCTATAGAATAGGTCCCAATACATATGTTCTTTTCATTTTTATCTTATTTATTGCATGATGGGTTATGTCATGGATTGTTGCTTACATGTTTTCACATGAGGTTAGATCACATTGTTTTGAATGATATTTTATTTCATTTATATGTGTTTACTATCTTACCTTATGTTTTATGGATATGAATACATGTTTTATCACATATACTTATCAAATTATTGGCTTTGTGAATTTTAAATTATTTTATGAAAAAACAAAGTAAAGTGATTTATAAATGGGTTTGGATTGATGAAAATGATTTATAAAACTATTTTTGTTTCAAAAGATAGAACTATTTCATTCTTGTTATTTTACCTTGTATAGACTCTATGGTGGTATCCAACTAGGTTATGTACTTACACCCTAATTTTTTCTTTGGGTAGTTGTAGATGTTGTATTTCAAGATTTAAGTAAATTGGGGGACATCTTATAAAATTCTTTCTTCTCTTGTTGTCTTTTCCTTCAGTTCAGGATGGTTTGGAGGTGAATTTTGGTCATATGGAGACTTTTTCATCTTATTTTATTCATAATTTCTAGTTTATCATGTTCGGATTGGATTTTATGAATATTGTATGTGACCCTTTCTTCTATTTTTTACTCTAGTTTTATGTATTATTTTGGCTATATACAATATTTTTTCCATTATTTTTGTTATACCTAAAAATTTGATAGGTTGGCTTGGAAGGTTTCTCTTATTGACTCAGGTTGGTCTATTACAATTTGGTATCATAGGGAAGATTATCTTGAAGTGTGATAACATTTCCTGAGTTTGGTTCTATGTCTTGGGTAGACAGAAGTTAGGACCATCATAATTTGGGTAGTAAGTGTAGGAGGGTGCCTGGTCAACACACTTCTGTGTCTGAACTCGAGTTACCATGGGTGATTGGAAATTCTTTACTAATTTTAGACTTGTATTTTGAGTTCATTTTAATTAACTTAATGGGGATTTTATTTAAACTGAATCATTCCTTCTTAAATCATTATTTTTCATTCATGGATTTCATAATTTCTTTAAATTCTTAATTTTTTAAAGCATATATGTGAATTCTTGATTTTGGTCCTAATATTTTGGACTATACTCTAAAGATTATTGGTCATTGTCTTCATCTTAATAGAAAATGACTCTGAGAAAAGCTCTATAAAATCCAAGAGAGGAAACCGTGAGACAGGATCCAAAAGAGAAGCCTCCAGTGGGTCACTCTTTAGTTTAAGTAATAATCTATTCAATTCAGACTCTTGGTCAAGTGGGTGTTGGGAACCCGGGACACGTGGTGGATCATGGATCTAAGTTCACTAAGAAACATCCACATGTATTCCATGGTGATAAAGAACCCCAGGAATCTAAGGAGTGGCTTGAGCGGATTGAGAGGATCTTTAACTTCTTGAAGAATCATGGGAACAATGAGGTGGGTTTTTTCACATAGATTCTCAAGGTACTGGGAAAGAGATGGTGGGACTCTATTATACAAGATAGGTTTCACAAGGATATTACTTAGAATTATTTAAAGAAATTATTTAATCATCATTTTTACCCTGAGACATTACATGCAACAAACACCTGGGATTTTCTAACCTTTGAGCAAGGGGAGCATACCATTCTAGAGTATTCCACCTGCTTTACTAAGCTAGTGAATTTGGAACCAAATCTAGTTACTAATGAGTACCTAAAGGCTCAGAGGTTTGAGTTGTGACTGAGGTCAGATATTTGATCGATTTTGATTCTCATTTGACTTATGAACTTTATGGAGGTATTCAAAAAAGTAGATTTGGCTCAGGAAAAACATAGCTATAAAGATAGGTTTGGGTGGAGATTTAGTTGGTGCAGTTTTTATCCAGTGTGTGTCTTCTGGATAGAAAAGGAAGCATAAGGGTAGTCAGTTTTCTTCAAGACCAGTTTTAGAGGCTTTGTCAAGATAGTAGTAGTTTTTCTACTATCTTTTTGTAAGGTGTGTTCAGACCAAGAATAACTATATATAAGATCGTATTAATTATCATTGTTGTGGATTATCATGCCATATAAAGCATTTTTTTTAAAAGGATATCCATGAGTAGTGAAGCAGGATCTATCCACACCAAGGGTTCATAGGTTTGTGTCGATGCTTCCAAGGTTTTTGGTTCTAATACTTAGGCTAAGGTGGATTTTCATATGGATAAGACTAGATAGATTTATGTGACTGAGTATGCACAAGAGGAATCTGAAGTTGGGCTAGCTAATATTAGAGATACGGTGTTTATTTCATCTTTTATGGTGATATATTTGTTTGATATAGGTTCTAATCATTCTTTTATATCATAAAATTTATTTTATGTATTGGATTTACATTAAAAACTTATGTTATACTAGTTGGAACTTTCCATGCTTTTGGGAAAGAGTTATGAACAAGGTTTCAAGTGTCTGATGTGTCGGGTAGTGATAGCCAACTTCAAGGTAGTATGGTACTTTTTAGTTCTCAATATTTAATATTCAACCTGATACTTGGAATGGATTGGATGATCATTTTTAAAGATCATATAGATTATTATCATAATTAGGGTTATTTTTTATCTTCTGATGGGGTCACTGATGTTTTTTAGGGTGAGTGGGACTCTAGATCAGAAAGGGTGAGGTGTGTTGTTTCTTATGATGGGGTAATCTCATTCTAGTTGTTAGAGATGTTCCTTGATGTTGTTAACCCTTTTTTGGTAGTCCATTTCCTCTGGTGGTGTGTGCTCACCCCCAAGGTATTTTTGGATGATTTTTCTATTTTACCACCATAGAGAGAGGTCGAGTTTACTATTGACCTGCTCCCTAGTATGATACCCATTTCTATGCCATCTTATCAAATGAAACTTATAAAGTTGTTGGAACTCAAGTCCATATTAGCAATATATAGGCTAATTGATTTATTCATCCTATCATGTCGTTGTGGGATTCACCTATCCTGTTTTCTAAGAAAGTAGACAAGAGTCTCAGACTTTGTGTGCATTTTCAGAAGTTTAATGAGGTGACTGTTAAGAAAAAATTATCCTTTTCCTTGTATTTATGATCTTTTTAATCATCTTAGAGGGGTGTGTTGGTTTTCAAAGATTGACCTATGGACATTGTACCATAGATTGAGAGTCTGAGAAGAGGATATACTTAAGAAACTGTTTAGGAGTCTGTATGGGAATTTTGAGATTCTGGTTATGTCATTTGGTCTCACTAATAATCATGTGGCATTTAAGGATTTGATGAACCAAATATTTCATCAGTTCTTGGACCATTTTTTATTGTTTTTGTGGATGATATTTTTTTTACTCAGGAGCATATATATACACCATTTGGATATCATTCTCTAAACCTTGAAAGAACATTGTCTATATGATAATATTTAAAGTGTGAGTTTCATATCCAAGAAGTGATATTTTTGTGTAATTTGATATCTGAGAGGGTTTTCTTAGTGGATCATGAAAAATACAGGCAGTTATGTCCTGGGAGAATCCCAGAAATGTGTTTGAGATCTGTAGATTATTGGGTTTGGTAGGTTACTATGGATGTTTTGTTTAGGATTTCTCTAACCACACATCTTCAATGAAAAATTTAATCTACAAGGGTGTAAAATTTAAATATAATGAAAAATTTAGATATATTTTGAGGAGATGAATGTGAGGTTTACTTCAGCACCAATTTTGATTCTTCCAGAACCTGGTTTGGGTTATGATGTTTTCTACGATGTCTCTGGTTTGGGTTTGGGATGTGTCTTGATGTAAGGGAAACAGGTGGTGGACTATGGATCTCTCCAATTATGACCTCATGTGAAGAAGTACCCTACCTAAAATCTTGAGTTAACAGTGATTATGCATGCACTCAAAATGTGGTGTCACTATCTCTTTGAGGAGCAGTTTATGGTATATTGTAATCATAAGATCCTGAAATATATTTTTATTCAAGGGATCTAAATTTTCAATAGATACACTGGGTGGAGTGTCTTTATACTTTTTATTTTGATATTTCATACATTCTATTGAAGGGGAATGTGTTTACTGATGTATTTAGAAGAAATTTACTAACACAATTTGTGAAGGAATCGGTTGAGGAGTGGTATCTGATGAGATTTTTCACTAAGATAAGATTGGGAGTTGAACAGGTCGGTGGAAAGGTTTTCTTGCAATCAATGAAAGAATAATCATATTTTGATGATAAATTTTGACTCTAAAAGGTGACATGTATTGAGTTCCAATTCTTAGGTAAAATCCTTTATGGTGGGGAGACCTTGGGTGAGTGGTCTTGGTCTCCCAATAGAGATTTGTGCTTATGTAGTAGGTTGGTTGTTCTAATTTATTTGAGGTGGGAGTTGATGGATAGTGGAAATTGGTCTTATTGGTATATAAAACCTAGGGATGACAATATGTATAATGACTTGATACATCTATATTGGTGTCCATGGATGAGGCGGCCAATTGTAGATTTTGTATCATGGTGTCTCACCTGTCAGAAAATTAAGGTGGAACACCAGAGACCTGCTATTTTGTTAAAACCTTTTACCATTACAGTATGGAAGCGGGATGATATTTTCATGGACTTCATCATTGGTTTTCCATGTAATTCTAGTTGGAATGATACGATTTGTGTGGCCATGGGTTGACTTACAAAATCATATAATTTCTTACCTATCAAGGACATGATGAAAGTGGAATATCTTAGGGACTTATACATTTGAGAGATTATAAGACTTCATGGGGTTCCCTCTATGATTGTTTCTGATAGGGATCTAAGGTTCACATCCAGTTTCTAGAAAGTTTTGAAGGAGGGGATGTATTTCCAGTTGAAATTGATCATGGATAATCATCTATAGATGGATGGACAGATAGAGAGAGATATATGGGTTATTGAGGATATGCTTTAGGATTTCTTTCTTCATTTTGGTGGATCTTGGGAAAATCATTTTCTTCTAGTCAAATTTTACTATAACAATAGTTATCAAGATTTGATGAAGATGGTTCCCTTTAAAGTGTTGTATGGGTAGCCTTGTAGATCTCCCTTATGCTGGGAAGAGTTGGGATAGGGGTCCTTATTTGGGATGAGTCTCATTCAAGAGATGATGGAAAATGTAAAGTTGATCCAGAAGAGGTTGGTCATAGAAAATAGCCATAAAAAATATTTTTCAGACCATCATCATCGATCACTAGTGTTTGAGGTTAGTGATCTGGTTTTTCTTAGAGTTTCACCTCACTTGGGAAATCATCAGTTGGGTAAGAATGGTAAGTTGGCACCAAGATTTTTTGGCCCCTTTAAGATCATGGATAGAATAGTAAAGGTTACATATCGGTTGGACTTACCATATCATTTGACTTTGATCCATGATGTGTTTCATTTTTCCTAACTAAAAAGGTATCAACCAATTCATTTCAATGTGATTGAATGGGAGGATGTTGATCATGAGCCTGATACCACTATTTTTTAGCTACTATTTTATATTATGGATCAACAAGATAAGGTACAGTATGGTAAAATGATTCCCTTTGTCTAGGTACTATGGAAGTGTGGATGGGATAGCCAAGAGATGTGAGAGGAATAATCATTGATAAGGCATCGATGGCCCTCTCTATTTATATATTCAGGGACTTATGTAATTTCTGAGGACATAAAGAACTTATGGTGAGGATAATTTTGAATCTCCTCTAGTCATAGGTGCACCTTAGTTGATCCTCAGTATTTCTCATTTAAGGTCTAGGAATATTTAGGGGATCAAAGGTTGAAAAAAAGGGGGTTTGGAGAAAATTGTAAAGGCACATGGTTAAGTAACATGGTTATTTAAATCATTTGGTAATCATATGGTGTGCCTCTGTGAGGTTCTAGTGATGTTTTACATGGTTAGAAAAACCGTACGACATGCCCAGTGAACCGTGCGGGGATCTGATGGTTGTTCAAGGGTGTCATGAAATTAAGGCACATGGTTATTTTAACTATACAGCCCTCTAGTGAAAATTGTGAACCTCTAGATAAAATGGACAATAGGGGCTCATAGTTAAGGAAATGGTTAGTTTAACCATGCGGCCTTCTCTACGAAACTATGTGACCTCCCTCCAAACTATTAAAAAAAATTATTTTACCATTTTTCCTTTGGTCGTTTTAAAGCCTAATCTCCCCCCCCCCCACCCCAATCTCATTTTGGCTCTTACACACCCTTATCTAATGCTTTTTAGGTCTCTATAATTGGATTATAGTTGAAATTACTTCTTTATTGATGGATCACATTGAGGTGTGTTTCAGTTTTGATCTAGTTTTCCCTCTTATTTATAGATCTATGTTAGATCTCTTCTCATATAATCTTGTTGGAACCTAATTGTAATGTGAGGCTTGATTTAATGGTTTTTATGGAGGATTGAAATTTTTTCTTGTGGATATAGGATCATGATGACCCAATCTACTCTTCCTTGGTCTCTGTTTTCAAAGGTGATTTGTTCTACCTCCATTTTGAGGTAGGGGTTTATATACAATGGATTAATTATATGAATTTCTTATTTTTCTTATAAAATTATTTTTGGTTGTTCATTTAATTTAATTGATTTTTTTCAAAGGATTTATTGTAAAGAAACTTTTCTTTAAATGTTTTTTTCTTTAAAAAAAAGGATTTTTCGCACCAAGTGTTTGATTAAATTCTTAAATGGTGGTTTTGATTTGGAAATTGTTTTTCAAACACCAAAGCAGATTGGATTGGATTTAAAAATGTTTTATAGATTTTGATCATGGTTTTGAAATGGATTTTGACAAACTTGGCATATTAGGAACCTTCGGTGTGTTGGTAAAGGGGCATAGGTGACCCTAGTGTGTGTGGCACCACTAGGGTTTACTTTATGGGTATTGATGGACTGTAGAAGGACTTGATATTGGTTGGTACCAACATATGCATATTTAGGATCTTTTATGTCTAGTATGTATTCTCATAGGCTAGGGTCCAATATGGATGTGCTTTTTCATTTTCATCTTATTTATCACATGATAGATTTTTCCATGGATTGTTTCTCACATGTTTTCACATGAGGTTGGATCACATGGTTTCACATGATATGTTATTTCATGAATACGTGTTTACTTGATTACCTTATGGTGTATGGATATGAATCCCTATTTTATCACTTATACTTTTCATATTCCTATATTTTTTAATATGAAAGGATTTTAAGAAAAACCAAAGGAAAATGATTTTCAAATAGGTTTGGATTTATGAAAATCATTTGTAAAACTATTTCTATTTTAAAATCTAGAACTATGGAATTCTTGTTATTAGACCATGTATAGACTCTGTGGTGGTATCCTACTAGACTTTTTGCTCAAACCCTACCTTTTACTTTGGTTGGTTATAGATGTTGTATTGTAGAATTTAGTTAAAGGGAAGGGAATCTTGTAGTATCTTAGATTCTCTTTTTGTCGTTGCCTTTGGTCAGGATGGTTTGGAGGTTACTTTTGGTCACATGGAGACTTTTTGTTCTTGTTTTATTCAAAAATTCTAATTTATCTAGTTTTTCTTGAATTTTATGGATCTTTTATGTATCTATTTCTTCCACTTTATAATCTGGTTGTATTTATTGTTTTAGTTATATACAAGACCTATTTTTGTTATATTTTATATACCTCACCATGTGACGAACTGACTCGAGAGGCTTGTCTAGTTGACTCGGGTTGGTCTATTATAGGATTCCATAATAATGATGACGATGACTCATAATTTCCCAACATTACCCTTCACATGGACAATATTTCATATAACCTTTGATATTACAACCATTAGCTTAGATATGGGAGATAGGTACTAATCTTGACCATTGATCTCAACCTCATGTACTCTATATATACGATAATATATTTATAAAATATAGAAATTTTGGCCCTCTATTATTTCTCTCTACTTCTTCTCCAATTATTTTAAATTTAATCTTTTTGTTCATCATCAATATCCCAATTATTTGATTCATGTTTCATCATTAATACACTTTTCCTATGATTGATCATACATTTCCAGTTTTGAAATATATCATGGTTTCAATAAGGATTTGATCAATTTCATAGCAAGTTAAATTAATTTATTTGGGTTGTGAAATGAATCAAACAATGATTGAAACCTCAAGGAATTTAAAAACCATAAATCTTTGATTGATCATAGGTGAATCGTATCATTGAAGAAACATACATCGAATAATTGAGATGGTGATGAAGAACAAAAAGTGGTAATGTAAAATAAGTGGAGAAGAAGAAACGGTAAAATATACAGGGAAAATTTTATTATTCAATTGACATATTGAAACACATATATATAAGGTACATGAGATTATAATCAATGGATGAGATCAATATCTATCTCCTATTTCAAATCCAATGGTTGGAATACCAATGGTTTGAAGGTTTCAGGAATAGTGGAAGCACCTATGATGGGTGTTGCATCAAATTTTATTTTAATATAGAGATTCTTGAAACCCCAATAGAGGATATTTCATGTAAAACTTATAATTAATTTAATTAGACCTAAAGAAATTAATTTTTTCATCTTAGGATCCTTTCTTCAATGAATTTGTTGATCTTCTAAAAGACCCTTTTTGGATTACCTTTGTTGCTTCATAAGGATCTAAGTATAGAATCCCTCTAGTGGTGATACACATGTTCTCCTTTAATCTCTAAACAATAATAATCAATTTCTAAGTGATAGAATAGTAAATAAATCATATTTCATTTTTCATCTTGATCACTCTAAGATCCTTTAGTCTTGAATGAATTCTTCTCATTCTTGAGAGGTGGAGAGGAGGAAAATTCGACTGAAAATTTTTTTGTGCACAACAATTCTAAATTCTCAATTTTCAATTAACCCTAAACAAATACACATAACCATATTTTTATATAGCTAGGGTTTAGGTTAAAATATTATTTAATTGCATATAGGCCCTTAAATAATATTATAATCTTTATTAAACCCCATGCCATAGAATAATAATAATAATAATATTGATATTATTATTTTATTGGGCACATGCTAACTTATCCAATAAAAAATATTATTTTACCAACTTGTAGATTAATATTCATCACTGGATGTGGTATTTTTCTATTTTAACTCCTAAAAATTTATTGAATACCCAAATAAATATTTTATTCATCATAAATATATATGATAGATAAAACTTGAATAAAATTATTCCTCAATTTTGAGAATAATATTTTTGCTAATAATTAAATTAAAATAAAATTTGATTGTGATGAACAAAAAAAATTTGTGTTTGACCCACTAGGAATATTTCTCATTATAATTAGGCACTATTGCCTAAATTCTAAGATTATTATCTAGAATGTTTCAATAAACCCAAGAGAAAGAACTTAATTTCATGAAATCAACAACCACATATGAATTCTCCCTATGTAATATAATCCATTTATCTCAATATCTCATCAAGTAGGTTTCAAATCTATTTCATCAACCTATATACTTGATACAACTTTCTTTTACTATCTTAAATAAACATGTCGTTACACCATGGATATGTAATTTAATGTGATAGTTTTATTCCAATAAAAGGGTTGAGACATAATCTTCCATAAAGATAGAAGGGGAAAATCCTTCCTCAACTTATCCATTAATAACATGTCATTCATAATGTGCCCAATGTACCCTACTTCCTGCCAACATATGGCATGACAATTTTGGTTAGTAAATATAAGTGTGCAAGTATGACATGCATCATTGATAATATTAAAGTTTAAAGACTGTTATAAACACTCATAGATAAGAATATCTAATGACACTAAATCATGCATAATTCTTACTAGTATGTCTTTTCATAATCTCCCATCTAGGAGATTACCAAGTGATAACTTAATGATAATAAGCATCATCTTCTTACAAGTACTTTCACCTAATAGTATACATACTATGTTTCTTATTATAATACATTATCCAACCATATAACTATATCTAAGAACACTATCATAACACTTCAAGGTAATCATCATAACTGAAAACTACTATGACCTTATCAATTATACAGATACCATATGACATTATTACATTAAGGTCATGAAAAACAATTAAAAATATATAATAATATTATTTATTAATATTAAATTCATATAATATACATTTAATCAAATTATAATCAGTTGGTCTTAGGATACCAACACCAACAAACTCCCACTTAGACTAGAGAAAACTGCTTGTGACTTTCAATCCAATAGACCCCACATGATAATCATGTTTCTATTGTGTCAAGGATATAGTCAAGGGATCCTCCATAATATTATCTATAGAAATACTTCTCACTTAAACTTCACCTTCCTAAGAAAAATACCGCAAGAGATGATACTTCAGAAGTATATGATTCGTCCACTGATGTGACCCTAGCTCCTTGCCAAGGGCCACTACTACTGTATTATCACAATATAGTGTGATAAGATCTTTACTTCATATAAAGTTCCATATCTAAACTGCTTCTTTATCTTCCTAATAATCTACAATATACTCATACTTTTCTATAGAATCTACGACTACAGCCTTCATTGAGATATTTCAGCTCATATCACCTCTATTTAAAGTGAAGATGTATCCCATTTTTAATTTTAGATCATCTTGATTTGTTTGAAAACTAGAATATAAATATCATTTGATTACTATTTCCTCATCTCCTCTATAGAATAGTAACATATACTTATTATTCCTCAGATAATTAAGGATAGTATTGACTACCATCCAATGGCGGTCACCTGGGTCAACTTCATATTTTCTTACCACACTTAATGTATAAGTGACATCTAGCCTAATACATATCATAGAATACATGACTGGTCCAATATTCAATGTGTATAGAATAATTTCCATTATTTTTATTTCCTGGTGTGTTTGAAGAAATATTTTCTTCGAAAGATAAATTCCATGTGACATTGGTAACAATATCCTCTTAGATTATTCTATACTGAACCTCTTCAGTATCTTATCAATATATATACCTTGACTTAGGTCGAGTAGTCTCTTGGATCTATCATTATGTATATTGATCTCAAGAATGTATCTCACATCATGTAAGTCCTTCATAGAGAAGCATTTATTCAACTAGTATTTAACAGACTGTAAGACTCGTATTTCATTTCCAATAAGTAATATGCCATTGATATATACAATTAAGAAAACAACTGCACTGCCACTAAACCTTTTATATACATAAGGATCACATTCATTCTTTATGAAACAAAATTTCATTATATCATTATCAAATCAAATGTTCCATGACCAAGATGCTTTATTTAATCTATAAATGGATTTTTGAAATTTTCATATCTTGTTGGCATCCTTTTGAGTCACAAACCCTTCAGGTTGTGTCATATAGAAATATTCCTAAATGTTCCCATTAAGGAAGGATTTTTAAAATATATTTTTAAAATCTCATAGTCATGGATTTAAAAAATGGAAATAATAATTATGATTTATTTTATTATTTCAGTTGGTGAAAAGGTTTCATCATAGTCTATGCCTTGATTCTCTTTAAACCCTTTTACAATTAGTCATGAATTATAGTTACTAAATTATCTATATATTTTTAGTTTCTTTTTGAATACCCATTTATAACCAATGAGATTTACATCCTTGGAGGATCTACCAAATTAAAAACTTGATTTTGGTACATGGAATCCATTTCATAATTCATGGCTTCTTTCCACTTAACAACATCTATACCACTTACTACTTTCTTATAGGTTAGAGGATAAATATTATCAACTAATAATGAATCACTATCCTTAGTGAATATAAAACCATACCATTTTATTTCTCTATCATCTCTTATACTACTACACAGTACTTGTGTCTCTAGAAAATCATCTTTTTATATAGGGAATTTTGGAATATATTCCTATGCCAACTCCTATGTACCTTGAACCTCAAATTCATCAAATTCTATCTCACTCCCCCTATCTATATTAGATATGTGATCCCTTTCAAGGAATACGGCATGTTTTTCCACTATTACCTTTTTGTTTGAGGGGTCGAATAGGAAATATCCCCTTGTTTCTTTCGGGTAAACTATAAAGGTACACTTTTTCCTTTATGTGTGAGTTTGTTACCTAAATATTATTTAACAAGCCCATTGAAACCCCACACATGTAATTACAACAACACAAGTTTCTTTACATTCCATAATTGGTATTGGATATTGTCTACCACTTTAGTTGACACTTGGTTTTGTATTCATGATACTATTTATAACATGTATCCCTAAAAGGATATTAGAAGACTCACACAAATAATCATTGATTTGACCAAGTCCAAGAATGTGTGGTTACTCCTTTCGCTTACACCATTCCACTAAGGTGTATAAGGAGGTTTGAGTTGGGATAGAATACAAAACTCCCATAAATAATCAATAAAGTCTTGGTTAAGATATTATCCACCATAGTCTGAGCATATTTTATTAATCTTCTTACCAAGATAGTTCTCAACTTCATTATTGTATTCCTTAAATATCTTAAATTAATTTAACTAAAACTTCATCAAGTATACATAAAAATATCGACTAAAATATTTAGTAAAAGTTATGAGGTATTATTACCCACCCCTTAATTTAACAAGAAATGGTCCACACACATCGATATGAACTAATTCAATAATATCTTTGGCCCTTTTACCATTTATACTAAATTGGGATTTGGTCATTTTTTCTTGTAAACATTTTTGAAATACACCAAGTGGTTTCAGTTCAAAATAATCTAAATATACATCTTGATGTAATTTGGTCAAATAAATTTCATTTACATAACTTATTTTTTGATTCCAAAGTTGGGTGTGGTATGAGTCATGTGAAGTAGTTTTATTATCGATTGTAATTACTTAGTCTATGTAATCCAACACATAAAGACCATTATTTAAATAGTTCTTTCCATAACGAATGATATCTTTATAAAATAAGAATAATTTATTCCCAAATTAAAAATAAATCCATCCATATCAAGTCTGGATACAAAAAATATGTTGTTGGTAAGAGATAGCACAAAATAACAATCCTTCAAAACCATGATCATTCCCATTGGAAACGCAAGGTGGTGGTCCCACATAACTACAGTAACTAGTTTTGATCCATTGCTAGCTCATAGATCTACCACCACTAGGTCAATCTTTATAAATCTACTTAGTTCATGTATTTTAATATATATGTGAGAACCAAAAACTATATCTAATACCCAATTTGTAGAAATATATAAATTACACTAGATAATAACTACACCTAAAGCTTCCCCTTTCTATGGGTAAAATTTTTCTTCTAGTGTCCCTTATTAACACATGTGAAACAAATAGCATTATAACAGCCTTAGAACCTCACTCCTAAATCTGATGCTAAAAATATAAAATTTACATTTTTGTCTTTGATATTGATGAAGTTGAGCCAATTATCTCCATAAAAAACTTACAATATCAAAAGAAAATATTTGATCACTTACATTCTCAAGGACCTTTTAGGTTTATTATTTTAGATAATTGGGTCAAACTCTTACATAAACAATACCCATGTATTTAAATGATAATTTCTTCCACTTACCCAACTTTTCTTATTTTAAATTAGTTCATAATAATCATCCATATGAAACCCTTCTATACATAATTCATTTAACATAATTATTGATAACCTAGAGAAAATGAAACACAAGAGGGGTGATCTCAAATGATTAGTAAGGTTAAACATGAGCATTAACAATTAAATTTCATTAGTGATAATAAGATGAGTATAAGGTTATGATAAAATAATCAAAGTATATGAGCATAACATAAGAGAAATCATACCCATCAATACCTAGATAATAAAACATAAAAACATGACATAAGGCTTTAACAAATGCAAGAGCCATCAAAATAAATAATCATGAGCCATATGGTATCAATCTTGATCAAAGGAAACATTTATAATCCATATAAAGCATAAAAAATGTATTCGTATATTGGGAAATTATCTTAATATTAGTATTAAAAATGGAATAACCAATATGGTTGACTTCCATATCCAAAGTACCCAATGCATTGGAGGGATATCACGAAACCACCCATTCTTGATTTATCATTGAATCACTCATCCTTGGTTTATCATTGAACCACCCATCCTTGGTTAAAAACGTAACCACCCATCCTTGGTTTATAATGGAACCACCCATCATCATAAACAATTTCCAAGAACCGTATCAATAATAAAGTATATAGAGTATTCATTTCATCATAAACTCGTATAAACAACCTTTATTATTTTCAAAACATGATTAAAATGTGGAAAAGAAATGGGTTCCATAACAGTCTCTTTGAAACATGATTAACCCATGGAAAATAAATAGGTTCCATAAAAATCTCTTTGAATAAAAATTATCCTATGGAAAATAAATTGGATCTATAACAATCTCTTTAAAACACGATTAACCCATTGAAGATAAATGGGTTCCATGACAATCTCTTTGGAATAATCATAATCTATCCAGAGAAAGAATGAGTATGGTATCATTACAACATATCCCCATTGGATTATAAGTAACCTCAAGGTTTGTTGGTGTTGATGAATGGAAATACCATTAAAATATCATTAAATAGTTTTTGGGTAAAATACTCTTTTAATTTTTATTAACATTAGAGGATTTCATATTAGATGGAAAAATGATTTTAAAATATCACTTAGAACATTTCATGAGAAAAATATCACTCCCATTTTGAAAACACTTATTTAAAATATAAAACATTATAGAAATAATTTTCTTTGAAAATAAACTTTAGAAATTAAAAATGAAGAATTAAAACATTGAGTGGTCATGACGGTGGAAAGTTTTGTTCATACTGAATACGTTAAAAACAAATATTTCTTTCACATTTTTGTAAGAAAAATCAAAAGGTACCTTGTTCGAAAAATAATAAGAATATTTCTTTTAAAAAAATTGTAAAAATAAAATTATGGGTAAAAGTTAATTTTAAATTTCATAGTAAAAAATTTTTGAAAACATTTTTTAAAACATTTTAGAAAATATGGGTATAAAAGAGAATGATTCCTGATCTAAAAGAAGATACAAGATCAGTATCACTTACAAATGAATTTCTTGATGTTTATTTAATGAATAAGGGAGGAAATGGGAATCAAACATGTTAACCACATTCATTACCAATGGATAAGAAAGTGATTCAATTAAAGAAAATAATTTCATATTATTTCCTCTAAAATAATCTTCAAAATAAACAATCTCTAAAGAAAGGAGATTATAACATAAAGCCTTGTCCAGTTTGGTAACTCTTCAATCTTAAGCCCCATGAAAGAATAAATTAAAATGAAACATTAAATATCATGAACATAAGGATATTTATGATATAACATATCAAGAGGGAAAAATATACACCTTAAAAATGAATAAAGATGCATATCATAAACATATGTCTCAAAAAAAGAGATTTTGAGATGAATATCCCTCACAAAGATCATACCATTGAATTTGAGAATTAATAAATGAATAAATTATGTGTAATAAATGTAAAGGAACATAAAAAAATTGGAAATAAAATATGATATATTAAAAATTCAAAACACAAATAATCATATTATATAAAAATATAATGAATAAGTAATATAACCCGAGGAAAATAATTTGAGTTATGAAATTATTTACCACTTGGTAACTTTCAATTCAAATCCCCTTGGATGAAATAATTCAAATTGAAACTTAAAATAACATTATGTGTGAAGGGTTCATGATATTATATATAAAAGTGGAAGTATATACACCACACAATATAAATAAGTGGTGAATATATCATATGTATCAGTGAAATAAAAATTGAGACGAGAAACCCTTAACTCTGGTCCGACTTTCTTCGTATATGTTCGAACCTCCTGTATAATAAAAACTTATATTATTTATTTTATTTATTAAGAAATAACTAAAATTTTGATACCTTATAATTAAACCATTTATTTTATTTCTTTCTAATGATATATTTAAATACTTAATCAGTTAATTTCATATCAGGTGTTTTGAGGACATTCGGTTTATTCTTTCAAAACGGCTTTAGTGTGTTGACCGTAGTCAAAGAGAAAATTTTTTCAAAATATCTAGAATAATAATAATAATGAAATATTTATCATATTTATTCTTCAATTATACTTTTAAAACCAATCATGAATGATGGTTATGAAAAATTAACTACGTTGCGAACATGGAGATGGTATGTCGTACGTAGGCATGAGTAACATTTTCATTTTATAATGATAATTATGGATAATAGGTAAGTAATATTTTATATTTAAAGAATTATCATAATATCATAAATATAATAGTATTTCATTAAATATACTTATATATCTCATCCGTGTGTGTTTTTTAGGAAAAAAAATCACATCGCTTTGTGGAGATGGTAGTCCACACATATGCACAAACGACGTTATCATTTTTAAGTATAAGAAAGAAAATAAAATATTATATTTTAAGAATGATAAATATTTCATGAATATCATAATTATTTCATGTATATCACATATATTCATTAACTTTATTCTTATTAACTTCTATGTAAAATGTTAGTGAAAAACGAATCACATTGCTTCGTAAGGCGGTAGTCTGTCGTACACACGAGCAACGTTATCATATCCCCCACAGAATGGAAATTAAGAAGGTATATGTCATATCATAACTTCAGAAGTATAAATATGTTAAAAATATCATATATATATATATAAACTACAAAAAATAGTGTTTTAGCGGTGGTTTTTTCACGGCGGTTTTAAAAATTATCGCTAAATTTTTTTCGATCAAAAATTTTGCAGCGGTTTTTAAAACCGCCGCTATTTTTTTTAATTTTTTTTGAAATATCTTCTAAAAATTTCAATTTTTTTAATGGTGGTTCTTTAAAAAAAACTCCTTAAAATAATGGTGGTTTTTTAAAAACTACCGCAAAATTTAAGGAAAAAAATTAAGAAAATTTAAAAAAAATATTTATTTTTTATTATTTTTTATTATTATTTTTATTATTTAGAATCAAATATAGTTTATTATTTATAATTTTATATATTTTAATATTTAAATTAATTAATATTTATAATTATTCGTTAATAATATTTTTAAACTAAAAACAAATCTTCAATAAGTAGAATAACAGAGTTCGGCATCAAATTACCATAACTTCTGATCCAAGAGTCCATTTCAGCTCCACAACTAGTCAAATCGAAGTTTATCAAATGAGAAAAAACCAAGTAAGATTTAAATCATGTGATAATCAAAGGAAAAAAAATACATTCAAAATTCAAAAGTCGAAAATCGAGCTTGAACTTCAAACGTTCATAACTTTTAATCCAGGTGTCTGTTTGGGCTCTACCGCATATCAAATCGAAGCCAGTGACGAGTTCTATACCGCTTAGGTTTGGTACCAACTCTTTGAGTATTGTACCTCTTTTTATTCCCCCAAAAAGGCCTATAAGGCCTCTAAAACAGAGGTTTTAGTTACAGATACTGACTTCTTAAAATTCAAACAGTTATAACTTTCGAGTGAGGTGTCTGTTCGGCCTGTACCACATATCATATCGAAGCTCATTTCATGATTTTCGATTTTACTAGTTTTGGCACTAAAAAAGGAGTCTCAGATCGTATTTTATGTCTATTTAAGTGTTTTTAGGGTTTTTTAGAGGTTCTTAACGTTTTATGATTTATTTAATTTTTTATTTATTTTTATTTATTTATTTATTTATTTAATATTTACTTTTTATTTATTTATTTATTAAATATTAATTATTTATTATTTATTTATCTATTATTTATTATTATTTGTGTATTTATTTATTTATTTAATATTTAATGTTTATTTATTTATTTGTTTATTTATTTATTATTTATTGTGTACACATTAATTATTAATTTATTTTAATTAATTAATTGATTTATTAATTAATATTTATTATTAGTTTATTATTCATTTTTTATTTATTTATTTACTATTTATTTGTTATTCATTATTTATTAATTAATTATTAATTAATAGTTAATTAATTATTATTTATTAATTATTAATTATTAATTATTAATTATTAATTATTAGTTATTAGTTATTATTAATTATTTATTATTTATTATTTATTTAAATATTTATTTATTTATTTATTTATTTATTTATTATTCATTATTTAATATTTATTCTTTATTCTTTATTCTTTATTCTTTATTCTTTATTATTTATTATTTATTATTTATTATTTATTATTTATTATTTATTATTTATTATTTTATTTTTAATTTACTAAATATTAATTTATTATTAGTTTATTATTCATTTATTATTTATTTATTTATTATTATTTATTGATTATTTATTGATTAATTATTGATCAAATATTATTTATTTATTTATTAAATATTAAATATTAAATATTAAATATTAAATATTAAATATTAAATATTAAATATTAAAATTTAAATATTAATTATTAATTATTAATTATTAATTTTATAATTATCAATTATTAATTATTAGTTATTATTAATTATTAATTATTAATTCATTATTATTTATTTATTTATTTATTTATTTATTTATTTATATTTATTATTTATTATTTATTATTTATTATTTATTAATTTATTAATTTATTTTTAATTTACTAAATATTATTTTATTATTAATTTATTATTCATTTATTATTTATTTATTTATTTTTTCAATATTCATTATTTATTAATTATTTGTTAATTATTTATTAATAATTTATTAATAATTTATAAATTTTTTATAAATTTTTAAATATTATTTATTAATTATTAATTCTTAATGATCAATTATTAATTATTAATTATTAATTATTATTAATTATTTATTATTTATTATTTATTATTTATTATTTATTATTTATTATTTATTATTTATTATTTATTATTTATTAGTTATTATTTATTAGTTATTATTTATTAGTTATTATTTATTTATTTATCTATTATTTATTAATTTATTATTAATTTGTTATTTATTTATCATATATTAAATTATTTTTTAATTAATTTATTATATATACATTACTTATATATTATATGTTATATATTATCTATTATCTATTATCTATTATCTATTATATATTATATATTATATATTATGTATTATATATTATCTATTATGTATTATCTATTATATATTATATATTATA
The DNA here is from genome assembly GCA_963277665.1 of Viscum album. Classification (NCBI taxonomy): domain Eukaryota; kingdom Viridiplantae; phylum Streptophyta; class Magnoliopsida; order Santalales; family Viscaceae; genus Viscum; species Viscum album. The sequence continues at coordinate 955,430,815 of OY728146.1, forward strand.
TATTATATATTATATATTATATATTATATATTATATATAATATATAATATATTAATGAATTATATATTATGTATAATATATTATGTATTATGTATTATGTATTATATATTATGTCTTATATATTATATATTTTATATTATATGTTATATATTATATATTATTAATTATTAATTATTAATTATTGATTAATCATTATTGATTAATAATTATTGATTAATAATTATTTAGTGTGTATCTATTTGTTATGTATTACTTGTTTTTCAATTAATATATATATATATATATAAGTATATTAAATTCGATTTATTGACCACATTAAGAGCCTACTGGAGTGGTAAAGTCTTTGGAGAATAAGCAAGAGGTGAGGGGTTCAAATCTCACCCAACACAGAATTTCTATATATGGCATGGGCATGTGCATGGTCGTGGACTTGTGTGTAGAGATGGACTTATGCATGGAGATGGGCATGTGCATGGTAATAATAAATAAATAAATAAATTATGAAATTAAAATATATATATATATATATATATAAATTACTAATATTAAAAATATTAAAAATATTAAAAAAAATAACGATTTAGAGATGGTTTAAACCACAGCTAAAAACTGTCGTTAAATCGTTCTACGACAGTTTTAAAAAATCCCCACTAATTATTTCCCAGCACACGATTTAGCTGCGGTTAACTGTTGCAGAATGATTTAGCGGCGGTTCAAACTGCCGCTAAATAGATTTAAGTTAGTACATTAACATAATAGAATCTAATTATATGGGAGATAATGGTGTTATTATATCATAATAATTGAAGAATATTTGAAGTAGGTGGAAGAATAAATAAAATAAAAATACTGAGTTAACCTCTTCTTCTGACAACCTCTTTAGGTAAGAACCAAAAGCCTTCTTAGGATGGATTTATATTCTAAATAAGGGATATAGTATTTTTTTAGGTAATTAAGGAAGAAATTTGGGTAGTTATTTTCTGATAAATATGGATTTGAATGAGTGAAGAGGAGAGGATAGAATAGGGGGTGGCCTTTTATAAGAGAGGTGAGTGGCACACTTGTAATTTTTGAAAAGAAAAAGGTGTACCCACATTTATCACATCCCTCAAGGCTCCAAAATGGATAATTATCATTAATTATACATGATAAGATCTAAATATTTCTATAAAATTAGTTAATTTTGGCCCTTATCAATTTATTTTAACCCCCATTAAACTTGTTTTCACCTTAACCATGGTTATTTATTTTTACTATTTTCACTATTAATTATGGTCAAAAACTAAGTTGAAATTATTAGGTAATATAAATTATTATGATTCAAAATATTGAATCCACTTTATTAAATTAAATTCACAAAATTAGAAAATTTTAATTTAAAATTAAACTTGTAGATGTGATGAAAAACGGGTTTTTAAGAAGTGTAATTTTCCAGCAAAAGATGATTTTATATTAACACTATGACTAATAATAGTTATTATATGGATGTAAATTAATATTTATTGATATATACTATATAAATTTTATTTAATACATTCCACATTATCAACTTTTTTAATTAATTAAAAAGGAGAAACATTATTCACTTTAAAACAGTTTTCATAAAAATCCTATTTTTAAACCCAAAAATAAACTTATACTAAAATCCAATAAAAAGATGATTAAAATATAATTAAGTGGATTAAATATAAATAAAAAATACTTATTTAAGTTTAAATCATATTCAATACATAATATGACTTCAAAATTACTCAATTTATTGAAAAGAAATGATAGTTTTACAAAAATATGTATTTTTCCCTATTCACTGAAAAATCAATATTTTCTGAAAAATCCCAAAATTTCACCCCATGTTAATTTTGATATTATGATTTCAAAAATTAAGTTAATTTTATCAGATAAATTTTCTAAAATTTCGAAAAATTAATTATAATATTTTTTTGAAAAAAGCAATAAAAACATTTTTGAAGAAAACATAATTTGGAAGAATAAAGTTATTTTACTAAAAAATTGATTGATTATTTACTAAGAATTTATCAATAATTTATATTGAGTATGAAATTTATATATATATATATATATATCATAAAGTTTTTAATACAATTCATACCCACCAATTTAACAGCTAGGTTATAATGGTTATATATTTTGTGGGTCATTTAAGCTCGTTGTTGCATATTGAAGATGCTATTAAACATAATGATCTTATTTTAAAATGTCATGGTGTTACATCATACCCACTTTAATAAATAGAATACTTAAAATTTTAACTTAAAATCAGTAATCAATGGTTTTACATTTTCAAATACTATTGTGAAAACCCTCATTATATAAAGGGTAATAAAACTTTCTTTTGATAAGAGAGAAAAAAAAGTATGAAGATCATATTGAATAACACATACTAGGTTTCCAAATATGATAAAATTGGTGGGAAATGAATATTTATACATGGAAGAAAATTGTAAAGTCCAAATAATTATGGAGAGTGATAAGATCATTGATCTCAAAAAAGTGAATGGTCATGAGAAAGTCAACAACCACAAAACCATAAACCAAAGAGGTGTGAAAAGGGTCATTGATATCATCAGGAATGATGGTAATAGGAAAACATTTTGTTTCAAGATCATTTTCCAAGGGTTGAGGAATTCCTTACCATCTAGACTAAGGAAATAAGGAAATATTATAACTTAATAAGTTAAGATTCGTTCCTTTAATCAATTTCCACCACCATCTCATATTTTTCTCCAAACAACGAGTATTCAAGATGAATTTTTCATTACCAAAACACTAAATTCAAATTTTAAAGGACCACATAACCATAAAATGGATAATCAAGATATTATATCTATCATTATAAATTAATAAAAACCAAAATGGTTAGCACATGGTAATATATTTCCCAAAATGAATAAACCTTCTTATGATGAAATAATACATTAATCTTCAAAATTCAGCGATAATACCCAAAGTTAAAACTAAACCATTATATATATAAATGAACCTATGTCCCAAATAACCTTAATAACATCAACATTAAATAGTGTTTTAACCACAAAGTTTATATAATACCTTCCATCTTACAAGCCCAAAATATAGTGATCTTTTTCTGAAATAACATTAATCACTTAGTCACTAAATCACTTTTGGTCATCTATATGATAAAACATGTGTTCCCAAAATTACCTCAACATCTAAGATAATATAAACCCTGAAGGTTATAAAAACCTCAAAACTTATATCTATAAAATGTAAAGGAATACTTTACATTAAATAGAAGCCTTACATATACTTCAACATAATAAAACATCTCATAAAGTTTCATTAATCGCTTGAAGATCTCATCACTTAAAACCTAGAAAGGGGTGTCTAAGAATTTGAACTTATGATCAACCTTAATCTTATAGACCTATAATGGTATCCATAAATATTAATATGAACTTGTATGAAAACAACCTAATCTTAAATATTATTGAAACCCTCCTCTGATGCTAACTATAACAGCCCCATAGCTACACTCCTGGATCTGGTGCTAAAAACATAAACATTACGCTTCCGGATTTGATACTGATGAAGGTGAACTAATTTTTTCTATCCAAAACATACAACATAAAAAAGGAAATATTAGATCAGATACATTATTATGGACCTTTTAGGTTTATAGTTTTAGATAATTAGGACAAACTTTTATATAAACAATACCCATGTATTTAAATGATCATTTCTCATACTTAACCCAGATTTTATTATTTCAAATTAGGTCATCATAATAATCCATATGAAACCATTCTAGACATAATTAATTTAACATCATTCTTGATAACTTGGGGAAAATGAAACATAAGAATGGTGAGCTTAAATTCTCAATAAGGGTAAACATAATCATTAATAGTTGATTGTAATCAATGAGAATATGATAATCATAAGGATATAATGATACAATAAAATTGAATGAGCATAACATAAGAGAAATCATACCCATCAATACCTTGAACATAAAACATGAAAACATGGAATAAGGTTTTAAAAGTGGTAAGATTCATCAAAATCAATAATCATGAGCCATGTGATATCAATCTTGATCAACAGAAACATTTATAACTTATATCAAGTATAATGAAAACATATTTCTATCTTGAGGCATTATCTTCATATCACTATTAAAAATAGAATAACCAGTATGTCTTATTTCTATATATAGAGTACAAAATGCATTGTAGGTATATCATAGACCCACTCATCCTTGGTTTATCATGAAACCACTCGTACTCGGTTTATCACAACACCAATCGTCCTTGGTTAATAACATAATCACCCATAATTAGTTTATAATAGAACCACCCATCATCATAAACAATGTCCAAGAACTGCATCACGAATAAAGTATATATATCACTCATTTCATCACAAACTCACAGAAACAACCTTTATTCTTTTCAGAACTTGATTAACTCTTATAAAATAAATGGGTTCCATAACAATATCTTTGAAACATGATTAACCTATGGAAAATAAATAGGTTCAATAACAATATATTTGAAACATGATTAAACTATATAAAAGAAATAGATTCTGTAAAAATCCATTTAAAACATTATTAAACCATAAAAAATAAATGAGTTCTATAAAAATCTCTTTGAAACAATCATAATTCATCTAGATAAAGAATGAGTATGGTATCATTAGAACATATCCCCATTAGAGTATAAGTAACCTAAATGGATTTTGATGTCGATGAATAGAAATACAATTAAAGTATCATTAAAAATATTTTTTAGGTAAATTACCTTTCTATTTTTAGTAACATCAAAGGATGCCATCTTATATGGAAAAATGATTTTGAAAGATCACTTGGAACATTTCTTGAGAAAAATATACTTCCCATTTTGAAAACACTTATTTAAAATCTAAAACATTAAATAAATAATATTATTTTAAAATAAACTTTGAAAATTAAAATGGTAGATTTAAAACATTGAGTGGTCATGAGGATAGAAAGTTTTATTCATGTTGGATATGTTAAAAACAAATATACCTTTCACATTTTTGTAAGAAAAGTAAAAAAGTGCCTTTCTTGGAAAATGATAGAAAGATTCCTTTTTAAAAAATTCAAAAAAAATTATGGGTAAAAATGACTTTAAAAATATATAGTAAAACATTTTTGAAAAAAAAATAGAAAAAGTTTTAGAAAATGTGGATATGGAAGAGAAATATTCTGGATCTAAAAGAAAATACAAGATCAATATCATATACAAACGAATTTCTTGATGTTTCATTAATCAATAAGGGAGGAAATGAGAATCAAACATGTTATAAACATTCATAACCAATGTAGAATAAATATATTTAGTTCGAGAAAATAAGAGCATATTATTTTCTCCAAAATAACCTTCAATATAAACAATCTTGAAAGAAATTATATTGTAGCATAAATCCTTTTCCACTTTGGTAAATCTTTAATCATAAGCCCCCTGAAATAATAACTTCAAATGAAACTTTAAATATCAGGATCATAATATGATACATGATATAACATGTCAAAAGGAAATTTTATACACCTCACAAATTAATATAGTCACACATCATAAACACATGTCTCAAAGAAAGAGAATTTAAGAAGAATAACCATTAAAAAGATCATACAATTGAATTATAGAATTAATATACGAATAAATTTATGTGTATCAAATTTAAATACACACAAAAAAGTGTAAATACAACATAAGATAGTAAAAATTCATTACATATATTATCATATTTTGTCAAATAAAATTAATAATTAATATAACCTAATGAAAAGAAAATGAGTTGTGAAGTTCTTGACCACTTGGTAACTTTGAAGTCAAATACCCTTGGATGAAATAATTCAAATTGAAATTTAAAATACCATTATTTATGAAGGTTTAATTATATTACATGAAAAAGGGTCATTATATATACCACACAATATAAATAAGTGGTGAATATAGAATATGTCTCGCAGAAATAAAAATGAGACAAGAAACCCTTACCTTCGGTCCAATTTTCTTCATTCTTGTTCGAACCTCCTCTATAATAAAATTATATTAATTATTTTATTTCTTAAGAAACATTTCCAAGTTTAATACCTTATAATTAAACCATTTATTTTATTTATTTATAATTATATATTTAAATACTTAATCAGTTAAGTCCACATTGGGTGTTTTGAGGACGTTTAGTTTATTATTTCAAAACCGATTTGATGTGTTAATGGTGGCCAAAGAGGTCATTGTTTCAACATATCCAGAATAATTATAATTTAATTATTATAATATTTATTCATCAATTATACTTTTAAAATCAATTATTAATAATGGTTATGAAAAATTAACCACATTACAATCATGGGGACAATAGGTCATATGTACATATGAGGAGAACATGAGGCTCAGCCCAGTTGATGAGGACTCCTTAAGTGCATCCAGGAGACTCAGAATCAAATCCAAGCAGAGGCTAATTTCTGGGGGGGGTACTGTAGTAGTACTGTAGCAGTACTGTAGCAGGTATTGTAACAGGGACTGTGCAGAACTGTAGCAGGTGCTGTAGCGGGAACTGTAGCAGGCACTGTTTGAACTGTAGCATCTAGGAATATTCCCTCATTTGGGCCTTCGGGCCACTGATTTGGTCCCTGGGTCCTTTAAGGCCTTTGGGCTACCCAAGCCTTCGGGTCAGTAAGGCCTTCATGTCATCTCAAGGCCTTTGGGTCACCTTAAGTGCAGATGCAAACTAGACAACCTATAAGGAACAAAACTTTAGAAGGAGGAGGATCAAGGAGATTTCACCATAGAAGAAGATAAATGGATTGCAAGAATGAGAGGGTATGGAACCTACCATCGGGAAAAGCCTGTGAATGCATGGGAAAGCCTGGCCAAATAGTCATGCGAAGGTAGAGAGTTGATTTCATGATGAAGGTGCTGGGGAGGACCATTTCCAAGTAGTTAGTACGGGTTGAATGTTATGTTTGAAGCCTACGGGCAATGAATTCCTCTAAGGACTACGGGCCATGTAATACTTATATCTACTGGCCTTGTAAGGGTTCTACCTCACCCCTTTAAAGGTGTATTATCAGAATCAATAACAAAATGAAGGTCTTCGGGCTATTGGAGGGGTATGTACATATGAGTAACGTTTTCATTTTACAATGATCATTGTGGAAGGAAGGTAAGTAATATTTTATCTTTAATTAATGATAATAAAATCATAAATACTATATTATTTCATTAAACATGATTATATATATCGTCCATGTATTTTTGTGAAGAAAAAATAATTGCATCACTTCGTGGAGGCGGTAGTTCACATGTACACATGAATGACATTATCATTTTTCAGTGTAAGAAAGAAAATGATATATTATCTTTTCATAATAATAAATATTTAATGAATAATATAATTATTTTATTTAAATCACATATATTCATTAAATTTATCCTTATTAACTTCCATATAATGTGTTAGTGAAAAATGAATTGCATCGCTTCGTGAGGCAGTAGTCCACAATACACATGGGTGGCGTTATCATATCCCCCCGCAGAATGGAAAGTAAGAAGGTATATTTGATATCATAAATAAAAAATTATAAATATGTTACAAAAATAACATATATATATATACTTTAAATCCATCATTATAACTAGTTGTGAAAGGAAAATATAGAAAATTAATGACATCAGTTCTCAAGGCGGTAGTCTATCATACAGACAAATGATGATTATGTATCTCATCTGATGGAAGAGAATATGGATTTAGGTTATTCCATTAACATAATAAAATTTGAGTATATAGGAGATACTTTTTTTATTATATCAGAATAATTTAATAAGATTTGAAAGATGTGGAAGAAGAAATAAAATAAAAATGCTTGGTTAAGCATGATACCTCGTATTCAAAAAATATCCTTAAGTAAGCACCAAAATCCTACTTAGGGTGGATTTAGGATCAAACCAAGGACTCTAGTACGTGGGTAGAGAAGTAAGGAATAAAATTGGGTAGTTCCTAGATGATTTAAATGTATTTTAAGGTGTGAATCGGAGAGGATATAAGAGGGGTGTCCTTTTAAAAGTGAGGTGAGTGGCACACATGTAATTTTTGAAAAGAAAAAGGTGTGGCCATATTTTTCACATGCCACAATGCTAAAAAATGGATCATTCTAAAGCCTTAGAAATTATAAGTTCTAAATTTAGACATAAAATGGATTTAATACAAGTTTTTATATCATTTTGACCCTTAAATTTTAGTTTACCCCCCACCCCGATAAACCTGTTTTCTCCTTAATTGTGGTAATTTATTTTTATTGTTTTCACTATTCATTATGGTCAAAATTTAAGTAGACCTTATTAGATGATATAAAGTATTATTATTTCAAATATAGAATCTATTTTACCAAATTAAATTCATATAAGTGGTAAATTTTAATTTAAAATTAAACTCGTTGACGTGACGAAAAAATAGTTTTTCTATAAGTATATTTTTCAAGCAAAAGATAATTTTATATTAACTCTATGACTAATAATAATTATTGTATTAATATAAATTAATATTTATTTATATATAATATTTAAATTTTATTTAAAACAATCCTCCTTAGGGATTATTTTAGTTAATTAAAAAAAAGAAACATTATACACTTTAAAATTGTTTTCATAAAAAATCCAATTTTAAGCCCAAAAATAAACTTATACTAAAATCCAATATAAAGATTATTAAAATTTAATTAATATGATAAATTATAAATAAATAATAATTATGTTACTTTAAATGATATTCAAAACATAATGGGGCTTTTAAATTATTTAATTTATTGAAAATAAATTATAGTTTTACAAAAATCGATATTTTTCATTATTCACCGAAAAATCAATATTTTCCAAAAAATCCCAAAATTTGACCCATTTTAATTTTGATATGATTATTTAAAAAATGAATTTAATTTTATCAAATAAATTTTATAAAAGTTCCAAAAACTAATTATAATATTTTCCCTCACAAAGCAATAAAAATCATTTTTGAAAAAAAACATAATTTTGAAGAATAAAGTTACTTTACTAAAAAAAATATTGATTATTTACTAAGAATATGTCAATAATTTATATTTATTGGGACATATATATATATATTATAAAGTGGTTAATACTATTCATACCCTCCAATTTAATGACTAGGTTATAACAGTTATATATTTTGCGAGTCATTTAAGCTTGGTGTTGCGTGTTAAAGACATTATTGAACATAATGATCTTATTTTAAAATATAAGGGTGTTACAAGAATCCTACTCCCTTAATTTCACCTTGATCTTTCTTTTCTTGGAATAACCTAAAGAATCTTTGGGCTTATATATCTTTGTTTTCTCTTTCCGTTTATTCACTATAAGGACAAAAGGATTTTTGCGCTTCATCTTCTTGTATAATTGGAAAAGAAGAGTGAGCCAACATGGAAGAGACTCCTAAATTTTGTTTATATTAAAATTAACAAAAAAACTAGATATGATCTAATGGAGAGATGCAAGAATTATATCAGTGTGTAGTTCTTGAGGGAGTTTAATCTCTAGAACTTTTAGGCGCTCGTTGTAGCTAATGAGCTTGACTATGTATGGCCCAGTAGGTGATACTTCTCTGATTTTACTTTGAAAGATTGCCTTGGATATCTCAAACTATTCTTGTCTTTATCTCTCCTTATATAATCCATGAATATTCTCAATTATACAATAAGCATCCATGATTTCATTTGAATTCATGAGTTAACTAGATATAGATGATAGTATTAAACATTGAACATCAACCATGTTGCTCAAATGTTTATAATAGACAAGGAAATATTCATCACTTACCTCCTTGTAAGACAGATCAGGAATTGAAGATTCTAGAACATAATATTTCTGTTCATAGAGCAGCATAGTTTGAAGGTGTCTCAACCGCTCCTGGAAGTTACTGCCAGTGAGGATATGGTCTTTCTCTAATACAGATCATAGGGATAGTGTGGACAGTGAACTTTCCATTTTATAAAATTATAAAAGAGTAGATTATTAACATTTTGTTTGATTACAAATTATGTGATAAATAATAAAATTATGTTTATTAGATCTCTAAGTATTTTATAAAGTCCCAACATCCCTCACCGTTGAACTCAGAATGTCTAGTTTCTAGGACATTCGAGTGGAAATGATCCATATTCCCCTTCGCGTAACCCCAATAAGGGTTGGTCAAGCTATCTAAAGGTATTTAGTTATGAAGGTATTTTCCAACTATGGTCTTTCAGCTTATTGATTTGTTGAGTGGACTCCCCAATCCTAAAATCCTAACTTGGATTTCTTAAACACTTGCCTCAAAGTTACATAAAGTCTAGAGATGGATAATTCTCTTGGTGTAAGATGGTTAAGTCAACCCATAAACTTCATAATAAATCCACATTAAAATTAAGTGTCCCAGTGAGGGTTTGTCAAACACTTAATTCTAAGGCTTTCATTACTAATTAAGTAAGTTTGACTTAATATTTAGTTGAGGTATTTTAATTTATTATACAAAAATTTATCTTGTTTTATCATTTACATGAATTGTTAATATTTAGTGGATTTTACAAAATTAATTAACCATGTTGAATAAGAAATTTATACATAATCTATTTATTTAAATTCTATCTTTTCACATTAATTAATTTATTTATGTGATCTCGGTCTTGAATCCATAAATTAAATAATGCATATACATAAATAAACAATTTACCCAATCATGAGACTATCTAACAATTGATTTATTGAGAAGAAAATAAATCATCCTATGGCCTAGGGGAGTAACTCATTCTACCGATCTAAGCATGAGTTGTAGCATTCCACCTGTTTATTTATGTATCACCTAGGTTGGGATCGTAATAGTTCTATCTTAAACTACCTTCTCACTGGGATACTCTATTAATTACATATATTTATAACTCACACACAGATTAGGGAAATGAAAGGATTGGTTAAGAGTAATTACATAAATAACCTTGGACATATAGGTCCTACATAATAATGGAGGGAGGGATGACTCACAGGCCATCAAATTTAATTTAATATTAAATAATCTCAAACCCATGAAAAAAATTAAATTAAAATAATCAACATAAACATAGGTCTTGGTCAATCTCATGAATGGTTATGCATGTAACTAATACACAAAAGTAAAATCGGATAATATTCATTTCTTATTCGATCTTTATTATTAAGATAAACAAAATTTCATTAATTAATTAATTATCTTTCATATTAATAGCTATCTGAATTCTCTTGGATATACCCATCATAAATTCAATTGTGGAAAATAAATAGAAGAATCAATAATTATAAATTATTACAATAAATTAATTTATAATTTGAGATTCATTATAATAATAATTAAATTTTCAAACATAATAATTTTCAATCGATATAATAAGGTTTTAATATGGAAATTAGTAATTTAATGTAGTATTTAATTATATCCTTTATTAAAAGAATACATAGCATGTAATTTCCAGCTACATGTCATGTATCTCGGTTGTTGTGTATCTAGGGTACACACCTAGGGCTTCAACATGTTCCTCGACCAGACTACATGGCGGGTACTAACCAGCTACACCCCATGTGTTCCTCTTGTCACGTGTCTATGAAAACCATTGAAAAACTCGGCAAGTTCATCAGACATGGGACTACATGATGCATAAAATCTGTCTATATGATGTGTATCTCGCATGCCATGTGTCCGCATAACTTGTTGAGGAACTCATCGTGTATTTATAACATAGGAATTAATGAACTACACATCATGTACATCGGCTGCATGTCATACACTTCATTAATGCTCTAGGTTGTCAGTCTCACATGGTTTAGACCGTGTATTTGACAACACGATTTGTACGAATTTCAGCACTAAACCATGTAGACTACATGTCATGTACGCTATCTACATTCCATGTAATCCAACATGTCATGTGTCAGGTTAGCTCAGTCTACACTTAGTGTGCAATAAATGCATTGTGTGTAATTATTTTTTGGTGTGTTGTGCATCTCGTAACATGGATAGGTGTAGTGCACTTGGGTATACAACATGTACTCTGACTACACACCGTGTAATCCCATGTTATCCATCCAGATTCCTCGACGCTTTCTGATGGCATATCCAGTCATTTTTATCTATTCTTGGACTTAAGGAATTGTGAATCATGAATGAAGAAATTAAAATATCGAAGGAATGTTTATTTAAACAATGTGATTAAATAACGAATAATTCTTGAAATGAAAATCTTACCACTATTACGAATATAAATCAAAAATCAAATAAATAGTTATAAATTTGAAATGTGGCTACTCTAATACCACTTAAAGGTTCCTAGTGCAGCGAAAGAACTTGTGGTAGGCATTATATTAAATTTTATTTTAACATAAAGTTGTTTAAAACCCCAATAGAGGATCTTACACATTAAATTTATTAGATCTGGAGAAATGAATTACCTAGTCTTAGGATCCTTTCTTTGATGAAGGTGTTGTTATTTTGAAAGACCCTTTTCAAATTATCTTCATTGCACTATAAGTATTCATGTGTATAATCCCTCTAGTGTTGATCCACACATGTTCTGTTGATCACTGAATGATGTTGATTGATTTTTGGGTGCTAACGCAGTGAATAAATCATCTTCCATTGTTCATCTTGATCACTCTAAGATCCTTCAATATTGAAGGAATTATTTTTGTTCTTGAGAGGAGTGGAGAAAAATTTGAGAGGGAAGTCTATTTCATGCAACGATTCTCAATTATCAATTTTTCTGTAGTACCCCCAATTTCTAGTAAGTAAGCCTTGTTTTATGCTTTTTAAGTACATTAAGTATAGGAGAAATGGTTGGGAAATTTTGGAGACTTTTAAAGGGTCAAAGGGAAAAAAAGGTGGTGACGCACGGGCTTCGCACGGGTTGCCCAAACAATGCGGAAGCCATGCACGTGGTGTCACCTTGGATAGAGGAGACCGTACGGTGTGCCCATGGTTTGGGAAAACCGTGCGAGGAGGTTGTGCGGAGTGCCCCTTCCAAGCAGTGACTACCGCACGGTTAGCGCACGATTTGACTAACCGTGTGAACTAACCGTGCGCAAAGTCAACTTAGATCCTATTTTTAAGGATCTAATCCATTTTATCTTTAAACCCACTCGTTTTTGCTCCTAGATGGCCCTAAATCGGGATTTCTCTCTGGTGAAGGTGGGAGAACACTTACCAGGCATTTTGGAAGTGATCTGAAGGTTTGCCTTGGTGTTTAGAGGCCGGTTGATCAAGGTAAGTCTCGTTTCCTTGAGTTTTCTTAGATCTCCTTCTTCCCTATTGATGGATCCTTAGATATACACCCAAGGTGGGTAGATCTAAGATAGTGGATGACTTTTAAGTCGGGTTTTGGTCTTGTTGGTGATAGGGGAAGGAATCTAAGGAGGTTTCGTGGTGTTTCGACCCGGTTCTTGGTTGGTTTCGCCTGTTTTGTTGAGGTAGGTGGCTTCACTCTTGACTCCTCTTGTTAGAATTGATTGGATTAGTTTCAAATTGGTTTTTGAATGGATTTGACTGAGAAAAGAATGGAATAAATATTCTTTAGTGATGATTTATGGTTTTGTTGAAGTTGTGAAATCATAGTGAATTGTTGTGCAAAGTGATTGGGCTTCTTAAATTTAAAATGTCGATTTTAAATTATGGATTTTCTGGAATGGTAAATGGTTTGATGAAAATGGGTTTTCAATAAAAAGGGGTGTTTTATTGAAATGGTTTGAATTGGTTGAACACACTTGGTTTTAATGGAAATGGTTTTCAATAAAAGGTGTTTTATTGAAAGGATGGTTTTGGCATGATGGTCGTGAATGTGTGGTGTGTGTTCATGTTTCATATACGAGGCTTGGTTGAAATAGGACCTTATGCTTGGTTCCAAATGTTTAATGGCACATGGGACTTTTAAGTACGAGGCTTGGTTGAAATATGACCTTGTGCTCGGTGCCAAGGGTGTAATGGTACATGGGGAACAATTACCTTGTGACGACTTGGTAGATCGACAAGAAACCGCTCATGAGTATAGAACTGTCATAACAAAGCATGCATGGTTGATTTCACGGGTTTGTGAAATGGGTGGGTTTCCAAAAAGGGATGTTGTGAAATGGTTTGAAAGCTTGTTTGGTTATTTTTCTGAAAAAAATAACTTGTTGGAAATTGGTTTCAAATGCACTTGGATGTTTTTGGATATTATTGGTTGTGGAAGCTTATTTATATTTTGTTATAAACTGTTTTGAGAAATTGTTTTCTATAAATTGTTTTATATAAATGTTGGCTAACTCTTATATCCTAGTGGCGTGAATAGGGAATTTATTGGGAAAAACCTACTGAGTTTTATACTCACCCCTACTTTGGAACTTTGGTGCTTTTGCAGATGTATTTTTCTGGGACATAGGTAAAGGTAAAGCATCTTTTTGATAGTGGTTTGTGGTGATTCTTGGGTGATGTGGTGGTGCTTGGTGCATGGAGCTCGGTGTGGTGTCTTGGAGAGTGTCTCGGCTTGTTTTGGGTATTTTGTTTAGTCTTCTGCTTGGTACTCTAATTTTTTGTTGGTTTTATTTGTGGTAGAACAATGTAGTTCTCTTTTGGTAATGCATGAGTTGGTTGTTGGATTAATGTGCATCATATAGTGGTTGTTAGTGATGGTTTGGTTGGTTTATTTCTCAAAGGGTAAATCGTTCCCCACTTGCATTGAAATCCTTCGGCATTTATTGCCAGCTTTTGGCATCTTGGGGATATCGCTTAAGGCCAAGTAATGACTTGTTGTATTCTCAAGCTAATGAGAATTGGCGGGTCATTATAAATGGTATCAGCTTGTTCGGTCCTCACCTAACAAGTGGTCATCGATATTCTTGGTCCTTGTGTTGAAATTCATTCTTGTTTATTCCTTGGGTCGAAATCTTAGAGAGGATTAGGATTGTCGGAACTTGAAATGTATAGCATAAAAGGATGTAGCTAACACATTTATGTTGAACTTCAAGTTACGAGGGTGTTGGGTACATAAGTGTTTTGAATACACTTCTAGAATGTTGGAAATCTCATTTTCATGGGTTTAGCCAATGATATGAGCATGACATGCATTATAGAGGAATGAATTCCCACTAGTATTTCATATCTCATTGTGAGGAATGAGTAAGGATTTTGTGTAAGGTGCTAATTTTTGAAAAATATAGAAATTGTTTCCAACTGAAAGACTTTGAAAACAGGGTATTTGGTGTATTTTGAAAATGGATTGATTTTCAAAAAGTATGTTGAATGTTTTCAAAAATGGTTGAACATGGGAAAAAGGTTGTTTTGAGAACAATGTTGTGATAGATAATGTGATAGAATTTGAATGCTAAGCCATCAGTTGCTAGAGAGTGAGATTGACGGAGGTTGTTGTTGGTTTAGAAAATGGCACCCGGTAGGCATCGTCGGAACCAACCCGAAGAAGTTGTGGAGAATGTGGTTGCCCCTGAACCACATGTAAACCAAGAGCTGGTTCAGAGTATTTTCCAAGCATTTCAAGCTGTGGATACGGGGAACCGAAGGAATGAACCAAGGCATGTGGATCATACCATCTAGTTCATGAAGCAGAATCCACCAACCTTTCGGGATGATGCTGAACCCGAAAGGGCGGAGGTGTGGCTGAGTAGGATGAATTGTATCTTTGATTTCATCGGCACACCAACAGAACTGAAAGTAAAGTTGGTGACATATATGCTGGAGGATTTTTCACGACAGTGGTGGGAGCTAGTGGTGTAGGCTAAGGTGGATCAAGGCCTGGGCAGGGAGGAATTTGAGGAATTATTCAATAAACAATTCTATCCTCATATGTTCAAGATCCAGAGGACGATGGACATTTTTAGTCTGAAGTTGGAGAATCTCTTTGTCACAGAGTATTCGGCTAAATTCATGAATTTAGTGCGCTTTGCACCGGAAGTTGCTGCAAGTGCATCGCTGAAGGCACACATCTTTGAATCAGGGTTGCGACAGAAGACTCTATCAAAGATAGATGTGCTTTGTATTACGGATTATATGGAGATGGTAAACAGAGCAACAGTAGCTGAAAGAGACATCTCAAGAGTTATGGGAGGAGTAAGTATGATGATACCCATGGGAACGGGTGGGAACTCTAATGCCGGGAACAAGTGGAAGAGGGACACCTACTTCCAAGGTGGGAGTGCGAATCAAAATCAGACGGATGGATCGGTGAATCTTCCTCCACGAACCATGATGAAATACGGATGTTTTCAATGTGGCTCAATTGATCACATGAAACTAGAATGTACATCACCACCGAGAGAATGCCTCAATTGCAACAAGATGGGCCATCTTCAGCGATATTGTCACAGTACTCCATGGTCGGGTGTTCGTGACACTTCTCAGGTTTCGCAGGCATCTTATGCTTCGATAGGGCGAGGACAGCAAAATAATTCTCGCCAACAGAATAGAACTAGCTATGGTGCTTCCAGGAATACCATGACTCCTCAACCAGGACAGTCTCAGCAAGGCAACAAGTAGAACAGTGTAGTGACGAAGCAATTGTATGGAGCTGAGCAGATGATTGTGGATGATCAGGCTGGACCATCTATAGTGAGAGGTACGGTTCTTTTGAATTATACCCTTGTGAAAGTGTTGTTTGATACTGGTGCATTGCATTCCTTCATTGCTTCTCATGCTATTGACTTTCTATTTTTAAAACTGGAAATGATGCCTTCTGTTTTGAAACTACAAACTCTTCTTGGTGAAAGAGAATGCCTAGCCTTTGTGTGTAGAGCATATGCTATAACTGTTGATGGAGTTGAGCTGAAATGGGAATTTTCCATGTTGGATATGGATGTCTATGATAAAATCCTGGGTATGGATTGGTTGACAGAGTTCAGGGATCACATCGACTGTTATAGCATAACAGTCAGTTTCGCGACTGAGGATGGCGTTGAGCATCTCTTTAGAGAAGAAAGAGTGGTGAAGGCAGGTCCAACGGGATTATTTGCACCAGTAGTGGCAACGATATCTTACCAGTTGGCTGTGTTAAACTTGGAATCGAGGGACGAGATCGTGAATAACAGTTTTCCAGTAGTCGTGGATCAATTTACTTATGTTTTTCCTGAAAACTTCTCAGGGTTACCACCTGTAAGAGAAGTGGAGTTTACGATTGATCTCCTTCCGGGGACCAGTACTATCTCACTTCCATCTTATAGGATGTCACCAATGGAGTTAAAGGAATTGAAAGTGCATTTGGAAGAACTGGAAAACAAAGGTTTTATTCGGCCAAGCGTGTCCCCGTGGGCAGCACCAGTTTTGTTTGTAAAAAAATCAGATGGAACTTTAAGGCTATGTGTGGATTATCATAAACTTAACCAAGTTACGATAAAGAATATATATCCACCACCATGCATTGATTACATGTTTTATCAATTGAGGGGAGCTCAGTGGTTCTCTAAGATTGACTTGCGGTCAGGATATCACCAGTTGAGAGTTCAGAAGGTGGATATTCCAAACACAGCCTTCAGAAGCAGATATGGCCACTATGAATATGTAGTCATGCCTTTTGATCTTACGAATGCACCAGCAGTCTTTATGGAATTGATGAATCAGATATTTCAACGATATATGGATTCTTTTTTTGTGGTGTTTGTGGAAGACATATTGGTGTATTCAAGAATAAGGGTTGAGCATGAGAAACACTTGGCGATAGTGTTGGAAATATTGAGAGACCATCAGTTTTATGCCAAATTATCAAAGTGCAATTTTTAAATACAAGAGGTACGCTTTCTGGGTCATTTTGTTTCTGATAAAGGTGTTTCAGTGGATTCAGAAAAGATAGAAGTTGTTCTTTCTTGGAAACCACCAAAGAATGTCTTTGAAATACGAAGTTTTCTTGGTCTAGCTGGTTATTACTGATGCTTTGTGTGTGATTTATCATGAATATCTTCACCTATGACAGCATTGAAAAATAAGAACAATGCATTTCAATGGATTGATTAATGTCAGAGATCTTTTCAAGAGTTAAAAGTTCACCTTACATCAGCACCCATCTTGATTTTTTCAGAATCAGGACAGGGGTACGTGGTGTATTGTGACGCTTCAGGATTTGGGTTGGGATGTGTTCTCATGCAAGGAGACCATGTTGTTGCTTATGGCTCAAGGCAATTGAGAGCGCATGAAAATAACTACCCAACACATGATTTGGAGTTGGCTGCAGGCGTCCATGCTTTGAAAACATGGAGACATTATCTCTTTGGTGAGAAATTCACTATGTTTACGGATCATAAGAGTTTGAATCATATTTTCTCATAGTGAGATTTGAATCTAAGGTAAAGGATATGGATGGAGTATCTTCAAATGTTCGACTTTGACTTGATGTATACATTGAGTAAGGGAAATTTGGTGGCTGATGCATTAAGCAGAAAGTCGTATGCTCAGTTGCCGAAAGAAGCTTCAGATGAGTGGCAGTTGATGTCGGTCCTAGCCGACATGCATGTGGAATGTGAAGATGGATGTGATGAGGATATTTTATTTTTAGTGACACTTGTTCCTGATTTAGTAAAGATGATCAAATAAGTACAAAAATCTGATGCAGAATGCCTGGTTGTAAGTTCAAAACTCAATGGTGGGGAGACCATTGATGGCTGGAAACTTGATGGAAGTTCAGTTTTGTGTTTCAGAGATCGGATGGTTGTACTCATGGTTTTTCAGGAACAACTCCTTCATGATTACCATTATTCAAGATGGTTTGTACACCCAGGTACACAGAAAATGTATAAAGTTTTGAAGGCGCAGTTTTGGTGGAGCGACATGAAAAGGAAGGTGGCCGAGTTTGTCTCATGGTGCTTAACTTATCAGTAGGTGAAAGCAGAGCATCAGAGACCAGCTGGTATGCTACAGTATTTACCAATCCTAGTGTGGAAGTGGGATTAGATAGCAATGGATTTTGTTACAGGTCTTCCAAGAATGGTCTGGAAACACGATGCCATTTGGGTGATAGTGGATCGTCTTACGAAGTCGGCCCATTTCATCCATATTCGTGAAACTCATACGGTGGAAGATCTTTCAAAAATATATATCTGAGAAGTGGTAAAGAGGAATGGTGTACCAGTGTCTATAGTATCAGATAGAGATCCGAGGTTCACATCTCGTTTCTGGAAATCATTACAGCAAGCCCTTGGGACTCAGTTGACTATGAGCACGGCGTATCATCCTTAGACGGATGGGAAATCCGAGTGGACAATACAAACTTTGGAAGATATTTTTCGGGCTTGTGTAATGGATTTTGGTGGCTTATGGGAGGAGAATATTCCCTTAGTGGAGTTCTCATATAATAATAGTTATCAAACCTCGATACACATGGCTCCGTTTGAAGCATTGTATGGGCGTCCTTGTCGGTCTCGACTTTGTTGGGTGGAAATAGATTACACTTCACTAGTTGGGCCAAGCCTTGTCAAAGAAACAATGGAGAAGATTTAGTTGATAAAAGAGAGGATGGAGACGGCACAGAGTCGTCATAAATCCTATGCGGATCATCACTGAAGACCGTTGTCATTTGCGGTGAGTGATCATGTCTTTTTGAGAATCTCTCCAAGGCCAGGACATCGTCGTTTTGGGAATCAGGGCAAATTATCTCCTTGATATATAGTCCCTTTTGAGATACTATAATGATTTGGAGAGGTGGCATATCGGTTGTGTTGAACTCTCTCTGAGATGGTTAATTTAATAATCACAAATCATTGTTTTATTTATGAAAATTAAATCTTTTGTTTAATTTGTTCTAAATGTGTTTATATATGTTTAAATCCTATCTACATAATGTTTATCTATATTAATTTATGTTTTACTATTGACCTGGAAGTATTCTGGATTGAACATACACTTAGTGTGAATTTTATGTTTATGACTCATCGTTAGTTATTTTCTTATCGCACAGATGATGAACAGTCACACCGATAATGAACGGTCGCACCGATGATGAACAGTCGCACCGATGATGAACGGTCGCACCGATGATGAACGATCACACATATGATGAATGGTTGCACCGATGGCAACGGTTGCACCAATGGAAACGGTCATACTGATGTTGATCATGAGATATCGATATTGGTCATAAGCTACCGAAGCCAATGCTGATCATGAGCTACCGATACTGATCACAATCTACTGATACCGATACTGATCACAAGCTATTGATACCGATACTGATCACAAGCTATCGATACCGATGTTGGTCACATGCTACCGATACCGATGCTGATCCAAGGACCTACCGATACCGATGCAGATTTAAAATGACCTACCGATCTCATGACTCACCGATAGTCATGAAAACTATTTGAATTTCTATTAACTCTTATTTAAATCCAACGGTCATATTTGTTGTTTTTAATGAAATTAATGATATTTAATGTTAGTTGTTGGCATGTCAGGGAACCGTACCTCGTACCTATGAAAAGGTAATCATTCCTATTGCCGGAGCTTGTGGAAAATAAGGAATATCGAGCTGTAGTAAAAGAGAGGTGAAGAGGTATAGATAAAGAATTCTTTCATGCACGCACATACAGGAAAAGAAGAACACACGAGGAACTTGAAGAACACTCATACTCATCAAGAATACAAGTTCAAAGAAGAAGCTGAAGTATTACAAAGAACACTTTCACATTCAAGCTGAACATCTATACTGGAAATGAAGAAATAAGAACTACGACACCCTGTTTTCTTGACAAAAACCAGAGAAGGACTCAGATCTTCATTTACATCAATCCAAGGAGTCCAGAGCTTCACTCATAACACATAGATCACTCTAAACTCATCTCTATCTGTTTAGCTCTATTATGTTTCATTCATTTACTTTCTGAGAAGTGTGTATTGTATTTACACACTAACTCTTGGACTGAACTGGAGGATACTAAATCCTCACTCCAAACTTCTTACTCATTACTATATCCCACTGTGAATTGTGGAAGAGGTCAAGTGTGACCTGGATAGCCTGTGTTCTATTGTTTTTGTTTTCCCACGAAGAACTGTAGTAGAGGTCTTAGTACCTGGACAGTCTTTGTACTGTTGTTTACCCCCCGATCCAGGGTGTGGATCAAATTTATATAAATTTTTTGAGAGGACTAAGTCTCGGCTTGAGACTAAACCTCTTGTTTTAAAACTGTTGTGCTTACTTATATTTTTTTTAACCTATATTGAATATTCTGATACCAATTACTTTGAAATATAAAATTGTTTTAAAGTTACTTTGATAGTTAATCTAGCAAGTGTTTGTATATATTGTAAAGCATTAGGTTATCTTCAAAAGTTAATTAATCTTTAGATTGAATTAACTGATAACAAATCAATCTTTTGATAACCTAACTGACCCTTTACTCTAATACAAATTCACTACATATTATCTTGTTATTCAATTTGGGGGTTTTTAATAGAGATATTTTAAACAGAAATTTTAATTGGAACTCAATTCACCCCCCTCTTGAGTATCCACTCTGACCCACATTTGGTATCAGATGTCTGTTTTGTTTATCAAGGTTTTCAAAATACTCTGTTTTTCAACTTTGATTTTAGTTGTATCTTAAAAATATTAAATTTATGTTAGTTCTAAATTTTATATCTTTAAATACATTTGCTAAAATCTAATTATGGATAATAAACTTGAAGGTTTTTCTACCAACAGGCCACCTTTATTTAATGGTACAAATTATGCCCAGTGGAAGATTAAAATGAAAATTCATTTAGAGAGTATGGGATTTGATATCTGGACGGCTATAGAGACTCAATATAAAATTCCAGAATCTGAAAGAATTACTTGGGATGAACCTACTAAAACTGATTACAATAATGATTGTAAAGCTATGAATTCTTTGTATTGTGATTTAGGAGATGAAGAATTCAATCACATATCTTCTTGTAAAACTACTTATGAAATTTGGGACACTTTGGCTATTTCCCATAAGGGAATAACCAATGTTAAAGAAATGAGATTGAACACTTATACTATTAAATATGATAATTTTAAAATTAATCCTGATGAACCTATTTCTGACATGTATCTCAGGTTCAATGAGATTGTCAATACAATGAGCTCACTTGGAAAATTTGTTCCAGCAAAAGAGAAAATCATGAGGATACTAAGATTTCTTCCAGACAGATGGAGAGGCACATCAGTCTCAATAAGAGAATCATGTGATATTAGTGCTCTACCTGTTAAGGAGCTGATTGGTAAGCTTATGATGTATGAAGAAGAGCTTAAAGTAAAAAAGGAAGAAGATGATGAACCAAAAAGGAAGTCAGTAGCCTTTAAGACATCTTCCTCAAAGAGCAAGGACAAGAAGAAAGTTCACATACCTACTAAAAGCTCAACTAGTGAAAGTTAAGACTCTGATAGTGATGTTGAAATGGATCAGATATCCAGAAGATTCAAGAAGTTATATAGAAAGAAGAAATTCTTTAGAAAAATAAATTACAAAGGAAAATATGACAACAAAGGACACTGGAAGAAATATTGGAAAAAGTTTGATAAGAGTGATGAGATTTTCTTCTATGAATGCAAAAGAAAAGGTCACATTAAAGCTGATTGTCCAAAGTTGAAGTTCAAAAAGAAATATGACTACAAGGACAATAAGTATAATAAAGCTATAAAAGAAACTTGGAGTGATTTAGAAGATAGCTCAAGTGATTATGATTCTACTAAGAATGAAGACTCTCACAAGGCTAACATGTGTTTTATGAAAAACACGTCTGAGGTAACATTAGATAATCCTGCTTTAAATTCATATTATTCTGGTGTTAATTCTGATTCTAAATCTGAAAACATGTCTAGTAAAGTGTTATTTGAATATTGTAATATGCTAGAAGAAACCTGTAATGAGCTTAAAGAAAAGTATAAGACCTTGAAGAAACAGCATGCTTTGACCAGCTCTGTTAAATATTCCCTTAATATAGAGAAAGACAAGAATGCTCAATTACTTGAGGAAAATACTGAACTAAAATTGTCAAATGAGAAATTAAGGAAGGACTTAGAAAAAATTCACAAATGGAAAAGATACACTCACTCAACTTCTAGGTAAGAAAGTGGCACCAAAATATACCACTGGAATAGGCTATCATCCTGGACAGAGACAGTTTACTAAAACTAGATTTATTTCTAAATCTGGACAGAATGATGCTAGTTATAGTTCTGGAAATTCATATACTTCAACTAGTTACTCACATAGTTATAGATCAAATAAAATTTATCTTTAAAAATCTATTGATTCTGTAAATTATTTGAGACCCATAAGACAAATCTGGGTACCTAAAGCTTTGATTGCTAACCTATCTAGACCCAAGAATATCTGGGTACCAAAATCATTTTCCATCTAAATTGTTTTATAGGAAACTTGCATGAGGAGTTCTCATAAGAAGATATGGTACTTGGACAGTGGATATTCAAGTCATATGACTGAGGATTACTCATGCTTCAAAAGATTAATCAAAGTTGATGTAGGCCATGTCACCTTTGGTGATAACTCTAAAGGAAAGATCATCGGCCTAGGCCAGATTGGTAACACTGATTCAGTTTTAATTTCCAAAGTTTTATTTGTTGATAGACTTAAATATAATCTGTTGAGTATTTCTCAGTTATGTGGTGATGGTTTTAATGTTAAGTTTTAAAATTATTCTTGTAATGTTTTTAACTCTAAAAATACTTTAGTATTTTATGCTTTGAGAAATGAAAATTTTTATGCTGTTGATTTGAATTCTTTAGCTAAACAAAACATTACTTGCTTAGATGCTTTTCATAAAGAGTCTTAGATATGGTACAGAATATTAGGACATTGAAACATTTATTCACTTAGAAAACTGATTAGGAAAAACTTAGTTAGAGACCTACCCAAACTTGAATTCCTGTTAGACAAAGTTTGTAATCCCTATCAAAGGGGAAAGCAACATAAAGTTTCTTTTAAATCAAAGAAAGAAGTTTCAACTTCTCAACCTCTTGAGTTGGTTCACATGGACTTGTTTGGACCTTCTAGAGTTTCTAGTTTAAATGGAAATCACTATGTCTATGTCTTAGTAGATGAATTTTCTAGATATGCTTGATTATACTTATTAGCTCACAAAAGTGAAGCTTGTTCTTACTTTATTAAATACTCCAAGTCTGTAGAAAACCTTAGTGGACTTAAGATTAAGACCCTGATAAGTGACCATGGTCATGAGTTTGAAAATCATGAGTTTGAATCTTATTTCTCATACAATGGCTATAGTCACAACTTTTCTGCCCCTAGAACACCTCAGAAGAATGCTGTAGTAGAAAGAAGAAATAGAACCCTTCAAGAAATTGCAAGAACTATGCTTAATGAGTATGACCTGCCTATTTATTTTTGGGTTGAAGCTGTAAATACAGCTTGTTACATTATCAATAGAGTCTTGATTAGACCCGTTCTTAAGAATACCCCTTATGAGTTGTGAAACAATAGGAAACCTAAGGTTAATTACTTAAGAGTTTTTGATTGCAAAGTCTTTATTCTTAATACAAAGGATAATCTTGACAAGTTTGCATCTAAAAGTGATGAAGGAATTTTTCTTGGTTATTCTTTAACTAGAAAAGCCTATAGAGTTTTCAATAAAAGAACCAAATGTGTGGAAGAATCTGTTCACGTCAAGTTTGATGAAACTAATCCACATGAACCTAAGTCTTCTCTTGAAAATCTTGAAGAAGAATTGTTTGTTATGGACCTTAATGAAAAAAATAATGAACCTGTTGTAAAGACAACCAGTTCTGGAAACATTCTAGAATCATCATCTGTAGAACCCGAACCTAGAGAAGAGCCTGAAATTTCTAGTCTTACCTTTACTAGATCAACTAGGATTCTAAAGAATCATCCTTTGGATGCTGTTGTTGGTAATATTGATAGAGGGACAGAGACTAGAGCTTCTCTAAGAAACTAGGTTGAACATCAAGCTTTTCTTTCATAGTTAAAACCTAAAAATTTCAATGATGCAATCAATGATGAATTTTGGGTAATGGATATGCAAGAAGAACAAAATCAATTTGAAAGAAACAAAGTCTGGGAATTGGTTGACAGACCTAAGGACACTTTGACCATAGGCACTAAATGGGTTTTTAGAAACAAAGTTGATGAGTCTGGAAATATAGTTAGAAACAAAGCTAGGTTAGTTTCACAAGGGTATATTCAATAGGAAGGAATAGACTATGAGGAAACTTTTTCCCCTGTAGCTAGATTAGAAGCTATTAGGATTCTACTTGCCTATGCTGCTCATCTGAATTTCAAGTTATATCAAATGGATGTCAAAATTTCTTTTCTAAATGGTTTTATAATTGAACATGTTTTTGTTGAACAACCACCTGGATTTACTAACCCCCATTTTCCAAATCGAGTTTTTAAACTTTCAAAAGCTTCATATGGTCTGAAACAAGCTCCAAGAGCTTGGTATGATAGACTTAGTAATTTTCTTATTTCAAAAGGTTTTACCAAAGGAATTAATGATCTCACTCATTTTATTAAAATAATTTCCAAAGACATTTTGATTGTACAAATATATGTTGATGATATTATTTTTGGATCTTCCAAACATTCTTTATGTACTGATTTTTCAAAGAATATGCAAAATTAATTTGAAATGAGTTTAATGGGAGAACTCAAATATTTTCTTAGATTTCAAGTTTTTCAAAATGAAAATGGCATTATTTTGAATCAAAGTAAATATACAATGGATATTTTAAAACGTTTTGGTTTGGATAGTATTAAGGAAAGTGATACACCTATGAGTACTGTCTGTAAATTGGGCATTGATGAAACTGGGAAACCAGTGGATCAAACCAACTACAGAGGTATGATTGGAAGCTTACTTTACCTTACTACTAGTCGACCATATATTATGTTTAGTGTGTGTATGTGTGCAATATTTCAAGTTAATCCTAAAGAATCACATTTTCTTGTTGTTAAAATAATTTTTAAGTATCTTAAACATACTGAAAATTTAGGTTTGTTTTATCCAAAAGGACAATCTTTTGAATTAATTAGTTATTCAGATGATGAATTTGCTGGTTTCAAGTTGGATAGAAAAATAACATATGGAACATGTCATTTATTGGGAAAATCCTTAGTATCTTAGTGTAATAAGAAACAGAACTCTATTGCATTATCTACTGCTGAAGCAGAATACATTGCTGCTGGTAGTTGTTGTGCACAGATTCTGTGGATGAAACACACTCTATTGGACTATGGATATCAATTTAGACATGTGTCTATAAATTGTGATAACACTAGTGCAATTAGAATTTCTAAGAATCCTATGTCTCACTCTAGGACTAAACACATTAATGTCAGACATCACTTCTTGAGAGATCACTATCAAAAGGGTGATATTTCTCTAGAATTTATTGATTTTGAACATCAATTAGCTGATATCTTCACCAAACTCTTGAGCTCAGAAAGGTTAAATTTTATTAAACAAGAGTTGGGTATGATAGATCTGTGAAACCGATCTGTGAAACCGATCTGTGAAATCAATCTGTGCTACCGATTGAGTTGTATAGTTTGTGAAACTGATAGTGTTTGTCAAAACGATGTTGTTTTACTAAATCGTTATTATTGTTTATTAATGTAACCCTAAATGATAAAAATAATGACCTGCGGATATTTCCAAAGACTGTTTACCTTCCATCTCCCTCCGAACTCTCTCTTCTTTTCTGAATCCCAAACCTTCTGAACCTTTCGAACCTTTCCAACCGCTCAATCCTCTCAAACCTCCAAATGGCAAGTAAAAGCAACAAAGCAAGGAATCTGAAGGTTCCTCTCCTATGAAATTTGCTCGAGGAGAATCGAGAAGCACGACTCAAAGGTCTGTAAACCTGGAGTTGTAAAAATGGGTAGTCACTGTAGAAAAGGAAGTGAGTGTCGAATGGGTGTTATCTAGAAAGTCTGCACTTTTGAAAGTTTTGGAGTTGCAAGGATGGAAAGACTGGTTCTGTGATAATGATCGAGTCTACTACCCGAAGCTGGTGCATGAATTTTATCTAAACTTAAGTATTTTATTGGATGGATCTGAAGCTACGAGATTATCGTCAATAATCAAAGGGAAAAATATAACCTTTTCATCGAAGCAGTGGGATGAATGTTTAGGAGTACCTCATAATGGAAGATACAATAATTATACTGGTAATATTCCTCCTACCACTGAATATTTTTCGTATGAACTTGCTCTGGAGATGTTGAATGGAAATTCTGAATCCAGAAGAATAACAGCTACTGAGTTAGATGGTGAAAGTAGAATTTTTTTTAAGTTTATTCAGCACCAAATCTGTCCCAGAAAGGGTGATTTTTCTTCTGTGAAGTATCATGATGTTTTCCTGTTGTTTTTATTGCTAAATGATGAGAAAATCAATTTGTGTAGATATTTTACTATTCATATTGCTGAGATGATAAAGTAATCCAAGAAAGCTACAACCCTGTTCTTTTCTAATAAAATCTCTGCCATGCTAAAGTTCTTGGGTTGTGTTAAAGATGGAGATGAGTGTATCTCATCCAGTAGTAGTTTCTGTATTAACAAGGATATTTGTAAAAGGATTAAAATCAACTGGAACCCATGGAGAAGGATTGGGTTACTGATGAAGAAAAGTTGTATGACTCTTTCAATCCTATTGATCATCCTAAGAGACCAAAGGGGATGATAGATCCTAGTTTAAAACCTGATGAAGAAGTGGTTTATTCTGATGAAGAAGAGGGTTCCTAAGGAAACTGGTGAGACCAGTAAGAAGGGAACAGAAGAAGAAGAAGCTGAAGATAAAGCTGATACTGAAAAGGAGCCTGAATCACCTCTTGATGAAAGGAGTGATCCTGATACGGTTAGTCTGAAGAAAAGAATAATGGAATTTGGACCATCTAGTTCACCTCTCAAGTTAGCAGAGATAGAACCTGTTTTAGATGATGAAGAAGAAGGTGAGACTGAAGAATCAAATTCTGAGCAGTATGAATCCAGCAGTAAAGACAGTTCAAATGAACAATCGGTCAAAGATGGTGAAGATGGTGATAGTTGTGAAGATGACAGTAGTGATAATGATGATGATTATGTAAGTACTCGACCAGTGGATGGTCAAAATGTGATTCAAGCTGATCCTCAACCCCAACTAAATGAGCAAGAACCTCTTCCTGAGACTGAAAGGACAGTACAGTCAGAGATAGATGTGGATGGGGAAGTCTCTCCTGTAAACTCTAGAAGAGCTAGGTTTGTGAAACCTCTGTACCCTTCATTCAAAGCTGCATGGGAAGAATACCCAAGTCTTGCAGTTCTGGGTTTAGATTATCCAGAGTAAGAGGAAGAAGAAGTGCATACTGCAAGTGTAAGCGATTCAGTTAAGGCTCGATTAGTTGCTAAGTATATGTAGGTGACAGCAGACAGACCTGGTCCTTCAATTTCTCAATCTAGACCTGGTCCTTCATTTTCACAATATAATCTTGACAGTTTTAAATCTGAGTTGCTTCAAGCAGTTAGAGAGACAATAAAATAGGAATTGTCTAATGCACCTGCTCCTGCTCTTGTGAATTTATCCAAGGATTATATGGATGCTTTGACTCAAAGAGTGGTAAGTATCATTAAGTCGGACCTGTACAATACTGGTGAGATGATTGGAAGGAATATTACCTCTCTGAATCAAACGCTCAAAGATTTAAGCAGTGGTTTAGTGTCTTTGTCAAGTTAGTTCAGATCAACCATCACTGGTATGATGGAAGTGTTAAGAAATTTGGTAGAACATATGAAGAAAGCTGATTTGAGGAAGTTGAAAGCTAAGATAACTCATATTTTTTCTCAGGATAGCTCTTCCAAAGTGTCCAAGATCACTAGTCATGAAACCAATACCTTAAAGGATATTATAAAAGAAGAGTTAGCAGCTCTTGGGCAGATCCTGGATTTGGATTCCTTGAAAAAGATGAAAGGCAATAGTGATCATATCCACAAAATGGTGCAGTTGTATTCAGCTGATGCTACTAAGGCTCAGAAAGAGATCAAAGAGAAAGTGGATCACTACTTTTCTAAGATTTATACCAATCATGAGTTGAACCATCAGTTTAAGGTTTTGGCTGAGAATTTGAGGCTCCCTCCAGTCACTCAAGCCTTCAAGGCTCAAGTTCAACAGTTGAAGGATTTCACTCCTACTCTGGAAAGTTTCATGCAGAACAAGGATGAATTTGAAAAGGCTATGAAATATGGTGGTGAAGTAATTCAAGATTTTATCAATCTTCTTAAACCATATCTTCATGTGCAAGAAAAGTCAATTGTTCTTCCTACTGCAGAGCCTCTCAGTTCTTCAGATGTTTCTCCTGGTTAGATATCAGTGTCAAAATCTCTATCAAATATATGGCCCGTCTTTCAGAATCCACCTTCAGAAAGATCCTCTACTCCTCAGCAAGTGACCTTAGCACCCACTGTGCTACCAGCCAGAGCTGTCCTACCTCCTCTCTCCATCCGGCCAGATCAACCTTCCACCAAAGCACCCTCTGGACCATCCATTCCTCCTTCTACGAAAGGGAAAACTCCATTTCACCCAAATAAGTAGTTGTGCCAATCATTTTTGATAGGGTGTCTATTTCTTGTACTTTTAACATTTGTATCTGGTTCTTGTACTCTTTCTCAGAACTTATTTTTAAGTGGAATTTTCTTCTTGATTATCTTCCTTCTACTCTTCTTTTTGATAATCCCAAATGGGGAGAAATTATTAAAGGGGGAGAAATGAATATATATCTATAAAAGGGGATAAATATATATATCTATAAAAGGGGAGAAATTACTACTTGTTTAATGCTATATTGATATATTCTCTCTTTGTTTATACTCTGATGTCATTCTCTGATGATCTATTTATCTTTTGACATATATTCTTTTTATATAGGGGGCATACTAAATAACATACTCTCTTCTCTCTTCATTTATGTCATTGATTTGTGATTATCAAAAAGGGGGAGATTGTTGAACTCTATGTGAGATGGTTATTTTAATAATCACAAATCATTGTTTTATTTATGACAATTCAGTATTTTGTTTAATTTGTTCTAAATGTGTTTATATATGTTTAAATCCTATCTACATAATGTTTATCTATGTTAATTTATGTTTTAATGTTGACTTGGAAGTATTCTGGATTGAACAGACACTTAGTGTGAATTTCATGTTTATGACTCACCGTTAGTTATTTTCTTGTTGCACTGATGATGAACGGTTGCACCGATAATGAACGGTCGCACCGATGATGAATGGTCACACCGATGATGAACAGTCTCACCGATGATGAATGGTCGCACTGATGATGAACGTTTGCACAGATGATGAACGGTTGCACCGATGGCAACAGTTGCACCAATGGAAACGGTCATATCGATGTTGATCATGAGATACCGATACTGATCATAAGCTACTGAAGCCAATGCTGATCATGAGCTACTGATATTGATCACAAGCTACTGATATCGATACTGATCACAAGCTACCGATACCGATACTGATCACAAGCTACCGATACTGATGCTGATCACATGCTACCGATACTGATGCTCATTCAAGGACCTACCGATACCGATGCAGATTAAAAATGACCTACCGATCTCATGACTCACCGATAGTCATGAAAACTGTTTGAATTTCTATTAACTCTTATTTAATTACAACGGTCATATTTGTTGTTTTTAATGCAATTAATGATATTTAATGTTAGTTGTTGGCATGTCAGGGAACCGTACCTCGTAACTATGAAAAGGTAATCATTCCTATTTCTGGAGCTTGTGGAATATAAGGAAGATCGAGCTGCAGTAAAAGAGAGGCGAAGAGGTATAGAGAAAGAATTATTTCATGCACACACATACACAAAAAGAAGAACACACGAGGAACTTGAAGAACATTCATACTCATCAAGAATACAAGTTCAAAGAAGAAGTTGAAGTATTACAAAGAACACTTTCACATTCAAGATGAACATCTACACTGGAAGTGAAGAAACAAGAACTACGACACCCTGTTTTCTTGACAAAAACTAGAGAAGGACTCAGAGATTCATTTACATCAATCCAAGGATTCCAGAGCTTCACTCATAACACATAGAGCACTCTAAACTCATCCCTAACTGTTTAGATCTATTGTGTTTCATTCATTTACTTTTTGAGCAGTGTGTGTTGTATCCCACTGTGAATTGTGAGATAGGTCAAGTGTGACCTGGATAGCCTGTGTGTTATTGTTTTTTTTTCATGAAGAACTGTGGTAGAGGTCTTAGTACCTAGATAGTCTCTGTATTGTTCTTTACCCCCCGATCCAGGGTGTGGATCAAATTTATATAAATTGTTTGAGAGGGCTAAGTCTCGGCTTGAGACTGAACCTCTTGTTTTAAAACTGATGTGCTTACTTATATTGTTTTTAACCTATATTGAATATTCCACTGCCAATTACTTTGAAATATAAAATTGTTTTAAAGTTACTTTGATAGTTAATCTAGCAAGTGTTTGTATATATTGTAAAGCATTAGGTTAGATTCAAAAGTTAATTAATCTTTAGATTGAATTAACTGAGAACTAATCAATCTCTTAAGAACCTAACTGACCCTTTACTCTAATACAAATTCACTATATATTATCTTGTTATTCAATTTGGGGGATTTAAATAGAGATATTTTAAACAGAAATTTTAATTGGAACTCAATTCAGCCCCCTCTTGAGTATCCACTCCGACCAATAGGTTGGCACTACAACCACGGTTTAGTTCGGTGCATAATGTGTTCCATGTATCTCAGTTAAAGAAGTATCAACCTGATCCTGACCATGTGATCAGATGGGATCACGTTGACCTAGAGTCGGATTCTTCATTGGTATATATCCTGGTGCGGATTGTGGATAGGCAGGATAAAGTCATGCGTGGAAAAAGCATCGGTCTAGTGCGGGTTTTATGGCAGCATGGTCAGATTCAGGAAGAGACTTGGGAACACGAGAAAGAAATGAAAGAGTGGTGTCCAGAACTCTTTCAACCAAGAGATGGTTTTCTACTTTCCAGGGACAGAAAGGCCAATGGTGGGGAGAATTTAGTACCCCCGGTTTCTGGTAAGTAAGCCTTTTTTTATGCTTTTTAAGTACATTAAGCATAGGAGAAATGGTTGGGAAAGTTTGGAGACTTTTAAAGGGTCAAAGGCCAAAAAGGTAGTGATGCACGGGCTTCGCACGGGTTTCTCAAACCATGCAGAAGCCATGCAGGTAGTGTCACCTTGGATAGAGGAGACCGCACAGTGTGCGCACGGTTTGGGAAAACCGTGCGAGGAGGCCATGTAGAGCGCCCCTTCTAAGTAGTGACTACCGCACAGTTAGCGTACGATTTGACTAACCGTGCGGACTAACCATGCGCGAAGTCAACTTAGATCCTATTTTTAAGGATATAATCTGTTTTATCTTTAAACCCACTCGTTTTTTCTCCTAGACGGCCCTAAATTAGGATTTCTCTCTGGTGAAGGTGGGAGAACACTTACCAGGAGTTTTGGAAGCGATCCAGAGGTTTGCCTTGGCGTTTAGAGGCCGGTTGATCAAGGTAAGTCTCGTTTCCTTTAGTTTTCTTAGATCTCCTTCTTACTTCTTGACGGATCCTTCAATCTACGCCCAATGTGGGTAGATCTAAGATAGTGTATGACTTTTAAGTCGGGTTTTGGTCTTGTTGGTGATAGGGGAAGGAATATAAGGAGGTTTTGTGGTGTTTCGACCCGGTTCTTGGTTGGTTTCACCTATTTTGTTGAGGTAGGTGGCTTTACTCTTGACTCCTCTTGTTAGAATTGATTGGCTTAGTTTCAAATTGGTTTTTGAATGGATTTTATTGAGAAAATCATGGAATAAATCTTCTTTAGTGATGATTTGTGGTTTTTTTGAAGTTATGAAATCTTAGTGAATTGTTGTGCAAAGTGATTGGGCTTATTAAATTTAAAATTTCGATTTTAAATTATGTATTTGCTGGAATGGTAAATGGTTTGATGAAAATGGGTTTTCAATAAAAAGGGGTGTTTTATTGAAATGGTTTGAATTGGTTGAACACACTTGGTTTTAATGGAAATGGTTTTCAATAAAAGGTGTTTTATTGAAAGGATGGTTTTGGCATGATGGTTGTGAATGTGTGGTGTGTGTTCATGTTACATATACGAGTCTTGGTTGAAATAGGACCTTGTGCTCAGTGCCAAATTTTTAATGGCACATGGGACTTTTAAGTACGAGGCTTGGTTTAAATATGACCTTGTGCTCAGTGCCAAAGGTGTAATGGAACATGGGGAACAATTACCTTGTGACGACTTGGTAGATCGATGAGAAACCACTCATGAGTATGGAACTGTCATAACGAAGCATGCATGGTTGATTTCACGGGTTTTTGAAATGGTTGGGTTGCCAAAAAGGGATATTGTGAAATGGTTTGAAAGCTTGTTTGGTTATTTTTCTGAAAAAAATAACTTGTTGGAAATTGGTTTCAAATGCACTTGGATGTTTTTGGATATGATTGGTTGTGGAATCTTGTTTATATATTGTTATAAACTATTTTGAGAAATTGTTTTATATAAATTGTTTTATATAAATTTTGGCTAACTCTTCTATCCTAGTGGCGTGAGTAGGGAAGTTATTGGGGAAAACCTACTGAGTTTTATACTCACCCCTGCTTTGGCACTTTGGTGCTTTTGCATATGTCTTTTTCTGGGACATAGGTAAAGGGAAAGCATCTTTTTTATAGTGGTTCATGGTGATTCTTGGGAGATGTGGTGGTGCTTGGTGCATGGTGCTCGGTGTGGTGTCGTGGAGAGTGTCTCGGCTTGTTTTGGGTATTTTGTTTAGTCTTCCGCTTGGTACTCTGATTTTGTGTTGGTTGTATTTGTGGTAGAACAGTGTAGTTCTCTTTTGGTAATGCATGAGTTGGTTGTTGGATTAATGTGAATCATATAGTGGTTGTTAGTGATGGTTTGGTTGGTTTATTTCTCAAAGGGTAAATCTTCCCCCACTTGCATTGAAACTCTTCGGCATTTATTGCCAGCCTTTGGCGTCTTGGGGATGTCGCTTAAGGCCAAGTAATGACTTGTTGTATTCTCAAGCCAATGAGAATTGGCGGGTCATTACATTTTCAATTGACCCTACAAAATTGACATAAACATCCATTTATAGAGTTAGGGTTTATGTTAAAATATTATTTAATTGCATGTTGGGCCTAAAATAATATTATAATATTTATTAAACCTCATGTCACATAATAATAATATTATTATTATTATTATTATTATTATTATTTTATGTCATGCACTAACTTGTGAAATAATAAATATTATTTGACCGACTTATAGATTAATATTTATCACCATATGTGGTCTTGGTTTGTTCGAACTCCTTAGAATTCTTTTGAAGTTCAAGAGTGAAAATAAATTTCATGAGATATGTTTTATTCTATCACCTTTGATATAATCACCCTTTAATTGCGTTATAAAAGCAATATTATCTTCATATAATATGTTGGGAATATCATTATTCATATTTAATCCATATTTATTCTAGATATGATGAATAATTAATCTTAGATAAACACATTTATGACTTTCTTCATGAATCACAATCAACTCGACATAATTGGAGGAAGATGCTAAAATGGTCTATTTTATAGAACTCCATGAAATAGTGGTTCCATAAAATGTGAACAAATATCTAGTTTGAGATCTGGCATTATATAGATCAAATAAATATCCAGCATCGGTATAACCAACCAATTTTGGTTCTGAATTTTTGAATAAGTAATCATTTATACCCTTTAAATCTTAATGAGTGTGAGAGGAATATTACATTGCATAAAATCCATTATAATATGGCTTAATATTATTCACAAGTTATATATGAACATGCACATGTATACCCTTCGGTGATAAATAAATTTTGAATTTAAATTTAATCCTTCTGGGAAAAATAAGTTCTTTATTATCCCCTCATGTATGAAATATATCATTCTTGGAAGCAAGAGATTTAATTGTTAAGGGTATTTTCATGAATTTGTAAAATAATTACAAAATATAATATTTCATCTTATGGATGATTAATTTAAAAAATACAAGGATATTCCTTATAATTTGATGATCAAATAATTCATGGTTTTCATAAACTCTTCTGGAGTTTTGATATTTTTCAATACATCTTAGTAACATGATGATCAAATATATTGATTTATATAAACTATGGGATAATAAAATCAATTTTGTATTCTTCCTTATATGTATATATCATAATATGGATATATGAAATACATCTTATTCAGTTCAACTCATACAATAATTTGTTGGATTAGGTGAAACTTTTATAATTTTTAATATTCTTCAGTCATTATAAATCCTTCAAGGATTCATATATAGATATTATAATCCAAATATATATATATATATATATATATATTAAAATTTATAAGAAAGAATATTTCTTATAATAAACTCATCGGTATTCAATAGTCTTGGTAGTTTGGATAATCAATCCAAAACTTTATAAGTTGAACATTTAATATATTGCTTCAATAATTCTTTTAGCTAATTATTTTGATGTCACCATCTCTCAAAATCCATTGTCATCGGTGAGTTTTGAAAGTATTCAAAAATTAAAATATACCATCAACAACATTTAATGAGATCTCATAATTTATATGGTACTAGTGTCATAGTGCCTCTACACTTCAGGTTGGGTATTAGCTCTTATACCATTTGTCAACAAGGTGCACGTTTCTTTTCGAAAGCTTACTTTATTAAAACTTCATAGTTAAGCATACTTGGCCTGGAGTAGTGTCAGGATGGGTGACCACTTGAGATGTTTCGTAGGGTGCGTGGGAGTGAGGACAAAGCACACTGAAAGAACATGTGATGGCCTCTGAGGACAATCATTACTCAAATAAGTGACCTTGATGGATAATAGCATGTGGTGTGTTGGGATGGTAATCAAGGTATTACAGGAGGCCCATGGGGTCAGATGACCAAGTTCATGGCCTAAGGAGGTCGAGATGTGACAAAGCATCAATGGTTATGTTTGACCATTTTATATATGGTATATGATGCTCAATGTTTATTTTAATCAACATGCATGGAATGTGATTTATACTCACCAACAAATAATAATACATGCGACCATTTAATAGATGCATCTTTCCTGTATATTTAAACGATTTCACATGGTACCTGGGTGCACCCATGTATATTATATGATTTGTACTTTATATAAATATTAGTAATTCACTTTCAATATAATTGATGATGATATAGATATTTTAACTTAATAATAGGTAATCCATGGTAAATCATCATACATGGGGCATTCATAATAACATAACATGAATGGATAATTCTCTTAAAAGTGATAATTTAATAGACATGTATTCATTAAATAAATTCATATTTCTCACCTTGATTAATGTTCTATTATTTTATCAACAAATTGATGCTCATGTATACTTGTATTTATATTATAATTGACCATAGATGTAACACCCCCAAATGGTAAAGGGTTAAAAGGGATAAATGTTACTACTCGTGTCAACAAGGTGCACGTTTCTTTTCGGGAGGCTATCTGATTAGAAATCCACAGTTTGGCCTGGAGTAGTGGTGATGATGGGTGACCTCCTGGGAAGTTTCTTGGGGTGTGTGTGTGAGTGAATACAAAGAATACTGAAAGAACATGTGTTGGATTGTGATGACAGTCATTATCTGATGTCCCGTTTGGGCATGTGGGTGGGCCCCTGGTAGGGGACCACATGTCTGTGGAGAAACTAGTGGTGTCTGGAGAGCCAAGACCCAGGGTCCATGTTAAGGTGGGTTGTCTCTGCTGTCAGCGGGGCCTGGTTGTTACATTGGTATCAGGGTAGGGACCCATCTGAAAGTGTGATTGCACTGCCTAGATTGAGATGTAAGGTCCACAACAAGGATGTTGTGCTCTAAAGGGGGGTGAATGTGACGCCCTATAATGTTAAAGGGTTAAAAAGGATAAATGTTACTACCCATGTCAATAGACTGCACCTTTCTTTTTGGGAGCCTACCTGATTAGAACTTCACAGTTAAGCGTGTTTAGATTTGAGTAGTGGTCGGGATGGGTGATCTCCTTGGAAATTTCACAGGGTGTGTGTGAGTGAGAACAAAGAAAACTAAAAGAACATGTGTTGGCTTGTGCGGATAGTCATTAGTTTGATGACCCATTCGGGCACGTGGGTGGGCCCCAAGTAGGGGAGCATGTGTATGCAGGGCAACTGGTGGTGCTTCGCAGGCCAAGACCCGACGGTCATGTTAAGGCGGGGTGTTTGTGCTGTCAGCAGGGCCCAATTGTTACATTGGATGACCTAAATGATCATGCTGTGTATTTAATGTGTCGGGATTAGTAAAATTTTGTAATTAATTTGATTGTACATCGTACAAAAAAATAACAAATTCTTTAGAATCAATTTTTATCTATTATTTATGCTTGTTATATATTGAGGTATTTAACACCTTCATTATCTAATATCTATATATAATATTTTTTTCAAGGATGTAATTGATGTTTAATATATTTTATCAAGACTTTGGATATAACAAAGCATTATTTATTAGAAATGTGTACCACTCAATGTGAATATATTCTCTCTTCTGGACCCTTCAATTAATTTGCACCATCGGTAAATGCACTTACATGAGCACACACTAACTCTTCAAGAGTTTTGATAATAAATATATATGAGTTCCTTTGAAGCATTTAATTAAAATAATATTTACAAAAAAATATTCAAGATTGACATATAATATCTTCATGATCTTATGTTGTGAATTTTTAACACGTTCGTGGTATGTAATGAAAAAATGAAGTGCTCGTATTTATCAATATAATTTCCACTTATGGTGGTTGATCATGAATTAATGGATTTATAATATAATCATAGCGGGTCAGACTCATCACATAGGGGATTGTTTTTTATGTTTCAGAACTTTTGGTCTAAAGGTTTTAAAATATATCTACTAGGGAGAGGAGCCCCCATGTTTTTTTAAGGTGGATAAATATAGCGCGAGAAGCAATGTGGAAGAAACTTCTGGAATCACAGCACCCCCCCATCACAGTGATAATTTATAATTCATAAAATAATTTTTATAATAACATTCACTTCAATAAGTAAAATAGAATTCATCTGATCAGATTTAACAACTTTTAAGTATTCGTGGTAAAAATTCAAGTACAAGTACCAAAGAAACATATCAAAATTTTTCTGAATAATTTCATTTCTAAATGAATGAAATAAAGCAATTAAATTTGCATTCACCCTGGGAAATGGATTTATTCATTAGATATCATGATTGGCGAATGATAGTTTTCTATTTATCAATAATGATAATCTTGTATAAAAATACTAATTTTATTTATCCTGATGATCATTATTTAACCACTTTTACTGGTAAAAGTATATTTTCATAAAATATATTTGATTATCAAAACTATATAATTTTATCATCTCATCTATGAACTATAAGATTAATAACATCCACTTCAATTGGTAAAATCGACAGAATATGATACTAATAATCCATAAGTACATGATAAATAATAACAATTTCTTTCTTCGATGTTGATGTTACAGGAGCAATATAATTGGTAAACGAAGATGTTCTATAACATAATGTCAAAATACAATATTTTCATATCCTTCGAGAATGCACTAAATATTAATAAAATTCATTATGTGCATTAAATATGTAATGTCATCAAACCACTTCTACTAGTTATAATAATAATATTTGTTTATTTTCCTTATAAACAAATAATACACACTGATCATTGCAAAATATCAAATTAATCTAGAACTTGATTTAAAATAAAATAAGTATATTTTCATTCAGTTCAGGGGATGAAATAAAATTGATTTAATATTCTCATTCACTTCAGGGGATTAAATAAAATTGTTTGATTGGGTTTTATGATGTCTTTAAGAAAATAATATGAATATTCAATTTAGCATTTTCATCCACTTCAGATGATGAGTGTCAATAAAATTTATTTATTTTGTTCTTCATGAACACTAATTTTCTCTCAAATGTTTTATAAGAAATAAAATGAAAGAGAAAAGAAATAAAGCAATACTATATTTATTAAAAATACAAAAATAAATCAAGTTTAACACCTTCAGGATATACAAAGATAAAAAAGATGTTAATTTTTACTGTCACTATCGTGGTTCATGACATGATTAGTGAAGCAAATTTTGACTTGATGCATGACATGAACGTGATGCTCATCATTCGACCACTTCCAAAGGCATCATTTTAACTTTTTATTTGATGAATGGTGTTTGTCTCAACATTAACCTCATCAATTATAAAAGTTATTTTGATAATAACATGCCGCATTAACTTTTGGTAATTGAGTGGAATTTGACGGTTGTAAGTCGTTATTGTTGTTCTGAAACTCAATATTTTCTCTGTATCAAAAGATTTAGAAAATAATTCATATTTTTTTCATGTAATCAAGAGGGGGAAATCAATATTATAATATATGATATATAAAATAAGACTCAACTTTTTTCGTGTAAGAGTTATGTTACGTCAACGATAGCGATGGAAGCAGTGTCGTCACGATGCACAATCTAGAGAAGATGATCGTGTTAATAATGTGTTGTGAAACGAATCGAACACCAATTGAAATCATAAGGAATTTCGAAACCGAAATGTGTGATCGATTGTAGGAGAAATGCATTGTTGATGAAACGAATGTTGAATAATTGAGATGACAATGATGAACGAAAAATGGTAAATAACACACACACATATATATATATATATATGGTACATGAGATTGTAACGAGCTAGATCCATCCATACATCCTATGTCAAATCCAATGGTCTGAATACCAATAGTTGAGGCAACTAAAAGGTTGACATGTGGAGACATGGATTATTGCCTTGGGACTTGGGAATTAAGGTACATTATGATATCCAAATTATTATTATTATTTCTTTATTTCCCCTTCATTACAATGACCCTATAAAATATTAAAACGTTTAATCTTTTAAAAGGAAATGCCAGAAAAGCAGAAGGCAGGGAAAGCTGGTAAGGCCGGCCCCCGGTATCCACAGTCAACGTGGATAACAACGCAACTACTATTATAATATTAAATAACAATAATCTGACCGGATAATTACTACTAACTATTATAATATTAAATAACAATAATCTGACCGGATAATTACTACTACTATAATATTAAATAACACAGATATTGTGATGAGCTTACACGTCATTCTCGTTCAAGGCAGACTCAGCGAACTTTGTTTTATTACTCCCCAACACGGCATCCACGCGCCGAGATCCATTCCATCCCACACAAATAATCAATGGAGACAAACTTTGCAGCCTTTTCAAAGGTGGGCATCTTTTGAATTTCGAAAAACAAAATCTAATCACGTTATTAGCCGTCTGTATTAAAAAAATTATTGAATTTATTTTTTTTATTTTTATTTTATATATACACACATCAATTCTACAAAAAAAAATTAAATACTTTATTTAAAAATCATTTTACCAAATATATTTTACTATAGATAATACGCCTTCCCAAAGCCCTTAATTATAAGGAAGTGGGCTTGGAAATATTCCTTCAAGAAAAACAACTTCTACCAACGACAATACACTATAAAATTCCTCACTGCTTTTATGTTTTTTTACGTTTTGTAGCCAACTTTTCCATCCATGAAGAGTGTTCTAAATCCTGTTGTTGATGCGACCATATAGAACAAATTAGTGCAATTAAGTAAAAACGTGAAAAGGTTGGGTACCTATGTCAATGTCATGTCAACACTTTGTCTGGTGGACCTGATATAAATGACTCAAAAGATTTAGTTTTTTATTTGTTTTTGGATAATTCCATTTTTAACTAGTTTAATAGGGAACTCTTACATGATTTGTAAACCTAATGACACAAGGCTTATAAAATGACCTGAAGACCCACAAACCCGACTACACTGGAAGTGCCCATCTCTAGCATCTACTTCAATGATCACTTCGAGTTGTCCACATCGCATGACTGATCAGCTGACATTACCCTCGTACAAAGTTGCATGGTGTCTGGTATCGATGATGGATGTTATACCCTCTCATCCTTCTCAATCCAGTTAGCTTTGCTACGGTGGCTGTCACTGCTCTGAATTTTCTTCTAGGATCTACTCATGTACGGTCACATCTGACTGCTACGTGGTCCGAAAGCCCATGACCTACAAGCCTGAGCTGGTATAAAGGCCCGTCGGCCCAAACTAATGGCTCGAAGGCCCAAATCAGATAAATAGTTCTGTTGCTATAGTGCCTACTACAGTCATACTAAAGTCTCTGAAAAATACTCATCCATCAGAATTTGATCATGAGTTTCGTGCAAGATCACAATGTGTGATGACCACTCGACTACCACCCCAACTACAAATGATGTCCACGAGAAATATGAGATTCACTCGAATTCAAATACAAAACAAACACCACTATAATATATGGAGTTTAACAACACGCAAAATGGTCTTTAACAGCGCTAAAAAAGCGTTGTTAA
The DNA here is from genome assembly GCA_963277665.1 of Viscum album. NCBI lineage: Eukaryota > Viridiplantae > Streptophyta > Magnoliopsida > Santalales > Viscaceae > Viscum > Viscum album. The sequence goes on from OY728146.1 coordinate 955,472,401, forward strand.
TCGCACCACTGATAAATGGGGTCCCTTATCCACGCTAAAAAAACGCTAATAAATGACCTCTTTTATTATCACTAAAAATAGCACTGATAAAGGGCTACCCGCCTGCAATTTGATGTTTATATAACAACACACCCAACCTGCAATTTAAACACATATAACAGCACACCCAACCAACAATTTAAACACAAAATACCCATAAGCAAACTACAATTTAAAAAGCACACCATAAACAAACCTACTATATACATTTAATTGGCATCAAGAATACAAAACTATCCACCGATGATATATACAAAAATAAACACTATTATTTACATTTCAAACAAAATGTTTTATATAATTACATTTACCATTGTCCAACAAGCATTATAAAACATTAATATTTTATCTTTTGATGCTCATGATCCCCTCTCAAAAATATCTGCCCCACCGTATCAGTTGGTGAACAAATCATCTCAACCCGAACAAAAGATTCCACATATATAAGAAAACAAATATTATGTTAGTAATACTATAAAGAAATAAATTAAATATTAATACGAAAGAACACATTAATAAAATGTCAATATTTAATAAAAACTACACATTTGGAGTTATACCGGTCACACCGTGCGTTATATTGAGGTTGATTGATTCCTACACGTTACAAATGAGTTATGGATCATTGTACTAAAATATTAAAACAATCAGAATGTGTTTGTTTGGTTTTGAGTATGTCACTTGTTCTTTTACTAAAATTAATGTCAATTTTAAATAATGACACATTTGGAGTTATGCCGGCCACACCGTGCGTCGTATTGAGGTGTGTCTGATTCCTACCTATCAAAAATTACTGATAGATTATTTTCCTAAAGTATCAAAACAATCTGAATGTGTTTGCTCGGTTTTCAACATGTCAATTGTGTTTTTTTTACTAAAATATAATTTCAAACAAAAAACACGCATTTTGAGTCATACCGATCATATCATGCGTCAGTTTGATGTGAGACTATTTCATACACGTCACAAATGACTTTTAAATCACTATCCTAAATTATCAAAATAATCGGAGCGTGTTTGTTTGGTTTTCAGTGAGTGACACATTTTGAATTAAAATGTCGATTTTAAACTCATAATGGACACTTTTAGTCATACCGGTCACACCGTGCGTCGAATTGAAGTGCATGTGACTCCTACACGTCACAAATGACTCATGGATCATTGTCTTAAAGTATCAAAACAATCTGAATGCGTTTGCTTGGTTTTCAGTATGTCACTTGTTGTTTTTACTTAAATTAATGTCAATTTTAAATAAAAAGAGACACTTTGAATTCTATCGGTCACGCCGTGCGTCGTATTGAGGTGCGGCTGATTCCTACCTATCACAAATTACTGAGAGATTGTTGCTCTAAAGTATCAAAAAAATCCGAATGCGTTTGCTTGGTTTTTAGTATGTCACTTGTGTTTTTTTACTAAAATGTCCTTTCAAACTGAAAACATGCATTTGAGTCATACCAATCGCATCATGTGTCAGTTTGACGTGAGACTGCTTCATACACATCACAAATGTCTTATGAATCACTATCCTAAACTATCAAGACAATCGGTGGCGTTTGTTTGGTTTTTAGTGAGTCACACGTTTTGAACTAAAATGTCAATTTTAAACTGATAACAGACACTTTTAGTTATATCAGTCACACCGTGTGTCGGATTGAGATGAGGATGACTCTTACACATCAAAAATGACTTATGGATCATTAATCTAAAGTATCAAAACAATCCGAATGCGTTTGCTCAGTTTTTAGTATGTCACATGTTGTTTTTACTTAAATTAATGTCAATTTTAAATAAAAAGAGACACTTTGAGTTATACCAGGCACACCGTGCGTCGTATTGAGGTGCAACTGATCCCTACATGTCACAAACTAGTGATGGATTGTTTTTCTAAAGTATCAAAACAATCTTAATGCGTTTGCTCACTTTTCAGTACGTCACTTGTATTAATTGTTTACTAAAATGTCATTTCAAATTGAAAACACACATTTTGAGTCATACTGGTCGCATCGTGAGTCAGTTTGACATGAGACTGCTTCATACACATCACAAATGACTTATGAATCGCTGTCCTAAATTATCAAGATAATTGGAGTGCGTTTGTTTGGTTTTTAGTGAGTGACACATTTTGAACTAAAATGTCGATTTTAAAATGATAACGAACGCTTTTAGTCATATTGGTCACACCATGCATTAGATTGAGGTACAAGTGACTCCTATACGTCACAAATGACTCATGGATCGTTTTTCTAAAGTATCAAAACAATCTGAATGTGTTTAATCAGTTTTCAGTGTGTCACTTGTTGTTTTTACTTAAATTAATGTCAATTTTAAATTAAAAGAGATACTTTGAATTATACCGGCCACACCGTGCATCGTATTGAGGTGCGGATAATCCCTACCTATCACAAATTAGTGATAGATTGTTGTTCTAAAGTATCAAAACAATATAAATGTGTTTGCTTAATTTTCAGTATGTCACTTGTATTTTTTTTACTAAAATGCCATTTCAAACTGAAAACACGTATTTTGAGTCACACCGGTCGCATCGTGGATCAATTTGATGTGAGACTGCTTCATACATGTCACAAATGACTTGTGAATCATTGTCCTAAATTATCAAGACAATCAGAGTGCGTTTGTTTGATTTTTAGTGAGTGAAACATTTTGAACTAAAATGTCAATTTTAAACTGATAACGAACACTTTTAGTCATACCGGTTACACTGTGCGTTAGATTGAGGTGCGAGTGACTTCTACACATCAAAAATGACTCATGGATCATTGTCCTAAAGTATCAAAATAATCCAAATGCATTTTCTCAGTTTTCAGTATGTCACTTATTGTTTTTACTTAAATTAATGTCAATTTTAAATAAAAAGATACACTTTGAGTTATACTAGCCACACCGTGCATTGTATTGAGGTTGGTTGATTCCTACCTATAATAAATTACTGATGGATTATTTTCCTAAAGTATCAAAACAATCTGAATGTGTTTGCTCAGTTTTTAGTATGTTAGTTGTGTTTTTTTACTAAAATATCATTTCAAACTGAAAACATGCATTTTGAGTCACATCAGTCGCACCGTGCATCGGTTTGACATGATACTGCTTTATACACATCAAAAAAGGCTTATGAATCACTTTCCTAAATTATCAAGATAATCAGAATGCGTTAGTTAGGTTTTTAGTGAGTGACATGTTTTGAACTAAAATATCAATTTTAAACTGACAACGAACACTTTTAGTCATACTAGTCACATCGTGCATCAGATTGAGGTTCAGACGAATCTTACACATTAAAAATGACTCATGGATAGTTGTACTAAAGTATCAAAACAATCCAAATGAATTTGCTCAGTTTTCGGTATGTCACTTGTGTTTTTACTTAAATCAATGTCAATTTTAAATAAAAAGAGACACTTTGAGTTATACTGGCCACACTGTGCATCATATTGAGGTGCAGCTAATTCCTACCTGTCAAAAATTACTGATGGATTTTTTTCTTGAAGTATCAAAACAATATGATTGCATTTGCTTGGTTTTCAGTATGTCATTTGTTTTTTTTACTTAAATTAATGTCAATTTTAAATAAAAAGACACTTTGAGTTCTATCGGCCACACCGTGCATCGTATTGATGTGAAACTAATCCATACATGTCAAAAATGACTAATAGATCATTGTATTAAAATATAAAAACTATCCGAATGTGTTTTATCATTTTTTAGTATGCCACTTGTCGTTTTTACTTAAATTAATGTCAATTTTCAATAAAAAGAGACACTTTGAGTTGTAATAACCACACCATGCATCAAATTGAGGTTCGGTTGACTCCTACATGTCACAAATGACTCATGTATCATTTTCCTAAAGTATAAAAACAATCCGAATACGTTTGCTCGGTTTTAAGTACGTCACTTGTTGTTTTTACTTAAATTAATGTCAATTTTAAATAAAAAGAAACACTTTGAGTTATACTGGCCACACTGTGCATAATATCAAGGTGTGGATGATCCCTACACATCAAAAATTTCTAATAGATAATTGTCCTAAAATATCAAAACAATCTGAATTTGTTTGCTTGGTTTTCAGTATGTCACTTGTTGTTTTTACTTAAATTAATGTCAATTTTAAATAAAAAGACACACTTTGAGTTGTACCGGCCACACCATGTGGCATATTGGTATTTGGTTGACTCCTACACATCAAAAATTACTCATGTATTATTGTTCTAAACTATCAAAAGAATCATAATGCGTTTACTTAGTTTTCAGTATGTCACTTTTTATTTTTACTTAAATTAATGTCAATTTTAAATAAAAAGAGACACTTTAAGTTCTACCAGCCACACCGTGTGTCGTATTAAGGTGCAAATGATCCCTACAAATCAAAAATGACTAATAAATCATTTTCCTAAAATATAAAAACAATCCGAATGTGTTTTCTCGGTTTTCATTACGTCCCTTGTTGTTTTTAGTTAAAATTAATGTCAATTTTAAATAAAAAGAGACACTTTGAGTTGTACCAGCCTTCTTAGACATCATTTCTAAAACCATTCTTAATAACCTAAGGATATGGAACATAATAAAGGGTGATCATAGATGTTTAATTAGTGTAAAAAATTGATATGTCAATGATCATATAAGGATAACATGAGCATAAAGATGTTAGAAGGTGATATTAACATTAGAAATTCATACCCTACATATGGAAGTCACATGTTCATGCTATTTGTGTGAAATATTTCATAAGGTTTTTGTTTCTAAGCGCATCTATACCATCTTGTGAATATGAGTCTTTTTGACAGTCATAGTAGTACTGGAAAAATATAAATACAGAAAGGATTAATAAATATTTTAAATTAAATAGTAATTATCTTCGAAAATACCTCTTCAGGGATGCTGGTTTGTTCATTGAATATGATCTCTTTTATAAATTTAAAAACATAATAACCACAATATTTTCTATTGGTTTGTTTCAGACATTGCAGAAATGTTGAGGAGAATAAGTAATTTGTTTTGATATGTGTTTGGATAGTGAAATATTATTATATATACCCTGATACTTATACAGTCGCAGTACTTGTGTTCTTCCTTGTCCTTAGCCCATGGCCTCATTCCTTTTTTCAGATGATAGTGATGCACCACCCTATCATAATATAATCCTCATTAAAAGATAATATAAATTATATAACTTGATGTTTAGTTCTAAAACGTTGGATGTAGTGTATTACAAATTGAAAAAATCCATCATGTGTGGATGGTTTGTTGGATATCCATGCAATGAATCCAGGAAATAAATATTTGGAGTATCCAAATGTACTATAATCAGCATCCAATACTGCCTAAAAACAAAAAAAGGAATAAGTAATGAAAGAAATGAAAATAAATTTGATATGATTAAATTATAGAGTCTTACCCCTGCATCGTTGGTATTAAATAGAGTTTGTCATCTAAAATTTTTCTTTCAAAGGATTTGATCAAACTTGCCACTATTTCATCATTTCTGTCAGGTTCTATTTTAGCTTATGTTGTTGAGGTGATGCGAGGACTAACGAGTCCAAACTTTTTCTCATGGGAAAATCCTTTCATTTTTTTTCATATATATGCCTACCAAAAATATGAAATGTATTTAGTCACAATTAACATAGTATATCAGCTTATGAAAAATGAAATCATGGGAACATACCTCATGTATGCATTTACAACTGAGCCGCCTAGCCAGTCATAGTCAAGGATTTCAGTTGCACTCTCAACACCAATGAAGTCTTGATCTTTCTCTCTATATATATTTTCTTCAAATTCAACTATGTGTTTGCCACCATCTTTTAACTTTGTATCCACATGATCCTTAAATGGCAGTAAATGTGGATATAGAATGGGTGGGGTAATTGTGCTTTCGGTATATCTTTTTGATTGGTTGGTTGACCTTTTATATGGTTTTGAGATGGTCTTTTGTTTCATCCCCTTCTCTTTTTTCGTCTATAATAACATTCATCGGTTCAGACCTTTTTCATTAATTGTTAAAGGTTTAGCTTGAAAATTAAATTGGAAATGAATACCTCCTTATCGACATGATTTTTTACAACATGTAACGGTCATGCGATGAATGTTCCAACAAATTTTTCAATCGTATTAATATCATCCTCTTGAATTGGAATAGGTAGCTTTGCGCTTGGAACATGAGCTACGTTGATTGAAACTCACACATGACCTACTGAAAGTGGTCTATTGTGTAGCGTTTCCTTTTAAATATTGAACACTGTAGCCCTTACCACAAGGTGATGGGTGGGTGTTTCTCGATATAAATCACAGTCATTATCACCATATAGAATAAAAATACATGAAAGGTATCAGTGATTGTCTGATTCACATTTCATATAAACATTTATTAGAACATTAGTTACCTCTGCTAAGATATCTCTTTGAGGGGAATGGCTAGCCTCATAGCTGGTGGGGGTGGGGTGGGATCTTCATGCGGTGGTTGTTCTTGAGTTTCTTCTTCTATTTTCCTATCCATCATTAAAGTTTCTATCATATCCCTCTACCATTATAATTGTCCTTCACGGATAGATATTCTGTAACACCCCGCCCCTACCTCATTGGCTTGAGGAGGTGGTGAGGGTTACTTGTCTTTAAGCGACATCCCCAAGATGCCAAAGGCTAGCAATAAATGTCGAAGGGTTTCAAATACAATTGGGGGATGATTTACCGTTAATGGAAAATAAACCAATAAACCAACCAACCATAACCAAACATTCACTATATGATGTATGAACAAATGAAAGACAACTCAACAACTTCATGTATCTCAAAACCACATCAAAGTATGCAACGACGAAATAATAACCAAGTATCAAAGTACACAAAGGATAAACGATACAAGACTATCAACGTATCACATGAATCCATGCTCCACAAGCTCCAAGCTTCACAATCTCTAAACAGACCAACATCACGAAGTAGTGCTAAAAACGTGGGAAACGTTACCTTTTCCCTTGTCCCAGAAGATAGCATCTGCAAAAGCACCAAAGTGCCAAAGTAGGGGTGAGTATAAAACTCAATAGGTTTTCCCCAATGACTTCCCTACTCACACCACTAGGATAGAAGAGTTAAAAACAATTATATAAAACATTTTATATAAAAAAAATTCTCAAAAACAATTTATAACTAAATATAAACAAGTTTCCAAAACCATTTATAACCAAAAGCATACAAGTGAAATTTAAAAAAAATTTCCTAGCAAGTTATTTTTAAAGAAAAATAACTAAGAAAGCTTTAAAACCATTTCACAATACCCCTTTTTGGCATACACCACCATTCCACAAACCCATGCAACCAACCATGCATGCTACCTGGAAGAGGGGGAAACCCCTAACCCTTATCCATCCCAACAATGACGGGGGAGACTTCTTACCCTTATCTGACCCAAATGCACATGAATGTTTGATGGGGGAGAACCCTAACCCTTATCCATCCCAAAACTGATGGGGGATACCCCTAAACCTTATCCATCATGAATGCAATATGAATGTTTGACGGGGGAGAGCTCTAACCCTTATACATCCCAACACTTATGGGGGAGACCCATAACCCTTATCTGTCCTGAATGCAATATGAATGTAGACAACCATTATTCCATTACACCAATGCCAAAAACCAACGTGTCATCCCCTTCAATAAATCTCATTTTTATTGAAAACCAATTTCCATCAAAGTCATTTAAATACCAAACCACTTCAATAAAACACCCTTTTTATTGAAAAACCTATTTTTTTCATCAAACCATTTAACAATTCTAACAAATTAATAATTTAAAATCATTATTTTAAATTCAATAATCTAAATTACTTTTCACAAAAAATCACCAAGATTTCACAATTTCACTAAAACCATAAATCATCACTAAAAAAGATTTATTCCATGATTTTCACAATCAATTCCATTCCAATAAACCAATTTGAAACTAAGACAATCAATTCTAGCAATAGGAGTCGAGATTGAAGCCTCCTACCTCGAAGGTTTTGACGAAAACCACAACGAACGAAGAACGCACAAGAAAACCGGGTTGATTCTTAAAGAACCTGCATTAGATATCTTATCCTAGCAAGGAAAAGAATAAATATCATCATATTTGGCATCCACACACTTAGATATACCCATAATGGGTGTATATCTAAAAAATCGAGAGAATAGGAGAAGTATATCTAAGTAGATCTAAGAAACCGATCAAGAACGAAGAAGAACGATCACATACCACAAGAATCCAACTTCAATTCACCAAGGGAAGCCTTCGGATCGCCTCCAGAATGATGGAAGAACATTCTTTGTCATAAGGAGGAGAAAAATCCCAAGTTATGGACACTTAAGAGGAAAAACAATCCATTTAGAGGCAAAAACGAGTGAGATCCACTTTTTTAGGATCTCATTTAAGTGCCCGCACGGTTAGTTCGCACGGTTTTTCAAACCGTGCGCTAACCGTGTGTTAGCTACTACCTCGGAAGACCATTGCACGACCTCCTCGCACGGTCTCTCGAACCGTGTGGAATCCACTGCCTCAAAGTGCCAACTATGCATAATTTGGCCGCACAGTTTAGACAAACCGTGCGCCGCCCGTGCGACTTCCCCTTTTGCCTCAAAACTTCATTACAAGTTCTCCCAACTCTCTCATTCATCACCGTTAACTTTATAATCATTAAGATCATTAAATAAGGGTTACATACCAGAAATTGGGGGTACTACATTCTCTCCACCATTGGTCTTTCCTTCCTTAGAAAGTAGACAACCCTTGCTGGCCAAAAGTAGTTCCGACCACTGCTCTTTCATTTCCTTCTCACGTTCCCAAGTCTCTTCTTGTATCTGACCATGTTGCCATAAAACCCGCACTAGGATGATGCTTTTCCAATGAAAGAATTTCTCTTGTCTATCCATGATCTGCACTGGAATATGTATTAGTGATGCATCTGGTTCTAGCTCAACAGGATCCCATCTGATCACACGGTCAGGATCAGGGTGATACTTTTTCAACTGGGATACATGGAACACATTATGCATCAAACTAAACCATGGTGGTAATTCCAACCGATATGCCACCTCTCCAACCCATTCCAGTATCAAAAAAGGGCCAATGTATCTAGGAGATAACTTTCCCTACTTCCCGAAATGACAATGTCCAAGCCTTGGAGAGATCCTTAAGAAGACATGATCACCCACAACGAACGACAACGGTCTTCGACGATGATCTGCATAAGATTTCTAATGACTCTGCACTATCTCCATCCTCTTTCTAATCAAATGGATCTTTTTTGTTGTTTCTTGGACAAGGCTTAGCCCAACTAGTGAAGTTTCACCTGTTTCCACCCAGCATAATAGAGAATGACAAGGACACCCATTCAATGCTTCAAACAGAGCCATGCGTATCGAGGCTTGATAACTGTTATTGTATGAGAACTCCACTAAGGGTATATGCTCCTCCCATGATCCACCAAAATCCATTACAAAATCCCGCAACATGTCTTCCAACGTCTGTATAATTTTCTCGGATTTCCCATCTGTCTGAGGATGATATGCTGTGCTCATAGTCAACTGAGTCCCAAGAGCTTGCTGTAAGGATTTATAGAAACAAGATGTGAACCTCAGATCTCTATATGAGACTATTGAAATTGGTACACCATGCCTCTTTACCACTTCTTAGATGTATATTTTTGATAGATCCTCCACTGTCACGAACCAGGCCGGTGCGTCATCCGACCCGGCGCCCGACCCGATCCACGACATGGCCCGAAGGGCGTTCCCGATCCCCACGGGCTGGCAACTAGTGCCGGGCATCAAAATAAACTAGTTGGGAACGATTTTAGCCCATGACAAAGATGAGTAAACATAAACTAAACATGCAGATAAAAAAAAGGCAAAAAAAAGAACTATACAATGTGGCAGCGGAAAAAGGAATAAACAAAGCGTGACGTACCTCAGGTGACCCCATAGATCACCACGGTACGTCAACTACACTCGCTCCCAAGAGAGATCCGAGACTGAAACCTGCAACTGAAAAGTAAAGTAGGCATGAGCACCGCGATGCTCAGTAGGAAAGCCAAAAATGCAACCACATCCTATGCCCCTACCTTAAGTAAGAAATCCAATCATGCCAGTTTAAAAAATAAGGTATAATAAAATAATGTTTTCCTTCTTTCCAAATCCAAGTAACGGGTTTTCATTTTCAAATAAAGAATTTCACTCCCACTACATTTTTAAAATAGGTTCCAAGCATGCATTAACGTTTCAAATGAAAAGAAACCAATTTGGATTAAAATATGGTTTTCACAAAAAGAGACATCAAGTATGAAACAACTGAAAAGAAAGTTACATTGCTAGTAGCATGTCACAAATGAGCACCATGGGAAATCCCTATAGGTAGCTAGAATATGTGGGAACCTAGAGACCTCGTACCTCGGTGAAACGTGGCTTAGAAGACCACGACCCTCAGAAAACGTGGCTTAGAAGTCCACGACCCTCAGAAAACGTGGCTTAGAAGGCCACGACCCTCAGAAAACGTGGCTTAGAAGGCCACAACCCTCAGAAATTCATATGTTTAGTTAGTGTTGTTGCGTCAATCCTGCTAGACAAACCGGGAAGAACCCCTGCCGTGTCATCTAGCGTACTAGTCCTGGTCACACACCTAGATACTCGGGTTTACCATTGTGCTCTATTCCAAAATGGTGGTGAGCTTTTATCAAAAGAAAAGGAATGAACATCACACTTTCTTTATCCTAAAAACTCACTAAACCTCTCACCACCGTTCTCCCTCCTTAAGCGCATTCCCCTATTTCACATTACATAAAGCATAAACCCCAATATTAGGCACATATTCGTACACTCAACATACATGTCATTTTCTAAAACCAAGGGGGTTTGCCTTAGGAGGGGTTTTTCCAATTTTACAGACCATTTCAAAAGGGTCAAACAGGCTTTATGGTTTCACAAATAATAGTTTTAATTTTTGAACATATAATCATCTAAACTCTTTGCAAAACCTTTTAGAAATCCCAATTTAATAATCTACATGTTACATATATAAAGAAAACAATCTTGAACACTTTCTTAAAATGATGCAATTAATTTATGAAAGTCCAAATGGCATTTGTAATACATTAAATTTTTCCAAAACAAATACATAACCATTATTAGCGAATGCACCCAGATTTCATAACATGTAAATATAACATACATATACATATAAAATATTTTCAAAGAAAGCAAGCAATTATGAAATTCAAACTAAAGGCATAGGCATATGAAACCTACCTCAAGACACGCAGCTTTTGACAAGGGTTACCCGAGATCGCTTCACCGCCATACATATACATTTTCATGCATATGCATATGCACAGGTCCTTACTGCCGACGACTCGAACCCCCGAGGAAGGGACCACTCACTATACATACAATTTAATAAAGGAATTAAACAATTAAACAGTTTATAAAGCATTTAAAATATCACATTAAAGCTTTATACCAACAACGCACTCAAACATCCTTCCTAATACCACGCGCACCATGACGCAACACCAGAAACATGATAGGACAGACTTTGCAGCACTTGCGTGACAAAATAAACCCACAGCAAAGTTTATAAAACACTACGAAAAGTTCAGCACGGGTTTTCACAAAATCAGAACATTCATATTAAATGAACACACTACGAAACACATCGAAATCATAGTAAACTTTAAGTGAAACTATATTCGCACCAAGAAAAATAATCAATGAGTATACTAAATTAATTAAAGACAAAAATTAATTTTTTCAAACAACACATATATGCGGAAACTCATACCTGATATAAATATGCTACCAAGAGTTAAAATAAAGATTTAACATCAAAGATCAACTTCACACAATACATATTAATTAAATAACATGCTAAATTAAATAAACTTTTGAATTGATTAATCGGAGAATAATCAAGAGCGGAACCACCTACTTGGAATGTAGAAAAACATCGCAACATGATGCGCAAACTCCAATCGCACACTAAATTTTCCGCAATCAATTCAAATGAACTCTATCATCAAAACATCAATCCAGTTACATGAAAATTAAACCAAATGCAAACTGAAACCCCAATTAATACAAATAAAAACCACAATTGGGAGGAGGAGGTTTTACTTGGAGAAAGGCCATCCTAGAGAAGGGAAGCGGGTGCCGAAATTGTTTTTTTTTGATGGCAGGAGGCCTGTTAGGTTTTGCGGTGCAACGGAGACAAGTAGAGAGGTAGAGGGGGGCCACGACTCAATTGTTCTAAGGGGGCTGCTGTGTGACGGCGGGAGTCGCATGAGGGGAAGGGTGTGCGGTGTGTGGCGTGCGGTGCGCCAGAGGAGTCCGACAAGATGTTGAAGCGACTTGGGTCGTCGGTCTGGCCAGAAGAGAGGCGCTGCGATGGGAGAGAGATGGGCTGCAATGGGAGAGAGACAAGGGGGGTGCGGGCATGGATTGGCTTGGAGGGAGATGGAGGGCGCCAAAGCAGGGAAAGGCGCTGGCCAGGATGGACGGTGTGCGGGTGATTCGGCTAGGTTTAGAAGGGGAGTGCGCCGCAAACCAGGGGGAGAGGCTGCTGCGCAAGAAAAAAAGCAATCGGGAAAGAGGGGTCTAGCGTGACGGGGAGAGATAGAATGGTAGGAAAAGAAAGAAAAATAAATAAAAAGGAAAGAAAATGAAATAAAAAGGAAATGAAAATAAAATATAAATTAAAACCTAATTTAAATCTTAAAAAAATTAATAACAGCAATAACATTAAAACATACATGCTGAAAATTTTATGACCATTTTAATAATTTAATATTATACAACTAATAAAAATATTAGCTGAAATAATAAGAAGAATAATCCCCAATAAAAATAATAATATTATTAAACGACTCTTAAATTAGTTAATCATTTTTCAGATTTTGTTCTTGCATTTAAATTATTATTCAACTCATTAATTAATTGATTACCCGCGCACAAGGTTGGTCGCACAAACATCTGACGAAGCCATGCGGCTCCGCCCGTTCCGTGCGCATGCGCCAGTCACTATTGAGTCAAAACACTCATTTATCATCAAAACGCAAAGACTCAGGTCGGGTCTGGAAACATGCAAGGGGTCGTGTGCAAGGTCTCACACACAAATGATAAGACATTTAATAACAAAACATCGTCCAATTATGATTGGGCACTACACATGGTCGCGCGTACGGGCGCACACCCGTGTAAGGCCACATTTTTTTTTAAATTAGAATCGATTCAAACAACAACTCAAAGAAAGACCTAAAATAAATTAAAATATAGCACGCGTCAGGTCGGGGTGTGACAATTCTCCCCACCATGACACTTTCTGCCCCCAGAAAGTCCCAAAATACTAGGTCAACTAAGGGTTCCAAGCGAGACCACGAAGACCCCTAAAACAAAACCTCAATCACCCGATGACTGGGCATTCACAAGCCCATGACCTGAAACTCTAATTTCTCAAAACCAGAATCACCAAGCAAAATACCAACAAGGGATTCACCTCGAAGTAGAACTACAATATAGAACACCCCGACCCCTGACTTAGGGATCACCCGGGCCGCTCGAGGTCTCCAAAAACACTCGTCCAGCGGCCCATTATACCAGCTAACCAATTAGCGTGGTCGAGGTTGGGCGGAGCGGAAGTATGATGTCGCCCCGCCAAGTGCACTTTCAAGATAGAGTCTTCCACTAGTACGTCCTATGGTGGTCTCCCCACCACATTAGGGTTCTCATCAAATATTGGTTCTCCAAATCAAAACGGATCCCAAACCCAGACATCTCTAACACTGGCTTGACTCTTCAAACACCCTATGTTTAACCAACATAAGAGGGGAGATCGGCGAGACCCGCACTGGGTCTCCCCACCATTTTAAAATATCCTAACACCACGAAACCCGCGCGGGCATTCCTAGTTTACTTTAAGCAATACCGATTGAACCCTTCATCGTGAACCCGCCACACGGGCCGACCCGCACTGATCATTCTTACAGTGGACAACACTCTGCCACATGAGATAGCTTTGATAGCAGAAACCCCTAACCAGGAGACGAACCAGACAGGTGCACAACGTTTCCACAAGACATGAGTATCTCCGACCGCAAGAAGGTTCACGAAGCACACCCACTAGCTTTACAAGAATATGGGTTTTTCCGAACCTCTTTAATGCCCAAGAGGAACTCCCATAAAATAAGACCACGACAAGTAGACAAGGGATCCATTCCCCTGACAACAAGAATGACGCCTTCGGAGAGGGTACCACAATAGGGAAATTTAAGTTTTCCCCGTCCCGACATTGCGGACTAATGTCGGACCAAGCCCATCCCACGTCTGACGAGTCCTGACTGCGCGCAAGCTTCACCCCGAGACCTATGGATGGGGCACTGATGTCTGAAGCATCTCCAGCCTCGCAGTCACAAGCTGACCACTTCTAACTGGAACTTCCTCCGCTGGAAAAGAAGTCTGCATACTTCTCCTCGCATCTCGCGCGGCTACTCTATTAACATACCAATTTAGAATTGCAGCGAACGACCTAGAGTGTCTAACTGACCACACTAGAGATAGGAGGTTGAGCGGTCTGTCCGACATGCAACACAAACTGAAGGAAGGAGCACTCCACGAACAAGTCCCTTTGGTTCACACTCTTCATCAAATGAGAGAACTACTCTTACCACAATATATGCAGGACCAACAATTTGTACCCTTTTTTTTTGACCGACGATTCCACACTACTTCTGGGGCACATGGAACTAGCTCATCAGAAACGTCAACACACCTCCTTCGCCGCATGTTGACTGGTCGAGAACCTACGAGATCATCCAATTTCCCTCACCTTCACTTCCTTGGTACAAACATGGAATGAGGCTTGTCTTGAGGATTGCTCACGACGTCCCCATTTACAACGAAAACGGAACGATCACCATTCACTAGTTTAGCCCCGCTCCACCAGACGTACTCGAGACAATCTTACATCCGCACAACATTTGAAGTTCCTTCAAAACCAGAGACACTTCCAACTTTCCCAAATCGCTCAATGGCATCCAACTGACATCGACGTCTACGAACAGTCGACGCCACCAAGCCGAACCCAACTCTGCCACTCCACTAAGAGTCTGGGTCAGGCCAAGAACTGAGAGAGACTTGCTGGAACCCATGGAACGTTTCTAGGGGCATATCCCAAACAAGAAACACAAACCAGCCTTCCACAAATCCAAACACATCACAAAACAAACATCAACATTACAAAAACAAATTCAATAATCCCAATTTCAAACATCCATTCATTTTCAAAGAAAACACTCACTTGAAAGACCATGCCCTGCACAATAAGCCCAAAAACTATTTAAAAAAAAAACCTATCTTTACTTTAAAAGCAATGTCATTTTTTTTTCATTTCCAAAAACATTTGAGCACGAAAACCCATTTAAGAAAAAGGACCACATTCTAGGAAACAAGAAGCAACCTTAGAGATCAATCAACTGCCAATGATATTCCGTGGTGCCTCGCAAGTATGCATTTTCGTGCCACTCAGGCACCCGTCCACACGATCCATCAACTATCCATTAATCAAGTCTATATGCACATGCGAGCACCCATAGGAATACCACTGGAAAGAAACAAGGCCACTCCGCTTTCAAAACTAGACATTCTCAATATTAGAAAATACCTTTTTCTTTTCAAACCCATTTCAAAAATTCAAGGCAAATTTCAAAAATGCTTTCCATTTCTAAAACGGCTCATTTCAATTTCAGATGACCCAAAACATCCCTTTAGAAATTCAACATTGACAAATCAATGCCAAATTCCAAAAACAAGGTCCAAGAGAAACGCACCCCAAATATCATGTCAACCGCAAATAAGAGCAGCAGCAAAGTCTGCTTCACTTTTTAAAGGAAAACAATTTCACGCCAATCCCAAAATTGAAGCAAGATATCACGAACGTTAAACACCTGGGCGGAGGACTAGTGGTCGTGTCTAACCTGGCTACATGGTTTAGCAGACCATGCCCTGGGTAAGCACCAACCACTAGGAGTGTCGAACCGCACTCTCGGGCATCACATGGGTCGCTACTCCATGTGAAACTGCGCGCAGTACCTGTTTACTCCTATTGTCATCCCCCATCCACAAAGACCAAAACCAAAACTTAGATCCCGGACTGCCCCTGGTTACTCGAGGATCGGAACGAGCAAGAGTTCGCGACGCTCTTCCCGCACCTACCACTCGAGTACCGACAATCCTATCTCCGATCTACCTGATACCCCAAATAACAAGAACAAAACCTCCCTTTGATACCATTTTGTCACGAACCAGGCCGGTGCGTCATCCGACCCGGCGCCCGACCCGATCCACGACATGGACCGAAGGGCGTTCCCGATCCCCACGGGCTGGCAACTAGTGCCGGGCATCAAAATAAACTAGTTGGGAACGATTTTAGCCCATGACAAAGATGAGTAAACATAAACTAAACATGCAGATAAAAAAAAAGGCAAAAAAAAGAACTATACAATGTGGCAGCGGAAAAATGAATAAACAAAGCGTGACGTACCTCAGGTGACCCCATGGATCACCACGGTACGTCAACTACACTCACTCCCAAGAGAGATCCGAGACTGAAACCTGCAACTGAAAAGTAAAGTAGGCATGAGCACCGCGATGCTCAGTAGGAAAGCCAAAAATGCAACCACATCCTATGCCCCTACCTTAAGTAAGAAATCCAATCATGCCAGTTTGAAAAATAAGGTATAATAAAATAATGTTTTCCTTCTTTCCAAATCCAAGTAACGGGTTTTCATTTTCAAATAAAGAATTTCACTCCCACTACATTTTCAAAATAGGTTCCAAGCATGCATTAACGTTTCAAATGAAAAGAAACCAATTTGGATTAAAATATGGTTTTCACAAAAAGAGACATCAAGTATGAAACAACTGAAAAGAAAGTTACATCGCTAGTAGCATGTCACAAATGAGCACCATGGGAAATCCCTATAGGTAGCTAGAATATGTGGGAACCTAGAGACCTCGTACCTCGGTGAAATGTGGCTTAGAAGACCACGACCCTCAGAAAACGTGGCTTAGAAGGCCACGACCCTCAGAAAACGTGGCTTAGAAGGCCACGACCCTCAGAAAACGTGTCTTAGAAGGCCACGACCCTCAGAAATTCATATGTTTAGTTAGTGTTGTTGCGTCAATCCTTCTAGACAAACCGGGAAGAACCCCTGCCGTGTCATCTAGCGTACTAGTCCTGGTCACCCACCTAGATACCCGGGTTTACCATTGTGCTCTATTCCAAAATGGTGGTGAGCTTTTATCAAAAGAAAAGGAATGAACATCACACTTTCTTTATCCTAAAAACTCACTAAACCTCTCACCACCGTTCTCCCTCCTTAAGCGCATTCCCCTATTTCACATTACATAAAGCATAAAACCCAATATTAGGCACATATTCGTACACTCAACATACATGTCATTTTCTAAAACCAAGGGGGTTTTCCTTAGGAGGGGTTTTTCCAATTTTACAGACCATTTCAAAAGGGCCAAACAGGCTTTATGGTTTCACAAATAATAGTTTTAATTTTTGAACATATAATCATCTAAACTCTTTGCAAAACCTTTTAGAAATCCCAATTTAATAATCTACATGTTACATATATAAAGAAAACAATCTTGAACACTTTCTTAAAATGATGCAATTAATTTATGAAAGTCCAAATGGCATTTGTAATACATTAAATTTTTCCAAAACAAATACATAACCATTATTAGCGAATGCACCCAGATTTCATAACATGTAAATATAACATACATATACATATAAAATATTTTCAAAGAAAGCAAGAAATTATGAAATTCAAACTAAAGGCATAGGCATAGGAAACCTACCTCAAGACACGCAGCTTTTGACAAGGGTTACCCGAGATCGCTTCACTGCCATACATATACATTTTCATGCATATGCATATGCACAGGTCCTTACTGCCGACGACTCGAACCCCTGAGGAAGGGACCACTCACTATACATACAATTTTATAAAGGAATTAAACAATTAAACAGTTTATAAAGCATTTAAAATATCACATTAAAGCTTTATACCAACAACGCACTCAAACATCCTTCCTAATACCACGCGCACCATGACGCAACACCAGAAACATGATAGGACAGACTTTGCAGCACTTGCGCGACAAAATAAACCCACAACAAAGTTTATAAAACACTACGAAAAGTTCAGCACGGGTTTTCACAAAATCAGAACATTCATATTAAATGAACACACTACGAAACACATCGAAATCATAGTAAACTTTAAGTGAAACTATATTCGCACCAAGAAAAATAATCAATGAGTATACTAAATTAATTAAAGACAAAAATTAATTTTTTTAAAACAACACATATATGCGGAAACTCATACCTGATATAAATATGCTACCAAGAGTTAAAATAAAGATTTAACATCAAAGATCAACTTCACACAATACATATTAATTAAATAACACGCTAAATTAAATAAACTTTTGAATTGATTAATCAGAGAATAATCAAGAGCGGAACCACCTACTTGGAATGTAGAAAAACATCGCAACATGATGCGCAAACTCTAATCGCACACTAAATTCGCCGCAATCAATTCAAATGAACTCTATCATCAAAACATCAATCCAGTTACATGAAAATTAAACCAAATGCAAACTAAAACCCCAATTAATACAAATAAAAACCACAATTGGGAGGAGGAGGTTTTACCTGGAGAAAGGCCATCCTAGAGAAGGGAAGCGGGTGCCGAAATTGTTTTTTTTTGATGGCAGGAGGCCTGTTAGGTTTTGCGGTGCAACGGAGACAAGTAGAGAGGTGGAGGGGGGCCACGGCTCAATTGTTCTAAGGGGGCTGCTGTGTGACGACGGGAGTCGCATGAGGGGAAGGGTGTGCGGTGTGTGGCGTGCGGTGCGCCAGAGGAGTCCGGCAAGATGTTGAAGCGACTTGGGTCGTCGGTCTGGCCAGAAGAGAGGCGCTGCGATGGGAGAGAGATGGGCTGCAATGGGAGAGAGACAAGGGGGGTGCGGGCATGGATCGTCTTGGAGGGAGATGGAGGGCACCAAAGCAGGGAAAGGCGCTGGCCAGGATGGACGGTGTGCGGGTGATTCGGCTAGGTTTAGAAGGGGAGTGCGCCGCAAACCAGGGGGAGAGGCTGCTGCGCAAGAAAAAAAAACAATCGGGGAAGAGGGGTCTAGCGTGACGGGGAGAGGTAGAATGGTGGGAAAAGAAAGAAAAATAAATAAAAAGGAAAGAAAATGAAATAAAAAGGAAATGAAAATAAAATATAAATTAAAACCTAATTTAAATCTTAAAAAAATTAATAACAGCAATAACATTAAAACATACATGCTGAAAATTTTATGACCATTTTAATAATTTAATATTATACAACTAATAAAAATATTAGCTGAAATAATAAGAAGAATAATCCCCAATAAAAATAATAATATTATTAAACGACTCTTAAATTAGTTAATCATTTTTCAGATTTTGTTCTTGCATTTAAATTATTATTCAACTCATTAATTAATTGATTACCCGCGCACAAGGTAGGTCGCACAAACATCTGACGAAGCCATGCGGCTCCGCCCGTTCCGTGCGCATGTGCCAGTCACTATCGAGTCAAAACACTCATTTATCATCAAAACGCAAAGACTCAGGTCGGGTCTGGAAACATGCAAGGGGTCGTGTGCAAGGTCTCACACACAAATAATAAGACATTTAATAACAAAACATCGTCCAATTATGATTGGACACTACACATGGTCGCGCGTACGGGCGCACACCCGTGTAAGGCCACATTTTTTTTTAAATTAGAATTGATTCAAACAGCAACTCAAAGAAAGACCTAAAATAAATTAAAATATAGCACGCGTCAGGTCGGGGTGTGACATCCACCGTATGAGTTTCACGAATAGGGATGAAATGGGCTGACTTGGTAAGTCAATCCACTATCACCCATATGGAATCATGTTTCCGAACCGTTCTTGGAAGACCTATAACAAAATCCATCACTATCTACTCTCATTTCCACACCGGGATAGGTAAATACTACAACATACTAGCTGGTCTCTGATGCTCTGCTTTAACTTGCTGACAAGTTAAGCACCGCGAGACGAACTCGACCACCTTCCTTTTCATGCCGCTCCACCAAAACTGCGCCTTGAACGCCTTATACATATTTTGTGTACCTGGATGTACAACCCACATCGAATAGTGGTATGAAGGAGTTGTTACTGACAAACCATAGGTACAACCATCCAATCTCTGAAACACAAAACTAAACTCCCATTAAGTTTCTAGCCCTCAATGGTCTCCCCACCATTGATTTTTAAACTCATAACCAGACATTACACATCAGATGTTTGTGCCTCTTTGATCATTTTTAATAAATCAGGAATAAGCGTAGCTGAAAAGAAAACCGCAACATCACCTCAGTCTTCACATTCCACATGCATGTCATCTAAGACCGACATCAACTGCCATTAATCTGAAGCTTCTTTCACCAACTGAGCATATGAATTTCTACTCAATGCATCCACCACCGAATTTCCTTTCCCCAGTGTGTACATCAAGTCAAAGTCAAACATTTAGAGATACTCCATCCACCTCCTTTTCCTCAGATTCAAATCTCGCTGTGAGAAAATGTGTTTCAAGATTTTGTGATCTGTAAACACAGTAAATTTCTCACCAAAGAGATAATGTCTCCATGTTTTCAAAGAATGGACAACTGCAGCTAACTCCAAATCATGTGTTGAGTAATTATTCTCATGCACCCTCAACTACCTTGAACCATAAGCAACCACATGATCTCTTTGCATGAGAACACAACCCAACCCTGATCTTTAAGCATCACAATACACCACATACCCTTTTCCTGATTCCGACAAGGTCAAGATAGGTGCCGATATAAGATGAACTTTCAGTTCCTGAAAAGACTTTTGACATTCTTCTATCCATTAGAATGGAGCATTTTTTTGTCAGAGTTGTCATTGGTGAAACTAGTCGTGATAAATCACGCACAAAGCGTCGATAGTAACCAGCTATACCAAGAAAACTTCGTATCCCAAACACATTCTTCGGTGGTTTCCAAGATATAACAACTTCTATCTTTTCAGGATCAACAGAAACGCCTTTCTCAGAAATGAAATGGCTAAGGAAACGTACTTCCTGTATCCAAAAATCACACTTTGATAATTTGGCATACAAACGATGATCTCTCAAGATTTGTAACACTGTTTCCAGGTGCACATCATGATCAACCCTTATCTTTAAATAGACCAAAATTTCATCCATAAACACCACAAAAAAATAATATAGATATTGTTGAAATATCTGATTCATCAATGCCATGAAGACTGCTGGTGCATTTGTTAGACCAAAAGGCATGACTACATATTCATAGTGTCCATATCTACTTCTGAAAGCTATATTTGGAATATCCTCTTTCTGAACTCTCAATTGGTGATATCCTGATCACAAGTCAATCTTGGAGAACCACTGAGCTCCCCTTAATTGATTGAATAGATCATAAATGCGTAGAAGTGGATATATATTCTTTATTATAACTTGGTTAAGCTTATGATAATCAACACATAGCTGAAAGGTTCCATCTGCCTTCTTCACAAACAAAACCGGTGCTTCCCATGGAGATGTACTTGGTCAAATGAAACTCTTGCTTTGATCGTCCTATTGTTTTTTTCTCAAAATATATTTAGGGTGTCACCAAAAAACCTGCACCTTTGACATGACCATACTATTATGGATACTTCAAGACCACTGATAGTTTGTGTTCATCTAGAACAGGTGTTGTTGATCCCTATGACTATGTCTGATAGAAAATATAGGAAAATAATCAATCATTGTTATGTAATAGGGATTTAAATCAAAACAAATTTTTATTATGTAATATTTACACATGATTCCCACACTTTTTGTGTGTTCTCATCTATTAGTATCCCGTCTTTATTTAAACATTCCGTCTTCCATAGCACACGGTGTGGGATGTAAGTGGATTTGTATTTCGAGTCATCAATCTTCATATAAATAGAGGAACATAATTATGGTGTTGTTTCATGTCACATAAAAGTATTATGGTAGATTTAAAATACATACCAATTTTTTTTCAAGTGAAGCGTACCCCATCCTTACTTTACGGTAGGGGTATACTGGTTTTGCTACTTGTTCCTTATTTTTAGGACTCATTTACTGTTTCATAAATAAAATTTTTCAATTAAAGTGATGAATATACATATTCTCAAAAAACGTATTAATGGACACAATGTACTTGAAAAGACACATCTGCACGACGACCAGTAAACACATCCCACGCTTCTTGGGTTATCAGGTGTGTATATATAAGCGGTGGGTGCGAGTTTATTTTCCCTTCATCATCTTTAAGATGATGTATTGTTAAGATTGTGCGAAATTCTTTGTGAATCCTTCCAGTAAGCATTAATACATGCTTCTTGTGGGAGTCATCTACTATAAATACACTCTACAATGGATGATGAAGAGTAATTCAATGTTTCATTATATTATTTTTTAGTAAAATAAAGAAATGATATCATAATTTTACAATAATCTCTTCCCACATCAGCGTCTTAAGCTCGATCACAACATGGTGCCATGAATCTACGTCAATAGAAACATGTTTTCCAAGTGATGATTCCAATATAACTACTGAACATGGCCTTATCAGGGTTAACATACTAACCCCATGCATTCTATACGACCTCGTATTTGATGCCTTTGGTTTTCACCTTAAGGATATTTTCTAACACCATCAAACTATGACACACTTTTTTTTTCTGCGATGTCAGTCCTTAATTTCCTACCATTTCCCTAGAATGCACATCATCAATATGTTTTTCTGGAGCAGTGGCATCATCATGTGCAGATAGTTGTTGTACCTCTGCACTGGAAGAAACAACATGTTGAGAAACCTATTG
The DNA here is from genome assembly GCA_963277665.1 of Viscum album. Taxonomy (NCBI): domain Eukaryota; kingdom Viridiplantae; phylum Streptophyta; class Magnoliopsida; order Santalales; family Viscaceae; genus Viscum; species Viscum album. The sequence continues at coordinate 955,495,459 of OY728146.1, forward strand.
TTTTTCAGGAATAAGAGTACCTGCATGCGCATAAGGTTGTTCCTCTTCACTGTGAGCAGTAGTAGGTTGAGAGACCTGTTGTTCCTCTAGATTGGGAGCACTAGCACGTGCAGAAGTCATTATCTACAGAAGTGGTTTAACATTTAATTTATAGTACATAAATGTAGCAACAAACTGATAATAACATTAGACCCTTTAGTGGTTTTGGTCGATAACAGAACATTGGACACTTTCAGTTTGCGAGATCTATAACATAAAATAATTGTACTGCCTGTGATACCATTATAAATGACTAATCTTTGTACCCTTCCTTACTGAAATAAAATTTCAAGAATCCCAATTCATCTATTTTAATGGAAGTATTATTATCAACCCACTTGCATTGAAAAATTGACAATTGGAATGTTATATAATCCGACACCCATATTTTTTTGATGATGTCAAAGTATGACATATTCACATAAATTGGATTTTTGTCCTTAGTACCAGAAACATGCATCACTTCAGTCACAAGTGTAACTCCACTATTTTTCATGGTACTGTCTGCATCATACTAATTTGTATAGAATATATAACCATTAATAACATACACTTTGTAAGATAATACATACACACTTGGTCCTCCGGCTAGCCATCGAAGTCGTTTTAAAATTGAATCCCGATTTTCATATGACTCCTTTAAAATATAGTCCCAAAACCATCCTATAAACTAATGATTATGTGTATTTAATATCGATATTTTATTCCTTGATGGATTAAAATGCCTAATAATTTCTTTGTGGGTTTCAACATATGGGGAAACCTCCAAAATGTTATGAAAAATGTAAATGTGGGTCTGCTCCTGATCTGTAATATTGATTTTGAAAACATCTCTTCCAAAAATTCCTTCACCCGTAAGCTGCCCAGTGTGACGAGATTTTAGTAAACCAATGCTTTCCACACTAGACAGGTATTTAGTATAGAATTCAATGGATTCCTCAATAATATATTTCTTCATAATACAACCCTTTGCCCGACTTCAATTTTTGACATACCTTTTCAAAATATTCATATACCATTCAATGGGGTACATCCATCTATAGTGTAAAGGACCACATATTAAAATATCTCTCACCAAGTTAACCATCAAATGAACCATCATATCAAAGAATGTTTCCGAGAATAATTGTAAAGACCCATAATTTTCCATGTAATTTTTTTTATTATATGGAAATATTACAAGTCCACAAAAATTGACGGTGCATGATTCTGAGGCCCAGAGTGCCCGGAATGAATTTCTGAACTTTTTTTAGGTACGTTTAGTAAATGTGTGAGCAGTATTTTGTAACATTTGAACCGGTGCTTGGAATTGAAATCCGAGGACACCGTTGAACTCACAATGCCGATATTCGCTTAAGGAGACCTTCACCTCGACTGCAGTAGGTCGAGGGTAGAAGTTAGTTTTTCAGATTTTCATGGGAGGGTTAAATAAATAATAAAATAAAATATTTAACTTTTATTTATTTATTTTGAAACCTCCCATTTGAATTCATGGTGGTGGGGACCTCCCAAAACCTCTTTTAATGGGATGAAACCCTTGGTTTCCCCCAAATTAAATGTGCCAACATTTATTGTTTAATTAATAAACTTAATCTATTAAGTTGGATCCTCACCTTTCTTGAGGTTGGGGGGAAATCGCTGGCAAGGAAAAGCCTTGGAGAAATACCCTCCAACTAAAGAACCACTCCAATGAAGAACAAAACTCCGACGAGGATGACGCTCGAGCTCGGATCGGGAGCGTGTTGCGGGAACAACAGACGTCGACATCTTCAAAGTTTTCATCTCCTTCCTTGTACCGTCTCCAACGAACAAACAAGATATGGGTGTGTTTATGTTTTTTCTTTGTGGTTTTATATTGAATCCTTCTCCTCGAGCTGTGTGTTATCGGTCTAACGTGGAGGGTACGAGCCAAACGAACACATCCCGATCCCTCCGCATCTTCATTGTTGACGTGTTCTTCACAGTGGAGGAGGATGGTGACCAACGTCGGCAGGGCACAAGGTGGTGGCCGACAATCCGGTCGGCCGTGATAGCGGCGGCGACGCAACTGCGCCTCCGGAGGAGGCTGCGGTCCGTCAGCTGCGATGGAAAAGAACGGCGGCCGGCACGCCGACCAACCATGTGGAGGCAGGGCGGTGCGCATCCACGCTGCCAGTTGAGCAGGAGGCCGCGGCAGAGCAGGGAGGCCGTCGTCATCCGGTCGACCGCGTGGTAAAGTGGTGGCGCACAACCGCGCCACCGGAGCTGGAGACTGCGACCGCTTGGCCGTGGCGGAGGTTGGAGGGTGGTCGGTAGCCGTCCGACCATGGGGGAGTAGTGGCGTGCGTCCGTACCACTGAAAGGAGGGCCGAGTATTTCAGCCGTCCGTGTCACTCAGAGCGGGACCCCTCTGATGGTCCCGCGTGCCAGCAGGGCAACCGAACGACCCTTGGGCCATTTGGAATACTGGGGGGTGCCTCTCCCCAGGGTTGCGGATAGGGTGGGCCCCACCACAGTGGACCACACCCAACTGAGTGGGCCACGCCCAGGGGGCCGGGCCGCCCCCTTTGTGGGCCAGGCTGGTCCGGACTGTTGTAAGAACCCAGTTCCTAGTTTTGAGGTACGAGTTTCTTCTTTTCCTTTTTCCTTAAGTGTTTTTGAGAAAATAAGGAAAATGGGAAAAAATAAAAAACTTTATGGGTACACGCCATGTAATTTTCTACATGCCATGTACTTTGGCCATGTAGGATGAGTACACAGGGCATGTAGGCCTGTCGGCAATAAAGGGTGTAAAAACCGACTACACGCTGTGTACTAGGTACTTACACGCCGTGTAATCAGTCGGCAGGTGAAAAGTAAGGTGGCAGAGGCAGCTTCCAGCTGAGCAACGGTACACGCCGTGTATTCAAGAATACACACCATGTACTCATGTCGACAGATAAACAGTGCCACAGTGGAAAGAAGCCTCCAGGGGAACATTTTAAAAAATGGAAAGTACATGCCGTGTACTTGAGAGTACATGCCATGTAGTTTGTTTTTTTCACTTAAAATGGGAAGTAGCCTCCTCTTTAAATAGAGGAAGCCTAGAACACCGGAGGATCTCGGGAGAGGAGGCTGGATCTTGGGAGATCCTCTAACCGCACACCGGGAATCAGATTCTTCTACCGATGGTCTTGTTGGAACCGCGTGGGTAAGAGCTTCCTTATCCATGAGCCGTTCTTACCAATTCTTTTCTGAGGGGAAGTTATTTGAGGTTGAGTGTGTAGTTGTTTATCTCAGATCTACACTTTTTTTGTGTGTTTCGGTAGGCTTCATCCACGTATATTGATCATTGGAGATCGAGGTAGGTGGTTTGGTGTTTATTTCCAACTGTTGAGTTGAATTTGTGTACCGTTGTGCTAAGAACCCATGTTTTGGGTGTCATATGGCTGTGGACTTTGCTGAAAGTTATCTATAAATACATAAATAAACTTTTGATAAGTTAAGACTGTTGTTTGGGATCACTACTTGGATCTAGGACCACCCCGGGGGTGTGTTCCTCTGTTTAGCCATTTGACCAGGATACCTGTGGGTATACCATGAATTTTAGCATGCTTTAAATTTCCTTGAGAGGAATTGTATATAATTGCTTGCTTATATGTTGGTCTTGGGCCGGTTACTTGTATAGCCTGAGGGAAGTGTTCATTTAGCATGTGGGAAACTATTCTGATGCCCGTGGACAGTAGATTCTATGCCTATGGGCGACACCTCGTACACCTGTGGGCAATATTTTTTATGCCTGTGGGCGGACACCTGTGGGTTTCGACTCTGATTACCTGAGGGTAAGGATTGTATGTCTAAGGACAGTTTTATCATGAATATTCACCGTAGTGATCTTCATATGGTACACTTTCCAAGTTAAAGCACATGCTTGGCATGGTTAGATGAATATTAAAATGGAAATATAACTAGTAGAGTTAGTTACTTTTGAGTACTGCTTAGATTATTGCATTTATTACTGCACACTACTGTTGCACATTTTCACTAACTGTTGGGCATGGGCCTTTGGTGGGTGCCTACTGGGATTTATTTCTCACACCCTGTTTGGGTCATGTATTCGACCTAACAAGATTATGTTTCTGCAGGTGTCGATAAGGGAAAGGGTCCCTATACAGGTACATGATTGTAGCATAGGAGTAAGAGAGCATGAGACTGAGCTTAGGCTTGCGATGCTGCTGCGTTCTATTTACTCTGCTTTGTTTTGTTTTATTGTACCTCGTACTTTGAGTTGTATTGTATTGTATTGCAGTGTATCTTGTTCTGGATGCTTTCATATAATTAGTGACATGCTGTATCTTTATATATATGACTGCTGGTTCTCTTTACTTCAGTTGCCCATTTCAGTTGTATATTGTTTACTACTTCGGCTGTTGTATGTTATTTATCTTTTCCATTGCGCTACACTTTAAAAAATGAGGGCTTAGTTTCCCCACTATCAGACCTGAGCCCTCGCTACTAGTCGGCAGCCTCTGGTGTTTGGGAAAATGCGCTTTAGGTCATGTGACCAACCGGTTCCGGGGCACCCGTTGAGTGGCTCCCGGAACCGGGATGTTACAAAGTGGTATCAGAGGGTGTTATTTTTTTGACTTACTATTTGGAGCCTTAGTCAGGGATAGGACAGACATGGTAGTTGGTAATAAGTTGTGCCCAGGAGTAGCTAACCTGTGTACAGAGAAAAACCATTCCACCTTGTTTATTGTAATTTTTCTGATTTTTAAAATTTACAGTTGATTTGATTTTCACCATTGGGCGACACACTTTAGATTGTGCTGTTTATATGTTATACATGGGTTCGATTTATTTTCAACCCGATGAGATGAGGGTGTGCCACCTCATGCATCATTTAGACACATGCTAGAAATCACATGTCATGCATTCCTTCCATTCCATGTAGGTGTATTATAAATTACATGTTGTTGTGATAGTTTCTATGCTAGAAAATCATGTTGTTGTGATAATTGCCTTAATAAATACCTGCTATTTTGAAAGGGTATTGTTGTGTGAGGTTGTTGATGGAATGAACACCAAACTTTGGTTTTTGGAGAGTATGGACCCTCAATGACCAGAACTTGGTGGATCATTGACGATTTTACTTTGTTATAACATGTATAAGATGCCAAGCTTTGATTTGAGGGGAGTATGGGCCCTCACGGATTGGAATTTGGAACTTAGGTGTTTGTTCTGTGTTTTTTGAGGTTCTGGAGTAGTTTCTGAGGCTTACTGTCTGGAAAACCCAGCATACACGCTGTGTGGTTTTATGGACACACGCCACGTGTTCTTATGTTCAAGAAGAAGTGAAAACTTTTTAAGTACACGCCGTGTACCCTCAATACGCGCCGTGTAGTCTCTTCCTATGTCATAAGCTGTGTGGGCAGGGACACGAGGTAGGGAATGGCTTGGGGAAACACGCCGTGTACCGATTGTACACGCTGTGTAGTGTTGACCCGGTGTCCGCTCGTGTAACTAACAACACGGATAGAGGAAACCTTAAGACATACACGCCGTGTCTATTTTGAACATGCCATGTAGTCAGACCCAGGTACCCGGTCGTGTCACGAACAACACAGGTCGGTGTTATATTTCCTCGTACACGTCGTTTCCTCTTGGAACATGCCGTGTAGTGTTAGCCATGTAGCCGACCATGTATTGAGCAACACGGGTTGGTCTGGGGCTTCTTTAAACACACTGTGTCTTTTTGCAACATGCCGTGTAGTGGGACCTAGGTACATAGGCTGTGTGACGAATAACACGGGTCGACGAAATCCTGTCAAGTACACGCCATGTGCATATGGGACACGCCGTGTAGTTTTGTTTTCGGAGAGCCATGTATAAGGACTCGGGCAGGGAAGAAGGATTCAAGTACACACCATGTGTTAGGACAACACGTTGTGTAGTTGGGGTGATACACGACCAGTTCTGGTAGAAGTACACGCCCATGTGATAACCTAAGAGAACATGCCGTGTAGTCCAATTTTGTAAATCTTGAATTCTTTCTTTCTCTTGTTCCCTTATTGGTCTCCTAGTTTTTAGTCTTTGATAATATTGATCTAAGGCATGTGTTTGACCTTTTAGAGTCATGCCGTCGAGATGAACACCAGTTGTTTTCCAAGAGAGCAGCAACAATTATACTCCTGAGATGGTGGGCCATGGGCTACCAGTGGATCCTCCAGCAGAGCCGGATGCAGTGCCAGCTGTTATACCGGGCACAGGCGCGGAGGCGCAGTTCTGTGAAGGCTTTATGCAGTTTAGGCATACCTTCTAGGGAGCACCGTAGGCCGCCACATCTATGGAAGAGCTGACGCTTATCTTCCAGCAGCAGCATCCGCCTACGTTTTTAGGGGATGGCAAACCACAGGCTGCGGAGTCATGGATGGATTCGATGGAGACTATATTCTAGCATCTTGAGACGCCTCCTGGGAGGAGGGTCAAGCTCGCTACATACATGCTACGTGATTCCACCAAGAGGTGGTGGGATGTTACCACCCAGTCTGAGAATCACCGTGACATGGCGTGAGAATATTTTCAGGCAGCTTTCTATGAATTCTTCTTCCCAGAGACGCTGAGGGAAGATTGAGCTCGAGAGTTCATGAATCTGCAGCAAGGCGCCATGTTAGTGATGGATTATTCTGCTCGATTCACCGAGCTTCAGTGTTTTGAACCTTTTCTAGTGGGTGATGAGTCGTTGAGGTCTAGACTCTTTGAGGATGGTCTTCGATATGACATCCGAGCACTGGTGAATGTTTTCAGGTTGCCTATAGTGCATGCTATTGTGAACCAGACACTGATTACTGAGCGAAACCTGCGGGAAGCTAGTGGTGTGGGCCAGGGCAGTTCGACACCAGTTTATGGTACTATTTCTACCAGTAAGAGGAAGAGATAGATGGAATTCTCTCACAATGGTAGTACTAGCCAGAAGAATACTTCAGGTGGCCAGTTCATGTGTTACCAGTGTGGTAAAGAGGGGCACAAGAGACCGTAGTGTCTACATGACCCAGTGGAGTGCCGATCTTGCAGCAGTATGGGTCATATCCAATGTTTTTTCAGGTAATTTCTACCAGTGGCTAGTGATAGGGGTTTTGTGTAGACTCCATGTGCGGGGGCAGGATCAACAGCTTTTTACCAGTCGAGAAATTGGAATACGTCAGGGCGTACAGGCAGAGATGGTGGTCGTAGCCGTGGTAGCCAGACACCAGGATCTCAGAGGCAACAGGGCAGGTCAGCTCAGGGTAGCCAAGCTGTGTCGTAGGGTTGCGGCACTGAGCAGACATATGCAGTGCAACAAACCCAACAAGAGCAGGATCCAAGACCTTCTACTGTCAGAGGTACTATTCTAGTAGCTTCTGTTTTGTTTTCTGTACTTTTTGATACGGGTGCTACACATAGTTTTATATCTGTGTCTGTTGTGGAGAGCCTTGGGATCTGTGTTTCTTCTCTTTATGGTGTGATGGCTCTAGACACTCCATTGGGGATTAGAACAGAAGGTATGCGTCAGTGCAGGGAGTTCCCCCTAGAGGTTGGTGGGTGTCACTTTCTATGGGACCTCTATGTCTTAGAGATGAAGACCTATGATGTCATTATCGGGATGGACTGGTTGGTACCCTTTCGAGCCTTTGTGGATTTCTATCATTACAGGGTAAGTTTTAGATCACCAGAGGGTAGAGAGTTTCTATACAAGGGAGAATGAGATGTCCAGGAGAGCCGAGCTGGACCCGAGCATCGTGGGTGAGGTGGTGTGACAGCCCAGATTGCAAGTTTATATCTGGATGATCAGGGAACTTTTCAGAAGGATTTCCCTCTAGTAGTAGATCATTTTAAGGATGTCTTCTCAGATGTCTTTTCAGGTCTACCTCCAGAGTGTGAGGTGAATTTCTTGATTGAGCTTGTGCTAGAGCAGCACCGGTGTCCATTCCTACTTATAGGATGGCTACACCAGAGTTGCAGGATCTCAAGAGATAGTTAGAGGAGTTGCAAGAAAAGTGTTTTATCCGACCCAGTACTTCTCCTTGGGGTTATTCCGTCCTTTTTTCAAAGAATGCGGATGGTACCCTCAGACTCTACGTGGGCTATCAGAAACTAAACCAGCTGATGGTTAAGAACTGATATCCCTTAACGAGGATTGATGATCTTTTTGATCAACTTTTAGGTGCACGAGTGTTCTAGAAGATTTAATTGAGACTCAGATATCATCAGTTATGCGTTAGACCATTGGACATACCGCTTACATATTTTTGGAGAAGATATGGTCTATACGAGTACTTGGTTATGCCGTTCGGACTCACGAACATGCCAGCAGTTTTCATGGATCTTATGAATCGTGTGTTCCATCCTTATCTTGATTCTTTTGTGGTATTCTTTCGGGAAAATATCTTTTTGTACTCTCACACTCAACACGACCATGATACCCATCTTGAGATCGTATTGAGTACACTGAGAGAGCATCAACTATATGCTAAGCTCTCAAAGTGCCACTTCTGGATGGACCAGATTCACTTACTGGGTCATATCATCTCAGAGGCAGGAGTTGCTGTAGACCCAGAGAAGGTGAGAGAAGTAGTTTCCTGGGAGAAGCCTAAGAACATGTTTGAGATACAGAGTTTCTTGGGTCTAGCTGGTTACTACATGCATTTTATACAGGACTTATCCCACTTGTAAGTGCTGTTGACAGGTTTGACTAAGAAGGGTGTGAAGATCATTTGGTTAGAATCTTGCGAGACATCCTTTTAGGAGCAGAAGGGTAGGTTGACATCAGCACCAATCCTAATCCTTCTAGAGCAGGGGAAGATCTATACAGTTTACTGTGATGCATCAGGGATTGGGCTGGGAGTAGTGTTGATGAAGGGCAATCGAGTTGTTGCGTATGGGTCTCAATAGTTGAGGCCACATGAGAGAAATTACCCAACACATGACCTCGAGTTGACTGTAGTTGTTCATGCGTTGCGCTATTTGAGACATTATCTCTTGGGAGAGCATTTTGTGGTTTTCACCGACCACAAAAGTCACAAATACAACTTTACTCAGCGTGAATTGAACTTGAGATAGCGATGGTGGGTCAAATACCTTCAGTATTTTGACTTTGAGCTTGCCTATACACCTGGTAAGGGTAACATAGTTGCTGATGCACTAAGAAGGAAGACTTAGATACAGGCTGTTCATGAGGCTAGTGGTGAGTGGCATCTTATGGCTTTGTTCTCTAAGATGCATTTGGAGGTGCACGATAGTCAGGGGCAAACCTATCTTTCATCCTTAGCTGTGACTTCTACCCTCCTGGATAGATTGAGGATGAGACAACTATCGAAATCAGAAGGCCTATTTCTACAGGAGTTGGTGGCAAGTGAGGACCCTCCTCCTGGATGGACGATATGCGATGATGAGGTACTGCATTTCCATGGACTAGTATGGGTTCTAGAGGATATACGCGAGGAGTTGATGCGGGAGTTTCATGCTTCAGCTTGGGAATTTCATCCCGGAGTTACCAAAATGTACCGTGACTTGAGACGTCAGTATTGGTGGCTGGGTATAAAGAGATAGGTACCTGGTTTTGTTGCGAGATGTTCCACCTATCACCAGGTGAAGGCGGAGCATCAGAGGCCAGCCAGACTGTTACAGCAGTTACCCATTCTGGAGTGGAAATGGGATGTGTCGCGATGGATTTCGTGATCGGGTTGCCGAGGTCACCTTGAGGTAGTGATGCCACGTGGGTTGTTGTGGATAAAATTACAAAGGTAGCTCACTTTTTTCCGATCAAGAAGACCTTCGGTGTTTATGAGCTCAAAAGGTTGTATATCTGAGAGGTAGTATGCATTTATGGGGTTCCTCATTATATCATTTCAGATAGGGATGCTTGCTTTATGTCTCATTTCTGGAAGAGTTTCTAGAGGGCACTGGGTACACAGGTGCTCCTTAGCACAGCTTACCACCCTTAGACCGATGGCCAGTCAGAGCGTATGATAAAGGTGCTAGAGGACATGCTGGGTGCATGCATCCTAGACTTTGAGGGTTCTTGGGAGAAACACATACCCCTAGTCGATTTTTCCTACAATAATAGTTTTTAGGAAACTATTGAGATGGAACCTTACAAGGCTTTATATGCTAGGCCATACCGATCACCCTTGTGCTGGTTGGAGGTAGTTGAGACAACTTTAGTGGGACCATGTCTCATGCAGGAGACTTCTGATCAGGTCCAGTTGATTCAGAAGCGGATGACTAATGCACAGTCTCGTCAGAAATATTATGCTGATCGCTGCAGATGACCCTTGGAGTTCGTGGTCGGGGATCAGGTTTTCTTGCGTGTTTCACTGAGGTTGGGACACAGGCGGATCAGGAGATAGGGTAAGCTTTCACCGAGGTATGTGGGGCCGTTTGAGATTATGGAGAGATTTGGGTCGGTTTCCCACCAGTTGCAGTTACCACAGAGGTTCTGGGCCATGCACGACGTCTTCCATATATCTCAGCTGTGCTGCTATCATTCAGACCCATCTAACATTTTTCACCCCAAGAAGGTTGAGCTTCAGGTCGATGCATCCTTTGAGGAGAATCCGGTTCGTATTGTTGATAGGAGCACGAAGGTTCTCCTAGGCCAGTCAGTTCCTATCATTCGGGTGCTATGGCAGCATGGCTGAGTGCAGGAAGAAACCTGGGAGCGGGAGACTGACGTACGTGCTCAGTGGTTAGAGTTGTTCACAGCCGTATCTTCACCACCCTTGGAAGGACAATTTGGGGATGAATTGCTTTAAGGGGGGAAGTTTGTAAGAACCCGGTTCTTAGTTTCGAGGTACGAGTTTATTCTTTTCCTTTTTCCTTAAATGTTTTTGAGAAAATAAGGAAAATGGGGAAAAATCCCAAATTTTATAGGTACATTTCATGTACTTTTCTACACGCTGTGTACTTTGGCTGTGTAGGATGAGTACATAGGGCGTGTAGGCCTGTCGACGATAAAGGGTGTAAAAACCAACTACACGCCGTGTACTAGGTATTTACCCACCGTGTAATCAGTCGGCAGGTTAATAGTAAGGTGGTGGAGGTAGCTGCCAGCTGAGCGACGGTACACGCCGTGTATTCAAGAATACACACTGTGTACTCATGTCGACAAATGAACAGTGCCGTGGTGGAAAGAAGCCGCTAGGGGAACAGTTTAAAAAATGGAAAGTACACACCGTGTACTTGAGAGTACACGCCGGGAACTTGAGAGTACACACCGTGTAGTTTGTTTTTTTCACATAAAATGGGAAGTAGCCTCCTCTTTGAACAGAGGAAGCCTAGAACACCAGAGGAGATCAAGAGAGGAGGCCGGATCTTGGGAGATCCATCGACCGCACACCAGGAATCAAATTCTTCCACCGATGATCTTGTTGGAACCGCGCAGGTAAGAGATTCCTTCTCCTTGAGCCATTATTACCAATTATTTTCCGAGGGGAAGTTATTTGAGGTTGAGAGTTTAGTTGTTTATCTTAGATATATTCCTTTTTTGTGCATTTCGGGAGCCGTCATCCGCGTATATCGATCAGTGGAGATCGAGGTAGGTGGTCTGATGTTTATTTCCAATTGTTGAGTTGAATTTGTGTACTGTTGTACTACATACCCATGTTTGGGGTGTCGTATGGCTGTGGCCTTTGCTAAAAGTTATCTAGAAATGCATAAATAAACTTTTGATAAGTTAAGATTGCTGTTTGGGATCACTTCTTGGATCCGGGACCACCCCGGGGGTGTGTTCCTCTATTTAGCCATTTGGCCAGGATACCTGTGGGTATACCATGAATTTTAGCATGCTTTAAATTTCCTTGAGAGGAATTGTATATAATTGATTGCTTATATGTTTGGATTGGCCCGGTTACTTGTATAGCCCGAGGGTAGTGTTCGTTTAGCCTCTGGGAAACTCTTCTGATGCCCATGGGTAGTAGATTTTGTGCCTGTGGGCGACACCTCGTACGCCTGTGGGAAATATTCATTATGCCTGTGGGCAGACACCTGTGGGTTTCAACTCTGATTACATGTGGGTAAGGATTCTATGTCTGAGGATAGTTTTATCATGAATATTCACCATGGTGATCTTCATATGGTACACCTGCCAAGTTAAATCACATGCTTGGTATGGTTAGATGAATATTAAAATGGAAATATAACTGGTAGAGTTAGTTAATTTTGAGTACTGCTTAGATTATTGCATTTATTACTGCACATTGCTGTTGCACATTTTCACTGACAGTTGGGAACGGGCCTTTGGTGGGTGCCTACTGGGATTTATTTCTCACACCCTATTTGGGTCATGTCTTCAGCCCAAACAGATTACGTTTCTGCAGGTGTCGACAGGGGAAAGGGTCCCTATACTTATACATGATTATTGCAGAGGAGTAGGAGAGCATGGGATTGAGCTTAGGCTTGCGATACTGCTGCGTTCTATTTATTCTGCTTTGTTTTGTTTCACTGTACCTCATACTTTGAGTTGTATTGTATTGTATTGCAGTGTATCCTGTTTTGCCTGCTTTCATAGAATTAGTGACATGCTGCATCTTTATATATGACTGCTGGTTCTCTTTACTTCAGTTTCCCATTTCAGTTGTATATTGTTTACTGCTTCCACTGTTGTATGTTTTTTATCTCTTCTGCTATTCTACACTTTGACAAATGAGGTCATAGTTTCCCCACTATCAGACCTGGGCCCTCGCTGCTAGTCGACAGCCTCTGACATTTGGGGAAATGCACTTGAGGTCATGTTACCAACTGGGTTTGGGGCACCCATTGAGTGGATCCTTGAACCGGGACATTATAACCGTGGCCCAGCCCATCCGGGCCAGACCCGAATTGGGTTGGGTCGGCCCAGGCCGGGTCGGACCGGACCCGGGCCCTTCTGGACCCAGATACGCCTTTTTGGACATATCTTGAGATCCGGAATTCCGTTTGATGAACCGTCTATGGAACCAGAATCCTTGGATAGAGATGGTACTTTTGATATACTCCACTTGAGTTTTGGATAAAGTTGAATTATGGTTAGGTTGGATTGAACCTTAATCCAACTGGGCCCTCGAAACGGAAACACTAATAACTTACAGACCGAGCATCCGATTGATGCGCTATCTGTCGCGTTGGGTCCCTTTTTACGTGACAGACCTTTGGGATACTTCTTAGTAGGAATTTTTGGTAGTTAAAGTATCAAATGATGGATTGAGGAGAGAAAACTCCTGGAATCAAGCATGCTTACTGTGAGAACCCTGTGGCTGGATGTTTTTGAGGAGTCTTCAGATCTTGTCTGGGTCATCTTCGGATCCGATGTGGGTCAGCGCTCAACGATCCTATGTGGGTCAGCGCATACTAATCCTATGTGGGTTATCTCAAGATCCTGTGTGGGTTATCTTCAGATCCTGTGTGGGTCTTCTTCGATCCTGTGTGGGTCAATAACATAGCTTCTCGATGAAGTAAGATGATATATCAATACAAATAATCATCTATACTTCCGTACTTAAGTTATACCTGGTGTGAGTTGAGTCTTACCTTTGTGGAATTCTTCTTTGTGGTGTACCGTTTTGGTACTTACCTTCACGGTGATACCTTAGTGATATTCTTCTGTGTGGCGAACCTTTGTGGTATTGACCTTTGTGGTGATACCTTTGTGGTATTCTTCTGTGTGGTGTTACCTTTGTGGTACATAATTTTGTGGTGTTATCTTTGTGGTATTATTTCCTTCATGGAACAGTTGAAATTTTGGCTAAAAGAGTTAGGCCTTGTGTTTCCTCTTGAATGAGATGGGTATACGTGATAACTTGGGTATATGTATGGGCATATACCTAAGTAGGGTTGACTGTTGTTTTCGTGCTTTGTGGTATATCCTTTGTGGATTCTGAGAGACCTTAGGGGGTCTCGGGGTCCCTACTGAGTATCGATATACTTACCCCTGCACGGGCTACGCCCACACCTTGCTGTGTCTTTTGAAGATGACGAACAACGTTGACCGAGGATGAGGGTACCAGGAATGGAGGCTACTCGAAGGTGGAAATTAGACGAGATGATCCACCGAGATAACCATACAAGAGCTATACCTACCCTTCAGGTAGGATCCTTGGTGGGTGTTTACATTAGCTATTTTCAGTTTTACTTGTACTTTCCAATTGGTCTTGTATTCTTTCCCCTTTACTTACTGTACACACTCTTTTTACTATACAGTTTACTTTGTTCTCATATCTTGCTGTGTGCTTAGTTGTGTGAGTTTACAGGTTATAAAGGAACACCTTCCCGGTTTTAGGGATATTCCTTTCTGGTGCTAGTCGCTAGCCTCTGGCCTATGGAAGGTGGGCTTGGGGTAGTCATGGCATGAGCCCTGGGGGACGGGTCATGACAAATTGGTATTAGTGGAGTAGGTTATAACAAAGAACTTGTACTTTGATCTTTTAATCGAAAATAGTGTTAAGTGTTATGAGTATGGTTATTAGTTTGGTGAATCTAGTGTTGGTGGAGCAGTCGGTGTATCCATACACCAGGACCCTAACTTATGATTTCCGAATCAGTGCATGAAAACACTGATTGCGTGTGTGTTTTTGAAAAGTTTTCTTTGTGATCTCTTTGATTCATCTCACCTGGTATAACTTATTGATTGTGGAACACCTGTTCCTTTTCAGGATGCCTCCATGAAGATAGTCAGCCAGGGTTCCAGGTAGAGTACGTGATGACAACCCACTGAGTGATGAGGCTTCGGTATAGGCCCCCCTTACGGTAGTTGTACCACTAGGTGGTGTACCAGTAGCACCACTACCCATTTGGTAGCTGATGCCACCAGCCCTAGCAGTAGAGGGTGCATGCCGCTTGAGCGTGCTACATGAGTTTCAGTGCCAGATGCCACTAAGGTTCCGGGGAGAGACCGATCCATAGGAGGCCGAGGACTGGCTGGAGGTTGTGGTTAGAGTTTTTCGACTGGTAGGGACACCAGTTGATCTCATGGTGATCCTTGCCTCCATTCTTCTTTAGGCAGCGGCGGGAAGATGGTGGAGCTTGATACTTCAGGTTCACGACGAGGTGACTCTCATTTGTGTGGATTTCGAGAGCCTTTTCAGGGCAGAGTTCATCCCAGTGACTTTACGCTCAATGCGTATATATGAGCTTCTCCACCTGCAGTAGGACAACATGACCATGGCTCAGTATTCAATTAGGTTCACTGACCTCTCGTGCTACTCCACTAGCATGGTGCGAGACCCATTCTTCAGGGCCCAGACCTTCGAGCAGGGACTCAGACGGGAGATTAGAGCTTCGCTATTTTCTCTCAGTATCCTAACGTAGGAGGGGGTGTTAGAGCGAGCACTCTTAGTGGATAACTTCCTTGCTGAGAAATCACCAGCAGCGAGACCCACCACCAGACATTATATAGAAAAGTCATCTATAGATGGTAGAAGACAGATGACGCAAAGGTCCAAGAGAACCAGAACTATGGGTGGATGACCGCAGGATATAGGGTCAGTTGTACGGGGCTCTCAAGACAGACTAGGAAAGGAGAGGAGCAGGCAATGTTACCCATACGGTGGGCAGGGTCACATGGCTGGAGACTGCCCGACCCACCATACAAACAACCAAAAAATGGTTGAAGGACCGCCTGGGCAGAGGCGAAGGTTCGATCGAGGAGGTCTGTAGGCAGGAGACGGACGTGGCAGAGGAGCTGGCCGTGCAGCAGGCGGTGGGCAACGATTTGAGGTTCTACCACCACCACCTCCAGGTGGTCCACCCTGACCATAAGGAGCAGGTGGACAAGGACAAGCTTACTCTAAGAAGCTGAGGCTTGTGACCAAAACACTACGAAGATGATAAAAGGTAAAATATGTGTCTAATCCACCTTAGCTGCAGTACTTATAGACACAGGTGTCAGTCACTCTTTTATTTCCACAACCCTCATTCGGAGCTCAGAGATACTGGTGGATCCGTTGGCTAGATCCTTATAGCTAGATACTCCTACAGAAGAGGATTATATGATTACACACTGGTGCTGGTAGTGTGATATTACTCTAGAAGGAAAGAGCTTCGGCTGAGATCTTCTAAGAGTGGTGTTGAGGCCTTACGAAGACATCTTGGGTATGAATTGGTTATCTACCTTCCATGCTCAGATCGACTGTATTAGGTGAAAAATGCGGTGTGTCTGTGAGGATGGGACCAGGTTTTCCTTCACCGATGAGAAGGGAACCTTTGCAGTACAGGATGGACTTACCCAAAGGAGGGTGCAACTGATCACACATCAGTTGGCTAGCCTTACCCTCAGAGTAGTTGATGTTGAGAGTCTGAGCTATCCTATAGTGGTGGACCAGTATGCTGATGTTTTCCCTAATGATGTTCCGGGTCTACCTACTCGCAGAGAGGTGGAATTTTACATCGAATTGTACCTTGGGACGAAACCGATATTTACACCAGCATATCAGATGGCTCCTGCGGAGGTACGAGAGATGTGAGTACAACTAGAGGACTTGTAGAGAAAGGGTTTCATTAGGCCCATTGTTTCTCCTTGGGAAACCCTGATTTTGTTCACCAAGAAGGTGGATGGGAGTTTGAGACTCTGTTTAGACTATCGGCGACTGAACTAGGTGACTGTGAAGAACAAGTACCCACTCCAAAAGATTGAAAATCTCTTTGATCAGCTGAAGGGAGCATGATGGTTTTCGAAGATAGACCTCAGATCAGGCTATCACCAACTCAGGGTACGAGATGAGGATGTGCATAAGACGAATTTCAGATATCGGTATGGCCACTATGAGTTCTTGGTTATTCCATTTGGTGTGACCAATTCCCCAACAATTTTTATGAGACTTATGAACATGATCTTCCAGCCATACCTCGATCACTTTGTAGTAGTCTTCATCGATGACATCCTGATATACTTAGGCACAGAGGAGGAGCATGCCTATCATCTAGAGATAGTTCTGGACACACTCTAAGAGCACCAGCTTTATGGTAATCTATCGAAGTTCCAGTTTTGGATCCGATAGGTTCACTTTCTAGGACACATTATCTCAAAGGATAGAGTTTTGGTGGATCCAGTGAAGATTGAGGCCGTGCTTTCTTGGGAGCCACCTAGGAGTGTGACAGAGGTGTAGAGTTTCTTGGGTTTGGCTGGTTACTACCGGAGGTTTGTGCCTGACTTTTCCAGAGTTGTGAAACCCTTATCAGCATTGACAAAGAAGGGGAAACCCTTCGTGTGGTCGGAGAGATGTCAACGGAGTTTCTAAGAGTTGAGGCAGAGACTGACGAGTGCCCCCATCTTGAGGTTACCGAATGAGGATGTTGGGTACGTAGTCTACTACGATGCATTAGGGACCGGACTTGGATGTGTCCTGATGCAGGAGTGAGAAGCGATCACATATGGTTCACAATAGCTGAGACAACAGGAGTATAACTACGCTATGCATGACCCGGAGTTAGCAACAGTGGTCTTCGCCTTGAAGATGTGGCGACATTACTTGATGGGAGAACATTTTACAGTCTACTCTGATCACAAGAGTCTCAGGTATATCTTCTCTCAGAAGGACTTGAACTTGAGACAATGAAATTGGCTTGAGTTCCTCCAGGACTATGACTTCGAGATAGTCTATTCTACTAGGAAGGGGAACATAGTAGTAGATGCACTCAGCAGGAGATCTGGTATACATTTGCTGAGTGAGGTGACAAAGAAGCTAGCCAATTTGTAGATATCCTACATGGATTGAGATGGAAAAGCTTATCTTCAGTCTCTGATAGTCACTCCCCCACTCCTTCAGCGTGTCAAGGAGGTGTAGCTTGGAGACACTGACTGCAAGGCTCTATGTGCTTAGATATCCACAGGACAGACACCTGATGGATTTTTTGAAGGTGGGGAGAACTTCATCCTCTTCAGAGGGTGTACTATGGTACTGATGGAGCTACGAGAGTAAGTGCTAAGGGAGTTTCACACGCTCCCTCTAGCGGTACATCCAGGAGTGACAAATATTTACTAGGACCTTCAGCGTTAGCACTGGTGGATAGGAATAAAGAAAGTAGTGGCAGAGTTTGTCTCACAGTTCCTCACTTGTCAGCAAGTGAAGGCATAACATCAGGTTCCAGCAGGCTTAGTTCAACCATTAGAGGTACCATAGTGGAAGTGGGATGGAATTTCCATGGACTTCATGATAGGACTTCCATGCATGTCCAAGGGGCATGATTCTATCTGGGTGATTGTTGACCGACTCACCAAGTTGGCCCACTTCTTACCTATCAGAGATTAGGGACCAGTAGAGGGCCTGAGATGCCTCTACGTGCAGGAGATTGTGTGGCTTCATGGGGTTCCATCTACAATTGTCTCTGATTGTGACACGCGTTTTACTTCCCGACTATGGAAGGGGTTGCAGGAGGTATTTAGGACTTAGCTTCGATTGAGCACTGCCTTCCATCCTTAGACAGATGGTCAGACTAAGCGAACCATTCAGACCCTTGAGGACATGTTGTGTACTTGCACCCTTGATTTTGGACGTAGTTAGGAGGATCATTTTCCCTTGGTGGAGTTCGCATACAACAACTATCACCCCACCATCAGTATGACACCATTTGTGGCATTTTATAGGTGACCTTGCAGATCACCTCTATGCTGGACTGACCTAGGGGAGTCAACACTCATGGGTCTAGAGATAGTACATGCTACCACAGAGAAGGTGCAGATCATCCAGGAGTGGATGAAGACTGCACAGAGCAGGTGTAAGTCATATGCTGATAGGAGACAGAGACCTCTCGAGTTCGAGGATAGTGACCATGTCTTTCTGCGAGTCTCACCTCGACGGGGTTTGCGGAGATTTGGCCTGGGCAACAAGTTATCTCTGAGGTTCATCAGACCCTTTCAGGTCCTCAACATAGTTGGTGAGGTGGAATACCGCCTAGCTATTCCCCCTCAGTTGCATCAGGTACACGACATTTTCCACATATCCTGGATAAGGAGATATGTACCCGATACTTCACACATCATTGACTGGGGTGAGCTAGACATCGATGATTGGGTGACGTTTTCGGAGGTTCCAGCAGAGATTGAGGATCAAAAGGAGTGGGTCCTTCGTGGGTGGTCGATACCTCTGGTGTGTGTTCGTTGGCAGTACGGGAACCTCCAGGAGAGAACATGGGAGAGAGAGGCTCAGATTCATGCTCAGTACCCCCACTTATTTCCCTATTCTATGTTGTGGATTTCAGGAATGCAAAGCCCTGAGGTGGGGAGAATGTAAAGACTCGGAATTTTCCAAATAATTTTTTTATTATATGGAAATATTACGAGTCCGTGAAAATTGACGGCGTGTGATTCCGAGTCCCGGAGTGTCTGGAATGAATTTCTGAACTTTTTTTAGGTACGTTTAGTAAACGCTTGAGCGACATTTTGTTACTTTTGAACCAGTGCTCAGAATTGAAATTCGAGGACATCATTGAACTCACAACACTGATATTCGCTTAAGGAGACCTTCACCTCGACCGTAGTAGGTCGAGGGTAGAAGTTAGTTCTTCGGATTTTTGTGGGAGGGTTAAACAAATAATAAAATAAAATATCTAACTTTTATTTATTTATTTTGAAACCTCCCATTTGAATTCATGGTGGTGGGGACCACCTGAACCCTCTTTTAATGGGAGGAAAACCTTGGTTTCCCCCCAAATTAAATGTGCCAACATAAATTGTTTAATTAATAAAATTAATTTATTAAGTTGGCTCCTCACCTTCTCGAGGTTGGGGGAAATTGTTGGAAAGGAAAAGCCTTGGAGAAATATCCTCCAAATGAAGAACATCTCCAATGAAGAAAAAACCTCCGACGAGGAAGATGCTCGAGCTCGGATCGGGAGAATGTTGCGGGAACAACAAACTTTGACATCTTCAATGTTTTCATCTCCTTCCTCGCACTATATCCAACAAACAAAAAAGGTAGGGGTGTGTTTATGTTTGTTCCTAGTGGTTTTACATTGAATCCTTCTCCTCGAACTAGGTGATACTGGTCTAACGCGGAGTGTACGGGCCAAAATAACACGACCCGATCCCTCCGCATCTTCACTGTTGACTTGTTCTTCATGGTGGAGGATGATGATGACCGATGACGGCAGGGCACAAGGTGGAAAACGGCACTCCGACCGGCCGTGATAGCGGCAGCAGTGCAACTGCGCCGCTGAAGGAGGCCGTGGCCCGTCGGCCGCTGTGGAAGAGAACAGTGACCGACTCGCTGAACGATCGCATGGAGGTAGGGCAGCGCGTGTCCGCACCGCCAGAGGAGGCCATGAACTGTCAGTTATGGTAGAGGAGAATGGCAACTGGCATGCCGACCGACTGCATGGAGGTAGGACGACGCATGTCCGCGCTGCCAGTTGAGCAGGTGGTCGTGGCCCATGGGTTACGATAGTGCAGGGTGGTGGCCGTCATCCGGTTGGCCGCATGGAGAAGCAGCGGCACACGACTGTGCCGCCGGAGATGGAGACCATGACTTCTTGGCTGTGGCGGAGGTAGGAGGGCGGCAGACATCCGACCAGCTGCGGTGGAGCAGCAGCACGCGTTCGCGCCACTGGAAAGAGGGACGACCGTTTTGGATGGCCATGTCATGCTGATAGGGACTACTCTAGCTGTCCTATGTTCCAGTAGGGCGACCAAATGGCCCTTGGGCCATTCAGAATACTGGGGGGGTGCCTCCCCCCTAGGTTGCGGCTAGGGCGGGCCCCGCCACGGCGGACCGCACCCAGCCAAGTGGGCCACGCCCAGTGGGCCAGGCCCGCCATAGCCCAACCCATCCGAGTCGGACCTGTACCAAGTTAGGTCAACCCGAACTAGGTTGGGTCGGCCCAGGCCGGGTCGAATCGACCGTGTCGGACCAGACCCGGGCCCATCTGGACCCAAATACGCCTTTTGGCCATATCTTGAGATCTGGGCGTCCGTTTGACAAACCATCTATGAAACTAGAATCCTTGGATCGAGACGGTTCTGTTGGTATACTTCACTTGAGTTTTGGATAAAGTTGGAATATGGTCAGGTTGGATCGAACTCGAATCTAACCGAGACCTCGGAACAGAAACGCTAATAACTTACTGACCGAGCATCCGATTGACGCACTGTTTATCGCATTGGTTCCCTTTTTACATGACGGACCTTTGGGATACTTCTTTATAGGACTTAGTGGCAGTTGAAGTATCGACCGATGTATTGAGGAGCAGAACCTCCCTGAATCAAGCATGCTTAGTGTGGGAACCCTGTGGCTGGCTATATTTGAGGAGTCTTCAGATCCTATGTGGGTCATCATCGGATCCTGTGTGGGTCAGTGCTTAGTGATCCTGTGTGGGTCAGTGCATAATGATCCTGTGTGTGTCATCTCCAGATCCTATGTGGGTCATCTTCAGATCCTATGTGGGTTATCTTCGATCCTGTGTGGGTCAACATCAGAGCTTCTCGATGAAGTAAGATGATCTATCAATACAACTAATCATCTATACTTCCGTACTTAAGTTATACCTGGTGTGAGCTGATTCTTACCTTTGTGGAATTATTATGTGTGGCGTACCTTTTTGGTACTTACCTTTGTGGTGATACCTTAGTGGTATTCTTCTGTGTGGCATACCTTTGTGATACTTACCTTCGTGGTGATAACTTAGTGGTATTCTTCTGTGTGGTGTACCTTTGTGGTACTTACCTTCATGGTGATACCTTTTTGGTATACTACTATGTCACATTACCTTTGTGGTGTTATCTTTGTGGTATTCTTTCCTTCGTGGAACAATTGAACTTTTGGATGAAAGAGTTGGTCCTTGTGTTTTCTCTTGAATGAGATGGGTATACGTGATAACTTAGGTATATGTATGGGTATATAACTAAGTAGGGTTGGCTGTTGTTTTCTTGCTTTGTGGTATATCCTTTGTGGATTATGAGAGACCTTAGGGGGTCTCGGGGTCCATACTGAGTATCAATATACTCACCCCTAAACGGGCTATGCCTACACCTTACTGTGTCTTGTGCAGACGATGAATAGCGTTGACCGAGGATGAGGGTACCAGGACTGGAGGCTGCTTGAAGGTGGACATTAGACGAGACGATCTGTAGAGACGACCGTATGAGATCTGTACCTATCCTTCAGGTAGAATCCTTGGTGGGTTTTCACATGAGCTGTTTTCAGTTTTACTTGTACTTTCTAGCTGGGCTTGTATTCTAGCCCCTTTACTTACTATACACACTCTTTTTTACTATACAATTTAGTTTGTTCTCATATCTTTCTATGTTCTTGGTTGTGTGAGTTTACAGGTTATAAAGGCAATTCCTTCCCGATTTTAGAGATATGCCTTTCCGGTGCTAGTCGCCAGCCCCTGGCCTATGGAAGGCAGGATTGTGGTAGTCACAGCCCGGGCCCTGGGGGACGAGTCGTGACAAGAACATTTCTAATTCACATAATATTATGAAAATTTCTCTTTTCATACTTAGCAATTTCACCGATTCTATAACTTTTATGCATATATCTTTGAATAAGAAACAAAGTTTGATTAATATATGATAGAAATTCTTGGGAAAATGAAAGGTAAATCTATAGGCATTAAATCTTGTGTCAAAACATATCATTCATGTGATTTTAGACCTTTTAACTTTAAATCAGTCATTGACATGATGTTCTTAATATTCTATGAATACCCCTTTGTAACCTTTATATCATTCAAAAAGTTAAAAAACTGATATATATCGTTCTTGGAAAGAGTGTAAGTAGTTGGAGGAAGAAAGGTTTATTTTTCACCCTTCACTGGTGCCAACTCTTCTCATATTCCCATATCAACCATATCCAACCTAGCCTTAATTCCATCCTTTGTTTTTCTATGTACATTTAGCAACATTCCAATGATACTATCACATAAATTTTTTCAACATGCATAATATCAAGAAAGTTTCTGACATACAGAAAATTCTAGTATGATAATTCAAAAAAAAAAAAAATTGATCTCTTCTTCCAACTAATTTTCATAAGGTTTTTTGAAAATGGTTTACCAAAATCAGTGTCCAAATATTTTACTTTCTCAAATAGTTGATCACCTATTAGTAGTGATGGTGATTTATGTTCTTCTAAACTTCCATCGAAGGATGTTTTCCAAGATCGACACTTATATCGTCGGGGTTGAAATCTATGATGTCCTAGAAACACAATTTTTGATGAATGTTTCAACCTAATTGACTGTGTACCTTGTTTGCGGACCAAACACCCATGAGTTCTTTTAATATTATATCCTGAAAAATTTTCATAAGTAGAAAAGTCATTTATCATCCCGTACAACAAGGCTCTCAATGTGAAATCTTCATTTCTATAAGAATCATACAACTTAACACCTAAATCCCATAATAATTTCAAATCCTTGATCAATGGATCCAAATAAACATCAATATCATTACCCGGTTGTTTTGGTCCTGATATAATCATAGATAACATGATGTGTTTTCATTTCACGCATAACCATGATGGAAAGTTATAATTTACCAATATAACCGACCATGTACTATGAGTGCTGCTTTGAAAACCAAAAGGATTCACTATATATGTAGATAATGCAAGACAAAGGTTTCTCAGCTCGTTTTCAAAGTCAGGATACTCATGATCAATTTTCTTCTACTGAGGAGAGTCTGTTGGGTGACATAGTTTCCCATATTTATTTCTTCTGTCTACATGCCACGTCAATTTCCCTATAGTCTCCTCACTTCCATATAGGCTTCTAAACCTTGGAATGATCAGAAAGTACCATACAACTTTCATAAGACCAGATTCATCTTTATTTTATCTATAAGCACCACACTTTGGGCATTCACTAAGTGATTTTTGGTCCTTGTGAAATAGTATGTTGTCATTCAGGCATGTGTGTATTCTTTCATAGATCATACCCATCGAGCATAGCATTCGATTTTAATCGCATGTTCGGATCAGGAGCTCATTATCTTCTAGGAACATGTCATTCAAGAGAGAAAGTAACTCTGTAAAACTAGTATCACTCTATCCATTACTTACTTTCAAATTAAACTGCTTTAGTACATTTGAAAATGTAGTATATTTAGTGCAACCACTATACACGGGCGTCTTTTCACAACTTTTTAACTACTCAAACAATTTTGGGCAATCATGAAGTTCATCTTCAACTATTTTTTTCATTTCCTCAATATGATATTCATCATCATTCACATATGTAATAACATCCTTGATATGGTCTTATTCATTTTCTACACTTGTAATCATATCAGATGTTCCATATAATGTATTGTTATCCCACCCACTAGCTATATTCGCTTTTCCCCGTGTTTATTCCAACATTTATAACTTCAATCTATTCTATGATAGATAAAGTGTTCTTCCAAATCCTCTGGACTAACTTTTCTTGAATAACAACAGCGTAAACACAGACAAAGGATTTGAGAAGGGTCATATGCATGATATTTTTCAAACTTGATGAACTCTTTCACTCCATCTTCATACTCTTTTTCAAATGATTGACATCCATCCATTCTTTATTTATATCTATCCTATTTGATTTAGTGATATTAGTATTTAACAAATAAATACACAAAATGTTGATATAAAAATTAACCAAGGCTAAAAAAAGATATATATTTTAAGACTCCTTTGAAAACTATTTATCTAATCATAATTGAAATCCCATTTTAAAAACCAAAAATTTACACAAATTACTCTTTAAAATAACACACCCTTTTTAAAATAAACCAATCAGTTTCAAACACTCTTTCTCAAAACCCCAATTCCTTTTTTAAAGTAGTCAAGGAAACTTCATGACCTTACAATATTAATAATTTAAAATTAATGAAACCCTCTATATTTTACAAATTTTCATTTAAAACTTCACACACCCCTTGTTAAAATGAAAATGGAATTACAAACACTTTCAAAAACATTCACACCCCTTTCTAAAAGCCAATCAAATGAGTTGAAAAACACTTGGCATGCAACCTATGTCCATTACAAGTGTTTAAATAATTTTAAAGTTATTTAAAACCAAAAAAAGGTATTTTGAACACATATAATTTTTTTAAAAAATATTTCAAAACACTTGAATCATTTTAAAAGACCCACTTAGGAATTTTCACAAAGACATAAATCCCAAGAGAGGAACTTTACAAAGGATACATGAATAAAAAAAACCAACATTTTATAAAATATAAATCCATAAAAGTTTTATCATGTCTCTCATGAATAAATAACACGAATCCTATAGTTTATTTTCATAATACTAATGAGGAGTGAATAAGTGATAGATTAAATCACAAGTGTCACTTGACAATGATGATTTTGAACATAAAGTCATATCTCTTCAAAGTGGGTAACCATATTCCACTTGATGCTTGAATCATGTACTACCTAATCTCGGTCCTTCAAATATGGAACATTAGAAAAAAAATGTTTCCCTTCTTGAGGGTATACATTAAGTAAAAGTTAAAGGATCATAGGTACTCATACCTTCTCTGCAATCAACGGTTCATTTCACTTTGTGATTAAATACATTTCAAACACTTTTGTAGTGTATTCTAATAACACCTCATGGAAAGCGCCACTATTTCCAAATCTAAGAAAGTATTTGGAAATATTCACTTATGTTTTCTTAACTGTCTGGACCTATAAGCAACCACATGATCATCATGGATTGGAACTGTTCAAATCCCGACTCCTGATATATCATAATACAAGCCATACTAATTACCCAACTCATTTATGGTGAAGATTATTGTTTTCATCAATATCCCATTAATATCTTAGAAGGATATATCATGAACATATAATAAAAGGAGAAATACCACATTCTTAGTTAAGGTCTTTTTAGAGATTCCAATCAGGAAGAATCCTGGTTGACCCTATGGTAATAACAGTGAACAACTAGAAAAATCACCATAATAAAATTTTCATTTCATGTTCAAAGATTATTGTGCAATGCTTTTTCTTCTCAATGAGTATTCCAAAAACACCTCTATCACATGTTTCTTGTGCATGTTGTCACACTTGATTATAGTAAGTATCATCTGTTCATCTAGTTTCACCAACTTACAAAATTTCATGGAAGTCTCCCCATTGAACATGTGTAATTTATAACACTTGTATCATGTCCAACTAAAACCTTTCACTTTTGATGAATAGTTAATGTCACTCTTAATTTTCAATGAATGAATCTTACATTCCAAAAAAATTTTCTCAATAAAATGAGGAGAAGACCTTAACATATCACCATTAAAAAACCCATATTCAAAAAAATGAAACTTCTATTCATAAATTCTAGACTACTTACCATCACACCATTCACTTATAAAAATCATATCTTTCCAAATTACCACATCTATAGGATATTTCACTAACTACTTCCTATATAAAAAAAATTGAGGCTATGTTCTGGAGCCTCTCCTTTTGTATGAATTAATAAAAAAATGAGTAAGGATTCACATTCCAAATATTTTTCATGATTGAAGACTACTTTATAGAGACTACATATCATATATCTTTAACACAAGAAAAGAACTATGGTACTAAACTAATAGATTGTATGATTTTCCATAGTCTATTTTATAAAATCTTCAAAAAGACTTTATAAATGATATTAAAAAGACTATTAATTCTAAAATGCTTAACTAAACTCATATCAGTAGCCTCTATAATCAAAGTGATGAGAGTATCATTATAATTCTCAAGAGAATTCTTACCTCTCCAAAACTCATTCATGAAGTTAAAAACATCAAGTACCAAAACAGTCTAGAACATTTTTAAATAAAATTTCATAAAGAAAATCTAGGTTAGGTACCTTTTATGGATGCATCAACCTAAATTCCATGACACACAACCGTGCCCACAACCGCAACACCATACAAACCAAACAAACACAATTTCAGATTTTACAAAGCACGCCTTATTCAATTCTGCTTGTTAATTCAGGGGTTATCACAGAAGTTGTACCATCCTGGGGAATTCATTCATTAACCAAGTATAAGTAAATTACCAATTTTCATATTCAAATGTTCAATAGGAACCAACCAACATGCAATTCATTTATTGTGCAAACAAGGACCACCAATAACCACAATTTTTAGCGGGGCATTTAACCCCTACAATTCACAACATCACCATCAATATCAAACTGTAATAACATGTGAACAAGCCCCATTGACCCTTTGTATTTAATTATCCAGTTCTTATCTTTGATTAGTGTGATGCAACTATAAATTGTAGGAAACAAACAGTAGATCCCTCCCACATGATACACAAAAAAAGAGAACTAACGATAAAAATCACTAAAGAGGTGTGGTTCAGCACGCAGCAGAGGAGTCCTCCGGTGGAGGAGAGGCGTGCGGTAGAGGAGAGGCGCACAATGGAGGAGAGGTGCGTGATGGAGGAGAGACATGTGGCATAGGAGAGGCGCATGGTGAAGGTGAGGTTCACAACGAAGGTGGGTTCGCGGAAGAGGGATTAACGACGGCACGATGAAGGTGGGTTCGTGGCAGAGGAATTCATGGTGGAGAAGGAGTCTGCGGGAGAGAAGAAGGAGGAGAAGGAGGAAGATGTAGAGGGATTCATGGCGGCAGAGGAGTCGGCGAGAGAGGAGGAGACGACAGAGACAAGGATCGACTTCCACGATAGCTTGAGGGGTGCGAAGACGGAGGATAAAGTTAGAATTTCTTTATAAAACCCGATGAAACTTTTATCAATTCTTGATAAAAAGCACTGATAAAGGTATATTTTATCAGTGATAAAATAGAAAGCGCTGATAAAATATGTCTTTATCAACGCTAAAAAAACACTGATAAAGGATGTCTTTATCAGCGCTAAATATATAGCGGTGATAAAGACACAATTTATCAGTGCTAAAAAAGCACTGATAAAGATATAATGTTAACAATTTATTTATATTATTATATATATTTATAAAATTATATATATGATAAATAAATAAATAAATAAATATTTATAATTATAACTATAAATAAATAAATAAATATTTATATTTATAAAATTATTATTTAAATAATTATAAAATTATAATAAATATACTTATTATATTTATAATCTTAGAAATATATATAATAAATATATTAATTATATATATTTATAAGATTATAGATATATATAACTATATTTCTTCTAATTTTATAATTATTTATATGAATATATATTTATTTATTTAAATAATTATAAAATTATAACAAATTTATATTTCTAATATTTATAATTTTGTTAATATATATAATTAATATAATTAATATAATTAATATAATTTTATAATTATTTAAATATATTTGTATTTATTTATAACTATAAATATAAATATTTGTATTTATTTATCAGCATTTCTATATATTTATAAATATATTTATTTAGTTATATATAACATTATATATGAAAATAATAAATCTATTTTTTATCAATTAATAATTATTTAAATAAATATGTATTTATTTATATTTATAACTAATAAATAAATATATATTTATCTGTAATTTAAAATTATAATAAATAAATATTTATTTATAGTTTTAATTATAAATATATATATATAAATAATTATAAAATTATAAAAAATGTATTTATAATTTTATAAATATATATAATTAATATATTAATTATAATTTTCTAATTATTTAAACAAATCTACATTTATTTAGAATTATATTTATAACTATTTTTATTTATTTATAACTATTTGTATATAAATATATATAATTAATATATTTATTATAATTATTTAATTATTTAAATATATCTATATTTATTTAGGAATTATAATTATAAATATTTTTATATATTTATAAATATTTGCATATATTTATAAATATATTTATTTAATTATTAATTTATAACTTTATAAGTAGTGTAATAAATATATTTATTATAATTTTATAATTATTTACATATATATATATATATATATTTATTTATAGTTATAATTATAACTATAAATAAATATATTATAAATATTTGTATATAATTATAAATATAATTATAAATATATTTAAAAAAATTATAATATATGTATTTATTGAAATTTTATAATTATTTAATTATATATATAGTTATAATTATAATTAAAAATACATATATTTAAAAAGTACTTATATATAATTAAAATTTAATAATTATAAATATATTAAATATATTTATTATTTCAATATATTTAATGTAATTTTATAAGTATTTTTGAGAATATAATAGTATATATGGGTAACATGAATTAATCATA
The DNA here is from genome assembly GCA_963277665.1 of Viscum album. Lineage (NCBI taxonomy): Eukaryota > Viridiplantae > Streptophyta > Magnoliopsida > Santalales > Viscaceae > Viscum > Viscum album. The sequence continues at coordinate 955,524,679 of OY728146.1, forward strand.
TGTCGATTAAAATATACATAATAATAAATGAGCCATCAATGGACAAAATGAATAATATGAAGGGTGTAATGTATAAATAAACATTCATGATGATACATAACATATATACACACATGGTCAATATAATTATTAACCAAATTCATTTGAAACTCATATATATTTAATAATTAAAATATAAATATATATATTTTAAAAGTATTTATATATATTAATTATAAATAAAATAAATAAATAAAAAAAATAAAATAAAATAAATAAATAAAAAAAAATATATTAAATATAAAAAATATAAAAAATATAAAAAATATAATGAATCGAATAAATCGAATAAATCTAATAAATCTAATAAATCTAATAAATCTAATAAATTAATCTAATAAATCTATAATAAATCTAATAAATCTAATAAATCTAATAAATCTAATAAATCTAATAAATCTAATAAATATATTTATTATTTAATGAAATTTATTATAATCTATTTAAATACATATATATATATATATATAATTATAATATTAGAAATACTTTTTTTAAAACATTATATATATTTTTGAATTATTAAAAAAAATATATTAACTATAAACATGTGTTTTTTATTTAATGTATACAAATAAACATTATTTTTGAATATAAATATAATAATTTTATATAAATTATTATTAAAAACTTTTATCAGTACTAAAAATAGCGCCGATAAAGGCCCCCCCTTTTTCAGTGCTTTCTGCTTAGTGTTGAGAAAACGAGGCGCTTCCCTTACCCTGTTTTGTGGTAGTGAAAGGAGGGATGTACCAATACATTTCTTATTGAAAAACATCCTAATTTTAATATGGTTAATGTAAACCTAGTTTTGGAACAACTTTATGAACTTCAAGTTACTACAATTAAACTTCTCTATCTCAAATTTGTGATACTATGGACTTTTCAAGTGAATGTAATTATTATTAAATTTTCCCTCATATAGAAATAATTTGATAAGTCTTCTATAAAAAAGCTTAAATATATCTATAGCATCTCGACATGGTTTACAAGAATGGTGCCCAGGTTGGAGCACCACCTAATCCCAGACATGCCTCTCCTAAATCCAACTACTATGTACATTTGATTACTAGAATATTCATAGTCTTGAATATTAATTAATTACTTATCACATGAAGACCATTCTTATGTGTGGTATTTATGTGATAATCTCCTTGGTACTTGCCACACTAAAAGGTTAGATTAGTTCTCTACTATGATGAAAACATAGAAGTGTCATGATAGTATTATTAAATATATGTTTTATAGAAAGATGATATCATTTGATAGAACACAAATGATACAGGCTATGAGGGATGGAGACTTATAATACTACATTCTCATGGGGTATGTCTTTGTAATCTTCAGAACATGAGATTATGAGAACATGACTCGCGAGTAGGAAATCTATATTTATATGTGTTATTGGATGTTTCTATCTGAGAACATGTGTAATGATCTTTAAACTTTACAATTATTATTAATGCATATCACGAGTCACATATTTTCATGTATTGATGAAAATCATGATGATATATGATCACGATGAGGTAAGATGCATTGGATGCATCACCAATAATATTGAATTAATGTATAATACAAGAAAGGATTTTTCCTTTGTGTCCTTTAATGAAAGTTTTATCTCGTTCCATTTGATGGAAATGAAATTACCTTATTAAGTCCATAAACATGACATTCTTTTGGTATGTTCATCTTCAAAAAGTTAAAAAAAAGACATCAAATATATAGGTTGATGACACCAACATGTATCTTGTTTGATTAGAGATATCATGATAAAGAAATTATATTACACAGTATACACGTATGTGGTTATTATCATTGCAACATTTAACCTCTTTCCTTATATATGACTTGGTGTGTTGCTAGATATTAATCTTAGACTTCAGGTTTAACCTAATATCACAGATAAAGAGGTATAGATAGTCACACAATAAGTGAATTCAAAACCTTAGTTAAATTTTATTTTAATTTAATATGTTGAATAAATATCATTCTTGTATGTGGATAAATAACTATTCATGTTTAGTTGATTGATATATCCAGTCATCAGATATTTGATAAAATATTGTGTGAGTTTAATGTTAAATAAATATTAATATCATCGATTAATTATAAATTAAACAAATATATAATATTTATTCATGGTTCATTCACAAGGTAACACTAGTAGAAAAAAGGATTTTAGTGATGCACTGTCTCCCCTTACATGTCATGAATAATAAGAAGATGATTTTCCTATGATTTGAAGTCATTCCAAGGTCATTTAATATGGATTTGACCATTAAACATGTTGGACGCCTCCTCAAATGGTTCCCAAGCAGTTTCTTATTAAATGAGGTTAAGACCGCATGAATTAATCCTGCAGATACACGATTTTAATGCGGGTCAAAGAAGTGTTTTTGTGGAGTTACAAATTTTCATACTGATTGTTTTGTTATAAGAGGGTGGTAGTGGATGCTTTGGAAGATACACCGGTAAAGAGTTCCAACATGATATAGTCAAAAAGAGAGAACTAGGAAGGGGTTTCCACATTTGCGGTGACCCTTGTTTTGATACGTGTGATAATATATCCATCCTAGAAGTGCGGATCTCCTTACAATCATCGGTATAGTTCATTTTAGGTTTTACCCAGTGGTTTTCAGATCTACAACTGGTGGAACTCTTCTTATCTGATCGACTTTCATCTGTAGTGGTATTTGATCTGATCTTGGTGCTTTTTCATATGTACCTTTTATTTCGATAGCGAACACCTACTTTACCTGGTCAGATCTATTTTTTGGGGTTTCTTTATTAGGTTGAATTCTTCATTTTAGGCTAGATTTAGACAACATCTACCTTATGAATTTGATCCACTGTTTTATCCAAATATTACTTTTGGGACCCCTTTCATTTTTGGGAAGTCTTTTCCATGTACTTATTTTTTTAGTGGTTCCCTCTTTCAGAACTAGGTCCCATGGTTTTTCCCTTTTGGGTTTTCCACGTTAAAATTTCAGTGTCACCTTTTATTTTCTGCACACATATTATTTGGCTGTTGTGCATCCGCTTTATTTTTGAGGACTTGTTTGAAGGGGAAGAAATTTTTTCCACTGTGTGTATGCTTTGATTTTATTTTCATGTTCATTGATTTTTGTTTTCCCCAAAATCTAGTATCAGAGGGATTGGTTGAAGTCCTCGGTTGTAGAACTCAGTGGTAGGAATCTTGTGGAATAATTTTTTTCAAGGATTCAAAGGATGTTATTGGAATATAGTGGTGGTACCAGAGGTGTTTCTGGGATATCAAAAGTCTGATTGACTAGAAGAAGTCACGAGGCATGTTCCCTTGTTGATGATAGTTAGAGTTCGGTTTTGGATTTCTTTTTGTAGGGAAAGATGATTTTTTTTATTATAAGTGCAAAAGGGTTGGTGATGATCCCCACTTGAGTTGTAGGGGAAGTTTGTTGGGAACCTCCTAAAATGGTTTCCATGTAGTTTCTTATTAAATGAGGTCAATACCACATGAATTAATCCACATGGATACACAATTTTAATGAGGGTAAAAGAAGAATTTTTGTGGAGTTATAAATTTTCACGTTGATTGTTTTGTTATAAAATGGTGGCAACAGATGCTTTGGAAGATACACTGGAAAAAGTGCCAACACGATGTAGTTGGAAAAAGAGAATTAGGAAGGGGTTTCTGTGTTCTCAGTGACCTATTTTTTGAGATGTGCGATAGTATCTCCATCCTAGAAGTGCGGCTCTCCTCACAATCATCGGTGCAGTGCAGTTTAGGTTTTAACCAACGGTTTTCACATCTATAACCAAAAAAACTCTTCTTGTCTGATCAGATTTCATCTATGGTGGTATTTGATCTAATAATGATTCTTTTTCATCTATAAATTTTATTTAGACAGCGAACACCTACGTCACCTAGTCAGATATATTTTTTATGGTTTCTTTATCAGCCTGCATTCTTCGTTTCAGGCTGGTTTCAGACTGCATCTGCCTTCCTACTTTAATCCATTGTTTTATGTGAGTATTAATTTTGATACCCCTTTCATTTTTTGAAAGTCTCTACCATGTAATTCTTGTTTTTAGTGGATCCCTCTTTCTGAACTAGGTCCCTTGGTTTTTTTGGGTTTTTTATGTTAAAATTTCGGTTTCACCTTTTATTTTCTGCACGCATATTATCTGGATGCTGTGCATCTGCTTAATTTTTGAAGAATTTTTTGAAGTGAAAGAAATTTTTTCCACTATGAGTATGCTTTGATTTTGTTTTCATGTTTGTCGCTTTCTGTATTTCCCAACAAAATGCACGTTTTGGTGTTTTATGACTCTAAAAGTGCATTTTTGATCCTCTTGGGAAAACACTAGCTCAGATTAACATTAATTCTGCTCGAATATTTTAAAATTCACTTCACAGTTGTTTTCTTCTGATTTCACGGCATTCAGAGGTCATTCAGCTGTTTTTGACCCCCAAACTCACTTTTTTAAAGGGCATAAAATCTTTAAAAACCACATATTCAGTCATTTCGTATAGAGCACACATCCAATTTAAGTTCCATATACTCTTACAAATTTAAAATAATAATAAGATGGTTTTCCTGTGATTTGAAATCATTATGAGGTTGTTTGCTATGGATTTGACTATTAAACACACATTTTGGTGTTTTATGGCACTAAAAGTGTGGTTTCAGTCCTCCTAGACAAAATACAACTCAGATTGATGTTTTTTCTTCTTGAACATTTCAAAATTCATCCTACATTTGTTGTTATCTGATTTAATGTCACTCAAATGCCATTCAGTTGGTTTTGACCCCCAAACACACCATTTTAAAGGCTTCAAGTATTTAAAAACCATATATTTGGTCGTTCTGAGCAAACCACATGTCTGATTGATGTGTCGTTTGATCATACACATCAAAAAAAATAATAAGATGGTTTTCCTATAATTTCATATTGTTCCAAGGTCAATTTATATGAATCTAACCGTCAAATGCTAGTTTTGGTGTTTTATGACACTAAAAGTGTATTTTCCATCATCATGGTCAAACGAAACCTCTAATTGATGTACCGTCTATTCAAAAATTTCAAATTTCACTCCACATTTTTTTCATTTTATTTCATTGTATTATGATGTCATTCAGATAATTTTGACCACTGGACACATCTTTTTAAAGGACATCAAATCTTTAAAATCCACATATTCAATCGTATCGCATAGACCGCATGTACAAGGTTTTTTTCAAGTCATTCTGAGGTTTTTTTCTAAAGATCTAACCATTAAAGGTTTGTTTGAGTGTTTTATGACACTAAAAGTGAATTTTCGGTCCTCCCCAGCAAATTCCAGATCAGATTGACATTTTATCTACTCGACCATTTCACAATTCACGCTACAATTGTTTTTTTCCAATTTCATAGAATTCATAGGTTGTTTGGCTGTTTTAACCCCCAAATAGACCTTTTTAAAGGACATCAATTATTTAAAAATCACATATTCATTTATTCTGAGCATACCATACATCTGGTTGACATGTCTTCTACTCTTACACGTCACAAATAATAATAATATAGGTTTCCTGTAAATTCAGGTCATTCTAAAGTATTTTTCAATGGATATGACCGTTAAACGCACATTTGGTGTTTTATGACACTAAAAGTGCATTTTTAGTCCTCCCAGGAACAAGCTTGGATTGAAATTGTGTCTGCTCAAACATTTTACAACTCACACCATGGTTGTTATTGTCTAATTTCATGGCATTCAAAGGTTGATCGACTAGTTTTAACCCATGAGCGCACCTTTTTAAAGAGCATCAAATCTTTAAAAACCACATATTCAATAGTTTTGCACATACCACACGTCCGATTGATGTTTCTTTTACTCTTACATGTCATGAATAACAATAAAGATAATTTTCTTATGATTTCAAGTCATTATGAGGTTTTTAACTATGGATATGGCCGTTAAACATGAGTTTTGGTGTTTTATGACACTAAAAAAGCATTTTCGGTCCTCCTAGGAAAACTACAGCTTAGATTCATGTTTTTTCTATTCACCCATTTAAAAATTCATTCCACGGTTGTTTTTTTTATTTCTTGGAATTAATATTTCATTCAGTTGGTTTTGACCCCCGAGCACACCTTTTTAAAGGGCGTCAAATCTTAAAAACCACATATTCAGTCGTTTCGGGCAGACCACACATCAGATTGACATGTAGTATACTTGTACACATCACGAGTAATAATAATATGGGTTTACTATGATTTAAAGTCATTCCAATGTCATTTTCTATGGATTTGACCATTAAACACATGTTTTGGTATTTTATGACACTAAAAGTTCATTTTCAGTCATCCCAGAAAAAAGAAACCTCCGATTGACGTTCCGTCTACTCGATCATTTAAAAATTCACTCTATGATTATTTTATTCAAATTTCAAAGCATTCAGATGCCATTTGGTTGGTTTTGACCTCTATACGAACCTTTCTAAAGGGTGTTAAACCTTTAAAAACCGCATATTCGGTATTTCTGAGTAAACCACATGTCTGATTGATGCTCATTTTATCCATACACCTCACGAATAATAATAATATGGTTTTACTATGATTTAAAGTCATTATGAGGTCATTTTATATATATCTGACCATTAAACACATGTTTTGGTGTTTTATGACACTAAAAGTGCATTTTCTATCTTCCTCAACAAACAACACATTTGATTGACATATCATCTACTCAACCATTTCAAAATTCACTCTATGATTGTTTTTGTATGATTTTACTACATTCAGAGGTTGTTTGGTTGGTTTTAACCCCCTCTGTGTTTTTAAAGGGCGTCAAACCTTTAAAAACCACATATTTGGTCATTTCTGGCAGACTTCTCATACGATTAACCCATAATCTCCTCATATATATAAAAAATAATAATAATAAATTTTCCTATGATTTCAAGTGATTATAAGGTCATTTGTTATGGATGTGACCATTAAACGCATGTTTTGGTGTTTTATGAAACTAGAAGTAAATTTTCGGTCCTCTCAGGAAAAAGTCAACTCAAATTAATGTTTCTTCAACTTGAAAATTTCCCAAATTACACTACCATTGTTTTCATCTTATTTCATGACATTCAGATTCCATTCGATTGGTTTTTACCCTCAGATACACCTTTTTAAAGGGCGTCAAACCTTTTAAAACCATATATTCAGTAGTTTTGAGTATACCACACATTCTATTGACATGAAGTCTACTCGTACATGTCATGAATAATAATAAGATGAATTTTCTATGATTTCAAGTCATTCTAAGGCCCTTTTCTATATATATGACCTTTAAACACATGTTTTGATGCTTTATGAAACTAAAAGTGTGTTTTCCATCATGTCAGACAAACTAAACCTCCAATTGAAGTACATTCTACTATTTTTTTTATAATTTACTCTATGTTTTTTGTCATCTTATTTCACCAGATTCAGAGGTCATTTGGTTGGTTTTGAACCTCACGTTTTTTTAAAGGGCGTCAAACCTTTAAAGAATGCATAGTTAGTCATTTCAGGTATAATGCACCTACGATTGATGTGTCGTCTCATCACACTAATCATAAATATTAATAAGACATTTTAATATTATTTAAAGTCATTTTAGTTTGTTTTCTATGTATTTGATCACTAAATGTTCGTTTTGGTGTTTTGTGACACTAAAAGTGTGTTTTCATCTCTTTTAGGAAAATTCCTACTCAAATTGACATTTCTTCTAGTTAACCATTTCATAATTCACTCTAAGATTGTTTTCATACGATTTAATGCCATTCAGACATCGTTCGGTTGGTTTGACCCCATGAAACACCTTTTTAAAGGGTGTTAAACCTTTAAAACCCGCATATTCGGTCATTCTAGGCATACCACATATCTGATTGATGTTCTATCTGCTCATACACATCACTAACAATACTAAGACAATTTTCCTGTGATTTCAAGTAATTATGAGTTTATTTTCTAAATATCTGACCATTAAACACCTGTTTTAATGTTTTATGACACTAAAGAGTGTTTTCCATCATCTTAGACAAACTGCACCTCTGATTGATGCACCATCTTCTCAACCATTTCACAGTTCAATATATGGGTTTTTAATCTGATTTCACCCCATTCGGAGGTCATTTGGTTGGTTTTGACCCCTGAGCGCACCTTTTAAAAAGGCGTAAAACATTTAAAAATCATATATTCAGTCGTTCTGGGCATATCACATGCCTAATTAATGTGTCATCTTCTGTACACATCAAAAATAATAATAATATGATTTTCTATGATTTCATGTCATTCCATGGTCATTTGCGATATATCTGATCGTTAAGCGTACATTTTGGTGTTTTATGACACTAAAAGTGAATTTTCCATCATCCCAAACAAACAACACCTCTGATTGACATATCGTCTGTCCAACTATTTCACAATTCACTCCACAGTTGTTTTCATCTGATTTCACAACATTCTGAGGTCATTCAGTTGGCTTTGACCCCCCACATGTTTTTAAAGGGCATTAAACCTTTAAAAACTACATTAGGATCTTGAATGGATTGTTAATCCATGGGAAATTTTTCTTTTGTTGTATATGGTTAAGGAGTAGGTTTAGAGGTTAAATTAGAAGTATTACCTAGAATAACAATTCAATTTTCCAATATCTATAGGTTTTGAATAATTTTTGATGGGGTAAGCCCAAAAGGACTAGGTGAAGTAGAAGTGGTAGAGGTAGGAATTAATGACAACTGAAGAGATAATTGGGAATGGATAGTAGAGTTGGAAATATAAATGTAAGGTTCGATAATCCAAGTAAAGTCACTCAAAGCTCAAGATCCATGTTACATTATCTAAAAATAATATTCCTTCTCCTTTATCAAGTTCTCCAAAAGAAGTGATAAAACCTTAAATTTCTCCACTTGATCTTTAAAATCCTAAGTTAGTGGAGGAATTTGAATATCAATGGATAAGGATCTAAGAATTGTATTTAAACTAGATTTTTTAAAAATTATGCCTAGATAATAATCAATGGTCCTTTTTATAACTTATAAATCTTGTGTTGTTTTCTTGGTATCTCTTTGAACAATCTCAAGTGTTTGAGTAGCATGGGTTTGAAAAACATCTACCACCATCTCTCAAGTATTATAATATTCATCAAAAACAAACTTCCATCTCATCTTTGATAATCTATCTAATTAGGTTATCATCAATGAAAATGTTCACTGGAGGGGTAGGTGGTACAACATGAGGAGGTGTAGTAGAGGAGTATGGATGGAAAACAACATTCAAAAACCTTTGATCCAACTTAAGTATCATGCCCTGTAGTTTTTCTTTAAAAGATCCAACTTGACCTCTTAAATGATTAATCTCAATATTCTTCAGATCTATCTTGAGAAATAGTCTTTTTTTCAAGTGAGAAATTACACGGGACACTATCCTTGAGATTTTATATTCTCTAATGGATTCAATAGAAGTTCCAAAACCAAGGATAATTTACTTCATCACATTCATCAAATCGGGTTTTAACGCATTCAATTATTCCCTAGTAACAAAAGAGATAGAAGAAGTAGAAGGGAAAAGTGGTATAAATTTCCCCTGGGGAGGTGATCTACCATCTAACTCATCTTCAATTAATATAGGATCTATTCTGAGATACTCAAACTTATTTCCTTCATCAAATCCATGCTTAATACCTTCAATTTTTTATGTGAGTAGATCTAATAGGTGCTGTGTTACCATTATTAAGAGAATGCTCACTATATTTTATAAGTATAAAACCAAAAATCTAATCAACAACTTTTTACACTAATAAATTCAAATTATCAATAGGAAATATTGATTTGTAAGGATATATCTCAACCATTTATTAAAGATTTATTTGAGAAATTATAGATCCTTTAGAATATATTTGAAAAGTTGAGATGGGAAGTCCACCATGTCCTAGTGAACTTCCCTATGATCACTAATATCATTCAATGTAGATTCATCCCCCTTATGAGCAGTATTAAGAGTAAAATAACTCAAACAATCCTCACACTCAACCTTATGCGGCATACTGAAACTCTTGGCCTATAGTTTTGAATAAAATTTCATTTTATCCCCATTTATAGTAGTTCAAATATAAAACCTTGATTTAAAATATTAATACTCTATATTCAAATAAAAATATTTGACTAAACAAGGATAATATGACTTTATATTTTCTTTAAACTACTCATCCCATCCTTTTATCTAAATAGATATTCAAACTAGATACTTTCTTGCTCATAGACACATTCGATCTACTTATTTTTTAGTATGCCTTGGTCGATCTGACAAATGTGGGTTATGAGGCTTAATTGAAATTATTGAGATAGATTTACTCTTATTTTATCTCTTTGAGGGAGGAATAGTAGTATGGCATGTGAGTCTAAAAGATCATTTCATTATAAGCATCTTTAACTACAATTTGAAAATCTTGAGGTTGTGGTTGGGTTTTTAGAGAAAAAAGGGATGTCATTGAAAATGAAAGGATTAAGGTTTAAAAAAAATTCAATTAGAATTTAAATTTGGGTTAATTAAACCATTTAGGTAAGAATCTAAAATAGTTAAAAAATAAAAACTAACATGAAATCCCACAAAAATATTAATACTATTTTAATGGCTTGAATAGACATGGTTGGTTAACGAACTACAATACCAAGCTTGTTGTTGCTAAGTCATGTCTAGTTGACTTACCTTATAACATTCCATCCACTAACTAGGAGTATTAAAATTAGGTAAATTGACCTTATGAACAAAATTTCATGATTACTTAATAGATCATATGAAAAAAATTACAAAATTACTTAACATACCATATGACTAAATTATCATTGTTACTTAACTAACTATATGATCTTTCAATACAATCACTTGAGAACAAAATAGACAGACCAAAAAATTAAACTTAAAGAAAGATAAATCTTAATAAATTTAAGTGTTATGTAATATATCATGATTAATAATCATGTAAACTTTAAAATAATGAATTAAATGACAAGAACTAAAATAATAAAACACAAAGAGGTGTAAATGAAACTAATGGTTTGGGAATAATTATTAATTCCTAATTCATGTATAATATTAAAATGGTAATATAAATTACCTCATGCATGAGGCTCATCCGCATCTGGACCACCAATGAACACACAGTGATCCAACAGCTATACCCAGAGCCTACAATATATATAAATATCACGTATCTTAATAATTTCAATAAAAGTAAATATGAGTATGGTTTATTTTATTTTTTACCCATAGAACCACTTGTGTACCATTAACAGGATGCTGCATCATCACTTCATCAATACGTGCTGAAATATGTGATAATGTCTCCTCATACTCTGCACGTAACTACCGAAACCTCTCATCCATACTACACTAAATAACCTGCATGGCAGAATCTACCTCATTCTGTGTGCGCATCCCTGCGTCTCTTCATGCACCCAAAACCTCTTCTCTAATAACCACACATCATGGGAAACTGGTTCCATAATTTAAATAATAACCATGACTGTCACACCCCACAACACACTGAAATATCTCATCTCTGTGCATAGTACCACGACATTGCTCCTATAAAAACTCTGGTAACTCAACATCAAACTGAGCCTGTATCATATACATAATGAATTAAAAAAATATATGAATAATTTCTATGAAATTAAAATACATTTTTACCAAATAATTTGCTTACTATAACACAGGCAACATCGATATCACTCGCCTGATGAGTCCTCACCTATATTGAGATCCGATCAGTCGGCTTACCTCATTGGTGTAACTATAATAAAGGTGTCCAACAAATATATATTTATATTCATGTTATAATATAATATTTTTAATATATTAATGAATACTAAATTTTAAACTTACATCATGTCTGAGATGTGACACATGTTGAGTACCTAGTCTGGAAGGTGTGCCCTACATCGCCCGAATACGTGAATGATGAGCAGACTCATTCTACATTAAATTTATTAAGTTAATATACATATTAAAAATTAGATTCATTTATATATTAAAAGAAATAAATTTTACCATTGTCGCCTCACTCGACAAAAACACAACCAAATCCCACCACTGCATAGGAAGAATGCCCGAAGGGACTTGTTGTAGAATGTATGGCACACCAAAAAATGGTATCCAATGATCTCTCTTCACCCTTCCCTTGCAATACTTCTATAATTTTCATAATTTGGTGATACATACTTCCCAAAACTCATCTGGATAGGATTTCAAATTATCATGTTAATTAAATAGTTAGTAGCAGTGATAATAATAAAAACAATGTCATGAAAAATTAAACATTTATTTTACCTAAACCCCCCTCTATAGTCTGTCAATCATATCCCTGGTAAATTAAGTACAATCATGAGTCTTCAAAGGGAATCTGTGTGGGTCCTGTATCATATTCCCTAACTGAAAAATCAATACACTCTCACCTTCTCTAACTGGATGAAAGGTGTCATCAAATAAAATATTCAAATAGGATCTAGAGTTATAGGATCAAATCCATCTACCAGGACCCCTAAATTTTATAGAAGACGCACCAGATCCTGAAAAACATAAATTCATAATGAAATTACCAATCACTAAATTTTTAATTAAAAATTAGTAATAGTTAGGGAAATATACTTATATAAAATTACAATAAATTAATTTAAAAAATTAAAACAGACATGCCGACAATATCAGGTGAACCACTCTGACCACCCTGTGAAATACCTACATTAATAAAAAATATATAGTTAAATCAAGAAATTTTTATAAATATAATTCATAAATATTTTTACAAACATTAACTGGGAAAAAAATTACAATATTTGACTAATCATGCAATTCTATTGCATCTCCTTCAATTTTTTCTCTTCCCCATCATATATCTATTTCTTTTAAAACTACATTTTTTTGGTCAAGTGTTTGATTAGGAAAGGTGACAACATTCAGTTCCTCTCGATCAATCATAAAAAATCTTCTTCTATACATTTTCACCACACATTTATAATTAGAATCAATGCCGACAAAGTAAACTTTCTCTTCCTATGATGTCAGTATGAAGGGATCATTTCTTACTCGGCCATCTTTATATAGCATATTATTAATGTTTACCCATGTAAATAGGAATTAATAAACTTTTGTTCCATGAACCAGATCGACCCAATCACACCTTAACAATATGTTCTTTAATTCACAACCACAAATAACATTAATAATATCCCTTGGTAGTCCATAATAATAACCTGTATTAATAGATGAACAACCAACACCACTATTCTATGTTTCTTGGTTCATGTCAACATCACTAATATGGAATCGGAATCTGTTAACATCCAAAAACTGATATCGAAAATATGTAATAAACGGGCCTTCAACCAGTTGGTTGAGTTCTTCATTATCCTATGAATCTATAAATTTCAAAGAATTCAATGGATAAAGGATTGTGAAAGTACAACTCATTTTCACTATAAAAATATTAAATCAATTATTTTATGCACATGAGTCTTGAACCACTCATGAAATGTGTTGAAATGATGTTTTTGGATTTGATGGTTAGTTTCATGGGGCCTTTCAGATTTCAAATCAGCTATATGAATCCAAAATCACAACAAAATAAAAGGTAATCAATAAAATAAATATAGAAACATAAGGAATAATAGATCAACTATGAAACTTACTGTATCAATGGCATAACTAATGGAGTGTTGAACAACACATATCGATGAGCTTGAACCCACTCATCATTGTGCATATCAAACATTATCCCTTATCTAATTAGAGCCTCTTTATTTCAAGAGGGGTTATCTAACTTTGTTTCAACCTCATCAATATATGAAACAGAAAAATTAGTGCACTCATCCATCAAATATACCTTGGAAATCAAAGCTACCAGATGAGATTTGTTGTGCACATACCATTTCAATGTATTGAAGTATTTCTCTATTGGATACATCTGCTTGAATTGCATAGGAATTCCAAAAAATTACTTCACCATTTAAATACACATTCAAGTGGACCATGAAATAAAATAAAGATGACGCAAATTATTTCTCTAGCTAAAATAGTGCAAACACAATCTTATCCCAATATTTTTTTTAAATCATTAATGTGATGATTCCTTGAACATAGGTGTCTAAAAATTAGAAACTTCAATCAATGGCTAAAAAACCTTGTTAGGTAAGCAATTATTAATTTTAATTGGGATTAACTATTGAAGCAGAATATGATTATCGTGACTTTTCAAACCTTTTAATGTTATTCTAATCATATTAATATGCTTGAAAATATTAGAGAAATAACCATCAGGCACCTTGAAAATCTTCAAAATTGATAGAAATGATTCTTTCTCTTTTTTACTCATTGTGTACTATATAGTAGGTATGTATGCCTGATTACTATCACCCATCTATAAATATAAAGGTTTTCTCAATCCCATTTCTTTCAAATCATGTCAAGTGTTAACACTATCCTTTTATTTCTCCTTGACGCATAAAATGGTGCACAATATATTATCACATACATTTTTTTTCAATGTGAATCAAATATAAATTATGCCTTAAAATATTATCTTTATAATAATTCAATTCGAAGAAAATACTCTACTTCTTCCAATTATGACAGTGCTATCTATTTTCAGTAGGAATTAAAGGTAATACTAGAGCCAATAAATCCTGAAAATCATATATTGTATGGATGTTTTCTTGATCAAGTTGTATAGAATTTTGAACACCAGAAATTATTTTTGGTGATGGGTCACACTCTCTATTCCCATCAAACAACACACTATCTTTTCCAAACCTATGAAATAGAGGAACAAAGCATCTATGAACAAGATTTTTCCACTTTATACATTTCTTAAGTCAAATAGATTTATTAATTTTATTACAATAAGGGAATTCAAATTATATTTTTTTACTCCGACCTGATAAGTTAACATACATTAGGAAGTGATTAATTTTCTATAAATAAGTGACCTAGAGTCTAAAAATTTCATTTTCTGTTGAGTCAAATGTTATTAAACTATCTGCCCAAAATTCTTGTATCTCATCAATCAAAGGTTGCATATAAATATCGATTTTATTGCTAGGTCCTCTCAGTCCATCAATTAGAGTCAAAAGTAAAAAAATGGTTCCTTCATACATACCCATGGGGGAAGGTTGTATGGAACCAACACCACTAGCCACATACTATGTGTTGCACTAACCATGGAACTAAATGGGTTAAAACCATTTGATATAAAACCCATTTGAACATTATGTTCATCTCTAGAAAAGTATGGGTGTCTTTGATCAAACTCTTTCCATGCCAAAGAATCTTCCGGGTGAGTTAATTTATCAACCTCTTTGTTTCTCTCTAAATGCCAATCCATCAATCTATCAATTTTAGATGACATGAAGATTCTATTAAGTCTCAGTTTTAGTGGGAAATAATTCATCTCTGTAAGAACCTGGATCTTTTTTTTAGGTATGTTTTTCCTTTTCTGGTCGTTTTTGAGGAAAAAGGAAATTCTGGAAATTTTCTAAGTACACATCGTGTACTTTATGATTACACGCCATGTACTTCCTTACCACAGGAGCCCGTGTGCTGGCTGTGTAGTAGCCACAGACACGGCCGGGTGGGAGTTTTTTGGAGCCCACTTAAAGTGGAGTATGGAAAAGGTGAGTACATGCTGTGTACTTCAAAAGTACACACCGTGTACTTTTTGTTTTTCATTAAATACACCAGGGTTGAATCTGATGGAAAAAATCATCTCCTTCTCAACCTAGTTCATCCGAGAGCACCGAGCAGCCACAAATCTTTGATGAACCCCCCCTAGCCTCCATCCGTCCTCTAAATAGAACACCGTTGGTTGTGTTGGAATCGCACTGGTGAGTTCTCTCTTCTCCTAGAGCATCGTCTTCTGATTTCTCCTCTCTCGTGAGATATCGTGGGTGAACATTTTAGACGTTTTTGTAGATCTTCGACATTATTAGGAGATTCAAGATTCGAGGTTCACATATAGAGATCTCCTAACCCCGAGGTAGGTGGTTTGTGCCTTTCTGTTCAAAGTCATTGAGTATTATGTGCAAATTCCACCAATACCCTTGAACGAGGTATTGCGTGTTTACCGTTTTACCCTGTTGATTTCCTGCCATGATTTTATGCTTGTGTAGAGGTAATTTGGATATGAATAGGGTTGATTTCTATGCTTTGGATGTATTTCCCTTGCATGCTCTATTTACGACCGTTTGGTATTGTTTAGCCAGTTTGGCTGCGTTGCCTGTTTTCCATGCCTATTGCTGTAGGATAGAGAGTTTGTATTCTGACATGCTTGTTATGATTTAGAATGTTTATCCAAGTATTTCTATAGGTTTACTTGTCCATATTACACTGATATTCTTGTTGACCTACACAGGTCCGTGAGAACCTGGTGTAGTATACTATAAGGGGAATTGACTGGGTGAGATTCCTCAGAGAGTCTTTGATCACTTTTGGCTATAAGGGGGATTGACCAAGTGAGAATCCTCAGAGAGAATAGAACCACTTGGGTATATAAGAGGAATTGACCAAGTTAGCTTCTTCATAGAGTCCTTGATTTCTTTAGACTATAAGGGGGTTGACCGAGTGAGATTCCTCAGAGAGTGTTTGATTTTATTCCTGAACTGTTTAGACTATAAGGGGAATTGATGGTGAGTGATTCCTCAGAGAGTCTATGAATGACCTGGGATATAAATAGAATTGACCGAGTGAGATTCCTCAGAGAGTCCTTGACCTTGGGTATATAAGAGGAATTGATCGTGTGATCTTCCTCAGAGAGTTCCTGACTACCTTAGACTATAAGGGGAATTGACTGTGAGTGCTTCCTAAGAGAGTCTTTATATATTGAACCAGAGGGGTTAGGTCGAGTGAACTGCCCAGAGGGTTACCTATTTGTGTTTAGCTATTTGATTAGGTATTTCTTGATTTTAAAACTGTGGATTGTTTACTGCTGAGTACTTTCCTATTTACTGCTTTCTGTACTTTGCCTGCCATATATTCACTGACTGTTAAGCACAGATCATAGGGTGGTTACCTATTGGGATTTAGTCTCACACCCTATTTGGGTTATGCTTTTGGGATCAAACAGATTATATTGCTGTAGGTATAGATATGGGAAAGCACCCTTCTACTTCAGGTACTTGAATTGCTGTGGAGCTAGAGATCATGGGACCAAGCTATGGCTTGCGATGCTGAGGAGTTTATCTGTTTTCTTTTTCAATTTAGTTTAGCATTGTTTGTATTTCTAGAATTGTGAATTCTTTGGATTCTTTCCTAGACATATGTATCATGCATCATTTTATATATATATGTGCTTCAATTGTTATTATTCCAGTCTTTCGCTTTTTACTATTGTTGGATATTTATGGCTTCCGCTATTGTATGTATTTGTTTACTTATGCTGTGTACTCTGCCAATGAGGGAATAATTTCCCCACTATCACACCCAAGGCCATCGCTACTAGTCAGTATCCTCTGGCGTTCGGGGAAATGTGCTTGAAGCCATGTGAACAACCGGGTACGAGGTTCCTTTGGGTGTCTTCCAAAACTAGGATGTTACAAAGTGGTATCAGAGCAATTATTTTCTCTTGATTTACTGTTTGGAGCTTTTAGCCAGGGATAGGACAAAATCGGTACTTGGTAATAAGCTGTGCCTGGGAGTAGCTAATCCGTGCAGAGGGAAAAGCCTATCTACTTTGTTTATTGCAATTTCTTCTAGTTTTTCAAGTTTACGGTTGATATGATTTTAACCAATGGGTGACTCACATGTTTTGTGTTATTACTGTTGACATTATTGAGGTTCTATTTATGTCACAACCTGATGAGATGAGGGTATTCCATCACATTCATCATATAGGAACTTGCTAGAAATCACATGTCATACATTTTTTCCATGCCATCTAGGATGCATTAGTGATTGCATGTTGTTGTGATATATGTAGTGTAAAATATGCATGCTGTTGTGATAGTTTCCTTGATAATAATACCTTCTGTTTGATAGGGTATTGTTGTGTGAGGTTTTGTTGAATGAACACCAAGCTTTGGTTCTTGAGGTGTTATGGGCCCTCATGGACCAGAATTTGGTGGATTATTGCCTTGTTTGTCATGTTATAATGTGTAAAAGATGACAAACTTTGATTTGCGGGGAGTATGGGCCCTCACGGATCAAAATTTGGAACTTTCAATGCTCATTTCAGTGTTTTTCTAGGTTCCAGAGTAGTTTTTGAGGCTTATTGTCTGAAAAAATCCAAAATACATGTCGTGTAGTGTTAAATACATGCCATGTGTTCTTTTTTTCGGGAAGAAACTTTTTTTATTAAGTACACACCGTGTACTTTATGTACATGTCGTGTAGTCTCTAACCGTGTCATAGGCCATGTGGGCAGAGACACGGGATGGGGAAATTCTAGTGGGAACACACCATGTACCAGTCGAACATGCCGTGTAGTGTTGAACCTGTGTCCGCCCGTGTAACTAACAACATGAACAGATAAAACCTTAAGGTATACACACTGTGTTAGTATTGAACACGCCGTATAGTCTGACCCAGGTACCCGACCATGTCACGAAAAACACGGGTTGGTGTTACCCTTTTACGTACATGCCATGTCCACCTTGAACACGCCGTGTAGTCTGACCCAAGTACTCGTCCATGTCACGAACAACACAGGTTGGTGTTATCCTTTCACGTACACGCTGTGTATGTCTGGAACACACCGTATAGTGTGACCTGTGTGTCTGGATGTGCCACTAACAACACGGACTAGGTGAAGCTTGTCTAGTAAACGCCATGTCTACCTTGCACACGCCGTGTAGTCTTATCTTAGGAGATCCATGTTGCTTAACCATGTAGAAGGACTCAAGTAGGGGAAGAGGATTGAAGTATATGCCATGTGTTAGGACAACATGATGTGTGTTTGGGGTGCTACATGAATAGTTTAGGCAGGAGTACACGCCCATGTAAATTACTTTAGGGAACACGCCGTGTAGTCATGTTTTGTAAACTTGAGTGCTTTCTTCTCCTGTTACCTTATTACAATCCTTGTTTTCATTCCTTGATAATCTTGATCTAAGGTGTGTGCTTGACCTTGCAGAGTCATGCCACCAAGACTTCCTCCAATTATGTGCCAATTTCCAGGCGGTGATCAGACACCGGACATGGCTGATCAGGGACAACCTACAGATCCTCCAATTGTTCCAGCCTTGGCAACAACCATTGTACCTGACATAGGTGCTGATACACACTTCAGGGAGGAATTTTCGAGGATGATGTAGAACTTTTAGGGAGCGCCGCCTCCTGCCCCATTGATGGCTGATTTGACGTGGGTCTTCCAACAACAACGTCCCCCTACTTTCTCAGGGGATGGAGGACCTCAGGCTACAGAGTCATGGATAGAATCCATACAGATGATTTTAGAGCATCTATAGATACCTCCAGAGAAGATGGTGAATATCGCTACCTACATGCTCTAAAACTCTTCCAAGAGGTGGTGGGATGTGATCTCACAGGCGGGCCGCCAGCAAAATATGGCTTGGGAAGAGTTTCGGCGCATATTATACGATTACTTCTATTCGGAGACCTTGAGGGCTGATCGAGCCTGAGAGTTCATGATCCTGAAGCAGGGCACTCTTTCTGTTATGGAGTATTCCTCACCCTTCATAGAGCTGCAACATTTCACACATATTCCAGGAGGTGATGAGTTGTTCCTTGCACGAAAGTTTGATGGTCTGAGGCACGACATCCAATCTCCGGTGAACATCTTTAGGTTGACTTCGATATCTTCTATCATCAACTAGGCACTGATCATAGAGTGCAATCTGAGGGATTCTTGAGCTATGATCTAGGGCGGCTCAACATCCAGAGTTAGTGCTCCGCCAGATGATAGAAGAAAGTGCCGTTGGGAGGCTGCACGAGGAGATCAGAGCAGGTTGGATGCATCTTCTGGTAGCCAGGTGGTGTGCTACCAGTGTGGGAGAAGTGGGAATAC
Source organism: Viscum album (assembly GCA_963277665.1). Taxonomy (NCBI): domain Eukaryota; kingdom Viridiplantae; phylum Streptophyta; class Magnoliopsida; order Santalales; family Viscaceae; genus Viscum; species Viscum album. The sequence goes on from OY728146.1 coordinate 955,544,732, forward strand.
GAGGACACATTTCCCGAGAGACCCAGTGGAGTTCCGATCTTGCGGCAATATGGGTCATATTTAGTGATTTTGTCAGTTCTTCTCACCAGAAGCTAGTGATAGGTGTTCTTCTATGACCCTGCATTCAGAAGGAGGACCACTAGTTTCTCACCAGTCTAGGAATTGAAGTTCTTCTGGCCATTCAGGATGAGGTGGAGGTCGTGGCCGTGGTAGTTAGTCATTGGTTCTTTATAAGTAGTAGGGTGGATCAGCTCAGAGTGGTCAGGCAGGGTCACAGGGTCGTGGTACGGGCCAGAGTTTTGCAGTGGAGCAGAACCAACAGGAGCAGGATCCTAGACTTTCTATAGTTCGAGGTACGATCTTAGTAGCATTAGTTTTAGCTTCTTCCCTTTTTGATATAGGGGATTCCCACATCTTTATATATGTTGCTATCATGGATAGACTTGGGCTCTACATCATTTCTTATACTGATATCTTGATGCTAGACACTCCTTTGGGGACTAGAATGGATAGTGTATGTCAGTGCAGAGAGTTCCCTCTATAGGTTGGTGGGTGTCACTTTTTATGCGACCTCTATGTCCTAGAGATGACAAGCTATGATGCCATTGTTAGAATGAACTGGCTAGTTCCTTTCCAGGCAGTCGTCAACTTTTATCTCTTTAGGGTGAGTTTCATATCACTAGAGGGTGGATCCTTTCTTCATAGGGGCGAATGGGATGTCCAGGCGAGCAGACCAGGTCCAGAGCATCATGGGTTGGGAGGAGTTATAGCCCAGATTGCTAGTCTATATCTGGATGACTAGGGGAATTCACAGTTAGACTTTCCTCCAGTGGTGGATCGTTTCAGATATGTCTTTCTAGAGGACTTTTCAGGTTTGCCTCTGTAGTGTGAGGTAGAATTCTCGATTGAGCTTGTGCTAGGAGTGGTACCAGTGTCCATTCCTCCTTATAGGATGGCTACACCTAAGTTGCAAGAACTCAAGAAACAGTTGGAGGAGTTGCAGGCCAAGGGTTTCATATGACCTAGTAGTTCTCTTTGGGGTTTGCCTATCCTGTTTGCAAAGAAGGCAGATGGTACCCTCAGGCTTTTTGTGGATTATCGGAAGTTGAACCTGTTGACGGTCAAGAACCGATATCCCTTTCCTAGGATTGATGATCTCTTTGATCAGCTTCGAGGAGCCCCGGTATTCTCGAATATTGACATGAGGTCTGGTTATCATCAGTTTCATGTTAGACCATCAGATATACCTCTCACATCCTTCTGGAGCAGGTATGGTATGTACAATTACTTGGTCATGCTGTTCAGACTCAAGAACGCGCCAAAAGTTTTCATGGATTTGATGAACTGTATGTTCCACCCATATCTAGATTCCTTCATGGTGGTTTTCATGGATGATATCTTGATGTACTCTCACACTCGACACAACCATGCTACCCATATTGAGATCATTTTGAGTACACTAAGGGAACATCAGTTATATGCTAAACTCTCAAAGTTCCACTTTTGGATGGATCAGATTCACTTCCTGGGTCATATTATCTTAGAGGAAAGAGTATTAGTAGACCCATAGAAAGTGAGAGCTATAGTTTCCTGGGAGCAGCCGAAGAATGTATTTGAGGTGCATAGATTTATAGGGCTGGTTGGATACTGCATACGTTTCATACAGAAATTTTCATGCTTAGCAGTATCGCTGACATGTCTAACTAAGAAGGGTGATAAGTTCTTATGGTCAGATTCTTGTGAGTCAGCCTTTCAGGAGCTAAAAGGTAGGTTGACTTTAGCACTGATACTAGTCTTTCTAGATCCAGGAAAGAGCTATATTGTTTACTGTGATGAATCAGGTATCAGTCTAGGAGCTGTGCTTATGCAAGGAGATGGAGTCGTTGCGTACGAGTCTCGGCAGTTGAGGCCACATGAGAGGAATTACCCGATGCACAATCTAGAGTTGGAAGCTATTGTTCATTCCCTATGCTGTTAGAGACATTATCTTCTAGGAGAGATTTTTTTTTGTTTTCACCAACCACAAGAGTCTCAAGTACATCTTCACTCAGCGTGATCTGAATTTGAGACAACACAGGTGGGTTGAGTACCTACAATCCTTTGACTTTGAGCTTGCCTACACGCATGGGAAAGGCAACACAGTGGCTAATGCAATGAGCAGAAGGACTCAATTACATGCAGTTTAGGAGGCCAGAAGTGAGTGGTAGCTTATGTCTTTGTTCTATGAGATGTATTTGGAGGTGCATAATAGTCAGGGACATACTTTTCTTTCTTATGTAGTTTTTACCTCTACTCTTCTTGATCGAGTTCAGATGAGGTAGCTATCAGATTCTGAAGGCCTAGTCTTAAGGGAGAGTGTGTCAAGAGAGGACTATATTCCTAGATGGACCATAGGCGAGGATGAGATCTTGCATTTCTAGGGGCGCGTATGGGTGCCAACAGACATACGTGAGCAGCTGATGTGGGGTTTTCATTCCTCAATTTGGGAAGTTCATCCTAGTGTCACCAAGATGTATCGCGATCTACACCATCAGTATTGGTGGCTAGGTATGAAGAGGGACGTTGCTGGTTTCTTCATGAGATATTCCACTTATCATTAGGTGAAGGCAGAGAATCATCAAACAATAGATCTTTTACAGAAGTTACCCATTCCTGAGTGGAAATGTAATGATGTCGCGATGGACTTCGTGACTGGTTTGCCGAGGTCACCTTGAGGGAATGATGCAGTATGGGTTGTCATTGACAAAATCACAAAGGTTGATCACTTCTTGCTGATCAATGAGACTTTTAGTGTTGATGAGTTGGGACAGTTGTACATCCAAGAGATCGTACGTCTTCATGGAGTTCCATACTCCATTGTTTCAGACAGGGATGCATGTTTTACTTCTCGGGTATGGCAGGGGATTCAAAAGGCTTTGGGTACACAGTTACTTTTGAGTACAGCTTACCACCCCCAGATAGATGGCCAGTCTGAGCGTACAATTCAGGTTGTTGAGGACATGCTCTGAGCATGCATCCTAGATTTTGGAGGTTCTTGGGAGAAGCATATACCTCTTGTAGAGTTTTCCTACAACAATAGTTTTCAAGAAACTATTCAGATGACACCTTATGAGGCTTTGTACGGTAGGCCATGCCAATCACCCTTATCCTGGATGGAGGCAGAAGAGGCAGCTTTGCTGGTACCTCGTTTTGTTTAGGAGAGCACTGAGCAGATAGAGTTGATTTAGAAGAGAATGGCTACTGCACAGTCTTGACAGAAGTCTTATGATGATCAGCGGAGACGACCTCTGGAGTTCAAGGTCGGGGATCATGTTTTACTGCATGTCACACCGAGGTTGGGAAACAAGAGGATTAAGAAGAAAGTGTAATCTTTCTCCAAGGTATGTCAGGCTGTTTGAGGTGTTGGAGAGAGTTGAGTCGGTTGTCTATCGGTTGCAGTTACCTCAGAGGTACCGAGCTATGCACGACGTCTTCCACGTTTCTCAACTTCGATGTTACTTCTCATACCCATATCAGGTCTTCCAACCCTAGGAGGTTGAGTTGTAGGTGGATACATCCTTTTAGGATCATCCTATCTGGATCATCAATCGCAGTATGAAGGTTCTCCATGGCCAGTCTGTTCCTCTGGTACGGGTGCTTTGGCAGCACGGGTGAGTACAAGATGAGACTTGGGAGAGAGAGGCAGACATGCGATCGCATTGGCCGAAGCTGTTTGAGGTTTCTTCTTCTATGCTACACTAGGGAAATTCAGGGACAAATTTATTTAAGGGGGGAAGTTTGTAATAACCCAAATCTTTTTTTCAGGCATGTTTTTCCTTTTATGGTCATTTTTGAGGAAAAAGGAAATTCTAGAAATTTTCTGAGAACATGCCATGTACTTTAGGAGTACACATCGTGTACTTCCTTGCCACAAGAGGCCATGTGATGGCCGTGTAGTAGCCACACACATGGATGTGTGGGAGTGTTTTGGAGGACACTTAAAGAAGAGTATGGAAAAGGAAAGTACACGCCATATACTTCAAAAGTACACGTCGTGTACTTTTTTTTCATTAAACGCACCGGGGTCGCGTCTGATGGAAAAAATCATCTTCTTCTCAACCTATTTCATCTGAGAGTGCCGAGTAGCTATGACTCTTCAATGAACCCCCTGATCCTCCATCCTTCATCCGAATCAAACACCGTTGGTTGCGTTGGAATCACATCGGTGAGTTCTCTCTTCTCCTGGAGCATCATCTTCTGATTTCTCCTCTTTCATGAGATATCGCGGGTTGAACGTTTTAGACATTTTTTTAGATCTTCGACGTTCTAAGGAGATTCAAGATTTGAGGTTCACATATAGTGATATACTAACCCTGAGGTAGGTTGTTTGTTCCTTTCTGTTCAAAGTCTTTGTGTATTATGTGCAAATTCCACCAATACCCTTGAATGGGGTATTGCGTGTTTACCATTTCACACTGTTGATTTCCTACCATGGTTGTATGCTTGTGTAGAGGTAATTTGGATATGAATAGGGTTGATTTCTATGCTTTGGATTTATTGCCTTTGCATGTTCTGTTTACGACCATTTTGTCCTGTTTAGCCAGTTTGGCCTGTTTTCCATGGCTGTTGCTGTAGGATGGGGAGTTTGTATTCTGAAATTCTTGTTATGCTGTAGTATGTTTATCCAAGTAGTTCTATAGGTTTAATTAGCCATATTACACTACTATTCTCGTTGACCTACATAGGGTCGTGAGAACCTGGTGTAGTAGACTATAAGGGGAATTGACTAGGTGAGCTTCCTCATAGAGACATTGAGCACTTTTGGCGATAAGGAGGATTAACCGAGTGAGCATCCTCAGAGAGCCTAGAACCATTTGGGGATATAAGAGGAATTTACCGAGTGAGCTTCCTCATAGAGTCCCTGTTTTCTTTAGACTATAAGGGGATTGACCAAGTGAGCTTCCTCAGAGAGTCTTTGATTTTATTCCTAGACTGTTTAGACTATAAGGGGAATTGATGGTGAGTGCTTCCTCAGAGAGTCTATGAACGACCTGGGCTATAAGGGGAATTGACTAAGCGAGCTTCCCCAGAGAGTCCTTGACCTTGGGGATATAAGAGGAATTGACCGTGTGAGCTTCCTCCGAGAGTTCCTGACTACCTTAGACTATAAGGGGAATTGACTGTGAGTGCTTCCTTAGAGAGTATTTATATATTGAACCATAGAGGTTAGACCGAGTGCACTTCCCAAAGGGTTACCTATTTGTGTTTAGCTGTTTGATTAGATATTGCTTGATGTTGAATCTATGGATTGTTTACTGCTGAGTACTTTCCTGTTTACTTCTTTTTGTACTTTGCCTGCCATATATTCACTGACTGTTAGGCACAGAACTTCAAGTGGTTGCCTATTGGAATTTAGTCTCACACCCTGTTTGGGTCATGTTTTTGGGCCCAAACAGATTATATTGTTGCAGGTATAGATAAGGGAAAGCGCCCTTCTACTTCAGGTACTTGACTTGCTGTGGAGATAGAGGGCATGAGACCAAGCTATGGCTTGCGATGCTGAGGAGTTTATATCTGTTTTCTTTTGCACTTTGGTTTCAAACTGTTTTTATTTCCAACATTGTGACTTGTTTGGATGCTTTTCTAGACATATGTATCATGCATCATTATATATATATATATATATATATGTTCTCTAGTTTTTGTTATTCTATTATTCCACTGTTTACTTTTGTTGGATATTTACGTCTTCCACTATTGTATGTATTTGTTTACTTCCATTGTGTACTCTTCCAATGAGGGCATAGTTTCCCCACTATCACACCCAAGGCCCTCACTGCAAGTTGGAAACCTCTGGCATTCGGGGAAATGCACTTGAGGCCATGTGACCAACCGGGTACGGGGTGGCTTTGGGTAGCTTCCGGAACTGGGACGTTACAATATGCTTAGTAGAAACTTTTTTCCCTTGATTCAAGACCCTACCATGAATAATATGACTACCTTGATTAATCAAATTGGCCTTCCACCTGGATGAATAGAAAATAGTATGAGTATTGAATTAAACATTCTATTTTCTGAAAAATATACTGTTATTGCGACATGTATCAGTGGTATCATATGTAAAACCTAGGTCATCAGCCAACTTGCGAGATTGATAGAATAACTTCAGAATCTTCACTCCGGCAAGGAGAACCTTCTTCAACAATACCAACAACATGTAGAATGAGTTATCTGTCCACTGATTCAAGGCATTCAGGTGTAATAATTCAATGATGAATTAAAATTTACTAAATTTAGTTCATCCATGATATAATTCAGTATATGCGTTGTCAAGAATTTTAAATAATTTCAATGATTCTCCTTTTGAATAAGAATGGGTATTACTCCCTCCAATGTCATTATTTACGATATTGATATCTTCCGGTCGAAACTGACACATCATATCATTGAGCATTGTGTTCATCAAATCAACTATTCTCAAATCAACATCCATATGAATACTTTATCATTGGTGACATGAAACAAAATCTTCTCCATGACGTGTCCACGTCTTATAGTTTTAAAAAAACCCATTCAAAAATAGATGTTCTATAACACCGTATCATTTGAATATATATCTTCTTGTATATTTTCTTCATGTAAAACTAATCAAATCACTTTTAAATCCGTAGGTGAAATCTATAAATCATTTAATACCCTAATAATATTTAGTAGAAAACCTATCTCGCATGTAAATAAAGCTCTTATCCATATTTGTATTTAATATAAATAAAAAAATTGAAATATATAATTTAAATTCTAAAGAAACTCATATCATTAAAACTTAAAAACCAATGAAGCCACAATCTAAGGAAAATTTTGAAGGAGTTGAAAAAAAACTAGTGATACCAAACCTGTTGGGGAAGTTATCAAATATAAAAAAATAATACATGAAAACACAATTAAGAATAATAATGAACATTTGATTCAACACTATGAGGACCTCTTCGAATATCATAATAGAGATACTATAATCCACACACATTATTTAACTCTAATCTAATGGGTAATCCCACTTTCCTCAAAATATAATTCTAACATTGTCACATCATTAGCTAACATTCCACATCACAACTTATCCTTCATCATTAGATAAGTCTAGCTAGTAGGGATGTGATAACTTCGACATATTTTTTACCGATTCTTTCTAATATATGTTTGATAAATTAAAATAGATGTTTTAAAATATTAAATACACATTATGTTCTCAACATATTTACTATTTAGATAAAATTTACTTGTAATACCCTATCATATATGAAAAAAACATTAATAATTAAACCTAAAAATTATTCAAAAATGTAATAGGAATAAATAATCTCATATTTTTTCTTGATACTTGAATACCATTGGTCCACCCACTATTCTAAGAAAATCTATATTCATGGACAAAAAAATTGTACAAAGAGAAATAATTAAAATAATTTCTAGTATAAATATAAAAAAAATATCATATCATATTCTAGCCATAACTAGAGAATCTCATCCCCTCCCTGGATAGTGCCCATGTGAATGGAACTTATCCCAGTCATCCAAAATCTAGGGTCTAGAAAAATTAGAAATGGAAATCATATGTACCCGAGAATAAGAAAAATTAGGACATGCATATATGTTAAACCATTCTCTTTGAATTTAATGATTTTAGAGTTGATTATTTAAAATGAAAAATTTGACTTTATTTTTTTATGAGTGAGATAAAAATACATTTAGTAAATTGTTTTATGGGTTGTAGAATCACTACATAATTTCAAGAAATATCCACTGGAAACATAATGTGTGATGTCTTAGTGAAATTTTTCTTTTTTAATTTTCACTTTAATAATCATGTGAAAATTTTCACTATAAATTCCAGATGAATTTTTCTACTTTTATTTTTCACTAATATAAATCCAAAATAAGTGTTTAATTTTCACAGGATGGAATTCAGATGAATATTTTTTTGGGACTTTCGTTGGACATAAATTCAATGATCAAGTATCAAATGTTAAGGATAGAAATTCAATTTAATATAGTAGTGATAGGGTTATAAATTCATACAATAGTAATACAACATGAAATTATAGTTAAAAAGTGTCTAGTACATGAATACCAACCATGGGGGTGATTTACAAATCATAAATTGATTTTTATTCATTTTTTGGCACTAAGTACTTGAATGAATAAAGATCATGTAAAGATAACGAGGCATGTTACAAGGAAGACTTTGGAAGGATCACATGGAATATATGGCTAGTGAAGTGAAAGGTATGGATATATAATGTGATGTAACCTGCATTGGATGAAATTGAATTATTTATTATGTTAATGGTTATGGTTTGGAAGCATGTAGATGAAGGAAAAAAATCAGCGTAATGATAAGATAATATAATTGGTATTATAGTAGGAGGTGATATACCTATATTATATGTGGAATAAAGTAGTATGGAAAAGAAAATTGAACTTTGATGCATATCACAACATACTATATATATGTTTCAAACCCCATATAATATAGGACCATCCACTTGGGGATTGAATAAATTTATTCGATGTTTTAAATTGTAAAATAATAATGCAATGAACAAATCACATGGAGGGGACTCGACCACAAGGAAAGGGGGCGATAGTATTGGGGACCATGATAGGGTGTGACATGAGGCTCGACAATGGGGGATTGATGGGGGCTTGATGGAGGCAGGAGACCTTGAAGGTGGGGCTAGATGATGAGATCTCTACAAGGGTGGGAATTCTAAATGAGGGTGAGAGGGATCGATGATGAGGCTTGATAGGGGTGGGATGGCTCGATGGGGGTGGGAGGGATTGAAGAATGTGGGAGGGATCGATGAAGGGGTGCAACAGGGCCGAGACAATTCAATAATGGTGGGACAGAGGATGGCGTTGCACAGAGGCGGGGGATGGGGGAGTGGGGTCACAGGAGGGTAAATAAAAGGGAAAGGGAGAATTTAGGCCAATGAGTAAAAAATTATAGAGACCACCATTTGGCGGTTAGTAGTAACATCAATAGCGACCACCAAATAGTGGTTTCCCAAAACCCACTCCCACAAAAACTTAATTTTCTACTAGTGTAACACATATTTATTTATTTTGTTAGGAAGATATTTAATAATTATTTATTCACTAGTTTTGTGAATATAATATATATTTATTTATTAGTGAATAATACAATGATATTTATTTATTAAATAAGTATTCATTATTTAAAGCCTGATAAATAATGATGAGGATTGATAGATCAAGTTTAATGGTCCAATGAGAAATGTCATATTAAATATTATTTGAATAAATAAATAAATATTTATTTATTGAAATAATATTTATTCTGTCTGTGTGTTTATAACATGTAAATTAAATAATAATAATATCATTATTATTTAGGCTTGGGCTTCTCTGAGGATTAAGAAAATAATAAGAACCCACATGCAACTATTATTTGTCGAACTCTGGCTCTACTTAAACTCAATATGTCATTTCTAAATCTAGTTATTGCTGTGCACATTGAAAGTATAGAGATAATTGACATAATATCAAGGGAAATTTCCTCCCAGAACATTTTCAATAATGGAGAGTGATCCTCCTCCACCAACATCTCAAGACTAAAGAGATCAAGAAGAGTCCTTCCACTCGAAGTGATGCTTGTGGAAATCACCAACAAATGATGAAAGTGTTAGAATATTTCATGTTAGCACCCATGGATTTCAATGAAGAAGTGTAGAGGTTTGTAGTGAATTTTTCAATCACCACTAGAGATATTATTATCTTGATTCCTCTCATCAATAGGAGGTTGGCTCAGTTCATTCCTTTTTGGGTTGAAGAGGAACAACATGCCTTCATCTAGGGGAGGTCCATTCAGGGAGCTATAGGAATTGATCTGAAGATGACCGGGGATATCAATAAGAAAGTTTTGGGTTCTAAACTCATCATAAAGTTTGAAATGGATAAGTCCTATGACCACTTGGAGTGGGGATTTATTCTTCAGGTCATGATATGCGCAATCTTTTTTTAGTAGTCCATTGACTTGTTGTTTCGATGTTACAATTTTCCTTGGTTTAACATAGTTGTTAGAGGGAGATACTGCGGCTTCATGAAATCAGTCAGGGGCCTCAGAAAAGGGGACCCCCTATCCCCCTCTATCTTCATCATGATTCAAGATTTCTTTATCAGATACTTTTCCTCTTTTATGCAACAAGTCTAGATCAGGACCTACTACTATAGTGGCCACTCCCTAGGGGTTTCTCACCTCCTCTATGCTGAAGAATTAATATTCTTCATCAACATCCATAACTCCTCGATCAGGGGATTCAACTTCATGATGGAGGACTATACTAAATGGAGTGGGCATATCATTAATAGAGGAAAAAGTCACGTATTATTCTCCTCTAAATGCTCATCTAGGAGAAGGAACAACATCTAAGATATTTTGGATATCCATGGAAGAATTTTCCTATAGAGTATTTGGGAGATCCCATTGCACTTGGTAGGGTTTGTGTGTGGAACTTTGAAGTCTTGGTCACCAAAATTACTAATTAGATCACAAATTGGAAGAACTGGTTCCTTTAATTTTGTGGGATAATTACCCTCATAAACAATGTTTTATCTTATATCCCAATACACATTATTTTAGTTCTCAAGGTACCCAAGTAAAATATCAATGAAATTTATCTTATTATGAATTCCTTCATCTAGGATTACCAAGGGGAAGGAAGATACCACTGGTCCTCGTGGTCCAATCTATCTAAACTGATGAATCAAGGAGGTATTAATGCGAGGAACATTGGTGATGCAATGCACTTACTTCAGGGGAAGCTGTCTTGGGATGTCATCAAGGGTAGATCTATCTGAATTAGGTTCGTTATATGGATATGGGTTTAAGGAAGGTAGAATAAAAACCTCCCCCTTATGTAACTCCTTATGACAGCATATCCCTTCCCTCCAAAACAACTCGTGGCAGATCATTGGCAATGAAGATATCAATTTCTGGGAGTGCAACTGGGTGGGTGAGATCTTGGGATTCTCCAGCTATCCCATACCATACATGACTTTAAATTAGGCCTATGACCACACTTCATTAATTTAGGCTATTCTAAACACCTCTTAGAAAATAGAATTTGATGGAATTGGCATGGAGGATGTGCCGAACTAGTGCATCTTCACCAGCTGCTCATCAGATCATTTCACTGCTAAAGATTATAGAAAGTTGGTGCAAACTTTGCCTATAAGAAACCCTTGGGGGACCGGAATCTAGTGAAAATCCATCCCAGCTGAGTTTTACTTCCTAGTTTGGAGGATTTGAAATAGCGCCATTCCCACGGACACAGCTGTGAAGAGAAAAGGGATCCATCTTTTTTCCAAATTCTTATACCCTTCATCCCCAAAGGAATAGACCACCTTGCACCTATTATTCCTTGGTTACTAGGTGAGAAGGATTTGAAAAACTCTAGGGGAATTTATATCCTTCTATGGGATAATGACTTATGTGTAGAACTTCCTTCAAGGTTGGTTTGGCGGCTCGTCCATGAATTCACACGAGGAGAAGGCCTGATCCATCCTCCTTATAGTTGGATGTTGGTCCATCTGGAAAGCTTTGAACCACGCCTGACACAACGAATATTCTTGGTTGGGTATACTGTTGGTGGTGAAGTGAAGATATCTTATGGATGGTTTTGTAGGTCTCATAAATTCCTATCTTGAAGCCCCTCTGTTAGAAAATACAAGTCCCATGACCCCTCCTTCAACACACCCATCCTTACTTCACTGGGTCATTGGGTGCGTTGGTATCGACCTTCCCAAGGCCTCAAACTCAATATTTATGGCTCATGTAGGTAGGGGTCTATGTTTGGGGAGGGGGGAAGTGGTCTGGGACTCCAATGGCTTGATTTTGTATGCCTTTAGCACGTCCTATGGGATGGGAAACTCCTTGCAGGCCAAAGTGAAGGCTATGATGAGTGGTATTAGTCTTTTATATACTCATCAGATTCCTCTAGCTTTTATGGAGACTGAATTTAGGATTATCTAGATATCCCTTAAATCTAACGCTTCCACCCCCATGAATATTACTTATCTGATTTAAAATTTCAAGGTGCTTCTCTCTAATGAGACAGATCTTCTTCATACTTAGCATGAAGGTAACCATTTTGCTGACTTTATAGCCTCCCAAAATATCCCTCTCATAGAGTATGTCTCATTGGTGTCCCTCCCCAAGGGCAGTTCCACTTTTATTATGGGTGATACTCTTGGCCTCCACTTCTCCCCCCTAAAGCTTCTCTTCTTTTTGTAATCCATATACCTTGCCATTTTTTAATATAATGATTAATTATTGTTGTGATTATTATTTTTTAAATCCAAACATCTAATTATTCTATTATCCTTCTCCATTATCAATCATATTACTAAAAACTGGTTAAAAATACATGAATAATATTCGAAGATTCCATTATGAGGTTCCTGGAGTTCTATCCAGATAACATAAGACTGCACAACATGTATCCCATTGGTAGATTATGTGTACCTGTGCACACTACAGAATTATGGACCATAATAAATCCAATTTGTTATGTAGTTAATTCACAAGAAATACAATAAATTCACTCCATGTGTTCATCGATAAATCTGGTGCACGACATACCAGAGAACACGACATGTGAACCATGCATACGTCGTATAGTTCATGCATTTTCATGGTGGAAAATGAGTATTCAAAGATAGATTGTGCATTTATTACATGACACATGTGAATGATAGCTTAAAAACACAATAATTAATGCATACGATGTGATGGTCATGTAATTAATGCCCACATGGTGTATTTAATTTACACGATGTAGTGGTTATGTAATTAATACACATGCGGTTTGTTTAATACAAATGATGTAGTAGTCATTTAATTAATTCAAATGTAGTTTAATGCACATAGTGGGTAATTAATTCATATATAATGTGTAATTAATTCACATGTGATGTTTAATTAATGATGGTTTTGGGTGTAGTGGGGATGCCTTGGTGAGAAAATTAACCATAAAGGTTTTTTAAATTTTATGAATCATTTATAAAAAGTACATGATGTAAATGCCATGGCCAAATTTTTTTCCACTGAATATCGACATAGAAAAAACTTAGAACCTTGATAGGATATTTTCACATTGAATTTATAATTAATTTAATTATATTTCAAGAAGTAAATAACTCATCTTAAGATGTTTCTTTGATATAGGTGTTGATCATCTGAAAACCTTTTTTTGGATTACCTTTATTGCACTATAAGGACCCAAGTACATAATCCCTCCAGAAATGATCCACATATGCTCCTTTGAACTCTAAAAAACATTGAAAGAATGTCAGGTGCTAGTGTGACAGATCTATCATCATGTGTTGATCGATTCTAGTACCTTCGAGCTTGAAGGAATATCTTTAGCGCATCTCGTTCTTGAGTGGGAGAGAGGAGGAGGAATGTAAATAGAATTCTGTTGTACACAAAAATTCTTAAGTCTCGATTAACCCTATATAATAGATATAAACATCTATTTACAGAGCTAGAGTTTAGGTTAAAGTATTATTTAATTATGCACAAACCCTTAAATAATATAATAATCATAATAAAATCCCATTCCATATATAATAATAATAAAATTATTTTATGGTGTGCACTAACTCGCACAATAATAAATATTATTTACCAGCATGCAAATAATTATTCATCACTAGAAATGATCTTACTTTGCTCCAGCTTCACAACATTTATTGAATACCCTAAAAATATTTTATTAAATATTTCATTCATCAATAAATATTTGCGATTGATAAAACATGAATAAAATATTCTTCAGTATTGAGAATAATATTTATTCCATTAATTAAATTCAAACAGAATTTAATCAAGATAAAAAAAAACACTTAGCGTGTGATCTTCTAGTATTATTTCTCATTGGCATTAGGTGATCTTGCCTAAATTCAAAGATTATTATCTAGAAATGGGTCAAGACACCATAGAGAAAGAACTTAATGTCATAATGTCATAAACTACATATAAACACTCCTTGTGTAATATAATCCCTTTATCATAATATCACATTAATATGGTTGCACATCCATGTTATTAACCTATATTATTGATATTTATTTCTTTGAATATATAAAATTAACATGTTTTTATACCATGTACATAAAATTTAATAGGATAGTTATATTCCAATCAAAGGGTTTAGATATCAACTTCTATAAATATGGATGGGATAAATCATTCCTCAACTAATTCATTAATAACACATCACTCACGACGCACCCAATGTATCCAACTTCACCATGAATTGTTATCGGCATGGTTTATGAAATATATCTAATTGTGCGAGTCATTATATGCATTAATAATAATCTTAAATTATAAGGACTATTATATATACTCACATATAGGAATATCTGATGATGCAAAAACATGTGGAATTTCTACTGGCGGGTCTGTTCTCATAATCTTCCATCTTGGATATCTCCAAGTGTGAACTTCATGAGAAGAAGTCTCATCCGCTTATGAGTACTCTCACCTGACATTCTATATACTATGTGCCCTATCCTGGTACATCATCCAACTATATAACTATATTTAATAATGTCATCATAACAACAAAAAGTTCTTATCATAGTAGGGAACTACTATGACCTTATCCATGTGACAGATACCCTAATACATTATTACATCAAAGTATTTTAGAAAAATTAGCAATATGTAATAATTTTTTTTGATTAATATTAAAATCTGTGAATATATATGTAATAAAAAAAAAGTTGGTTCTAGAAAACTGACTCCAACAAATTCTCACTTGGGATAGAGACAACTACTTATGAATTTTAGTTTGTTAGATGTTGCATGATGATCATGTTTCTGCTAAGTTAAGTATTTAGTTAATGGGTCCACCATGTTGTCTTCCGTAGATATTCTGATCACTTTAATTCACCTCTTTGAGAAAAATATCTCTAAATATGACACTTCCAAAGTATTTACTTCATCCGCTGATGTGACCTTGGATCCTTTGTGAGAGGTAACATTATAGTATTATCATAATAAAGTGTGGTGGGATCTTTACTTCTAGGTAACATGTAAAGGTCTTGGATGAATTTTCATATCCACACTACTTCTTTAGTTGCCTCAGAATCTGTAATATACTTAGACTTTGCTGTAAAATCTTTGACCATGACTTACATTGAGCTTTTCCATCTCACAACACCTCTATTCAGAGTGAATATGTATCCTATTTTTTATTTTATATCATTTTGATATGTTTGGAAACTAGCATATGCATATCCTTTGATAAATTTTTAATAATCTCTTCTATAGTTATGGAACACATCCTTAGTGGACTAAAATACTTAAGGATAGTCTTGACTGTCATCCAATAGATTTCACATAGGTCAGCTTGATATCTTCCTACCACACTCAAGGCATAAGAAACATCTATCCTAGTACATGTAATAATATACATAACTGAAAAAATTGTAGATTCATATGGAATCCCTTCCATCCTCTGTCTTTCTACATGCATATAAGGACACATTTTTCTAAAAAGGTAAATGCCATGAGACATTAATAATAATCCCATATTGTATTGTAACATACTAAATCTATCTAGTATTTTTTCATTATATGTACCTTGACTTAGTTCAAGACGCCTCTTGGATTTATCACGATGGATCTTGGTCCCAAGAATATATGCTACCTTTCCTAAGCACTTCTTGGAGAAGCATTTATTTAACCAGGCCTTAACATACTATAAGATTGGTATTTCATTTCCAATAAGTAATATTTCATCAACATATACTATTAAAAAAATCATATCATTCCCACTAAACCTATTATAGACACAATACTCACATTCATTTTTTATGAAATGAAACTTTGATATGGATTTATTAAACCAAATGTTCCATGACTCAAATGATTTATTTAATCCATAAATGGATATTTTTAACTTTCATAAATTGTTGGAATCCTTTGTATTCATAAATAATTTGGGATATATCATTAGACATCTTCATAAGGTTTCCCATTAAGGAAGATGTTTTGACATCCATTCGGATGGATTTCATCATTACAACTAGTGACAAGGTTTCATCATAGTCTATGCTTTGATGATATTTAAACCCTTTTGAAACCAATAATGCCTTATAAGTACTAACTTGTTTATCTATGTCTAGTTTCTTTTTGAAAACCCATTTTAAACCAATGGTATTTACATCCACTATAGGATCTACCAAAATTCTAACTTGGTTTCAGAACATGGAATCCATTTCAGAATTCATAGCTTCTTTCCATTTGTAAACATATATTCCAATTACTTCTTTCTTATAGGATACATGATCAATATTATTAACTAATAATGATTCACCATCCTTTATGACTATAAAACCATACCATTATGGTTATCTAACTTCTCTTGTACTCTTATATAGTACTTGTGTATCCAAAAATTCTTCTTCTTCCATAGGGGTTTGTGGAATTTATTCTAGTTCTAAATCTTGTGTATCTTGAGCCTAGACTTTATCAAAGTCTATCCCACTCTCACTATAACTTTTTGAGATTTGATCATTCTCAAGGAACATGGGATATATTTCAACCAAAACCTTTTTATCAAAAGGATTATATTTTCAATATCCCTTTGTTTCCTTGGGGTATCCTATAAACATACACATTGTGATTTGAGGGGAAATTTTGTTACTTGAAGAGTTATTAACAAATGCTTCAGAGACCTAAACATGCAAGTAGAATAACAAATGTTTATTTCCACTCCATAATTGGTATGAAATACCATCTTCCACTTTTATTGACACTCATTTTAGTATGTATGTTGTTGTTTATAACGAGAATCCCCAAAAAGATAATGGAAAAATCACATGAATCATCATTTATATCACCATGTTTAATAAGTTACATTTTATTATTTTACTTACACTATTCCATTGAGGTGTATAAGGAGTAGTAAGTTGAGATGGAATCCAAAACTCCCGTAAATAATCAATGAATTCTTGAGTAAGATATTATCCACCACAGTATGAGTGGAGTTTCTTAATATTTTTACTAATATGGTTCTCTAATTCATTCTTTTATTCCTTGAATCTCTCAAAGGAATCCAACTTATACCTCATCAAGTATGCAAATCCATATATATTAAAACCATTATTAAAATTTATAAAGTATGAGTACCCAACCCTTGCTTCAATAGAAAATGGTCCATATACATTGGTATGAACTAATTTAAGAATACTTTGGACCTTTCACCTTTTATACTAAATGGGGATTTGGTCATTTTACTTATAAAAATGCATGCCATAAACCAAGTAGTTTTAGTTCAAAGTAATATAAATATCCACCTTGGTGTAATTTAGTTAAAATATTTTTTACATATCCTAGCTGGTGATGCCAAATTTGGGTGTGGTATGAGTTATGTGAAACAGTTTCATTATCGATTTCCATTACTTGGTTCGTGTAATCTAACACATAAATACCATTATTTAAATATTACTTAACATTATAAATTCCATATTTATAAGAGAAGTAAAATTTATTCCAAAATTTAAAAATAAATCCATCTCTACCAAGTCTAGATACAAAAATAATGTTTTTGATAATGGATGGAACATAATAATAACCTTTCAAATATATGATAATTACCATTAAAAATGTTAGGTGGTAGTCCTTGATAGCTAAAACATCAAGTTTGGATCTGTCGGCTACTCATCGATATACCTCCCCTTATTCAATATTTATAAATCTACTTGATTCTTATATTTGAATACATATGTGAGCACCAAAAGCTGTATTTAATACCCAATTTGTAGAAATAGATAACTTGACATCGATAAAAAATACAAATGAAGCTTCCAATTGCTTCTTTGCATGAGTGCATTTTTTATTCCAATGGAACTTTTTTCCTCATGCTAAATAGAAAACATCATGTTTCCTTTCTTGCCTCAAGGTCTTTCTCTTCCTGGAAGGGCGTTGTGAAGAAGCTTTGGGCTTAGAGATATTTTCTTGGCCTTTCCATTGATTCACCATAAGAATAGAAGTATTTTCACACTTTTTCTCCTTATCAAATAGGCGAAGAAGTGAAATTAGATCTAAGAGATAATTCCTAGTGGATTTCATATTGAAATTAACAAAAAATCTGGAGAAGTTCTTAGGGAATGATGAAAGAATAAGATTAGTTCATAGTTCATATGATATTTTAATCCCTAGAAACTCTAAGCGCTCAATATAGACAATGAGTTTGACTACATAAGGTCCTGTTGATGCACCCTCTCTATGATTAATATAGAAGAGAGATTTGGATATCTTAAACTATTCTTTTCTAGATCTCTCCTAGTATAAACCATGAAGATGCTCAAGTATGCTATAATCATCCATGTTTTCATAAAACTTAATGAGTTTACTAGACATGGATGAAAGCATTAAATAATTAATGTAAACCACATTTCTCATGTATTTTTCATTGACATTTACCTCTTAACCACTTTCTTCATTAGTAGGGGAATATTGTAATGGGGATTATAACATGTAAGATTTCTATTCATGGCGCAACACATCCTAAAGGTGTATATACCATTAATGAAAGTTATTTCTAATAAGGAGATGTCCTTTATCCAATATTGATCATAGGGATAATGTGGATGATAAAATTTCCATTATTCTAAAATTATAAAATAATATATTATTAGTATTTTTCTTGATTAAAAATTACGTGAGACATAATAATAACACTAATTTTATTATATCTACCACTATTTTGTCAAGTCCTAATAGCCCTCACCAATGGAATCAGAATGTCTAGTTTCTAGGACATTATTGTGGAAATAATATATATTTACCTTCTTTATGATCTATAATTTGGCCATGAAAATCATGAGAAGGTATTTAGGTAGGCATTCTTGTCAACAACATATATTCATCTCCTTGATCTATTAAGTTGATTCCCCACTATAGAAATCCTTGCTGGGATTTCCTTAACACTTTCCTTTAAATTTTTATTGAAAAAACATTTTCCATTTAATTTAATACAAATTTTGTTAAGTGGACCCACTATCTTAGTTAATCATTCTTAAAAGGTTCCCCAATGTTGGTCGAACTAACACTTTAATTCAGATGATGGAATGCTTCGTCTGACATAATATATAGTTGAGGGTTTTGATTTATTATGTGTAAATTTTATCTTCTTTTATCCTTTACATGTCTTGTTAATATTAAGTATAAATTACTTAAGTGATTGACCATGTTTGATAAAACATTTATGCATAATCAATTTAGGAGCTTGTATAACCATTATAAATATCTTGTGATGCCTTTTAGTCTAAATAAAAATCCTGTAGTTTTTATGGATTTGATGAACTAGATATTCCATCAATACCTAAACACATTTTTCATTGTGTTAGTGGATGATATCTTGGTATATTCAAGATATTATAAAGAGCATGAGAACCACCTAAATCTAGTTTTGGAAATCTTTTGAATCCACTGACTCTATAGAAATATTTTAAAATGAAATTTCTGGATCCAAGAAATGAAGTTCTCTGGGTACATGATTTCATAATGTGTCTTATCAGTCGATCCTAAGAAGGTAAACACCATTTTCCATTAGAATATCCATGAAACATATTTTAGATTCAAAGATTCTTAGGTCTTATGGGATATTATAAGTGGTTCATCAAGGTTTTCTCAAATTTAGTGTCACTCTTGACCACAATATATTTATTTTAAATAAAATGTTTCCAAGTGTCTACAAGAGGTTTTTTTTAGAGAACTATGGTTTTCCAATATAAATATATTTAACAATATATATAAAATAAGTGATTAGTCTTATGGTTATATAATACTAAAGAATTTATATAAAGATAACTTAAGTAGTATCCCAAGTACTATAGAATAAAATCTACTAGTATAGATCAAGGGGTTTCTTAATCCATGACATTATACATAGCTGACATGGTATTGAAAAATACAATATGGAATAAAACACCTAAATTATTTCCAATGTCACATGGAAGTCTTGTGATTTATAGACTATATATTCCTAATATTAATTTGGAAATATATATCATATTCTATGATATATACATAGGTTTTATCTTGATTATCCATCAAACATACAATGAAAATATCAAACAAGACCAGGAGAGTTTTAGAGGCTAGTAGTAAGAACTATCTTACAGTGTTTGAAAAAAAAACAAGATAAGTTCCTGATAATTATAGAAATGGAAATACATAATTTTAAGGGATATAAAATTATTATTCTTTATATTATTATGATCTTGTATCATATTAAGGATAAATTAATATGTAAGGGTATATTATATTACAACTAGTAGTTTCTATATCTATATTATACTGAGAATGTTATGGATTCTAATGTATCTAAGAAAGAAATTTTAACAACCCTTTTTTTCTTTATTTTAGAAGTTTTACCAAGATAATAAAATTTAATCAAATCATGATGAAATTTAACTATTGTATTATCCAAGATGGAAGGGATGGCCAATGATATATACTCAGTAATATAATCCCTTGAGGAATTTTCTCATAGAAATGGGGTCATAGAAAGAATATTAGCCACATGTAGCATATTAAGATCAATAAATATAACCATATCTCAATAGAAGCATATTTATCATGTGAGGCTAACTAGTCGAGTTATTAGAATTTGGCTTTAGTGAAAGTGAGATCCTGTTGGAGTTGGTTCCCTAGAACTAACTACCATGTACACTAAATTACTAGAATATTCATAATATTTAATATTAATTAATTACTTATCACATGATGATCATTATTATGTATAAAATATATTTGATAATGTCCTTGGGGACTTATTACATTGAAAGGGCATAACATTTTCTCACTATGATGAGAATTTAGAAGTTTCATGAAAATATTCTTAAATATATATTTTATATACAAATTATATCATTTTATGGGAAAAAATGGTACAAGATATCAAGGGTGAATACTCATAGTACTTTGTGACACTTTATCATGGTGTACATTCACAGAAATCTTTAGAGAAATAGATTATGAGAACATGACCCACCAGTAGGGAATATACATCTATATGTGTCATTGGATGTTCTTATTTTTGGATGGGTGTAATGATGCTTAGACTTAATGATTATTATTAATGAATATTATCAGTTATTTACTTTGATTTTTTGTTGAAAAATTTCATGATATATTCTCGTGATGAGGTTAGATACGTTGGGTGTAACACGAGTAATATTTCATTAATTAATAATACAAGAAAGGATTTGTACCTTTTGTTCTTTAATGGAAGTTGATATCTTGGTCCCTATAATGGAAATTGAACTTCCTTATTAAGTCCATGTCCATGGTGTTTTCTCTTCATGTTCATTTACAAAAATTAAAAGAAGGATACATCGAGCACATAGGTTGATAACATCAAAATGAAATTTTCTTGAATAGAGATATCATGATAAAGAGATTAATTACACAGTGTATATTCATATGTGGTTATTATCGTACCTCTTTCCTTATAGGTGATTGGAATATTTCTAGAAATTAACACTGTAATTTAGGTGTAATAACATAATTCACTTAGAAAGGGTCCTATAAAGTTACACACTATGTGTATTCAAAACCTCAGTTAAATTCTATTTGAATTTAACATGTTGAATAAATATTATTCCCATACATGGTTTAATAATTATTTATGTTTAGTTGATCATATATATTCTATATCTGGTTATTCAATAAAATATTATGTGATTTGAATATTAAATAAATATTCATTCAATAAGGTAATTATTAATTACACGAATATATAATATTTATTTATGGTTCATTTTCAAGGCAACACATATTTATTTTTTTGGTTATGTGAAAATTTAATAAATATTTTTTCACTAGTTTTGTGAATATGATATTTAATTATTTATCAAATAATAATGAAATGATATTTATTTATTAAATAATTATTAATCATTCAAGGCCTAATAAATAATGACGAGGTTTGGTAGATCATGTTTAATGGTTCGATGAGAAATGTCATATTAAATATTATTTGAATAAAAATAAATAAATTTATTAATAGAAATAGTATTTATTTTATCTGTGTGTTTAGTGTATGTCAAGTAAATAATAATAATAAAATTATTATTTATACATGGGTTTCTCTAGGAATTATGAAAAATAATAAGGTACCATGTTCAATTATTATTTTTCTAATCCTAGCTCTATTTAAATATGACTATGTCATTTCTAAACCTAATCATCATTGCACACAAAGAAAGTCTAGAAATAATTATCTCAATCCCTAGATATATTTTATCATAGAATACTCTCATGAATGGAGAGTGATCCTCATCCACTAATCTCTCAAGAATATAAATATCAAGATAAGTCCTTCCACCCAAAGTGATTCTTGTGGCAATCATCAACGAATGAAATAAGAGTCAAAATATTCTGTGCTAGCACTCACGGATTTATATGATGACGTTCGAAGGTTTATGGTGAATGTGTGAATCACTGCTAGAGTGATTATACCATTTAATCCTCTCATCATAAATAGGAAATGACAAAAATTGGTCTACCAATTCATCAATGAAGAAATAAATTCAACGAAAGGTATTTATTTATGAAAATAAATAAATTATAAATAATACATGATGATCCTACCTTCTTGGTTATGAGGTAATAATTAATTAATATTTGATTTATTTCAATTATTTACGACATTATTCATCATGTACATCTCAAATTATTCATTGATTATGAAAAAATATGACTTTTCTATAACCCAATAAGTGCTCCAACTATGTTGGGAACCTTCAGATTGGTTAAAAAAAATCAAATTCTCAAGATGTTAATACATGATGAAATCCAATATCAACATTTTGAAGATTTTTTAGTTTTTAAACAAAAATTTTCCATCCATTCCCAAAGTGTCTATTTTTGATCCTATTGGTTGATATGACAATAATATAACAAATTCACAAAATAAAGAAAAAACATGAAGATTATGAGACCTATGTCGAGGCCATATCCTTAACACTTTGTTCGAAGGTATTTATGATTATTTTTGACAAATTATTATACAAAAAAAATAAAAGATACACTTGAATAAAAATAAAAATAAAAGGAGGAATGTACCAATAAATTTTCTATTGAAAAATATCTTAATTTTAGATAGTTAATGAAAAGCTAGTTTGGAACAAGTTTACAAACTTTAAGTCACAACAATCAAACCTGTCTCTCTCCAAATTGTGATGCTAGAAACATTTTAAAGTGGGAGAAATTATTACTAAATTTTCACTCATATAGAAATAATTTGAAATGTACCTTATAAAAAATAGTAAAGTTATTTGTAACATCTTGACATGGTTTAATGAATGCTACCCAAGTTAGACCACCAAATGACCTCAGGAACGCAACCCCATACATCAAAGGTTGTTGACTAGTAATGAGCATTTAAAAGAGTTATGGGGATACTATGCACTCAATTATAAAGCACAAGTATCTTGTTAAAATGTAATGAAATTTTAGGATGACTCATTCATATAAAAGATATACCCAAATCTAATAGACATAAAATTGGGATTCAAGGTTCCATATCATGGAATAAAATATAAAATAAAAAATAATCTACATGATATGCCTTAAATATAACAGAGTAAAAAAATATATTCAACATACATATTAAAAAATAAAAATTAGGGGCCCTTGTTTAATACACATGTTTAAAAAAATAAGGAATAAAGTACAATGTCCTATGAACCATCTCACATGACAAGCTCTAATCAAATCCTTAGCTTCTGTAACAATGATTGTCCTGAGGCATAATTATAGCTCTAGATAGATACATATACCTGTCATAAAACATATAGTCTACCCACATATATCGAAACTCATGTCATGTAAGCAAGTAGTGGTGATTCCAAAAACCTAGTATGACTTCCAACTAACCTCAAAAAACCGAGTTCTAGTGATCAAGTAGATACATGTGCAAGTTTATTTTGTGTGAATGCCTATGGCGACTTCAACTCAAACCACATAGAAACATGATCCATGAATGTTCATACAATCCATACTAGAATTCCATTGTGTCCATAAGACACACACCTAAAAAACTCAATTAGAACTGGCTAACTTAGGTTAGATCCCATATTCTTATAATCGATGACTCATATACCCTCATGTCCCGACATGGTATATCATAAAATCACTTTAATCTTATTAGGCATGATTATTAAGAGGCATCACCTCAAATCCACAAAGTCTCTCCCCCTCTTTCTCCCCTCCCCCTCTCCCCTTCCCTCCCCCTTCCTCCCCCTCCCTACCCCTTCCTCCCACTCTTTCACAGATTCCCACTTAACCCATCATAAACCCCACTACCTATTAAATAACCAAAAACTAAATTATAATGGGAAATAATTATTGTATCATGAAATATAATAGCGGTAAATGAAAGAGAGAATAACCATAAATAACAATCATTAAACAATAATGAAATTATAAAGGGGAAAATAAATAGATCCCACAACATCTAATATCATCTAAACTATAATCCCATGATAAAACAAATGGGTAAATAATTGGGGCCCAACCAAATGAAATAACAACCCCATCACTTGCACCCTACCCTATCTAATCACATTGGAACTTACCAGAACTATCTTCCAGACTAACCATAGAGCACCTACGATTCTACCCCATATATTGAAAGTTATAAAAGGGGTTGGATCCCATCACAAGATAGTACAAAACTAAGATTTTTCTCTGAACCCATGGATAATATATAAACATCATGATCAATAAAAAGTGTGTTTCATGTGCATGGTATTGCCATAGGTGGACCTCAGAGGGTATAGGTTATCCTTATTTCATGCTACTAGAAACTCATCATAAGAGTCCATATCTCTCACTTAGAGCTTCTTAAACCACTATTTAATGTCTTGATCATTAATAGAGAGAGAACCGATAGAGAATTTCTAATATAAGCCGGGTAAAATAACTATAACACATGAACTCACAAGAAAATGTAGTCATGATTGATATTCTATAGACTTTCACTCTTGGATATAGTGTTAGAAATAAAAAATTTACATATATTTTTTGAAAATAAGTGAGATGAACCAAGTATAATACAGAAAAATTTTATAGCATCTCCATAATTTAAGTTTTTTTCTTATAAATTCACAAAATCCTAGAACCTAATGGTTCATTGTATTTGGATATTAACTACATGATCTTGTCATTTTACAATAAGATTTAAACATTTCCCACAAATAGTCTTTTAAAATGATATCCTTTTAGACAAATCATACATAATACTCTTATTAATTACTTAATTAATGAAAATATAAGAATGTGGTGTGTTCAAATTCTCATTATGGGTAAACATAAGAGATAACAATTGAAGATCATAAGTGAGCATAAGATAAGCATGTGGGTATGAAAACATAAATAAGTTGCATGGACATAATATAATCAAATCATACTCAATAAAACATAGATAATAAATAATGAGTCATGAGAGGATGATTTTTTAATAACACAATACATGAGTAATATGGGTGTAGAAACACAAATTAATAGTCATATACTATGAAAAAATAATGCAATAATAATAATTTAGATATACATAATCATAGAAAATCATCCTTGATGTCAATGCTCAATTCCAAGACCCTCATCACATAGTAGATAGAGTCCCATAGTGGATTCACTTTTATCCCCAATCCTAAATATGTCATAACATTAGATATAAGGCTTTAACTAATGCATTGGAGGGATATGTAATTCTAGGCCCACCCATCAATTAGTGGACATATTCCCCTAAGGTTTTAGATTCACTCTCCATTCCCTATCATTCCATGAGATATAAATCTGTACCCGATAATTTGGAGGGATATAATGGACCCAATAATCAAATAATAATAATAATGAACATGAAATCATTAAAAAATCCATCATATCTTAATTAACCTATGGGAAATAAGCTAGTTTCATGAAAACTTCAACATAGCATGATCATAGCTTACCTTAGACTTCTGCTTGGTCAAAAGAATTTTAACTCCTCATATAATAAATTTAAATTTATTAATTATATTATTAATATATATAATATTTAATACCATTCATTTATAATTACTTAATACCTATATATTAATTATTTATAGTTAAAACTCATATTTAATTGTCAGCTACTCTGTTTTCCATGCGTACTTCAGTTTTTCAGTTTTGATCCTTATTAGTTATTCATGGTTTCATCACCTATATAATTTTAATGAAGATTTTACATATGTTTTTGATATAGTTATTGATTCTCATGCTCATTTTATGGAACTATTGGTAAAACTTGCAAAAAAAAAGAACTCATAGTATTGGTTTGTATGGAATGTTTAAAAATACCATTTCTAGTGATTATTGAATTAACAAAATAATTAAATCTATTGATAAATAAATATTTGAATATTTATAGTAAAAAATTGTTAAAATATAATATAAAAATAAATATTACATTATATTAACACTACGGCAAGAAAGGCATTTAGCGGCGGTTTAAACCGCTGCTAAATCGATTGGCGGCGGTTTTCAAAAACCGCCGCTAAATCGTGCGTCGGGAAACTATTCATGGTGGTTTTTTAGCGGCGGTTTAAACCGCCGCTAAATGATTCAACGATAGTTTTTTTTTTATTTTTTTTTGTTATTTTTGTTATTTTTTTTTATTTTTTTTTAATTTTATATACTTATATATATATATATTTATTTATTTCATATTTAATTTATTTATTTATTTTATTTATTTATTTATTTATTTTTCGTATTTATTTATTTTATTTATTTTATTTCATATTTATTTTTTTTCGTATTTATTTTATTTATTTATTTATTTTATTTATTTATTTTATTTATTTTATTTATTTATTTTATTTATTTTATTTCGTATTTATTATTTATTATTTATTATTTCGTATTTATTTTTTATTTATTTTATTTCGTATTTATTTTATTTTATTTATTTATTTATTTATTTATTTCATATTATTTTATTTACTTTATTTATCCATGCATGCACATCCCATGCACATGCACATGCATGCCTATGCATGCCCATGCAATATAAAGAAATTCTCCGTTTGGTGAGATTTGAACCCCTAACCTCTTGCATATTTTCCAAAGACTTTACCACTCCAGCAAGCTCGCCATGTGGTTAATAAACAGAAATTAATATACTTATATATATTAATTGAAAAAACAAATAATACATAAATAATAGATATAAACTCGATAATAATAAATAATAAATAATAAATAATAAATAATAAAAAATAAATAAGGTATAATAAATAATAAATAATAAATAATAAATAATAAATAATAAATAATAAATAATAAATAATAAATAATAAATAATAAATAATAAATAATAAATAATAAATAATAAATAATAAATAAATATAAATAATAAATAATAAATAAATATAAATAATAAATAATAAATAAATATAAATAATAAATAATAAATAATAAATAATAAATAATAAATAATAAATAATAAATAATAAATAAATATAAATAATAAATAATAAATAATAAATAATAAATAATAAATAATAAATAATAAATAATAAATAATAAATAATAAATAATAAATAAATATAAATAATAAATAATAAATAAATATAAATAATAAATAATAAATACATATAAATAATAAATAAATATAAATAATAAATAATAATTAAAGATAAAAAATAAAAAATAAAAAATAAATAAAAAATAATAAATAAAAAATAATAAATAATAAATAATAAATAATAAGTAATAAATGATAAATGATAAATAATAAATAATAAATAATAAATAATAAATAATAAATAATAAATAAATATAAATAATAAATAATAAATAATAAATAAATAATAAATAAATAATAAATAAATAATAAATAAATAATAAATATAAGTAATAAATAATAAATATAAATAATAAATAATAAATAAGTATAAATAATAAATAAATATAAATAATAAATAAATATAAATAATAAATAATAAATAATAAATAATAAATAAAGATAAATAATAAATAATAAATAATAAATAATAAATAATAAATAATAAATATAAATAATAAATAATAAATAAATATAAATAATAAATAAATATAAATAATAAATAAATATAAATAATAAATAATAAATAATAAATAATAAATAAAGATAAATAATAAATAATAAATAATAAATAATAAATAATAAATAATAAATAATAAATAATAAATAATAAATAATAAATAATAAATAATAAATAATAAATAATAACTAAATATAAATAATAAATAAATATAAATAATAAATAATAAATAAAGATAAATAATAAATAATAAATAATAAATAATAAATAATAAATAAAGATAAATAATAAATAATAAATAATAAATAATAAATAATAAATAATAAATAATAAATAATAAATAATAAATAATAAATTGTAAATAATAAATAATAAATAATAAATAATAAATAATAAATAATAAATAATAAATAATAAATAATAAATAATAAATAATAAATAATAAATAATAAATAATAAATAATAAATAATAAATAATAAATAATCCATAATCAATAATGAATAATAAATAATAAATAATAAATAATAAATAATAAATAAATATAAATAATAAATAATAAATAAATATAAATAATAAATAAATATAAATAATAAATAATAAATAAAGATAAATAATAAATAATAAATAATAAATAATAAGTAATAAATAATAAATAATAAATAATAAATAATAAATGATAAATAATAAATAATAAATAATAAATAATAAATAATAAATAAATATAAATAATACATAATAAATAAATATAAATAATAAATAATAAATAAATATAAATAATAAATAATAAATAAATATAAATAATAAATAATAAATAATAAATAATAAATAATAAATAAATATAAATAATAAATAATAAATAATAAATAATAAATAATAAATAATAAATAATAAATAATAAATAATAAATAATAAATAATAAATAATAAATAATAAGTAATAAATAAATATAAATAACAAATAATAAATAAATATTAATAATAAATAATAAATAAATATAAATAATAAATAATAAATAATAAATAATAAATAATAAATAAATATAAATGATAAATAAATATAAATAAGAAATAAGAAAAAAGAAATAATAAATAAATATAAATATAAATAATAAATAATAAATAAGAAATAATAAATAATAAAAAATAACTAATAAATAAATATAAATAATAAATAATAAATAATAAAGAATAAAGAATAAATAATAAATAATAAATAATAAATAATAAATAAATATAAATAACAAATAATAAATAAATATAAATAATAAATAATAAATAAATATAAATAATAAATAATAAATAATAAGTAAATATAAATGATAAATATATATAAATAATAAATAATAAATAATAAATAAGAAATAAGAAATAAGAAATAAATATAAATATAAATAATAAATAATAAATAAGAAATAAGAAATAATAAAAAATAACTAATAAATAAATACAAATAATAAATAATAAATAATAAATAATAAATAATAAATAATAAATAATAAATAATAAATAATAAATAATAAATAATAAATAAACATAAATAATTAATAAATATAAATAATAAATAATAAATAATAAATAATAAATAATAAATAACCAGTTACAAATAATATATAATAAATAAATTAAAGTATATTATAAATAATAAATAATAAATAATAAAGGAAACACATGAAAAAGTATGAAAAGACGTGATAAGGGATGAAAAATCATGAAAATGCATGAAAAAGGATGGAGAAACATGTGAAGAATGAGGCATTAGAAAGAATGAGAACGCATGAAAACTCGTGACAACTTTGGAAAACTCCTTAATAATTCAACATAATCATCATAATAACCCACAAAAAACCATTGATAAAGATAACAAGTCATGGAAACCCAAATAAACAGTAATAAATGGAGCTACCGTTAAAACCCGTCAAAACGGTCATAAAGAGACAAAAACATTGGACTCACATTAACAGAGATAACTTAAGATCCGAGAGTCCGTTTTAGATCCACGACCTTCCAAATCAAAGATCCTGAAATGATCTTCAACCTAAAAGGTGAAAGAGTCCGAAAGTTATGGCCGTTTGAAGTTGAAGAACTTTTTTCAACTTTCTTATAACTCTAATATCTTCCGCACCTTAGACTGTCTCACAGTTTTGATTATATGTGCCGCTATATCTCTTTATGAGCTTCGATTTGACTGGTCGTGGTGCTTCAACGGACGCCCGGATCAAAAGTTATGGTCGTTTTAGTGATTTCGGGGTTTCTCATGTTTTCTTATTTTTTCATTTCATTTCGCGGCGGTTTTACCGAAACCGCCGCTATTTCGCGGAGGTTTTTAAAAAAACCACCGCTAATCATCGAATAAAATTAAAAAAAAAAAATAAATAATTTTTTTTTCTGTTTAGCGGCGGTTTTTTCGCGGCGGTTTTTAAAACCGCCGCGAAATGCCGGCCCGAAACGCATTTCGCGGCGGTTTTTAAAACCACCGCGAAAAAACCGCCGCTAAACGGCGGTTTTCTCGTAGTGTAACAATATTTTTGTTTTCTTAGTCATTCATGATGTAAACATTTTAAGATCATTTGTGTTGGTGGTAAAACTGACCAAAACAAGAACCCGTATAAAAAATGAATGTGTAAGAACATGTTATTTTATAGTAATGAAATCAATTTTAATGAAGCTTAATAATTATAAAAACATTTTATTAAAGTGATAAATTAGATTCAATAGGAGATAAAAGATAAAGGTCATTGAAAAATAAGGATAAGAAGTCACTACTAACAAAGAAGAAATCAAATATTTTCTTGGAAACCATATTAGTTTTGAAGGATTTGTGGAATTCTATTAAGACCAAAAGCAATGAAATGTGTGAAATTATACTTAGGGTAATATGGTAGAGTATAGGGAGGAATTATAAATTTAGGTGTGTTTTATGAAGTGTGATGAAGGGGTTCTTTTATAAGTGGGGGGGATTTTGTAAATACTTATTTATTAATATAAAAGGAATGCCATAATAAATTAAATTAGACCCAAAATTGAAAATTAATGAAGATAAGGTGAGTTTTATTCTATCATACCTTTATACACTCATTTAACGATATGGTTTTGTGAAATTTTGTGACCTTAATTTAACACTTTTACTTTATTTTAGCATTTACTGTATTGAGTAACAATTTCTATGGTAACATATTTTTATAACTAACATTAAAATTGAACATATAAAACAATTTTGAAAGGATGATTCCAAGTATGAAATTCAATTTATTAGATTCAATTTCCAAAAGTGATAAAAATAATTTTAATATCAGTACACATAACATATAAAAACTATTTTTAGAAAATTGTTTCTTTAAGTATAAAAATGAATTTATTATTATTACTTAATAATTAATAATCATGAAATTATTGTTAATTTGTTTTAATATAAATATAAATGACTCATTTGATTAAAATTAATTCTTTAAATATGATAAATTTAACTTTTAAATAAAACATATGATATCTAATAAAAAAAATGTTTTTTAAATAAAACATATACATTTTTCCATGAATCATTAAATTCTTAATATAATTAATTGATTATTTATTTTATTTTATATAATTTTATTAATAATTATTAATATTATCACACGAATCCATTTTATTTAAATTATTCTTAAAATTTAAAAAACTTAACAAAATCCATTTTTTATAATTTTTTTCTTTAGAATAAAAATAATTTTGAAAAATAAATATGTATTTTTTATGAATTCTAAAATAATTTATTTTTTTTTCAAATAAATTATTTATAATGAATATATATATATTTATCATCTAAAAAAACTTTATTTATATTAATTGTTTTCTAGAAATTCTAAATCGGTAATATTTTACTCAATGGATTTATAACCTTTTAATTTGATTCATATCTTGTATGAGTTATTTCATTCTCAGTTTAAAATATTTTAATGGAAAATATTTATAATTTTTTGAAATATGGTTTAAGGAATGAAAATGGGTCCTAAAACTTTGGGTGTCACATTCTCCCCCCTTAAAATAATTTCACCTTTGAAATTTTTATACTCAGAAAAAAATAAAGGTGTATGTAAGATAGAAGAGACTCAATATATAATTTATAATTAGATATCAACCTCACTATCTTGGGTAAGACCTGTAAAATTATATTTCACCTAATAATATAAATATTTCTAGATTTTAATGTCTCATAACCATTTGTGCCAAATATGACTTCTTAGTTGGTCATAGGAGTTTTTAGAGACACAACTTTTATTGATTTATTTTCCTAATCCTATACTAAACCAAATAATAAAACCAAAATTGGTTATATAAAATAAAATTAAACCATTATATGAATAATAAAAATCGATAATAATATATTTTATCATATAAATCCTTCATTTATATTTATGGTTCTTTCAATTCAACTTTGATATAATTGGATCAAATTATAACCCTTTCAATTTATCCTATGTTTTCATAAGTTTTATCTTCTTAACATCAATAATGCAATACCCAAAAAAACTAAACCCCAATCTAATACAAACTGAGGTTCCAAAGACCCACACTCCCAGATCTAATTTTATAAATACAAACATTACATATATAGTTTGATACCAAGTGAGATGAAACAAGAATAATATATAGATATATTTTACGTCATGTCCATACTTTAAACATTTGTGTCTCAAAAATTAACACAATCCCATAACCCAATTATCTAGCATCTTTGTATATTCACTACATGATCTTCTAATTTATAAAATATGACTTTAATATTTTGAAAAAATAGTATTCTCACATGAAACACTTTTAGACACACCATATATAATACTCTTCTACATAACTTAGGGAATGTAACTATATGAAAGGGATGAGATCAGATTCTCAATGATCATAAGCAAGATAACAATTGAAGATCATAAATGAGCATAATATGGGAATGTGTGTGTGATAACATAATTAAGGTGCACAGAAGTAGCCTAAGAGAATCATAACCCATAAAAATAGATTATAAACCATGATTTATAGTATAAATATTTTTGAATAACATAATACATGAGTAATAGGGGCATAGAAACATGAGCCTTTAATCATGATCTATGAAAACATAACATAGGCATAAGAATATAGCATATAAATAAGAATATAAAATCATACCTTATGAATAGGATTTCTTACAATACCGTTATCACATAGTATAAAGAGTCGTATAGTGGACCGAGTTTTATCCTCAATCCCATACATGTCAGATCATGAGATATAATTCCTTACCCAATAGATTGGATGACTATGTAATTCCACCCCTTGTCACTTAGTGGAAAACGTATCCTAGGATTTTGGGTTATCTCCCTATTACCTATTATGTCATGAGATATAAGGCTTTACCCAATGCTTTTTATGTATATAAGTGACCAAAACATCACATAATAATAAACATGAACATAGAAATATTCATAAATCTAATTTAGATTAATTAACCCATGAGAAAGAAATGGGTTTCATAAAAAATTCCATATATAATGATCATAATCCATCAAGAGAAATAAAATGAATGGTGTCATTAGATAATATACTCAGAAAATTATAACAAACATTAAGGGACATTGGAATAGATGAAAAAAACCATTATAAGAACATTAGAAAATTTATTTAAAAAATAAGAAGAGATATCCTTTTCTTTTGAAATTTTTAATAAAAATGAAAAAATTCACAAAATATCAAGAATATAAATAAATTTATAAAACCATGAATACTTGAAGAGGAATATTCATTAATAAAAATGGTTATAAAATTGAAAAATGGTGTTCATGTGGAAAATGTTAAAAATGAGGTTCTTTTCACACTTTTGTAAAGAAAGTAAAAAATAAATAGTAAAGAAAATGTAAAAAAGATTCCTTTTAATAATTTTTAATGGAATACAAAGTTAGTATAAAATTACCTTAATGAATCATTTAATTATATATAGGAACATTAATAAAATAATATAAATAATATGAACATGGTGGAGAAATATCCATGACTATAGATAATAGATAAGGTAAGTTTTACTTACATGCAATCTTTTCATTTAATTTCAAATCAAAGGGAAGTGGAATGATAACAAGACATGAAAAACCAAGAAATAACTAGATTAGAATAAATTTTATGGTGTTTTAAATATAAATTACATGCAATTTTACCTCAATGTAAACTTAACTTAAATAATCTCAAATACAAAGTGATATTGGAAAAGAAACCCTTATGATGTTTGTAACACTTGGATCAAAACCCCTTGAAAGTGAGATCATTTTATTTATTTTTAAATATATTTAATTTCATGAGAATTATGATAAAAATAAATATTTTTAAAACATACACACCACACAAAAGAATGTAAGTGGTGAATATAAATCATATCTCAATGAATGAAAATTGAGATGATAAAACCCTCACATTGGACTCCTACTAGGTTAGACATGTTATAACTCCTTGTATAATAAATTTTGGTTTACTATAATGTTTTTATAATAACATTATTCATATATATTATCTCATATCCTTAATTTATAATTCCTTAATACCCATATATAAATTATTCATAGTTACTATAAATATTTGGGTGTTGATTGTTCTTTTTTCCATGCGTACTTCGATTTGGAGGTTTTAGTCCTTCCTCTCTGTTTAGAATTTAATCACATCCAAAATTTTCATGAAGATTTAAATATGAGTTTGATATATTTTTTGAGTCCTATGGTAATTTTATTGAACTCAAGGTAACAATTTGCATGGAACGCTTAAAATTCCCTTTTTTTAGCGATTATTGAATTAAAAAAAGAATTGAATCTATTGGAAAATAAAATTTTTAATATTAAATTTTAAAAATTATTAAAACACAATATATTAATAATTATTATATAATTTTATGATTATTTATGTTTTATTAGTCATTCATGATGTAAATTTTTTAACATTTCTCATGTACGTGCTAAAACTGACCCAAACTAAAACTCGATATAATGACTGAATTAACATGAAAATGTTATTTTATAGTAAAAATATCACTTTTATAAAATAATAATGTTTATAAAAAAATTTATTAAAGTGATAAAATATACTTAATAAGATATATCAGATGAATTCCAATGAAAAATAATGATAAGAAGTCATTACTTACGAAGAAGAAAACATATGTTCTCTTACAAACCTTCTTAGTTTTGAAGGATTTAGGGGTATCTTATTGAGACCAGGGGATTAAAAATGATTGAAAGGATTATTAAGGTTGTAAATATGGAATATTATAGAGAAGAATTCTAATTTTATGCATTCCTTAGAAAGGTTGGTGGATGGGTCCTTTTATAATTGAGAGAGGTGACATTTTTGTAAATACTTATTTATTAATATAAAAGGAATGTCATATTCAAGTGAATTGGATAAAAAATTTTTAAATGAGGAATATAAGATGATGTTTGGTAGTTAATACCCTTATAAACCCATTTAAGGATAAGGTTTTGTGATATTTTATAACCTTTTCCCTTAATTTAACACTTTTTCCTTATTTTAGCCTTTATCCTTATGACTAACTTTTACCTTGGCAACTTATTTTAATGAATAAATTCTAAATTGACCATATTAAATAATTATAAAATGTTTATTGAAAATATAAAATCCATTTTATTAGATTCAATTTCTAAAATTTATTAAAATTAATTTTAATATCAGCATACATAACATATAAAAACCATATTTAGAGAAATATATCTTTAAACATAAAAAAGAACTTATTATTATTCCTTACCAAGTTATAATCCGTAAATAATTGGTATTTTTTTGAATGTAAATATAAAAAAATCCTTTAATTAATAATTTAAATGTGAGAAATTTATCTTTTAAATAAACCATATTAAATATAATAAAAATAAAGTTTTTAAATAAAAAATATATTTTTTCATGAATCATTATTTTTTTGTAATTAATTTATTATTTATTGATGTTATTTAATTATATTACTAATAATTAATTGTTTTTACTAAATCCATTTTATTTAAATTATTATTTAAATGTAATAAATTTAACAAAATAAATATTTTATAAAAATAATTTCTATAGAATATAAAGTATTTTCACAAATAATTTTTTATCGTTTTCTATATTCTAAAATAATTTATTATGTTTCAAATAAATTATTTATAATTAATATATATATCAAAAATAGAAATAAACTTTATTTATATCAATTGTATACTTTAGATCTTAAAGTTATAATACTTTTCTCAATGGATTTATACCATTTTAATTTGATTCATATCTTGTATGATTTATTTTCTTATCAAGTTAAAATATTTTAATTTAACATTATAATTGATAGATATATGGTTTAAGGAGTGAAAATGTGCCCCAAAACTCAGGGGGTTATAATTATCCTTAAGAAAAATATTGAATTCAGATGTCATCCTAGACATCACTTCCCATGGGGTCATATCCTAGTAAATAGGTCTATCATGCAACATTACTGCCTCACATGCTATATGCATAGTCACTCTATATCACACAGATAATTAGAAAATTTACTAAGAATATAACTCACTCTCCTTATAACCACATTACCATGGAGGAAACCTATTAACCTCCTAATCAATAAAATAAAGGAGGGAACCCACTATCCTTCCTGAATTCTAATATATACCGGTGATCATCAAAATACTAGAACCACTTCCCATGAATCCATCCATAGCCATTAATCAAAAAATCACATAGACTATATCCCACCTATATAGTGGGGGTCAATCAAGATCCATTCCTATAATAATATAAGGATTCAAATCACTCATCAAGAATATCAATCATTGCTCAATGGAAAACAGCGAATGCTCACATCCATCACTCGATCAATACTCAAGTATCACTGTAAACCCATGATTCTATATGTACCCTTATCACAAACTTCATGTGATAAGTCTATAAAAGTATCGTTGAACCCCATGAATCACTCCAAGTTGGCAAGGTAACCAAATATTACTATACTCGATCTCATTTTGAAGGGTATCCCAAGGTTCCTATAAACATAAGTAAAAAAGAAACCTACTTAGAATATTAACCCAATTTAACCAATTAATTACCTCAGGGAATATCTCACATATGGTTTCTATGATATCATTAATCACCACATATAAAAAGATAACATAAAATAAAATCATAAATATGGAGTCTTATAAAAACACACACACTAGGTAAAATTGGGCATTATCCACCTGAGATCAAATAGACCAAAATGTTAGTCAAAACAAATCCTATATACTTTCCTTTATTCTAATTACTCTTTCAAAAACCATATCAATAAGGAAATACTTTTTTAATTTACTCACTTAAGGACTTTTTCCCAAAATCTAGAAAAAATCCATTGAAAATGAATTAATTATTTTGAAATTTCATTTAGAAAACTTTCATTAAAATCACCCTTTCTTTAAGAAATTCCACTTCAAAATTATTTTCATTTAAAATTTAATTTCAAGGTGAAAAAATTTATTTTTGAAAATACATGTAAAAAGAACTCACACTACTCAACAATCTATAATATGGGCCACTAACACTCATTCAACCAAGACACCCACAACTAACCATTTATCAAGATATGAGACCTTTATTGAGCATTAGGTTAACAAAAGTCCATCCCATTTATACATCAATTAAATGTCATATAATCATGTCATATGTTGGGACCATCTATATCAACTTACCAAAGGATTTGTGATAGGAATTTAACATACCTACCATGGATGTCTTGGAGATGTGTTGGGTTATTGGATCATGATTCCCACATTATGGAATGAGAGGATAACTATTCACTTAATAATAAGATTGTGATTCTCTCTGAGTAATAAGGAATTTTACAATGATGAATGGGATCCCTGGGAATGAAAATCTATGTGGGAGGGATGAAAAAGTTAATAATTTTGTGACATAGAATGATTTTAGGGTTGGTGTATACTATAAAGTGGTTTCTAGTGATGATTCTTAAAATAAGAAATCCTATATGAGTCACACTCGGTGATTCATAGTTTGTTAACTAGTAGTTTTATAAAAGTGTGATTGATATCACATAAAGAGATATTTTGTATAATATAAACTAATTTCTTTGCTTAAAATGTATGAAAATAAGTGAGTGTAATGGAAAAATTGATTTTATTAACTTTAAATCTTTATTCCTAAATTGAGTTTTGACTATGTAGGCTTAATGGTTTTATTGATGACTCATTGTTAAGTGTTAAGTTTACCCACTAAAAATCATTTAGAATAATGTTATCTTTGAAATATTTTTTTGAGTTTGAGTGACTGATCAAACCTAAAGTCATATCAGAAAGAAAAATGTAGGGGAGAAGTAATGTTCAATCCCTATGTGATTGGTGGATGTGTAAGAGTTTCATATCATATGGGGATCTTTCCCTCTAAATCATTTTTTTTTATTTTTGAAAAAAGTTCACTTTTAATAGTTTAGTGGAAACCATAACAAAAAATCCAAACCAATATCAGATCCCTGACCAACTTGAAAAACTCACATCAATCCACATTCTATAAAAAATTCCACCCTAAATTTAAAAAAAAATTCAAACTACAACACCTCTAAACTTATAGTGAATAGATAACCATGAGGGTGGGGGATTGAGACTGATAGGATGCTTGGTTTTTGTCTCAATCCCTGAACCTCTCTCTTACTAAGGCCACCATACACCTCCATAGATTGTTGAGGAAATAACCATTTTTGAACCAGCATCCCAACTAGGGATGAAAATAGAAATCATAGCCATTAACCCAATAAATCATCATCATCACCACAGAAGAATCACTGAATGAATACATTGATATAGTCAATTAAAAATAGAGAATAAAATCAAAAAATAGAACACCAATTCTAGAAATTTTATCTTAAGTCGAACCAAATCCAACCAACACCATAAAACCACCATCACCATCCAAAAATAGAATCAACTCTAGCACAGAGCATCGAACACACAACTAGAAACCAAAAACTTATTAACCCAAAACCGATTCTCCAAAAATAGAACCCAAAAGAAAACAACATACTTCAAGGGGTATAAAATCTATTGGGAATTCCCTTATGAACAACATTCATAAAGGATAAGAATTTCATTGAAATAATATATGGTCTCAATGGCATCATTTTTTTCTACAAAATAAAATGGGTTATTAAATAATTAAGGGAATTTAAATGTTTAGAATCACTAGGAAGCACTACGGAAAAATGCTTATTTAGTGGCGGTTTTTTTCCGTTTCACAGCGGTTTAAACCGCTGCTAAATCAATTAGCGATGGTTTTTAAAAACCACTTCTAAATTGTGCATCGGGAAACTATTCGTGGCGGTTTTCAAAACCGTCGTAGAATGTTTCGCGGGGGTTTAAACTGCCACTAAATGATTTAGGGGCGGTTTTTAGATTTTTTTTTATTTTTTTAATTAATTAATTAATTATTTTATTTTATTTTATTTATTTGTTTTTTTATTTTTATTTTTATTATTTTATTTTACTTTGTTTTTTTATTATTTATTTATTTATTTTTTATATTTTTTATATTTTTATATTTTTATATTTTATTTCGTATTTATTTTATTTCGTATTTATTTTATTTATTTCGTTTTTATTTTATTTATTTTATTTATTTCGTTTTTATTTTATTTATTTCGTATTTATTTAGTATTTATTTTATTTAGTTCGTATTTATTTTATTTATTTATTTATTATATTTATTTTCTTTATTTTATTCATTTCGTATTTATTTAGTATTTATTTTATTTAGTTCGTATTTATTATATTTATTAAATTTAATTTATTTATTAAATTGTATTTATTTTATTTATTTTGTATTTATTTTATTTATTTCATATTTATTTTATTTATTTGGTATTTATTTTATTTATTCTATTTAATTCGTATTACTTTATCTACTTTATCCATGCATGCATGCAGATGCCCATGTAATATAAAGAAATACTGCGTTTGGTGAGATTTGAACCCCTAACCTCTTGCATATTTTCCAAAGACTTTACCACTCCAGCAATCTCGTCATGTGGTTAATAAACACAATTTAATATACTTATATATACTAATTGAAAAAACAAATAATACATAACTAATAGATATAAACTCAATAATAATTAAACAGTAAGCAATAATCAATAATTAATAATAAAAATTTTATAATTATTGATTTATTAGTTGTTTATTGAGTTATTTATTTATTTATTATTATTTACTATCTATTATAATAAATAACAAATAAATTATAATAATATTTACATAAATTATAAAATTATGAAAATAAAATAATAAAATAATAAAATTACGAAATTAAAATAGTAAATAATAAATAGTAAATAATAAATAATAAATAAAAAATAAAAAATAAAAAATAAAAAATAAAAAATAAAAAATAAAAATTAAAAAATAAATAATAATAAATAACAAACAATAAACAATAAACAATAAACAATAAACAATAAATAATAATAAATAATAATAAACAAAAATAAATAATAAATAATAAATAATAAATAATAATAAATAATAAATAATAATAAATAATAAATAATAAATAATAATAAATAATAAATATTAAACAATAAATAATAATAAACAATAAATAATAAATAACACATAATAAATAATAAATGATAAATAAAAAATAATAATAATAATAAATAACACATAATAAATAATTATAAATAAATAAATAAAAAATAATAAATAATAAACAATAAACAATGAACAATAAATAATAAATAATAAATAATAATAAAAAAATAATAAATAATAAATAATAAATAATAAATAATAAATAATAAATACTAAATAGTAAATAATAAATAATAAATAATATATAAAAAACAATAAACAATAAACAATAAACAATAAAAATAAACAATAAACAATAAATAACAATACATAATAATAAACAAATAATAAAGACTAAATATTAAATAATAAATAATAAATAATAAATAATAATAAATAAAAAATAAAAAATAAAAAATAATAAAAAATAATAAATAATAAACAATAAAAAATAACAAATAACAAATAACAAATAATAATAAATAATAAATAATAATAAACAAATAATAAATAATAAATAATAAATAATAAATAATAAATAATAGATAATAATAAATAATAAATAATAAATAATAAATAATAATAAATAACAAATAACAAATAATAATAAATAATAAATAATAAATAATAATAAATAATAAATAATAAATAATAAATAATAAGTAATAAATAATAAATAATAAATAATAAATAATAAATAATAAATAATAAATAATAAATAATAAATAATAAATAATAAATAATAAATATAAATAAATAAATAATAAATAATAAATAATAAACAATAAACAACAATTAATAATAGATAATAATAAATATATAATAAATAATAAATAATACTAATAAATAATAATAATAATAATAATAATAAATAATAAATAATAAATAATAAATAATAAATAATAAATAATAAATAATAAATAATAAATAATAAACAATAAATAATAAATAATAAATAAGAAATAAGAAATAAGAAATAATAAATAATAAAAAATAAAAAATAAATAATAATAAATAAATAATTATATATAATATATAATAGATAATATATAATATATAATATATAATATATAATATATAAAATAATAATAATAATAATAATAATAATAAATAATATATAATAAATAATATATAATAAATAATATATAATAAATAATATATAATAAATAATAAATAATAAATAATAAATAATAAATAATAAATAAAAATAAATAAAAAAATAAATAATAAATCACCAGTAACAAATATTATTAATAATAATAATATTTTATTAATATTAATAATAAATAATAAATAATAAATAATAAATAATAAATAATAAATAAATATAAATAATAAATAACCAGTAACAAATAATAGATAATAAATAAATTAAAGTATGTTATAAATAATAAATAATAAATAAATAAATTAAAGTATATTATAAATAATAAATAATAAATAATAAATAATAAATAATAAATAATAAATAATAAATGAAACACATGAAAAAGTATGAAAAGGCGTGATAAGTGATGAAAAATCATGAAAATGCATGAAAACAGATGGAGAAGCATGAAGAAGGAAGCATTAGAAAGCATACGAACGCATGAAAACTCATGAAAACTCTAGAAAACCCCTTAAGAATTTAACATAATCATCATAATAACGCACAAAAAACCATTGATAAAGATAACAAGTCATGGAAACCCAAATAATCAATAATAAATGGAGAAACCGTTAAAACCTGTCAAAACGGTCATAAAGTGACAAAAACATTGGACTCACATTAATGGAGATAACTTATGATCTGAGAGTCCGTCCCAGATCTACGACCAGTCAAATTAGAGATCCTGAAACGAT
Organism: Viscum album; assembly: GCA_963277665.1. Taxonomy (NCBI): domain Eukaryota; kingdom Viridiplantae; phylum Streptophyta; class Magnoliopsida; order Santalales; family Viscaceae; genus Viscum; species Viscum album. The sequence continues at coordinate 955,587,298 of OY728146.1, forward strand.
CTTCGAGTTGATAGGTGAAAGAGACCGAATGGACCAACGGATTAGAAGTTAGGACCATTTAAAAAAAAAGCTGATGGGGAACGTGTGCTTGAAACGAGGCATCAAAAAACATAACAAAACCGATACCCACTAAAAAGGCCAAAACTTATGATCCAAGAGTCCATGTGGGAGCTGTGACCAGTCAAACTGAAGATCATGGAACAAGCTACGATCTGGAAGGTGGAGGAGTCCGAACTGACATGTGGATCAAAAGTTAAGTCTGTTTGAAGACAAGTTCGACATGACAATGGTGACAGAAATGGGGTTTTAGAGGCCTTAGAAGGAGTTTTTTGAGGTTTAAAACATAAAAAAAGTTATCTTGTGTTGAACTAGTGTGTATCACTCTTCGCTGGCTTCGATTTGATATGTGGTAGAGCCGAAACGGACACCTAGAGCGAAAGTTATGGCCATTTGAAGTTAGATAACTTTTTTCAACTTTCTTATAACTCTCATATCTTCTGCACCTTAGACCATCACACAGTTTTGATTACATGTTCCTCTAGATCTCCTCATGAGATTTGATTTGACTATTTGTGGTGCTCCAATGGATGCCCGAATCAAAATTTATCGTCATTTTAGTGATTTTGGGGATTCTCATGTTTTTTTTCCTTTCATTTCGTGGCTGTTTTTAAACCGCCACGAAATAGCAGCCCGAAAAATATTTAGTGGTAGTTTTTAAAACTGCCGCAAAAAATACATCGTGAAACACCCATTTTTCTATAGTGAAGGGAGATAATAAAAATGAAAGTAACATTGGATAATATTCATAGTATCCTTAGTACATATGAGATAAGGAATGATGTTTACAAGGATATTGAGAAAGGGAACTCTAAGGTTTCCATGGATAATAATAACGATGAATAAGATTTTTATGAAGTGTTGTCATTACTTCCATTAAATATTAATAGGTGAAAGGGAAATCTTAAAGGGAAACTTCCACTTGCATGATTTTATTATGGAAAGGTTGAGAGACTTATAAAAAAGTGTCCCAAGAATTTTCAAGATGATGAGGAGGATGATGAACTTACCATGAAGAATTATTCAACTAATGTGAAAGGTAGGAGGAGTACTATAAACAACTTCTTCAAATAGATGAAAATACTTTCAAAAGAGAATAATATCTTAGAAGAAACATTAGTGGAATAAATTAAAGACTAAAAATACCTTAAAGAAGATGTTCAGGTGGATATTATAGATAAGTACTGAATAATGGAAGACAATGATAATGAAAAAGTATAAGTATAAGGGAGAGATAATCTCAAAGAAGAGATAGAGGATTCAATTGATGAGATATATATTTATAGAGCCAAAACAAATAAAGGAAATGGAGGGGTTTGAGACACTAAAATCTATATGCATCAGTAGGAATAAGAGAATTTTGAATTGAAGGATCAAATTAAAAAGATCAAATTTGAAAAGCTAGGAAGTTTAAAGAAGGTTATTATGTACATTATCAAGATCAAAAAGGAGTCATGAATTATCAATGATTTGACAAACACATTGAAAGATTCAGTCAAATGAATTAAAGTGATTATGAAATAAATCATCGTTCTATGGTGAAAAATCAAAGTCTAGGAAAGATTCTTAACTCCTAGTATGACATCGTGAAATCAGATTGAATGGGATGTAGAAAAGTTTAAGGAGAGTTATGGAGGTCCTGTAAGATGATTAAATATTTTTCTATAGAAAAAATGCACACTAAAGTGACAAATCTGGTATGGGGCTTGATTTGGATGTGAATTAGAGTTAAAACACTCAAAGAAACCAAAATACCACTATTTCTATAGAAACAATACACACTAATACATAAAAAATTAGTTGTTATTATTATTTAAAGACAGTAAAATCTCAAAATTTGTGTTCCATGGCCTAGAGGTACTAGAGGATATAAGAGTAATGAAGGAATGTAAGGAAATTTCAACATTCTTGGTATGATTTCAAATGATATTTCTTTTGGTGTGGTGTATATGACTATATAGACTAGTATTTATCATCGATTATGTGAAAGAGAATTCATATGGATACCCAAATAGGTCATACATAATAGATCAAATAATCAACAATTCATTTGAAAACACAAAATTAATTTACAACTTTGCAAGATAAATCTGGTCCATTATATTCTGAGGAAGATAAAAATACCAATCTATTAGAGTTAGTTCACTTTAATCAACAAACCCTTTCCTTTTGATTACTAAAATATTAATAAATATCTTATCACATGATGATTTTTCTTGTACATAACATTAATGGGATAATACCTTTATAGTATCTATCTCATCAAATGTTTATAACAATTCCCCGCTATAATGAGAACTGAGTGATTCTATAAAAATATTCTTAAATATATGTCCTAAGTTCTAGATAAAATTTGTTTCAAGGGACACATATAATGTTTGATTACTAGGTGTGGTATGATCATAAGACATTGAGACTTATTCTCATAATGTTTTCACTTCATAATATATAATAAAGGAGTTTACGAGGACTAAATCACCAATAAGAATTCCATATGTTTTATGTATCATTGGATTTTACTATCTATATATGTGTATATTGGTCCTTATAATTGAGATTATTATTAATATATATCATTAATTGTGTATTTTGATGTATGAATGAAAACCGTGATGACATATACTGGCAGTGAGGTAGCATAAGTTGGGTGAATCACAAGTGATATGAAATTTATTAAACAATTAAAGAAAGTATTTGTCCTTTTCTAATTAACGGAATAAGATATATTAAGCCCCTTTATTGAAATGAATTTTTTTGATCAAATCCATGGCTATGGTAGTTTATTGATAGGTTTATTTTATAGATTCAAAGAATGATAAATCAAGTGTATATAATAATGATTCTAGTATATATATTGATTGATGAGATATCACAAAAAAGGGATTATATTATAAAATAGAATTCATAGTAAGGTTTTTTCATTACAATATTAATTTATTATCTATGGGTTACTTGATTTATTGTTAGAAACTGATCTTATACTTTAGGTAAGTTCACCAAATTTTTTTGGTGCAATGTATCTTTCGATAAAACATTAGATGTTACACCTCTAGAGTTTACAAGGAAGAAACAAAATACCAAAATAAACCTAAATTATTGATACAACAAAACATATAAAAAACTCCATACCCAAGTCACCACACCACAATGCACAAATTATAAGTGAACCAAAAAATAACTCATGAAATATAATGATTGAAAGAAACAAAGTAAAATGAATATTTTTTTAATATAGTTCAGAATCAATCATAATCCATGAGGGATTTTTTTTTCAAGGAATCAAAGGATGATTATATCGTGTAAGTCACCATTAACAAATGATTCCACAATATTAAATATAGTAGTTCCAAGTTGGTGAAACTGGTTGATCTATATTTTAATCTCCATAGATTTTATGTCCACCTTGATATAATCTTCATGGGAATTCTTCCACTCAGTCAAATACATCCACCACCTTAACCTCGTATTCTAGTGAATAGTGTAAAATTTTGAAACTCTCATGAGTTTACTCTTATGTATGATCCTAAATACCCTTATATATTACCTTTTTCATAAAACATATAAAGGAAAAAATTTACATAAATTTAGGAAAGCATTATGTATCAACAGGGAAAACTTTACAAAATTACTTTACATCTCCACACTTTACCTTTGGGTTGAGTCAGGGGGTAAATTTCAATTACTTGATTCTGACTGATATCATCCTGTTTTCTAACTTTCAAATGTACTAACATTTTTTATTCCACATTTTTATTCTCACTTAGTAATAGGAAATTAGACTTTAAAAACTTCTCCTTTTGGAAGTTATAATGAATTAGTCAAAAAATGGTTTCTATATGGATGAAACATAACAATATCTCCCTTGAGAATCATTTTTCAATATTCTACCACCACATCCTCTATCATGATCTGAAAACCTTTTTACATTCCTCAAAATTTCTTCTCTAGCTATATGGTTCCCCAACCTCACTTTATTTATCCTAGCTTAATTGATCAGAATCACTTCCTTAGCACATGTCACACTACAACCTTAGTAAACATATCTAATGGGTTCCATACTCCATCTCTCTTCAGGAGATCTAACACTTTTTCCTACAATAATTTTTGAATTAAGTAATACTTTAGTTTAATATGATTTATCTTAGAATGAAATAGTGGACTCCTGACTAAGTGGATTTCAATTTGTGAATAAAAGAAGTTCCAACTTATTGCTATATTTCAAGATTTTCCAATAGCCACTTAGATAAATAATCCCCTTTACCAGTTCTATTAATAAAATACACTTAACTTATGTTATTAAAAGTGAAACTACCTAATAAATTATCAATATCAAGATCACATTCATGCCTCAAGAAAATGAACACATATCCTATAGTGCTATTCGGTGTGTTTGAATCCCATGCAAAGTGAAAAACAAAAAATACTAGTAAATATTCATCCATTATGGAATAAAGTAACATGGTTTATGACCCTTTGAAATAATAGAAGATCCACTTCACTACCTCCCAATTTTCCATTTCAAGATTCTCTATGAACATGATAACTACTCCCACTACTTGCACAATGTCTATATGAGTATAAAATGTGTCATAAATCATGTTTTAAACTATAAATTATTTAGAAAAACATGATATTCACTCAAACCTATCGTCTGTTCATAGTTCATTCTCTTTTATCAACTTGAAATATCAATCCAAGTAAGTAATAAAAGGTTTCACCTCGCTCATTATGAAATTTTCAACTATCATTTGGATATAGTCATACCGAGTTAGGAACAATGTTTTGGAACTAAAATCCCTTATATTCTGTTTCCCTAAGATCTATTTAACTTGATAGATATCCTTCATCTAAAAACATATTAACAATTTATTTTCCAACTCATTGATTCTTTCTTTTATCAGACCATTGATAAACATGGTATTTACTTATATAAGTAATATGATAAAAATACCATCATTGAAAACCTTTCAGTAACAAAAATTATCCTCATTAACCCAAATGAAATTTCATTCCACTATAAAGGCATTGAACTCTTGGCTCCACTACCTTAGTTATTGCTCTAATATATAAAGGCCCCACTATAACTTTCACACAAGATCTCAGTACCACTTCACCATGAAAAAATATAGATACTCCATGTAAATTTATTCATCTATTTAAATGTGAAAAAAAGTTTTCTCCATTTAAAAATATTCAATATGAATTTCTTCCATTTAAATCATATATAGAACCTGCAAAAGTTTCATGTGTTTAACTACTAGAGAAAAGATCTCAGAAAAGTCTACACCTTCCTTTTGTTGAAACCCCTTTATGATAAGACTTTACTTAACCACCATCTACTGTCTACCTCATACTTCAGATGATAAACCCATATATTATAAATAAATTTATTTCCAACATGCCTTTACATTACCTAAAATGATCCTAACACATGTAAGGAATCAATTTCATTCCTTACCAATAAATCCCACTAATTCAAGTCATTAAAACTCACTACCACTTCTAGGATCTCAAGTTCTCCATCTTCTGTGAGTGTAAAATAGTGCAATCTACATCTGTATATTTTCACTTGGTGCTAAACCCCACTATATCTCTAAAAATTTCCTTGTATCTTTTCTCCTTCTAAAACCAATACTTTTGGAACTTCTCCTTCTGGAGATCTATTATAAGATTCTATAGTTCCCAAGCTATCTTGTAACACCACAACTCTAGTAACCCAAAGCTGGTGGTTATTTTATTATAATAGTATAGAATACATAGATCCTAATATATAGGATATACTAGTTTAATAGTCTTAGAAAACTATATACATAAATAAACATCACATTACATTGAAAACTTAAGGTACATCAACGTAATACATGAAAATTTATTATTTTTATTTGTAAATACATAAGTAACATGAAGTAATCCTCATGGGTTTTAGGGTAAATGAGAGAAAATATAATGGAGTGAGATTAGATGACTAGTAGGGGAAAGTATACAACATAAGATATCATATGTAAGCATGGAATAGAAAATATGACCAGAATAAATAAATACTACAACAAATGGAGATATTATCATAACATATATATGGATTACATAATAATAAATTAATTCTTGGAAAATAATAACTGATATCATAATGTTGGAATGCATAATGAAAGACATCATAAACATACTAACAAGGACACATGCCAATATATCATACATACATGGGTAAGTATTAGACCTAATACCCAACTATTTTGTGTCATGATACCTACTAATGCATTGAGAGGATATATAATTATAAGACCCACCCATAATATAACAAATCCAATGTATGAATCATATAAAGGGAATGGATAAACAATACAGATCATAATGTTCCCTAGGGGACCTAATACATAATCAAGGCTATATAATCAACAGGTATCCGTCAAAATAATGGATATAAAAAATATCAATATTTCCCCATTAAATGGAATGATAAAATTATCTAGGTGAATATCCAATAATCAAATTAGAAATTATCAATTATTCACAATGTAATGGAAAGTTTATTTATTAATAGAATAATAATGAGATAATTGTTTATAATACTTCCATGTTTTGAGGGTATCCATGTCAATATTCTAAAATAATAAATTTAAATCCTTTATTATGGTCTATAAATAACTTATGAATCATCCAAAGAACATCCTTTGGGAGTATAAAACATGGTGTGCAATTAGGTCCATTTGTTATGCACCAAATGAGGATCGAGTTAATACCCAATCAATATTTTTCAGGATTATTACCCATAGGTGCGTATGGGATATATCCTTTTTTAGTATCTAAATAGGGATTTACTTTCTAGGAAACCTACATGATTTACTTTACCAAGATTTTAGAATGTTTTAGATTTATCTATTGGGTTTACACTAATCTTTTAGAATTATTAAAACTTATGAAGGTAGTATAATGAGATGGAATGGTGATCTTTCAGTTATAATATGATAATTAATTTTTAATAATGAATCATAATAACATTTCATAATGAATTGGATAGGTTTACAAAAATAAAGGATAAGAAGGGATTAGGAAGCCTATATATGTATAATAATGGTTTAGAAAAAAATACATAATGAGAGGGATTAAGTAATCTCTCATTAAAAATATACAATATGGATGATAAAACCATGGAATTAAAAGCATATAAGTATATGAAAATGAAGTTTAAATGATATTTTAACCAAAGGATTGAAATTGAAAAGGAAAAGAGGAGAATTTAGAACCCTTACCTTGAATGGTAGCTTCTTAAATCTTGATAAGAGAACCTTAGAACCATAGAAACTCCTTAGAGAGACTCTTGATAGAGAATGTAATAGGATAACTATTCTTACTAATTTTTTAGTGAAGATGAATGGGAGGATGGTTGGGTAGTTATATTGAATGAGTGGGATTTTTTTATTAATTTCAAAGCAAGGGATTTGGAATCTAGGTTAAAAAACCATTGGACTTACCATTGTTTTATCACAAAGAATTTGACATTTAGGGCTTATTTTTTGGATTCTAATAATTTAATAACCAAAATACTCAAAAATATATTATTTTAGATATGGAAAAAATTATTCTTCATAAATAATTTCTTTTAAAATATATAAAATATACATTAGGTTTTGGGAAAAAAATTTAATTATGTTAAAATACTTTATTTTAATGAATAAACCCCTTTTGGTTAAGAAGGCATTTATATTAGTCATTACATGATTCTTACGTCATTATAATGTCATAATACTTGTTATATATTCACATTGCATTTTATTTTTTACCTAAAAATTTGACTATCTTAGAAAATTATGAATAATTCACCATTATATAATTTCAACATATTGGTTCCAAATTTAAATCCCTTATAAGAAAAATAATTCTCTATCTATGTGAAATTGTCTTATAAAATAAAAACACTTTTTTATTTAAAAATCAATCATTTTGATCCTAAAATTTGAAAAATATTCTTATTTTTATTTTGAGACACACATGCGTAATTATATTATTATTAATTGATATATATATTATTAATTATATTATTACCAAATGATTTTATAGATCCGGTTTTAGATTTTTTTATAAATTAAATTTCTTATTTTTCTATTCTATTATAACGTGTTTTACTATTATGATGAAATGATATAATTTTTTTTATGCCATAATTTTTATATTGAAATGATTATTTAATATTATATAATCTTGGGTATTAAATTATCCCCCTAAAATAATTTCGTCTTAAAAATTTTGGGTGTGCATCAATATATGAACAAATAAGTGTAATTATTCATAATTTTTTTCCTTAGGCTCACATGTTTTTTATTCCAACTTATGATTCTTGCAAATAACTTTCACCATCCGGGTTATCAAATTACATAACACTTTCTATATAGTGTAAAAAATTTGGGTAGGCTATTAATTATTTGATAGGTCCGGTTATAACTCTACCTCATCAGGGGTGAGTACATGGACATGGTCTGGTATGTACTTCCTTAACATTGAAACATGGAAGACATGATTCTCTCTATAGATGTTGGTTGGCGAGGAAAAATGATAATACATAACTCCATTTATTTGAAAAATCTAAAAAGGCCCAATGTACCCCATACTTTTCTCCCACTTATTACCAAACCTTATAACTCCCATCCATGGCGACACATTCAATAAGACATGATCTCTTACTTGGAATTCCAAGTCCTTCCTCTGATTATCATTATAACTTTTCTATCTGCTATGAGTTGTGTTGATACGATTTTGGGTATCTCACACTTTCTTAGTTATTTATCTAACACTCTAAGGTTTTAGGAAGCATCTTCCTTTTATAAACCATATGTTAATAATTATAGAACATATATATTTTTTATTTTAAAGAATTGATAATTATTAGGAAATAATTCATACAAGATATGAAAATAACATCAATTTATTTATTATTAAGTGGAACATTACAATAACGAACATAATACTAAGTATTGTAAAATATAAATTATTAATCACCATGTATAAAATACATCCATTAAAAGTGCATAAATCAATAGGGGTCAATATATAGAAAAGAATAAAATCTTCACAACTAGGAAATCCCCAGGATCATCTTCAACCCTAAGGATCACCAATAGCCAAAACAAATCTATAATGAGGAAGATCACATTTAAAGGAGAAAACATTTTGAAAAATCTATAATATGAGATAATAACTATACCTTATAAAGTAAGATTGGAATGAAAAAAATTATTTAGTAAGTCTATATATATAGGAATGAAATATGGTCACTAGTCATATATCCAATAAGTATCTTGATGTCGTATTTTGTTAAGTATTAAATTTAAAATAATATAACTCATAATAAAATAAAAATATGATATTAAACTATGATATATATATATTTATGTGCTATATATAAATATAAATATTATTATTATAATATGATATGATGTATATATAAAATTCAAATAATGATTTTATTATCAATGGAAGAGTAATATTAAATTTTAGAATATAAATAATTAATTTTAATGGCATCTGTTAAAGCGTATTTAGTATAAAAGTTATATTTATTTTTCAAAGAGAAATTTTGTTAAGTATTGTATATTTTATTCAAATAGGTTAAATTGAAAACTGTTAAAATATTATTATATATTAAAATCAATTAAAATAGAAATTGATATGAATTAATATTAAGAACATTTAATGTTTTAAAACATCATTTTTCAATAAAAGTATTTTTTTATTTTAATTTAAAAAATCAATTTATAAATTTTATAATCTTAATTAGATAAAACTACCCTTATTTTTGGATTTATAATGTCAAAATTATCTTAGAAATAATTGAATATATTTTTCTAAAAATATCAATTCTTAAGTGAATTTTATAATATACCATTTTTAATAATATTTCAACTTTTATACCATTATAAGTATGACTTAGAAATTCATGAAACATTTTTTTTGAAAAAATATGTATTTCATAATTTAATTTCATTGATTATAGTTTATAAAAATATATTTGGTATTTTAGAACTCATGTAATAATTTAGTCAAAAAATGTTTTAAATACATTATACATTTAGTATTTTGAAATTAAATTTTATCACTTTTAGAAAATTAATATAATAAAATGGATTTAAAATTTATAATTATTGGGTCCGAATTATCTAATATGTACCACTTTATTTTTATCCATAATTATTATGTTACTTTAGGTAAAAATTATCTACCAGAGTAAAACAATTATTTTTTTGAAGAATGAAAACTTCCTAAATATTGTAATTCTTTTAAATTAAATGTATATATATTTTAAATTAAGACTTTAATATTATGTTTAAACATATATAAAAATGTATTAAAACTAATCTAATTTTTGATCAATGTTACATTATGTTAATAATACCTAATAATTAAAACCTCATTTTCTACAAATATGATTTTTCTACGCATTATATGTTTTACTTTAAAAGTTAATTTTATCATATTTAGAAATTCAATTAGGATAAATGGACACCAAATTTGGATTCAGCACATTGAAATTTTTTAATAAGGTTTATAATATATTTTTATTAATAAAATAATTACTATGGTTAATTTTAAATCAATATTAATAAGGGAAAAATTGATAAATAAAGTATCTAAATTTTTTAATAATTAAATAGCCACTTACACCTTCTAGAAAGATTTTTTAGACATGAAAATAATACCCCCATTCCTCAACTACCTTTTCTATATCTAACTCACCTAACTCACCTAACCCACCTAGAAACCATGTGATTCCTTCCTTACCCCTTTCCTAACTTTAGTTTCTATAAAAAAGATCCTCATTTTCAACTATAAAAGGAGTTAAATCACACCCATTATCTAATCCCACTCCACCCTAAAGAAATTTATCACAAATTTAGCCTCTCTTTATCTCTCTCTAAATCCATCTTAAGTAGTTTATGAGTTTCTAAGGAGTCCTCCCAAGCTTTAAGAATCTACTTAGAAAGGTAAGGGTCTCTGATCCTTCTCTTTACTTTTTAATTGAAATTATTTTGTTATAATAACATTTATATATATTTTATTGGTTTTAATTTAATGTAATTATCTCTAATTTTATATTTTTTGAGAAGGTACTACTCATCCCCTCTAATTATAGCCTTTTTCTAAAATGTTATTATGCCGTTGTATGTGTTCTCCTCCTCCTCCTTTTGATTCAAGTACTTTTTAAAAAGTCCTTTTAATTTCCATGTGATTTTGCTTCCACATGTTCATAATAAATCATTTAATATCCTAATAAGTCCCTTTTACTAATAGAATATCTTTCTCTATATAATTAATGAATTTACATAATCCTTTTGTATAACTATCATACTGCTGAAATCACTCTTTGATTTTCCTTATAACATTTTCATGTTATAAGGGGTTTTCTTGAATCAAATATTTTCTTTTGTCCAAATCACTCCACCTTAATTATAATATTTAAATATTGAATTATCTAACCATATGATGATGTTATTTTGTATTTTCCATCTTATTTTCTGGTGAAATATTATTTCTCACTAAAGACTTCTTCCTTGATGAATATATTATTTCATAGAAAAATAATTCTGTTAAGAATAATTCCCTTCCCTTTTAAATTATTTTTCTCCATATCCATATTTTTACTTCCCACCAATGTTCTCATTTTTCTAGTGTAAAACCAAATTATTTTTATCTATAATTATTTTTTTATTCCCCTTTATTTTAAAAAAAGGTTTCATCATCTTTTTAATGATATGGTTTTTTAATAAATTCATTTTCAAGTACTTAAAAGTATTTCCAGTTTTATTATATTCTTGTCAAAGTTGTCTCCCTTGAAAAAAGTTATTTAGTACATTATTACATGTTTTTATTATTAGATATTTTTTCTTATCACAACATGATTTTTATTTTGCATAATATTTTTATGTGATAATTTCCTTAAATATATATCATGATTAAAGGTCAGAGTTTTTTGACACTATAATGAGAACCTAGAGGTGTCACAATATTATTTTTGAACCTTGTTATATGGCTGAATGATATTGTTTGATAGAAAATAAAAAATATAGTCTATCTGGAGTAATAATCTCATAATAAATTTATAAAACTTCTCATGGTGTTTTCCCTTAGTAATCTTTAAGATAAAAGGTTTTTAGAATAGTACCATTAATAGGAAATTTATATTTCTATGTTTCATTGGATGTTCCAATATGTATATGTGTTTATTAATCCTTATAATTTAAGGTTATCATTGATGGATATCATGAATTTTTTACTTTTATGTATTGAAAAAAACTATTATGACCTATATTCATGGAGAAGTAGGATGTGTTAGGTGCGTCATGAGTGATATTGTATTAATGGATAATTCAAGGAAGAATTTATCCCTTCATCACCTAGATAGAAGTTGATATCTCATTCACTTTTATGGGAATAGAACCGCCAATACAAATCCATGGCTATAATGTTCGTTGGGTGAGTTTAATTATAGAATTAAAAAAAAACATCGAGCATATAGGTTGATGGAACCAACATGAAACCTTCTTGGTTAGAGATATCACGATAAAGGGATTATATTACATTGTAAATATTCATAAGAGGTTTGGATTAATTGTAATATTAAATTATTTCTCTATGGATTCCTTGAAATGTTTCTTAATGATGACTTTATACTTTAGTTATTTATGGCTAACACCACTGAGAAAGAGGCCTACATGGTAACACACTATATGTATCTGTAGTCTTAGATAATTCTAGTATTGAATTTAACAAGATAGAATAAGTATTATTTATTTGGTTTTAGTTGATCACCATAATATAATAACATGTTATTCTAAATTTTAAGTGAGTTAAATTAAATAATAAATATTTATTTTCAAGTTTGGAGAATATAATATTTATTATATTTATCACAAAATAATGTAGTGAAATTTATTTATTAAATAGTCATTATTTGAGGATTAGTAAATATTGAGTAAGGAAAGAAGGCCAAGTTTAATAGTATAATAAAAAATTATATAAATTATATTTATTTATATTATTTATGTTATTCACATATTAAGAGTATAATAATAATATTTACATTATTATTATTTGACTTGGGTCAATAAGGAATTATAGAATTGGGAAATGGATTGTGTGCGATTTTCTAACCCTAAACCTCCCAAAATAAATATCTAATTATATCTCCTTATTAAAATAAAATTAGTGTAAAAAAATAGAGTGATATTATCTCAATTCCTATAGATAAATCAATATATCTATAGTTCTATCCTCCCATCCTATCTTAAGAAAATGAGATATCATCAATATTTATTCCTCTCTTGGGAATAATTATGCTACGATCAAACATGAACAATGAAAGCATTAGGATCGACCATGCTAGCACCCAATAGTTCTATGACATCGTTCAGAGATTATGGTACATGTGTAGATCACTTCTAGAGGGATTCTATACTTGGATACTATATCACAATGATGGAACAACAAGATAATATTAATCATATCATCAAAAAATGTGGAATTACAAGTTGATGTAATTCTATATATGCTCATAAATTATTTATAAATTACATGTGAAGATCCTTCAATTTTGGTTCCAAAATTTTAATCTAGTCAAGTAATAAACTATTTCCATTAGACATAATGTTTTTTATCATGTAAAAAAATGATTTCACATGATTGAAAACTAAAATATGAGTTGGTCATACCATCAAAGGACACTTGTGCTATGTCTAGAACCTATAAGTGGTATCAGAGTAGTCACATGTTTAATTTATAATTATTTATTATTATTTTATTGATTTCATATGTTTATGTTTTATTTTACTTAAAATTATTCATTTTATTATCCAATATTGATATCTATTATCTTTATTTGTTCTCAATAACATAACTTATAAATGTTTAAGTATTAAAAAAAAATAATAATTCAAATCACACCATCAAAAAGTGCTAGAGGTTCTTTTTAGAAAAAAATATAATATAAGTCATGTAATTTTAGTATAGACACCATGTAATTTTTTTTCTCATCCATATATTTCTCTATTAGGTCATATCTAAAAAAACCAAATCTAAGATCCTAATAGATCATATTATATTTTAGATCCGGATGGGCTATAACAAGAAATGAATAACTAAATGCCATGTAACCATTGTACACAATGTGTAGTCCCTGTTATCTTGCATTATAGTACATAGGGTGTCCCCTGAATTACTTATATAGAATACATGACATGAAGAATGACATTCTATTTAAAACGATTTCACACACTATGTATGTTGCAATACATGTCGTGTACCTCAAGATTTTCCATGGTAGGGAACACAACCATACCTAAGGCATGTGTTTGGGACATGGGAAGAAGACAAGTCCACACTATGTACTTTTGTACATTCCGTGTAGTTTTTTTTCTGATAGTGTTCTCAAATTATTATTGGAAGAATAAATAAATGTATAATTAAATCCTATTGATTATATGTTCTATGAGTCATTTATTCGATAATACACATCATGTTATAGGTTTAAAAATTATATTTTAAATTAATTTCCATGCTAAAATTTTTTATGAATGCACATGGTCACCTCCAAGTACACTTTTGTACTACATTAATTTTAAATGAAGTCAATTTTGTTTAAACTTATAGCTGATGCTGAGTTAAGTGTGGTTAGATTAAATTAATATAAATTTAATTAATTGAATTAATCCATGGGGAATTATCTTAATTAAAGAATGAATCTAAGTAATTGATAAATGGATTGAAAATTAATGGTCATTTCTTGATGTGTGGATGATCATGTGATTAGATAATCCCATGTATTTGATCGGTTTATTTTAATTTATTTTGGTTAAATTATTATTGATGGCATACATGTCATCCCATATTCCTTATTATTTAAGGTCCTATATGCTCATGGATTCTTTTATATAAACCCCATTTATCCAATCCAATGGATACCCTCTCCTGCATATGAGTAAAACCATAGGTAAGGATGGAGATCTCAAGTGAGAGGAGGCGTTCTGAGTCAAGGAGCCGAGGTGAAACCAATCCAGGCTATAGAAATGATCAAAGGTGGAATGCTACAACACAAACCATGATATAGTTCATGGGTAATTATTTATGTATGTTGATGTTGCATGATCACCTAATAAATGAATTAACAAGAATGTAATATGGAATAAAATATAACCAGATTATGCATAAATTTCTTATCATACATGGTTAATCACTTAATTAAACCCCACTTAATATTAATAATGCATGTAAATAGGATAAAATGGTCTTTACACATAAGAAAAAACCTCTCAAACTAAAATATTAAGTCTTCTTATCCTTCCACTACTTAAGTTAGAATCAACCCTATAGTTTAAAGTTCTTATTCAACCTTAGTTGCAGTTATTTCAATTATTGTAAAAATTTTAGCTTGAATTTTGACTTTACTTAAATTAGTTTACATCAAGGGTAGACTACCAAAGTATAACTTAGCATAACTAAGATATAAAGGTTGAGGAAATATTAAAACATTATTTTATGATCGAGGATTCCACTCAACATATAAATTAACTATGAGTTAATGTAGTTGGAAAGTTACGCCTATCTAAAACCCTTGAAATATATTGTCAGGACCATGTATGGGTTATGATAATGAGAATATAGATCCTTGACTCTAGAATATCTAAGTGATAAGATATTCCAAAACTGATGGAGAATTATATCAGCTTTTGAAAAATAGTGGTAGATTAATATAATTTTATAAAATTTAAATTTATTAATCTATTTTTGTAAACAAAATAGGTACTAATTATCTAATCTTAATTTATATAAAATTTAAAATCAAATTGCTTCAATAATATTATTGTGATCCATACTATATAAGGATTACCTTCTCATCTGCATGAATTTCTATGAATGGTATAAGCACTTTCCATTATACTACAACATAAATGGAAATCATATGTGTTGTAAAACCCACTTCCTAAGTCACTTTCCAAAGAAGATAGTGACGAAGAATTATCTCTCTATATAAATCATGTGTAAGATGAAATGGATGTCCAATTTTTTATGTTATCCTCCACTTCCAATGATATTTTAAAGAAATATGAGGTTATGGAAGCATATAACATAGTTTCTCACCTTTGGGATATCTATTAAGAGAAGGTGATATCAGAGAGATATGAGATCTCCATTATACTTTTTAGGTGAAATCTTGGATAATCGGTGCCGGTTTGGCCTCATGTAGTCAATATGATTGGATATATTGAATGCCTAGACAACTTGGGTTTTAATATTTCTGATGAGTTGTGTATATATCTCATTTAATCCTTAATATCTAAAAAATTATCTAGTTTTATTGTAAATTATAATATAAGCAATAAAACAAAAAGACACTATAAAAACTTTTTAATCTTATTAACTAATTTGATAATGACATGGGAAATGAAAAACCCACTACCCTTATGGTGAATAATAATAAGAGGAACAAGGAAAATGGGATTAAGACTCATTCCATGTCTAAGTCTCTAGAGCACTATCCCTCCAAGAAGAATAAGATCCAAAGGAAAGGGAAGGAATAGGATACGGTATGTTTTTCATTGGAAATATGGTCTACTAGAAGAATAATTTCACCAAGCCAAAGAAGTAAGGGGAAGGGTCTTAGTGCTTCTATAATTGGTACACACCGATGTGTGTTGAACTTTTCAAGTAGAAGCCAGAGGTATATTCTCATACTTTATTAATTTTACTGAATACTTTATTAGATATGGTCATACATACTTAACGAGGTATAAGTATGAATCCTTTGAAGAAGTTAAAAGATTTATAGAATGATATTGAGAGTAAGTTTCATAAGAAGATAATGAAACTTCAACTAAATCGAGGTGGTGAATATCTTGACTAAGAATTTCTGTAATTTCTATGAGATTCTGAGATTTTATCTCAACTCACTACACCATATACACCATAGTGGAATGGTGTTTGTGAAAGGAGGAACCATAACTTATTGAACATGGTAAGTTCAATGAAGAGAAACTCAATCCTTACACTATCTTTTTGGGGATATTACTTATAGATGGAATTATACTTAATAATATAAGTACCAACTAAAAGAGTAAACAATATTTCCTTTATGTTATAGAGTATAAATAATCTTGTTTTGTTACACATTTTTTCAAGGGGATGTGAGGTGTTTGTTAAAACTAGCTCAAGAAACAAACTATTACCCTAAGGAACAAAGTGTATCTTTATAGGGTATCCCAAGGAAATAAGTGGGAAATACCTATAAAACCCTTCATAAAATAAAATAACTATCATAATAAAGACTATCTTTCTTAAGAGGGAGCACATCCCCAATGAGTATAGTGGGATAGAGATTGACTTAAATGAAGTTGATTCTCAAGATACATAAGAGTTAGTACAAGAATTTATTCCATAGGTCCCCATGAAAGATATTGTTCCTAAAATACAAGTGTTGCATAGGATTGTAAGAGAGGTGATAGAACTAGAGAGATATGTTTTTCTAGTCACTAGTAATGGTGACTTATTATTGGATAAAAATTATGATCCTCTCTCCTATAAGGAGGAGATAAAGATATAAAAATATTCAAGATGTAAGGAAGCCATGAATTTTGAGGTGGATTCCATGTATCAAAACCAAGGTTGAGTTTTGATGGATCCACCAGTTAAAGTAAAACCCATTGGGTGTAAATGGGTATTCAAGATAAATTTTGACATGGAAGGTAAAAAATACCTATAAAGAGTAGATAATGGATAAAGGGTTTAAGTAATGTCAAATCATTTACTAAAATTAAACCTTTTCTCCAATTTCCATGTTTAAATCCATCATACTTTTAATTACCATAACAAATTATGATGACTATAAGATTTGGAAAATTAATGTCAAAACAACCTCCATTAATGGGAACCTTCATGAAGAAGTGTATATGACACAAAAAAAATCATTGTTGACTCTTGGAAATTCCAAAAATGTATACAAGTTTTAGGGATCCATTTGTGGATTAATGTAAGCATCCAGGGCATGAAACATTTGATTTTATGAATCCATTAAAGAATTTGGTTTTATTTAGAAAAAATGTGAGACATGTGTTTAAAAATGGTTTAGTGGGAGTATAGTTGTTTTCATTGTAGTATATGTCGATGACATGTTACTAATTGGAAACAATATACTATCATTGTAAGAGTTTAAGGCATGGTTGAGAAAGTTCTTCTACATATAGGACTTAGGTGAAGCAGCCTACATTTTATGGATCAAGATCATGCATGATAGATCAAAGAGGATTTTTGGACTAAGTTAAGGTATATACATTGACCATATAAAAAAGAGGTTTATTATGGAACAAATCAATAGGGGATTGATTACATTATTATATGGTATACATATTTCCTAGAAAATGTGTCCTTAAATATAAAATGAAAGAGAGATAATGAGTAAGATACCATACACTTCTGAGATAGAACCTATCATGTATTCTATGTTATGTATGAGGCTTGATATTGCCTATTATTTGAGCATGGTAGGTAGATATCAAGTAGATCTATGTTAATAATATTAGACTACTATTAAGTCTATCCTTAATTATCTGAGGTGTACTAAGGGAATGTTATTAGTGTTTAGAAGAGATGACTAACTAATCATCATGGGTTATATAGATGATATATTTTATATAGTTCAAAATAATCTAATGTTACTGTCTAGATATATATTTTTGTCTCAACAGAGGATTTTTGAGCTAGAAGAGTTCAAAGAATCCAATTTTCTATGATTCTATAGGAGATTATGTGTATATTTCATATTCCAATGCAGCCAAGGAAGCAGTTTGGATTCAATTTTTTTTCCAATAACTTGATGCGGTACCTAGAATTAAAGATACTATCACAGTTTATTGTGATAAAAATGAAGCGATGGCTCTCTCCAAAGAGTCAATGTCACACCGAATGAAAAATCACATACTTTTAAAGTTTCATCTCTTAAGGGATTTTTCTCAACAAGGTGAATTTGTAGTGTGTAGAGTATCCATAGGGGAAAACATGGAAGACCCCTCAACAAAGGCTTTATATCAGCTAAAAAATGAGTATCATGTGAGAGTTAGTGGGCTGAAATTTATTGTCAGTTGTCTCTAGTGCAAGTGGGAGTCTGTTAGAGTTTGTGTGCTAGAACCAAGTTTTTTAGTACTTGATTACATGTTTTTATTATTAAATAACATCTTGATTATTATCCTATATAATATTTTTATCTAATAATGTATATATAATACATTTAGTGTTGAAAGTTCATAGTATGTCCCCTCTATGATGAGAACCCATAGGTTCCATGATATTATTCTGCAACCTTATTCTATGGTTAGATGATATTTTCTGATAGGAAATAGAAAATACAAGAAATTAGGGATAGTAGAATCATTTTTCATTGAGACACATTCTCATGGTGTTTAACCTGAGTAATTTATAAGATATGAGGTTATGAGAACAAACCTGTTAATAGGAAATCTACATTTCATTGTGTCATTGTATTTTTCCATCTACAGACATGCGTATTGATACTTAGACTTTAATATTATCATTAATGGATATCATAACTCAAGTACTTTTATGTATTGATTAAAATCATGATGACATATGTTCATGGTGAATTATGATGCATTGGGCACATCATGATTTATATTGCACTAATAGATAATGTGAGAAAGGATTTATCCCCTATGTTCCTAGAAAAAAGTTGATATATTAGGCCCTTTGATGGGAATGGAAATGCCTGCATAAATCCATGGCCATAGTGTTTAGTGGGAAATTTTATTTCCTAAAGTTAAAATAAATATACATTAATCATATAGGTTGATGACACTGGAATATAAGCTTATTTATTAGAGATATCACGATAAAGGGATTATATTATCCAACAAACATTTGTAAGAGGTTGGGCATTGTTACGATGTCAACTTATTTATCTATGGATGCCTTTGTATGTTTCTATATGATAACCTTGTACTTTGGGTGTTTATTCCTAATTTCATTGATAAATAGGTCTATATGGACACACACTAAGTGTATCCATAATCTTAGTTAAATTCTAGTATTGAATTAAATAAGATAGAGTAAATAATATTTATTCAGGTTTGGTTGAGCACCATAATTTAATCATGAGTAATTCAAAAGAATAAGTGAGTTAAATAATAATAATAAATATTTATTTTTAAGTTTGGTGAATATAATATTTATTATATTTATTATAGAATAATGAATTGAAATTTATTTATTAAATAGTCCTTATTTGAGGATCGATAAATATCGATGAGGGAAAGCAGACTGAGTTTAATGGTTAGATTGGAAATGGTATAAATGATAGTTATTCATATTCTTTATAAATTTCACATGTAATTTTTTTAATAATAATATTTATATTATTATTATTGAATAAGTTATAAACACATAATTATGGAATTGGGAAAGGTCTTGTGTGCGATTTTCCAACCCTAAATTTGTGAAAATAAATATCTAATTATATCTCTTTCTAAAAAAATTGGTGTGCAAAAAAAATATAGTGATACTATCTCAATACCTAGATAGGGATAAAAATATTCATCATTCTTTCCTCCCCTCGTCTTTCAATCCAATGAGATATCATCAAGAGTTATTCCTCCCTTGAGAATAATTCTACTACGATCAACCACAAATAATAAAAGCATTCAAGATCGACCATGCTAGAACCCAATGGTTCTATGACATTGTTCAAAGATTGTGGTGCGTGTGTGGATAAATTATATAAGTATTCTATACTTAGATATTTATGGATCAAGAAAAGAGGTTATTTATCGAGGCGGAGGGGTTGTTCGGGACTAAAGAGGGAGTGTCTTAATGGATTTTAAGGCTCACTATGGTAGTGGTACAAGCATACAGGCAGAGGCCAAGGTGTTTCTGACTAGAATTAGATTGATCATTTATGAAAATATTTTTTATCACAAGTGGAGATAAACTTGATGATCATCCATATCTCCTTACAAGGTAAAAGCCGAACCCCATGGTCGATATCTTATATCATCAAGAAATACAGAGGGTGTGTCTTTAATCTGAGGGGATTCCCTTGGACTGCATTATTTCAGGTCTCCTTAGGCTAGGAGGGATTTCTTGTTATTTATTTCTTACTTTAATAAAAATGGATTTGATGTGTGTTATTTAAAACTAAAATTTGAGTGGATCATACCATCAAAGGACGATTCCACTGCACCAGTAACCTGCAAGTCTTCACTTATTCTTCACATTTTTAAATATTATTTATTCATTTTCATAGTTTATTTATTTGATTTTTGGATAAATTTTTTTATGATATATTCTATTAATTTTCAAAAAATAGGTTTTTGAAAATAAAATATTTTTAAGATGATATTAAGAATCATTTTTTAATAAAAATTATTTTTATGTGTTTTCTTCCATTTTTGAAATATTTTTTTCTAATGAAGTATGGTTCATAAATCACTGTATACGTTCTCTTTTCAAATAATTGTTTTGGGTGATAAATGTTTTTGTATAAAATGATCATAATTTTTTATGTGATAACATTTAGAAAAGTTATAAAACCTATTTTCTTTTCATGAATTATTTATGATAATATGAATGCTTTCATTTCATATAACACACATATGTATAAATGATGACAGGTAAGTTACTATATCACACTCTAATGCATTGTTAAGGTTTCATATCATGTGATCCAATGCAATTTTTCATGAAAGTTTTTAAGGAATCTTTGTTCAAAAGTTTTTTGTGTGAATGAGATCCATGAAGCTTTTTTCAAAAGTTTGTTTTGTGAATGAGATTCGAGAATCTATTTTCACAAGTTTTTGTGTGAATGATGAATATTTTTTTCACAAGTTATTGTGTGAAAATGATATGGAAATATATATATGCTTTAAGTTAATAAACCATATTCATTGAATCTCATTTATGTTTTACGGTTATCACTAATGATGTTATGATATTTACCTTATGTTCATGTTTTTACTTATTCTTATGAATTCATCCATGATGAGATGTTTATTCAACCTTTACTAAGAATTTGAGCTCACCAATTTATTATGTTTTCATTCCCAGGGTTATGAGGATGAGTGTTACTAATTATATTTCTAAAATATGATCTATTATGGTTCCTTTAAGGAGAAATGATCATTAGTTTTGTAAAATATGATTATTATGTAGATTAATATGCTTATATAGATAATATACAAGACACTAAAACCTTTTTCATTGGATTGTGTGACTATTGTGAGATGAATTATTTAAATAATGGGATTATTATACTATTTATGTTATGTTTATCTTGGATCTCTTTAGTTTCCTCAATGATTTCTAGACCAAATAGCCTCCTTTACCCAACTTTATTCCAATAGTTTTGTGTATGATGTATTTTTCTATATAAGGACTTTTATGGTTCCATTTGAATGTTTGAATGGAAGATATTATTTTACATTAATTTCACTAGAGGCTGGTATTATTCCCATGTTTTGTGGAATTCATGTAATCGTGACCTATACATGTCCTCTAAGGTTTGGATGACCCTCTCAAACTGCTCATCAGTTTGATGATGATAGGTGGTGCTTAAATTTATCTCGATATCCAAGACTTTTAAATATTTATCAAAAATATTAATGTGAAATTAGGGTCACAATAAGATTAAATTGATAAATGTTCACTATAAAGTCTTTCAAATTCATTTATATAGATCCGTGCATGGCGTTCAAGGGGTGGATCCTCCATGATTTTTAGAAAATTTGCAGACTTGGTAAGTCACTCCACAATGAAAAGTATATCATCATTCTTCTTATTTGTATTAAGTAGTCTAGTAAAAAAATACTATTGTGATATTTTCCCAATTCCACATTGGTATGGGGATAGGTTCCATGATACCCTTTGAAAGTTGTTTCTTAGCCTTTACTTTTTAGCATACCAAGCATCATGACACATAGTTTTCTATTTCCCACTTCATGTTTTCCTATAAGAGGTTATATTTTACATAATTACACATCTTGATACTACTAGGGTGTATATAGAAGTTTGATCTATGATATCAATCTATTAATTCTCTCTTTATATCTAGTACTGATGGTATACATAGTCTTTTCCCAATATTTAACGCACCTTCTTCATAGATGAAGTCCATCAATATTCTATATTTCAATGATTTGGTTTGATTTTGTAAACCCTTTTCATATTTTTGAGACATATTTATCTTATCTAGTACACATGATTGGAAAATTATTTAGAAAAGTAATGATACTTCCCTTTCAATAATAATTTTCATATCAAAATTTACAAAATCGATGAATATAGGATACTTATCCATCCTAATCATGGATAGAACTCCATGATCCTTCCTTCTCAATGCATGAACCATTTTTTTTGATGTCTAAGGGTCATAGTGTATTGTAATGTAATATTCCTCAAGTTGTTCTATCCATATCCTTTATATCATATCGACATCTTTTTAAATGAATATATAAATCAATTTTTTATTGGTATATATATTCCATCTTTCCCCTATAAAGATAGTGCCTCGATATTTTCAAAGAAAATATTTTAAAAACCAACTCAAGATCATGATTTGGATAGTTTTGTCCATGGGTTTTAACCGAATTAATACTTAATCAATAAATCTATCATTTTTCATAAAGGAACACCCAAATAATTTCTTTAATGTGTCAATATATATATAAAATTATTCCTTTCCAATTGGTAAGGTCAATATAAGTGCATTGATAAACCTTTTATTTAATTCCCCAATGTTTTCTTCACATTTATTAGCCTATGTGAATTTTACCCATTGGTCAACTTTGTTAATAGATTATATAATCAGGAAATTTTTTCAACAAATCATCAATGGTAAATAAATAAACCAAGGAAAATATGTTCCATAATTTTATTTTTTATTTGGTTACATTCTTTAAGGAATTTTTTATTTTTGTGTAAAACTAATATTTCATCATTGGAGACAATGTGTCCAATAAATGAGTCTTTTTTATGTCAAAAGTCACACTTAAAAAATTTAAAATATAACTCATTCTACTTTAATATCTTAAGGAAAATACGTAAATGGTTTCCATTATCTTCCTAAAACTTAGAGTATATAAAGATATCATCAATAAAAAACATTAAATATATCAAGTTAATCCTTGAATACTCTATTTATTTGATCCATAATTATAAATGGGGTTTGTTCTAACCTAAATGGCATAACCGTGAACACTTAATTCCTATATTGTGTGTGAAAATATGTCTTTGATATATTATATTTCTTGACTTTTAATCAATGTATCCAGAATAAAGATCAATCTTTGATAAGTATTTATCCCCTTGAATTTGAACAAATAGATCATAAATGTGAGGTAAAGGATATTTTTATTTATATTAATGACATTTATTTATTTATAATCGATGTATAAACAATTAGACCCATCCTTATTTTTCACAAATAATATAGGTTTTCCTGAAGGTGGAACACTAGGGTGTGTGAATTTCTTATCACACAACTCTTGTAGTTATTTCTGTAATTACACAAATTCTAACAAAAACATTCTGTATGGAGACTTAGATATGGGTTTTTAATTAGGGATAAGGTCAATAGAGAATTAAACTTCATGATTTGGTGGATATCTAGGTAGTTACTTGAGAAATAAATTAATATAATTCCTCATAATAGACACATAATCTATTATTTGGATATATTTCTTGTTCACTATTTTATCATCAATAAGAATCTCATTAAGATGATCCATTATAGGTGGTTCTGAGAAATAATAAAAAATAAGACTCTCCTATAAAAAAATATTCTATTCCCACCTTAGAGATTATAGTCTCTTTATCTTGATAATAAATTATTGTATTATAATTTTAGAGACAATTCAATGATTATATCAAAGTCGACCATTGGTATTACCACCAAGTTTTCAACTAAATAACCTCCATTTATTTTAATGTATATAAACCAATATACTTTCATTGCTATAAGATTTACACTCGGTGTATTAAATAATAACTCATTATTTCATGCATCATGTGTTGATTCAATGTTATTAACAAAATTTTATGATATAAAATAGTGTGTAGATATAGAATCAAATATTGTACTAGGTTACTTTTAGTTTATTATTAGAGTTCTCACTATTACATCATTTGGGACCTCAAATTTAGAAATTATGATTGCATACAACCAACCTTGATATCTTGGACTCTTCTGGGGTATATTCCATTTATGCTTAAAGAATTTATTTGAATTTAATCCCATCTCTTTATAATGAAATAATTGGACACCAATGGATTATTTATTTCCCTCAAAATCATGATCTTGATGGACTTTATGTCAAAACTTCTGCAAACACCCATTCCCTTTGATAAATACTTAGGGTTTTTGATCCCAAAATTATTTCATGATGGGAATTCCACCCTTCCATTTTTTTACTTTACTAAATTTATTTCACCATGGTGCTAAACCTCCCTATTTTTTACTTTATTTCCATTGAAAGTAAAATAATTAGAGAATAATTTATCAGTATTGATGGAAATTTTCACTATCTAATCATATAAGTAAAAAATTTACGATAATAATTATCTTAAAATTCTTAGATTCAACCCATCAAATAAGTGGTCAATATTAATTTTTGGATTATGTACATAGTTATAGCATGTCTTGCTAACCTTGTAAAATTATCCCCATACTCAACAGTTGATTTATTTTCCTTTTTTATTAAATTCCGGAATTTCCTTTCCATATTAGCTCATTGATCATGTGGAAAGTACTTTTCAAATAATATCACCATAAAAGACTTCCATTCCATATTATCTATCTCCTCTTCCTTTTTGGTGTTTTTAGGTAAATACTACCATTGATTAATATCCTCACTTATATTCTACACACCCATGATAACCTTCTTCATTTAACTTTATACAAAAGTAAGGAATTCTTTCTCTAGGAGTTTGATCCATTTTTCAACTACTAATGGATTCATGGATCTATTGAATGATGGAGTTTTTTTCCTCATGAAGTGGTCCAACATTATTACACAATTTTTCAGGGAAATAGTTTGTTCCATATGGGAAAAGTTATTAGTTATATCCTAATCTAATAGCCCTAATATAGTTATAATACACTCTTATCTAATAATAGACTTGTTGAATTTATTTATAGGGAAATACCTATATTTATTATGGGTTTTTACATGGTTTCCATTCCTTTAATTATGTGTCATTTATAAATAGTGACATGCACTTAATTAGTTAATGAATAAAATAATGAATTACAAATCAAATTAGATAATTCCTATGAATTTATTGAAAATTCATGTCATGTAATCTATAAATATTTCCAAAATATCTTAAGGTGTTTTCATAGAGTTATTCTATCTAACCATGTTCTTCTAAATATAATTCCTAAGATTTCTATTAAAGTTGCTCCGATACCAACTACAACACCTCAACTCCAGTAACCCAGAGTTAGTTATTATTTTATTGTAATGGTACAAAATAAAAAGATCACAATACATAAGATATAATAGTTTTTCAATGTCAAGAAACTATATACATATATAATCATTTCATTATACTGAAAAGTTAAGTTATATCCACTAAATACATGAAAATTTATCATTTCTCCTTGAAAATCCATAATTCACATACAATAGTCCTCATTTTTTCTTTAGTAAATGAGATACAATATTAAGGAGTGGTATAAAAATCCCAATAAGGTGTATTATAAAACATAATATATCATATATGAAAATGGAATTAATAATATAAAAATAATAAATAAATTTCAAAAAAAAAATTAATTTGTGATCATAACATATCCATGGATTACATAACAATAAAAAAAATGATTAGATAAGAATAACTGATCTCATAATTATTTAATTCATAATTTTAGAAATCATAAACATACTTTTAAGGCCAAATTCGAATATATTATACATAAATAGGTAAGGATTTTACCAAATACCGAGCTAGTTTTTTTCATGATACCTATTGATGCATCGAGGAATAATTCCTGGCCCCAACTACCATATAACAAGTCCAATGTATCAATCATATGAAGGGAATAACAAAAAAATATACTGTAATTTTACCCATGGAACCTCATACATCATCATGGATAAGTAATCAATAGTTATCCATAAATAAAAAAATAATATATTAAATGTAAATATTCTCTCATTCAATAAAATAATTTGATTATCAAGTTGAGAATCCAAAAATCAACTTAGAAACTATAGAAATTAGAAATTAGTTTGTTAAAATATATCCAAATCATTTATTATGGTTCATAAAGAGTTTATGAATCATAAAACATGATTATCAAAGTCGGTGTGCAGTTCGACCCATTTGATGTGCACTATAGCAACCCAGGGTTAACATAAATGGATATCACATCAATTTAGATGAATATTTACCATATTACAAAAGTACATGCCTTGGGAATGTAATAGTGTAGTGTCTTTATAAACTTGGAAAAAAATATTCTAACTTTGTGAAAGATATTCAATGTTTCCAACAAAGATATCCCCCTTTAGTACTTCTACTTAAAAACCTTTCTTCATAATGCAGGGAAAGGAAATATAAGAAAGGGGAGATATCTAATTCTTAGTAAGGGTAAATAAAGGAATCACTAATATAAGGACCCAGCCTTAAACATTACATAATTTTGAATTAAGTTAATAATTAACATTGATGATCTTTTCAGGTTTAGAGTTTTAGAGAATTAGGCCATAAATATTAAATATCAACTTGAAAATTACATGTAGACACTACTACTCAGTATCCATTTTTTTCATAAAATAAAAATTGTTAAAAAGAAACATGTCTAGTTCTATGTTTTAGACAACGTGTCTTTTCCTTGATCCCATCATTGACCCAATTCCACTTTATGTCCTATGAAAAACATTTCAAAAACCTGGGATGATAAAAAAAACTCAGTAAGGGATACACAAAGAAGGGAAAATGTTAGTTTTTTTTTAAAAAAAGTAAAACATTAATACTTTATCATAATTAATACTTTTCACCTTTATGAAGTAGTTAATAATATTTAATGAATAAAAGATCACTAATTTTCATTTTGTAACCAAAATATTACCATAAAACCCATAGAAAGAACACATAACATATAAAGATAACTTTGAACATAAACAAACTTTAATAGAATAACCATACGGTCGAATTCCACACACATCACTAAATGGAATACCCATACAGCCAACTTCCATACCCAATGCATTGGAGGTTATAATGTAACCCCCCATCCTGGTTTATCACGACCCCACCCATCATTTGGTTTATCACATAACCACCTATTAAATGTCCAAGTACCATTATAAATTATAACATAAAACAATCATGAAGGAAATATAACATTTCCACAAAGTAATCAAAATATATCATTTCAGGATATTGACATAATCAATGCTTTATCAAAACCATTTAAAACATTTAATAAAGATATTTTTGAATCAAAGTGTCCCATACCACTTTGAAACTTTTAAAGGAATTAAAATTTTAAAAAATTAATGTCTATATAAATAAATCCTCAAAACCATTTGGAAAATATGGACATTAATGAGAAATATTTATAAGAATAAATATTTAAAAACAATATTTTAGTTAAAGAGTTCTTAACCAAATGAGAGATGCTTGAATACAAATAATTGTGGAATAAAATTTAACAAAAACATTATAATATCATGAGAATAAAGGTGTTAATGATATAATATTCCAAAGGATAGTATATAAACCATATAAAAGTGAATTGGTGCATAACAATAATGAAGTCTAAATGGAATGTAAATTGAGACAAAATCCCTTATAAAGATGGTATCCTTAGATTAAGGATAAATAAATTACATAATTATGTGTGAAAAATATAAATAAACCTAATATAATTGGATATGAAGTGTAAAAAAATCATAGGTCATTCTCAGATATTCATAGAATGAAATAATCCAGAAGTAGAAGTTTAACCCAAAGAATTGAAATTTGGTTAAGAAGTTCTCTTACAGAAATTTGACAGCCTAACGACGTCACTTAAAAATTCAAAAAAATGAGTTGATGAGAGATAAAAGAGTCTCTCATCATATGGAAATAAAATTTACAGAAATAAGGATATATAATAACATATCCCAACTTAAGAAAATGTAAATTAAAAGACATTATATAAAAGAAGTCTTTGAATAAAAGAGGAGGGTGAAAGGTTCCCTTACCGATTTGGTAACTTAGGTTGCATACACACCATGAAATAAGGATCATACAATGAAGATGTAAATACCCATAAATTAAAGTATTTTACAGAAAGAATACAATCATGGGTAGTACATACACCACACAGAAGGAAATAGTGGCAATATAGCATGAATCTCACGCGAATAAAAAGTGAGATGAAAACCCCTTATGACGTTGTAATAAATCGAGTCGTATAACCAAAAGTTAATAACCACAAAATGAATAAAATAATACCATTAATATAAAGATAATCATGATAATATATATCAAATGGAATTAAACAATACACTATATGCATGAAATAAGTGGCGAACAATACACCAACCTCTAGCTTGAATAGGGTCAGATGATCCTCAGAATGATGGGGGACATTGCCTCATGAAATGACCCACTACTAACATATTCTTCTGCAGTTTATCTAGTAGATCACATGCATAAACACCACCACCATTTATTTCCAGAGTCAACTGAGCCATCACTACAAAAAACTGTTCATCTATAATTCCGACTATTTTAGAATGCTTATTTAGAAGGTTGTTTTCCTCTGTATGCTGTCCCAGCACAACTACCTTGTTTCTTATATGGAAACCATTCTAAATAGACATATCTTAGATGAAGAAACATGGAAATCTTAAAATTATATATCATTTCAATTATACCGTAGTGTGAAAATCATTTATGGATACTCTATTAACAATATTCTAACACCTAAAGTTATCTAAACTGACCTCTGATACCTACTATAAGGCCCCAACCTTAAAAATTACATAATCTTGAGATAAGTTAACAATTTGAATTTAATTCACATGGAGGATCTTTTCAGGTTTAGAGTTTTAGAGAATTATTTTATAACTCATACATAACAAAACTATAGAAATACAAAGTGTACACTTCCAACAATATCCTTTTCATCCATAAAACAAAAACTTTTAAAAATAAACATGGTTTCTTTTCATGTTTAATCATAAATTTTCCTTGATCCCACTCTTGACTATATTCTTCTTTAAATCATGTGAAAAACATTTCAAAACATGGGATGAGCATAAAAAGCTCAATAAGGGCTACACAAAGAAGTAAAATTGTTAGGCTTTGGAAAACATGTAAACTATGAATACTTTATCATAAAGAAATAATTTTTCACCTTTAAGAAGTAATAATTACAATTCACTGAATATTATCTCATTGATTACCCTTTTTTTAATCAAAATAATACCTTAAAACCCCTAGAAAGTAATATATAATATATTAAGGTAACTTGGGACATAAACATACTTAAATTGAATAACCATATGGTCGACTTCCACAAATATCATTAAATAGAATAGCCATACGGCTGAATTCCATGACCAATATATTGAAGTTTATAACATAACCACCCATCCTTGGTTTATCATGGAACCACCCATCTTTGATTTATCATATAAACACCCATCTTTGTCTTATCACATAACCACCCAACAAATTTCCAAGTACCATAACAAAATCATAACACATAAAACTTGCATAATGGAAAAATAACATTTCCAAATTACAATCACAAGAGATAATTTCAATATATTGACATAATCAATCCTTTATCAAAACTATTTTCAATAAAAAATACTTGAAAAGTCTATATGGTATTTATTTTTCTTTTAAAAACATTATAGCTTGTAGAGGAAGCCAAATTTTAAATAATGGTTGCAGCGGTGGAGAAGTCCTTGTCATTGCATACATTAAAAAAAAATTCCTTTTTTTGTTTAGTGAAAAGATTAATATAAAAGGATTAACTTTTGAAAACCATTGAATGAAATTAAAATTCATAGGGTTGATTATACACCGTATAAAAGGAGGTGTATATTTTCAAAATATGTGTCAATGAAAGAAGATTGAGGCGAAGTCCGTTACCTTGAGTCTGACTTGTCATGTACAATCGTTATGTTCCTGAATAATAAACTTAGTTTAATTTATACTAGATTGATAACCTTTTTCAAGTCTATTATTTATTTTATTTTACTTATTACCATGTTATAGAAATTATTTAATTATTTAATTTCATATAAAATGTTTTTTCGATATTCGGTACTTGAGTTGAAAATGAACATGGTTTTGATGTCACTAGTCCTTGTGGTCATAAGAAAATCATATATAGAATAATATTCATGACATAATCATCACTTTTATATATTAATCATACTTTTTAAATAAATCCATTAATTATGGTTACAAAAAATGAACAACATTATATTAATGGAGACGGTAGGCCGTACGTACGCATGAGTAACGTTTTCCATTTTTCTTTGTTCATTATATAAATAAGGTAAATATTATTTTATATTTAAAAAAATATACACTACTTGAAATTTTATCTTTACCAATGGTTTAAAACCATTGGTAAAGGCTGAAAAACCGTTGGTATAAACTATACCAATGGTTGTCCAAACCGTTGGGTCTTGAGCTGTAGGGATAGACATATCCCAATGGTTCTATGAGAACCGTTGGGATATGTCTGAAAAAATCAGTATATACCAACAGCTTCGGTAAACCGTTGGTATAAATGTTTGTCAATGGTTTTAAACCATGTGTAATAGAATGAAGTATCTCTATACCAACGGTTTTGTAAACCATTGGTATATAATTTTACCAATAGTTTTGTATAATCTGTTGGTAAATCTAAAGTAAAATTATCTATGCCAACGATTTACAAACCGTTGGCATATACTTATACTAATGGTTTACATAAAACCATTGGTTTAAGTTCTGGTTTTACACATATGCCAACGGTTGTGAACCTTTGGCATATCTTTTTTATACCTGCAGTAGCAAGTTGGCTTGCTGGCCTCCCCTAGTGAAGCTGCATCAATTCCACCAGCAAGCTTGAAAAATTCATACACAACATAATATCTGCATAATACATACACATAAAACAAGTAAAAAAATACACCATTAACAAGTATACCTACATAATACATACATAATTCTGTATGAATTCATACAGAATTCATCCAGCACATAATTCAAACATAAATTTGAATACCACAAATTCTGTATTTAATTACCGTCTACACACATACCAAATTAACACATAATTCATAAGGTAATTAGAGTAAGTATACACATACAAAAAGTATACCCATACACCATTAACAAATAATTCACAAGTTAATTAAATATATAAATAATTCAATTCAAAATTCAGGGGGTTGGGGAGGGGGGCTGTTCAGGGGGTTGGGGTGGCTGTCCAAGGGGGGTAGGGGTGTCTAGAGGGGTGGGGGTGTCCGGGGGGTGGGGCTGTCCATGGGGGTGTCTAGGGGGGTGGAGTGGTGTCTAGTGGGTTGGGGGAGGGGCTTTCTAGGGGGTGTGTGCGGGGGGGGGGGTGTCCAGGGGGTGGGGGTGTCCAGGGGTGGGGTGGTGTCCATAGGGGTGGGGGCGGTCCAGTGGTTGGGGTGCTGTCCAAGGGGGTGGGGGGGCTGTCCAGGGGGTGGGGGGCGGTCCATGGGGGTGGAGGGGCTGTCCAGGGATCGAGGGTGTCCTAGGGGGTGGGTGGGGCTGTCCACGGGGGGGGGGGGGGGGGGTATCCACGGGGGTAGGGGGTGTCCACAGGGGTGGGTGGGGATGTCCAGGGGGTACATGGTGTCTAGGGGGGTGGGAAGGTTGTCAACGGGGGGTAGGGGTGTCCAGGGGGTGGGCGGGCTATCCACGTGGATGGGGGGCTGTCCACAGGGGGAGGGGCTATCCAGGGGGTGAGAGGTGCTGTCTAGGGGGGTATGGTGTGTCCTGGGGGATGGGAGGGGATGTCAGGGGGGTATGAGGTATCTTGGGGGTGGGGGGCTGTCCACAGGGGGAGGGGCTGTCTAGGGGTGGGAGGGCTGTTCACAGGGGTGGCAGGGCTGTCCAGGGGGTACGGGGTGTCCAGGGGGATGTTGGGGGGGGGGGGTGTCAGTGGGTTAGGGTGGTGTTTGGGGGTGGGGTGGTGTACAGGGGGGTGGGGTGGTGTCTAGGGGGTTGGGGGGCTTTCAAGGGGGTGGGGGTGTCTAGGGGGTGGGGGGTGTCCAAGGGGGTGGGGGTGTCCAGGGGTTGGGAAGGCTGTCTATGGGTGTGGCCAGGCTATCCAGGGGGTAGGGGGTGTCTAGGGGGGTGGGTAGGCTGTCCATAGGGGTGGGCGAGGCTGTACAAGGGGGTACAAGGTGTCTGGGGTGGTGGGTGGGTTGTCCAGGGGGTGGGAAGGCTATACACGGGGGTGGTCGAGCTGTCCAGGGGGTATGGGGTGTCCAGGGGTGGGCAAGCTGTTCAGGGGGGGTGGGCTAGCCACGAGGGGTAGGGGGTGTCTAGGGGGGGGGGGTGGGAGGGCTGTCCATGGGGGTGGGCGAGACCGTCCAGGGGGTACAGGGTGTCCAGGGGGGTGGAGGGGTTGTCCACAAGGGGAGGGGCTGTCCAGGGGGTGTGTGGGCTATCCACGGGGGTGAACGG
Organism: Viscum album; assembly: GCA_963277665.1. Taxonomy (NCBI): domain Eukaryota; kingdom Viridiplantae; phylum Streptophyta; class Magnoliopsida; order Santalales; family Viscaceae; genus Viscum; species Viscum album. The sequence goes on from OY728146.1 coordinate 955,621,057, forward strand.
AGCTGTCTAGGTGGATATGGGATGTCCGGGGGGGGTGGTCCACAGGGGGAGTGGGTGTTCAAGGGGTGAGTGAGTTGTCCACGGGGGTGGCTGGGCTATCCAGGGGTAGGGGGTGTCCAAGGGGGTGGGCAGGCTATCCATGAGGGTGGGTAGGGCTGTCCAGGGAGTTATGGGGTGTCCAGGGGGGTGGGGTGGGGGGCTTTCCACAGGGGGAGGGGATGTCCAGGGGGTGGGCGGGCTGTCCACAGGGGTGGTGGGGGCTGTCCAAGGGGTAAGGGGTGTCCAGGGGGTGGGGGGGGGCTATCTAGGGTAGGGGTGAATCATTCACAATAAATCATCAAGTCAAGTTTTATTATTTATAGATAAAAAAATAAAGATAATGTGACCTACGTAATCACTCATAAATTGTGGCACAAAAAAAAACATCAAAGGTCAGTAATATTAGTAAAAAATGCAACAGATCAATCTGTCCCCCATCACCATCACTATCATCACCATCATCATCACCCTCACACTCATCATCATCGTCATCCCCATCATCATCCCCACCCTCCTCCTCTCTCTCATACTCAGCCTCAGCCTCCTCATCACCCTCCTCCTCCACCTCGGCCTCCTCCTTGCCATCTTCCTCCGTCTCAACCTCCTACTCACCCTACTCCTCCTCCACACCATCATCTTGAACACCACTAGAAATAACACCTGGTTCTCTATATATATGATGCATCGGTGGATTATATTCATCATAAGAAATGCTGGCCTCTGGTAGAAGTGTTGGACATAAAACTTCCATCAATTTCATAAATGTAGTGTTTTCCCTAGAAGACTGTTCTAACGTCTCTATGGCCCTTTTTTCATCCTGTTATTCCTGTGCCTTAACCTGCTGTAACTCAGTGGCACTAAAACTAATACCTGAGGAGGTCTAATACCTCATCAGAACTATACACTTCCCAGGTCAGCAGTGTACTCTAGTAGGGTGCTCATCTCCCAACACCTGATGTAAGTGATCATTTGGCCCAAAATTTTTAGGTTCCTGGGCATCAAGGGACTTTAAAGAATCCCATTACAAATATAAATATATTATTAAGTTACATAATAGAGATTAAAATTTTAAATCTAAAAAGTAAAACCTACAATTTGCTGCTGAGTCGGTTCATTAACCGCACTTCCACATTTCTTCTTTCTACTCGAGAAAAACAGTTTTTCTTGAGGCACACGTCCTTCTATATTCAATTTATGCCTCTACAATGGCATTGAATTTAGAAAACTATAATTAAAAATAGGATAAAAAAAACATTAATTTCATAACTAAAATTATATAACAACTTTAGAAATTGAATAAATTATGGAGGAAGCAATATAAAGTGCAAGTCAAAAAGAAAGATTATAAACTGTCATACCTGCTACCTCTCATGATCTGGCATCGTAGTACATCCCAATGTGTGGACATATTTCTTAGTATTAATGTTTTTTTTTATTTTTTCGAGATGAATCTTAAATAAAATTTAATAATTAGTATTAACAGAAAACATGAAAATTTTTATTTAAATACCTCTAATTTGATTAATACCGTAAATTGGCTAGTCATCCAATGATTAATCATCTGTCGGTACTATTATAATGGACAATAATCCATGACAAGGACTACCTCTAACTTTGTGCCCACTCTAGCATGCCAGCCATTGTACAAATCATGCTTATAAGCTATCCAAAGCTAGCTGAAATACTTTAGACGTGTTGGCCATTCACCCTTACCATCGGGGAAATTAAAATGCAGTTGAAACCAAAATATTAATTCATATAAATACGAAAATTAATATATTTCATTAAATACAATAGATTTTTTTACCCATATCTCTACCCAGGCTTTATCCTTGACTTTACTTGGTAGCTGTCTCCATGAGAGCGGGCTGGCAAGAATGATGTCGGAGTATTTGGAAAGTGTCGCCAAACAACACTGACATTGCTGCCCTGATTTCTCAATCATCTGACTATATTTATTATATTCCACCATCTACTACATGTGGTGGTTCCACACCTCACTCATGCATGTACGCCCCCTCCTCCGCCTCCTATCAGTAGATGTATCTATTATGAATGAAAAAAATATTTTATCAATACATGTTATAATGAAAATAAATAATGGTGTAAAAATTTGTTAGGGTTGTATAAGTATACCTACGGTAGTCTGACCAATGAGTGCCACTGGATCTGTAGAAACTGAAGAAACACCCTGTTCAGATGGAGTGGGTCCCAATGTATACTCCGTAGGGATAGACTCTAGAGAAAGAGTCGAAGAAGATGAAATATAAAATCCCAGAGAGAAGGAAGCAGAAGTAAAAGAAGATGATAGGGATGGATGGACGAATGCTGGATGGATAGTGGGAATCACCATTTGATATGATACCGATAGGTGAGGAGGATCAGATGTAAATGGTGGTGAAAAAATGGGAGGCATAAATCTCCCATGTGTCCCTAACGACACACCGGGATCAGCTTGTGGGATGGATGGTATGTCAGTGGGAGGGGTAGGGTCTAATTGGGTACGCCGACCAGATCATCTATCTCTTGTACCACCCCCTCTCATACGAAAACCCTGGGTATTGGGACCACTACTAGGATACTCATAAAATAATTTTCGCCTAATATATGGATCCTGAAAATATGTTAAAAAAAATTAATCACATGACATTATATATTATTTAAATATATATATTTGAAATAAAATACTAACTGTAGGAACTAGTGGTGGAATGTCCAGCTCATTCATCCGATGATTGTTGTCCATAATCTGTTTTCATCACCTCTCTTCAATTGGTTTCATTTCCCGCATTTGAAAACAGATATGGAAGTAAATAGAAAAGGATAACTAATGTGTAACCCAAAAAACAAAAAAAATGAAAGGGAATAGGGGGATTCATGGATAATTTAACTAACCATTGTTTTAGGTGATCTTGAAAAAATATTAAATGAAGTCAATAAATCATACAAGATATAATAGAGAAATTTAATTTTTAGTTGGATGGTTATTTACTAAGTTTCATCAGTCTATTAAAATCATGGAACATTGATTCTACTAGAATCATAAAAGGTAAATCAGTTGTCAAAATTAAGGAAAAATTTAATTTATTTAGCTCAGGTAGATGATGGAGGTTTCAATAAATGTTTTGCAGAAGAATAAAAACCATCATGTTCATTACCTGTTAAAATGTTAAAGAAAGGTCTTAGAGTCATACAAATTTTATACAAATCACAGTTGAAGCATTGAAATGTTCACCAAGTTCTAAATGTTGGTTTCATAAGTTTAAATACAATTCAATTCCAAATTAGAAAATGCAATTCAAATGAAATTTCAACTAATAAACATTGAAAATTCACATAATGGTAAAGTCGGATACAACATATTTGTAATTAATATTAAATCAATTTGAATAGTAGCAACCTTAATAGCCCAAGTCGAGGTAAACCAAAAGAATTGAGAACATGAATGGATGATTTTATATATTTCCCACCAAAACTTCAGGTTCACAGTCAACTCTGAAAATTGAGATATTAGAGTAATCAAAAGTAATAAATGGATCATTTCCAATGGCAGTAGGGATAGTGTCAATTCCATCATCACCATCATCAAAAATATTTCTTGTAATTACTTCAATAATGACACCAAATTCAGGTCGAAGATGGTCTTTGACATACAAAATTTGTTTCACCATTGATGCCAATACATATGGTTCATTGATAGCAAGAGTGCAAGTCATATAAATTAGTCGAAATCCACAATAATCAATAAATGTGCCCTGACCCATCATCCAATCAAATCAATTACATTTCATCAGCTTGACTCGTCCATGAGAATAAAAATCCAATATTTTTTTTTTCAATAACTCCATAATAACCTACATTTTCAAATCGCGTTCTACTATCTGATGCACTAGTATAACAGTCTATTGTGGTAGTAACCATAACACCATCATGTTGTATTCTCATGTTATTTTCTCGTTTAGTGATAATAAATCTGTATCCATTGATAACAATTGATTTACAGTCATGAACTACAGTATTAGGACCAAAAGCCAAAGCTCTTATTTCCTCAGAGACAAAGTCGACAATAAAACTCAATACCAGAAATATAAATCAATATTAAACTTAATTAATTATTTTTTTAATTATTTTAAACAGTAATATTATTACCTTCAATTTTAACCAAGCAAAAAACTCTTTTCTATGCAAAGTATCCCTCCTTCTCAAAGATAAATAACGGTTTTTTGTATTTATCGTCACTTTATCTTCCCTATAGATAAAAATAGGAATAGTTTAATATATATATATATATAGATATATAAGATATAAATATACAATTTTCTTATATGATGTAGTCATCAAACAAATCACAGTTGAACAAAACTATGCGATGTGCCATCTCCCTCTCTTCAAGGCTTAATGTCATCAATGTATATGATCCAGGAATTCATTCTATTTGAGGAAGTGATGGAAAACTAGGGCCAATTTTCTCATACTATTCTTCTCCATTTATCAATGGTCTGTTCATTCTTGTAGTAAGACCAAACAAATATATAGAGAAGAAATCCATACATTCTTGAACCAAGTAACCGTTCACAATAAAACCTTTGGGATGATTCCTGTTATGGACATAAGACTTTAATGTGTATATATTTCTTTTAGTTGGATACATCCAATGAAAATAAATAGGTCCTATGAGAAGTATTTTAGTTGGAATATGGATAGTCAGATGCAACATGCATGTGAAAAATGATGGAGGAAATATTTTTTCTCTAACTCACACAAAATTAATGGGGCATCTGCCAACATTTTTTTTCAAGAAAGACTTGGAAAACTTCTTAGTACAAAGATCTTTAAAAAAATGGCACAACCAAATAACAGCCACCCCTTATATTATTGGAAAAAGATGATGAATTTCTATTGGAATCAACTCATGCAGAAGGATATGATAATCATGAGTCCCCAAATATTTTAGATTCAACTCTCTTCTATTGACCCGTTTGGATGTGTTGCTTAAATAGCCATCAGGAACTTTAATAGTATCTAGTACTTCCAGAAATTTCTTTTTTTTTTCTATAGGTTTCATCACATAAGAATCACATGGAAGTTTCCATTTATTTTCACTGATACGCACATGATGCAATTATAGTATGGTGACCCAATCCACCGAGTCATGCCGAGACCATAAATCAGATTTTTTCTTTCCCTTAAAATTTATAAGAATCGAAAGAAACATTTCACACATATTTTTTTTCAATGTGCATTAAGTCTAAGCAATGACGTAAAAAATTGGTTGGGGAATAAGGTAAATCAAATAAGATACTTATATTCTTCCAATTGTAACAGGTTTTAGTGGAAACATTCTTTCTCTTTCCAGATTTCATTTGACCCTTCCCGAATGAAAAACTGAAATCTTTCAATTCATTAAGCACATTAGTTCTAGCCATACGCTGAGGTGGATCATCGGTCTCCATGGTATTGTCAAATCTTTGATGTTTATTTCTATATGGATGGCCCATTGGAAAGAATCGTCGATGTATCATAAAATTGAAACTACAATGATGTTTTAGTCTTCTGGATTGTGTATTCTTCAAAAAAACAGGACACGATAGTTTTCCCTTCATGCTCCATCCAGATATCATTGCATAAGTAGGAAAATCATTGATCGTCCACATAAGCACAACATGCATCTGAAATATGTCTTTCAAACATGCATTGTATGTGCGCACACTAATATCCCAAAAAAGTTTCAAATCTTTTATTAAAGGTTGCATGTATACGTCTATATTATTTCCGGTATCATAAGGTCCAAATATGAGTATACTCATGAAAGTGAAAGGTTTTTTCATACAAAACCATGGGGGAAGATTATAAATGTGTATAAAAATTGGCCATGTGCTGTGCGACGTAAGCATCTTCCCAAAGAGATTAAAACCGTCACATGAAAGACCCAACCTCACATTACGCATGTAATCTGCAAAATCAGGATATTGAGCATCAAATCTCTGCCATGAAAATCCATCTGCAGGGTGAACCAACTCATCATTATTCTTCTTTCTCTTGGTGTCATTCCATCACATTTTTATTGATATTTCATCATACATAAAAAGATTTTGGAGTCTGGGGATCAATGGAAAGTGCCACATTACTTTATATGGAACACAGGATGGTGTTCCATTAGTTTTTGGCTTCGAGAGGGATATTCCACATTTTATACAATCATTCCATTCAACATTTTCCTCCCAGAATAAACTGCAATCTTTCGGGCAAGCATGAATTTTTTTTCTTGAAAATCCAAGTTCTTCAACTAACTTCCATTCTATATAGTGGTTTGATGGAAAATCTACATAATCTAGAAGTAAGTCCTTCAAGAAGGTAAGAATGTAATCGATGGTAGTATTAGAAATCCAATACATAGTTTTCCCATGAAACAATCAGATTAAAAATTCTAGCCTTTTCATTTTACCGCATTATCAATATACTGGATTCGTGGCAGCATCATTCAATTTTTTCACCCTGACAACATCATCATTTTCATTAGACACATCATGTGTGTTCATATCAAAATCTTCTTGGGTTGGAATACTTTATTTTTCATGATGATGAATACACAGAAACCAGTCATATAACAAATTCTCTAATCCAGTCTTCTTATTTAGATCATCATCAATTTGAGATATCATTTTCTCCCCATTGTGATACCACAAAAAGTAGTTTACTTGAAAAACATATTTGGTTATGTTTTAGATGACTTCTTTATGGCTCAAACATGGTCTTCCAACAATCTTTTAATAGGGGAAATGTATGTGACCACTATCTGAAGCATTGTGAAATTAATAATCTAAAAATCTCTCCAAATTGTTTTGAAAATCACTTGAGATCCAATCGGTTTCATACATACAACTTCTATCCATTCTGTAAAAAAATTATTATTAGTCATTTCATCAAGATCATGTACACTTGTGGAGGAGAATTATTCAGGAGTTAAATAAATTTTAGATCAAAGAAATTTTTTATTTTAGCAGATTATTTGAGTGATCACATACATTGCCCAAGGGGGTGGGGGTGTCCAGGGGGTGTGGGGTGTCCAGGGGGGTGGAAGGGCTGTCCAGGGGGGTCAAAGGTGTCTAGGGGGTGGGGGGTGTCTAGGGGGGTCAGGGTGTCTAGGTGGGTGGGCTATCCATGGGGGTGGGGGGGGGGGGCTGTCTAGGGGGTACGAGGTGTCCAGGGGGGTGGGTGGGTGGGCCTTCCACGGGGGTAGAGAGGTTGTCCAGGGGGTCGGGTGTGTGTAGGGGGTTGGGGGATTTCCAGGGGTGGGGGGGGGGGGGGGGTTTCCAGGGGGTACGTTGTGTCCAGGGGGTGAGCAGGGTGTTCAGGGGGTGGGTGGGGCTGTCCAGGGGGTACGGGGTGTCCAGGGGGTGAGCAGGCTGTCCATGGTGGTGGTGGGGCTGTCCAGGGGGGTACGGGGTGTCCAGTGGGGTGGGCGGGCTGTCCATCGGGGGTGGTAGGGTGGTCTACGTGGGTGGAGGGGCTGTCTAGTGGGGTCAGGGGTGTTCAGGGTGTGTGTGTGTGTGTGGGGGGGGGTTCTATGGGGTGGGGGCGTCCAGGGGGATGGGGGGTGTCCGGGGGTGGTGGGCGGGTGTCCAGGGGGGTGGGTGGGCTGTCCATAGGTGTGTGGAGGGGGGGGGGGGGGGGTGTTTTCCAAGGGAGTACAGTGTTTCTAGGGGGGTGAGAGGGCTGTCCACAGTGGTGGCGGGGCTGTCCAGGGGGGCCAGGGATGTCCAGGGGTGGGGGTGGGGGGCTTTACAGGGGGTGTGGGGGGGGGGGGTGTCCAGGGGGTATGAGGTGTATAGAGGAGTGGTGGGGGTGGAGGGGATGTCCAGGGGGGTACGGGGTGTCCAGGGGGTGGGCGGGCTGTCCATGGGGGGTGGTTGGGCTGTCTATGGGGGGTGGAGGGGCTGTACAGTGGGGTCAGGGGTGTCTAAGGGGGTGGGGTGGGGGGCATTCCAGGGGGTGGGGGGTGTCCGGGGGTGGTGGGAGGGCATTTAGGGTGTGGGGGTGGGGGGTGGGCGGGTTGTTCACAGGGGGTGGGGTGCTGTCCATGGGGGGAGGGGGTGTCCTGGGGGGTGGGTGGGCTATCTATAGGGGTGGCAGGGTTGTGCAGGGGGGTTGGGGGTGTCCAGGGGGGTCGGAGGTGTCTAGGGGGTGGGGGTGGGGGCTGTCTAGGGGGTATGAAGTATCCAGGGGTGTGGGCGAGCAGTCCAGGGGGGTGGCAGGGCTGTCCAAGGGGGTACATGGTGGTTGGGAGGGCTGTCCACAGGGGTGGCGGGGCTATCCAGGGGGGTAAGAGCTGTTTAGGGGGAGGGGGGGTGGGTTGTCTATGGGAGTGGGGGCTATCCACGGGGGTACGAGGTGTCCAGGGGATGGGTGGGCTGTTCACGGGGGTGGTGGGCCTATCTAGGGGGTCGGGGGGGGGGGGGGGGTCCGGGGGGAGGGCTTTCCTGGGGGTGGGGGGGGGGGGGGGGTCCGGGGGGAGGGCTTTCCTGGGGGTGGTGGGGTGGGGGGTCCAGGGGGTATGTGGTGTCTAGGGGGTGGGAAGGTTGTCCAGTGGGTGGCGGTGCTATCCAGGGGGTACGGGGTGGGTGGGCAGGCTATCCAAGGGGTGACAGGGCTTTCCAGGGAGGTACAGGGTGTCCAAGGGGGTGGGTGGGCTGTCCACATGGAGTGGGCGGGCTGTCCACGGGGGTGGTAGGGATTTCCACGAGGGTGGAAGGGCTGTCCAGGGGGGTGGGTGGTGTCCAGGGGGTTGGGGGGGGGGGTTTCCAAGGGGGTGGGGGTTGTCCAAATTGTGGGGGTGTCCACCCCCAAACTAGGGTTGTAAAATCCAATATTTATCCAATTATAGCATGATTTCAAGCCTATTATAGTTGAATGAGAAGACTGTTGATGTAAACCATGAATATCATACATATAAATCACAACACACCCAATTTTAAACACACCACCAAATATCAAACTTGGATCAGATTTTATGAGCCATGTTTCGATGGGACACTACTCATTGGAGTATGAGCCTTATTATATCATTAAGTGATATGGAGTTTTATGATTGTTAAATTTGTATTAGATCAATATAGATAGTGGATAAGAACCTGAGTGATATTTCTTTGCAATAGATCACTTCTTCTTGGAAGGGTAAGAGTGAGTGTTGGTATGGAACTTCAAGAAAAGTCTTAACGTGGGAAAGCAACTATACATTGGTTATATTTGATTTATATTTTTTTTCAGGGTATCAGAGTGGAAAACCCACCCCCTATCTGGATATCCCACACCCCCCAAAACCACTGAATCCCCCCTACACCCCACCCGGATAGCCTCCCACCCCACCTGGACACCCCCACCACACCTGGATAGCCCACCCCTCCTCCCTAGACAACCAACACCCCCTCTCCCACCTAGATTGCCCACCCCACCCCCTTGGATATCCCACCCCCTTGACAACCCACACCCCTCCCCCACCTGGACAACCCACCACCACCACCCCTGGACTTCCCACCCCCTCCCTGGACAGCCCACACACCCTTCCCTCCACCCCCCCAACAGCCCCCCTGGACAGCCTAACCCCCCACCTGGACAACCTCCCCACCTAGACAGCCCACACCCCCACCCCCACTGGGAAACCCCCCTGGACAGCCCATACCACCTCCCCCACCTGGATAGCCCCCCAGGACAACCCACCCCCTCCCTGGATAACCCACACCCCTCCCCTTTAGCCTCCCACCTAGACAGCCCCCACCTGGACAGCACACCCCCACCCCCACCTGGACACCCCCACCCCCACCTAGATAGCCACCCCCACCTAGACATCCCCCCCACTTCCACTTGGATATCCCCCCCCCCACCTAGACAACCCACCTTCCTCCCTAGACACCCCACACCCCCTCCCCCACCTGGACACCCCACCCTGACCCCCCTAGACAGCCCACACCCTCCTTGGGGCAGCCCATACCCCCTTCCCCACACCCCTATTTCCCCCTACCCCCTGAAGCCCCCTACCCCCCCAGACAACCAAACCCACATCTGGAAATCCCCCCACACCTGGACATCCCCCCTACCCCTCCTGTAGCCTCCTTTGGGTAATTTTATTTAAAATAATTTTATTCATTAAGAAATCCAAACCATCATGCATTATCCATTTCATTCCAAACAACCCATTCAATTTATCAAAACATGACAAATTCAATTTATCAAAACATGACAAATTCAATTTATCAAAACATGAAAAATTCAATTTATAAGGCTATATGGGTCACTTAGAAAATTTCATTGGGGAAAGGGGAAATCAACTACATTTTTAATTCCAATTAAAAAATTGGGTCAACCACTTAGGAGGTGTGGTGGTGTCTAGGAGGTGTGGTGGTGTCCAGGGGGGCTCTTTAAGGGGGTGGGGGTGGGGGGGGGGTGTCCAAGGGGGTGGAGGGTGTCCAGGGGGGTGAGGGGTGTCTAGGGGCAGTGGAGGTGGTGGGGGGAGGGGGGACTGTCCAATGGGGTGGGTGGGGGGGGGGGGGCTATCCATGAGTGGTGTGGGGGTGTCCGGGGAGGGTGGGGGTGTGGGTGTCCAGAGGGGGGTGGGGGTGTCGAAGGGGGTGGAGGGAGGGGGCTGCCCAAAGGGTGTGGGGTTTCTAGGGGGTGGTGGGGGTTGTCCAAGGAGGTGGGAAGGGGGGGGGGGGTGTCTAGGGGGGTGGGCTGTCATGGGAGGTGAGGGGTGTCCAGGGAGGGTGGAGGTGGGGGGTGTCCAGTGGGGTTGGGGGAGGGAGCTTTCCAATGGGTGGGGGTGTCCAGGGGGTGGGGGTGTAGGGGGGTGGGGGATGTCCCTTGGAGGGATGTACAAGGGGGTGGGTGGGTGGGGGGGTATCCAAGGGGGTGTGAGGTGTCTAGGGGGTGGGGGTGGGGGGTGTTCACAATTCCAATCCATCACCCAACCAACACCAAAATCCAAATCCAATTTTCAACTAAACCAAAGTCCACAGAAAGTACCATATCACCCCACTAAACAAGGCCTTTACCATGTTTGTAGTGTAGAAAAAAAAGCATAAAACAAATCAAAGGGTTCGGTACTCCAAAGACATCATGAATTCTAATTTATCCGAAATCAAAACAGAAAACAGAAAAAGGGGAATAACACTAAAACTAAGGTAACACTTAATAATTTGAAGTGTAGAAATAATTTTTTTTGATTTAAGATGGATCTATGTCTAGAAGGAGTTTTGTGGATGATAGGACTTCAGGAGGAGCTCTGGATTAGGGTCTAAAATCAGGCCAAGTGGAAGCTGGGGAGCTAGGTATTTGGGGGAAAACATTCCTAATGGTTTTTAAAAACCATTGGGAAAACCTCTCTTTACCAACAGTTTTGATAAATCATTGGTATAAATTATCGAAAATAATTATTTATAAATGGTTTTGGCAAACTATTGGGAAATATTAGGTCTATTTACACATTTCCAATGGTTTGAACAAATATTTGGCAAATGTTTCCTTCTTTTACGCTATAGAAACAGTTTGAAGAAACCATTGGTGTATTTCTATTAGAAAAAAACCAGATTCTAGTAGTGATAATAACATAATTAATATCATATTAATCATTTAATCATACTTATATATGTATTTATAATCATTCTAGAATTTTTAATATGGATAACTAATCTCATCGCATCATGGAGATGGTAAGCTGTACGTACGCACGAGCGATGATATCATTCAATTTAGTGGTTAAATAGTATAGAATTGGAAGGTATATTAATTATAAAGAATAATTATAAATTCATATTCATTATTTACATCCTTTATAATAATTTTTACATCCATAAAAATGTATAGATGAAAGATAGTTTTCAACACAACGTGGAGACGATAAGCCGTACACACACATGCTTGATGATAATGTTTTTCATAGGATGTGTAGAAGGATGAATATGGTTGTACCTTAACCATAAAAACTCCTCATAATATAGTATATTCTAGAGTTATTACATTAGTATGGAAACAACTTAGTAAAAGGAATTATAAGAATAAATAAAATAGAAACTCTTAAAAAAATGATACCTCTTTTTTTGGTTGATCACCTTTGAAGAACACCTTAACACCTCTAATAAGGGAGTTCTATAATTCCCCAAGCCTAGATTTCTTTAGCCGGTACATTATTTTAATACTTTTCCATGATTAAAAGGAATAAAATCCTGAATTACCAAGTATTGTAATAGTTTTGGAAAAACAGATACATACATAGGTTCAACATTACAACTTAAAAAGAAATACAACATATATTTTTTATTGGGAACATCCAAGAATCTAAGTTTATTCCTGCAGGTAACTCATAATAAAGTTCTTCCTTTACTAAGGAAATAAAACATAAAAATGGGGTGATATTAGATGCTCATTAAGGGTAATCAATATAGCAGAAGATATCACAGTGAATAACTAAAAACACATGCCTTTAAAAATAAACTTGAACATAATAAGGCTGGAATATGAGCTGTGTATATATTTCCATAATAAAACATAATCATGGGTACTCTACTAGATGAATAAACCCATAAAATATAAATTTATATCTTTATAATGAGGGAAATTCATATTCCAGACATTCCTCACATGAATGGGGATAAATATAAACAACATATACATTCATATTGAAAAAAACATATGAAATGTGAAAAACTTTCCCCAAACATTAAGCATAAACGCTAACCATTCAGTGTAAATTGGTGAATGGTTTTTGGATAGAACATCCACATTAAAACTTATCATAAAACATTATTTAAAAAATGATGGATGATATAATAGGATATAAACCTAATTAAAGTAAGAGATTCAACAAAGTATGTTGACATAGATGAAGATACTTTTGAAAGAGACCATTGAAAAATCCTTGAGGGAAATAATCCTTAAACATTCTAAAGTGTCCCATACCATATAGAAACATTAAAATCATAATACCTTATAATATCATGAGAATAAGAAGACTCTTGATATGATATACCAAAGGGTAGTACATACACCACAAGAAAGAAATAAGTGGTGAACAAGGAATATATCTCATAAAAGTTAATATGAGATGAGAAAAATCTATTTTTTTACTTTTGAAAGAAGAGTTCTTTTGGAAAATCATTTATATTTTCTATGAAATAAGATTTTAAACATGAATATCCCAGAAAAAAATACTTGGACATTGAAATTATATTTTAGGCATAAATGATGTCTCACTGAAGTGAAATCATGTAAAAATAGTTCTTAATATTCTTTATAAATAAGACATTTTAGAGCATTTTAAGGAAAGTATTAAAGAGAATTTTAAAGTAGAAAGGAATTATTGTTCTATTAAATCTATAAATGATAAAAGATCATTTTTTTGTGATAAAATGAGTGTTTTTATTAAAATAATGATGGCTTAAAACATATTCTGGTGTACACTTGAAAATGAGTAAGAATTCAGAAATATCCCTTGAATCGGGTTTGTTTATCTGGATAAAATTTTGAATGATCCCTTTAAAACATTTAAATCTCAATAAAATAAAGTTGGATTATATATGGTAAACATATATAGGACATTCATAACAAATTTATGTGTACATAATAATAAATAATAATTTAATTTAGGTAAGTAGAGAATAAGAGTAACCCGATTGAAAATGTAAGTTTGGGTAGAAATCCCTTACCACTTTGTAATCAATCGATTCGCATGACCGAAAATTAATAATATTAAAATGATACATTGAATAAAATTAAAATAAGTATATTAATGATATGTTACATTAATGGGAAGTATACATACACCATACACAAGTATTAGTAGTGAATATGGAAAATATTACAAAAATGGAAGTGAGATGAAGAAACTCTTACCTTAAGTTCGAATGTGTTCCGTTGTCGAACTTAAGGTCCTGGAATATGAAATTAGAATTATAAATAACTTAATTAAGAACCTATTATAAATTTATTCATTTTATAATAATTTTTTTAGATCATTTATGTCCTTATTGATAAGTTATAATATTGAATTCTGTCATTCCGAACTATTCATTTTTTTATTTTCATAACCGATTCACTTGTTTTTTAGTAATGGAGTTAATGTGGAATGGATGTAAATATATAGAATTGAATTTAAATATTATTTATAAAAATACATTGGTTTTAATGTTCATTTATACCATTTGGTTACATGTAATGAGGATTAATCATTAGGTGAAATATTAATGACAATCACTTAGATTATTTGGCGGTATTTGGATTATTATGAGCTAGTTTGGTCATATGATTTAATATTATGTATGTATACTAGTTATTGAATATTAAATAGGTTATAATACATATATTTTTTTCTCTTTAAACCATGAATATGGTTTAATAACCATTAATGAAGTAGAAATTGAAGAATGAAACTTTTTCATCCACAAAGGTTTTAAATTGGCACCTCTCGGACGATGATTTTGTTTATAAAATAAAAGAGAGAGAGTAAGGATATTGATGATTGTTCTTCCATTAACTTGATATAATTACAGTATATATATGATAATGGAGTAATTATTTTAATTTTTATAGAGGAGGTGAGTAGAATATAATATTAGAAAGAAACTTAAAATGAAATTGAAAGAAATAGAATGCGAGTTTACCTCTTGAATCCAACTCCTTAAGAACCTCCTTAAGGGAAGGGGTTTCGGTATTTTGGGAAGAACAAGAGATCTTGGATGTGTGGAGTGAACAAGGAAGGGCATTTTTTCAGATCTTAGACAAGGAAAAAGGCTTGAGAGTATTTAAGAGAAGTGGGAGTGATGGGGGATTTTTATAGTAGAGTAGAGGAGTGAATTTTGAATATTTTATTCATTTTTTTTATTCCCCTCAAGACAACCAATAGTTTTGATTCATGTGACCCATAATATTTATAAGTGCATGTGAGTTCTAAACAAGTGTACTTATATCACTCCTGATGTCATAAATATTGTATTTAACTGATATTTTATATATACGGTATTTTACCATATTTCACTATTCATAAAAAATTTGAGTATTTATGAAAAATCCAAAAAATTCAGCCAAAACATTTTTCGACGTGTATAATTCAATAATGAACTCCATTTTTTGAAATAAGTTTCTAAATATTTTTAATTAATTTTTCAATAAAATCATAATTTATTCAAAAAAATAACATTAAAACTATAAATCATTTTAGAACACCTTGAAAAAATAATCAAGGTCCCATAAGATTATATTATAACCATAAGAAAATAAATTAACAATTTAAGATTACATTTTATGAAAATAAATTCCCATTTTAAATTATTAAATTAATTATAAAATTGTAATTAAAATAATTATGACATATAAAAATACCAACACTTATACTATGATCGTTTCTTCACTTATAAGGTGTATAAATTGTATTTATACATTCATGAATGAATTTTATATTTCTTTGTACAAATTACTATTCATTTCTATTCATAAGGGTATGTTACTATTCATCAAAAATTAAGTTGTCTTATCAGACTTTAAATATCCTACTAAACGCAACCGTGTATGTCACTTTTTAAAAATTCAAAACATAGAGGTTGTAAAATTATGTTTACTCACTAGGTTATAACAAAGTGGTGTTTTTAGAGACTTAATGTTTCATGCATTCAATATTAAATTTATTTACAAAATATTGGGGTGTTACAATTTCTTCCTAAAACAAGGTATTAAGAATGTCGGGATGGATTCTAGGAAGAGTTTTGGGTATATCTTGGTTGAACCAAAAAGTTATTGAAGTGTGATTATTATAAATTAGAGGGTGCCTTTTTATAGGAGAGGGAAGGGGTACCATTGGAAACTCTTAAATTATTAAATTATTATAAATTAAAATTTTAATTAAAAAGGCTTAAACTTGTGATATGTAGAATATAAGATTATTATAGTTCTAAATAATATCATCCAATAATTTTTAGACATATGTTTATTTTATTTTAAATCTTATCTTTCTGGTTTACCCTTAACTATTCTCTTTTAATTTTAATTGTGGTAATGACATTTTGATTATTAAGAGGCTATTATTTTTACTTATATGAGGTCAATTTACAATAATTAGAAACTTAATTAAATTTTATACCTTATCATGGTCACTTTCAGATTTTAAAATATTTTTAGGATTTTTATATAATTTAATAAATTATTATTTTTATAAAATATTAATTATGTCAATTTAGACACTATTCACTTTATTGAATTTAAATAAAATCCAAAGAGAGTTAATAATTTGAACCAAACCATTTAATAGTCTTATTACATGTCATATTCACCTATAAAAGTTATGGATGACATAAATTATGTAAAATAATATTTATTTTAATAATTATAATATCATTTATTTGATATTTCTCTTAATCAAATAATTACTCTATCACAGTTGTGTCAATATTAATGGTAATTATTTAATCTATAAAAATTATAAATAAATTCAGATGATGTATATATTTTTTATATTTATAGATACTATTTATTTTCAGATTTATATCATATATATAACTATATTAAAACTATTATACTTATAAGAATTAAGAGGGTGACATGTTATCACTTTCTTTTGTTTTAATAATATTTACATCACTTTTATGAAAAAAAAGTCCATTAAATGAATAAATTCTTAGACTTAGGTGTTATGTTTATAATTTTATCCATCCATTATTATTTTTTCTAGTGTTAGGGTAATTGTTTTGTCCTTATCATATTGTTTGTTACCTTAATTTACCTGATTTACCATTAACCTTAGTAAATAAAAATTACCAGAGTTACTATTTATCATGTTCAAAAATTAAAGGAACCTATTTAAATAATTTAGACCCTCAGATTATAAATATAGAATCCATTTTTTAAAATTCAAAACATTTAATTTTTAGTAATTAATTTAAATTTAATTCTCGTTGTCAAAACGAGAAAACATGTTTTTTAAAAGTAAAAACCATCAAAAGATTGACATGTGTTTATATCAAATTTCAAAGTGAAATTACTTCCAATGAAAAAATTGGATTAAATTATAAAAAAATAATTTAAATATAAGTTAAAACCAATTCAAAAGATAATCTAAAAATACAAATAAATTATTTAAAAAGGCAGTTTTGAATTAAAATGCAGTATTTTTCACTATTCATTAAGATATGAATTTTATCTGAAAAATACCAAAATTTAAACCAAAGTAAATTTTGATTTACCTTTTAAAAAGAATAATTTTTTTGTCAAATAGAATATATAAAATTTTCAAAAACTAAATTTAAAAATGGTTTCCATCAAAAGGCGGTAAAACAACCTTTTAAAAATATTTGATTATTTTATGCTTAAAATTTGATATATTCTAGTTTAAAGCCTCTAAAATTTATTTGATTAAAGTAAAACCATTTAAAAAACATGTGTAAAAATATTATAGTTTGTTCTTTTCATTATCACCAATATAATGACTAGACATAAACTACCATTTAAAATAATTATATTAATAATCTATTATTTTTCGGTGTAACTTAGCTTTGTGTGCAATGTAATATTTTAGAGAAATGCGTTGTTACCTGTCGGGTAAACTATTAAAAAAATAACCCCCTTTAATGTAAAATTAATATATTATTCATAAATATTAATAAATATGAAAATTTATTATTCTATAAATTCATGGGATATTACATAAACTATGAAAAATATTTTAGTTTTGTGATCATTTCATCCATGGATAACCTGTGAAAGGAATATTGTTTCATAAGAATTTATCAGGGAATAACCCATTTTTAGACCCCAGAAAACACATCCCCAAAATTTTCCAAATGCTTCTATACACGATCAAAGATCGTATAACTTTTCGCAAGCTTTTATTTGGTAGGTCGTAGGGCCCGAATAGAGTTACGGATTAGGAGTTATGGACATTTGATGTTGGGCTGGAAAATTGGTTCGCAAAGCCCATTCATGAAGCCCCCTCCGCGATCACAGAGTGCCGCCGCGAAGCAATGAGGCGGGAAGCTCCGTGAACCTGTTTGACGTTCGCAACGCGCTGTGAAGACCCACCGTGAAGCACATGAGTTGGGATGCTCCGCGAACGAATTTGACGTTCGCGAACCCGCCGCGAAGAGAAGGAGCCGGGACGCTCCGTGAACCCATTTGATGTTTGCGAGCACGCCACGAAGCCATCAATCCCCTCTTCTCACCGCTTGAGCTCTTCTTCACGGATCCTCTTGCCTATAAATACCCAGCTCACCCCCCTTCTCTAGGACGACCACTGCCACTTCGTCCCTTGGGTGGCCGATCTCCCGATCCACAGAGCTCCACTTTGCGGCTCTGCGAGGCCATATTCTACGAGAAGCTTCCTTCGTGTTGCTGCTCCGTGAGTCCCTGCTCCATGAGCAGCTTCCTTCACGTTGTTTCTCCCTGAGACGATGCTCCGCGAGCCGCCCTTACTCCGCAAGAGGCCCATTCTCCGCGAGATACCTCTGCTTCGCGAGACTTTGCTCCGCGAGCCTCCCTTGCTCCGCAAGAGGCCCATGCTCCGCGAGCAGCTTCCTTCACATTTTTGCTCCATGAGACTTTGCTTCGCGAGCCGCCCTTTCTCCGCAAGAGGCCCATGCTTCGCAATATCCCTATGCTCCGTGAGACCTTTGCTCCGCGAAGCTACTTCATGAAGACCTATCCTTTGCGAGGCTCCTACCTTCGCACCCACCAGTCCATACTGCGGGGGCTGTGCCCCCGCACCCCCGCTCGGGGTTAGTGCCGGGCTGCGGTCTATCACAGACCCCCATGAAAAATGGAGAGTCGCACCGTGATCTTTTGGGCCGGGACTTCGGGATTTTCCATTGCGCCCTTATGCGCACCCACCTTCCACCTATGGAATACCATGATTTGAGATACTTCTCCACACACCATGAAACACCTTGAGTCGATATATTCCTCTTGGTTTCATTCCCATGTCGTGAGTTGAGATTCCCATAATCAATTCCCCGAGTACCTTGAGTCGAACCATTCCTTAGACAACTCCTCCAAACCCTATCACTTGGCTCCTATTCTAGGTTGAACCAGAAAGGGCCGTCCTTGCGTAATACCAAACACCATCCATTCCCAGGAACCATATGCCTAATAGTCCTATCTACATGACTATAAACTGTATTACTCCCTATCTAACAAATGATAGGATGCCTCTTTCTCCAAGCAAGGTATGCCTTATGCTTCAACCATAAGATGCCAGTAGTCCTACCTACATGACTCTAAACTGTAGTGAACCCTATATGACAAATATAGGATGCCTCTTACTCAATTTAAGAGATGCCTCATGCTCCTAGCATGAGATTCTAATAGTCCTATCTACATGAATTTAAACTGTAGTAATCCCTATGTTTCAAACATAGGATGCCTCTTGCTTCAAATAAGAGATGCCTTGTGCTCCAAGCAGGAGATGCCAATAGTCCTATCTACAAGACTATAAACTATATTACACCTTATGTTCCAAACATAGGATTCCTCTTGCTCCAAATAAGATATGCCTTGTGCTCCAAGAATGAGATTCCAATAGTCCTATCAACAAGACTATAAATTATAGTACACCCTATGTTCCAAACATAGGATGCCTCTTGCTCCAAATAAGAGATGCCTTGTGCTCCAAGAATGAGATGCCAATAGTCCCATCTACAAGATTATAAACTGTAGTACACCCTATGTGCCAATCATAGGATGCCTCTTGCAATAAAACAAGAAATGACTTATGCTCCAAGAATAACATGCCTAATGCCATGATTACAGTGGCATGATTCCAACAACCCTTGGCAATATCCCGCTTATGCACTAGCGCATAGGTGAAGGCCTCAATCCACCAGTGGGTTGGGATGCCCTCATGGCCAGACATGAGGAAGACATTACGGGAATCTTCCTAGAATAATCCCCATTCACCAGTGCCGCTCCATAGCGGCACCCGGGAAGCTTCCTTGCGTAATCCCCATCCACAGTTGTCGCTCCATAGCGGCACCCGGGCAGCTTCCTTGCTTAATCCCCATTCACCTTTGTCACTCCATATCGGCACCCGGGCAGCTTCCTTGCGTAATCCCCATTCACCATTGCCTCTCCTTAGAGGCACCCAGGAAACTTCCTTGAGTAATCCCCATCCACAATTGCCGCACCATAGCGGCACCCGGGCAGCTTCCTTGCATAAGCCCCATCCACAATTGCCGCTCCATAGTGGCACCTGAGAAGCTTCCTAGCGTAAGCCCCATTCACCAGTGCTACTCCATAGCGGCACCCGAGCAGCTTCCTTGCGTAAGCCCCATTCAACATTGCCTCTCCTTAGCGTCACCAGGGTAGATTCCTTGCATAAGCCCCGTTCACCATTTCCGCTGCATAGCGGCACCCGAGAAGCTTCCTCGCATAATCCTCATCCACTGTTGTGATCCTATGCAGCGGTAAGCCGTTAACATCCTTATCTAGCAGTAAGCCGTTGTCACCCAATCCAGCGGTAAGCCATTGCAACCCCATTCAGCGGAAATCTGTTGACATCCTCATCCATCGGTAAGTCGTTGCAACCCCATTTAGCGGTAAGCCGTTCAAATCCTTATCCAGCGGTAAGTCGTTGTGACCAAATCCCATGGTAAGCCATTGCAACCCCATTCAGTGGCAAGACGTTGATATCCTCATCCAGCGTTAAGCCGTTGCGACCCCATTTAGAAGTAATCCGTTCACATCCTTATCTAGCGGTAAGCCATTATGACCCAATATAGCGGTAAGACGTTGAAACCCCCAATCGGTAGTAAGCCATCATCAGAAGAACTACGTGGACTTTGTTTCCTAGTCACAGAGATATGTAGGAAGCCTCTTCAAGGAACAAGCCCGAAACTATCGTCATCCTTTTCCTCGGGCCTCCTTCTTGGAGTAAGTCCCGAAACCATGGGCCACCTAACGCATAATCCCCTCCTCGCTTCCCATGGATGGACCCTTTGTGATGTGATCCCCAGGTATTTGCTGCCTCTTGTTTCTCACACCGAGAACGAATCACGTGGGATTAGAGTAAGCATCGACTATGACACCCGCCTCCGTCCAGCATGACATTTAACTGTATGCCCCCATCCAGCATGGCGTTAAACTGTATGATATCTCGCAAGACATTAAACTGTACATCCCTTTTAAACTATGAGGTCTTTGATCCATGTCAAGGCATGGTACGTAGGAAGCCTCCATGAGGTTTAAGCCCACCGCCCATCGTTTATTCACATCAGGTTACACCCTATTACTGCATGAAGTTAAACTGCAACCCAATCCATCGGTAAGATGTTGTGACCCCGCCACCCAGTTGTTCCAACATCCCTTTATGTCAATTAAACAGCCCCTATCCAACCCAAACTACGAGGACTTTGATCCATGCTAAGGCATGGTATGTAGGAAGCCTCCCCGAGGTTCAAGCCCACCACCTGGTCGTTCCGACCTCCTTCACGACGGTTCACCAACACCTAGGCAGCCTAGAGTGTAAGACCCACACCTTCCAAGTGAACTACGAGAACTTTGATCCTTGTCAAGGCATGTTACGTAGGAAACCTCTATGAGGTTCACGCCCAACATCTATCAGACCAAGGTCCACATTCACGTCGGTTCGCTGACGATACCCATCAGACTAAGGTCTATTTTTTCACATGAACTACGTGAACTTTGATCCATGTCAAGGCATGGTACGTAGGAAGCCTCATGAGGTTCAATCACACCACCAGTGGACCCCCGGTCCATATTCATGTCGGTTCGCTGACGAAACCCCTCCCGAACTATGAGGACTTTGATCCATGTCAAGGCATGGTACATAGGAATCCTCCCTAATGTTCAAGCTCATCACCCATCGGACCAAGGTCATTCTTCACGTCGGTTCACCGACACCCCAATTTCACCTGAACTACACTGTCTTTGATCCATGTCAAGGCATGGTACGTAGAAAGCCTCCCTGAGGTTCAAGCCTAACAATCACTAGCCCCGACCGTCTCCGTGTCAGTGTGCCAATCCCCCATTTTCACCTGAACTACGTGGTCTTTGATCCATGTCAAGACATGGTACGTAGAAAACCTCATGAGGTTCAATCCCACCATCCACCTAGGCCAAGGTCCTTCTTCACGTCAGTTTATCGGCGCCCCATCCCGAACTACGTGGCCTTTGATCCATGTCAATGCATGGTACACAGGAAGCCTTCACGAGGTTCAATCCCATCACTCAGTCGTTCCGACCCCCTTCATGCCGGTTCACCCCCGTCCCGGATGAAATTAAACTATATCCATCTGAAATACGCGACCTTTGATACATGTCAAGGCATGGTAAATAGGAAGCCTCAAGAGGTTCAAGCCCATCACCCATCAGACCCAGGTCCATCTTCACATCAGTTCACTGATGACACCATCCTGAACTATGTGGTATTTGATTCCCTACCACGGTGATACATAGGAAGCCTCCATGAGGATCAATCCCAACACCTATCCATGCATCCATTCTCACGGGCCACCTCCTCAGGTGTCCCATCGTCCCACCGAACTACGCGGACATTGATTCCCTACCACGAGGATACGTAGGAGGTCTCTTTGAGGCTCAAGCCCAACTTCACCGTCGCCCTTGCGATAGTCCCATTTCATTCCCCCTCCACATCACTAAACTCTCCATCATCTATCCTGATTCTCACCCGGGATGCCACATCCCTGTGGGATCATGCCATCCACCTCCTCACTGCTTCTAGCAGTACTTGGGCCGCAATCCACGTGTAAGACCCAACATGTCTCCAGGTCGTTGTCCTATGTGAACACCCTGATTCATCAACCCTTTAAACTAAATGGGTTTTGATCCCTGTTGTTTACCCGAGGTACGTATGAAACCTCCATGAGGTTCAATCTAATAAAATGGTAAACCTTGGTGATTCCCCATTCTGGGGTGCAAAATCCCTGATCTGCCCTCAGTGGTGTTCAAACCAGCCATTTCGTTGTGATATCTCTCCTATAGGGAGCGCACCACCTCAGATCCATCCTCATTGAGCGTTCTGATCCATCCATCTTCTAGGTGTTCTCTCCTTGGGATATACAAATCTGATTTGTCTCTATGGGATGTTCTGATCACTCTCATATCATCTCTGCAAGACGTTAAACTCACAGCCTACCTCGTGATAAACATGAGATGGCTGAGGAAAACCTCGGATGACATGCCTTTGGCTTAACCATCTCCACAAGATATTAAAATCGCGACATACCCCATGTTAAACAATGGAAGCTGAGGAAAACCTTAGGGACATGCCTATGGCATATGATTCCCCACATTTGACGCAGGATGCCTCGGGTTATGCACCCTTGAGATGCCCTCTTATGAGGAAGAATACAGGTTCCCCAATATCCACGCACCTAGAGATGCCCCGACATGCCTGATGTTGTCATCTACTCCGATCGAATGTCACTACCATGTCAAGATCCCATGTAATATATTGACAGAAGTAGTGTAATTAACTGGCGTCCATGGAGATATGGCACCGAGAATGAGATTCATGAACAACATATTAAATCTATGAGGGAGACCTGGACTAGGTGACATGTTCTGAGGAGGAATCCACAGAAGGAAGAACCGACATCCCATCATCCCATTTCGATCAAGGATCAGACGTCCCTGAATAAGGGATGGATGCCTCCTGCCTTTGGAAAGCGGGAAAGCGGGGCAACAAAAGCAGCGCCTGTCGTGCCCCAAGTAGATGGACGCGGGCGCCCCGACAAAAGCATCAGAAACACCATTGAATAGAAATGAGTTTCATAAGCATATATCACATGGAAGTGTAAAAAGTTTCATAAATATATAACCCATGAATGGTAAACGGGTTTTCATAAACATAATTCCATTAAAACATAAACCATTTAGGGAAATAATTACAATGTAACCATTAAATTATTTCCCAAAAAGGCATGAGTAACATCAACAGATGTCATCTTATGTAGAAAATGGTTTTGAAATATCTTTTAATAACATTTGTTGTGGAAAATATAGTTTCTTCTTTGAAAAAATATTTTTAAAACATAAAACCTTTAAAAAAAAATTTTATTTGAAAATACTTTGAAAACTTATAAAGAAGGCTTGAAATCATTTTGAAAATTTTTTTCCTTGAAAACTTATAAAATAAGCTTGAGAACATTTTGAAAAATGTTTTACTTGAAAACCTATAAAAGAAACTTGAAAATTTTTTGAAAACCATTTTCCATAAAATATTTTTAAAACATATAAAATGAGCTTTGAGATCATTAAAATTATTTTCTTTGAAAACAAAATTTCAAAAACATATTAAGGAAGATTTGAAAATAATTTAAAACATTTTTTAACATAAAACAATTTTTGAAATCCCTTATTACTTAAAAAACATATTAAAATAATTTTTTTTATAATATTATGAAAATAGTTTCTTAAAAAAATCCTTGTAAACTTAAAAAGGAAGCATCAAGTAAATTACATTCATGACGATAGACGAGTCCATACATGCCAAACATTCCATTTTCACATTAAAATTTATGAAAATTTCCTTGATCAGAAAGTGAAAAGAATATTACTTTTAAAAAAAAATTTAAAAAGGAAATACATGGGTAAATTTTTTATTTAAATATTATAGGATAATAGTAAAAAAAATTCGAAAACTTTTTTAGAAAACACAGTTTTGAAAGAACACATATTTCTGACCAAAAAGGGAAATAAAAATAGATTTTCATTATTATATTAAGTAAAAAATGTTAAAAAATGGTACCATTAATTGTATATAACATTAATATACAAATATTAATATGATTCATGGGAGTTATTGATAGATGGATTATAATATTTCCTCAATGGTGACATAATCAATAACAATCTTGATAAACGATGAGATTGAAGCTATAAACCGTTACTAATTTAGTAAATTTGAATCATAATACCATGGAAATAATAACATTAAACAAAGTTAAACCTATAATTAAAATAATTATATTCATCATATAACATGTAAAAATGTAGTATATACACCTCATCAAAAAATATAGGTTCATAACATGGTATGTGTCTCAAAGAAGGAAAATTGAGACAAAATTACTCAAACAATTTGGTAACTTTGAAAACATAGCCCTCATGAAATAAGGATCATAAAATTGATATATAAATACCCTCAAATTTAATTATAATAATCATAGAATACATCCATGGTTATTATACACACCATATATAATAAGAAGTAGGTTAACATGGATTGTGTCTCACAGAAAGTAAAAGTGAGAAGAGAAAACCCTTACTACTTGGGTAACTTTTGAATCATGATCCCCATGAGAGAAAAACATCATTTAAATGTTTTAATATTATTAAATAAATTAAATTAATGATATAAAATATCATAGGGTAGTATATACACCATACAAACGAAGCAAGTGGTGAATATGACATGTATCTCATGGAAATAAAAAAGAGAGATGAAATTCCATTACCTTAGGTATTGAATTTATTCATACACATTAAAAAATCATGTATAATAAATAGAATTTTATTATAAATATATTACAAAACCATATTATTATATATAATACCATATATTATTCACTTATGACTTTATATTACCTTCTTATTAACAATTCCATGTTAAAGTAATGTTTCAGGTAATAACCGTTTTGTTTATCATATGTGTTTTGACTTGTTATTATTGATACTATTACATAGATCTTGATTTAATTATTTTAATGTTGTAATAAAAATATTTATATATCATATATATTTTTTATATAAATATTTATAGTTATCAATAAAACATATAAATATTATACTAAATACACCATTCATATAGACGATAGGTCATATGTACATAATAACACTACTTTCGTTTTATTATCCTATTGAAAGAAAGAAAATAAAGAAAATATATGTATATATATAATAATAATATATTAGAATTATTATTTCATATATATCATATACATTTATCGAACCCATTCTTAATACATTTTATGTAAAGTGTGAATGAATCACATCACTTTGCAGAGGCGGTCGTCTATACATCCACAAACGAAGTTATCGTATTTACAAAAAATGGGAAGTATAAAGGAATGTGTTATATAATAATTACTGAAGCATAAATGAATTATAAATATCATATATATCATGTATTTTTTCTAAATCTATCCTTAATCTATTCCATTCAAAGTGTGAATGAGTCACATCGCTTTGGGGAGGCAGTGGTCCACACTTCCACAAACAAAGTTATCATATTTATAAAAAATGTAAATCACAGAAGAAGATTTCATATAATAACTAAAAAAGTATAAATACATAATAAGTATCATATATATCACATTAAAACAAATTTTCCATCAAAATGACAAAACATGAGAGTCGGTAAAGTTAAAATGAATAATATCATTTTGTGAGGTGGTAGTTCACCGTACATAAGAGCGATAAGTTCATTTCCCATTAGATGGAAGCATGTGAAAGTTCAGGTAAAAGCTTTATAATAAAAACATATAAGTATATTGGGAATAATTATTTTATATGATCTTGAAATTAGAATAATTGAGGTCATGAGGAAAGAAAATAAAGGAAAGGAGCTTGAGAAAGGTTGTTACCTCTTCTTTGGGTAAATCCTTTTGATTTTCACCAAAGGGATTCCTAGGTTGGATTTCTAAAAAAAGGGAGGATTCAAGGAGGAAGATATAGATTTTGGGAATTTAATTGGGAATATATTTTCCAAACTTAAGTGGCTTTAGTGGTGTGAAGAACGAGGAGAGGTGGTGGCCTTTTATAAGGGAGGGAGGGGACACACTTAGTATTTTTGAAAACAAGTTAGGTGTACCCACATTTTTACATATAAAAAGTCATAAAAAAACTCAATAATTGAAGTTTTATGGCTGAAATATTTCCATCCAATGGGTTTTGGACAAGTGTATAGATCATTTGGTCTGTTAAGTTTAAGGTTTAGTCCATTATTAAGCGTAATTTTACCTTAATTTTCGTAATTAATTTTAATCACTTTCACTAATATTTTTGGTAAAAAATTAAGTTGATATTATTATACTATAGATATTATAATAATTACAACCATTTATGTCCATTTTTAAAATTCAATTAATATAATCAAAAAAATTATGTTTTATGCTAATCCCACATTCATGGTGAGAAAACAGGTTTTTAAAGTGAGAATGTTTAAAATTTCATTAAGATTTTATATCTAAATTATATATAAAAATTATTCCAATGACCTAAATTGGATTAATATATGAATAATTGATATATTTTTACTTTAAAACCAATTTTAAATATAATTTATCTTTATAAATAAGTTAGATGAAAAAACAGGTTTGAATTAAAATTTAGTATTTTTCACTATTCATCCAAAAATAAAGTCTCTCAGAAAAAGTCAAAAAATTCACCCTAATATAATTTGG
Organism: Viscum album; assembly: GCA_963277665.1. Taxonomy (NCBI): domain Eukaryota; kingdom Viridiplantae; phylum Streptophyta; class Magnoliopsida; order Santalales; family Viscaceae; genus Viscum; species Viscum album. The sequence goes on from OY728146.1 coordinate 955,648,506, forward strand.
AAATTATGAATTCATAAATTATGTTTATTATATAAAATTAAATCTCTAATAGTATCTAATATTAATTTTATTATCATTCATAGAAGGACATAAAAAATAGTTCATTTGAGAAAATAGTATTTTGAAATATATAAAGACATTAACAATATTACATGTTTTATTATCAATATGTTTTATTTATATAAAACCATTATAAGTAATATTTAAATATTATTTTTTTTATTCATATTTTTATGTTTAATTTCTACGCTATAACTATATTTTTTAAATAATTATGATAATAAAATGATGTTTTATAGAAACTCGGTGTTGCGTGTAACACAATCCAAGTTGGTGTTTCATGTAAAAAAAGATAATATAAGTCTTGAATGTATTGTAAAAAAACAACCTGTAGTTATTTAATATAAAAAAATAATAATTAATGATGTTTGAAATTAAAAATATCAAAAAGATTAAATTAATTTGAAAAAAATATTTCACAAAATCTCAGTGTGTTACACGAAAAAAGTAAATCCAAGTTAATGAATAATATCCCTTTTTAGGGTTATTACCCCTAGGTATATTTTATAAAGTGACTATGTATAATTTCAATATCCAAACAGGGATTTGATTTCCATAAAATTACACATGCTTTACTTTTCCAAAATTTTATTGTGTTTTAAATTTATCCCTTTGGTTTCCACTAATGTATATGAATTATAATAGCTTATGAATGTAGTATAATTAAAGGAAATAGTGATATATCATTTAAAATATGAAAAATAATTTATAATAATAAGTAATAATAATATTTAATGTTGAAATGAAAATTAAATGGGAAGTATTAAACAAATAAAGGATAAGAAGGGATTATAGACCGTATATCATAATAATAATTATTTAAGAATAGGGTATAATGGGAGGGAATAAGTGATTAATAATTAAGAATAAATTATGAGGATGATAATAACATGTAATTAAAAGCATGTATGTATATGAAATATAATTTTAAATGATATTATAAGAAAAGGATTGAAATTGAAAAGGAAAAGAGGATGACAGGGAACCCTTACCTTGAAAGGTTGATTCTTATGGATTGAGAGGAGAACCTTAGAACCTTAGAAACTCATTAGAAATATTATTAAGATAAAAAATGAGAGGATAAGTATTATTATTAATTTTGGAATGAATAGTAATTATCAAGAACCAACCTGGACAACCCTCTAAACTATGACCCCAATCAGCCCCGACACGAGTCTCAGTTTAGCGGGTTATCCCAGTTGGTTCATAAAAAATTAGTATCATAGGGGGTTTTGTCTCTTATTGGATGTTGGTATGTAGTTTGTGATGAATTTTATGATTATATATATGATGTAAATAATTTAAGGGTAGGTAATGAGTGAGGTCCTAGCCATCTCTCATCGTCGTAAGCCTTAAATTTCAACGGCTGGTTCAAAAAAGTGTATTTGAGGAATTAATTGATCTAATTATAGAATTATTTTCTAGATAAATTTCAGTTGATCACATGGGTATGGGGTTTTGAATTAGCATCGGATGAATTTTTACCTCTTTGAAACTTTTATCTCTTTTAATACATCTGTAACTTATTCCTTGAATGATTCTCTTATATACCTTACCTATAGTTATAAAGTATGCACATAAAATAATAAATCACAAAGAACACTATAATTTTTTAATGATTTTAACCTATAGTGTGGAATATGGTGGTTATTATATCACATGAACACTAATTTATTCTTATCATAAAAGAAATCATGGGAAATGGAATGACCTTGGACCTGACCTCCTAGAAATGACTATGTATAATGAAAGATTTATCTTTAAAGAATAAGAATAATAGTTGTCAGCCTACCCATTTTGAAATGATCATAAAATGTATAATAAGTAATCTTTAGTAGAAAATAATAAATTCTGATCAAATTCCCCTAATAGTAGTGATCTAACAGGTTTCCCTGAAATCAACAATCTATGGGCCGAATTAGATATCCAACAATCAAGTAGGTTGCCTCTTCTTCTTCTTCTTCAATTAGAATAATATCAATATAATATATACTATGTAATGTATCATATTTATCTGAGGTAAAAAACATTTTTTTATTTGGTTTAATTCTTTAAAATGGTATATTGTAGGTTCTGGGTAGTGGGAAGACACATTGACTATGCATAGTTTTTTTAATCCATGCACCTATCCCATGCACAATGTTTTTTTCATAGAAAAATAAAATAGGGGTTTCCCATTTTATTTTATTTATATTTTCCTTCTTTTTTTTTATTTATTTTACTTTATTTTTTTTCCTTCCTCCAACTTTTATCTCCTTCCACGTATGGCCTTCCTGCCCTCTTGGGCATGGGGGCCTCTTTCTCTACGCCTGTCATGGGGTTTTGTGATTTCTACCTTGTTATTTCTCCGATTTCATTACTGTCAGAAGTGTTGTAAAGACTTTGGTAGGCTCTATCATCCACACTCTTCTATTTATAGTTTTTCCCAACATCCATTGTACAATCTTCGTGTGATGTATTTTTTTCTATTTTGGGGGTTTTGTTAATTCTTCTGATTTCTCTCATTTTAGGATGAATCGAAGCATATTACAATATGTGTGGAGTACCACAAAGTTGATTTAGGGAGTCTACACCCCCACTCATTTTGTGTTTTTTTGGCATTGCGCCATTATGCTACTCATCAATACCTTCAATAGAATATTGTTAATGAATATTAAAATGTTCACATCAATTTACAGTGTCTGTAGTGACCATTTTTTACAGTTAAACACATTCATAGGGTGTTCGTATTAGATTGTGCCACCCCATTGTGCACACCATCTATTTTGAGCTTTTTTCCCATTGTTTTAAATGTGGAAATTAACTTGGTTGTGTAAAGAAACTTGGTTAAATGCTTCAAATTTATTAAATTAATTAGTAAGGATATTGAACCATGATTTGTGTTTCCCTTGGCAATGTATACGCTTAAATATTTTCTGTCCCATGTATAAAGCCATAATTTTTGACATGCATAAAGTTTCTTCGTGAATAGAACTTGCCTTAGATTTAATTTCTTACTTTATTTCTACATGCCTTGTATATAATTTCTCATTATTAGTGTTTCATTAAGAATAAAATATTATTTACATTTAAATTCTTATGAAAGTTGTTTTCACACCTTTTCACCTTGCCGTATGATGTTACTTTCATTTTTCTATTATCTTTATCTTATTCTAAATGAGTTATTTATGAATAAATTCATGTTTTTATAATAAGACCCCTCTATCAGAGGTGTGTTGTATTCTAATCTAAAATGTATTATTAGCAATTTAATGCTTTCTTGGCCATTTGGTATTGGTGTTTCCTTATGATTTACACTATATAAAATTTTTCACTTTATATTATGCTGAGTGCCCTGTTTTGTTTAGTGATATTTACTCGATCAATTTAAATGGATTGAAATGTATTAAATGTGTACATAATATTGTTAGATTTTACTATTGAATTATATGCAATTACATGAAATTTTATGAATGTTATTCATGTCGCTTATTCCTTGATTATGATAAATGTTTATTACCTTGTACTATGAATTATTCCATTATTGATTGGCTTAAATTGCACAAATAGATCATATGGTAACCATGTGGTATTGGGATACTTCTTTATTGGAATAAAATTATATATTTATGAATTTAATTGCTATGTTCCTTTCTTGTTTGGTTCACTTAACATGGGATGGGAGTAGACATGAGTTCTATATTAAGGACTCATGGATAGACTCTCTGTACTTGATTGGTTATGACCTGATGTGATAGAGTCAATGATTTGGATTCCCAGATAAGGGATTCCTAGGTGGTTTATTATACTCCTAAGTGATACCAGTTCCCTAGGGGAGAAACCATGGATGGAGCCACCAGAAAGATGGATACGCCATGCCTTAGGTGATAATCATGCCCTTATGTGATATACTTGGGATGGAATCAGATCCACCATACCTCAAGTGATACCAGAGACTCCTTATGGATCAAATAGGATATAATCAATGGTATTGGATTATACCATAAGCACCATAGAGATAAATGATATTATTTTTAGATCACTAGGGATAGGATCAAAATAAACCTTTGGATTTGATGGACTTGATTTGAATGCTTGAAATACATGATATGAATCCACTGTTATTATTAATTTCGGTTCATTATGCAATTGAAATTGTTCTATTTTGATTATGAGCAATTTTGGGTAATGAAATGGGAATTATTCCCCAAGAAATAGCACAAGCATGGGGGTATGTATTCTTGGATCGCCTCCCTTACCTTGGTCCCTTGTATTTATATTATGCCTTTCACATGTATACTCTTCATAATTCTGGATTTAGATGAAGCAGGTGGTATGGGATGGGATCCCTCTTGGGAACCTGGACCAAGTTTAAGTTGTTTAAATTTATTTATCTACTCACACCTTATTATATATCGGCTCACTGATTTTGTTTATAGCATGAAATGGAAAGGTCTAGACACTGTGGGTGACGAAATACTGGGATTTATATCTCACACCCTACTCGGGTGTCGTTCGGTACCCGAGTAGACTTTATGATTGTAGGTATTTATAAAGGTAAGTACAATTCTTCTGATGCTTGAGTGTTTTCTTGCTACTTAGGATGGAGATTGGGGGTAGAGGACTGATCCTATTCTCAAGATGCTGTTGTAAGAGTTTTTTCCGTTTTTTATTTTTTGATAACATGTTGTTTATCTTGTGCCTCATTCCCCTGCACTTCTATTTCTGTATGGACTCATAAAATATTCATCATCACTTTTGTACCTTGTATTATTATTCAACTTCCGCAGTTATCTATTTATTCCGCTTGGGTTATTTATTTTTGTATTATACTGTCTTATTATTCCCATGATTCTGCTAATTGTTATCTATTGTTAACCGTTGTGTTATACATAATACTATGATGGAATATTATCCCCACAGACACACATAAGGACCTTGATACTAGTCAGTATCCAATGGTATTCAGGGAGATGTGTTTTAGGTCATGTGGCCCACCATCTCAGGGCCTAGTTCAGTGGCACTCAGGGTGGGACGCTACAAAATGATATCAGATGATTATTTTCCTTTTGTCTTACCCTTTGATTTAGATAGGAGACTAGGACATAGGAATTTTGATTTTAAACTATGCTTGGACATAGCTAAACCATGTATAGGGGACACCCAAATTACCTAGATTGGGAATTGTAGTTATTTATTATGCCATTTATCATTGATATGACTTCACCATTGGGTGACACACATGTTTTGTACTGTTATTAATATTGGTATTACTAAGATGATGATTTATGTTACTTCAATCCAATCATATGAGGGAATTTTATTTTATGTATCATACTAGGATCCATATGAATTAAAATTTAATGCATATTTCCATTTCATATCTAATTTTTGCATGTATCTTCCTATTTTCATGTGATTGATTCTCTGCGTAGTTGTTATATCTTATAGTGCCTATGTTTTTCTATATATATATATATAATTGTACTAGTTTATTATGCTTGAGATTTTTATATAATTTGGATTAAGTGTAAATCCAATTTTATTTTATAAGGTGTATATGACCTTATAAATTGGAATTATGATCCACCTAATTCAATCAGTTTAAAGGAAATTAGATGTTTAAGTGAATTAAAGTTATAACACCTATTAAAATGAAAATTCCACTTGAAATTTGAGACTTTGAATTGATATTTACCTGGTAAATGAGAAGTATAATGTGTCTTAGTGATCCTTTTGAGGTTTCTTTTTCTTCTTATCTAGACCTAGTTCTTAGGGAAGGTTGTCTGTTGTGTTAGGCTTAGAGGAAAGCTATGCACCTGTCCAATTTATCGCTTTCCATATTTTCTATACCATGATTATAGGGATGATTTCTACCTAACCTCCTTAAATATTCCCTTAACTATCTTTTTATATCTGTTATAAAATCTTTTTTCAGGTGCACACTTGGAAATTATAGAACTATGTTACCACGACACCCTTGTGTTCTACACCAAGAGAATGGATATAGACACATTCTAAATGTGGAGGGTTCTAAGCCACCCATATTACCTCATGTAGTATCTCATGTGGTACCTCCTTATGATCTTCCAATGGGTGCCAATGTTTAGTTAATAGATAGTTTTCTCAGGTTCATGCAGATTGTTTAGAGTGCTCCCAGGCCTACCCCGACTATGGAAGAGCATACAAGGGACTTTCAGCAACAGCATTGCCACACCTTCTCAAGGGATGGGGGTCCTCATTCTACAGAGTCATGGATAGAAGCTACGATATCTATATTTTAACATCTTGATGTTCCTTTATAGTGTATGGTCAATATTACTATTTATATGCTTCCTGACTTTGCCAAGAGTTGGTGGGAAGTTTTTTTTTCAGTTAGAGCATTTCCGAGACATGGTTTGGGTAGACTTCCAGATGGATTTCTATGATCACTTCTTCCCACAGAATCTGAGAGAGGATCACACCAAGGAGTTATTGAAACTTCAATAGGGATCTATGATGGTACCAGAGTATTCTAGTCACTTCACCGAGCTTTAGTGTTTTTCAATATATCTGACCGGTGATGGATTAAATACTTCAAGGCATTTTGAGGACAAGATTGGGTGTGATTTATGCTCACTGGTGAATGTGTTTTGATTAAATAACATTACAAAGTTAGTAAACCAAACCCTTATTATAGAATTAAATATCAGAGAAGTTGGTCCTATGAGCCGGGGCTATTTAGTTCTGAGGTAGAGTGATGGTCCTTCAGGAAACCGAAAGCTTAGTTTCGAGGGTTCACATGGGGGTGGTTCCAGATAGATGATATGCATAGATAGATATATCATATATCGTTAGTGTGGTAGGATCAACCATAAAAATCCACAATGTATGAGGAACCCGATGGAATAACGAGATTTCTATAGCGGCCCTCGCTTTGAAAACATTAACATTAAATAACTTTTGTTGAATACTTAAAAGATTATACAAATAGATGCCCAATGACTGTACTAGTATATTGACTTTGGAAATATGGAAACATAAAAACTGGTACATAAAATGAGCTACATCATCTCCCACTAGGTTCTTCTTGACTAGTACCCTTCTTAGACACATCATACATAATAAATGCCTTCATAACATGGGGAAAGGAAACATAAAAATGGGTGATATCAGATGATCAGTAAGGGAAAACAAGGGGGATGAGTAATCATAAGGGTATGAGAACATGATCATGAAAATAGAAGATCATACCCTACATATCAAAGATCATAAACATGAATCATGGAATAAATCTTGGAAGTTCATAAGACATGAGTCATAAGGAAATAAAGAACATATGTCGTGAAATCATAATAGAGGAACAAAACCTGGAATTGTGTAAAACATATATGTATATAATATTATTTAAATAATTACCAAGGAATAAATTCCATGACCATATTGGTATAATTAGTTCACTCCCCATACCATCTTGGTAGTCACAGTTCACTCCCATAGTCATCATAATAGTACGAGTTCACTCCTCATATCATCTTGGTTTCCTTAGTTAACTCCCATGGCCATAATAGTAGTCAATTTTCACTCCCAAGACTGTCTTAGTCTATCTAATGAGATATAAATATTTTCTCAATGCATTAGAGGGAGATAAAGGTCCCACCTATCTCATAGTAAAATCATACATACAAATGCCAAAAGATCATAAAAAATAATATCATAACCCATGAAATGAAATGTGTATTATAAACATGTAATCATATCATAACCTATGTAAATAAATAGGTTTCACAATCATTTCCTCATAAAAATAACTCGTGAAAAATGTAGGTTTCAAAAGAGTATAACCCATGAAATAGAAAAAAGTTTCATAAACATCATGCCATCAAAACATAATCCATTTAGAGAAATAATATGAATGGAAACATTGAATAATTTCCCTATAAAAGCATGAGTAACAAAAAAAATATTAGATTATATGGGAAATAATTTTGAAAGATCTTTTAAAAAAATTTCTTGGGGATAATTTCCTTTCTACATTGATTTTTTAAAATCATAAAACATATTTGAAAACCTTTTTCTTTGAAAATAGTTTTGAAAAATTATAAAGAAAGATTTGAAAAAAATAAAAAAAATTAAATAATTTTTTCCTTGAAAATATCTTCAAGGACCATTCAAAAACATTTTCGAAAACATTTTTGAAAACATAGTTTTTGAAAAAAACAAATTTCTAATCGAAGAGAGAAATACATTCATATTTTCATAAAAAAACATTTTATTAAATATATTAAGTAACAAAGAGTGTAAACATGGTAATAAAACATTAATATATCATTAATAAACATGTTAGAATAAAATTAATGAATTTTCTTGAGATATAGATCATAATATTTCAATAAAGGGAGCATAAACATAAACAATCTTGAAAAGGGTTGAGATTGTTTCAATAAACTCTTATAACTTGGTAACTTGGGATCATACACTCCATGAAAGAAAAGGGAATTAAATAAAGATTAAAATATCATCAAAATAAGTATATTCATGATATAACATGTCAAATGGAATTATATGAACTTCAAAAAATAATGCAGGTGCATAATAAAACATGTGTCTCAAAGAAGGAAAATTAAGACAAAACTATCTTACCGATTTGGTAGCTTTTGAAACATTAACCCCATGAAATAAATATCATATAATGGATATATAAATACAAAAAAATTTAAGTATAATAGTAATTTAATACATCCATGGGTAGTATACACACCACAAAAAATTAATGGGTTGTGAATAAAGCATGTATCTCATTGAAATAAAAAGCGAGATGAAATCCACTTACCTTGTGGCTTAACTCTCTTCTGAATCGTACAAGATTCCTATTTATAAATATAAGTTTATTATAAATATTTTAAATAATCATGTTATTATATATAATACCATATATGGTTTGATTATGACCTTATATTATCTTCTTGTTAACAATACTATGTTAAGGTTTCACTTTGGGTAATATTCGCTTTGTTCTTTGCATGCGTCTTAATTTGTTATACATTTGGTCCTTATATTTATATAATGATTTAAATAATTTACATAATGATATAAATATCATTTATATTTAGTAAATATTTATTACAATAATTTATAGAATATATAATTATGAAATGGAATACACTGTTCATGGAGATGGTAAACCGTACGTACGAATGAACGATGTTTCCATTTTTATTATCACATTGAAAGAAAAAGGTAAATGAGATATGTAAATGTATATATCATTATTATAGAATAATTATTATATAATATATTTCATATATTTTTACTAAACCCATCCTTAATAGATTCCATGTAGTGTGTGAAGAAATCACATCTCTTTGAGAGGGCAGTGGTCCACACTTCCTCAAACGAAATTATCATATTTACACAAAATGGAAAGTATACAGATATGTGTTGTAAAATTATTAAATAATATTAAATACATAATAAATATAATATATTTAGTGTCCATCATAATTTCCACCATGAGATATGGAAAGGAGAAATGAACAATCATTGTTTTGTGAGAGGGTAGTTCACCATACACATAATGAGTATGTTTGTTACCCGTTAGATGGAGGCATGTGTAAGTATAGGTCAAATAATTAGAATAAATAAATAATAGTATATTTAATATACTGTTTTTTTATAAAATCATGAAATAAATAGAGTGTAGGGGGTGGATAAAGAAAATAAAAGAAAGGAGTTTGAGAGAAATTGTTACCTCATAATCGTGTAACTCCTTTGGTTTGTGCTAGTTGGATTATTTGGATTTATTTATTCCCATGGGGAGGATTCTTGGAAGAATTTAGGGATTTTGGGTAGTTTATTTGGTAATTATTGGCTAAAATTTAGTGTTTTTATATGTGTTCATAAGAGGGATAGACGGTGGCCTTTTACAGGGAAGGAAAAAGACACACTTGGCATTTTTTAAAACAAGTTAGGTGTAAACAAGTTTTTACCTAAAAAATTCATAAAAAAAACTCAAAAATGGAAGGTTAATGGTTGAATAATGGTCAAAAAATGTTTTTTTGGAAAGTTTGTAGGTCTTTTTTGGTCTTAAAAGGATTAATACTTTTTTATCCTAATTTTTCTCTTAACCATTTTAAATTTTTTAACACTTTCACTAATATTTTTGGTAAAAAGCTAATTTGACCTTATTAAAATTTAAAAATTATGAAGATTAAAAATATGTAATCTATTTTTTCAAATTATTATCACATAAGTGTCATAAATTAATTTTAAAATAATCCCACTGATGGGATGATACTGTGGGTTTTTAAAGTAAAAATGTCCAAAAGTTTTCTAAGATTTTCTACCCAATTTCAAAGTGAAATTGGTTAAAATTACCTAAATAAGATTAATTAAAAAAAATATGATATAATTAAACTTTGAAAAAAATTTAAAATATAATTTAACCCTACAAATAAATTATATGAAAAAATATTTTTGAAATAAATTCATTATTTTCACTATTCATCCAAAAAAAAGTTTCTCAAAAAAATCCCAAAAAATCACCCTATGATAATTTTGACAATATAAGTTCAAAAATGAAGTTTATTTTATCACATTAAATTTCTAAATTTGTCTAAAATTAATTTTGTTATCTTTCACAGAAGTACATTAAAAGCAGTTCATTTGAGAAAATAATATTTTTAAACATATAAGGACTTTACTAAAAATTATGTATTTCATTATCAATATGACTTATTTATATAAAAAACTTATGAAAAATATTTTAAAATCAGTTATTACTATTCATATAACTATGTTTAATGGATAGGTTATAATTATTTCATTTAAATAGTTATAATAATAAAATGATGTTTTGTAGAAACATTGGTGTTGTGTGTAACGTACACCAAGTCGGTGTTGTGTGTAATGTACAACAAGTAAATTTTCCTTATAATGTACACTGAGTAGGTACTGTGTGAATGGAATCTTTGACTTAGTGTGCTGTAAGACATAAATTATATATTTGAAAAAAAGGTCTATAAAAACTCAAGGTGTTAGATTCTACCCAACTTAAAATGAATTTCAGCCTCAAAATTCGTCACTCAGGTAAAAAAATGTGGATAATTATGCTTCATCATACACTCAAGCACCCACATATCTTCCTATAACTGTTAATTTCTCCACAAAACTTGGACTAGGTGAGTGGTCTTGTTTTTAGAACATTCTCTTATCGGTCCAAAATTTCAACTAGTTGTTCTTCGTAAGAAAGATCATGCTCTTTTAGTATGACCTCTGAGTTCAGTATGTGTGAAGGGTCAGGTATGTACTTCCTCAGGAGAGGTACATGGATCACATCATGTAATCGAGATATATTTGGGGGAAGTTCCAAGCGATAGGCTATCATCCCGATACGATCAAGAATTTGAAAGGGACTGATATCCAGAGGGATTAGTTTTCATTTCTTTTAGAACCTCATAAATTTCTTCTAGGGTGAGATTTATAGAAACACCTTTTCACCAACTTCAAATTCTATATCACACCATTAGTTATCTACATAACTTTTCTGTCGACTTTGAGCTGCCTTGATATGATACTGAATGGGTCTAACCTTCTCAACCATTTCTTCTGTGATCCCATGTCCCAAAATTTTTCTTCCTGCAACCGCATCCCAACACATTAGATCTCTACATATCTCTCCATAGAGGGCTTAATAAGTTTCCATCTGAAATATTGAGTGAAATATATATTTATAGGAAAACTAAACTAGAAGAAGGTGTTTATCCCAACCACCTTTGAAATCTAGAGAACAAGATCTCAACATATCCTCTAGGATTTGAATTGCTATTTCACTTTGACCCTTCATTTGAGGATGATAAGAAGTGTTGAAACTCAATTTTGTATCAAGTACTTGTTAAAGGATTTTACCAGAACTTTGAGGTGAGCCTCAAATATTGATTTGATACAACGGAATGTGGTACTCCATGTAGCCTTACCACTTTCTTAATGTATATACTGGAATTTTTATCCATAGATAAGTCTTATCTAATAGCGATGAAGTGTGCTAACTTAGTAAGGTGACCGAATACCACCCATATAGCATTAAACCCTTTAGAGTTTTTGGTTAGTATAACAAAAAAATCTCTAGTGATGTTCTCCCATTTCCATTCTGGTATAGGTAATAGATGCAACATCCCTTTTGACTTTTGTCTTTCATCCTTAACTTGTTGGTATACCATGCAATGAGATATAAACTCTGTGATATCTATCTTTATTCCATTCCACCAGAAGTATTCTTCTGAGTCCCTATACATATTTGTACTTCCAGGATGAATAAATAATGAAGAACTATGATCTTCCTATAACAACTCCTTCAAATCTAGTATAGAAGGAGAACATACATGATTCTTAAACTTTATCATTCCTTTACAATTAAGGTTAAACTCAAGAAAATTTCTAAACTTATTTTGTAGATCTACATATTTCTTCTGCATCTCCTTAATATTCACTTGGATTGAGGGTCGAACATTCATTTAAGAAAGATAAGATATTTCCCCTTCTTTCAGGATATCTAGATCCATCATTTAAAAATGTAGAAATATTGGATCTTTTGTTATCCTCATCCTGGATAAGCTAGCATGAACCTTCTGACTGAAAGCATCAACCACCTTGTTCGCTTTCCTAGGGTGGTAATGTATTGAGTAGTCAAAATCCTTTATAAACTCTAACCAGATTCTCTAGTGCATATTCAACTCATTATATGTGAATGCATATTTTATACTTTTTTGATCAGTATATATATCACACTTTTCTCCATAAAGATAATGCCTCCATATCTTTAATGCAAAAATTTCCACTATTAACTCCAAATCATGAGTTGGGTAATTTTTCTCTTGAATCTTCAACTTCCATGAGGAATAATCAATAACCATGTTATTATGCATAAGAACACATCCTGAACCATTTTTGGATGCATCTCTATAGATTACAAACCCTTATACACTATAGGGTAATGTAAGTACAAGTGAATTGACTAACCTTCTCTTAATTTTCTTGAAATTTTCATCACATTCATCTATCTAGAGGAACTTAAAACCCTTCTGAGTTAACTATTTATAGGATTATACAGTCATGAGAAATTATCCACAAACTATCCGTAATATCTAGATAAGCCAAGAAAACTAAAGATCTCAGTCATCATGGTTTTTCTAGGCGAACATTCAATAGCCATTATCTTTAATGGATCTACAACTATACCATATCTTAAGATTATGTGACCCAAAAATCAAACCTTTTATATCCAAAATTCACAATTTTAAAATTTTCATATATATTCTCCTTCCTTAGGGTATTTAGTAAAATTATAAAGTGATCTTTATGCTCTTACTTGATATTTGAAAAGATAATAATATCATATATAAAGACTACGACAAACTGATCGATGAAATCTCTAAAGACTCTATTCATTAAATCCATGAAGATAGTAGGGGAATTAGTAAGACCAAAAGGCATCACTATATATTTATAGTGTCTATAACTTTTATGAGATTATATCTTTGGTATATCCTCATTCTTAACCTTGAATTGATGATATCCATAATGAAGGTCAATCTTGGAAAAGTATTGAGCTCCATAGAGTTGATAAAACAAATCATTAATAGGGGGAGATGATAATTATTCTTGATTGTGGTCTTGTTCAACTCTCGATAATGAATAAAGAGTCTCATTGATCCCTCTTTATTTTTCAAAAAATAATAGGTGCACCCCAAGGTGACACACTTGGCCGAATGAATCCCTTATAAAGTTTTTCTTGGAGTTTCTTCTTCAATTCCTACAACTCAATTAGGGCCATTATATAAGGAGTCTTTTAAATTGGTGTGTAAGCAAGTATAAATTATATTTAGAACTCAACTTCATGTTTTTTTGGGAAATCTAGGAAAAAATTAAAAAATATATCCAAAAAATACCAAACAATAGGAATATCATCAATGTCAATTTTCTTCCCAATCTTTTGAGATAAACAACCCTTTTGAATGGGAGTTAAGACCCATACACTGGATGTAATCTCCACAAGAAGTTCATACTTATCATGAAATGGATGGATGATCATAGGAGGGTTTGAAATATCAAAAATAACTTCCATTCATCAATAATTTATGTAAGACTTATTCAAATAAAGAAAACCCATGCCTAAGAGGACATCAAATTCAACTAAAGTAAGAATCAAAAGATTTTCAGGAAGGATATTCCCACAAACTTAAACTGGAGAGGAATCATAGACTTGGGATGAAATCATCATACCATTAAGGCTTTTTACTACTGATTCCATATCTAATTATTTTGGTGGAATCTTAAGACCCTTAGAAAATTATTTATATATGAAAGAGTGGGAAGATCCAGAATCAAATATGACATTAGAAGTTATAAATTGGATGGTTAGTGTACCTTTCATAATGTATTTATCGCAACCCTCATTATAAATAGATATTTCAAGAGATTTCCCCTTTTACCTCGGATTAATAGGTTGTTGAATTGATCATCATCACTAGACCTTGGGTTTTGGAAATAGTTATTATAATTCCCATTCTCCTTATACTTGTAGCCCTAAATCATAGGAGGTTCATTCTCTGCAGATTTTTCTCCATTAGCATTTTGATATTACTTATTTCCATCATTTAGACAATCAATTTCCTGATGAACTTACATTATGCACTTAAAATTTTTACTAATCCTCTTAAGAAAAATTTATCCATGATTTTCCCACATTTATAGAATAAAAAAATTCAGATTATTTTCTCCATAGTTTTTAGATTTTCCTTTTAACTCTATCTTCCTTTTCTTGTCAAAATCATGAGGTTGATATGCGAATCCAATATACATTTCAACCTTGATTGCATAGTGCACAATCTCTTCGTAGATACTAAAGTATCTTATGGCTAGTACACTTCCAAGACTTTACTTTAAGCCACTGAAGAACCTATCAACTTTATTTTCAGGTAAGAAGATAATTACTGAAGCGTACCTTGCATGTCTCATGAAATTAGCCACGTAGGTATCTACAAATACATCATCCCTTTACATCCACTCAAGGAAATTTTTCTCTATCATGGTATGAATAATCTGAGGAAAGTAATTATTGAAAAATAAGTTCTTGAACTCACACCAATCCATGGATTCAATATCATATTCCTTCCTTGTATTATTGATTAGAGTCTACCACCGGTTCGATTCACTTTCTAAATAATAAAAGACCAGAATGAATTTCTCCTGCTTCGAACACTGGAGAACACATAATATCTTTTTAGCAGTACCGATCCATTGTTCAGATAAAAGTAGATCAGAAGACCCTCTAAAATAAGGGGGACATTGCCTTATGAAAGGATCAACAAAATGTTGTTCCCTCCTTTAATCATTTGGAAGTACACAATGATTCATATCTTGAGAAACTTGTGTGATAATAGTAGTGAGGTTTTTCATTCCAGATCCAATAAAATTAGGTTTCTCAAGAGGAAAATGTTTGCATTGTCCATCACAATCACCATTTACACAATTCCTTTGGGTTCTATCCATTGAATAAAACCAAAATAATAGAGTAAGAAATAGTTATCATATTGAGTAACCACATAATCACAAAAAGTCACTTATATGATGTCTAAATAATGACACCTTCCATAATTTAGGACACCTTAGGTTTGTCCTAGGTTATTTAAAGCCAAATTATATTTAAATAGTTCATTGTGTTTTATGAAGATTTTGTGAATTTCTGAAGTATATCCCATGAAAGTTTCAAACTAGGTGTGAAATAAGGCCCGTTTTCTTGTACTAAATTACCTTGAGTCAGGCACGAAACATCTTGTCAGAGTTTTCACCCATATGTGCATCTGTGCTAGTTCCACATCCACTAGTAGTATCTAGACATTGATGTATTTCTAGGAAACCACTCACTCTATCCTTCACCAAAATTCTAGGACATTTTCATATACGTTTCCTTATCCTTTGACTTATTCCTATATATATCCTTAGGGTTCTCACTAAGGTTTTCTCATCCTAGCTTCCAAAGGTTAACTAAACTTTACTCTGATACCAACTATAGTGACCCTCCCTTTACATACATTAACATTACATAAATTTTGAGAAATAAAACATTATAAAAAGGACTCTTAAATATTGAACTAGTCTAGTGCCTTTGGAAACATGAAAAGATAAAAAATAGTACATAAATGAGAAACATAATCTCACACTAGGTTCTTCTTAACTAGCACCCTTCTTAGACACGTAAAACATAATACATATCCTCATAACCTATGGGAAGGAAACATAAAAAGGGGTAAGATCAAATGCTCAGTAAGGGTAAATAAGGTATATGTGTATGAATAATAATGAGCATAAGGGTATGAGAACATGATCATGAAAATAGAATATCATACCCAGCATATGAAGGATCATAAACATGAATCATGGTATAAATATTGATAGATCATAATACATGCATCATAATAAAATAAAGTACATAATACATGAAATAATTACATAGGAACAAAACATGGAATTTTTTGAAAAAACATAATCATATAATATGATTTCCATAGATCCAAGGCGTCACTTCTAATACCATCTTGGTAGTTTTGTTTCACTCCCCATACCATCTTGGTAGTCATGGTTCACTACCATGGGCATATTAGTAGCATGAGTTCACTCCTCATCCATCTTGGTAGTCATGGTTCAATACAATGGCCATATTAGTAGTCAAGGTTCATTCCTAATACCATCTTAGTCTTTCTCATGAGATATAATGTTTTACCTAATTCAGTGTAGGGAGATATAGGTCCTACCCATATCATAGTGAAATCATACATACATGTTTTTAAAGATCCTAAATAATCATATAATTACCCATAAATTGAAATTGGTATTATAAACTTGCAATCATATAATAATTAGTGAAAAAATACAAATTTAATAATCATTTCAACATAAATATAACCCATTAAAAGAAGAGGGTTTCAAAATCATATAACCCAAGAAAGAGAAACAAGTTTTTATAAAACTCATGCAATAAAAACATAATCCATTCATAGAATGAATATGAATGGAAACATTGAATAATTTCACTATAATAAAATTATTAAAACCAATAGATGTTATATTATATGGAAACTAATTTTAAATATCTTTTAAAAACATTTATTTAAGAAAATATACTTTATGCATTTAAAAATATTTTTTAAAACATAAATCATTTTTAAAATCCTATTTGTTTGAAAATAGATTTGGAAACTTATAAAGAAGTATTTAAAAACCATTAAAAAATTTAAAATAATTTTTTACTTGAAAATTATCTTCAAGGATCATTTGAAAACATTTTTGAAAACATGGTTTTTGAATAAAAAAGATTTCTGACCGAAGAGAGAAGTATGGTCAGATTTTCATAAATTTTTTTTGTTAAATATATTAAGTACCAAAGAGTGAAAAAATGGTACTAAAACATGAATATATCATGAATAACCAGAGGAGAATAAAATTCATAAGTTTTCTTGAGAGATGGATCATAAGGTTTCAATAAATAGAGCATAAACATAAACAATCTCAAAAAGTGATGAGATTGTTTCAATAATATATTATAACTTGGTAGTTTGGGATTATAATATAAATGTAATAAAATGAAATTATATGAAGATTATGATATCTTTAAAATAATTATATTCATAATATAACATGTAAAATTGAAGTTTATACACCTTGAACAAGAATGTAGGTGCATAATAAAACATGTGTCTCAAAGAAGAAAAATTGAGACAAAACTGTCGTACCAATTTGGTAGCTTTAGAAACATTAACCACATGAAATAAAGATCATATAATGGATATATAAATACCCATAAATTTAATTATAATAATCATTTAATACATCTATGTGTAGTATACACACCACACAAAAGGTATGGGTGGTGTATAAAGCATGTATCTCCTAGAAATAACAAGTGAGATGAAATCCCCTTACCTTGCGTCTTGACTCTCTTCATACTCATATAATATTCATATTTAATAAATTTAATATTATTATAAATATTTTTGAGAAGAATATTCTTATATCAATTACTATATATGTTTTTATTATGACCTTTTATTACCTTCTTGTTAACAATACTATGTTAAGGTTTCACTTCGGGTCATATTCATTTTGTTCTTCACATGTGTCTTAATTTATTATATCTTTGGTCTTTATACTTATATCATTATTTAGAGAGTGTAAATAATGATATAAATATCATTTATATTTAGTATATGTGTATTATTATAATTTATAGAACATATATTTATGAAATGGAATACACCATTCTTTGTTGACGGTAAGCCGTACGTACACATGAAGGCTGTTTCCATTTTTATTGTAGTATTAAAAGAAAAAAAAGTAAATGAAAAATGTGTGTATATATATAATTATTATATTATAATTATTATATCATATATATCATATAAGTTTATTAAAACCATACTTAATACATTCCATGTAGTTTGTGAATGAACCATATCGCTTTTAGGAGGTGGTAGTCCACGCTTCCTCAAACGAAATTATCGTATTTATAATGAATGGAAAGTATAAAGATATGTATTTTAAAAGTATTAAAGAAGATATTATACATAATAAATATAATATGTAACATTTATAAACATATTTTCTATCATAATTTTTACCATGATAGGTGGTAAGGAAAATGAACAATCGTCGTTTTGTGAGGTGGTAGTTCTCCATACACATAAACAGTATGTTCGTTAACCATTAGATGGAGGTGTGTGTAAGTGAAGATAAAAAAATCAGTATAAAATAATCCTAGAATATTTAATATATGGGGTTTTTTATAAAATAATTGAATAAATAGAGTGGAGGTTGTGGAGAAGGAAAATAAAATAAAGGATCTTGAGGGAAGTCGTTACCTCTTAATTGGGTAACTCCTTTTGGTTTATGAAAAAAATGCTTCCTTGGATTGATTTATACACAAGGGGAAGATTATATGAGGAAAGGATGGATTTTTGGAAGTGTATTGGGAAGATATTTGCGGAACCTAAGTGGTTTGAGATTTCTGAAGAAGAGGGAGTGGTAGTGGCCTTTCATAGGGAAGGGAAGGGACACACTTTCCATTTTTGAAAACATGCTACGTATACCCATGTTTTGGCCAAAAAAAGTCATAAAAAACCAAAAAAACTAAATAATTTATGGTTTATGGCTGATTAGTCGAATTAGAATGGGGTTTTTACAAGTTTCTATGTCGTTTTGTGTCTTAAATTTATGATTTGGTACTTTGTTAACCTTAGTTTTCTTTTAATCATTGCAATTAATTTTAACAACTTTCACAAATATTTTTGGTCAAAAAATAATTTGAACAAATTAGAAACTATAAATTATTTTTATTTCAAATATTGAATCCATTTTACAAATTCTAATCACATAATTGGTATGAATTAATTTGAAAATAATCCTATTGACGGGACGACAATGTGAGTTTTTATAGTAAAAACACCCAAAAGTTTGCTAAGTTTTTGTACCCAATTTCAAAGTAAAATAGATTACAATAACCTCAATTGGATTAATTTATAAAATTATGATATAAATAATCTTATAAACCATTTTAAAATATAATTTAACTTTGTAAATAAATTAGATAAAAAAGCAGTTTTGAATTAAAATTCATTATTTTTCACTATTCTTCCAAAAATGAAGTTTCTCAGAAAAATTATAAAACATCACCCTAATATAATCTTTACATTATAAGTTTAAAAATAAATTTTATTTTATCAAATTAAATTTCTAAAATTTTCTAAATTAATTTTATTATTTTTCACAAAAGGATATTAAAATTAATTAATTTGAGAAAATCATATTTTCAAACATATAAGGACTTTTCCAAAAAATATATTTTTCATTATCAATCAGTTTTATTTATATAAAACAATTATAAACAATATTTGAAAACTATTTATCACTATTAATATAGCTAATTTTAATGGATAGGTTATAATTATCACATTTAATTAATTATAACAATAAAATGATGTTCAATAAAAACATCTGTGTTGCATATAAGGTATTCCAAGTCGGTGTTGCATGTAACATTTGACAAATCAATTTACCATTTCAATTATACTGAGTTAGTTCTGTGTGAAAGGAATTTTTTACTTAGTGCATTGTAAAACATAAATGGAAATTTAATTTATTTGGAAAAAGGTCCATAAAAACTTGGGGAGTTACACTTGTGGTATGATGGGTCACATTCATTTCTTCTACCATTATTTTCCTCCAGAATACAATGGTAAGGGATATAAACCATCTCATCTTTTAGGTAAAGGATATTTAACACCACATTAGGCTAGGAGTTAGTCTTCCACCGACCGAGGCAGTGGAGGTCATGGTCGAGGTAGGCAGACTCTAGAACATCAACGTCAGTAGAGCAGATCTGCTCAGGATGGCCAAGAATCATGTAACACACCACGATTCCATCATACATTTTTTTAAATAACTTAAATATCTTTTGTTGTACGCTACACCATGATAATTTTGCGCTACACGCAACACCAAGTTCGAGCACCCTACGACCTATCAAACTAGCCGTTTAAATAATGAGTATGAATATTATTAACCATATTTTGAAGTTTATATATTCCATATAATGTTAAAATTCATATTATTTATTTTCTATAAATGATATAAGAAAAGATTCCATTTTTTGGATAAAAGAATTATTTTTTAAAAAATACTGTTTTGCCGCCTTTTAATGGAACACCCATTTTAAATGAAGTTTTGACACTTTACTATATTATATTTTATAAAATAAATTTCTTATTTTTAATATATATATTAAATTTTACTTTTTAGGAATTTTTATATATTTCTGATAAGTTTTAAATTTTGATGAAAAGTAAAAATATACTAAATTTTTATTAAAATAACTTTTTTCATCAAAATAATTTATGAGTATAAATTATATTATTGAAAGTTTTTAAGTATAAATATAATATATTTTTATCATTTAATATAATTTTGGTTATTGGAATTAATTTTACCATGAGTTTTGATGTAAAAACATTTCAATCTTTTGTAATGATTTAACTTTTTAAAACCCATTTTTAGTTCTGACAATGATAATTATTTTTAAATTAATTTCTTTCAATTATGTTTTTTGAATTTGGAAAAATTGATTCCATATTTATAATCAAAAGTTTCAAATTATGTAAATATTCCCCTTTTATTTTCGGATATTATGAATAGTAACTTCAGTAATTATTTTTATTTACAATGGTTACAGGGTAAATTAGGTAAATAAGGGTAAAAATAATACTACAATAATAGAAAACAATCCTAATACATGAAATAATCCTATTTGATGAGCTATGTTAAAAAAAGACAACCCTTTGGGCACAAATTTGGCCTTTTTGAGCCACTTGGGTGTGATTACGACACTTAAAACTTTTAATTTATAATAAATGAAAATATGTTATAAACATATATCTACTTACTCAAATAATTTTAATATGGGATTATGTAAACGATATCTTCAATTAAAAATATTAATTATAAATATAAAAATATTTCCTACATCATTTTATTTTATTTATAATTTTTAGACAATAAATAATTAAATTTATTTATGATACAATAATGATGCAATGATTACTTTATTAATGAAGGAATAAAATAAATGATAATATAAATATTAAAATAAATATTATATGACATAATTTATGCTATCCATGATTTTTTTAGGTTAATATAAAATTTTATAAGACTATTAAATGGTTTGGTTTGAATTTATCTCTCTGTTTGGATTTTATTTAATTTCAATAAATGAATAGTGTAAAAATTGACATAATTGATATTATGTAAAAATAGTAATTTATTAAATTATTTAAAAATAATAAAAATATTTTAAAATAAAAAAGTGAATATGATAAATTATAATAGTTAATTGAGTTTCCAACTAAGGTAAATTGACTCTATATAACTAAAATTAATATCCTCTTAATAATTAAAATGTTGTTACCACTATTAAAATAAAAAAGAGAATAATTAAGAGTGAACCAAAAAGATAAGTTTTAAAAGAAACTCTAAAAATTTATAAATTTTGCTAGTTGAGAGTATTTTGACCCATACTCATCTTATCTTGGAAATAATCCACTTTGGAGCCATTTATATTTAAAAATTAATTTATAATAATTTAATAGTTTTTGTGTTTCCAAAGGTGCCCCTCCCCTCTTATAAAAAGGAACTTATATTTCTCATTAATTCATACTTCAAAATCCCTTTATCTTAGACAAACCTTACTCATTTAATCTCCAAAATTCCCTCACTACATCCTAGAGGCCACACTTTGGGCATAAATCTATCCTAGGGAGTCATTTTTGTGCAAATCAAAAGAAGACACCTAAAAAAGAGGTAATTGTTTTATCACCTATTTCAAAGTTAATTTATTCTTCTAATTCCTATTTGTGTGTTGTTTACATACCCAATTAATAAATATAGTATTATCCATATATTGAGATATTATTATAATACTGGGAAAACAACATCACCATGCATGCGTACGTACGACTTACCATCTCCACACCGTGGTGTAAACCGTTTTTCATATATAATTTATTTTAATGGGTACATATATGAATATAAAAGATGTAAATAATAAATATAAAATTATATTGTTTATTTATAATTAATATTTTGTTCAATTACATACCATTTAACCGTTAAGGAAATGATATCGTTGCTCGTGCATATGCACGACTTATCGTCTCCACAACATGATGAGATTCATCTTCCAAGTTCACCATTCATGAATAATTATAAAAATACATATCATTAATAAGTATGAAATATATAACATAATAATGGTACTAGAATAATATATATATATATATATATATATATATTTATATATGTATGTATGTATGTATATTTCATTCACTTACTCCCATTCAATACAATAAGAAAACAGAAACAACATTCTTGCGTACATATGACCTATCATCTCTATGAACAACGTGTTCAATTTTACATATTTATCTATTATATATATTTATATTATTAATATATATGATATAAAAATCATTTTATACATTCTTTAAGTAATTAAATCACGATCTAAGTAATATTATCAAGAATTACAAGTCAAAACACGTAAGATAAACAAAGCGATTATTACCTGAA
This sequence comes from Viscum album, assembly GCA_963277665.1. NCBI lineage: Eukaryota > Viridiplantae > Streptophyta > Magnoliopsida > Santalales > Viscaceae > Viscum > Viscum album. Next base: position 955,671,699 of record OY728146.1, read on the forward strand.
ACATTTCTTCAACTTAGAATTGTTAATAAATAGGTAATATAAAGTCATAAAATAATCATATATGATATCATAAATATTATTATGATTCTGATATAAGTTAATAATATGTTTAAAAACATTATACAGGAGTTTTGGACATGTAAGGAGAGTATCGAACCCAAGGTAAGGGAATTCTCTCTCACTTTTAATTTTCATGAGATATAAGCCATTTTCACCACGTATTTCTTGTGTGTGGTGTATTTAATACCCCTATTATATTTCTTTTCATGAATATATTTTCTTTATGGTATTTAATGCTTTATTTGAAGGTATCATACTTATAATTTTAATGTTCAAAGTGGTATATGACACTTTGAGTGTTTAAAGAATTAATCCTTTCTCCATTTCAATATTCTTGATATTATTTTACATAAATATTTTTTTGGATATAAAAGGATTATAAAGGAAATTTTATGTATATTTTTAATTTCATTTAAATGTTTTCAAAAAGGTATCTTCTAAATGTTTTATATAAGGTTTAATCTCACAATCACATTATTATCCTAGATTATTTATACATAAGTATATACTGAGGCATCTTTATCATATATATCCATGTTTTCAAAATCTTTTTAAGAATTTAATTATATAGAAATTAATTTTTTAAAATGTTAATTACTTTCAAAAGTTTCAAAATGGTAAGAGACAATTTTATTCAAAAATCTCTTTTAAATGTCTTCTTTTATAACTTGCACGTCTTTTAAATGTTTTCAAAGGGATATTTCTCTCAAAGAGTTTTAACAATTTTATTAGATTGTATTCATCTATGTTAACATCCTTTATTGGATTTTATTCTTGATTGAGGTTGATTTATTATGATAAAATATTCCTTATTGTATTGAAGGTTTTATGATTTGTTTGACTATGGATGTGCTATTTTTATACCAGTCATGGTTTATGGATAATGTGTTTACATTTAGTATGCTAGTTTTAATACAAATGTTTTTATTTGGTTTCACCCTTTTAATATGAGGATTGAATTGGACTTGGTAAGTGATGAGAGGGGCCCACTATCACTCCTCGGTGCATCGGTATGTCTCATGAGACAAACTAGTGTCTTGGAACAAGGATTTGATGGTATGGTAATGGTCTTGGCATAAGGATGTGATGGTATGGTTATGATGTCTGGCATGATACATTTCCTCATTATGAGATTAGTTATTAATATTTTATGTGATTATTCGACTAGTAGAATATCCATGAGAATGTTTAAATGACATTATTTTATTTATTATTTCCATATTATGCTGAAGATTATGTTTAAAAGGAATTTTTTTTTTTAGTTTTATACCTTGATTTAAAAGTTTATTCTTTTTTATGAAAGCTTCTTCTGTATTGTTTAACCTTACTGAGCATTTGAGATCACCCCTTTCTTATGTTTTATTTTCCTAGGATTCCAAAAAGTGTATTATGATTTATATGAAGGGTTAAGCTAGGAGAATAATGGAATTATCATAGGATTATCTGTGTTGTATTTTGTGTTTAAAAATGTCATGTAAAGTTTATGTATGTAATATATTTTCCAGCACTTCTAAACAACTTGGTCCATCGGTATTTGATTCCTTGTAATTATGCCAAAGTATTGAAATAATGCACCAGATCCTGGAATCGAGGATCTGAGAATTACCCATAATCTTAGGGCCAGGGTTCTGGCCTTATGTATTCAATGTAGCCAGTGCCTATAGAGAAGATTCCATGGCCATCTACTATTAGATTTACTATTCTAGTAGCCTTTACTTTAGTTTCCACCCTTTTCGATACTGGTTCATCACACTCTTTTATATCTACTATTCTTGTGGAAATTATTGGCCTAATAATTGATTACTTCTGTGGTGTTATATATCTTGACATGATACTAAGTGTAAGATCAGAGGGCATTTATCAGTTCCAGGAGTTCTCCCATGAGATAGGTGGGTACTGTTTCTTCTGGAATTTCTTCATCCTCAAGATGAGCAGTTTCAAAATCATTATTGGAATGGAGTGAATTGTGCTTTATTATGCCCAAGTGGATTGCTATCTCCATCGATTGTCCTTCACATCACCTGATGGGATAATGTTTGTACATAAGGGTGAATGGGATGATGATGTAGATAGCGATGGACCTAAGCATACGAGGCTAGGTAGAGTGATAGATCAGTAAGAGAGTATCTTTATAAGTGACCAGAGAATACAGTTAGTGGAATTCCCACATATTTTGGATCATTTTAGGGATGTATTCCCTAATTATTTCTATGGATTACCTCCCATGAGAGAGGTTGAGTTCAACATCGAGTTAGTACCAGGTGTAGCACCAGTGACCATTCCTCCTTACAGGATGACACCTACAGAGCTCTAGGAACTCCGGAAATATCTTGATGATATTGAGGCTAATGGTTTTAGCAGAACTAACATGTTCACCTATCCTTTTGTTCAAGAAGGAAGATGTTAACCTTAGATTGTGTGTGGATTATAGATGGTTGAACCAACTTATGGTGAAGAACTGTTATCCTTTTCCTTATATAGAAAACCTCTTTGACCAGCTCCAGGGATTAATTGTATTCTTTAATATCGATTTGAAGTTAAGCTATTATTAGGTGAATTTATGACCATCTGATATACCACGTACAACATTCTAGAGTTGGTATGTCTCGTATGAGTATTTGGTTATTCTATTCATTCTAATGAATGCATAAATTTTTTTATGGATTTGATGAATCATATTTTCCATTCGTATTTTGATTCCTTAGTGTTATTCTTCATATACAACATAGTAGAGTATTTGTGCTCTAGACACAACCATGACAATCATATTGAGATCATTCTGATTACACTGAGAGATCACCGGATATATGTAAAGCTTAGAAAATTCCACTTGTTATTCAGTAAGGTTCACTTCTTGAGTCATATCATATCTGAGGAAGGCATATTAGTTGACCCAGATAAGGTGAGTGTAGTAATTTCTTAGGAACAAAGCCATAATGTGCATGACATACATAATCTCTTGGGGCTTGATAGATATTATAGGCATTTCATCTAAGACTTATCCCAATTAGCATCACCTCTTACAACCCTGAATAAGAAGGGAGTGCAATTAATATGGTCTGAATCTTACAAGAAAGATTTTTAAAAGTCAAAGGGAAGACTAACATCAGCTTCGATTCTGATTCTACTTGATCAAGGCAAGAGTTATTCAATCTATTGTGATGATTCAGGAATTGGTCTGTGTGCGGTTCTAATGTAAGGTGATTGAGTCGTGCCTTATGGATATTTTTAGATAATTTTTCATGATTGAAAGTATCCGACACATGACCTCGAGCTAGACACTGTAGTTCATGCTCTACGCTATTGGAGGTGATATCTTTTGGGTGAGAGGTTCATTATTTACATGGATAAAAAAAGCTTGAAATATATCTCCATGTAGTGGGAGATGGGACATGACCTCGAGATAACAGCTCTTGTAGCGATGTATTCTCTTCTGGAGTGAGTCTGAATGTGGTAATTGTCTGATGCAGAGGGAATAATTTTTATGGAAAACTTCACAAGAGAGAACCTACCTCTTGATTTGGTTGTTTATGGCAATGAGACCCTAATATACCGTGACCTTATATAAGTTCCTTCAAATATATAGGAATAACTGATGAAAGAATCACATGCCTCTGGTTGGATAATTTATCCTGGGCTTACCAAGACGTATAAAGACATTCATCATTAGTATTGGTGGCTAGGTATGAAGAAGAAAATAACAAGTTTCATTACATGGTGCTCCACCTGTCAGTAGGTGAAGGTAGATAACCGGTGAACTGCTGGACTTCTACAACCTCTATCAATTCCTGAGTGGAAATGGAATGACTTCACCATGCATTTTTTTATAGTCTTGCTCATATCTACTCATGGCAGCGATGAAGTATTGGTGATCGTCTACAGGTTAACCAAATTCGTGCACTTACTACAGATCCAGGAGATCTTCTCTATTAAAGAGTTAGGGAGGCTATATATCTAGGAGATAATGAGACTTCATTGAGTGCCATGTTCTATCATATCGAACCAATATGCCTACTTTAAATCTCGGTTCTTGAATGGTTTGCAGAATACACTAGGTTCAGAGGTGCTCTTGAGTACTACATATCACCCCCAGACTGATAGACAGACTAAGAAGATGATTCATATGTTAGAGGATATGATACAAAACTATATCCTTGATTTTGGAGGTTCATGGGAGAAACATATTCCCCTAGTTGAGTTTTCCTATAATTATATCTTTCAAGAAACAATTCAGATGGATCTGTATGAGACCCTCTATGGTAGACAAGGACATTCTTCACTATGATGATTTGAGGTAGGTGATGCAGCTATACTGGTTCCTTGTCTAATTTAGGAGACTTTAAAGTAAGTATAGTTGATCTAGAAGCACATGGAAATATATTAGTCGAGGTAGAATTATTATAACAATCATCGCCATAGACCTCTATAATTTGAGGTGGGACATCTAGTCTTTCTATGTGTTTCACCGAAGTTGGGTCATAGATGAATCAAGAGATGAGGCATGTTTTTACCAAGATAAGTCAGTCCATTTGAGATAGTGGAGAGAGTTGTTCCGTTATCCTATCGGTTGTTGTGACCTTAGAGGTGCCTTTCCATGCATGACATCTTCCACATACCTCATATTCGATAATATCATCCCAAACCATCTCATTAATTTGACCGTGATGATATCGATCTTGAGGCGGATGCATCATTCGAGGAGATTCTGATTCATGTCATCGATCATAGCATGAAAATTATCTAATGTAGTTCATTTCATATGGTCTGGGCACCATGGCAGCACAAATGTGTTCAGGGTGAGACTTGGGAGTGGTCAACCAACATATGTGCATAGTGGCTAGAATTTTTCTCAGACGACGTTCCACTACCCTCGAAAGGACAACCCAGGGACGCATTTTCTTAAGTAGGGGAGGTTATAATGTCTCAGAATTATATAAGGTAAAGACCATTTAATTTTGTTATTTAGTTTAATTCATGAAAATATACTACTTCAGGTTCTGTATAGTGGGTAGATGCACAGAATTCGCATGATTATTTTAATCCGTGTGTCTATCCTGTGCGTAGTGTTTGGTGTGCAGAAAAATAAAATAAGAGTTTTCCCTTTTATTATATTTTTATTATATTTAATTATTATTTTATTTTATTTATTTTTCTTTATTTTCCTTTTTTTTCTTCCTCTGTCTTTTATCTCCTTCCATACATGGCCTCCATCCCCTCTTAGGCGTGGTGGCCTCCTCCTCCATGCAACTCATGGGGTTTTGAGATTTATCCCTCATTCCTTCTCCAATTTCATTACCATCAGAAGAAATGTAAATCTATCAGTAAGATCTATCATCCACACACTTCTATTTTCAGTTTGTACCATAATCCATTGCGCAATATTTATGTGACATATTTTCCCCCTATTTTGGGGGTTTTGATAATTCTTCTGATTTCTCCCATTTTAGGTTGAATCAAATATTGTTATAGAACATGTGGATTAACATGATGTGGAGGTAGTATGTCTACTCTTTTTCCCACTTGTTTCATGTCTTTTTGGTGTCGGTCCATTTTGACACTCATCAGAACCTTCTAGAAAATCTTATTAATTCATATTAAATTGTTTAGGTCACTTTGCAATGTCCATAGTGACTATTGGTTACAGAAAATCCCATTCATAGGGTGTTCTTCTTAGCTTAGGCTACACCTTTGAGGGTTTCATATATTTTGGCAAACTTTTCCCTTTGTTTTAAATGTGTAATTTACATTTCTTGTGTGTGGAACCTTGTTTAAATGATTCAAAATTGATTAAATGAATTAATATGGGTGTTGAACCATGAATTGGGTTTCCTTTGGCAATGTCTATGATTAAATAATTGTTTGGACCGTGTATAATTCCATAATCCTTGACAAGATTAAAGTTTCATTGTGAATAAAACTTTCCTTGGATTTAAATGCTTACTTTATTTCCTCATTCCATGTATATAATTTCTTATGTTGGGTGTTTCATTCATAATGCAATATTCCTTACATTTAAATGCTCATTAAAGTTGCTTTTACACCTTTTCACCTTATCTTATGATATTACTTTCTTTTTTTCCATTATCTTTCACTTATGCTAAATGAGTTTTTAATAAATAAAGTCAATATTTTATAATAAAACCCCTCCATTGGAGGGGTATAGTATTCTAAGGTAAAAAGTATGATTAATGATTTAATTCATGCTTGGACATTTGGTGTTGGTGTTTCCTTGTGATTTACACCATGTGAAATTTCTCACTTTATATTCTGACAGTTTCCTTATTTTTTTAGTGATCTTTAATTGAGCCATTTAAACGTCTTTAACAATATTGAATGTGTTAATGAGATTGTTATCTTACACTCATGAATTGAATGAGATGACATGGAATTGATCAAATGCTATTCTTTTCACTTATTCCTTGGTTATGATAAATGTTTATTGCCTTTCACAATGAATTGGGTCATTATTTATTAGATTAAATTGAACAGATAGATTATATGGTAATCATGTGGTATTTGGATTCTTCTTTGTTGGTATAAATTATATATTTATGCATTGCCTCAATATGTCCCTAACTTTTTCAGTTCACTTGACACGTGCTAAGAGCAGACATGAGTTACATATTAAGGACTCAGGGATGGAATCTTTGTGCTTGATGGGTTACGACCCGACATAACAGGGTAAATGCTTTGTATTTCTAGTCAAGGACTTTTTGGGTGGTTTATTATATTCTTGAGTGATACTGGTTCCCTACGGAAGCATCGATGGAAAGACCCATTGACAAATGGCTACACCATGGCTTGGGTGATACTCAGTCCCATATGTGTGATACCTGGGACAAACTCAGAATCACCATGCCTTGAGTTATACCATGGACTCCTTATGGATTGGATGGGATGGAATATGTGGTATTGGAATATACCAGATGTACCCTAGTGATACTTGAGATTCTTTTTAGATCTCCAAGGATAGGCTCAGACTCCACCCCTAGATTTAGGGGACTTGATTTTATTGCATGAAATACATGAGATGCATCTGATATTATTATTACTCCGAGTTTCTTATGCACTTACAATGGTTATCTTTTTATTATTAGTACTTTTGGGTAATGAAATGGGAATTAGACTCCAAACCAAAGAACACACTTGGGGGTATGTCTTCTTAGAAATCCTCGATTACCTTGAATCCTTTTATTTATATGCTTCCTTGCACATGTATTCTCTTTAGACTTTAGGCTTAGGCTGAAGCTAGTGGTATGGGGAAAGTTTCCTCTTAGGAACCCAAACTATGTTTTAGTTGTTTAAATTTATTTATCTACTCACACCTTATTATATATCAGCACACTACTTTTATTTTTAGCACAAATTGGAAAGGTCTGGACACTATGGGTGCTGACCTGTTGGGATTTATATCTCACACTAGACTCAGGTGCCATTTTGTACTCGATTATATTTTATGCTTGTAAGTATGGATAAATGGAAGTGTTATTCTTCTAATTCTTGAGTGTTTTTTCCTTCTTAGGATGGAGATTGGGGGAAAAAGACATAGCCTATACTCAAGATGCTATTGTATTAGTTTTTCCCACTTTTTTAGTTTTTGATAGCATGATGTTTATTCTTGTACCCCATTCCCATGCACTTCTATTTTTTATAGACTCATGAAATATTCATTATCACTTATGTACTTTTTATTATTATTTAGCTTCTACGTTTATCTGTTTATTCCACTTGGGTTATTTATTTTATTATATTGTTGTCTTCTTATTCCTATGATTCTAATACTTATTATATATTGTTTACCATTTTGTTACACCTAATCCTATGAGGTAATAGTCTCCCCAAAGACACACCTAAGGACCTTGATGCTAGTCGTAAGTCTCTGAAATTCGAAGAGATGCGTTTGATGTTATGTGGCCCACCGTCTTGTGGATCTATTCAATGGAACTTGAGATGAGATGCTACAAAAAATATATATCAAGATATCTAATATGACTCCAATGATAATAAAAAATAAAAACTAGGTCACTGATTCTTATTCTACTTTTAATCTTTGTTAGATAATATGAGAAATCAAATTATAATTTCAATTCTCAAAAGTTTTCATGCATCTGATACATATTTTTTAGCTATCTCATCACATGAATATGAATTATTTTTATACAAGTTATTTTAAATAATTACATGAAAATTTATTTCATGTGTCATGTAATATCTCTTCTTGTAATAATGTACATGATATCTCACTACATTTCATAAACCAAGAGGGATTTGCAAGGAACTGTGAAAAAAATACTAACCTCATGTAGCAGTGTATATAGAATAAGATAGAATTTTATTATTCTTATAAACCTCTGTGTTCATTGAATAAGAAAGGGTACATGGAAAACTTTTTGTAAAAGTGTGAATATATAGTTCTTATTTTTTCAAGAGTTGTGTGAAAAGCCACTTCTTTAGGTAGTCGAGTGGCTCACAGAATTTGCTACCCTATTCACATAGGCAAGGAGGTTCACAAATGCTTCATTTGACACAAGTGAAGTCATGAAGGTTATATATTTTTATTCTAAAAATGAGATCTATCAAAATCATGAATGGAATAATCTATGATCGTTGGCCTTGACATGGTATTTATAGATGAGGTGACCAACTCTATAGCCCTTTCATTTCACTAACCCAGATCTACATATCATATTGTGTCAAGACTCTTTCAAAGTCTTCTAAAGTTTATGATAATCTCTCTCTTTTTATTTTCATATTGAGTCAGAGCTCATTTAAAAACTAAAAAACCCTATAACTTTTAATTCTATAAGATCTCTCTATTTGAAAAAAAATCCATGTGGGTTTCCATCTTATTTTTTAAACATTGAACGATGTCTAGAATTATGGATATTTCACAAAATTGGATATTTATCTCATGAAATAATTCTCACATGAATGTGATAAAAATTTCATACCTCAAAATTTTAAAACATCAAACTATTTTATGGCTTCATGAGACCTACTTTAATCAATAATGGTTCCACAATAACTCATTATTTAAACTATCTCATGATACTGAGCTCGATTTGATATGTGAATGTTATGGAACACATTTTTTTCTGAAAAAAAATCTTTAATAGTAAACTAGAGTTTTAGTGATGTTGAATATGAACATGGAATGATCAGATGGTTGAGATTAAATTGATCGGGCAACCCATGTCATTTTCATATTTCCTTAACACATGAACAATACCCCTTACATTCCTTATCCCACATCAAGTTTCCACATGACTGGGATATTATTTATAATACTCTATATTTTATCAGCCACTTGATCCAACACTAGGGTTGGAAACCACACACACTTACACACATTCACCCTGCACGGGCAATGTAACACCCTTGTGTAGTCCCCTGAGCATCCACATATTCATGCCCTGTGTGCACACTATTCACCTCCCATCCATGTTACTTGAGGGAACTATTCATCATTATGAACTCACCTACCACCTTGGATGCCCATGTGTGGGCTAGATCCCATATTGTAGAGACTTTCTCCCATATATGATTGAGATATACCTCATTGCGTGGTTGTGGACGGTCCCATTTTTTTTAATGAAGTCCCACTAAAAAATAATCCTTAGAATAATTATATGTATAGAATTCAATACCAATCCATTTAGCTATTTTCTCAAATTTTCAGTAATAAATATTCATACAAAAAATTAATTATTTTTTAATGGCCTTCAAATCCATTCTTCCATAAAAAATTTTAATTTCTTCATCTAAATGAATATTCACATGGTTTTTAATATTTATTTATGGTCCTCATGAAATAATGAAATATTTAATGAAATTATTTGATTAGAATTTATTGGTATAGAAAATATTCTACCCATGAGCACATGTTATTTAAACCCATAGACTAGATATTCAATCATCATACTTATACTTAGTTCATTTAAAATATATTATATAACCTTTGATCTTCAATATATGGAACTCATGTTAAACAACATGCTTGGGATCTATAATAGACAATAATGAAATTCTTATTTTCTAATGCATATTGAAATAAAGTGATTCATCAATTACTAAATCATTTAAAAAACACAACACAAACCCTATGTAGGATCATCAATCTCCCCCTTTGTATTTATTGTTAATACTAATATAGAAAATGAGATTTCAATGTGTTCTACTTCATTAATTCTCACCATTTTTATTTTCTCATTTAACCCTTATTGATAACAAATAAAAAGTATTCGAGAGGGGATAGTTTCATTTATTTCTTAAGAAATGTTCCATCAATTATTCCACTTGAAGTGTACTTGAGTTAACCTGGTATAAAAAAAGTGGGTCTAATTTAAATATCAATATTGTCCATTATCAATTTAGAATATGACACCAACTGATATAGCACACCTTGTTTCTTTCCTCAGTTATTTTTTCAAAGATTTATAGGTTGATATTAATTTGTTGATACCTATTGATACAATGAAAAAAATAAAATTTTTGATACCATTTTAAAAACAAAATTATAGAGACACATTCAACCTGAGATTCCTACACTCATCTCAACACACAGATTAAAAACATTAAATTATAATAGGTAGTTAATGTTCATGATATCAGTCCTAAAAATTATTTAAGATACTTTTATTCATGTCATTTATTAATTTAATCCACCCCTTAAGATCAAAATTTATTTTATTTTTTTGAATATGGTTATGAGATTTTTCCAACATATCTCATCTACAAGTTCTTGAAAAAGTAGCTTCTAGAGATATGAGTTTTGAATGAAATATAATTCTCTAAGAACTTCTTTAGATACCCCCACTCAAGGGATGATATCCATATTCAGTTCATCAAGATGGATCTTCCCATTAGTTGTTATTTTGAATTATAATTAATGTGAATAACAATTGTTGTGATCTCATCCATAATGGTGAATTCAAATATGTTGATAAGATATGACAGATTGATCATATTTATCAAGTTTGATCTTTGATATTTTTCAACTAATAATCTTAAATATATTAGTATATAGATCAAAACATTTTGGATACTTCCATTAATATTGGAATGAATTTTATAGGTTATAGATATAACAATATTATTTCTTCATCATTTCTCCCACATAATATGTGAATCTCCTTTAATTCCATTCTAGTAATGAAAAATCACAAAGTAAATGGGAATAATGTGGAACTAATTTGATTTTTAGTCAGAGAAACAAGTATGAGAATTGTTTATCAACCATGAAACTACTTTCTTTTCTACTCTATGTGAGTGTGAACTCTTTATTCTAACTTTTATGGATTTCTTGGATGTTTTGGGTAGTATGATATCTTTGTAATATTTTATGACAAAATTTTAGATAATTTTCATTTTCAAACTGTCCATCAAGGAAAATTTATCACTTAGAGATTTTTGATTTTTTTATTAGTATTTCATTTTAATAGTATGTTATAAAAAAAACTCATAAGATATATGTTCATCCTTTTTTCACTATCTATATAGTACTTTTAATATTCTTTGGTTATCAATTGTTGAAAACTTCTCATGAAATTCAATTTCATTATGTGTAATATTCTATTTTATTTGGAATTAATTTTATCCATCTCTTCTTACATTTTCATTAAATTTCCACATTAGTTGGAAACATTATCGATATATCATTTTGAATATGTAGAACATGTTGGGTAGTTCCATATGGAATCAAAGGTGTGAAATTTACCATTTAAATCCATTTAGTTTTATCTTAGACAAGTTTCTCCTTGTGTTACTGAACCTTACCTCCATTTATTTTGATATAAATGGACTATTTAAAGTAATCCATGGTGTGACCTCTTATTCAGAAAATTTTTATCCATTTTGGTGTGGCACTGTTCTTGATCTTTTTGGTTTTTCATTGAACATCAGTTTTCTTATGACTATCACCCAAGGTAGGATTATCTTTCTTATTTGTTTACTTCTTGGAAATAGTTTTCATCTAGTTATTTCTCAAGGTTTACTTCTCTCTATTATCTTGATCTTGCGGTCTTTTCTTATAAGTTATTTTATTGGAATTCCTGAATTATTTATACTTTTATACCTATTCACATTGACCATTTCCATTGAAAATAACACATAGTTTGTTCAAAGTTTAAAATCTATTTACAATAAGAAGATTATTTCCTTTCATATATGATATTTTTTTTCTTTTATACTTTGACCCCCTTGATGTAGGCATCCCTTTATTTTAGGTACTTATATATTATACTTACAACCAGATGCTCTATGCCCAAATCTTTTATTGCACCTAAAATATCCAACAAATATTGATCTATTATTTTGGGTATCTGTATAGAAAGATGGGCCTGATTTTTTATTTTATTTTCATTACTTTTCTTCTAAGACTCATTAGGTGGAAAACTATTTTACAATTATTGTCCTTTACTATATATGTAATGGTAAGAACTTAATTTCCCTTCTTCATGCACTTTCACACAAGTTTTGTTTTCAACCTTTATTTTTCATAATATCAAGAATAACACAAATAAAATTATTTGAAGAGGATGATACCTTCTATTTAGAGACTTCTTGATATTGAATATTGGATGATTTCAACTATTTCTTCCCACAAATTAGAGTTATTCTATGATAATATTATTCTTTATAGGCTTTTATAGATTATGATCCTACAATAACAACTCTTATTCTAGATTTTTGTTAAGACCGAGTTTGATCATTTTCAATATTTTCTAGGTTGAATCAAAGTTCAAAAAATTTCATATTTAGGTTAAATTAATCATATTCTATTGACTCCATACTATCTTAAAATTATTTATTGATAATAATAACATCATTATCATGAATTTTATGTTTCTCTTATAGTAGGGTTTCAATATCCTTGATCTTGTTTTCTTTGATTTTGGGTTAATAATTTTTGACATCAAAGATATATTTTTTCTATTCTAATGAAAAATACCTCTTTTCAAATTCTTGACCGGAATATTATTTCTTCAAGATTGTATTTATCCATTTATCTTTAAAAATGGGGCATATTCCTTCATGGTCAATAATCTATACTTATTTAGATTCAATTTACTTGGAGAGATTAATATTTTCCTATATTTTTTCTTCAAAATTTTTCTCTAAGATTTATAGATTTTATCCAATATCAATGATCTATTCCTTAATTACCTTAAACGAGCCATAAATAAAAGTGACTATTTATTTGGGATTGTTAGGAAATATATTTTCAAAGTGAAAACTAATTCATCATTTAACACCTTAGATATATGATCACTTACACCAATGATTGGACCTTCATAGGAACAATTTTGGAAAGAGTTTTTTGTTTTCTCCTCTTTATATAGGGATGAATCACTATATGAGGTAGAACTATTATGCTTCTCTTTGATTGTAGACTGTACCACATGACCTTCTACTACCATGGTAGACTTGTCTCAGTTATAATTACAATATAGGGAAATTAATTCATCACCATCTTTATATAATAGGGATTTATTCTTCTTATTTTTAAATTATTTATTATTTATTTTCATTAAGGTCTTGGAAGGAATATAATTATGATCCAAAATAGATACAACTCTTCCAAGTTTTCACTCCATTCTGAATTTAGAAGATAAATCAAATCTTCAAGAATCTTCAAATAAGTGATTCCAATTAGAGGTGTGATCCATCCCTATAATACCCATTGTTAGGATCAAAAAGTTATAAACACATTGAGAGGGGGGTGAGTGAATCAATTTTGGATGAATTTTTACCACTTTAAAACATTTACCCCTTTTAACAACTTTGACACGTATTCAGTGAATGATTCCTTGCCTTGTTTAGCTATAGTTAGAAAACATGCACACAAGACAATGAAGAATAAATAAAAATAAGTTTTTTAATGATGTTCACATATAATGTGGATGAATAATTTTTTGGTGTTTGTTGGTTATTATCCCCCCACACTGCTTCTTATTATGAAATAAATCCAAGGCTAGGGAAGAGCCTTGGACCCAATCTTTTGAAAATGGAAAGGTATATTGAAAGATTTATCATCAAATAACAAGAATAAATGATGAAAGCTTGTGAATATTCTAGTGATCAGTAAATTTATAACAAGTTCTATTCAATATACACTAATTAATTCTAATCAACTTCCCTTGATAGCATCAATCTGATGGGATGCTTCAATTTCAGCAATCATTGGGATGACTTAGATATGCTTCAATTAAGTAATACACCTCTTATTTTTCTTATTAAATCAGAAAAATATCTATATGATGTAGACTATATATCTCAATATCTATTTTTATGAACCCGATAATATTCAATAGATAACAACTAGGTCACTAATTCTTCTTCTACTTTTGGTATTTGACAAAAAATATGATATATCAAATTAAAATGCCAGTTTCTCAAAATATTTCATGCATATCATGAATATTTTCAAGAAATATCAAAACATGTATATGAATTATTATTATTCATGGTATTTTAATTAATTTAATTCATATTTATTGCATGTGTTATTTTATATCTCTTCATGTAACAAAGTATATGATATATTAGTACTTCATAGAAACTAGGAGGTATTCACACAGAACTATGATAAAATACTGACCACTTTTAGCAGTGTAAATACAATGAAGTAGTATATTATTATTCATATAACCACAATGTGTTCCTTGAAGAGTAAAGTGTATACAAAAACCTTGATTTTATAGTGTGAGTATGCAGTTCTACTTTATACAACAATTATGCACAGAACCTCTTCTTTGTTAGGTGAGTGGCTTGCCGAACCTACTTCCCTATTCACATAGCTAAGGAGGTTTATAAATTCTTTTTTCACATAAGTAAAGGCAAATAGGTGCCCTATTTTTATTTTGAAAAATCTGAGCTATTGAAATCATTGATGAAAAAACACTAACCCATAGAATTGACTTCGTATTTATAGATGAGGTGACAATCTATTTAGACCTCCCATTTCACTGCCTCAGATCCACATTTCACGGCATGCCAAGACTCATTCAAAGGATTTATAAAATTATAGAAATTCCCTCCTCTAGGTTTCTTGCCAAGTTATATATCATTTAAGAGTATAAAAATCATGTAACTTTGAAGGACCAAATATCTCTCTATTTAAAAATTTCCATGTAGGTTTTATTTTTATTTCTTAATATCACATGACACAACGAATTATGGATTTTCACATAATCAGATGGTTATGTTAGGAAATAATACGCACATTCATGCGATAAAATTCATGTGCCTCATTATTTTAAAACATAAAACTCACTGTTGTAATTATGGTGTTTTGTGATGGGGTCCCGTCACAAATAGCCCGTTGCAGAAAGCGGCGTCACAACGTGTATTTTTTTTGACAGGCCCACTACAAAAAATACTACTTGTGACAGGAAGCATGCTGTAAAGACCCGTAAAATTCCAGGAATTTTTTTTCTTAATTTTATTTGGAATTTTACAAGGACACAGTTTATGACGCCACCTGATTCTGAGGCTCAGTGTGCCCAGAATCAATTTTCGAAGTTTGGCTCGGGTACGTTCAGTGAACGGACGAGCAGGTTTTCCTAACTTTTGAACCGGTGCTCGGAATCAAATTCCGAGGGCACCGATGGAATATAATCACCAGTAATTGCTTAATAATTTCTTTTCTGGAGTTGCGTTTGCTCGGGTGAGGTTATTAATTAATTGGGTTAATTAAAGAATAAAATAAAATATTGTGCAATAGATTTTATTTTTATTCTAAGTAGTGTTAACCTAGGCATGGTACTTGGAGTGGGATCCACTGATATCCTAACTCCTAGGCAGGATATTAGTGAGGTGGATACCACACGATCCCCACCCCCTTTATTTTCCTTTACCTCCCACGTGCATTTAATTATGTAACTCACCCGTACCCCCTCTTAAATGCCAAGTCAAATCTCGCGTTTAATTAATTATTAAATGCCTCATTAATTGGTCAACGCACGTTAATTAAATATTGATATATTTTTGAATTTCAAAAACATATGGCATGAGTAATAAAATAAGGCAATGCCTTATTTTATTAGGTGGTTGCGTTGTGCGAGAAGGATTTGAAGAGGAGAGACCAAGTCTTGGAATCCTCATCTTCCTCCTTGAAGAATGTGAAGAACGCACCGTCGCCGATGAAGAACGCCGACCTCCAACGAAGGGAGACGAAGAATGCCGAACCCTTGGAGATCGACGACGTGATTCCGCGTACCGCGATGCTGATGATTCTCTTCTCCGCGACGCCTTTTTCCACGACGCCTTCTTCCGCGACGTTCTTTCCCGCGACGAACCTTCGTTCGACGACACCTTGAGGTAGGGGGTTTGGTTTAATTTAATTTATATGGATTATATCCTTGGAATATAATTAAATTTTTGGAAGTCATTTGAACCACTAATGCAGTGGGTGAAGAACAACAAACAAGTCCGAACCCACCGTTTCTCGGTTCTTAATGCGCAGAATGTTGGGCGGCGATTAAACGAGACCGATGCGGTGATTCAAAGGCTCTGAAGATTGTTTAATTGATGGCGGATCGACGGGAGATGACAGAACGGGCCGCAAAGGTGGTTTGATGATTCCACAGTAAAGTGCGAGACCCAAGATGAACATCGGCGCAGTCGGAATTGAAAACGGACCACCGGAGCAACTCCGGTGGCCCGCAGACTACACAGGCGTCCGGTACTGGCCGTCCGCCTGGAGGCGGCGACGTCCCGGCGCGCCGCCAAGAGGGACCGCTGCGGCTGAAGTCGTGGCGGCAAGTGACTGGTCCCGAGGCTGCGCGAGACCGAGGGGGGACGCGGCGCTGGGCCGCGCCCGCTGGCAAGGAGCGGCCCCCATGCGGGGGCCGTAACGTCAATTAAGGGGGCAGCCGCCCCCTTTGCGCGACCACTTGGCCAGCACTGATCGGACCCCGCTCGGTCAGTGCCGAGCCGCCCCGGGCCAGACCGGCCACACCGGGCCAGACCCGGACCTAGTTCGGGCCGACCCAGGGGGGGTTGGGCCGGGTCGGACCGGGCCCAGACCCCCCATTTTCAGACCACTTCCAGTCTTTTGACCATATCTTGGGCTACGGACCTACGATCAACACACCGTCAGTTGATATTCAGTCCTTGGATCGAGACGGTCGTTTCGGTATACTACACTCAAGGTTTCGGAGAACTCTGTGTACATATAGGTTGGTTCGAACACGAAACCAACCGGGCCCTCGGAGCGGAAACACTTATAACTTGAGTTCCGGACGTCCGATTGACGTGCTGTCGACTTTGTTGGATTTCTCTTAGTGAGATGGACCTTTTGGATTACTCCGCTCGGGGTTTGGATGCATTTGGAGTGCGGTCGGGTTGGTTTTGACTTAAAAACCAACCGGGTCCCTGGAACGAAAAAGCCAATAACTCTCAGACCGGGTGTCCGATTGACGTGCCATCTGTCACGTTGAGTTCCTCTTGTCGAGACAGAACTTTAAGATACATCAACACCAGACTAAGTGTTAGTTGATGTATCGACCCCTTGGCTCATGGAGCGGACCCTCCCGGAATGAGCATGCTGTGTGCGGGAACCCTAGAGATGGCTGTGACTGTGGCAATCGTACTGAAATCCTATGTGGGTTCGACGGTGATGAAGACTGCACTGAAATCCTATGTGGGTTCGGCAGCGATGAAGACCGTACTGAAATCCTATGTGGGTTTGATGGAGATGAAGACTGCACTGAAATCTTATGTGGGTTCGACAGCGATGAAGACCGTACTGAAATCCTATGTGGGTTCGACGGAGATGAAGACTGCACTGAAATCCTATGTGGGTTCGGTAGTGATGAAGACCGTACTGAAATCCTATGTGGGTTCGATGACAATGACTACTGTTCTTCCATCCTACGTGGGTCTGGTAGGGTCTGACTCTGTTCTTTCTATCCTATGTGGGTCTGGCAGAGTAGCTGGTTTAGTATCCTACGTGGGTCCCAGCTTAGATGAATCAGTGGCTATATCTGATCATCTCTATCACCGAAGAGGTATACCTGTGTGAGATGAGTCTTGACTTTCAATCATTATCTTCGATATGATTGACTTGCTTTTCTATGTGGATTGTGTTGTGCTTTCCTGTGTGGTTTGGGTTGTACTATCCGGTGTGGACATGATCGAACTTGGTCTCAGGCGTTGGAGCCGAATTGGAATTGATGACTTAGGTTTATGTATGGGCATATACCTAAGTAGTGTTGGTTGTTAATTCATGATTGTATCTTCCTTTGTGGATTTTGGGAGACCTTCGGGGGTCTCAGGGTCCCTACTGAGTAGCGTATACTCACCCCTGCACGGGCTATGCTCGCACTACATTGTGTTGGATATAGACGAAGGACAGCGCTGATCGTGGTAGAGGCTAGTGGAGCAGTCGGTACTTGGAGGTGGACCACTGGGCGGGACGTACACGGAGCGGATGGCTGGAGCCGAGGAGCTGAGGTGACTATCTGTACCCACCCTTTAGGTGGGACTTCTAGTGGATGGATCGACATTGCTGCTTTACTTTCAGTTGTTGTACTTCCTTTCCAGTTGTAATTTACTTTCAGTTTGGGTTTGTATTCTGGCTAACTTACTTTTCCGCACTTACTTGTACTCAGTTTACTTAGTATTTACTTCTGCTTTCTTACTCTGTGGTGTTTGTTTACTTTATAAAGGCAATGCCTTCCCCTTTTTTAGGATTTACGCCTTGGTTCTAGTTGCCAGCCCCTGGCCTATGGGAGGCGGGCTTGGGGTAGTCATGGCATGGGTCCCTAGGACAGGTCGTGACAAATTGGTATTAGAGGAGTTCAGTTCTACCGTAGAACTCATGACTCTGATCTTTCTTCAATGTGAAGCAATAATGTTAAGGGTATTGAGTATGTTTATCAGTCCAGGGAGTCCAGTGTTGGTGCGGCGGCCGACGTATCCGTACACCAGGACCCTGACTTCTGATTTCCGACTCAATGCACAAAAACATTGATTACATGTGTGTTTTAAAAGTTTTCTTTGTGATTAATTTGTGTCAGCTCACTAGGTATACTGTTGACAGTGGCACACTTGTTTCTTTTCAGGATGGCCCCACGACGGCAGCCAGCTAGGGTTCCGAGCGTTGTGCGAGATGACAGACCACCGAGAGACGAGGCCTCGGTGCAGTGCCCTTTTTTAGCGGAGGCACCAGCGGTACCACTACCCGCCGAGCCACCGATGCTACCAGCCGCTGACAGTGCACGTCACCTAAGTGCACTGCACGAGTTTCAGCATCAGAGACCGCCCAGGTTCCACAGGGAGATGGACCCTCAGGCAACTGAGAATTGGCTGGAGGTGGTTGTGCGAGTTTTCAAGTTAGTGGGGACACAAGATGACCTCATGGTGATCCTTTCGGTGAGCCTCCTGCACGCGGCAACATGCAGATGGTGGAGCATTAATATCCAGGTGCACGACGAGGAATCTCTCCTCTGGATGGACTTCGAGAGCCTCTTCCGATCGGAGTTCGTCCCGGCCACCCTCCGTGAGGTGCGCATCCAGGAGCTTCTACAGCTGCAGCAGGGTAGTATGACGGTCGCCCAGTACTCATCAAGATTTACCTACCTCTCATGCTTTTCGACAAACATGGTACATGACCCATTCTTCCGGTCCCGGACCTTCGAGCAGGGACTGAGGCTTGAGATCAGGGCATCAATGATCTCCCTCATCATTCTGACACATGCAGGAGTACTGGAGCGATCTCTTCTCATAGAGAGTTTTCTTTCCGAGCCTACGCCAGCAGCGAGACCTACCGCAGGGCGTCATGTAGCAGAGTCGTCTGCAGCTGGAAATCGACGGATGTCACAGGGGTCCAGGCGGACTAGACTATCTGGCAGACAACCTCAGGACACTGGCTCAGAGGTGCGGGGCATAGGACGCAGAGCCAGCCTTCTGAGGATCAGACAGTGCAACGCATGCGGCGGGTAGGGCCACATGGCTCGTGACTGCCCGACCCGCCATGCAGAGGAGCAGCAGACGGTTGAGGGGCCACCCAGGTAGAGGTAGAGGGTCGACTGTGGCGGTCTGCTGAGATCAGGCAGACGAGGAAGGGGAGATTGTCGAGAAGCAGGTGGTGGGCGACGCTTCGAGGCTCTAACAACACCACCAACAGAAGGTCCACCCCGACCACAGGGAGCTGGTGGGAAGAGACAGGCTCAGCTTCAGGCAGTAGAGGCCTATGACCACGGTGCACCAGAGATGATTCGAGGTACGATCTGTGTCTACTCCACCCTTTCTGTTGTTCTTATAGACACAGGAGCGAGTCATTCCTTTATTTCCGCTACCCTTATTCGGAGCACGGATATTCCGACGGAGTCGTTGGCTCGATCCTTATGGCTAGAGACTCCTACTAGAGGAGACACGATGATTACACACTGGTGCTGGAAGTGTGAGCATACTCTAGGAGGTGAGAGCTTCGACTGGGATCTTCTTGTAGAGGCGTCGAGGCCTTACGACGTCATCTTGGGCATGGATTGGTTATCCACAGTCCATGCTTAGATCGACTGTATTAGGCACAAGGTGTGGTGTGTACGCATCGACGGGAGCAGGTTCACCTTCACCGACGAGAAGGGAGCCTTTGCAGAATAGGATGAACTCTCATAGATGAGAGGACAACCCATCACTCAGCAGTTGGCTAGCCTCATCCTAGGATAAGTTGACGTGCAGAGTCCTAGTTTTCTTGTAGTGGTGGATCTGTATGCGGACATTTTCCCTAACGACGTTCCAGGACTACCTCCTCGCAGAGAGGTAGACTTTTATGTTGACCTGTACCCCGGGACAACCCCAATATCCACTCCAGCATATCAGATGGCCCCCACTAAGCTTCGAGAGCTAAGGGTAGAGTTGGAGGACTTGCAGGGCAAGGGATTCATCCACCCCAGTGTTTCACCCTAGGCTTCCCAGATATTGTTCTCTAAGAAGGTGGACAGGAGCTTGCGACTTTGTGTTGACTATCGTCGCCTCAACCAGGTGACCATGAGGAACAAGTATCCGCTACCGAGGATTGAATACCTCTTCGATCAGCTCAAGGGAGCACGGTGGTTCTCAAAGATAGACCTTAGGTCAGGCTATCATCAGCTTAGAGTTCGAGACGAGGACGTGCAGAAGACGACCTTTAGATGTCGGTATGGCCACTATGAGTTCTTGGTTATGCCTTTTGGAATAACCAATTATCCAGCAGTGTTCATGAGTCTCATGAACAGGATATTTTAGCCATACCTCGATCGATTGGTCATGGTCTTCATCGAAGACATATTGATATACTCGACCACTGAGGAGGATCACGCCTACCACTTGTGGGTTGTACTAGAAACACTCCGGGAGTACCAAATTTATGGAAAGCTCTCGAAGTGTCAGTTTTGGTTACGTGAGGTCCACTTCTTGAGACACGTCATCTCTGAGGCGGGATTTGCGGTGGATCCTGTGAAGATCGAGGCAGTGCTAGCTTGGGAGCCACCCAGGAGTGTGACAGAGGTGCTGAGTTTCTTGGGTCTTTTTGGGTACTATCGGAGATTTCTGCCAGAATACTCTAGAGTTGCGGCACCACTCTCTGCTTTGACAAAGATGGGGAAACCCTTCGTGTGGTCAGAAAGATGTCAGCAGAGCTTCCAGGAGATGAGACAGAGATTGACCAGCGTACCTATCTTGAGGATACCGGAGGAGGGAGTAGGGTATGTAGTCTACTGAGATGCATCAGGGACCGGACTCGGGTGTGTCCTGATGTAGGAGTGGGTCGTGATCACCTATGGATCACGTCAGTTGAGGTAGCATGAGCAGAACTACAATACCCATGACCTGGAGTTAGAAGCAGTGGTATTCTCTCTGAAGATGTGGCGACACTATCTGATGGGATAGCGCTTTACAGTCTACTCTGACCACCAGAGTCTCAGGTACATCTTCTCGTAGAAGGACCTGAATCTGAGATAGTGGCGATGGATCGAGTTCCTTTAGTACTATGACTTTGAGATTGTCTATACTCCTAGAAAGGGGAACGTGGTAGCCGATGCTCTCAGTAGGAGGACGGGAATTCAGTTACTCAGGGAGGCGACGAAGCAGCTAGCCGCTTTGCAGATATCCTTCGTGGATAGAGGTGGGGCGGCCTTTCTTCAGTCACTCACAGTCACTCCTCCACTACTGCAGTGGGTTAGAGAGGCACAGTGTGGGGACACTGACTGTGAGACGCAGTGTGCATAGATCTCCTCAGGACAGGAACCTGATGGATTCTCCGTAGGAGGAGAGAACGATGTCCTTTTTAGAGGACGTACCATGGTACTAGCTGCTTTGCAGGAGTAGGTGTTGGGAGAGTTTCACACTTCCCCTTTAGTGGTACATCCATGAGTGGCGAAGATGTACCAGGATCTCAGACGACAGCACTGGTGGCCGGGTATGAAGAAGGTTGCGGCAGAGTTCGTTTCTTGATGCCTCGCCTTCCCGCAGGTGAAGGCAGAGCACCGGGTACTAGTAGGCTTGGTACAACCCTTGGAGGTCCCAGAGTGGAAGTGAGATGGGATATCTATGGATTTCATGACTAGACTTCCATGCACTTCCAGAGGTCACAAATCCATTTGGGTGATTGTCGACCGACTCACCAAGTCGGCCCACTTCTTACCCATCAGAGAGCAGGGCCCAGTAGAGATATTGGGACGTCTCTACGTTTAGGAGATTGTACGGCTTCATGGTGTGCCATAATCTATTGTCTCTAATCGAGATGATCGCTTTACTTCCTGGATTTGGAAGGGTTTGCAGGAGGCATTCGAGATGCAGCTACGTTTGAGCACCGACTTTCACCCTCAGACGGATGGTCAGATGGAGAGGACCATTCAGACTCTCGAGGACATGATCCGTGCATGTGTCCTCGACTTTGGTCACAGCTGGGAGGACCGTCTACCCTTGGTGGAGTTTGCGTACAACAACATCTACCACTCCACCATTGGGATGGCACCATACGAGGCATTGTACGACCGACCATGCAGATCACCTCTGTGCTGGACAGACCCTAGGGAGTCAGCACTTGTGGGACCAGAGATGGTTCCGGCCACGACAGAGAAGGTCCAGGTCATCCAGGAGCGGATGAGGAAAATTCAGAGCCGGAAGAAGTCTTATGCTGACAGGAGGTGGAGGCCACTGGAGTTCGAGGATGGCGAGCACGTCTTCTTGCGGGTCTCAACTCGATGTGGATTATGGAGATTTGGCCGAGGCGGAAAGTTATCTTCGCACTTCATTAGACCATTCCAGGTCCTCATCAGAATAGGCGAGGTGGCTTATCGCCTGGCTCTACCACCTCAGTTGCACCGGGTGCACGACGTCTTCCACATATCTCAGCTGAGGAGATACGTGCCCGACCCGATGCATATCATCGACCATGGGGAGCTAGACCTTGACGATGGGGCGACCTTTGCGGAGGTCCTAGTGGAGATCGAGGATCGACAGGAGTGGGTCCTATGTGGGCGGTCAATTCCTTTATTGCACATCAGATGACAGCACGGGAACCTCCATGAGAGCACTTGGGAGCGGGAGGCTCAGATGCGTGCTCGGTAGCCATATTTGTTCCCCTAGTTTATGATGTATCTTTACGGGGACGTAAAGCCCTGAAGTGGGAGTAATTTAAAGACCCATAAAATTCAAGTATTTTTTTTTCTTAATTTTTTTTGGAATTTTACAAGAACGCAGTTTCTGACAGCACCTGATTCCGAGGCCCGGTGTGCCCAGAATCAATTTCCAAAGTTTGGCTTGGGTACGTTCAGTGAACGGATGAGAAAGTTTTCCTAACTTTTGAACAAGTGCTCGGAATCGAATTCCGAGGGCACCGATGGAATCGCAGCACTATTAATTGTTTAAGAACGCCTTTTTCAAAGTTGCATTTGCTCGGGTGAGGTTATTAATTAATTAGGTTAACAAAAGAATAAAATAAAATATTGTGCAACAGATTTTATTTTTATTCTAAGTAGTGTTAACCTAGGCATGGTGGTTGGAGTGGGACCCACTGATATCCTAACTCCTAGGCAGGATATTAGTGAGTTGGGGCCCACACGAGCCCCACCCCCTTTATTTTCCTTTACCTCCCACGTGCATTTAATTATGTAACTCACCCGCACCCCCTCTTAAATGCCAAGTCAACTCTCGCGTTTAATTATCTTTTAAACGCCTCATTAATTGGTCAACGCATGTTAATTAAATCATGATCTATTTTTGAATTTCAAAAAAAGATGGCATGAGTAATAAAATAAGGCAATTCCTTATTTTATTAGGTGGTTGCGTTGTGTGAGAAGGATTTGAAGATGAGAGCCCAAGTCTTGGAATCCTCATCTTCCTCCTTGAAGAACGCGAAGAACGCACCGTCATCGACGAAGAACACCAGCCTCTGACGAAGGGCGATGAAGAATTCCGAACCCTCAAAGATCAACGATGCGACACCGCGTACCATGATGCTGACGATTCTCTTCTCCACGATGCCTTTTTCCGCGACGTTGTTTCCCGCGATGAACCTTCGTTCGACGAAACCTTAAGGTAGGGGGTTTGGTTTAATTTAATTTATGTGGATTATATCCTCAGAATATAATTAAATTGTTGGAAGTGGTTTAAACCACTAACGCGGTGGGTGCGTACCAAAGAACAAGTCTGAACCCACCGTTTCTCTATTCTTGATGCGCGGAATGTTGGGCGGAAATGAAACGGGACCGTTGCGGCGATTCGAAGGCTCCATGGATTGTTTAATTGACGGAAGATCGACAGGAAATGACGGAACGGGCCACAGAGGCAGTTTGATGATTCCGAAGTAAAGTGCGAGACCCGAGATGAACGCCAGCGCAGTCGGAATTGAAAACGGAACCGGCCGGCCTTCTGGAGGCGGCGGTGTCCCGGCGCGCCGCTAGGAGAGACCGCCGTGGCTTCAGCCGCGACGGAAGGAGACAGGTCCTGCGACCGCACGGGACCGAGGGGGGACGCAACACTGTTCTGCGCCCGCTGGCAAGGAGTGGCCCCCACGTGGGGGCCGCAACGTCAATTAAGGGGGCAGCCGCCCCCTTTGCGCGGCCGCTCGGCCAGCGCTGAGCTGACCCTGCTCGGCCAGCGCCGAGCCGCCCCTGGCCGGACCGGCCGCAGAGGGCTAGGCCACGCCCTAATGGTCCGGACTCGGACCTGGTTCAAGCCGACCCAGGGGGGTTGGGCCGGGTTGGACCTGGCCCAGACCCCCCATTTTCAGACCACTTCCGGTCTTTTTCCCATATCTTGGGCAACAGACCTCCGATCGATGCACCGTCAGTTGAGATGCGATACTTGGATCGAGATAGTCTTTTTGATATATTACACTCAAGGTTTCAGAGAACTTTGGGTATGGCCGGGTTGATTCGAACACGAAACAAATCGGGCCCTCGGAGCGGAAACCCTTATAACTTGAGTTCCGGACGCCCGATTGATGTGCCGTCAACTTTGTTGGATTCCTATTAGTGAGATGGACCGTTTGGATTACTCCGCTGAAGGTTTGGACACAGTTGGTGTGCAGTCGGGTTGGTTTTGACTTAACAACCAACCGGGCCCCTGGAACAAAAAAGCCAATAACTCTCAGACCGGGCGTCCGATTGACGTGCAGTCTGTCACATTGAGTTCCTCTTGTTGAGACAGAACATTGAGATACATCAATTCTGGACTACGTGTCAGTTTATGTATCGAACCCCTTGGCTTGTGGAGCGGACCCTCCCTGAATGAGCATGCTGTGTGCGGGAACCCTAGAGCTGACTGCGACTGTGACGACCGTACTAAAATCCTATGTGGGTTCGATGACGATGAAGATTGGACTGAAATACTATGTGGGTTCGGCAGCGATGAAGACCATACTGAAATCCTATGTGGGTTCAACGGGGATGAATACTGCACTGAAATCTTATGTGGGTTCGGCAGCGATGAAGACCGTACTGAAATCCTATGTGGGTTCGACGGAGATGAAGACTGCACTGAAAACCTATGTTGGTTCGACAGCGATGAAGACCGTACTGAAATCCTATGTGGGTTTGACGACAATGACTACTATTCTTACATCCTACGTGGGTCTGGAAGTGTCTGACTCTGTTCTTGTTATCCTATGCGGGTCTGGTAGAGTAGTTGGTTTAGTATCCTACATGGGTCCCAGCTTAGATGAATCAGTGGCTATATCTGATCATCTCTATCCCCGAAGAGGTATACCTGTGTGAGATGAGTCTTGAATTTCAATCATTATCTTCGATATGATTGACTTACTTTCCTATTTGGATTGTGTTGTGCTTTCCAATGTGGGTTTGGTTGTACTATCCTGTGTGGACGTGATCGAACTTGGGCTCGGGCGTTGGAACCGAACTGGAATTGATGTCTTAGGTATATGTATGGGCATATAACTAAGTAGTGTTGGTTGTTACTTCGTGATTTTATCTTCCTTTTTGGATTTTGGGAGAACTTCGGGGGTCTCGGGGTCCCTACTGAGTAGCGTATACTCACCCCTGCATGGGCTATGCCCGCACTAGGTTGTGTTGGATGAAGACGACAGACATCGCTGATCGTGGTAGAGGCTAGTGGAGCAGTCGGTACCTAGAGGTGGACCACTGGGCGGGACGTACATGGAGCGGACGACTGGACTCGAGGAGCTGAGGTGGCTATCTGTACCCACCCTTAAGGTGGGACTTCCAGTGGACGGCTCGACGTTGCTGCTTTATTTTCAGTTGTTGTACTTCCTTTCTAGTTGTACTTTACTTTCAGTTTGGGTTTGTATTCTGGACCACTTACTTTTCCGCACTTACTTGTACTCATTTTACTTAGTATTTACTTCTTCTTGATTACTCTGTGGTGTTTGTTTACTTTAGAAAGGCAATGCCTTCCCCTTTTTTCGGGATTTACGCCTTGGTTCTAGTCTCCAGCCCTTGGCCTATGGGAGGCGGACTTGGGGTAGTCAAGACATGGGTCCCTAGGACGGGTCGTGACACGTGCCCATCAAAAATAGATGTACGATTAAATACAATATATATACAAGAACCTTTCATGATGGGCCTGTCATAAATAGCTTATATGTTATAAACCTGTTGCGACAGGCCCGTCACAACAAAGTTATTGCAACGGTAAATCAACCCGTCAAAAAAAAACTTTTAATATATATATATATATATATATATATATATAATCTATTTACAAAGGGACCCCCATCGAAAAAGGCCCCGTCGCAAATACTTAATAAAATAAAAATATATTATTAATATTATTAAAATAATAAAAAAAATATTTTTTTTAAAATAATCTATATTTAAAAATACTTAATAAAATAAAAAAATAAAATAAAATTATGATTAATGAAAAAAATAATATTAATATTATTAAAATAATAAAAAATTAAAAAAATATTAAAATTCACAATATTCAGAAAAAAATATATAAAAAAATCATAAATTCTTATTATTATTATTATTATTATTGAAATAAAAAGACATTAAAAAATATAATACTAATAATAAATAATAAAATCATAAAATATTAAAAATTATAAAAAATATTATGCAATATTCGAACCAATATAAAATAAAAAAAATCTAAATAGTTCTTATTATGACAAATGTTCAATTCAAATGTTTTTAACAGAACAAAAAAATCACAGGGGGGATAGTCTTCTGGAGGAGCTAGAGGAGATGGTGGAGATGGTGGAGGAAACTCCATCCCTAAACTGCGAGTCAGACGACGCATGTACTCAATCTGATCGTGCTGCTGCTGCTGCCATCGACGCATATCCTTCTCGTGCTACTATTTCTGCTGCTACTACCATCGATGCAAGTCCTCCTCGTGCTGTTGCTGCTGCAACAACTTCCATCAACGCATGTTGTCCTCGTGCTGCTGCTGCTGCTACTATTGTTGCTGCTGATGCATCTCTTCCTAATACTTCTGCAAACTCTCTATAAGCTGAGTTTGAGTTTTCAACTGCTCCTGATACTGTGAGCCAGAAGATGATGCCTCTCCACGAGATCCTCTCGAGTTGGACACCGACATCACAGAAGTGCTATAATAAGTCTCAGGATTCAAATGAGAGCCGATACCAACTACTTGGCCCTTCTCGAAGGCATACTGAGCCGCCTGCATCAATCCTGCCTCATCGAAATAGTGCACACTAGTCTGATCAACTGTCTTGACCTGAATCTCAGCCCATTTCTAAGAGGTCACGACCTCATATGACTACTTCAATTTCAATTTGAAATTAAAATAGTGAAAATATATATGCAGTTTATTTTCAAACTGAAAAAGAAATAATACTGACCACAGTCTAACTCTGGTGATCATCTCTAATCTCTCCAGGGGTTGGATCTCTGTACATCCTCTGATAAACGTTATACTCCATAATATCTGGATTCTTGATTGCCTATATGAATATAAAATAGACAATTTATATGTAATGTTATATAAAATATTTTAAAAAGATACTTACCAGATGCTCTCTATGTGTATTGAATGTACGACTACCAACTCGATGTGTCACCTGCTGTCTCCCCCAGTTCTACCTGCCCAATGAAGATCTCCTCTGAAATCCACCACTCAACCAGTGTGAACATAATCCATCACAAACGTGAGATGAAATGTAGTATGGTCGGTGGACTCTACATGACTCATCAAATACTGTCTCTCCTGCTATCTTAAGGGTTATCCTTCTCGAATTGTGCAAAAACTGACAGAAATGCTCACGCATAGACACCTCCCATGGCTCGTGGATAGTGCCACACATGATATTGTCGATGGGATACCTTAAACCCTAAAAATAATTTATAATATCAAGTTATTAATGAAATAAATTTCTAAATAAATATTATTTATTTACATACAAACAAAGGATGGAACATTCCAAGCCACACATCAATGAGAATCTATTCCCATATGATCCATGACTAAGAAAAATAATTACGCAAGATAGTGCCCCCCTGTCCAACAGCTACATGCACAAAACTGTGAAAAAAGAAAAAATAATAAAACAATTAGTATATAAATAAATTAATGAAAGCTAACTAAAATAAACAGGTTATCATACCTCCACTTGCATGGATCAAAACCAAGATGTGGAAGTCTCTCGGGGATAGAGTCAGGAATCATAAGTCATACAAGACCGCACCCCCTCCGCGTATCCCCTGAACTGCCAGTAGCCTAAGGGTAAGATGATCCCAAATCCTCCTCATCCAAAGGTATCTCAACCTCCTCCAACTCACGAAATAGATCAGGGTCCATCTGAAACACAAAATGATAGTTGTTAAAAGATAGTTAAAAATAACTATTACATATAGATATATAATAGTTATGATTATAACCAGCATTTAGCTATGTCAATGTTCACCTTCATCATCATCTTCATATCTGGCGATGTCAATGTCTTCTTATTCATCATCAACATCATCAATATCTATATGAGTTTCGGTTTCATCATCTCTTTACATTTTAAATTCATTTGTAACATCATTAACATCATTGTCACCATCGACCCTTAATTGTGGGGTTTGATCATCAATATTCATGTCTCTTTGTAAAAAGGATGGATTTTGAGTAGTCTCTTGAAAAATTTCAACTCATTGTACTTCATCGGAACCACATTCAGTTTGAGTAAACTGGTCTTCCAGAGATTTCATTTTTATTATGCTCCACCAATCACTCAGGTCTCTTGTAGTGGCACATTGCTTTGCGAAATATATTTGATGTTCCTATTGATCTAGTAAAAGTGGTTCATTTACAACAAGAAGAATTTTATCTTAAATATCGACGATCCCATAAATCAGATGAACATGAAATCCTCTCTCAGTATCTAACCACCGACATTTAAACATTATTTTGTAATTCTTACCCTAGATAACACAGTTCAATAATTTAATCTAGCATGCCATAAATGTCAACTTTATTTTCTCTATGATGTGATCCTCTCAAGAAAAATCCACCATTAATTGTTTTTTTGATTTCCCATTTGCACGTGTATGAAATCGAATACCATTAACCACATTTTCATTGTAAGATTTAACCATTTTGGATGGTGGGTAACTCAATATACACAATCGATTATCAATTTTATCAGCATGTTGAGACAGCTAAAAATTTGTAAAACAATTATCAATATAATAAATAATAAACTTAATTTATATGTTAAACCATTAATAATTTATGTTACTAGTTTTTGAACCCATTGAGAAATTTTTTTCTGTTGGCTTTCTTCAAGAGAAACTACTGTAAATAGATTACTACGGAAATGCTACGATTGCCGTATTAATACGTCAGAGATGATTAAGTGATTAAAAGATGATTATTATTTTTGAAGACGTTCACTATTTTGAGGACCCTATATGATCAACGTAAATATATTACTACGGTATTTTCATTGAGGAGTAAGGTTGACTTATATTTTGAAGAATCAATGAATTTAAGGTGGACTTATAGTAATTTAGGTTACTTATGGAAATGATTAACCTATCTTGGGTAAAATATGTTTAGGTTAGCTACTTTTTTTATAAGATGTTAGGTGTGGTTGATGTTGTTTGGATATGAACAATGAAGTTTATTTTGGAAGACTATGTTATCAAATCCCTCTTGTATTTGGGTTTCAATCTTAGTTTGGTTTATATTGAGGAATTTTAAGGACCGTTATTTATGGGATGGTCTATGATGAACTTTGGGTAGTACCATGGAACTTTGAAGATTTAAAAATAGTTTCCCTTCCTATGGGATTCTTTCTTTTTGAAGAGTTGTTTTACCTTACCCTTTCTGTTTTTGGGATAATGTTTAAAGATAGAAGAAATAGATAGTTAATCTTTGGTGGATTATGTGATTCTCTAGAAGATGATTCTTGTGTTTTGATGAGACCAAGTAGTTTTGAATGCTCATCATTTGGAGAAAATATTAGTTTTGGTAGAAACTTATTAAAGGATGAAACTCTACATGAAGGTAGGTATATTTTCTTATGTTTTTGTTCTATGTAGTAAATGAATTCCTCAAAATTATGAAAAGGAACGTAAAACAAAAACGTTGTTGGTTTACGTTTCCTACTAGGTAATAAATGACCGTTTACACACATCATAAGTTCGGGATTTTATTATGGTTAACTTTCTCCTAATCATGTTCTCTATCACTCTCCCTCAGAACTTGACCCTTTGTTTTTCTTCCATGTCCATGTTTTCCTACATGGAATCCTAGCGTGGGATAACTCGGGTGACCTTCGTACTTCCCTTTATTTCTTTTAAAGTAATAGTTTTACTGACTCCTTTTCCGATGTGGGACTTTCAATAAAACTTCAAAACCAAATTTTAAAAAATTGTGAGGACGCAATTTCTTAAGGGGGGAAGATTGTAACGACCCAAAATTTTGAATAAATCTTGTTTCCTAATTTTATGTGTTATTTTATTTTATTTTTATACTCAACAAAAATGTTTCATTTGATAACATGAGTATAATTAAAATGATACCATTGGTTTTTGACTGTTATATGACCATTGATCAATATGACCGCTGGAAACTAAACGTTTTGATTATTGTCTCTAAATACAAGTAATCTTGGTTAATTAATATAGAAAGAAGATTCGATGGCCTCACCCAGTAGTCTTGGACCGATCGAAGCCCATCTAACAGAACTTGGGAAGGAGGTAGCACCACTGGGCTTTTCTCTGGACCAAACCCAAGCTGAACTTCATCGTGTGAAGCTAGAACGAGATCACCTTCGCGAGAAGTTCAAACTGATAGAAATTACTACTCGTGCGATGTTGGCCGAGCCTCCCTCAGATTCTATCACCTTAGCACACCTTACACTTAGGTCCTATGCTGGTGTGATAAG
Source organism: Viscum album (assembly GCA_963277665.1). Taxonomy (NCBI): domain Eukaryota; kingdom Viridiplantae; phylum Streptophyta; class Magnoliopsida; order Santalales; family Viscaceae; genus Viscum; species Viscum album. The sequence continues at coordinate 955,703,572 of OY728146.1, forward strand.
GGGCCATGTAAGGAGACTGTAACTGCATTGTGTAATCCTTTGTTTTAAATAAAAATTGGGATTTCTTCTTCTGATTAAGTTTATGAATTTTCAAATGACCGGATAAATATAGTATGCATATTTTTGATGAATTTTAGAAAAAGTATATTTTAAAAATGTTTTTGTAAACCTTAAATAATTAAAAATGTGTAATGATTTGCAAAAAATGGTCTTCTACAATTATGTTCAGTACGAAATTTAGAGTCTAATAAGATCAACTTGATTTTTGATGAATAGTAAATTATGAATAGTGATTTTACACTTAAGATTAGTAATGTGACCAAATGGATTAGTAATTTAACTCAAAGAAAGTTTTAATATAATTTAGACAACTTGATTAATAATGAGATTCAATAAAATGGGTAAATAACGGTTTCATAAATTATTAGTCAAGTATTAGTTTTTTCGGGTGAATAGTGTTTTTAATTAAAAATTTAATTAAAAATAATTAGAAAATTATTTTTATAAAATGGACTTTATTTTTGAACTCAGAGCAACGATATTATGTTATGGTAATTTTTGGGGATTTTTCTGAAAAAAATGAATTTTCGGTGAATAGTGTATTTATTTAAAAATAAGATTAAAAATATTTAGAAAGTTATTTTTATAAAATGGAGTTAATTTTTGAAATCAGAGCCTTAATATTTGGTTAATGTGAAATTTTGGGATTTTTCTGAGAAAGTTGAATTTTCAGTGAATAGTAAAAATACAGTTTTAGGGTTTCGATATGTTTAATGACATCATAACCGTGTCACGATGATGTCATGAGATATTTTAAGGGTTGGCCGGCCAAAGGTGATGAATTATTGTTTTGGGGGCCCCATGTGGCCTAAATCCATGGTAAATGCCAAGGGAGAGCACATGGTTTTGAGAAAAGCACTTGTGAGGTGTCCCTTGGCCATTAATGCCTTGTCCCCCCACTTTCCCTATAAATACCCACCCATTACTCCTTTAGTTTTCACTCCCAACTCTCCCCCAACGAGGTTCTGGTCTCCTTACCTCCCAAGGAGTCCTCCCAAGGTGCCCCCAAGCCCTCAAGGTCCAAACCTTTGAGTTTTAAGAGTTACGTTTTAAGGTAAGGGATCCGATCTCTCTCTTTCTTTTCAAGAAATCTATTTTATGTAATTTCTTTTATTCTCCATGTTCTTATGTTAAAGGGTGTTCTTTTATAATCCTCTTACTTCCCTTTTCATGTTCACATAATGAGAGATCCCCTATTACTCTCATTATTTCGTTTTATGAAGTTTTAAGTGGCGCCGTTAGGCTGTCGAAATTTTTGTAACGGATTCTTTCCCCCTTCTCATTTTTCAAGATCTATTTTCATGTAAAGTATTTCAAGTTACTTTTTATTATGTTGGGGTATGATCTCTAAATTTATCATACTGATCTTTTATGACCATATGATTAGATACTCAATTTGATCTCTTCAATTTAGTATTTTTATGTTTTAAGTGGCGCCGTTAGGCTGCCGAATTTTTAAGTGGTTCTTCACCCTTGTCCTTTTGAAATTCTACTTTAATGTCAATTATTTCAAGTTCCTTTTTGTTATATTGGGGTATGATCTGTATATCTATCATACTGATCTTTTATGACCATATGATGAGAGACCCCATTTGATCTTTTCAATTCAGTATTTTGAAGTTTTAAGTGGCGCCGTTAGGCTGCCAAATTTTGACGTGGTTCTTCACCCTTCTCGTTTTGAAGTTCTACTTTAATGTCAATTCTTTCAAGTTCCTTTTTTTTATGTTGGGGTATGATCTCTATATCTATCATAATTATATTTTATGACCATATTATGAGAGACCCCATTTGATCTCTTCAATTCAGTATTTTGAAATTTTAAGTGGCGCCGTTAGGCTGCCGAATTTTTAAGTGGTTCTTCACCCTTCTCGTTTTGAAGTTCTAATATCATGTCAATTCTTTCAAGTTACTTTTTGTTATGTTATGGAATGATCTCTAAATATATCATACTGATATTTTATGTTCATATTATGAGAGAACCTATTTGATCTCATCAATTCATTTTTGTTGAAGTTTATGTAACGCTGTTAGGCTGCTGAATTTCCAAGGGGTTCTTTCACCCTTCTCGTTTTCAAGATCTATTTTCATGTAATGTCTTTCAAGTTCCTTTTTATTATGTTGGGTTATGATATCTATATCTATCATGATGATAATTTATGTTCATATGATGAGATACCCTATTTGATCTCGTCAATCAATTTTTAGAATTTTTAAGTGACGCCGTTAGGTTGCCAAATTCTTATAAGAGAAATCTTATTTTTGTCTTCCTTTCAAGTTCTTCGTTTCATATGGTATATCATTAAAATTTCATTACCATGTTCTTAAATACTTTATATTCTGTTCCCATACTATTTTATGTCTCATTTTTGAGTGGGTGACCCATGTCCCCTCACTTTTCAATGTTTTCTAAATCCATGTATCATAGCCGTTATGCTGCATAATTTTCGTCTCAAAATGCCTCCCTCTTTATCTCAAAATTATTTTATGTCATTAAGTGAATACTCAAAGCTCTTATTTCTATAGGGGTATTTACATATATATCAAAATGTTCTATTTTAAATTCTTGGATTTACATACATGAAACCCTCTTTCCCTTTCTATGGGTTTAAAGTGACATAAAACTGATGTCTTTAAAGCACTTTTTAAAATGTTATGATTATGAAATGAAACCCATTTATTTTATGCTATATGGGTTGTATATGAAATGATTGATGATGATATATGTGGCTCACATGATAATAAAGACATGTCAAGGGTGCTCCCATATAGCGCTCCAATGCATTGGGTAAAGACTTAATCTCTAGAGATGACCATTTTTAACGACGCCTTGGTGAATAACCTTGGTAATTTTTAACGACACATTGGGGATGGACCTTGGTGAAACGAAACGATTGTCAATATTAAATGTTGTAGCAACATCTTCAAGTTATGAAAAATGTTATTTTTATTATGATATTCTTCATGGTTTCTTTTTCATGCCTTAAAGTTCTTTTCACGACCTTATTGAAGTATCTCTAGTTCACATGTAAAATGTTTCTCTTGTTTCCCTTATTGGGCCTTCTACTAACCCTTTCTTTTGATGTATGTCCCCAGGTTATGAGATGCAGTAATGAACCTAGGATGAACTTAAGGAGAAGCCTTTCTAGTGTTTAAGAAGAATGTTTTTTGTTCTTTTCATGTATTATGTTCCTTGTTTCCAATACACTAAACCTTAAGGATCCTCAGTTCCGTGTAATGAAATTAAAGTTATGTTATAAAAAGATGGGATGCTATAGTTGGTATCAAAGGATGGTTTAGTTATTTGTGGAAATTAGGATATGAAAACTCTAGGAATAACCCTATATAAAATTTTAAATATAGGAAATCTTCCTGGTATTTTGGTGAGTATTGAGAAAGGGGTTTCCAAGAAAATACATCCATGTATGGATACGAGCAGGTAGAGGTGGCTCTGGAATAGATGTATATAGGGGTAAAACCTGAAAAAACCGCTTTGAGCAAGACTCGAACGGGAACTGGTACACGACAATGGGCCTTTCTGCACTCTTTGTTATGACACTCCCGGGGGATATGCTTTGGTAAATTCATAAGCTTAGTATGAACCATTTTTAAAGGAACAAAGATAAAATAAAATAAAGGTTCACATAAGAATATATGATCATGGATAACCTAGATGGGAACCTAGGGGATCACAAGTTAGGGTATAATTTTCTTCTACAAGTTGTCCTTATATGCTTTAAGTTTCTTTTCATGTATAGGCTAAGTATTTAAGCCCCTAATTATAGCTTCTTTTCTTAGTTAATGGTGGGAAATGGAAGAACATGTCCCAACAACCAATGTGATAGGAAATGCTAAGATTTTCGTATTAATACGACATAGATGATTGGGGGATTAAAAGATGATTATTATTTTGGAAGACGTTCACTATTTTGAGGACCCTATATGATCAAGGTAAATAGATAACTACGGTATTTTCATTGAGGAGTAAGGTTGACTTATATTTTGAAGAATCAATGAATTTAAGGTGGACTTATAGTAATTTAGGTTACTTATGGAAATGATTAACCTATCTTGGGTAAAATATGTTTAGGTTAGCTACTTTTGTTATAAGATGTTAGGTGTGGTTGATGTTGTTTGAATATGAACAATGAAGTTTATTTTGGAAGACTATGTTATCAAATCCCTCTTGTATTTGGTTTTCAATATTAGTTTGGTTTATATTGAGGAATTTTAAGGACCGTTATTTACGGGATGGTCTATGATGAACTTTGGGTAGTACCATGGAACTTTGAAGATTTAAAAATAGTTTCCCTTCCTATGGGATTCTTTCTTTTTGAAGAGTTGTTTTACCTTACCCTTTCTGTTTTTGGGATAATGTTTAAAGATAGAAGAAATAGATAGTTAATATTTTGTGGATTATGTGATTCTCTAGAATATGATTCTTGTGTTTTGATGAGACCAAGTATTTTTGAATGCTCATCATTTGGAGAAAAGATTATTTTTGGTAGAAAATTATTAAAGGATGAAACTCTACATGAAGGTAGGTATATTTTCTTATGTTTTTGTTCTATGTAGTAAATGAATTCCTCAAAATTATGAAAAGGAACGTAAAACAAAAACGTTGTTGGTTTACGTTTCCTACTAGGTAATAAATGACCGTTTACACACATCATAAGTTTGGGATTTTCTTATGGTTAACTTTCTCCTAATCATGTTCTCTATCACTCTCCCTCAAAACTTGACCCTTTGTTTTTCTTCCATATCCATGTTTTCCTACATGGAATCCTAGTGTGGGCTAACTCGGGTGACCTTCGTACTTCCCTTTATTTATTTTAAAGTAATATTTTTACTGACTCCTTTTCTGATGTGGTAATTTCAATGAAATTTTAAAACCTAATTTTAAAAAATTGCGAGGACGCAATTTCTTAAGGGGGGAAGATTGTAACAACCCGAAATTTTGAATAAATCTTGTTTCCTAATTTTATGTGTTATTTTATTTTATTTTTATACTCAACAAAAATGTTTCATTTGATAACATGAGTATAATTAAAATGATACCGTTGGTTTTTGACTGTTATATGACCATTGGTCAATATGACCGCTGGAAACTAAACGTTTTGATTATTGTCTCTAAATACAAGTAATTTGGGTTAATTAATATAGAAAGAAGATTCGATGGCCTCACCCAGTAGTCTTGGACCGATCGAAGCCCATCTAACAGAACTTGGGAAGGAGGTAGAACCACTGGGCTTTGCTCTGGACCAAACCCAAGATGAACTTCATCGTGTGAAGCTAGAACAGGATCGCCTTCGCGAGAAGTTCAAACTGATAGAAATTAATACTCGTGCGATGTTGCCCGAGCCTCCCTCGGATTCTCTCACCTTAGCACACCTTACACTTAGGTCCTATGCTGGTGTGATAAGGGGCCATGCAAGGAGACCGTAACTGCCTTGTGTAATCCTTTGTTTTAAATAAAAATTGGGATTTCTTCTTATGATTATGTTTATGAATTTTCAAATGACCGGATAAATATAGTATGCATATTTTTGATGAATTTTAGAAAAAGTATATTTTAAAAATGTTTTTGTAAACCTTAAATAATTAAAAATATGTAATTATTTGCAAAAAATGGTCTTGTACAATTATGTTCAGTACAAAATTTAGAGTCTAATAAGATCAACTTGATTTTCGATGAATAGTAAATTATGAATAGTGATTTTACGCTTAAGATTAGTAATGTGACCAAATGGATTAGAAATTTAACTCAATGAAAGTTTTAATATAATTTAGACACCTTGATTAAGTAATGAGATTCAATAAAATGGGTAAATAACGGTTTGATAAATTATTAGTCAAGTATTAGTTTTTTCGGGTGAATATTGTTTTTTAATTAAAAATTTAATTTAAAATAATTAGAAAATTATTTTTATAAAATGGACTTTATTTTTGAACTCAGAGCATCGATATTATGTTATGGTAATTTTTGGGGATTTTTCTGAAAAAAATGAATTTTCGGTGAATAGTGTATTTATTTAAAAATAAGATTAAAAATATTTAGAAAATTATTTTTATAAAATGGAGTTCATTTTTGAAATCAGAGCCTTGATATTTGGTTAATGTGAAATTTTGGGATTTTTCTGAGAAAGTTGAATTTTCAGTGAATAGTAAAAATACAGTTTTAGGGTTTCTATATGTTTAATGACATCATATCTGTGTCATGATGATTTCATTAGATATTTTAAGGGTTGTTCAGACAAAGGTGATGAATTATTGTTTTGGGGGCACCATGTGGCCTAACTCCATGGTAAATTCCAAGGGAGAGCACATGGTTTTTAGAAAAGCACTTGTGAGGTGTCCCTTGGCCATTAATGCCTTGTCCCCTCACTTTCCCTATAAATACCCACCCTTTCCTCCTTTAGTTTTCACTCCCAACTCTCCCCCAACAAAGTTATGGTCTCCTTACCTCCCAAAGAGTCCTACCAAGGTGCCCCAATCCCTCAAGGTCCAAACCTTTGAGTTTTAAGAGTTACGTTTTAAGGTAAGGGATCCGATCTCTCTCTTTCTTTTTAAGAAATCTATTTTATGTAATTTCTTTTATGATCCATGTTATTATGTTAAAGGGTGTTCTTTTATACTCCTCTTACTGAAATTTTCATGTTCACATAATGAGAGATCCCCTCTTACTCTCATTATTTCGTTTTATGAAGTTTTAAGTGGCGCCGTTAGGCTGCCGAAATGTTTTGTAACAGATTCTTCCCCCTTCTCATTTTTCAAGATCTATTTTCATGCAAAGTATTTCAAGTTACTTTTTATTATGTTGGGGTATGATCTATAAATTTATCATACTGATCTTTTATGACCATATAATGAGAGACCCCATTTGATATCTTCAATTCAGTATTTTGAAGTTTTAAGTGGCGCCGTTAGGCTGCCGAATTTTTAAGTGGTTCTTCACCCTTCTCGTTTTGAAGTTCTACTTTAATGTCAATTCTTTCAAGTTACTTTTTGTTATGTTGTGGTATGATCTCTAAATCTATCATACCGATCTTTTATGACCATATGATGAGAGACCCCATTTGAACTCTTCAATTCAGTATTTTAAAGTTTTAAGTGGCGCCGTTAGGCTGCCGAATTTTGAAGTGGTTCTTCACCCTTCTCATTTTGAAGTACTACTTTAATGTCAATTATTTCAAGTTCCTTTTTGTTTTGTTGGGGTATGATATCTATATCTATCATACTGATCTTTTATGACCATATGATGAGAGACCCCATTTGATCTGTTCAATTCAGTATTTTGAAGTTTTAAGTGGCGTCGTTAGGCTGCCGAATTTTTAAGTGGTTCTTCACCCTTCTCGTTTTGAAGTTCTACTATCATGTCAATTATTTCAAGTTCCTTTTTGTTATGTTAGGGTATGATCTCTAAATATATCATACTGATATTTTATGTTCATATTATGAGATATCCTATTTTATCTCATCAATTCATTTTTGTTGAAGTTTATGTAACGTCGTTAGGCTGCTAAATTTCCAAGGGGTTCTTTCACCCTTCTCGTTTTCAAGATCTATTTTCATGTCAAGTCTTTCAAGTTCCTTTTTATTATGTTGGGTTATGATCTCTATATCTATAATGCTGATCATTTATGTTAATATGATGAGAGATCCTATTTGATCTCATCAATCAATTTTTAGAATTTTTAAGTGACGCCGTTAGGCTGCCGAATTCTCATAAGAGAAATCTTATTTTTGTCTTCCTTTCAAGTTTTTCGTTTCATATGGTATATCATTAAAATTTCATTACCATGTTCTTAAATACTTTATATTCTGTTACCATACTGTTTTATGTCTCATTTTTGAGTGGGTGACCCATGTCCCCCCACTTTTCAATGTTTTCTAAATCCATGTATCATAGCAGTTATGTTGCATAATTTTCGTCTCAAAATGCCTCCCTCTTTATCTCAAAATTATTTTATGTTATTATGTGAATACTCAATGATCTTATTTCTACAGGGGTATTTACATATATATCAAAATGTTCTATTTTAAATTCTTGGATTTACATACATGAACCCGACTTTCCCTTTCCGTGGGTTTAAAGTGACATAAAGCTGATGTCTTTAAAGCAGTTTTTAAAACGTTATGATTATGAAATGAAACCCATTTCTTTTATTCTATATGGGTTGTTTATGAAATGATTGATGATGATACATGTGGATCACATGATAATAAAGACATGTCAAGGGTGTGCCCATATAGCGCTCCAATGCATTGGGTAAAGACTTAATCTCTAGAGATGACCATTTTTAACGACGCCTTGGTGAATAACCTTGGTAATTTTTAACGACAACTTGGGGATGGACCATGGTGAAATGAAACGATTGTAAATATTAAATTTTGTAGCCACATCTTCAAGTTATGAAAAATGTTATTTTTATTATGATATTCTTCATGGTTTCATTTTTATGCCTTAAAGTTCTTTTCACGACCTTATTGAAGTATCTCTAGTTCACATGTAAAATGTTTCTCTTGTTTACCTTACTGGGCCTTCTCCTCACCATTTCTTTTGATGTATGTCCCCAGGTTATGAGATGCAGTAATGAACCAAGGATGAACTTAAGGAGAAGCCTTTCGAGTGTTTAAGATGAATGTTTTTTGTTCTTTTCATGTGTTATGTTCCTTGTTTCCAAGACACTAAACCTTAAAGATCCTCAGTTCCGTGTAATGAAATGAAAGTTATGTTATAAAAATACGGGATGCTATAGTTGGTATCAAAGGATGGTTTAGTTATTTTTGGAAATTAGGATATGAAAACTCTAGGAATAACCCTATAGAAAAGTTTAAATATAGGAAATCTTCCTCGTATTTTGGTGAGTATTGAGTAAGGGGTTTCCAAGAAAATACATCCCTGTCTGGATACGAGTAGGTAGAGGTGGCTCTGGCACAGATGTACATAGGGGTAAAACCTGAAAACACCGCTTTGAGCTAGACTCGAACGAAAACTTGTACACGGCAACGGGACTTGCTTCACTCTTGGTTACGACACTCCCGGGGGATATGATTTGGTAAATTCATAAGCTTAGTATGTACTATTGTTAAAGGAACAAAGATAAAATAAAATAAAGGTTCACATAAGAATATATGATCATGGATAACCTAGATGAGAACCTAGGGGATCACAAGTTAGGGTATAATTTTCTTCTACAAGTTGTCCTTATATGCTTTAAGTTTATTTTCATGATTATTGGCTAAGTATTTAAGCCCCTAATTATAGATTCTTTTCTTAGTTAATGGCGGGAAACGGAAGAACATGTCCCAACAACCAATGTGATAGGAAATGCTACGATTGCCGTATTAATACGACAGAGATGATTAGTGGATTAAAAGATGATTATTATTTTGTAAGACGTTCCCTATTTTGAGGACCCTATATGATCAAGGTAAATAGACTACTACGGTATTTTCATTAAGGAGTAAGGTTGACTTATATTTTGAAGAATCAATGAATTTAAGGTGGACTTATAGTAATTTAGGTTACTTATGGAAATGATTAACCTATCTTGGGTAAAATATGTTTAGGTTAGCTACTTTTGTTATAAGATGTTAGGTGTGGTTGATGTTGTTTGGAGATGAACAATGAAGTTTATTTTGGAAGACTATGTTATCAAATCCCTCTTGTATTTGGGTTTCAATCTTAGTTTGGTTTATTTTGAGGAATTTTAAGGACCGTTATTTATGGGATGGTCTCTGATGAACTTTGGGTAGTACCATGGAACTTTGAAGATTTAAAAATAGTTTCCCTTCCTATGGGATTCTTTATTTTTGAAGAGTTGTTTTACCTTACCCTTTCTGTTTTTGGGATAATGTTTAAAGATAGAAGAAATAGATAGTTAATCTTTTGTGGATTATGTGATTCTCTAGAAGACGATTCTTGTGTTTTGATGAGACCAAGCAGTTTTGAATGCTCATCATTTGGAGAAAAGATTATTTTTGGTAGAAACTTATTAAAGGATGAAACTCTACATGAAGGTAGGTATATTTTCTTATGTTTTTGTTCTATGTAGTAAATGAATTCCTCAAAATTATGAAAAGGAACGTAAAACAAAAACGTTGTTGGTTTACGTTTCCTATTAGGTAATCAATGACCGTTTACACACATCATAAGTTTGTGATTTTCTTATGGTTAACTTTCTCCTAATCATGTTCTCTATAACTCTCCCTCAGAACTTGACCCTTTGTTTTTCTTCCATGTCCATGTTTTCCTACATGGAATCCTAGTGTGGGCTAACTCGGGTGACCTTCATACTTCCATTTCTTTATTTTAAAGTAATAGTTTTACTGACTCCTTTTCCGATGTGGGACTTTCAATAAAATGTCAAAACCTAATTTTAAAAAATTGCGAGGACGCAATTTCTTATGGGGGGAAGATTGTAACGACCCGAAATTTTGAATAAATCTTGTTTCCTAATTTTATGTGTTATTTTATTTTATTTTTATACTCAACAAAAATGTTTCATTTGATAACATGAGTATAATTAAAATGATACCATTGGTGTTTGACTGTTATATGACCATTGGTCAATATGACCACTGGAAACTAAACGTTTTGATTATTGTCTCTAAATACAGGTAATCTTGATTAATTAATATAGAAAGAAGATTCGATGGCCTCACCCAGTAGTCTTGGACCGATCGAAGCCCATCTAACAGAACTTGGGAAGGAGGTAGCACCACTGGGCTTTGCTCTGAACCAAACCCAAGCTGAACTTCATCATGTGAAGCTAGAATGGGATCGACTTCGCGAGAAGTTCAAACTGATAGAAATTACTACTCGTGCGATGTTGGCCGAGCCTCCCTCTGATTCTCTCACCTTAGTACACCTTACACTTAGGTCCTATGCTGGTGTGATAAGGGGCCATGTAAGGAGACCGTAACTGCCTTGTGTAATCCTTTGTTTTAAATAAAAATTGGGATTTCTTCTTATGATTAAGTTAATGAATTTTCAAATGACCGGATAAATATAGTATGCATATTTTTGATGAATTTTAGAAAAAGTATATTTTAAAAATGTTTTTGTAAACCTTAAATAATTAAAAATGTGTAATGATTTACAAAAAATGGTCTTCTATAATTATGTTCAGTACGAAATTTAGAGTCTAATAAGATCAACTTGATTTTTGATGAATAGTAAATTATGAATAGTGATTTTACGCTTAGGATTAGTAATGTGACAAAATGGATTAGTAATTTAACTCAAAGAAAGTTTTAATATAATTTATACACCTTGATTAAGTAATGAGATTCAATAAAATGGGTAAATAACGGTTTCATAAATTATTAGTCAAGTATTAGTTTTTTTCAGGTGAATAGTGTTTTTTAATTAAAAATTTAATTAAAAATAATTTGAATTTTTTTTTTATAAAATGGACTTTATTTTTGAACTCAGAGCATCGATATTATGTTATGGTAATTTTTGGGGATTTTTCTGAAAAAAATGAATTTTCGGTGAACAGTGTATTTATTTAAAAAAAGATTAAAAATATTTAGAAAATTATTTTTATAAGATAGAGTTAATTTTTGAAATCAGAGCCTTGAAATTTGGTTAATGTGAAATTTTGGGATTTTTTTGAGAAAGTTGAATTTTCAGTGAATAGTAAAAATACAGTTTTAGGGTTTCAGTATGTTTAATGACATCATAACTGTGTCATGATGATTTCATGAGATATTTTAAGGGTTGGACGGCCAAGGGTGATGAATTATTGTTTTGGGGGCCCCATGTGGCCTAACTCCCTGGTAAATGCCAAGAGAGAGCACATGGTTTTGAGAAAAGCACTTGTGAGGTGTCCCTTGGCCATTAATGCCTTGTCCCCGCACTTTCCCTATAAATACCCACCCTTTCCTCCTTTAGTTTTCACTCCCAACTCTCCCCCAACTAAGTTCTGGTCTCCTTACCTCCCAAGAAATCCTCCCAAGGTGCCCCCAAGCCCTCAAGGTCCAAACCTTTGAGTTTTAAGAGTTACGTTTTAAGGTAAGGGATCTGATCTCTCTCTTTCTTTTCAAGAAATATATTTTATGTAATTTCTTTTATGCTCCATGTTATTATGTTAAAGGGTGTTCTTTTATACTCATCTTACTGCCCTTTTCATGTTCACATAATGATAGATCCCCTCTTACTCTCATTATTTCGTTTTATGAAGTTTTAAGTGGTGCCGTTAGGCTGCCAAATTTTTTGTAACGGATTCTTTCCCCCTTCTCATTTTTCAAGATCTATTTTCATGTAAAGTATTTCAAGTTCCTTTTTATTATGTTGGGGTATGATCTCTAAATTTATCATACTGATATTTTATGACCATATGATGAGAGACCCCATTTGATCTCTTCAATTCAGTATTTTGAAGTTTTAAGTGGCACCGTTAGGCTGCCGAATTTTTAAGTGGTTCTTCACCCTTCTCCTTTTGAAGTTCTACTTTAATGTCAATTCTTTCAAGTTCCTTTTTGTTATGTTGGGGTATTATCTCTATATCTATAATACTGATCTTTTATGACCATATGATGAGAGACCCCATTTTATCTCTTCAATTCAGTATTTTGAGGTTTTAAGTGGCGCCGTTAGGCTGCCGAATTTTGAAGTGGTTCTTCACCCTTCTCGTTTTGAAGTTCTACTTTAATGTCAATTCTTTTAAGTTCCTTTTTGTTATGTTGGGTTATGATCTCTATATATATCATAATAATCTTTTATGACCATATGATGAGAGACCCCATTTGATCTCTTCAATTCAGTATTTTGAAGTTTTAAGTGGCGCTGTTAGGCTGCCGAATTTTTAAGTGGTTCTTCACCCTTCTCGTTTTGAAGTTCTACTATCATGTCAATTCTTTCAAGTTACTTTTTGTTATGTTAGGGTATGATCTCTAAATATATCATACTGATATTTTATGTTCATATTATTAGATACCATATTTGATCTCATCAATTCTTTTTTGTTGAAGTTTATGTAACGTCGTTAGGCTGCTGAATTTCCAAGGGGTTCTTTCACCCTTCTCGTTTTCAAGATCTATTTTCATGTCAAGTATTTCAAGTTCCTTTTTATTATTATGGGTTATGATATCTATATCTATCATTCTGATCATTTATGTTCATATGATGAGAGACCCTATTTGATCTCGTCAATCAATTTTTAGAATTTTTAAGTGACGCCGTTAGGCTGCCGAATTCTCATAAGAGAAATCTTATTTTTGTCTTCATTTCAATTTCTTCGTTTCATATGGTATATCATTAAAATTTCATTACCATGTTCTTAAATACTTTATATTCTGTTCCCATACTGTTTTATGTCTCATTTTTGAGTGGGTGACCCATGTCCCCTCACTTCAATGTTTTCTAAATCCATGTATCATAGCCATTATGCTGCATAATTTTCGTCTCAAAATGCCTCCCTCTTTATCTCAAAATTATTTTATGTTATTAAGTGAATACTCAAAGATCTTATTTCTAAAGGGGTTTTTACATATATATCAAAATGTTCTATTTTAAATTCTGGGATTTACATACATGAAACCCGCTTTCCCTTTCCGTGGGTTTAAAGTGACATAAAGCTGATGTCTTTAAAGCAGTTTTTAAAACGTTATGATTATGAAATGAAACCCATTTATTTTATGCTATATGGGTTGTTTATGAAATGATTGATGATGATATATGTGGCTCACATGATAATAAAGACATTTCAAGGGTGTGCCCATATAGCGCTCCAATGCATTGGGTAAAGACTTAATCTCTAGAGATGACCATTTTTAACGACGCCTTGGTGAATAACCTTGGTAATTTTTAATGACACATTGGGGATGGACCTTGGTGAAACGAAACGATTGTAAATATTAAATGTTGTAGCCACATCTTCAGGTTATGAAAAATGTTATTTTTATTATGATATTCTTCATGGTTTCATTTTCATGCCTTAAAGTTCTTTTCACGACCTTATTGAAGTATCTCTAGTTCACATGTAAAATGTTTCTCTTGTTTCCCTTACTGGGCCTTCTACTCACCCTTTCTTTTGATGTATGTCCCCAGGTTATGAGATGCAGTAATGAACCTAGGATGAACTTAAGGAGAAGCCTTTAGAGTGTTTAAGAATAATGTTTTTTGTTCTTTTCATGTATTATGTTCCTTGTTTCCAAGACACTAAACCTTAAAGATCCTCAGTTCCGTGTAATGAAATGAAAGTTATGTTATAAAAAGACGGGATGCTATAGTTGGTATCAAAGGATGGTTTAGTTATTTGTGGAAATTAGGATATGAAAACTCTAGGAATAACCCTATAGAAAAGTTTAAATATAGGAAATATTCCTGGTATTTTGGTGAGTATTGAATAAGGGGTTTCCAAGAAAATACATCCCTCTCTGGATACGAGCAGGTAGAGGTGGCTCTGGAACAGATGTACATAGGGGTAAAACCTGAAAAGACCGCTTTGAGCTAGACTCGAATGGGAACTGGTACACGACAATGGACCTTGCTGCACTCTTGGTTACGACACTCCCGGGGGATATTCTTTGGTAAATTCATAAGCTTAGTATGAACCATTGTTAAAGGAGCAAAGATAAAATAAAATAAAGGTTCACATAAGAATATATGATCATGGATAACCTAGATGGGAACCTAGGGGATCACAAGTTAGGGTATAATTTTCTTCTACAAGTTGTCCTTATATGATTTAAGTTTCTTTTCATGTATAGGCTAAGTATTTAAGCCCCTAATTATAGATTCTTTTCTTAGTTAATAGTGGGAAATGGAAGAACATGTCCCAACAATCAATGTGATAGGAAATGCTACGATTGCCGTATTAGTATGACAGATATGATTAGGGGATTAAAAGATGATTATTATTTTGGAAGACGTTCTCTATTTTGAGGACCCTATATGATCAAGGTAAATAGATTACTACGGTATTTTCCTTGAGGAGTAAGGTTGACTTATATTTTGAAGAATCAATGAATTTAAGGTGGACTTATAGTAATTTAGGTTACTTATGGAAATGATTAACCTATATTGGGTAAAATATGTTTAGGTTAGCTACTTTTGTTATAAGATGTTATGTGTGGTTGATGTTGTTTGGATATGAACAATGAGGTTTATTTTGGAAGACTATGTTATCAAATCCCTCTTGTATTTGGGTTTCAATCTTAGTTTGGTTTATATTGAGGAATTTTTAGGACCGTTATTTATGGGATGGTCTGTGATGAACTTTGGGTATTACCATGGAACTTTGAAGATTTAAAAATAGTTTCCCTTCCTATGGGATTCTTTCTTTTTGAAGAGTAGTTTTACCTTACCCTTTCTGTTTTTGGGATAATGTTTAAAGATAGAAGAAATAGATTGTTAATCTTTTGTGGATTATGTGATTCTCTAGAAGATAATTCTTTTGTTTTGATGAGACCAAGTAGTTTTGAATGCTCATCATTTGGAGAAAAGATTAGTTTTGGTAGAAACTTATTAAAGGATGAAACTCTACATGAAGGTAGGTATATTTTCTTATGTTTTTGTTCTATGTAGTAAATGAATTCCTCAAAATTATGAAAAGGAACGTAAAACAAAAACGTTGTTGGTTTACGTTTCCTACTAGGTAATCAATGACCGTTTACACACATCATAAGTTTGGGATTTTATTATGGTTAACTTTCTCTTAATCATGTTCTCTATCACTCTCACTCAGAACTTGACCCTTTGTTTTTCTTCCATGTCCATGTTTTCCTACATGGAATCCTAGTGTGGGCTAACTCGGTTGACCGTCGTACTTCCCTTTCTTTCTTTTAAAGTAATAGTTTTACTGACTCTTTTTCCGATGTGGGACTCTCAATGAAATTTCAAAACCTAATTTTAAAAAATTATGAGGACGCAATTTCTTAAGGGGGGAAGATTGTAATGACCCGAAATTTTGAATAAATCTTGTTTCCGAATTTTATGTGTTATTTTATTTTATTGTTATACTCAACAAAAATGTTTCATTTGATAACATGAGTATAATTAAAATGATACCGTTGGTTTTTTACTGTTATATGACCATTGGTTAATATGACCACTGGAAACTAAACATTTTGATTATTGTCTCTAAATACAAGTAATCTTGGTTAATTAATATAGAAAGAAGATTCGATGGCCTCACCCAGTAGTCTTGTACTGATCGAATCCCATCTAACAGAACTTGGGAAGGAGGTAGCACCACTGAGATTTTATCTGGACCAAACCGAAGCTGAACTTCATCGTGTGAAGCTATAACGGGATCGCCTTCGCGAGAAGTTCAAACTGATAGAGATTACTAATCGTGCGATGTTGGCCGAGCCTCCCTCAGATTCTCTCACCTTAGCACACCTTACACTTAGGTCCTATGCTGGTGTGATAAGGGTCCATGTAAGGAGACCATAACTGCCTTGTGTAATCCTTTGTTTTAAATAAAAATTGGGATTTATTCTTATGATTAAGTTTATGAATTTTCAAATGACCGGATAAATATAGTATGCATATTTTTGATGAATTTTAGAAAAAGTATATTTTAAAAATGTTTTTGTAAACCTTAAATAATTAAAAATGTGTAATGATTTGCAAAAAATGATCTTCTACAATTATGTTCAGTACGAAATTTAGAGTCTAATAAGATCAACTTGATTTTTATTGAATAGTAAATTATGAATAGTAATTTTACGCTTAAGATTAGTAATGTGACCAAATGGATTAGTAATTTAACTCAAAGAAAGTTTTAATATAATTTAGACACCTTGATTAAGTAATGAGATTCAATAAAATGGGTAAATAACGGTTTCATAAATTATTAGTCAAGTATTAGTTTTTTCGGGTGAATAGTGTTTTTTAATTAAAAATTTAATTAAAAATAATTAGAAAATTATTTTTATAAAATGGACTTTATTTTTGAACTCAGAGCATCGATATTATGTTATGGTAATTTTTGGGGATTTTTCTGAAAAAATGAATTTTCGGTGAATAGTGTATTTATTTAAAAATAAGATTAAAAATATTTATAAAAATATTTTTATAAAATGGAGTTCATTTTTGAAATCAGAGCCTTGATATTTGGTTAATGTGAAATTTTGGGATTTTTCTGAGAAAGTTGAATTTTCAGTGAATAGTAAAAATACAGTTTTAGGGTTTCGTTATGTTTAATGACATCATAACTATGTCATGACGATTTCATGAGATATTTTAAGGGTTGGATGGCCAAGGGTGATGAATTATTGTTTTGGGGGCCCCATGTGGCCTAACTCCATGGTAAATGCCAAGGGAGAGCACATGGTTTTGAGAAAAGCACTTGTGAGGTGTCCCTTGGCCATTGATGCCTTGTCCCCTCACTTTCCCTATAAATACCCACCCTTTCCTCCTTTAGTTTTCACTCCCAACTCTCCCCCAACGAAGTTCTGGTCTCCTTACCTCCCAAGGAGTCCTCCCAAGGTGCCCCCAAGCCCTCAAGGTCCAAACTTTTGAGTTTTAAGAGTTACGTTTTAAGGTAAGCGATCCGATCTCTCTCTTTCTTTTCAAGAAATCTATTTTATGTAATTTCTTTTATGCTCCATGTTATTATGTTAAAGGGTGTTCTATTATACTCCTCTTACTGCCCTTTTTATGTTCACATAATGAGAGATCCCCTCTTACTCTCATTATTTCGTTTTATGAAGTTTTAAGTGGCGCCGTTAGGCTGCCGAAATTTTTGTAACAGATTCTTTCCCCCTTCTCATTTTTCAAGATCTATTTTCATGTAAAGTATTTCAAGTTCATTTTTATTATGTTGGGGTATGATCTATAAATTTATCATACTGATATTTTATGACCATATGATGAGATACCCCATTTGATCTCTTCAATTCAGTATTTTGAAGTTTTAAGTGGCGCCGTTAGGCTGCCGAATTTTTAAGTGGTTCTTCACCCTTCTCCTTTTGAAGTTCTACTTTAATGTCAATTATTTCAAGTTCCTTTTTATTATGTTAGGGTATGATCTCTATATCTATCATACTGATCTTTTATGAGCATATTATGAGAGACCCCATTTGATCTCTTCAATTCAGTATTTTGAAGTTTTAAGTGGCACCGTTAGGCTGCCGAATTTTGAAGTGGTTCTTCCCCCTTCTCGTTTTGAAGTTCTACTTTAATGTCAATTCTTTCAAGTTCCTTTTTGTTATGTTGGGGTATGATCTCTATATCTATCATACTGATCTTTTATTACCATATTATTAGAGACCCCATTTGATCTCTTCAATTCAGTATTTTGAAGTTTTAAGTGGCGCTGTTAGGCTGCCAAATTTTTAAGTGGTTTTTCACCTTTCTCGTTTTGAAGTTCTACTATCATGTCAATTATTTCAAGTTCCTTTTTGTTTTGTTAGGGTATGATCTATAAATATATCATACTGATATTTTATGTTTATATTATGAGAGACCCTATTTGATCTCATCAATTCATTTTTGTTGAAGTTTATGTAACGCCGTTAGGCTGCTGAATTTCCAAGGGGTTCTTTCACCCTTCTCGTTTTCAAGATCTATTTTAATGTCAAGTATTTCAAGTTCCTTTTTATTATGTTGGGTTATGATCTCTATATATATCATTCTGATCATTTATTTTCATATTATGAGATACCCTATTTGATCTCGTCAATCAATTTTTGGAATTTTTAAGTGACGCCGTTAGGCTGCCGAATTCTCATAAGGGAAATCTTATTTTTGTCTTCCTTTAAAGTTCTTCGTTTCATATGGTATATCATTCAAATTTCATTACCATGTTCATAAATACTTTATATTCTGTTCCCATACTGTTTTATGTCTCATTTTTGAGTGGGTGACCCATGTCCCCTCACTTTTCAATGTTTTCTAAATCCATGTATCATAGCCGTTATGCTGCATAATTTTCGTCTCAAAATGCCCCCCTCTTTATCTCAAAATTATTTTATGTTATTAAGTTAATACTCAAAGCTATTATTTCTAAAGGGGTATTTACATATATATCAAAATGTTCTATTTTAAATTCTGGGATTTACATACATGAAACCCTCTTTCCCTTTCCGTGGGTTTAAAGTGACATAAAGCTGATGTCTTTAAAGAAGTTTTTAAAACGTTATGATTATGAAATGAAACACATTTATTTTATGCTATATGGTTTGTTTATGAAATGATTGATGATGATATATGTGTCTCACATGATAATAAAGACATTTCAAGGGTGCACCCAGATAGCGCTCCAATGCATTGGGTAAAGACTTAATCTCTAGAGATGACCATTTTTAACGACGCCTTGGTAAATAACCTTGGTAATTTTAACGACACCTTGGGGATTGACCTTGGTGAAACAAAACGATTATCAATATTAAATGTTGTAGCCACATCTTCAAGTTATGAAAAATGTTATTTTTATTATGATATTATTCATGGTTTCATTTTCATGCCTTAAAGTTCTTTTCACGACCTTATTGAAGTATCTCTAGTTCACATGTAAAATGTTTCTCTTGTTTCCCTTACTGGGCCTTCTGCTCACCCTTTCTTTTGATGTATGTCCCCAGGTTATGAGATGCAGTAATGAAACTAGTATGAACTTAAGGAGAAGCCTTTCGAGTGTTTAAGAAGAATGTTTTTTTTTCTTTTCATGTATTTTGTTCCTTGTTTCCAAGACACTAAACCTTAAAGATACTCAGTTCTGTGTAATGAAATGAAAGTTTTGTTATAAAAAGACGGGATTCTATAGTTGGTATCAAAGGATGGTTTAGTTATTTGTGGAAATTAGGATATGAAAACTCTAGGAAGAACCCTATAGAAAAGTTTAAATATAGGAAATCTTCCTGGTATTTTGGTGAGTATTGAGTAAGGGGTTTCCAAGAAAATACATCCCTGTCTGGATACGAACAGGTAGAGGTGGATCTTGCACAGATGTACATAGGGGTAAAACCTGGAAACACCGCTTTGAGATAGACTCGAACGGGAACTGGTACACGACAACGGGCCTTGCTGTACTCTTGATTATGAAACTCCCGGGGGATATGCTTTGGTAAATTCATAAGCTTAGTATGAACCATTGTTAATGGAACAAAGATAAAATAAAATAAAGGTTAACATAAGAATATATGATCATGGATAACCTAGATGGGAACCTAGGGGATCAGAAGTTATGGTATAATTTTCTTCTACATGTTGTCCTTATATTCTTTAAGTTTCTTTTCATTATTATTGGATAAGTATTTAAGCCCCTAATTATAGCTTCTTTTCTTAGTTAATGGAGGGAAATGGAAGAACATGTCCCAACAACCAATGTGATAGGAAATGATACGATTGCCGTATTAATACGACAGAGATGATTAGGGGATTAAAATATGATTATTATTTTGGAAGACGGTCACTATTTTGAGGACCCTATATGATCAAGGTAAATAGATTACTATGGTATTTTCATTGAGGAGTAAGGTTGACTTATATTTTGAAGAATTAGTGAATTTAAGGTGGACTTATAGTAATTTAGGTTACTTATGGAAATGATTAACCTATCTTGGGTAAAATATGTTTAGGTTATCTAATTTTGTTATAAGATGTTAGGTGTGGTTGATGTTGTTTGGAGATGAACAATGAATTTTATTTTGGAAGACTATGTTATCAAATCCCTCTTGTATTTGGGTTTCAATCTTAGTTTGGTTTATATTGAGGAATTTTAAGGACCGTTATTTATGGGATGGTCTATGATGAACTTTGGGTAGTACCATGGAACTTTGAAGATTTAAAAATAGTTTCCCTTCCTATGGGATTCTTTCTTTTTGAAGAGTTGTTTTACCTTACCCTTTCTGTTTTTGGGATAATGTTTAAAGATAGAAGAAATAGATAGTTAATATTTTGTGGATTATGTGATTCTCTATGAGATGATTCTTGTGTTTTGATGAGACCAAGTAGTTTTGAATCCTCATCACTTGGAGAAAAGATTAGTTTTGGTAGAAACTTATTAAAGGATGAAACTCTACATGAAGGTAGGTATATTTTCTTATGTTTTTGTTCTATGTAGTAAATGAATTACTCAAAATTATGAAAAGGAAAGTAAAACAAAAACCTTGTTGGTTTACGTTTCCTACTAGGTAATCAATGACCGTTTACACACATCATAAGTTTGGGATTTTCTTACGGTTAACTTTCTCCTAATCACGTTCTCTATCACTCTCCCTCATAACTTGACCCTTTGTTTTTCTTCCATGTCCATGTTTTCCTACATGGAATCCTAGTGTGGGCTAACTCGGGTGACCTTCGTACTTCCCTTTCTTTCTTTTAAAGTAATAGTTTTACTGACTCCTTTTCCGATGTGGGACTTTCAATGAAATTTCAAAACCTAGTTTTAAAAAATTGTGAGGACGCAATTTCTTAAGGGGGGAAGATTGTAACGACCCGAAATTTTGAATAAATCTTGTTTCCTAATTTTATGTGTTATTTTATTTTATTTTTATACTCAACAAAAATGTTTCATTTGATAACATGAGTACAATTAAAATGATATCATTGGTTTTTGACTGTTATATGACCATTGGTCAATATGACCGCTGGAAACTAAATGTTTTGATTATTGTCTCTAAATACAAGTAATCTTGGTTAATTAATATAGAAATAAGATTCGATGGCATCACCCAGTAGTCTTGGACCGATCGAAGACCATCTAACAGAACTTAGGAAGGAGGTAGCACCACTGGTCATTGCTCTGGACCAAACCCAAGATGAACTTCATCGTGTGAAGCTAGAACAGGATCGCCTTCACGAGAAGTTCAAACTGATAGAAATTACTACTCATGCGATGTTGGCCGAGCCTCCCTCAGATTCTCTCACCTTAGGACACCTTACACTTAGGTCCTATACTGGTGTGATAAGGGGCTATGTAAGGAGACCATAACTTCCTTGTGTAATCCTTTGTTTTAAATAAAAATTGGGATTTCTTCTTATGATTAAGTTTATGAATTTTCAAATGACCGGATAAATATAGTATGTATATTTTTGATGAATTTTAGAAAAAAGTATATTTTAAAAATGTTTTTGTAAACCTTAAATAATTAAAAACGTGTAATGATTTGAAAAAAATGGTGTTCTACAATTATGTTCAGTACGAAATTTAGAGTCTAATAAGATCAACATGATTTTTGATGAGTAGTAAATTATGAATAGTGATTTTACACTTAAGATTAGTAATGTGACCAAATGGATTAGTAATTTAACTCAAATAAAGTTTTAATATAATTTAGACACCTTGATTAAGTAATGAGATTCAATAAAATGGGTAAATAACGGTTTCATAAATTATTAGTCAAGTATTAGTTTTTTCGGGTGAATAGTGTTTTTTTAATTAAAAATTTAATTAAAAATAATTAGAAAATTATTTTTATAAAATGGTCTTTATTTTTGAACTCAGAGCATCGATATTATGTTATGGTAATTTTTGGGGTTTTTTCTGAAAAAAATGAATTTTCGGTGAATAGTGTATTTATTTAAAAATAAGATTAAAAGTATTTCGAAAATTATTTTTATAAAATGGAGTTCATTTTTGAAATCAGAGCCTTGAGATTTGGTTAATGTGAAATTTTGGGATTTTTCTGAGAAAGTTGAATTTTCAGTGAATAGTAAAAATACAGTTTTAGGGTTTCGGTATGTTTAATGACATCAGAACTGTGTCATGATGATTTCATAAGATATTTTAAGGGTTGGCCGGCCAAGGGTGATGAATTATTGTTTTGGGGGCCCCATGTGGCCAAACTCCTTGGTAAATTCCAAAGGAGAGCACATGGTTTTGAGAAAAGCACTTGTGAGGTGTCCGTTGGCCATTAATGCCTTGTCCCCTCACTTTCCCTATAAATACCCACCAGTTCCTCCTTTAGTTTTCACTCCCAACTCTCCCCCAACGAAGTTATGGCCTCCTTACCTCCCAAGGAGTCCTCCCAAGGTGCCCCCAAGCCCTCAAGGTCCAAACCTTTGAGTTTTAAGAGTTACATTTTAAGGTAAGGGATCCGATCTCTCTCTTTCTTTTCAAGAAATCTGTTTTATGTAATTTCTTTTATGCTCCATGTTCTTATGTTAAATTGTGTTATTTTATACCCCTCTTACTTCCCTTTTCATGTTCACATAATGAGAGATCCCCTCTTACTCTCATTATTTCGTTTTATGAAGTTTTAAGTGGCGCGGTTAGGCTGCCGAAATTTTTGTAGTGGATTCTTTCCCCCTTCTCATTTTTCAAGATCTATTTTCATGTAAAGTATTTCAAGTTCCTTTCTATTATGTTGGGGTATGATCTCTAAATTTATCATACTGATATTTTATGACCATATGATGAGATACCCCATTTGATCTATTCAATTCAGTATTTTGATGTTTTAAGTGGCGTCGTTAGGCTGCCAAATTTTTAAGTGGTTCTTCACCCTTCTCCTTTTGAAGTTCTACTTTCATGTCAATTATTTCAAGTTCCATTTTGTTATTTTGGGGTATGATCTCTATATCTATCATACTGATCTTTTATGACCATATGATGACATACCCCATTTGATCTCTTCAATTCAATATTTTGAAGTTTTAAGTGGCGCCGTTAGAAATAAATTATCAAAGAAATTATTCTCAATATTCATGAAATCCAACATGTGGTGAACCAACAAATCAGACCAATATGGACGATCACAAAAAAGGCTCCGTTTTATCCAATTATGCTCTTTCCCAAAGCCATGAATTTTTTGTTGGTTTACTATTGGCCCAAATGTGATGGGAGTTAATGAAAATACAACTGATTTTAACTCTATACCTAAGATCATTTTTGGAGGTTCATTCCTTTCAATTGTGCCTTTTCTGAAATGAGATTTGTTCCTTGAAAAAGGATGATCGATTGGAAGAAATCTGCGATGACAGTCAAAATAGCAAGGTTTTTTTCCATCGACGAGCGTAAAGGATTTTTTGTATTTCATAGAGTAAGGACATGATTTCGGATTATGTGTACTCCAACTAGATAACATTCCATATGTTGGGAAGTCAGTAATCATCCACATCGATGTAACTTTTAATATGAAATTTTTTTCGCAACAACATCATATTTACTAACACCATTACTCCACAATGAATTTAACTCATCAATCAAGGGTTTCAAATAAACATCAATATTCTTTTTCAGATGTATGAGGAATAATAAGGTCAAAAAGATATAGGGATCCTTTATCAACATCCATGAAGGTATATTGTATAGAGTTATAAAGATAGGACAACATGAATACTGACTACCATAAGAACCAAATGGATAGAAACCATCAGTAGAAAGACCCAATTACACGTTTTGGGATTCTGAAGAAAAAGATGGATGAATTCAGTCAAAATGTTTCCATGAATCACCATCTGGTGGATGTTTAAAGCTTTTATCATTTGAAATATTGGTTTTGTTCCATGATATCAATGACGCTGTGTTCTGAGACACAAAAAATGCTGCAACCTGCGTGTAAGTGGGAAATACCTCAACTGTTTCACCGGAATCCATCTAGACTTCCTCCATTGAGCTTCTTTATACCTTGATTGTCCACATGTGGGACAACTATCCAATGAATCATTTTCACTAGAATATAAGTTGAAATCATTTTCACGTGCATGAATCATCCTATAACTAAGACCCAGATTACGAACCAACCTCTTGCTCTCATAGTTATTTGCAGGAAACACATTTCCTTCAGGTAACTGTGTTTTAACCAAAGAAAATATCTGATCACTATATTTATTTGACATTACATTATCTTATTTAATAGAAATAAATTTTGAAACCACTGATAATTTTCTTATCTTGCAACCATGATATAATGTATCCTCAACAGACCTCAACAACTCATAAAATTCAGATTGTACCAACTCAGGAGTAAAATCAATAGCATCCTATGTTTCAGTTTGTTGAACAGATAGAACTGTAACATCATGTACAAAATTTTAAAATTGTGATGGATATGGTATTAAGTTATTAGTATATTCTTTGGATATGTGTTCACCATGTTGATACCAAAAAAAAAATCTGGTTGAAAACCAAACTGAAAGAGATGTCCCCCAATCTTGTCCAATGTGTCAAACATTATAAGAGCACATTTTTTTACAAGGATACTTAATTTTGCCTTCTGAAACAAATTCTGGTTTTGATGATGAAAATGATAAGAAAGCTTCAACAATATCAATATATACATGATTTAAACCATAACCATTTGGATTTCAATGCTAATTTATCCAAGCACGATCATCTAATAATGATTGTTGTCGACTTCCTTGTTCCATATTTTTCTATAAAATATAAAATCATTACTATTTTTGAATAATTTAAAATTAGAAAAGCACTATACAAAAAAATAAGATAAATAATTACGACTACATCTCAATAATTACCATTAATTACAGGTAACACAATTTCAGTGGATTGACAGCTACACTTTTGTCGGACAACTCATTTTCTTGCAACTTTCTCACACTGAAATCACAATAAAGAATCTAATCGGAGGTACATTTATTCATTCTTTTACATACGAGAATGCATAAGTGTACCTCTGAGTAGATTCTTCTTTGTGATTTTAGTGCGAAAAAGATGAAAGTAAATGAGCCGTCAGACAAAAGAGCCCCCTTTTCATCGATGAATTTTCTTCTTCCAACTGTCACTTCCTGAAAAAATTATGAAAAATGTGGTCCTACAAATTCATATTCAAAATCTTGCATATGAGAATGGATGTGCATATGTAGAAGCATACTTTTCATAATATTTTGAGTCGATGAGAGTTGATTATTACTGTTTATTTCTAATTATTTCTAATTATTTCTAATTATTGCTAATTATTGCTAATTATTGCTAATTATTGCTAATTATTGTTATTTATTTCTATTTATTTCTAGTTATTCCTATTTATTCGTATTTATTGTTATTTATTGATATTTATTGTTATTTAGTTCTATTTATTCATATTTATTACTAATTATTACTATTTATTCCTATTTATTACTATTTATTATAATTTATTTCTACTTATTACAATTTATTACAATTTATTACAATTTATTACAATTTGTTACTAATTAAAAATAATTATTAGTATTTATTACTATTTATTACTATTTATTACTAATTATTACTAATTATTACCAATTATTACTAATTATTTCTAATTATTACTAATTATTAGTAATTATTACTAATTATTACTAATTATTACTAATTATTACTAATTATTACTAATTATTACTATTTATCACTATTTATTAAAATTTATTACTAATTATTACTAATTATTACAAATTTTTACTATTTATTAGTATTTATAAGTATTTATTACAATTAATTAGTATTTATTAGTTTTTATCACGATTTATTTGTATTTATTAGTATTTATTACTATTCATTTGTATTTATTACTATTTATTAGTATTTATTTCTATTTATTAGTATATATTTCTATTTATTTTTATTTATTACTATTTATGATTATTTATTACTATTTATTAGTATTTATTAGTATTTATTATTATTTATTAGTATTTATTACTATTTATTTGTAATTACTACTATTTATTAGTAATTATTACCAATTATTACTATTTATTACTAATAATTACTATTTATTACTATTTATTAAAATTTATTCATATTTATTACTATTTATTAGTATTTATTAGTATTTATTAGTATTTTTACTATTTTAACTATTTATTACTATTTGTTACTATTTATTACTATTAATTAGTATTTATTACTAATTATTAGTATTTATTTGAAATTATTAGTATTTAATACTATTTATTACTATTTATTAATATTTATTTGTATTTATTACTATTTATTAGTATTTATTAGTATTTATTAGTATTTGTCACGACCCGTCCCCTGGGGCCTGTGTCGTGACTACCCAAGCCCGCCTTCCATATGCCAGGGGCTGGTGACTAGCACCAAAGGCATATTCCCTAAAACTGGGAAGACATTGCCTTTATAACCTATAAGCACATGCAAACAAGCAGATAGCAAGATAGGAACTCAAGAAAACTGTATAACCAAAAGAGAGTGCTGAAAGTAAAGGGGTCAGAATACAAGCCCCATAATAAAAGTACAAGTACAACTAAAATAACAAACAACTGAAGAAAGTGAAAAAGGCAGCTATTGGGTCGTCCTCTGGGTTCCCACCTGAAGGGTAGGTACATATCGCCTCCTAAGCACACCACGTCCGTCCGTCTCCTCTGCGTATAGACATGCCGTATGGTCCACCTCTTGGTACCGTCCAGTCCTGGTACTCTCAGCCTCAATTAGCACTGTTCGTCGTCTGCATCCAACACAACAAGGTGCCAAAATAACCCGTGTTGGGGTGAGTATAATGATACTCAGTAGGGACCCCGAGACCCTCTAGGTCTCACAAAATCCATCAAGGATAAACAAAAAATATAAAATCCACAGATAACCTTACTTAGGTATATGCCCATACATATACCTAAGTTATCAAGTAATCTATCTCAATCATGAGGAAAACACAGAGAAACTGACTCAGCTCATACCAGGATTTATTCTAGGGTAGTAGTAACAAGTAACATTCTGAACCCTCGGCTGTTGGAGAACTCCTCCTCTATCGAGTGCAGTGGGCCTTCCACGTCACACAGAGGCGCTTTCCACTAACCTTGGACTGCTAAGGTACTTCTCCTTTCGAGTACTGTGGGTCTGCCGCGTCACACAGAGGTGCTCCCCACCATGGGTCTGCCACGTCCCACAGAGGCACTCCCCCTCATGACCTGCTGAGATACTCCTCCTGTCAAGTATCGTGGGTCTGCCGCGTCACCAAGGCGCTCCCCACTGTGGGTATGCCTCATCACCAAGGCGCTCCCCACTAGGCCAGTCGAGTCAATCTGAGTCGAAACGGTTATCAGTCGTCAAGTCTCAGCCAGCTACTAGGTTCCCGCACAATGCTCCCTCGTCTCCCGGAGGTTCCGCTCCACAAGCTACTGGTTGATACTCCAAGTGCCATGAATTCCCACAAATAAGTATTTCAACGGTCCGCCACATCATAGGGATCCCAATATAACAGAAGAAGAGTCAATCGGACGCCCGGTCTGTGAGTTATTAGCCTTTTAGTCTCAGGGCCCGATTGGATTTGTGCTCGATCCAACCTGACCGTTCCCCATCTCAATCTAAAACTCAATGGAAATATACTCAAAGGGACCGTCTCACTCCAAGATTCCCAGCGTCGCTGAAGGTTCGTCAAACGGACATCCGGTGCCAAAGATATGACCAAAAGAAAGTAAAAAAGGGGTCGTAGTGGGCCCAGGTCTGGTCTGACCCGGTCAAACCGACCCGGCCTGACCCTTTGGGTCTGGCCCGACCCACAATGCGGCCCGGACCGTTGGGTCTGGCCCAACCTATGAGGGCTGTGAGGGTGGCGGAAGGTCCTTGAGAGCGCGAACCAGCCGCGAGTCGGTGGTCTGACAGTAGGTCGGCGAACCAGCTATGGTTCGACGATAGTTCAATTAGGAGGGTGGAGTGGCTCGGCTTGGCGATGCGACTCGGCTCGGATAATGACGCGGCTCAGTGGACAGAAGTGCAGCTCTGCTCGGACGGCAGCACGGATCGGCAGATGACGACGTGGCTCGGCTCAGATGGCAGTGCGGCTCGGTGGACGGTAGCACGACTTGGCTCAGACGGCGGCACGAATCGACAGACGGCAGCGAAGCTCGGCTCGGATGGCGGGTCAGTAGGGGCGGCGTAGCGAGGCCACGGGTGGTGACATCGTTGCCTCCACCTTTTTTGTCACGTTCCTCCATTTTGAAGAATACACCAAAAAAGAACGACGGAGGGGTCGGGCCATGTTTTTTTGGCCCGCACCCTCCGTGTTTAGAGTGGCAGCAAGTGGTTCACAAAGAACGAAGCATGAATGTGAAACCATAATCTTTTGCAATGTTTGTTCCCAACCCGCACAAGAAAAGAAGGGAGTACATGGAAAGAATTATCATGCAAATAAACCCCTACCTCAATCATTTGTTGACGTAGGCACAGGGAGGTAGTACGGTCGTCGATTCATCGTAGATGAAGACGTCCTACGTCGGAAGAAGTCTAGAGGAAGAAGCTTTAAGTCGAGGTCGACATTCCTCGTTGGTGGAGCGTTCTTCGTGGAAGAACATGTTCTTTGTGGAAGAATGCTTTCTTCGTTAGAGAGTTTTCTCCCACCAAGAGCACTCTCTCCCTTGCCAATGAATGTTATCAAAAGAAGAACCCATCAAAATAAAAGAGATAGCCAATATAATAAAAAGTTTTCCACCAATTTAAACTTTGGAACAATTCAAATTGGATTAATTAAAATGGCTCAATTAAGTGGTGCATTGGAATAATTAAGTGGGGGAGGGTTAGAACAATTAATATGGAGGAATCTCAAGAGGCTCCTCCACATTAATGAGGGATTTAAAGAGGTTTCCCTACATTTATGAGGGATTTGAGGTTTTTCTCCCAATTAAAGGGGAGTTTCAAGGGGGTTTAATCCAGGGTGGTCCCCATCACCATAACCACTCTTGGAAGGTTAGGCTCAGGTGGTCCCCACCACCATAAACTCTCATGGGAAGTTAAGGTATGGTGGTCCCCACTTCTCAACTTCCACATGGAGGTTATTTCTTGTGGACCCCACCTCCCAACACCCACATGGGTGTTAAAAATAAAAATAAAATGTCACACACTTTTATTTTTATTTTATTCTTACACGAAAAACCAAAAAACTATCTTTCACCCTCGACCAACTGCGTTCGAGGTGAAAGTATTCTTAAGTGAATATCGGTGCTGTGAGTTCAACGATGCCCTCAGATTTCAATTCTGAGCACCAGTTCAAAAGTTAGAAAAACCCACTCGTATGTTTACTGAACGTACCTGAAAAAAAGTTCAGAAATTCATTCCAGGCACTCTGGACCTCGGAATCACGTGCCGTCAATTTTTGCAGACTCGTAAAATTCACATTTATTTAAAAAAAATTTAAAATGGAAATTCTAGGTCTTTACAGTATTTGTTACTTATTATTACTAATTACCACTATTTATTACTAATTGTTAATATTTTTTACTATTTTTTTAATTACTACTATTTATTTCTAATTATTACTAATTAGTGTTAATTACTATTAATTATTGAAAAAATACAGCTACTAATAACTAATT
Organism: Viscum album; assembly: GCA_963277665.1. Lineage (NCBI taxonomy): Eukaryota > Viridiplantae > Streptophyta > Magnoliopsida > Santalales > Viscaceae > Viscum > Viscum album. The sequence goes on from OY728146.1 coordinate 955,733,780, forward strand.
ACCGCTAATTATTTTCATAAATTACTAATTATAATTACTAATTATTAATTATTACAAATACTAAGAATTAATATTAGTAATTTAATTTTATTATTACAAATAAATACTAATGTCAAAATAATTTAAATCTGACTTAATTACAACTAATCTACAGTAATTAAAATTAATATAAATATATGAAATAAATATTAAATTAAATAAAACTTAAATACCTTTAAACTTGATCTCTTATAATTGTAGGCAGCTTCACAAGTTCTTTTTAATAAAAAGATAACTCTAAAAAATTTTCACTCTAAAATTAGAGTTTACAGAAGGAGAGGAAGAAGGAATTCAGGTAGAGAGAAGAAAAAATGGAGCGAGAGTATATATAGGTTAGATTAGTTGCGACGATACTATTAGTGACCGGAATCCCATCACTAATAATAATTTTTGCGACGAGACCCATCACAAATAACTTTGGCCGCATTAATTATGGTCAACGGTTAAAAGGTTATTTTTGATAGGGGCCATCGCAAAAAGTGACCTACTGACACACTTTTTGTGGTGGGATAACATCCCGTCGCAAATAGGTTTTCACCACTTCTCGTTATTTGCGATAGGACCTATCACAAATACCCTTTGGGGGTCGAATTAGTTTCAATGGGGGATACCCCGTCGCAACTAGGTCTTACCGCCTCCCGACATTTGCGACAGGTAGTGCCAAACCGTCACAAATAACCTTTCGCACGGTTTGGAAGGCAAACCGCACCAAACTGCATGTAAATTTTTTGTGACGGGGAGCCTATTCCCATCGCAAATAACCTCTTCGACGGACTATTTTCAACGAGATTTATTATTGTCGAAAATAACCCACCACAAATAATGATTTTTCCCATAGTGACTTGTGAATGGATTCATGAGCTTATATTTGATCAATACTGGTTTGATAGAAGCTCATTACTCAAATTAAATCATGGGATTGAGCTCAATTCTATCTGTGGATATTGCGGTATTCAATTTTTTCTATCAAATAAAATCCCCATTGATGAAATATGGTTTTCATGAGGTTATAGATGAACATGGAATGATTGAAGAATCATATTGAATTGATCAGTCATTGCATGTTATTTGTGTATTTTCTTGATTCATGAATTTTACCCTACATGCTACCTATATCTGAAATCTTGAAGGCCTTATATTTTTATTGATTTTTCAATAATCCCCATTTTAAGGGTTGAGGGGGAACCCTTACATAACATGGATTCCCATAGGTAGAATGTCCATACATGACTCAAAGTCCTAGAGGTATAAAGCCCAGTACATAACCATTGAAGGACCTAGAAGTGACTACATGTTTTTGAACTACTCCTCCTCAGCATCTTGCAGTTTTGAAGGCACCTAGCTCCCCACATCACATTTACAATTAGCTAAAATTTCCCCTTATAGATATGAATGGTGCTTGGAACCAATGGAAAGTGTCATACCCTCTCATTCTTCCAAACCTGTAATCTATGCTCTGGTGAATGCTACTTTATCTAAATCCTTTTCCGGGGCCTGCTCTTATGTGGTCTTCCCGAGTTACTTCTTGGTCGTTTGTGGACTGGAGGCTAGATGGTTTTAAGGATAATGGTTTCCATAAGGCCCTGTGGCCCAAATGCATTTTTTGTGGCTCAAAATCCATGTGGCCTAAAGTCCGTTTACTACCTATCCCATATTGAGTTTCAACTTGGATAGGCTCTGTTTTATAACACTCTATGTTTAATCCACTACTCAATCCAACACAAGGGTCGACACCTAGACACACTTACACAAAATCTACTTACATGGTCTATGACACACCTTTGTAATATCCCCTAGGAACCCACCTATGAATTCCCCGAGTTCTTGATATGCACCTCTCATGTGTGCTTTCTTTGGGTGCTATGCATCCTCGTGCACTCACCTGCTACCATGTATAGCCATATGTGGGATGGATCCTATGTGGTAGAACCTCATTACAATATGTAGTTGAGTTGGCCCTCCTTGGGTGGTTGTGGTTGGCCATATATATTTTTTAATAAATACCCACAAAAAACAGAACTTAGAATAATTTTAAGTATAGAATTTAATACCTTTCTATTTAGCCATATTCTCATATCTTCATCAATAAATCTTAATAAAAAATTATAATTAGTTTTACATTGAAAAAAAATTAGTTCTTTTATAAATAATTTTAATTTATTCATGAAAATTAATATTTACAAGGTATTCAATATTTTTCATGTTCATTAAGTAATAATGAAATATTTCATGGTCATATTTAATTCCTCTTTATTATTGTATAAAATATACGACTCACTAACACATTTTTTTAAACATGTAGACCAGTTCATCGATATTTATACTTACATTTACTTCATTTAAAATATAATATATGAACTTTTATATTCCATATATGGAAATCATATTTAAAAATATGACTGGTATATTGAACCTACTTTTATTACCTGATTATTACATCATTTTAAAGATAAGCAACATAAAAGTGTTAAATAATTAATATCCAAAGGTTTAGAGTTTTGGAAAAATTAGGAACATACATTTTTTTACATAATAAAACATAAACATAATTTAAGTCCTTTTTCTATAGCTTATTAGTGGCCCTCATTTACTCTTTACTATACGTAATCACCTTTGGATATACATCAAAGAAATAGGTGATCTAAAATCCCAGTAAGAGGACATACAAGAACATGAATCAATATAACTTAGATGAGAATAATAATAATCATCATAACATAATTATGAGATCATTATCATAACCATGATATGAATAATTAGATAAATATATGGATTTTGGAAATGCATAAAAATGAAACATCATGTCTAAGTGGTCAAATACCACACATAGTTGCGAACAAAGATAACATCATGTCCAAGCATAAAATATGTGTGTAATCATAACATCATCATTGTGAAAAATTATAACATCATGTTAATGAATATTTCACATTATATCATTATATAAATCACATGAACTAATTCACTAGAGTGTTCTGTAATTATGGGTGCATCCGTCACATCATAACATTTACAAAATCATGCATGCCACATAGAATATATAACAATATTTTCCATAAAATAACCCATGTAAAGAAAATGGGTTAATGAGAATTTCATAAAGAAAAATTTCACAAAAAAACATTGGGGTTACCAAAATAAAAATGGAATAACATACTTGGTATAAGAATCATCAATCTTGAGTGAAGAAGAAACAATCTCAAGAGAAGAAAAAGATATGATTTTTTAGAAAGAAGAGTTCTTTTGAAAAAATGATTGAATTTGTAAAAAAATAGGTTTTTAAACATGTATATCCCATAAAATAAAAGGTAACAAAAAAGAAATTATATTTCAGTAATATTAAAATAACATCCATACTGAAATTTGACATGAAAGAGGAATAACCCGAAGAAAAGAAATTGGTTTTGAGAACCCCTTACCCAATGTCAAAATGATTTATTCACTTTAATATCTTGAAAAATAAAATTAGATTAATTAAATAATAAATAAATAACCTATTATATATTTATTTTATTCATTATAATTTTATTATGTTCTTATATGTCCATTATGATGAGTTATAGAGTTCAATTTCATTGTTTGGGAGTGTTCATTTTCTTGGTTTTCATGATGAGTTCACTTGTATACATGTATGGAAGATCATGTAAAATGAGAATAAATTCCCATAATTGAAATTATATATTATAAATTAACCTAAATATGTTTAAATATCCCTATATTTTTTTTCTATATATGAGGATATTTTATGAGATAAAATGTTAATGATAATCGTTTAGATTAATTTGACGGGTTTTTGATCATCACGAACTAGTTTTGTTTTATTATTTTACAATATGTATATATTTTTGTTCCAAAACATAAAAAATGTTATAAAATATATTTTCCAATCAGTTTCAACCATTATAATGGTTTTATGACTATCCTTGAAGGCTATAAAGGAAAATGAAAACTTGTCATCCTCGAAGCTGATAAATCAACACCACATGGATGATGCTTTCATTTTTTGAATAAAAGGAAGTAGAGAAGAGGTTTGATGATGGATTATTCCATTAAAATAATAAAATTATAGTATATATAGTGTAATATAGTTATCATTCCTCTAGGTAATGTGATGAGATAATTAGAAAATAAAAGAAATTAAAATAAAATGAAAGAGGATTTTACCTCTTGAGTTCTTCTCCTTGAGAACATCCTTAGAGAAATTTTATTTGGTCTTCTATTGAGTCCAAATGATCCTGGACATGTTGGAGAGGTTTGGTAAGATTAATTTTAAGAATTTGGAAAAGATTTAAAGCTTTGAAGGTGTGAGGAGAAGAGGCGGTGATGGGTGGTATTTATAGTGTAGGAGAGGGGTATTTTTTGATTATTTTGTTAATTTGTTTGTTATTTTATCTCAAGAATATAAATAATTATGATTACCATGAATAAATTAAGTTTATAGGGAATTATAGTTTGATATTATGGGATTACATCGGCCATACATCATCTATGACTCAATAATTCAATTATTTTTTAAATACTTTAAAATACCGTATTTCACTATTCACAAAAATTATACTATTTTAGAAAAAACCAAAAATTCACCCTAACTACTTTTATATTTGTATAATTTAAAATTAAAAACTATTTTATGAAAACAAATTTCTAAATATTATAAATTTAATTTTTAATTAAAATCATAATTTGTTTGATAAATACCAATTTTAAAATTATAATTGATTTTATAACACTTTAAAAAATAAATTAAGGCCTAATAAAAATATCCAATAATCAGAAGAAAAAATATATTAATTTATGAGTCTATTTTATGAAAATAATTTTTCTTTTAAATAATTATATTAATTATAAAATTGTAAATAAACATTTATATTTAAAAAAAAATACCAACACTTAATTTGTCATTTTTAAAATTTTTATTTACTTATACTATGATATAATTATATAATTTTTTCACTTATAAGATGCCAAATTTTTTTTCATAATTTTATAAGTGAGGTTACTATTCTATTTTCTAGATTACTACTCCTAGTGGTCTTGTTACTATTCCAAGTGTTAAGTTACTATTCCATCAGTATAAGTTCCTTATTTTATTTAAATATCACTTATTTCATCCTTAATTTCTTAGAATAAAGTTTTTATTGGGATATATATGATATGTATGTGTTTTATACCATATAAAATAAATATGATAAGGGAAGTTCTATTGATAAAAGTTTGAGTTGTTACATTCTTCCTCCCTTTTGAGAAATTTCACTCGGAATTTTGTTTTACATAAACCCGTGAGGGTATTTCTCCATAATTGCTTCATCTGGTTCCGAAGTTTCTTCTTCATACTTATGGTTCTTCCATAACACTTTGATAAGGTGGGTTGTATTTTTGTTCCTGAATCTTTACCGGTTGCTCCTCATAGGAGAGATCATATTCCAACTATACTACCATTGGGTTTAGTACTTGCGAGTGATATGGTATGTACTTCATCAAGAGTGATACATGGAACATGCCATGATTTTGAGCCATATTTGGTTGAAGTTAAAGCTGATAGGTCACTGCTCCTATGCGATCAAGGATCTAAAAGGGGATAATGTTCCTTGGTCTTAGATTAAATTTCTTTCCAAACCACTTAAATCTATTCCATAGTGATATTTGAAGGAATTATTTATCTCCAACATTGAACTCCAAGGCCCTTCAACGGTTGTCAACATATCTCCTTTTCAACTTTGAGAAACTTTTATGTGTTTCTGGATGGATTAAACCTTTGTCGTCATCTATTTTGAAAGATTAGGTCGAAGTAGTTTTTTTTAACATCTTAATCCCAATAGGTTGGAGTTCTATATCACTTTCCATATAGATCTTCATATGGATCCATCTGAATATTTGGGTGAAAACTATTATTGCATGAGAACTCTACTAATGTGAGATACTAATCTCATACGCCTTTAAATTCCATTGAGGATTCTCTTAGCATGTCTTCAAGTTTCCTAATAGTCATTTCATATTATCCATTAGTTTAGGGGTGATAGGCCATACTAAAATTCAATTAAGTACTTAAATCATGTTGGAGGATTCTCTAGAATTTAAATGTGAACCATTGATCATGATCATATATGATCAAAAGTGGATCCCCATGCATCCTTACCACTTCATTCACATATATCTTAGGAATCTATTCAAGTGAGAGATCTTCTCAAATAACAATAAAGTGGTTATTCTTGGTGAGTCAATTCCTCACAAACCATATCACTTTGTTTCCTTTGGATGTCCTTCAAATACTAGTGATGAAGTCCATGGTGACTTTATCCCATTTCCACATGGGTATAGGTAGTGGTTGTATCATCCCTTTGGACTTTTGTCAATCTACTTTAAATTTTTGAGATATGAATCACATTGAGATATACTCCGCAATCTCCTTCTCCATGTTATCCCACCAAAAGTGTTCTCAAAGATCACAGTCCGTCTTGGTAATTTCAGGATGGATAGATAAAGTTGATTTATATGAATTATCCAATAAATATTTCATTATCTCTAGTGATGAAGGCACAAAAATCCTTCTTCCAAAATGAATCACACCATCATCATCTATATAGAAATCTTGTAGCTTCCATTTCTTTACTACATACACCTTCTTTTGAAGCTCCAGACGATCCACTTGTGCCTCATTAATCTTCTATTTGATAGATGGTTGAGAAATAATTTGGGCATGAGAGGATTTATTCCCTGCCATTATGATTCCTAAATCCCTCCTTTGTTTATCCAAGAAGATATGGTCTTTCTCAATCCGCATCATGGAGAGAGTAGTAGATTCATTTCTGCTAAGATCATCAACTACCTTGTTTTCCTTCCTAGGATGATAATGAATAGAGAAATCACAGTCCTTGATTAACTCTAAGCATCTCATTTGATGCATGTTGATATCCTTTTGTGTGAATATATTATTTAGGCTCTTGTGATCAATATATTTGAAACACGTTTAACCATATAGGTAGTGCTGGCATATTTTTAAGGAAAAAATTATAACTATTAGCTTCATATCATGAGTCATATATTTCTTCTCATGGATCTTCAACTATCATGATGTTTAGGTTAACACTTTATCATTTTACATGAGTACACAACCCAATAATTTCTTTGAAGCATCACTATATATCACAAAACTTTCTCCAATTCTTGTTAGTGTGAGAACATGTTCTTTGATTAGACTCTTATTTAGCTCCTTGAATCTTCCCTCACATTATTCATCCATACATACTTTTACCATTTTCTTTTCAACTTAAATAGTGGGCTATATAGTCATGAGAAATATCTCACAAAATGCCGATGATACCCATCTAATTGAATAAAACTGTGGATCTCCATGACACCAGAGGGTTTGGGCCACTCCTAAATTGACTTTGTTTTTGAAGGGTGCACAAAAATTCCCTCACTTGTTATTATGTGTCCCAAGAATGTGACTTGCTGCATCAAAAAGTCACACTTACTGAAATTGTCATAAAATTTCTTCTTCCTTAATTTCAATGAAACAATCCTTCTATGTTCTTAATGTTTCTCATTTCTATTAGAGTAGATGAAAATATCATTGATAAAAACTACCAATCGTTTTTCAATGTAGTGTCTAAGGACTCTATTCATCAAATCCATTAATATTGAAGGTGAATTAGTTAGTCTGAATGACAAAACTAGAAAATCATAGTGCTCATACCTTGTATGAAAAGTATTCTTTTGAATATATTCCCTCTTCACATTTAGTTAATGATATCTAGAATTAAGATTTAACTTTGAGAAGTATTGATCTCATCATATATAATCAAATAAGACATCAATCCTTGGAATATGATACTTGTTATTTATAGTGATCTTGATGAGCTCCTGATAATTGATACAAAACCACATTGATCTATCCTTCTTCTTGAAAAAGAGAACTGGTGCACCCCTAGATGATGCACTAGGGAGGATGAAATTTTTTATAAGTGCTCTTGTAGCTGCTTATTTAACTCCTATTGTTCAGCAGGGTCCATAATGTAGTGTAATTTTGAGATAGGAGTGACTTCAGTTATGTGTTCTACTGAGAAATCTACCTCACAGTCAAGGGGAAGTCTGGGTAACTCTTCAGGAAATACATCAATGTATTACCTCACAATAGGAATTTCTTCTAGGTTGACACCTTCCTTTGACTTAACCATTTCAGTGAGGTATGCTTCTTTATAGGGCATTGACACCCACACTGTTGAAGGATTTTACAAAGGATATTCATGATTTCACTTTCATTTGTATAAGAGTAGGGGATGGTTAAGAATTTGAAATGATAATTTCTTTTCCTAATAGTTTATGTGTTCTATATACAATGAGATCCAATATATCGCTAGTATAACATATAATTACTCCATGGGATGTATCATAAGATTTTTTGGAAGAAAGTTCCCACATACACCAATATGAGAAGATTCCAACACTTGGGTTTTAATGATTTCACCACTAGTTGTTTTTAAGAATATATATACTTCAAGGTATCAGGGATTTGATTCAATATTTCTAGAATACTTGCAAGATATAAAAGAATAAATATAACTAGAATCAAATAATATTATTTCTACCATTTAGTGAATAGGAAGTGTACCATGTGAAAATTTGTTTTCTCAGTCCACTATAGTAGTTGTGATGGAATAATCCTTCCCTTTATCCTTTGGATTTAGTGGATAATGAAACTGATTACCCTCTAAGACTTGAGGTTTAGTTCACTGTCCTACTTTATTCCCATTCTCCCTATAGTTGAAGCATTGGACCATGGGTGGTTCTATCCTTTCCTCCATCAAACTGGCTAGGTTCTTCATGTCTATCTGACATTTATGAGGTTGGTGGCCTTCTCTCTCAAATTTGAGGCATTTCCCTATTTCTTTTAGGGAATTACCTTGATTCTTCTTCCCATTTATTTGACATGTGAGTGGTTGATATTTCTTTCCACCTTTTTCATTATATCCTCTATATCAATAATCCATATTTATTTTCTTATCTCTATATCTATGTGATGATTCTCTAAACTCCATCTCCACATTTATAGCACATCAAAAAAATTCTTCATAACTCCCAAAGACTCGAATTTCTAGAGCCTTTTGAAAGTGTAGTTTTAAACCACTAAATAATCTATCTATTTTCAAATAATTATTGATAAAAAAACTTGAGGAATATGTTTCAAGTCTTGTGAAATTTTCTTCCTAATTTGTGACCGATTCACCTTATTTTTGATTCATCTCTCTGAATTCTCTCTCTATACTTATACAAAGATTTCTAAATAAATACTTGTTAAGAAATATTTTATTAAGGTCTTCCCACTCAATCTTTTTTATTTCATCCTTTGTCTTGGTGTTATTAATCAATGAACATAACTGGTTGGACTCTCCAGCTAAATGATAAATGGTCAGAGTCACCTTCTTCGTATCAGAATAATGAAGTATAGAAAAGATATTCTCTATTGGGTTGACCCACTATTTTTCAACTAGTTGACCAGAAGATCCACTAAATCTCAATGGTAGTTACTATATAAAAGACTTGATAACCACTTAATCCTTATTTGGTGAAGGTGGATGTTTCACATTATTCAGGTTATTGTTCATATCTTGATATAGTTGGGAAATCATCACCATGAAATTTTGAAGTCTACCTCCCAAGGCATTTGTGATGTCATTCAGAAAATCACCGAATTGTCCCTCGCATGGGTTGTTGGCCTTTTTTATCTTGGTTCTTACAATTTTCAATAATAGAAAAGGTTAAAAAAACATAATTCAACAAATCATGATTAATTTATTCCTTTTCTTAATTAACTCTAAATGAATATCTTATGGGATCCCAATGTCTATCATTTTTCTAAAACAAAGATTCTTGGGTGACTACAAATACATAATCTCATACTAAGGGTTTTAAATAATGTTCTATAATCCTAATTCCCAAATTAACTAAATCATTCTATGATACAAACTATAGTGAACCAACTTTTATTACATTGTTAAGACATCATTTTAACAAAAAACAACATAAAAGCATTACAAGACCAGGATCCAAAGGTATAGTGTCTTGGGAAAATTAGGAACATACATATATTTTACATATTAAATCATAAAAATTATTTAATTAATTATTATCTATCTTCTTAGTGTCCCAAATTCACTCCTTTGTATAAGTAATCACCTTAGAATATACATTAAAGAAAGGGGTGAGATAAAATCCTAGTAAGAGGATAAATAAGAACACAAATCAATATAACATGGGTGAGCATAATCATCAACATCATAACATAAGAATGATATCATCATCATAATAATTATTGGAATAATTATATAATGGAATTGATTTTATCAATGAATAAAAATGAAACAACATGTCTTAGTGGTAAAATACCACACATAGTTGTGAACACAGCTAGCATCATGTTTACACATGACATATGTTCATAATAATAACATCATAATTGTGAAAAATATAGTATCATGTTCAGTAACATTTCACATTATATTATGATATATTTAACATTAAACAATTCCTTAGCATGTTATATAATTCTGGGTGCACCCGTCACATCATAACATTTACATAATCATGCATATCACATAGAACGTATAACAATATTTTCCATAAAATAAACACTGGAAAAGAAATGAGATTAATGAGAATTTCATAAATCATAATTTCATGAATAAAAATTTGGATTCCTAAAATAAAAAGGTAATAAAATACTTGGTATAAAGATACAAAATCTTGAGTGAAGAAGAAACAATATCAAGAGAAGTAAAAGATGCATCTTTTAGAAAGAAGAGTTCTTTTAGAAAAATCATTACATTTATCACAAAATAAGATTGGAAATATTAATATCTCAGACAAGAAAAGGTAATAAAAAAGAAATTATATTTAATTAATATTAAAATAACATCCACATTGAAATTTGGCGTGAAAGAGGAATAACCCAAAGAAAGGAAATTGGGTTTGAGAATCCCCTTAACTTATGTCTGAATGCTTTCTTTGATTTAATATCCTACATATTAAAATTAGATTCATTAAATAATAAATTAAAAACTTCTTATACTTGTATTTGATTCATTATAATTTTATTATGTTGATCTATCCATTATTAATAGTTTTAGAGTTCAATTTAATCATTCATGAGTTTTCATTTTCTTGGTTTTCTTGATCGACTAACCTGTATACATGTATGGAAGATCGTTTAAAATAATAATAATTGTCCAGAATTGAAATTATATATTATTAATGAACCTAATTAATTTTAAATGGTTTTATATATTTTTTTCTATATATGAGGATAACTCATTAGATAAAATGTTAATGATAATCATTTAGATTAATTTGGTTATTTTTCTATCATCACAAACATGTTTTGTTTGATTATTTAATAATATTTGTATATTTTTCTTCCAGAACATAAAAAGTTTATAAAATAAATTTTAAAATCATTTTCAACCATTATAATGGTTTTTGGTTTTTCCTTGAAGGTGGTAAAAAAATGAAAATTTTTCATCCTCAAAGGCGATAAATTAACACCACATGAATGAACCTTTCATTTTTAGAATAAAAGAGGGAGGAGAAGAGGTTTTATGATGGAATATTCCATTAAAATAATAAAACTAAAGTATATATAATATAGAAAAGTTATAATTCCACTTTAATAAGGTTAGGATATGGTATAACAAGAAAAGAAAATAAATTAAAATAAAATCAATGAGGATTTTACCTCTTGAATTATTCTTCTTGAGAACCTCCTTAGGGAAATTAGATTTGGTATTTTTTTGACCAAAGGATCCTGGACCTGGGGGATATGTTTGGTAAGAGTATTTGTTAGAATTTGGACAAGATTAATATCTTGGAAGGTTTCAGGAAATGAGGCGGTGAGGGGTGGTATTTATAGTGGAGGAGAGGGGCGTTTTTTGACTATTAAATTCATTAGTTTATTATTTTGACCCAAGACTATGAATATTTTTTATTCTCATGAATAAATATAGTAAAGGGAGAATTATAGTTTGAGGCTATGGGATTACATAATCCATATATCATTTATGATTCAATAATTTAAGTATTTCTTAAATACCTTAAATCATTGTATTTCACTATTCACAAAAATCAACTATTTTAGAAAAATACCGAAAATTCCCCCGAACCATTTTTCGACATGTAAAATTTAAAAATGAACTCCATTTTATGAAAATAATTTTATTAACATGATATATTTAATTTTTAATTAAAATTATAATTTATTCAAAAAGAACAATTTTAAAATTATAACTGATTTTATAACACTTTGAAAAATTAATTATGGTCTCATAAAATTATCCTATTATTATAAGTCGAAAAAATATTAATTTATGAATATATTTTATGAAACTAAAATTTATTTTAAATAATTATACTAATTATAGAATTATAAATAAACATTTATGTTTTACCACTTAATTTATCATTTTTAAGACAATTATTTACATATAATATGATATAATTACTCATTATTATCAATTATAAGATTCCTAAATTTTATTTATACTTTCCCAAGTGAGGTTACAAATCCATTAGAGAGATTACTATTCCTAATGTCTATGTTACTATTACAAGGTCCGAGTTAATATTCCATTGGTATAGGTTCCTTAATTTCTTTAAATACCACTCATTTCATTATTCATTTATAAGAATAAGGTTTTTATTAGGATCTCTATGAAATATAAATGTTTTATACCATATAACATAATTATGAGAAGGAAAATTAATTTGATAAAAGTTTGGTTCATTACACATGGGATATCCTGTAGACTTACCAGATATTCTTATTGTCCAATACATATTGACATCCACTGATTCATCACTCACTAACTCCTTAAAAATAAATACAACTCAAACATAAAGTAGTACCATCACTTTTACCAAATTTTAATCTGAGATTTGTGTTCCCAGGTTGAGGTATAACGAAAAGTGTTGATGTTCCTATATCTTTTGAATAATATTTAATTATTTTTTATTGATGTTTTTTAGTTTCATTCCCTTATAAAGAGTTTTAATCAGGCTTTATGAGGGATATACTAATGAAGCACAACAAGCTATCCCTCCAGTCTACCAGAACCTTGTAGATGCAACATTGTGTGCCATCCGAGCTTTGAAAAAAGGAGCCAAACCTTCCCTCATTTTGTCTTTAAAGTTGGAACATAAAAGGTAGGATAATAGTGTAACAGTCAAAAAATTTATAATACTATTTTCTATATCTTTCTTAGCACGCTACACCGATCTTTAAGTAAACTACATTAAAATATTAAAATATTATTATTTAATGTTACATTTATCGCATAATCATTGGATTGGTGAGTATAAATATGAATACAAAAATTATGAAATATTTATGGTTTACGTATTTATAAAATGAATTCATTGGTTATAAAATTATTAGAAAAAATTTGAATGTAAAATATATGTTTTTTTAAAAAAATGGTTTTTATGCACACACTAGGTTTTTATCTTAACAAATTAAATTAATCACTGTTATTGAATTATTTTAATATAATTTAGATATTATATATTCAATAATTTTTTTAAAATTCATGAATTTTTTTTTCTAGGTATGGTATAATAATAAATCTAGTTTTATGCTTAAAAATGTATTTTTTATAAAAAACTATTTTTATTACATTTTGTGAACTTATTTTAAAATAAATTTCTATTACTTATAAAAACTGAATCTTGAAAAATTTATTACATATTTGTAATCATGTGTTTTAAATTTATTAAATGGTAACCTTTTATTTCTTTTCATTATAATAGTTACCTTGGTAAAATTTTGTCACCTCGGTAAGGGTAAAACTGGAAAAATAGTTTTAAAACTTTGGGATAAGGCTTTAGAATTTATATAACACTTTAATTTATCCTATTTGATGAGTTGATTTCATCATTTTATATACATTTATTTAAAATATTTCCCCTTGGTTCCATTTCTCTTTGATATTGACCTTTATACTCTTTTAATCAAAGAAAAATACAAAACTACCACTCTTCTGACTTTAAACTTCTATTTAATATTCATATAGGAATCAAAATAAGGAATGAAAAATTATTAAAAATTATTAATTTTCATAATGAAATTATTCTTATGATGTAAATTTATTTATAATTATCTATGGTTATATAATTATCTTAAATGATTATACAATGACAATACAATATTTGTGGAATTAATATAAAAATTAGATAAATGATTTTAAAAATACTAAAAGTAATTAAAACTAGTGGAAATATTGTGTTACTCTAATTTTATAAGGTAATATAGCATATTAGGTTTTTTATAAAGAATTATATTATAATTCCATTTTTTTTATTTTTTTCAAGTCAAATAAAATGAGCAGTGTCAAAAATGAAAAAAATGATATTTTATAAAAACACATTTTATTAAATTATTTAAAAAATATAAAAATATTGAAAGAGGAAAATATGGATAATATATGGTCTAAAATTTCATCCATTTTACATTTAAGATCCAAATGTTACCTTATAAGTAAAATTAAAACCCTTTATAATTGAAAATTTCATTTCCACGGTTAAGGTTAAATTGGTTAACCAAGGGGTTAATCCAAATGATATGGTTAAAAATGACATATAAACCCATAATAATTTTATTTTATTTTTATATTAAGAAAATATATTTCTTATATTTAAATAAATTTCATTTTACCACCATTTGACATGAGTTAGACACATATCATATTTTAATATTTTATTTCTCTCCAAAAATGAAATTAATAATATTTTATAATAAATAATATTTTATTAAAAGATTTAAAATACCTAAAAATAATATATTAGAACAATTTAATTGGATATGATTTAAAATATCAACCATGATCTATTTATGGACACTTGTCTTTTTATGATAACATTCTTCACCCTTAAATAGTAAACTTTGATATTGTGGTAATTGTCAAAAGCTATAGTTGTGTGTAACAACAAAAAATATGGGTACAAAAATCTAATAAACATGTCTAAATATTGTTTTATGATATTATTGAGACTTATAATCGAATTATATTTAACATATTTCAATTTTGAGTCACATTATTATAGAAATATTTTATATTAATTTAATAATTTAAGTAATTCCCAGAGTATTCCTCCCCTCACTTATAAAAGAGAACCTATTATCTTCTCTTTATCACATATTTTGATACTTATAGATATAAAAATACCTACCAAAATACCTCAATATATTCTTTAAATACATCCAAGATCTTCTGTACCTTCAAAAAATACCATGCCTTCAAGGCTTAGGGTGTAAGTGAAAAGTAGTTTTAAAATGTATAGGTATAACTCTTAACTGATCATTTTCAATTTTATTTCTTATAAAACTTACAATAAATACATGGTATTAATTAAATCATGTATAATTAATTATCTTAAATATACTTAATTGTTCTTATGATGATGGAACAACGATTATCCACCTTCTTTCTATCCTATAGGAAGTGAAAACATCACTTGTGTGTACGTACGACAAACCGTCTCCACATAGCAGTGTAATTAATTTTTCATGATCACTTTACCTGTATGGTTATAGTGATAGATTTAATAAATATATATGTTTTTTTATTAAATTATTATGATTCTGTAAAGGTTAATTATCATTTACCATTATTTCATTCTATCAATCAAAAAATGAAAATAATGATCATTCATACATACGACCAACCGCCTCCTTGAATGGCATAATTAATTTTTATGTTTATAAATTTTATGGATGAATATAAATTGATATATATCCTAAATATATATTATATTTATATCATTATTAAAATTTTAGAGATTATGGATCCTTGATAAAAGTACAAGGACCAAAACATCCGAACCAAATCATACATGAAAAACGAGGCAAATATCACCCAAATCAATGATTTTAATAAATAATTATTAATAAAGGGGTTATTAAAAGTTATATATAAATAATATATTGTATGATATATATGATTATGGTTCTGTAATATGTTAACAATAAATATGTAATTATTATATCAGAGGTTCGAACATGTATGAAGGAATTCAGAACTGTGTTAGGGGTTCTTCGTCTCGATTTTGTTTCCTTGAGACATATTTAATGTTATACACTTATTTATGTTTATGAAGTTTATATAATGATAATTTAAAATTATATATTATAAATATTCTTATTTTAGTGAGATTTAAAATTTCATTTGAATCTATTCTTTCATGGGATCTATGGTTCAAAAGTTTCCAAATTGGTAAGGGTTTATTTCATAATATCACAATTATTAAGGATTGTTTATGTTTAAGTCATCATTGTGGGAATTATTTCATTTTAATATCTTAAAGAAAATATATTTTATTCTCCTATATATATTTATATAAATAAATTTTTTCCTCTCATTACCCTCTCTTTAAGTACTCAAGATACCAAAATAATGTTTCTAAGGAAAACTGACATTGTTTTTCCACTTCTCTGCGAATAGTTTTCTTCCATGTTCATATTTTCCTTAAAATTCCAAAAATAATGTTTATAATATCATCAAATTATTTATTAAATAAAATTTTACCCATGTTTTTATTTTTATAATATATTTTAAAATTAATATACTTATCATTTTGTTATTAAATTACTTTTGACTTTTTTACTAGAAATGAGAAAGGAATCTTTGTTTTAACATAAAAAACATGAAAATAATTTCCCAAAATAATGATCACACAATAATTTTAATATTAATTTATAATTTTTAGCAATTATTCTCAAATAAAATTATTTCTTTAATATTGGTTAATTTTTAAATTTTAAATATCTGATTTCAAATTGAAAAGGGTATTTTCCTTAAGAAATTTTTGATGACCCTTTTTAAGCATTTTAATATAACTCAAAATAATTTTTTTAATATTATAATTTATTGAGAATATACTAAAATTATACAATACACCATATTTCGTTTTATGGTTTATGATCAGTTTGACTGGAGAAATTATTGACATTCCATATTCTCTTTTTTCCAATACAGACAATTGTTTATTTTATGCCATGTTGATTAAGTTGTATTGTTTATTTATATAATTAATGAATTAGAATTATTAGGTTATGAGTTGATCTTAAAATTATATATACCCTTAATGAATTAGTTAGTCTCATTTGAATTTTTTTTAGGTATTTGGCTATGGCCTTACCCATTTATGTAGATTTCTTGGAACAAGACCTTGATGATATTTTTTCATGTCTTGGAACCAATGATCTATAGTAAGTTTTAAATGTCCAAAATTATGTATTCCATCACTATGAAATTAGTTATTGATATTCATAATATTATTTACATATTTGTTATATCCGTGGAAAAGCTTCAAGATCAAGTGAATATTTATATGGAACTATTTGATCATAATTTATTCCTAGTATATTATTCATGCCTTATTTAGTCTCCATTGTATGCATTCCCTTACCGAGCATCTAAGATGACCCATTTATTTTGTTTCATTTCCCTAAAATATCGTTAAGTGTATTATGATTTATATGCAAGGATATTCTAGAGGATATGACAATTTTCTCAAATAAAATACTATAATTTATTTTATATTTTCAAATATAATATGGGATTTAAGTATGTACCTAGTCTTCTAGCACCATTAAACTATTCGTTCCTCTAGGATGAGATCTCTTATATCTAGTGCAAATGAAAAAATGTAAAATACAACCCTGGGCTACTAGGGCCCTAAAATTTATGAGTAGAGATCATGACTAAGATTTTCTTTATAAAAAACCTCCATCCTTCCTGGGAATGAATTTCCCTGAAGGGGAAGAGAATTGGTTAGGAAACATTGAACGAATCTTCAAGTTATTGGAGACATAAAATTAAATTAAAGTAAAGTGTGTAGTATTTAATACATAGGGGCATAATAGAAGATATTGGGATTCTATAGTTCCAGTGAAGTGGATTGAGGGTTTGGAGTGGGAATTATTAAAGTCCATTTATATTAAGAAATTATATTTGATGGTTTTGGATAAGTATATGGATTATCCCAACCTTAATCAAAGTGATTGGATAGTAACTCAGTATGCCATTTGTTTTTCTAAACTTTCTCATTTTTCACCTTAGGTGGTGTTAAATGATAAGCTAAGGGATCAGGGGTTTCAAATGGGTCTTTGAACCAATATCTAGCCTTAGGGATTTATATTAAAGCTTACCTCATATGCTGATGTTCAAGATAGAGATCTGATGGAGTAATTTGACATGGATGATAAGTTAGGGTTGACTAGAGTTACTCCCACTCATAATGGTAGCCTTAGACACCTCTTTAAGGGGAATATAAAGAGAAATGATCCTCATAGTGGACATTTTAGTGGTGGTTATTGTTAGAAATCTTTATCCAAATCATCTTTAGTATCAATTAAAGTCCCAATGAATTGTTTTTAATATGTAAATATTAGCCACTAAAACTATTCTCGCATGGAAGCACCAAATATTTGCAGCTTATGTAGATGATCTAGATACTTTATGAGTTTTTTTCACATTTTTACTAACCTATGTAGAGGCTTGAGATCATTAGTACTGAAAGGAACCATGGTGAAATATAATTATTTAAGAACAATGGAATTTCAACCACAAACATGTAAAATAAAGAAACTTCACACAGTTGATTATTCTTTCGTGGGAACTATTGTGGATCCTATGATGGTGATAGTTTCAATCTTTATTTATTTATCTCTAGAGACTTGTTTATTTGATACTAGAACCTTTCATTTTTTAATATCAACCCACACTTTAGACCTATTTAATCTTTCAATAGAGCTCACACATTTTATTATGGAAAATGAAACAACTCTTAATGTGAGAGAGAATTGGGTATCTGATTCCCCTCTAATTATTTATATTTATCATAGATAAATCTCAGTAGGGAATTATTGGTTCTTGAAAAGAATCAACTTGAAATCATTCTATGAATGGACTATTGGGTTGATCACAAATATTAGATTGATTATTATCATCGACAAGTGTATGTTACTTCCCCTAATGGGGTTTTTTTGCTTTTTCTCGAGAGAATGAAACCCAAGGTCTAGTTTATCTTGGCCCTCTCTCCTAGATATTCATAGGATGATATCCTTTAATACTATTAAACTAGAGTCGAAAGCTTCTTGTAGTGAAATTCTTCTGGTATCTTTTGATTTTACAGAAGTTTTTTAAATATACTTTTTTGTTCTACCACTTGAGAGGGTGGTGGAGTTATCTATCAACTTGGTGATGGGTAATCAAACAATATCCATTTCCTTTAATAGTTTGAAACCAACTAAAATGAAGTTGTTAAAGAGTTGATTTTATGACTTTATGTATAAGGCTTCATCTAAATTGGGGTTTTGTCTTGGGCAACACATGTGCTTTTCACCAAGAAGGATGATGAATCCCTTCACTTATGCATTGATTTATTGAATCTCAATTGAGTTACAGTATTGAACATGTACCGTTTTAAGTTTGTGGGTACAACTGATGAATGCGGTGGTGGGCCATATATTAAAATTGATTTTCATATTTCAATACCTAAAACCCCTATAGAGGATCTTTCTTGATAAATTTATAGTCAATTTATTTAGATTGGAAGAAAAAAATACCTTGTATTTTTACCTTTCATCGATGTGTTTGTTGATCATCTAAAAAGTCCCTTTTATATTACTATTATATTATGAGTATCAAAGTATAGAATCCCTCTAGCATTGATCCACACATGCTCTTTAGATCTCTAAGAAAACTAGTCAATCTCGAGTTGCTATCACGACTAATCGATGGTATTGCATTGTTTATTTTCATCTCTCATAATTAATTATTGAAATAATCTCTCCTACATTTCCCATTATTAATAGGGATAGAGAGAAGGAGGAGTTGAGAGAGAATCAGTTCTGCACAACAATTCCCTATTATCTATTTTTATTACATAGTTTCCATAAACGAAAATTTATAGAACGAGGGTTTAGGTTAATAAATATTTTAATATCATCTCAACCCTTAAAATAACATCACATTCTTAATAAACAACATTCCAAATAATAATAATAATAATAATTTTTATCCGACACCAGCATGCGCATATGATAAATATTATTTATTGAATTATAAATACATATCCATCACTGGAAATGGCCTTGGTTTATTCAAACATGACATTTATTGAATACCCAAATAAATATTTTATTCATAAAATAATATTTTAATCACTAATAAATATTTTTATTTGATAAAAACATGAATAAAATCATTCCTCGGTCTTGAGAATCATATTTATTATATTAAATAGATTAACGTAGAATTTAATTGAGATCATTAGTAAAAAATAGTGTGTGAACCTCTTGAATTATTTATCATTGGGATTAGATTGGATTTCCTAAATACCAAGATTACTATCTAGAAATGGGTCAAGTCACCAAAGAGAAATAACTTAACATCTAAATGATGAAAACCACATATTAATGTTCACTGTTTAATATAATCCCTTTATCATAATATCTCATCAAGAAGGTTTCACATCCATGTCACCAACCTATATGCTAGTTCGTCTTTCATTGAATATTGGCAATAAACACATAGTTACACAAAGGACATTTAATTTTGAGATACAATTCTATTCAAATAAAAGGGACAACATGTCAACTTCCATAAATATAGAAGAGGCAAATACTTTATCAACTTATCTATTAATAACATGTAACTCATGAAACATCCAATGTATCTAACTTCACCATGAACTGTTATCATCATGGTTTATGGAATACATCTAAGTATACAATTAATAACATGAATTAATAATAATCTTAAAATCTAAGTACTATTACACATGCTCACAGATTAGAATATCCGATGACACAAAAACCTATATAATTTCTATTGGCAGATCTTTATAATAATCTCCCATCTTAGAGATTACCAAGTGTGAACTTCTTAAGAAGAAGCCTCATATGTTTATGAGTACTAGCACCTAAAAATATCTATTATATGTTTCCCATAATAGTACTTTATCCAACCACAAAAAATTATTTAATAATACCATCATATCACTTTAATTTTATCATCATAGTTGAGAAGTGATATGACCTTATCAATGAGACATATAATCTATGACATTATTACATCATATTTATACAGAATGATGAAAAATATATAATAATATGTTTTATTAATATTCAATACATTGAATATAAATGTAATGAAAGTAAAAATAGTTGGTCTTAGGACACCAAATCCAATAAACACCCACTTAGACTAGAGCCAATTTCTTATGACTTTCATTTCACTAGACCTCACATGACAATCATGTTTTTGCTGTGTCAAGTCTTTTTTCATGGATTTTTCGATGTTGTATTCCATGAAAATACTAATCAATTTATACTCACCTATCTAGGAAAAATCCCTCATGATATGACACTTCTGATGTATGTGATTCCTTTGCTGATGTAATCTTGGATCTTTTACAAGATCCACCCCCATAGTATTATCATAGTAGAGTCTGATAAGATCTTTACTGCTAGTTACCACATCAAGAACTTATAATTTTTTTAACATCCATACTAATTATTTATATTCCTCATAAGATAAAATATACTTAGACACTACTATATAATATATGACTATAACCTATTTTGAGCTCTTCCAGCTCAGAGAACCTCTATTTAAAGTGAATATGTATCCAATTTTTGAGTTCATGTCATCTCTATTGGTTTGGAAACTAGTATTTTAATATCCTATAATGAAAAGTTACTCATCACATACATAAAGTAAGAACATATCCTTAGTATACCTTAGATACTTAAGGATTTTTTTGACTATCATCCCATGGGGGCCACATGCATCAACTTGATATCTTTCTACCACACTTACTGTGTAGGAAAAATATATACTAGTACATATCATATCATAAATGACTTAAAAAATCATTGTTGTGTATGAAACCCTTTATATTACATTTATTTCCTCATGTTTCTAGAAACATCTTTCATAGTACATAGCATATCATAAAATATCATCTTGATTGGTTTGGAAACTAGTATATGCATTTCCTCTGAATATCTTGGATATATCATGATAGATCTTGATCCCAAGAATATATACTGTCACACCCAAGTCCTTCATTGGGAATCATTTATTCATCCATTCCTTAATATACAATAAGAAAGGTATTTCATTTAGGAGGAGTAATATGTCATCAATGTATACTGTTAAGAAAAGGACTGCACTCCTACTATATTTTTTCTTGAAAAAAGGCTCACACTCATTATTTATGAAACCAAATTTTATTATGGATTCATCAAAATGAATTTTCTTTGACTTATATGATTTCATTAATCCTTAAATGGTTTTTTTAAATTTTCATATCTTGTTGGCATCCTTTGGAATCACAAACCCTTTGGGTTGTGTCATATATATATATTCCTGAAGGTTCATGTTAAGGAAGTCTATTTTTGAAATCCATTTTTTAAATCTCATAGTCATAGAAAGTAGAATTCTAATAGATTTTAGCATTGTAATTGGTGAAAAGGTTTCATCATATTCAATTCATTGACACAGTCTTAACCCTTTTACAAAAAATAAAACCTTATAAGTACTGAATTTTACATCCATGTACAGTTTATTCTTGAATGGCCATTTGATAACAATGAGATTTAAATATACTATAGGATCTATGAAAATACGGACTTGGTTTTGGTACATGAAATCCATTTCATAATTTATATATTCTTTACAATTGTAAACATTTGTGCCACATATTGTTTCCTTGTAGGTTATAAGAACATCATTATCAATTAATAATGAGTCACCATCTTCAGTGACTGGAAAAAAATATATTTTTGGTTATTTAACCTCTCTAGTACTCCTATGTAGCACTTGTGTCTCTAGAAAAACAATTTCTTCCATTGGGATTTGTGGAATTTTTTTATACTCCAACTCTTGTGTATATTAATCCTAGACATTATTGAAGTCTACCTTTCTTCTACTATCTATTTTTGAAATAATATCCTTCTCAAGAAATGTGGGATGTATGTCAACCAAAAACTTTTTTATGAAGTATTGTATAGGTAGTATCCATTTTTTATTTTGGATTTTCTATAAAGATACACTTTTTTCCTCAAGGTTAAATCATGTTACCTGTAGAGGGCTTAAAAACACTTCACAACCCCGAAAAAGTAAGTAAGAAAAAAAATGTTTCTTTTATTTTAATAATTGGTATGGTATACCATTTTTCACTTTAGATAACACTCAGTTTAGAAAATATGCTATTGTTTGAAATGTGTATCCACAAAAGGATAATAGAAGACTTTCATAACTCATCATTGATCTTACCATGTATAAAAATGTGCAGTTACTCATTTCTCTGACACTGTTCCACTAAGGTGTACAATGAGGAGTGAGGTGGGATAGGATCCTGAGCTCTTGTAAGTAATAAATGATGTGTTGATTAAGACATTCTCCACCATGGACTATGTATAGTTTCTTAATATTCTTACCAAGATGGTTCTAAAATTAATTCCTGTATTCCTTGAATTTTTCAAAATAATTTGAATCATATGTCATTAATTAAACATATCTGTATCTACTAAAATCATCAATAAAAGTTATGAAGTTTGAGTAACCAACCCTTACTTGAATAGTAAATGGACCACACATATCGTTATGAACTAATTCAAGAAGATATTTTGTCCTTTTCTATTTCCCACTAAATGAAGATTTAGTCATTTTTCCTTGTAAATGAGTGTGACATACACCAAGTTGTTTTAGTTTAAAAGAATTTAAATATCCATATTGATGTAATTTGGTTAAGTGTTTCTGTTTTAAATTATCTAGATGGCCATTCCAAAGTTGGGTGTCGTATGATTCATGTGATGTGACTTCATTATTGATTTCCATTATTTAGTTTGTGTAATCCACCACATAAATACTATTATTTACATGTTCTTTTCCATAAGAAATTTTTTCTTTATAAAATATGAAACATTTATTTCTAAAATTGAAAATAAAACCATTTTTATCTAATATGGATACTGATATAATGTTTTTGGTATCTGAAGTCACAAAATAACAATCATTTAAAACCATGATCTTCTCAATTGGCAATGTGAGGTGGTATTAACCAATAAATATAGTAAAAATATTAGCTCTGTTGGATGATCCTAGATCTACCTTCCATTGGTCAATATTATTAAATCTACTTGGTTATTATATTTGAATATATATGTGAGTACCCCAAGCTATATCTAATACCCAATTTATTGAAATATAAAAATTACACACAATTAAAAAGGAACCTAAATTTTCCCCTTGGTTGTTTGGTGGGATGAAATTTTTCTTTTAGTGACCCTTCTAGTAACACGTGAAACAAAAAAAAATATATTTCCAAGCTTTCCCCTTGATCTTCCTCTTCTTATAATTGAATTTCAAAGAAGCTTTAGTCTTAGGGATTTTTTTCTACCTTTCTGTTTGTTCACCATAAGGTCAGGAGACTTTTCATGATTATTATTCTTATCTACTTGGTGTAGGAGATACTCAAATTTAGGAGACACTTATCAATGTTTTTCCTATTAAAATTTACAACAAATCTTTAAAATCACTAAGGGATTCATGAAAGAATGAGATCAGTGCATAGTTATTTGGGGAGATTAAACCATATAATTTCCAGGGTCTCAATGCATCTAATAAGCTTGACTACATAGGGTCTATCTGGGGAACCCTCTTTGAGATTTATTTGAAAAATTTCCTTTCATATATCAAACTATTATTTTATAGTTCTCTCCTAGTATAAAACTCGAAGTTAATCAAGTTTTCTATACACATCCATGTTTTCATGAGAATTCATGAGTTAACTAGACATATATTAAGGAATCAAACATTTAAAATAAACTGTATTTCTAAATTGGTTTTCTTAGATAAGTAACTTTTCATCACTCAACTCCTAGGTAGGAAGATCTAGCATTGAGGATTCTAGCACATAAGATTTCCGTTCATAGTGCAGTACAACTCGAAGATGTATAAACCATTCCTAGAAGTTACTTCGAGTGAGTAGACATTATTTATACAATATAAATTGAAGGGATACTATGGATGATGAACTTTATATTTTATTCAATAATTAAAAATAGACTATTATTTGTACTTTTCTTGATTATAAATTTTGCAAGAAATTATAAATTAATTGTTTTTATTAAATCTCCCAGTTTTTTATTCAGCCTTAATAGCCCTAACTATTGATATCATAATTTCTAGTTTATAGGAAATTCTAGTGGAAAAGGTCCCCATTACATTTCTTAATGATCTAGATTCTCTACATGAAAACTATAAGAAATTAATTAGATTGGATGACTTTCCAATTATGGGCTCGCAACTCCTAGGTCCATTGAGTGGATTCCCAAATCCTAAAATCCTAACTTGGATTTCCTCAACACTTTCCTCCAAATTTCTATTAAACAAACATTGTCTATTGAACTCAATAAAATTTATTTTAATTCAACCCAAAACCTTAATGATAAGTCCTTGAAAATATATTTTGTCTAGAATTTGTCCATGTACTACACTTAGTTCTACAGTTTCATTCCCAATCATGTAATGGAAGGACTAATCTGACTTAATATTATTTCAGGGGATTTTAATTAATGGTGCATAAATTTTATCTTGTATTATCCTATAATTTTATAGTTAATATTAAGTGGATATTATTCAATTAGTTAACCATTACGGATTAAAAATTTGTGCATAATCAATTTATTTAAATTTCATCTTTCCAAATTAATTCACTTATTTATAAGATCATGGTCTTGTATCGTTAAAATAAATAATTCACAGAAAGAAATAAAAAAATAAATTCCACTATCATGAGTTTATATAATGATTGATTTAATGATCAAACATTAAATGAACCGCTGAACTAGGGTAAATAACTCCTATTTATAGTCCTGGCATGAGTTACAACATTCAATCTTTTCACCTGTATATCTCTTGAGTTGGCATCATTATGGTTCCATTTTGAACCACCTCTACATTCCTTGGGACACTCCATTAATTACATGTATTTAAAAATCACACACAGGAGTGGGGAACCAAAGGATTGGTTATAGAGAATTACACAAATAACCATGGAAATGTAGGTCCTACATAATAATAGAAATAGATATGACTCGCAAGCCGTCATATTTAATTTAATAATAAATAATTACAAACCCATGAAATATATTAAATTAAATCATCCAATACATACATAAGTATTATTCAAGCACATAAAGGGTCATACATTAAATGAGTATACAAAACTAAATGGATAATCATTTATTTATTTTTATTTATTTATTATTTTTAAGATAAAAACACTTGAATTAATTAATTAATTTGCTTTGATCTTAATGACCATCTAAATACTCTTGGATATAACCATCATTAGGGAATTAATGAAAAATAAATGGAAGAACCAATAATTATACATTTATTTCAATAAATTAATTGAGCATTTGAAATTCATTAAAACCTTATTAAATTTTCATAAACTCAAAGTAGAAATCAAAGAAATATGGTTTCAATACTGAAATGGTCAATTTAATTTAATTTAAATTTTCCAATAATTGTGAGACTACACAACATGTATTATCTAGCTACAGATCATGTGCCTTGGCTGCCTTATATCTATGTTACATGCCTGGTTCTTTAGTTTCTTGACTTGAATAGACTACACGGTGTGTACATGCCAACTACATGCCATGTATCTTCTTTCCATGTTCCAGAGATACTCAACTGGGTCTTCAGCATGTATCTCGATGGGATCACATGGTATGTACAAGATATCTACACACTGTGCATCCCTTATGTCGTGTGTTTGATGTTATAACTGAGTGGATTAGTATGTATTTTAGATGCACGAAATGTTGAACTACATGTTGTGTACACCACATACATGTTGTCTATATCATAAATTCTAAATACTATAAATATCTTGCGGTTGGACCATGTATAATGAATACACAGAATGTGAAATTTACGCCACTAACCTATGCAGACTACATGGTGTATACACCAACTACACTTCGTGTAAGTTGACATTTTTTGTTCTAGGCTAGCCCGGTTAATTTGTGGTATGTAATAAATGAACCACATGTAATTAACTAATTTTCATGTCATGTATCCCTCAATACATCTAGGTGTGGTGTACATGGGTACATGATGTTTACACAAGCTACACACTGTGTAACCTAGTTTTACCAGAAAAAACATAGCACTTCTCGATGACATCTCCAATAATTCTTCATCTATTCTTAAAAATTTAAGAAAATGAAACAATGAACGAGAAAGATTAATATGTAAATAACATGTTTATTCAAATCTAATTGAAGAATGAATAATATAAAATAAAAACATTCAACCATTATTGTATATAGATCAAAAATCAAATAAATAATTACAAATTCAAAATGTGACAGCTCTGATACCACTTGAAGGATTTGGGCATAATAGAAAAGTGCAGTGGTGGGAAATATACTAAAATTTCTTTTAATATTTCGATTCCTAAAACCCCAAGAGAGTATTATGCATGCTAAATTTATAATTAATCTTTTTATATTGGAAGAAAGAAAATTCCCTGTCTTAGGATCTTTCTTCGATGTGGTCCTTGATCATCTGAAAAGTACATTTTCTATTACCTTCATTTTACTATGAGGATCCAAAGATAGAATCCCTCTATTGGTGATCCACACATCCTCCTAAGATCTCTAGGAAATTCCAATATATCTATAGGTGCTAGCATGGTGAATTGATTGTCTTGTATTATATTTTTTGGTCAGTCGTCCTTCAATATTAATGGAATCTCTTCTGCATTTATCATTCATGAGATGGAGAGAGAGGAGTATTTGAGAGAGAATCCATTGTGAAAAAAATCTCTATTTTTAATTTTTATTACATAATATTCATAAACTACTATTTATAGATCTAGGTTTTAGGTTAATAAATATTTCAATTACATGTCAGGCCTTAGAATAATATAATATTCTTGATAAACCCCATTCCACAAAATAGTAATAATATTATTTTATGGTGAACACCAACACGTGCATATGATAAATATTATTTCTTATAAGTAAATATCCATCACCAGACATAGTCCTGGTCTGTTCGAACTCCTTGAAATTTATTAAATACCAGAATAAATATTTTATTCATAAATAAAAATTTTATTCACTAATAAATACTTGTAATTGATAAAATGTAAATAAAATTATTCCTTAGTATTGATAATAATATTTATTCTATTCATTAAATTCACATAGAATTTAATCAAGATCATCAGTTATTCTTAGTGTGTGACCCTCTAGGATTCATTCCTGTTGTCATTATTTGGGGTTGTATAAAGTATAATATTACTATGTAGTAACGGATTAAGGTACCCAAGATAAAGAACATAATTCCACAATGATGATAAACAATTATGAACTCTCACTATGTAATATAATACCTTAATCACAATATATCATCAATCATGGTGCATATATATTACACCAAGATATATTCTTGATATGTATTTCTTGGAATATATGAAATAAACAAGTCATTACACCATGTGAATATAATTTTTGGTGATGATTCAATTTCAATCAAAGGGTCGATACACCATCTTCCATAAATATGGAAGGGACAAATCCTTCCCTAACTTATCCATTGATAAAATATCACTTGTGACATAGACAACATATCCAAATTCACCAGGAAATGTTATCATCATGGTTTAGAAAATACATATAACTAGGTGAGTCATACCATGAGGTAAAAAAAATCTTAAAGTATAAGATCAATTACTCATGCTTGTAGGTATAAATATTTGATGAACCAAAAATATATGGAATTTCTACTGGCAGGTTTATTCTCATAATCCCCCTTATTATAGATTACCAAGTGAAATCATTATGAGAAGAAGCCTCATTCAATTATTATTTCTCACACCAAAAAATCTATGTACTATGTGTCCCGTCAAAGTATGTTATCCAACCACAAAACATCATTTAAGAATATCGCCATAGCACTTCAAGGTCCTCATTACAGTAGGGAAAAACTATAACATTATCAATGTGACATATACTAAAGAACATTATTTCATCAAAGTCATGATGAAAAATGAAAAATATTTAATATTTTGTTTTATTAATATTTTATACAGTGAATATACATGTAATAAAAGTAAAAATAGCTTGTCCTAAGACACAAAATCTAACATCTTTTTCCCTACATTGATGATTTATTTGATCAATGGAAAGGTTTGAATGGGTTATATCAGTTTTATCTTTGGTTTAGTTACCAATAGATTAGGATCAGAGAGTCTGAAATTAAAAAGACGTCATTCATGAGAAGGTATGACCACTATGAATACCCTGTTATTCAATTAAACCTGACCAATGATCCTACTTTGTTTATGACATTGTTGAGAAAGATTTTAAAAAAATATCTTGACTCTTTAGTAATTATATTAATGGATGATATATTTGTTTATTCAATAACCTAGGAAGACCATCTAATTTATTTGAGAGAAGTTTTGTACATCTTGATGAATTACTGACTTTATGCCATACGATCAAAGTGCCAATTCTAGATTTATGAGGTAAATATCTTGGGGAAAATTTTCTGATAACATGGTTTCAGAACTATTACAAAAATTTGAAAGATGTCATATAATGATAGGAATCATGGAATATATTCAATATTTATATTTTCTTGGGTTTAGTAGAGTATTATTTCTGGTTCCTTAAAGACTTCTGCAAATTGGATTCTTGATAGACTTATCTCACTCAAAAGGGAGTAAAGTTCATTTGAGATTTGAAAATTTAGACACCCTTGTATGAGTTAAATCATAATTTGAATTCTTCTCTACTGTTGAACCTTCTAGAGATTGGGTTGTGGTACATGGTCTTTTATGATGCATTATGTTTGGGTTTGTTATGAATTCTCATTTAGAGTGATCATGTGGTAGCTTTTGGATCTCATTATCTTTAACTATACGAAAAAAAATATCCTACACATGATCTATAAATCATAGTTATAATTAAATCTCTTTATATTCATGAAATTGGGAGTCTGAGAGGATGAGACTGGGTTTTTTAGCTAGTGTTTTGTGGATATACTCTATTCTTGAGATGATCCTACATGAAAGGAAGCTTGATGATGTGTTCCTAAGTACCAATATTTATTTTTATAGTAGGGAGTCCATATACAAGTGGACTCTATCTCTAGGGGGAATTCATTTATTTAGAAACCATTATTTTATTCTGTTGCCTATGAGAATGGTTGTGATGGGGGTTGTCATCATTCCCAATGGGTGGTTCACCCAGTCACAACCAAGATTTTTTATGATACCATGCAACAATTTTGGTGTCCAGGTATGAAATAGGACATCAATTATTTCATTTCTCATTATGATACCTGTTAGTGGATCAAGGTTGAGCATCAGAGGCCTTCAAGTCGTAAACCCCATTCATATGACATCATGGAAATGGGATGAGATATTGGTGTATTTTGTTGTTATGTTTTGGATTACCACTCAAGGAAATAATTTTATTTGGGTGATGATGGACCAATAAACCAAATTATATCACTTTATTCCCATTCATCATACCACCAAAGTTTAGGATTTAGAAAATCTATATGTGCATAAGATTCTTAGGTTCCATAGAGTTCTATCTACCATTATTTCTGATAGGGATCTATGATTCAAATCAAATTTTTGGAGAGGCTTACAGTAGGTGATGGTATCCCATGTTTAGTTGATCACAACATAACATCCTTATATAGATGGTTAGATAGTACATGCTATATATATTTTGAGAGATATGCTTCATGCTTACATCCTTGACTTTATAGAAGCATGATATTTTCATTCAGATTTGGTTTAATTTTTCATATAATAATAGCTCTTAATATTCCATTAAAATGGAACCATTTGAGTCATTATATTTATAAACATGTAAATATCTACTATATTATTTGGATATAGGTGAAGCTTCCTTTGTGGGACTATGATTGGTCCAGGAGATGATAATGAAGATCCAGTTGATTAGATAGAGGTTGTTAATGACTCAGAGATGGGATACATCTTATATGGATTATTAGTGATGTCCTTTATAGTTTTAGGTTTCTAAATAGGTGTTCTGGAAATTCTATCCTTGGACGGGTCACCGATGGATCAAGATATAAGGGAAGTTAGCACTAAGATATGTGTGGACTTTTGATATTGCTGAGCATATTGAAAAGGTGGAATACCATTTATCCTTACCATAATAATTGAATTTGATCCATAATATGTTTCACATGTCATAACTTAAGAAATATATTTCATATAAATACCATGTTTTTGAATTGGGAAGACATTTTTTTGAAACTAGATATGACCATGATGGAGTAGATAGTTCAGATTATTGATTATCAAGTGAAGACACTATAGCGTAAGTTTGTTCCCTTGGTTTGGGTTCTATGGAATCATGGTTGAGAAACTCATGATATGTGGGAGCATGAGTCAATGATGAGGGATTATTAGCCTCATATATTTGTGGATTATTCTTCTTAATGAGGATTTCTGGGGGTAAAAAGCCTTATTGGGGAAGAATTGTAACATCCCAACTCTTATATTTAGGTATGATCATTGGTTTACCTTGATAATCTGAATTTTGGTTTTGATTATTGGTTGATACTACTTGAATATAACCTTTTAATGTTTGGGTGTGTGGTAGTGATTCTTGTGTAAGTGGATGAGAGGTGTCTTGATTGTTTGGCATAATGGTGGACATGGGGCCACATCTAGAAAATCTATAGGAAGTCCACCGACTAGCTAGTGAGATCTACATACCCACTTGTTGCATGATGGAAGAATGTAATTCCTAAAAGATTTCCATTTTCTATCTAGTGGAAACCCACTAGCCATTTGATGGTGTTTCCAGAGGTGCATGCATTCTTCCTGAAATCACTGCTAGTTGGTTCTAGCCAACGGCTAGCCGGTGGCACCGATCTGCTAGATAAAGTCTTGGTCATTATCATAATATATTTCCCCAATCCCCAATTTTAATTATAAACTCTTATACATTGACCTATATTTGACCCCTAGGACCTTAGAGTCTCTCTTCAGAAAATTTTGGTCCTTCCAACCTAAAATATTTATGGAGAAAAGTGATGATTGAAGCATTGAATATCTTTCCGTATCTGTAACCTTGATTTGATTTTGAATTATCCTTTACTCATGTCACTTATTCTAGGAAATGGATTCTTATTTTATTGATGGATTCATATCTCGATTTGTGAATTATGTTTCTAGGATCCTTTCCTGGTTGGTTCTATCCCTTTATCTCTCTGACTATGGATCCCTTGTTGGGTGATTGATGATATTAAGAATCAAGGTAGTTTGTTTCACAATATAGATTCTATCAATTGAAATTATTTTGGCTTGTTTGAGTTAAAATTAATTTCTAATTGATTTCCAAATCATGACTTAAGATTTTTGATAAATATTTTCAAATGGAATGGTGTGTGATGAAATCTCTTTGGAAATAGATTGTGAAATAAAGTATTGCTTCTTATAAAGTAATTTTATATGAAATGAATGATTTGAAGAATAAATTTGACAATTATTCATGAAAAATGAGGGTATAAAATGTTTTAGGGACTTTGAATGAAATTAATTGTTTTAAATGGAATGAGTATTTATGAAAAATATTTGACATTAGTTTTTTATATGAAATAGCATCTTGAAAACATGTTTTTTTGATTATGGAATTATGATATATAAACTGGATTTAAGGTGAAGGATTTTCCCATTGGTTGATTTCTTTGAAGAACATGGGATCCAAGGTAGTTAGGTGGGTAATCCATGAAATGTATGTAAGGCATATAATAACAGTACCTAGAAATAGATTGACGATTAAAATGCAAGATCAAATTTGATGAGGGTAGAGGGTTTATTCATTTAGGTAGACTCTTATTCTCCTAGGTCTAATATCCAAGGACCTGTGCACATCAGGATCCCTTTTGACCTAGAGTGTGAGAATCCTTGAGCATTAATCTATCTAACCCTGGGTTTAAAACCACGGTACTATGATTGAAGGTGATTTATACATTCTAGTGTTTTTAAAATTATTTATCCATGCTTGTTTTAAATAAGAATCTTATTCATGTATGTTTTCATGCAAATACCTATCCTTGACTATTTTATATTTTCCACTGAGATGATTTGAAAACCATGTTTTGGTATAAATTTTGAAAAGAAAAATAATTCCATGTTTTATTTAAAATTAATAATATTTGGTTTATTTGATATGAACTACTTAGGGAATTTTTGGTGGGATCCTATTGGGCTAGTGTTTCCCACATAATAGACATGCCTTTGGATATATATAGAATTTTTTCTTCCAGATCCAAGGAAAGGGAAAGCACCACTTGGAGGCAATTTGTGTTCTTGATAGTGGAACTTAGAGAGTTGGTAGTGATAGGTAGAGTATGAGATCCACCTATTATATGGAGATCTTTTTGATGATTTCATCATTGGTTTATGTTATTAATTGGATTATTATTCCATATCGGTTATTTTACTTCCCTATTTTTTGGTATTTATTTCTCTTTTTGACTATATTGGCATACCAACAGATTATAGATTCTTATCTACCACCATTATATTGATTGTTTTTTTCTTGTGGGGAAATAATTCCCCTTGATAATTCTTGATGCCCAATCATTAGTTTCTTATCCATGGGGATTATGAACTCCCTTCAGGATGTGTCAAGGTTGACCCGATGTCTAATTTAGTAGCTTATCTAGGTTGGTTCAAGACATAAATAAGAGGATGGGTGGATATTTATAGTGAATGATGGGGATTTGATTAGTAATTTAAAAGCATGGGCCTTAGAACCTTGGTTAATAAAAAAGAAAACCATTGGCAGTACCATGGATTTAGCCCATGGTGTATGAAATGTAGGGCCTTGTTTTTAGATTTAAATTATTTAAGAGCATAAATAATTTAAAATATATTTTTTTGGATGAGATTCTTATTTATAAAGAATCAATTTTAAATTTTTTAAAATATTATTTAAGTTTTGGAAAATTAATTTTATTACATTAAAATACATATTTGTAATGAATAAAACCATTTTGGTAAATAAATAATTTATATTATTAATTACATAATTTTTAAGTCATTTTGATGTCATAATAGTTATCATTTATTCATACCATATTTTAGTTTTTTCCTAAAACTTTTATTATTTCAGAAAATTATGAAAAATTTACTATTAGGTAATTTTGATGTGCAAATTATAAATTTAAATTCCAATTTATAAAAATAATAATATTTCTATATTAAATTTAATTAATAATTAATCACCCTAGTGTTTTTTAAAATCATGTATTTTGAGCCTAAAATTTAAAAACTCATTTTTATTTTATTTTGTGACATAATTGTGTAATTATATTATTATTAATTGATATATATATTTTTAATTATTTAATTTGTTATTACCAAAAGAATTTATTGTACTAGTTTTACCATTTATTATAAATTTAATTAATTAGTTTTCTACTGTATTATATTGTGTTGTATTATTATGATGAAAAAAAATTCACTGTGTCATAATTTTTGTAATGAAATATTTATTTACTATAATAGAATATAGGGTATTACATCTCTGGAACATCCGGTCATGGAAACACCATCATAATTTATCCTCATTCTAAATCTTATTTTGTTATGTCTAGGGTTTTTGGAACTAATATACTCCCTAAATCTTTCAAAACATCCATAACTTCTAGATGTCCCTTAAGTGGAACCTCAACTTCTGACTTAAGGTTTTCAGTCACAACGGATGTGGTTGAGCCTTTACTCAATAATGTTTTTCTTTGGTTTCAATGGATAAATTTGAATAATTTGACAAAAAAAACCATGAAATTTTTATAGTGAGGATCTTTTAACATATAATTTATAATTAATTTATGACATAGATTACCTCATATTGACAATTTTTTTAACCATCAATGATCATCCTATATTTTCTATTTTATCATCATTGTAATGAAGAATCCAAAGTAGAATTCCTTTAGAGGTATCCACATGTTCTCCATGAATCTTAGTATGCCACCATTGGGACTTTGGGTACCAGACCATAGGAAACAAGAGCCATGCATCATTTATCATTGATCACAACAATAAGTCTTATGGTCTTGGAATAATTATTCTATAGTTTACTCATTCTTGAGAAGGAGTAGGAGGGTAATATCTCTACATTCATGAGAGTGTACTTGAGTGGTTCTCCTTGCTCTAAAGAGAAATATCTTGATATAATATGTTGTGGAAAAAATTCGCGTGTAACCCTAGAAATGATATAATCAAGAATATATACTTAGGGGTAAACAATTAATAATTGCATGTAGGCCCTTCATCTAATTTTTTATCCTAAGTCAACCCCATGTCAAATAATAATAATAATTATATTATTATATTAAATTAATTTCTCAAGCTTGTAAATATTTATATATAATTTTATAAATATATTAATAAATAATTATTTAAACGATTTTAAATAAAATATATAATTTTTATCAGGCCTTATCAAAACATGAATAATAAATATATATTCCAAATAAATATTATTATATTAATTTTCAAATAAAAAAATAAAAAAATAATATATTAACTATATTAAAAAAGTAATTATTAATATTCAAATAACATATATTCTAAAATCTAAAAACCCGTGATTGAATCTATACAACAATCCTAACACAATTAATTATTTTTTCAGAAATTGATTATAATATTTATTCTTAATATAGAATTCAAATATAATTTAATCAAGATTCTGGATACACTTAGTGTGTAACCCTCTATTCCACTTTATTAGTGGTATTAGGGAATATTTTCTCAAGTCTAATATTTTTATTTAGAAATATTTCATGGCACCAATATAAAAATATGTTAATGTCACAACAAAAACAATCTCATATGAATGACCATTATATAATATAATCCCTTTGTATCAATATCTAATCAAGAAGGTCCTATACTTTTTTCATTAACCTATATGATCTCTTTATCTTTGACTCTATAAAATAAACTCATTGATATCCCACTATGACCCTGGACATAATCAAATTGTTTTTTAAATCAAATGGCCCAATATATCTTCTTCCATTAACTTGGAATGGATAAATACTTTCTAGATTTAATCAATCAATGTAATATATCTTATGACACATCCAATGTATCCTACCTCACTATGAGATTATGTTCTCATAGTTTTTTTTCAATACATCAATGTACACAATTCATGATATACATTAATAATAATATAAGTCTAAAGAATAATACACACATCCAATGATAGGAATATTCAATGAGACATATAACATGAAAAAATATTATTAGTGGGTCTGTTCTCCTAATCACCCTTCTTAAAGACCACCAACTTCAAAATTTCATGAGAAAAAACCTTATCTACTTATGACCATCCAAAACCTGACAGTCAAAACATCATTTATTTCTCATAAAAAATATTCTATCTATACTATATAACATATGTTTTAGAATACTATCATAGAACATAAAAGTTTTAATTATTATAGGGAACTAGTAAAACCTTTATATGTGATATATACTCCAAGGAAATTATCACATTAATCTTACATATAAGAAAACTCATCATGTGATAATATATTAATTAATATTAATATTCTAGTAATCAAAGTTACAAATTTGGTTGGTCTTAGAGAATAAAATCCAATAGACTCAAACTTTCATTGGTTCAAACTGTTAAATTTTTTATCATGCTTTGTCCCACATGAAATTCATTATTTGTCTTAGATTAGACTTTATTTAATGGGTATCCCACATTATATTTTATAGAAATTCAGATTCCAGGGACTTCACCCCTCTGAGAAAAATCCCTAAAGAGGTGATATTTCAAAATTATATGCTTCATATTTTGATGTGACTTTATATACTTAGTTAAGACCACCATTGTATTATTATCATAATAAAATGTGATAAAATAGTTACCACTAGGAACCACATCAAGATCCTGGATGAATTTTCATATCCAAACTGCTTCTTCAGCTATAGAATAAGCTATAATATACTTATGCTATTCAATAGAATCATTAACCATAAGATGTTTTGAACTTTACCATCTAACAAATCCTCCATTAAGGAAGAAAAAATATAAAAACTCTAATTTTAGGTCATTTTGATCTATCTAAAAACTAGGATATGTGTATCTCTAGATGATTAGTTTGTTATATCCTCCATAAACCAGAATATATCCTGTTTATGCCTTAGATATTTAAGAATAGTATTTATAACCATCTTATGTGGATCTCCTTCATCTACTTGATATCTTCCGAAAATTCTCAAGGCATAAGAAACAACAATCATGATACAAATCATTACATATATAACAGATCCTATTTCTGATGCATAATGAATCCTACTCATTATCTCCCACACTTTATCTCTCTAACTTCTCTTGTTTCTAAGAACCCATTTTCTTGGAGAGATGTACACCACATGATACTAGAAACAAAACCCTCTTGGATTGTTCAATACTTAATCTATTTATTACCTTATTAATTTATATACTTTGAATTAGTATAATAAACCTTTAGA
The DNA here is from genome assembly GCA_963277665.1 of Viscum album. Classification (NCBI taxonomy): domain Eukaryota; kingdom Viridiplantae; phylum Streptophyta; class Magnoliopsida; order Santalales; family Viscaceae; genus Viscum; species Viscum album. The sequence continues at coordinate 955,771,463 of OY728146.1, forward strand.
TCTATCATGTTGAATCTAGATCTTTAGAATTTTGGTTGATTTACCTATGTCTTTCATAGAGAGTCATTTTTTTAACAACATATTTATATATTGAAATACTAGTATCTTATTTCCCATCAATAATATAACATCAACATATACTACTAGGAAAACAACTACACTCCCACTAAACCTGTTGTATAAATAGGGCTCACATTTATTCTTTATAAAACCAAGTTGTATAAAAATTGAATTTTACATGGTCATTATGATTACATCAACCCATAAATGATATTATATGACTTTCATAACTTATTAGAATCCCTTGTAGTAAAAAAACATATCATTGTGTTATATAGACATATTCCAAAATGTTACCATTATAGAAATTTATCTTGACATCTATTTTAAAAATCTCATAATTATGGTAATATGATATGAAAAGAAGAATTCTGATGGATTTAAATATTGAAACTAGTTAATAGGAATAATCAAATTCCATGCCTTGATGTTGTGTGAAACCTTTAACCACTTCTCATGATTTATGGGTTCTAAATATACCATCCATGTCCAAATTCTTCTTTAATACCTATTTTTTATTCAATAATATTTAAATTAACTGGGGTATCGACCAAAATATACAATTGATTCTGGTATATGAAATCCATTTCAGAATTCATGGTTTCTTAATACTTCAAAATTTCTATGTTTTTCACCACTTCCATGTAGGAAAAAGGTTCATTATCTTCAACCAATAATTTTTCACCCAAAACAATGACTATAAAACCATATCTCTCTACTTTTATAATATCTATGGTGATATTATGTAATATTTGTTTCTATGAAACAAATTCTTCCATGGGGATTTTGAAAATTTTTCCTATGCCAAATCCAATTTATCTTGTGTCTCAAATTTATCTAAGATTATATTGTTTCTACAATATATTGTAGATATTATATCCCTCTAAATAAAGTCGAGACATCTATTAACCATTATCATTTTATCTTAGGGATTATATATATAATATCCTTTAGTTTTATTAGGATATCCTATAAAAATACACATAGTGACTCACGATTAATGTTTTTTTCTAGGAAAAAACATAACATACATTTCATATCCCAAAACATGTATATTTTTTTTAAAAATTCTTATTCCTATACCAAAGTTCATATGAACTAAAATTTTCTTCTTTAGTTGGAGCCTAGTTTTTTATGAGTGTTACAGTCTATAATTCATATTATTAAAAGGATAATAGAAGGTTCCCATGAATCTTCATCGATATCACCATATTCAATATGTTGTGGTTCCTACATTCACTAACACCATTTCACTATGGAGTATAAGGTTAAATGAATTTAGATAGAATCCCAAGCCACCTTATATAATCATTGAAGTATGAGTTAATACATTATTCACTATATTCTGAGTGAATTTTTTTATCTTCTTACCAAAACTTCATTCTTGGATTAGTTAAAGGTATTATACCTCATTAGGTAGACATATCCATATTTACTAAAACCTTTACTAAAAGTTATAAAGTAAGATTATTAACCATTATATTTAACTAGAAAAGGTCCATACACTTCTATATGAAGTAATTATAGATTATTTGTGGCCCTTTTTACCCTTTCCACTGAATATATATTTTGTTATTTTTCCTTAAAAATAAGCATGACATATATCTAGGGGTTTTAGATCAAAAGAATCTAAAAATCATTCATAATATATCCTTTTCATATGAGTCTAGTTTACATGAACAAGCATGTGATGCCCCAAACAGCTGTGATATGAGTCATGTGAACTTAATTTGTCATCGATTTTAACACTTGGTTTCATATTATGGTACATAAATATCATTATTCAATTGAACAATCCTATAATATATGCAATATTTTTGAATGTAGAAATGATTACATAAGAATTTGAAAATAAATCCATCCATATCTAAAATAGACACAAATATTATGTTTTGGGTTGTGTTGGAAACATAAAAAAAATTCTTTAAAACTATAATCAATAATATCGACAATGAGAGATGGTTGTCCCTAATACCTAGTACTACCAATATTTCTCCATTGGCAGCTCAAAGATCCCCTCACAACTTCCCCTTTCTTCTTCATTTTGGTACAATTATTCTTCTAATGGACTTTATTTTTACATGAAAAACATACTTTATCCTACTCCTGAGCTTATCCCTTGATTTTAATCCAATTGGAATGGTGGTGAGAAGAAGACCTAGACATGGAGTTAGTAATTCACTATAAGGACTAAATATTTTTCATGATTCATGTCCTTATCTTCCCAGAGAATTAAATTCAAGATATATCAAAGTGTATTCTCCATATTTTTAATATTAATATTCATAATAAAATTCAATAAGCTCCAAGGAAGTGAGGTTATCATTAAGTTCAATACTGTAAATTAAGCTTATACCAACGGTTTCAAACCACTGGTAAAGGCCCCAAAACCATTGAGAATTTCATTCCCAATGGTTCACTAAACTATTGGGATGTGAGGCATGGGGATAACAATATTCCAACAGTTCAAGCTGAACTATTGGGGTAGGTTGTATGGATTTTAAAAATACCAGCGGTTTAGTAATAACAGTTGGTAAATTTCTGTCCCAATAGTTAATAACCATGGGTTTATACAACTACACCAATAGTTTTAACTGTTGGTATACACTAATTAAAACAGTTTAAAGTGAACTGTTTCCATAATCTGGGCTGTATGGATATTTATACCAACGGTTCTATGAAACGTTGGTATTTAGTAATCTCTACAAAAAAAGTGGGCACCTCTTCCTACAAGCACCTTTTATAGGCAGCCAGAACCAGCATACAATGACCTCCCCACCTATGAAATTCAAGCAGCCTCCACTCTCCAATTCCAGTACTACAATTCCAACAAGAAGCAGGTAGTTGGATCCACTCTGGAATTACAGTACCAACCTGTAGAATAATGATGAATACAAAAAGAAACACTCATGCAGACAATATACAATGATGAATACAACACCTGAAAATATAGAATTAAAAAAAACTCATGTAGACAATAATATGTACATAATTAAAAAAACACCCTCACGTACCCCCGTGAACACCCCCTACACCCCCATGCACCCCTAGGACTACCCCCTTGCACCCTCTGCACCCCATTACCCATAGAAAACCCCCTTGCACCCCCAGAACATCCCTAGTTCACCCCTTGGAACACCCCCCTGCACCCCCATGCCCCCCGAGACAGCCCCCCTTCACCCCCAAGACAACCCCTTGCACCCCCTAGACACTCCCTCCTCCCTAGACACCCCCTGAACACCCCATGGACACCCCTCCCCCATAGACCCCCTAGAAACCCCTCCTAGACACCCCATGCCCCCCAGGACAGTCCCCTTTCACCTCCCTTGAACACCCCAATGCCCCCTCTGGACTGCCCCTTGCACCCCTTGTACACCCCCTTGCACCCCCACTAAACACCCCCTAGACACCCATCCTTGATAGCACCCCCTAGAACCCCTCCTGGACACCCCCACTTGACAGACCCTGGACACCCCGTCCTAGACACCCCACTTGCACCCCCTGCCCTGTAGACCCCCCGGACAACCCTTGGACAACCCCCCTGGACATCCCTTGGACACCCCCTAGACAGCCCCCCTAGACACCCCACCTACACCCTGTCCCTACCCTACAAACCCCTTGTAACCCCCCGGACAGCCCTTGGAGACCCCCTGGACATCCCCTCCTAGACACCCCACCTACACCCTCCCCCTACTATACATACCCCCAGCACCCCCGGACAAACCTTGGACACCCCCTGGACAACCCCTCCTAGACACCCCACCTGAACCCTGCCCTGAAGACCCCCCGAATAGACCTTGGACACCCCCCTGGACAACCCTTCCTAGACACCCCACCTGCACCCTCCCCCTGCCCTGCAGACCCCCACCCCCCCAGACATCCCTTGGACAACCCACCTGGATAGCCCCTCCAAGACACCCCATCTACACCCCAACTTGCAGACCCCCCAGACACCCCCCCATACAGCCCCTCGTAGACACCCCACCTGCACCCTCCCCCTACCCTACAAACCCCCTTCACCCCCCATACAACCCTTGGACACCCCCTGGACAACCCCTTCTAGACACCCCACCTGCACCGTACCCCTTACCTTGTAGACTCCCTGGACAACCCTTGGACACCCCATGGACAAGCCCTCCTAGAAACCCCACCTGCACCCTCACCCCTACCCTGCATACCCCCCTGCACCCCCAGGCTTCTAGCCACTACACAGTAGGCTGAATTGTGGTGGTTGTGATTGCTGATGGTTTGTAGGTGGACTGTGGTGGCCTCTTTGTGTTGGTGGTTGGGAGCGTGCATTCATGTAGTTGGGTGCATGCGTGTGTTTTCAAGTGTGGGAGTGTGTGCTCTCCGTGGGGTGGGTGTGTGGGTTCGTGTGGGTGGGTGGGTGCGTTTTCCTCTTGGTTGTCATTTTCGTCAAGTGGAACTTGGTGCTTTCATGAAGGCAGGGCAGTTTTGTGGATTCTCGAGTCTCCAGTTGGATGTTCATTTTATGTTCGCATGTTTCTTATGAATCTCTTCATGTGGAGGCTTCTTCTTTGCTGATGGTGGAAGGATGATGGTGGTTGTTGCGGTCTCTTCCTTTGGGCGCTGCTTACTGTGCTCCAGATTCTTGTTGGCCGCATGCTCTTGATGGTGCTTGCTTCCTCTCTCTGGGTTTCAGACTCTGTGTGGCTTGGAATTTTGGGCGGTTGGCTTTCTTCTGCTACCTTGGTTCTCCCTGGGGGCTGGTTCTTTTCTGGGCTACTTGGCCTTGTTCTTGTTGCTTGGTCAACTTATTCCACCCATTGGTTGAGTGGTTTGTTATTCATTGTAATTCATCTAATGCATTTTATATATGTTCTATTTTCCTTGAAATATATATATATATATATATATATATATTTATATACACTCTAAAATAAGAAAAACAAACACCATCAAAATGGACTTCAAAAATCCAGACCCATGAGGCATAAAATTGATTAATAAGTAATCTCAATATATCATTTAAATAAAAATAAAACCCAATAATTTTTAAATTCATAACAATCCAACAATATGGAAATTTATTTCATTGAATAAGTGATCCAAATTTTCCTATTTAACTCAACATGGTTTCATCAAAACTTATTTCAAAAAGAACTTTCATTCATTAAAACATCATTTTTACCCATGAGGTTCTGAACTCATCTAATAATGAAAAACATTAATTTTTTATGAAAAAATTTAAACAGAATTCTATATTTTGGTAAAACATTTATAACATTCAAATAGTTCAAAAGCATCTATTTGAAAAGTACATTCAGCTTCAATCCTTTAAAAGATTCTAATTATGCTTTATTAATATTTCTTTAAAACCTTGAAAATAATTAACACTATCCATTTTTCTAACGGAATTGAATTTTTTTCCAAAAATAGGTTATCAATTTAAAACAGAAACATTTCATAAACTTTTCCAAATAAAAATATCATTATAAAATTATTTTCAAGTCTTCTTATTGTCCAACATTTACTATGATGTCCCTCGAGCACTTAGATGGTCCTTGTAGAATACAAGTAGCAAGCTTCACCCTCATCTCCAATGTTTTCTACAGGTGAATAAATATTTTCACGAGAGACTCAATATAGAGATTTGCTACCTAAGGGCCTCCATCACCATTAACTATGGGTGGGTAATGTATCTAAAACTCTATATAGGTATCATACATCGAATTCTAACAGGAATGCAAACTGCCGCGAGGTGTTGTCCTGGAGCAAGGCCACGACATTACCGCAGTGTGACCATGGCTTGACCACGGTGTGAACATGGCATGACCACGGCGTGACCGCAACGTGATCGCAGTGTTACCGCAACATTACCACGCTATGACCGCGATGTGTTGGCCTGGTCCAGCGACATTTACGGGGCAGCATCTTCAGGCCATGAGCAAAGAGAGCAGGAGGAGGTGGGAAAACATCCTAGCCGTCGCCTCCCTCCCCATTAACTATGGATGGGTAATGTATCTAAATATTTATTGAGGTATCATACATCAAATTCCAATAGGACTGCGAATCGCCGTGGGGTGTCGTCCTGGAGTAGGGCCAAATCACGACATTACCGTGGTGTGACCGTGACATGATTGCGGTGTGACCGCGGCGTGACCGCAGCATGACCGCGGCGTGACTGTGGCTTGACTGCGACATGTTTTCCTAGTCCAGCGACATCCGAGGGGCAGCATTTTATAGCCAGGAGTGAAGGTAGTGGGAGGAGGCGGGGAAATATTCTGGCCATCGCCTCCCTCCCCATTAATGATGGGTGTGTAATGTATCTAAAACTCTATCTAGGTATCATACATTTAATTCCGACAGGACTAAGAACTGCCAAGGGGTGTCGTCCTGGAGTAAGGCCAAATCAAGTAATTACCATGGCATGACCGCGGCATGACCGCCACGTGACCATGGACCGCATCATGTTGTCCTGGTCCAATGACATCTTTGGGGAAGCATCATCCGTCCAGGAGCGAAGGGTGTGGGAGGATGCGAGGTAACATTCTGGCCGTCGCCTCCCTCTCCATTAAATATGGGTGGGTAATGTATCTAAAACTCTATCTAGGTATCATAAATCGAATTCTTACAGGACTGCGAATCACTGTGGGAGGTTGTCCCGGAGTAGGGCCAAATCCCGACATTACCACGACGTGACTACGGCATGACCGCGGTGTGGCCGCGACATGACTGTGGTGTGACCGCGGCGTGACCACGGTGTGACCACGGCGTGACCGCAACGTGACCATAACGTGACCACGGCATGACCATGACTTGTTGGCCCGATCTAGTGACATCCACGAAGCATCATATTTCGGCCAGGAGCGAAGGGAGTGGGAGGCAGCGGGGAAAAATTCCAGCCATCGCCCCACCGGTAGAAATTGTGATTATTCAATCTCAACATTGATCACAAGACTCATGGAATACTATCATAGAGATGATCATCCATCAGATTCCCCATTGTTGTAGAAAGATCCAACTACACTATATGAGGTGTGTGTTGTTTGCTGTTGTCACACAGAAAAAAAAGATAATGTAGAAGCATTTTCTCTACAAGGGTCAAAACACTCATGAAATCATCGGGATCATAAAAATATCAAACTCTGAAGGAAGGGACAAATAAAAAACTTAAAACCATACATAAATGGTTTCATCAACTCTGTTGAGAAAGTTAATTAATCATATTTTAGAATAAAAGCTTTTATTCTTATTTTTATCAATCATGTTATATAATTTCATATGAAATTAATTAATATCTAGAATGGAAAAATTAGGACAAGACTCCAATCTTATAGAACATGGAACCAAGTGGTCATGGAATGAAGTGGGGAGGACTAATGATCATATAGAGTTTTTAAGTATTATTGAAATTTTATTCTACTTACCAATGTATATCCTAGATATCAAAATTTTGATTACTCTTTATACATGATTCCAAATAAATACAATGTAGTTGTCCTTCACATTATAGAAACCGATCTTATGTTATAAAAAATAGACTCTTGATTCAGAATTGTGGTATGATAAAGATATATATTTTATATTCATTGTTTTTAAAAGTTATACTAGGTAGTTGAAACTACTGATTGAGAGTCAAATTATGCAGGAGTATTAATTATCAATGGTATATGCATTTCTTGGAACTCTAATAATAAAACTTCAGTAACCTTGAGAACAATAGAATTTGAGTATGTTTTAACATCTCGGGATGCATTACAAATCTTTTGGGATAATTCATATATGTAAAAAATTAGATGTTCATCGAGGCCAGGAAAACACCCCAAATGGTGTTACGATGAAGCTTATGGTGGGGAGCACCGTAAGCCTGACAGGTGTTAAAAAATTACACCATTAGGGTTTTTAGATATATAGGCTCGGGTAAACACCCAAAGGGGTGCCCAAAAGGCTAGGAAAACACCTGAAACGAGTTTCACCATAAGATAAGGTCACAACGGACATGATAGAACAAATAAACTAGTTAATATGTTATAAAAAGGGATCATCAGAAGGTTGTAGTGAGTGGCAGAATGACACAACGTCTAAAGGGAAACAAAATTAAGGAAAAAATAATACACCTTAAACTATCACTGTGAGTTTTGGCAGGCAGCGCACCTCCGTTAGAGGGGTTTTATTATAAAAACATGACTTTATTTATCAAATGAAACAATTATATTAAATAACACTTATTCAAGATATGGAATTCAATATAATTAAACATAATTAAGAAATTAGCTAAATTGAATTTAAAGCATTCTTAAATTAAAGAGGCTGCGAGAGGGACTATACCTCAAGGTGGAACCAAGCCGTCCACTTCAGCTCTTGGAGATTTCTAACTAATAGATGATGCTCCTCCACTGGGTATACATACCTTCACACACATGCAAAGACACCTAGCCCCCATGAACACACCCGCATAGCCATGATCATGTGTAAGGTGATCCTTGTAAATATGCTTATATGCATATACCGGTCTCCACTCACCTACGTATGCATTTATTTATATATACATGGGCACACCTGGACCCATACGTGCATAATCACTACCATTTGTGACTATACACGTAATAGGGGAGCCCACATACATATACTTACTTACCTATGCACACACATGTGAGTTTCCCTAGACTTGGTGACTCGAAACCAATGATCAAGGATCATTTCACTACACAAAGGATATTAAGAACCTTAAAACACATGAAGGACGCTACATAACCAGTGAGAAACCAACCAATGGCATTAAAGCCTTAACTAGATTGGAAGCGGAGAACCAAATCCACCTGAACCAATACTAAATGATCCAACTCCCTATCGAAAACATAATAGGGACTCAAAAACACTAAATCCCCAAATACATGAGGTGCGAGACAAGTAGTAACCATAGAATCTTACCTTGGATGAAAGCCGGTGGACTGAATCAATCTAAACTCCTTCTGGGCCCCTTCACAGAGTATAAATACCCTCTATCCATAGAAAGCAGTTAAAGATCTAAGTGGCCAATGGGATAAAGAAAATAAAATTAAAACTAAACTAAAAAATGTCTGTCTCCTGTGACTATACATGTCACCACCCAACATATAAGAACCACAACTCCCCATGGGTCAAATCATGTTCCTACAAGCAAAGGAGAAATATATCAATGTTTCAAAATGATACTATCAAATAGTACATTCCTATTAATTAACAATTACTCTTCCTATTAATGGTATATAATCAATTTGACCCGAGTTCCAACTTAGTTTGGTTTTTTTCGATACAAGGGATGATGTCTTACTATTCTTGGTTTTTATGTTTGCACTTTAGATATTTATTTAAAAATGATGCATATATTTGGAATTATTATTTATGGTTTTAGTTCTTAGCCTGTTGGAAAGGGGCCTCTCCACATGAATAATTCTTGGAATGTAGGGTTCAATTGACATTTATGTGCTTTAATGTGATTGATGTCACTAACGATGAGGACTCAACTGTTTAAATTAAAAAAACCCTATATGGTGTTTTCCTATATATATTATTGGAAGTATTCTACATAGTTGAACCCCAATATTACTTCTAATTAACGGTATTATGGATCATATGGTGAGATTTTCCTTGATGAAGACTACATAGTCTCTCCATGCAAGGGATGCATATTGATCCTTGGTGAATACATGACATTGGTGTTTTTAGTTATAGATCCAAAAATCATTTGATATTACAAGATAAGATTCAATGAGTTATCTATAAATTAATTATCTAAGTAGGTCATGATTGATGGCTAGAATATCACTATATAATATAGGAAATCCTTGATCATCTCTTTATGGTTCAAGAATATTGTTCATCTGAATCCGATATGTGGTCTCACCATGAAAGGGATGTATACCTCCATTGATTCCACCTACAACTGATCAAATTCCATCCCCTTCTGAAGGAATTCCCTCAAAGAATTCATACAAGAGGAAATGTGTGATGTAGTCAGCTAATAAACCTCCCCCAAATTCATCTGGTAGTGTGTTTTTTGACTTTAATCATCAAATTTATTAAGTATCTCTTACTGTATAAAGAAAGTATTAAGAGCCTCTACAAAAACTTAAACACTAACATGATTATTCGGTCATTTATTTCAAAGGAATTGATTATAACTATGTTCCATGGGATTCATGGACTCTAAGGATGGTAAATAAAGGAAAATAGATTAACATAGTAGACCTATAGATATAGTGTTCACAAGACACCTAGGTTTAGAGAAGGTTCTTTAGTGATTTTAAGGAAATGAAATCACCATGTCACTAGGTCTCCAAGTGGATAAGATATCGATTAGGATATGAGTGGTATAATATATGTATTAAAATTGGGATGATATGTTTATGAAATAAATGAGGATTTTGATCAAGTAAAATATTCCTAAGAGGGTTCGGCCTTGTAGTGATAGGTGTGGCAATTGTACTTCTAACATTTGATGAGGAAATACTTATGAGGATGGATTTTATTCTTGGTAGGTTATTAGTGTGGGATTGTTCCTATGAAAATATAAAATGTATTATGAAATGTTTTACTCCATTTAATTATTCAAGAGTTCCACTAAAGAGATGAAGGATGAGATTATGGTGTGGGTATTGGGTTTTTTTCGGACAGATTGGCATTATAATGTGAAGAGGCTTGGTGTGATTTAGGTTTGGATTGAACCTGGTTATTGGGGCTGAGTTATAATAAATGATTTTGATGAGGTTCTTGACCGGATTATTGAGAATATAATGTCGATGGGTTCAACATGGTGTGCTTTTGTGACTAGGGAAATCATAAGGTGAATAATCCTCTTTGTCTAGTTGGATGATGAGATGTGCATCAAGGCATGGGATAATCCTCGAGAGATGAGTCTAGACTATGTCACTGAGAGGATAGACTAGGATAGGTTTGATAGGATTGGGTGAGTGGCCAACCCATGAGAGGATGATACGATGTATGGAGACACTTGGAGACACTTGGGGTTATTTATGTTTTCTCATGGAGACACTTGGGGTTATTTCATGACTCCAACATACTCCAGAAATGTTCCAAACAATGTTTTTGATAAAAAATTCCTTCTCAGGGAATACCCCAAGGCTCCTCTAGCTTCTAATATTTCTTCACACTCACACCTCATGGTATTAGAGTATACAAGTGATCTACGTCAACTAGTCAGGATAACATCACTACCCTCCGTCTGTAGAAAGTAGTAAAATGCCTAAGTGAACAATGTGATAAATAAAATAAAATAAAAACTAAACAAAAACATACCTATATCATGTGAATATACATGTCACCGCCAAATATATAAGAACCACAACACCCCATGGGTCAAAACATGTTCCCGTAAGCAAGGGAGAAACAGTTCCATTTAATAATCTATTCATTTTCCATTATGTTCTTTATATAGAACGTTGTTGTAAACACCATACTATTACACTTAGCCACTAAATATGAACCTATGCTAAATTAGTTGAGTTGAAGATTTTGCACATAACCCTCTTCACTATGAAAAGAACCTCATATTGGCCACAATTAATGTTTAGTAGTTGATCCTACTGTTGAACTTGGTTGGTAACCAATCCATGAATCAGATGGTCTACTTTTTCATGAGGGTGTAAACCATTTCATTATACTATTCTGAGAATAAAGGTGTTGGTATCTTTTCTACCGACGATGGGAATTTCTCAAGGCTTGAGTGCCAATCGACTTTAGTTCCTAAGTTAATGGCCCCTTAACTATCCATAGATGTCAAGGGGTGTATCCTATGGGTGTCTTGTGGTGTTTAGTGTCTATTTATGATTTATATGGTGCTTCCGTATTGTGGGAAATGTGTATTGGATGGAAATTTTAATAAATACATTGGTCAATTGGAAAAAACACCCATAGTCAATAGATATTTACCCACTTTTTATAGAGAATACCATCCAAATAACCAACTCGGAAATCTGAGACCAAAATTTTACTTTACCAATTCCAATTACATAATATATGCAACACTATATTATGTTTTATGAACCAATCAATTAAAGGGAAAGAAACTCCTCAAAATAACCCATAAAATCTCATATAGCATCACTCAACTCCAATTAACCCACATCATTCCACATCTTAATAATGATACAACCTCATCACATATATATCATGATTAAAAAAAAAATCCAACATAATATAAGGTCTAATAAGAGTATATAGAGGAATATATGAGGTTTGTAAAAAATCATGAACTTTTTATTGAATTCACTGTTTGAATGAATGAAATACAACCAGTGAATCTAACCCTACATTTCTGGAAGACTCTATTTTGAAAAAATCACAATTTACCCAATAATTCACCACACCATGAGTTGGTTACTACCCAAAAATCTAGAAAATTATTGATTAATATGAATGGTTATCCTAACTATGAACCTAAAAATTCATTCCTTGTTGCCTCATTTTTAAAAAAGAAGACTAATTATTAACTGGAAGTACTAATCAAGAACCCTGGCGGGAGGAGAGGGAGCCGAGAGAGGGGGACATCCCATGGGGTGTTCGGCCACAGGGGGTCTCACGCGCGACTAGAGAGGGGGTTGGGGGACATCGTTGGAGGAGATTGAGCCAAGAGGGGAGGGGGATGTCTCCAGGAGAGGGAGACTAGAGGGGAGGGGGGAATGTCACTGGTGGCCGAGAGGGGAGGGGGGACATCGTTGTTAGAGAGGGAGTTGAGAGGGGGAAGGGGAACATCGTTAGAGGAGAGGGATGGGGGCCGAGAGACTGGGGAAAAGATCGAGATCGGGGAGGGGGGGGGGGGGGGGGAGGGGGTCGGGAGGCAGAGGATGGGGATGGTTTATGTAGGATGAAAAGTTAGAAGGGAGCCCTAAATTGGGTGTATTTTTTCCCTACGGTTAATAAAAATCATAAGTAAAATTTTTCTTTCTCAACGGTTTTGTTAAACTGTTGGGAAAATCCAACATATAATACCCTATACCAATGGTTTACTAGAACCGTTGGTATAGGTTCTGTATCCCAATGGTTTTTTTAAACCGTTGGGAAATAAGTGTTGGTATAGGCCCGGATTCTACTAGTGATCATGTACAGTTACTTGGGTATATTGAAACTTAGAGTTTACAAACAATCAATGTAGAAAATCATCTTGACTATATGAGGTCCAACTGGGAATCCTTCACCAATATTTCATGTGAATATTTACTTGAGGATTCTATACCACTATTTTCTTGATTTTTCATAAAAAAGATCATTGATATGAGACCACATGCTGTATGCATCCTTTCATTCATGCATTATCCATATATCACTAGTCATGCATGATAAAATGATCCAATGGACATCCAATGAATCTTCTATGTGTTTTTAGAATATATAATTCTCATCCTCACTTTCCTCCTTATAGGGTTTAGTCTGAATTTGGGACTCCATCATGGAAAACTTCCATTATTGGAATAATACATCACAAAAGTACTTTACCACTCTAAAAAGAAATATCTCGTTAGGAGATTATATTTATCAAATATATATTATGGGGATAATGCCAAGGTTGAATGAATTTCCATTTTATATAAAAAATAAAATAAAATATTGATATTTTATCTCAATTATCATGTGAGATGTAATACTATTATTTTATTTGTATCACACTATTTTAAAAAATCCCAATATATACCAACATTGGATTCATAATATCCAATCTTATGGACATTATATAAGAAAGTTTCCATATTCCTCTTCTTATAAAATAAAATATGGACATGAAAATTAATCAAAGGTATTTAGGTATGTAGTATTTCCAATGACATTGACTCATGATTCCTTGGTTTGTTGAGTAGAATCCCCAATCCATAAATCTAGAACCATGATTTCATCAACACTATACTCTAAATTTTATTAAGTGGACTATGGCCATCACCCTTAATATTAATTTTGTTAATTCGACCCATTATCTTTGTTAAGACTCACTGATAATCAAAAAGTGTTTCTGATTATGGCTTGACTGAAACCTTAATTATGGTTTCATCTTTACTCAGATGATTTAAGGTGTTATGTTACTTAATATTTGATTGAGATATTTATTTTATCTTATTAATAAATATTCTTTATTTTATCATTTTCATTCCTATTAATATTATATGAATTTTAATTAATTGATTAACTATGTTTGATAAAATAATTTACACATAATGCATTTATTATATTTAATATTTCATTATTGTTATTTATTTTATTTATGTGATCATGTTTAAATATAAAATAAACACGCATCATATAAATAGATAACAATTAACCTGAAAAATAAAATAATCAAATTTTATGATTATGATCTTTAACTGTTGGTTGATATATCAAGTGGAAGATAAAGCAACCCTTATTCCCAGGGGAATAAATCATTGATTTGAAGCATGAATTGGGTTATAGTATTCCACAATTAACCTTTGTATCCCCTTTTTTGGGTTCACCTTAGACTACTCTTAAACCTTATTCTCTTGTAGGGAGATCCCTACTTTTCATATACATACTCACTTACAGTTCAACGATATTTAGGGGTTTATAGTGACAATAAATAATCCATGGAAACAAAGAACCATATATAATGAGTAGTGGATAAATCACATGTCATAAAATTAAATTTAATAATAAATTTTTCATAAAATACCATAGAGTAAATAATTAAATTATGTAAAAATACAATACATATATATCTTGGTTAAGTTCATTATCATCTACACTTACAATGATTTAATTCACAATAAAATTAGGTTTTAAATGACCTGAATCCCCGAAACTTACCCGATTTGACCCTAATGTAGACCAAATCATCTCCTCATGATTTTAGATACTCCCATATAGATTCCAAGCATTCCTAACCTCCGTTATTCATGATTCAAATCCCAGATCGAATATCTGCACCCCTCCCGATAATAGAATTCTATCGTGCTTGGTTACCCATTCCTATTCCCTTCTTCTCATATTCAAAGAAGATTTGTTCTTCCTATTTTGGTTAGATCTAGATTTATTATTGTGTATATTGATCTAGATTTGAAGGATCTATATTTATTTTATCTAGATTTATGGTTTTAGATTCAGATCTTGTTTTACATTGTTGTGTTACTCAAATTTTGAGGATTTCTATAGGGCCATCATTAATCCATGAATCGAGGTAGGTGGTCTATAACTAAAATCCCAAAGTCCTTATTTAATTTTTTTAATTTAATTATATAATTTCTATTATATGTTTAGATATTGTTTTCTAGATAGAATTAATTATCCTAGTGAATTAATTAACTGAGGAAATGTGAAATTGGGGAATTTGGGAATTATAGACTATGATAATTAATTATAGAATTAATTATGAGATATTGAGTGAGATAATTTTAAATAATTAATTGATGAATCAATTATGAAGTTTTGATATTGTGATTGAGATAATTAATTGTGAAATTAATTATTGGATTTGAGTTTGTGGATATTGATTAATTAATTGATGAATTAATTAATGTGATTAATGTGCTTAATTAATTGGGTAATTAATTAAGGGGATTGATGTGATAAACTAATTATTAAATTAGTAATGAAATTTTTGTGGTTAGTTAATTATTTAATTTGGATAACAGGATTGAAGAGATTAATTAATTGGCTGATTAATTAATTTTATTGATGTGATTAATTAATTTTTGAATTAATTGATATTATTGACGTGATTAATTAATTGTCGAATAAATTAATGTTATTGATGTGATTAGTTAATTTTTAATTTAACTAATGGAATTAGGATGATTAACTAATTGTTGAATTATTAATGGAATTGATTTGGATAATTAGTTATTGAATTAGTTATGTGTTGATGAATGGTAAAATGTATATTCTATTGTGAAGTTATGAATTGTAATAAGGTCATTCAAAGGTATGAATTAATGAATGGTAACATGGTCATTCAATTGTGTGAATTAATGAATGGTAAAATGTTCATTCAATGTTTTTAATTAATGAATGGTAACATGGTCATTCAATTGTATTAATTAATGAGTGGTAACATGGTCATTCAATTGTGTCAATTAATGACTGGTAACATGGTCATTCAATAGTGTGAATTAGCGAATGTTAACATGGTAATTCAGTGGTATTAATTAATTAATGGTAACAATGGAATTATAAGACATGATATTCCATTAGAATATTTCAGATTCTCACACTAGCCAAAGAGGATATTGAGATATGGGTGTCTATGGGAACCCGAGGGTTTATGTGGTTAAGTAAATAATTGTTGATAATGTAATAAATATTTATATATGAACTGTTTTTTATTATTTATACAACTACATACACTATTATTTAACTGGATATTACTTATATGTCATTGGTGGTGGCCTACTGAGTTGTACTCACACCCTACTCAGGATGCTTGATTGATACACGAATAAATTTCATTGTTGCAGGATAGGATAAGGGAAAAGTCCCTGTGTTAGATGGTTGAGTTGGGATAGGAGTATGGATGAGGGAGCCAGACATGGTTCGAGACCCGCTAGGGAGTTTTCAATGTCTTTAATTTTAAGTTTCATTTCGACAACTGGAATGTACTTTAGCATGGAATATCTACTGTTAGTTTTTGTATCGTTTTTCCATTTTGTTCATCATGTGATATTGGAATCTTTCTGGTCATGATCATATATATTTGGTTTTTGTTTATATATTTTATATTGGTATTTTACTCTGAACATGAGGGTATAATATCCCCAAATTGGATATTATACCCTTGCTGCTATTCGATAGCCACTGACATACTGGGAGGTGTTCTTGAGGTCATGTGACCAACTGGCTCGGGGCACCAGTGTGTGGAACCCAGGTCAATACATTACAAAGTGGTATTAGAGGGGTTTATTTTTTTTATTTTTTATTTCTATTTGGGGATTGTATACAGATGAATAGGAAGAGTCAGGACTTGGTTATGAGCTCATGAATGGGAGTAGCTGACCATGGTATTGGGGAGAACCCAAGTACATAGGGTGGGATTATTGTTATTATTGTTTGCTGTTATAATTAAATATAATTTAATCTTGGGTGACACACTTGCTGTGTGTTTTGATTATTGATGATTGATTTATGAGATTTTACTTTTGGTCTAGTATGAAATGATATTTATGTTTTCTTAGATCATTCTAAAAGCTTAGGTTTATTGTTACATGCATCATTTTAGGAATGCATAGGAAAACATGTTATGGGTAATTTATTGAACTTAAAATATTTTTCCTTTCTCATGAAATTGAAATGAAAGTGGATCCTAAAATGAAATTGAGAAATATTGTAAAATGATGAGAGATGTGAATAAATGGGTTTAAAAATAAGAAACATGAATAATAAGAATGTTTTTACCCTTGTTAACTAGGACCTAGGTGTAGGATTGTTAAGGGTATTGATATTACCTTAGTTTTGATGACATGAAGAGGGTTGGGTAAAAGAATTACAGTGGATTGTTTTATTCCCCCCTTGAGTAAACATTTTGTTTTTATAAACTATGTCCTAATGTGTGTGTTCGACATTGTAGAGAGTATGCCTCCATTACGATGCTTGTTTAGAGGATGACAGGAGGACATGGGTAGGAATGATCCTCCAGTGGTGGAAACTGAGGAACCAATTGTGTCGGGTGAGGAAGTAAGGGAGAAGTTCTAAGAGAAATTTTCAAACTTTATAAAACTTATGGAAAGAAACCCAAGGTGGGTTGTGAAGAGTATATATGATCTAATAATGTAGTTTTAGTTGTAGAACCCTCCAACTTTTACTAGAGAGGGTGGACCCGAGGGATCTGAGTTTTGGGTTGAGTCTATCAAGATGATACTTTAACATTTAGAGAATCATTCTAAGATGAGGGTCAAATTGGTTACTTATATTCTATGAAGATCAGTGAAGCTATAGTGGGACATTCAGACACAAATTATACAAACTGATGGTATGTTATGGAAGTAATTCTTTTAGATGTTTCTAGAGAACTTATATCCGGAGAAGTTGAGGTAGGAGAGATAAGTTGATTTTATGCAGTTGACTTAAGGGAGTATGTATGTGATGGAATATGATGGACTATTTCAAGATTTTAATGCTTTTTTCTAGCATTTTAAGGGGATGATGCAACTACAATGAGGCATTTTAAAGATTATATTAAATGTGAAATTAAGTCCCAGGTTAACCTTTTTTGGTTAAGGAAGTTTTTCGAGGTGGTGGATCGGGCTATCATAGCTGAGGGGAACCTAAAGGAGGCTTCTAGTGTAAGACATATAGTTGTATATAGATGATTATAATGTGTGACTTTATAGATCAAGAATCATTGCTATGAAATAATTAGTTAGGGTATTGGGAAGCGGGGTGCATAGACAGAGGGATCGGTTTCTCAGGATCTAACTCAAGTGATATTTCACAAGTGTGGTAGGTCGGGACACATTTGGATATGGTGATAATGACCACCAATAGAGTGTCGGTCTTGTGGAAATACAATATATCTATATAATTTCTAAAGGAACTCACAAAAGATGGGTAGTGATATAGGAGATAGACAGAATCAGAGTGTGGGAAGGGGATCTTCTACACCATATTAGTTTGGAAAATGGATTTCTACTGGCCATGGTGATATAAGAGGTGGATAAGGTGTATCTGGGAAGGAGTTCCCATATCATCAGAGTGGTGCATTTTAGGGGAGTGAGAATGCATCACAAGGAAGTGGTATAGGATAGTTTCATGAATTATATCCTCTATTTGTGGACAGTGAGGCTGGACCATCGATAATAAGAGGTACTATTCTTATATCCTCTACTTTAGCTAGTGCCTTATTTGATACCGGTGCCTCTTATTATTTTATTTATAAAAAAATTGAATTGTTTTATCCTAATGATGGAGTTTGTGAGCATGGTATTGACGATAGACACACCTCTAGGTATATGGGCGAGAGACATTTTCTTGTACAAGGGGTGTTTTCTCAAGGTTGGAGAGTATCATTTTCTATGGGATCTCTATTTTATTAATATTTTAGGCTTCAACCTAATTATGGTTAGGGATCTGTTAATAGAACACCGAGCCCACATAGATTGTTATCACAAGAAAGTGAAGTTTATATCTCCTTAGGGTGACAGTTATGATCACCGTGGAGAGTGAGATATATAGGCAGGCCGAGTAGGCCCAATTACTCAGCAACTGGGAGATATCATAGCCCAAGTTTCTAGTCTATTAATAGATGATGGATGTGTATAGAATGATTTAATTCTATCTATATTTGATCGATTTTAGGATGTATTCCACCTGAGAGAGATGTAGAACTTACTATTGAGCTCATGTTGGGGGATGATCCATTTTCTTTGACACCATATATAATGGAACCAATAGAACCTCAAGAGATCAAGAATCATAAAGAAGAGATGAAGGATAAGGGGTTCATCCATTCGAGTATGTCACCTTGGGGTTCACCGGTTTTGTTTTCTAATAAGATAGAAAAGACTATGTTCTTTTGTGTTTATTATCAGAAGTTAAACTGGATGAATATGAAGAACCTATATCCTATTAAAAGTATTGATGATTTATTTGATCAGTTGAGGGGAGGTTGTTTCTTTTATAAGATAATATAGAGGTCAGGGTATCATCAATTAAGAGTGAATACTTCTGATACATTGAGGATTTTTTTCAAGAGTACGTATGGCCTATATGAGTTTGTTTTAATGCCATTTGGATTGACAAATTCACTCATAGTGTTTATGGACTTGATGAACATGGTATTTAATTCTTACCTAGATCAGTTTTTGGTAGTGTTTGCAGATGAAATCTTGTTGTACTCATAAGAATCTAGATGTTCATGCTCAACATATTGACATCATGCTGAGTACAGTGAGAGTGTATCATCTATAATCCAAGCTATCTACGTTTCAATTTTTTATTGATTAGGTACACTTATTTGGTCACATCATCTAGGAGGAAGGTGTGTCTGTGGACCCATAGAAAGTTCAGGAAGTGGTTTATTGGGAGTATCCTAATAATAAATTCAATATTTTGATCTTTCTGGGATAGATAGATATTATCCGATATTCATTCATGAATTTTTCCATTTGGTAACACCTCTTTTGGGATTGACTAAAAGGAGATAAAGTTTGATTGGTTAGAAGCATGTGAGAATGATTTCCATGAGTTGAAGAAGCTTTTAACATGGGCACCAATCTTGATCCTTTCTGAGCTAGGTGAGTAGTATGTGGTGTATTCTGATGCTTCTGAGAATGCACTTGGAGCAATGTTGATGCAAGGAGATTGAGTTATGGTGTATGAGTATCGATAGTTGAGGCCACATGAACATAACTACCCTACACATGATCTCAAGTTTGCAGTAGTGGATTATGATTTAATGTATTGGCGACATTATCTATTGGGAAAATTTTTTATTGTGTATATGGACAACAAGAGTTTGAAGTATATATATTCACAGCGAGATTTGTATCTTTAGAAATGGATATGGGTTTATTATATGAATCCTTTTGATATTGAGGTGGCATATATACTCAAAAAGGGGAACCATTTTGTTGATGCTTTGAGTTGGAAAACTCAAACATTGGTGGTTCAGGAGTCTAGTGTTGAGCATAATATAATGGATTTGTTGGATAAGATGCACCTTGTGGTTTTGGAGAGTCAAGATAATATGACTCTTGTATCAGTTTTAGTGGAGTCTACAATTCTGAGATGGATTCTAGAAAAGAAGTTTTAGGATCCGAAATTTTTGAGCTTGAGGAAATTCCTTGAATTTGGGGAGTCACCTTCCGATTGGAGCATAGATGAGGATGACATCATCTATATCAGGAATCAGATTGTTATGACAATGAGCATTTGAGAGGATCTGATGTGTGAGTTTCATGCATCAATGTGGGAAGTACATCCTAGTGTGAACAAAATGTACTATGAACTAAAATGACAATTTTAGTGGTTGAGAATAAAAAAGGAGATAGTAGGGTTCCTGACATGATTCTACACCTACCGGTATGTGAAGGTAAAGTATCAACAACCTGGAGGTTTGATATAATAATTACCCATTCCAAAGTTGAAGTGGGATGACATAAAAATGGAATTTTTGGTGGTTATCCTAGAGAAACCTCAGAATAATGGTTCTATTTTGGTGGTTATATACTGTTTCACGAAGGTATCACATTTATTATCTATAAATAAAGGCTTATTAGTAGAGTAGTTCAAAGAACTGTATGTTTGAGAGATAATCCATTTTCCTGGGTTACTATAGACTATTATTTCAAACTATGACTATCATTTTACATTTCAATTTTTTAGGGATTACAGAGGGTTCTTAGTACATAGTTTTTATTGAGTATGGATTTCCACCTATAGACAGATGAGAAGATAAAACATACTACATATGTGTTTGAGGATATGCTGTGATCATATATTATAGACTTATAAGGGTCCCAAGAGAAGCACCTAGGACTAGTTAAGTACTCATATAATAATAGTTATTAAGAAAAAACACAAATAGAACCATATGATACTCTTTATGGTAGTAAATGTAGATTTCCTCTTTGCTGTATGAAGGTAGGTGAGTCAAATTTGTTAAGACCAAGTCTTGTGTAAGAAACATCAGAATTGATTTAGCTAATTTGAAAAAATATGGCTATCACTTAGAGTAGATAAAATCCATATACTAATATTCGTCAATGAACCATAGAGTTTATAGAGGTTGATTGTGTATTCATTCTGGTGTCGACTATATTGGGTCACCATAAGATATAGAGACAAGGTAAGTTGGAACCTAGGTTTTTGGGAACATTTATGGGTGTGGAGGGGATCGGGCCGGTGCCATACCGATTAGCTCTTCCACATTGATACAGTGCTTTGCATGATGTTTTCAATGTTTCATAACTTTGGAAGTATCATCCTGAACCTTATAATGTGATGAATGTGGATGACATGTAGCTTGAGATAGATGCATCCTTTGAGGAGCATCTAGTATGTGTGTTGGATCATAGTGAGAATGTGTTAAGGGAAAATACTGTGCGGATAGTTCATGTACTGTGGAAAAATGGATGTGTGTAGGAATAAACATGGGAGATAGAAGAGGATATATGAACTCAATGGTCTAATCTATTTGACTCAGAATCTTAGAGAATCTTGGGAGTAAAACTCGAAGAAGAGCTGTTATAAGGTACTAAGATTGAAAAACCCTGACCTTTTTTGGATATGTATCAGGTTCATTTATAGGTACAATATTTTTTCCTTGTGCTAACTATTTTTCATTTTAATTTTACCTTGGAGTGTTTTTTGGTTAAATTTGAAAATTTCAAAGAAAAGGAGAAAGAGAATAGTTGAATCACAATTTCACCCAACCGTACGCCCTAGCCCAGTAAATCGTGCATCCCTAGATAGAGGGAAATTTCATAGTTGGTGCACGATTATCAAAACCCAGCACACTTTTAGGGGAAACCATGAACCCCTATAATAGACACCCACAATTTAGGCACATTGTTATGGGAAACCATGTGCCCCAACCTAGAAAACTGTGCATGAAAATTTAATTCAACTAAAAATTTGCTTTTAAATCACATAAACCCCTTAAACACACCCTACTCACCCCCAAACTAGAACAAACCATCTCCTCATGATTTCAGAGCTTATAGAATGGATTCCGATCCTTCCTGAACTCCTTTATTTATGATTCAAAGCCTGAATCAAAGATATGTACCCCTCTTGGTTAGAGAATCCTACCCCGCTTGGTTACTCGTTCCTCTTCCCTTCTTCTCCTATTCAAGAAAGGGTTGTTCTTCCTATTTTGAATAGATCTAAATATAGGATTGAACATATAGAGCTATATTTTAAGTTTCTTATTTTAGGGTTTTATATTCGGATCTTGTTCTATGTCATTATGCTGCTCAAATTTTGGAGATTTCTATTCCGCGATCATTAATTAAAAAATTGAGGTTGGTGTTCTATGATTCAAATCCCTAAGTTTTTATTTAATTTTTATGTATGTAATTTTATAATTGTTATTTGATATTTACCAATTGTGTTATTTATCTAATTAATTAATTTGTTGAATTAATTAATTGAGGAGATGTTAAATTGGGGATTTTGGGAATTATAAATTGAGATAATTAATTGTTGAATTAATTATGAAATATTGAACTTGCAAATTTGGGATAAATTTTTGATGAATTAGTTATGAAGTATTGATATTGTGATTTATATAAATAATTATGGAATTAATTATGGGATTTGAGTTTGTGAAGATTGATTAATTAATCTATAAATTAATTAATGGGATTGAAACACTTAATTAATTGTGAAATTAATTAATGGGATTGATGTGATAAACTAATTGTTAAATTAAAAATTAAAATGGTGTGTTTAATTAATTTTTGTATTGTATAATATGATTAAATTGATTAGTAAATTTTTGAATTAATAAATATTATTGATGTGATTAATTAATTACCAAATCAATCAATATTATTGACATGATTAATTAATTGTTTAATTAATTAATATTATTGAAGTGACTTGTTAATTTTTTAGTTAACTAATGGAATTGTGGTGTTTGACTAATTGTTAAATTAGTAATATAGTTGAGGTAGATGATTAATTATTTAATTAATTATGTGCTGATGAATGGTAACATTGTTATTCGATTGTGAGGTTATGAATGGTAAAATGTTCATTCAATGGTATAAATTAATCAATGGAATCATGATCATTTAATTGTGTGAATTAATGAATGGTAAAAAGGTCATTAAATGATATGGATTGATTAATGGTAACATGATCATTCAATTATGTGAATTAAGAAATGGTAACATAGTCATTAAATTTTGTGAATTAATGAATGGTAACATGGTCATTCAATAGTATAAATTAATGAATGGTAACATGATCATTCAATTATGTGAATTAGTAAATGGTAACATGGTCATTAGATTGTTTTAGATGTCATTAGTGGTGGACTAATGAGTTGTACTCACACCCTACTTGGGCTGCCTAATCAGCACCTGAACAGATTTCATGGTTACAATACAATATAAGAGGAATTGCCCTATGTTAGATGGATTAGTTGGGATAGATCATGGATGAGGGAATGAGACGTGGTTTGGGACCCGCTTGGGATTTGTCAGTGTCTTTAATTTTGAGTTTCATTTTGACACTTGTCACATAATTTATCAAGATATATCTAATATTAATTTTGGTGTCTTATTTAAAATTTTGGTCATCATGTGATATTAGTATATTTGTGGTTATGATTATATATATATTTTTATTGTTTATCTTTTTTACACTGGTCTTTTACTTTAAAAAATATGGTATAGTCTCCCTATGAATTATATAAGACCCTCGCTACTAGTCAGTAGCCTCTGGTGTATAGGGAGGTGCACTTGAGGTCATGTCACCAATCAACTTGGGGTACCAGTGTGTGGAACATGTTTTTGGACGTTACAACTAAGTTTATCAAGATATATACAATAAAAATAATGAGAAATATTGGTTTAGAAATCTTTTTTGGACTAATGATAGATGGTTTAGACAATTACTCAAGAAAATTCATACGAATAATAAAATCAATTAATGAAAAATAATAAATTCAAGGAAGGAAAAATATCAGTAATAATTCATTAATAAAAATTATACAGTCCCCCTAAATCATAAATTTTCAACTCAAAATCTCGATGTTTTTTTCTTTCTACTGATTATATCATTTTCATCTTTTAATTTTTTTTGAAAAATAAATTTTAAAGAATGATATGAAATTATTATAAGTTGTTATTGTCTTTTAGATCAATTGATTAAAGTAATTATTCAAGGTAGGGTATACAATTGGTAGCAATAATCTCTAAAAACAAATGAATTTGGAGAATAAAATAGAATAATACATAATTGAAAGGCTTAATCCTCCTTTAAATGATGCTTCATACCTATGATATGTAAGTTTTTTTGTACTAGATTCACGATTTGAAAGCTATTGTCATGACCTGAATTATAATTTCATGATGTGTTTTTTCAAGAAACCACTTTTCTTATTGACCTATAATTCACTAATAGACCTAAAAAATGAAATAAAAAAGTGAAAGTACATCCCCCCTTTTGAATAAATTTATCAGGATTTAGGGTAGGGTGTTCATGCATATAAAAAGAGAAAATATATTTTTTAAAAATCATTTTTCATATGACGAATAATTTTGTTTAATGTATTGGGAAAAACATACCTTTTTCAAATTAGGTGATAAATGATTGAAAATATTTTTCGCAGTTTGGGTTTAAAAATGGAATTAGCTCTTCTATGCCAACATATATGGGCATCTTTCCTTCTTAAAAAAATAGATTCATTATTCCTTGGGGTAAAATGTTCTCAACTTCCAACAAGCCTATCCACTAATTATTTTTTAGAGACTAAAAATTCAATATTTAGTTAGTGCATCATCCAAACTTGTTAGACATCTTCAAAGTTTTGTGTAACAACGTTTCCTCAATCATCACTGATCTTTTTAACTTTAAATTCTTTTTTTTTCATCTTAGATAGTATGTACCAATTGATGTTCTTATTAAATGGAAACATCTTCCAATTAATAAATTTATTCTTATTTAAATTCATCTTGCTTGATATCATAGTTCTTCATTACTCATTATATTTTGAAATTTACTTTTTCACTTCCCACTCTCCAACATTTCTCACCACTTTGTACATTGATCAATACTATTTTAGTTTTTAAAAATGGTCTTGAAAGATTAAGAATTTTCCTCTAGTCTTCCATATCAAGAACAAAAAATTCCATGAGAAAGATAAATTTATCCACTTTAGTACAAATATATTTGATAAGTCCTTTTGATTATTTAACTACTTAATCTAGTAATTTAAGTGGAACTCTTTTGAGATTTAGGCCTTTAAGTCCCATGATTTTGAAGGTGGTATATGACAGGATGTTTACACTCACACCTATATCACATAATTATTTTCCAATTTTTTTATACCTAATAAATATAGTAATTGAAAGACAACTCATGTCTTGTTTCTTCTTTAGTAAATACTTTAAAAACAATATAGATCATTATCAAGTGTGTGTTATGGTTCCAATCTCTTCCAACTTTATTTTGTCTGAAACTATTTTTTTTTCCAGAATTTTGAATTTGTTTTCATGTTCATCAAGAATTATACAAATGAAATATTAATTTTTAATTTTTTAAACAATTTAAGAAACATACCTATGAACACTTCCATCTTGTTTTAATTGTCACTCTCTGTGTATGGTAGATGTGGACTATACGGTGGCAGAGGTTCCTCGATTTCTTATTCTTCTTTAGTTATTTTTCTTCTTATTTTCTATCTCTTTTTCTTCTTTTTGAACCTATTTTTTCCATATCTTGTTTGATTTAAGATTTTATTTTGTGAATTTTACAATTATTAAGGTTATGGATTTCAAATATCCTAGTTGTCTTAATTTGGGGTTTCTTGGTAACACTCCTCTCAAACTATCTCTAATTTTATCAAGGATTTATCCAACTTGAATATCTATACTTTTCAATGTATCCTTTTGGTTCGTTGATTATTCCTTTATTTATTTGATTACAACCGTATTTGTGGTCATAAATGTGGACAATATTTTTTCCAAATAATGTATGTGGATTGATAGTGAAGGACCATGTGGTTCTTATTTTTGGTACCCTTGTGGCCTTTGTTGGAATACTTGATGTTATGGTTATTTTTTCCTATATCCATGATTTTTTTTATATTATAATTAATATAATTTGTCTCATTACTTTATATACCTTGGGGTTTTTGAAGATCTATCATTAAATCTATCTTTATTTTAAAGTATTTCATTTGGGAAACTATCCAACTATTTCCCACTATATTCATTCCTCACCTTTGGGTGGTTTTTGACTACCACTAAAAGCTATTACTCTCCATTTCATTAAATAGGATATTGATTTACATGTAGTACTTTTTCATCAATTATCCACCTACCATAACATCAATGATGGACTTGGTTTCTTGTGATAGAACCTTATAAAAATTCAAAAATTATAACTAAATTTCTATATCATAATGGTGGAATTTTTGAGTTAAAGGATTAAATAATAACCAATAACTATACATGGATACATAATCAAACTGATTAAAATTAAAATTTATACCCTGATATTTATGGTCCTCGATAGTGGGAAGAATATGGTGAGAATTGTTCCACCAACTCAACCCATGTAGTAATGGAATGAGGTTGAAGGATTTCATTACTTTCACTATATTTTTCTTCCAGTGAAATTCTAAAAAACCCTAGTATTATTACATCATTTGATACATTATTAAATTGAAATGTATCACACAGTTCAATATAACTCCTCGTGTGAGCATTTGGATCTTCTTATGATAGCCTCTAAAACTGGATTGACTTTTATATCATTTGACTAATGTCAATCTTTATCTCAAATCAGGGTTACACAGATGACAACACTATAATAATGGACTAATTCCCAATCTTAAGGGTATTTAGTATTCTATGAGTAGGTATATATCTAGCGGTTAGTGTGGCTCTTCTACAACCATGATGTATCTTTACTGTTTTACCATTCATACTTATTTTTATTTATTTTAGTTTCAAATTATCTTTTCTAACTTTGGGTTATATGTGAGATCATCATTATTTTATTTCTTACAAGTGGAATAGTCATGCATTGATTTATTACCTAAAACCACAACATGACACGATCAAGAGTAAAATAATTAATTAATATAAAAAATCACTATTATTCCTAATTAACCTAAGCATATTGAAAACCATCCCAAAATAACACCAAAAATTTGATGTTCCATGGGGGGTTGTTAATTATCTATAGGGATAAATTTTTTTAATAATTTGTAAAAAACTCAAAAAAGTGTGACTTTATTAATTAAAAATAGAAAGTAGTGAGTTTGAGGTCGAACCCATGACTTGGTGTGAGTATTTAATTAGAAGTTTGAAAAAAATTTGTTGAATTATTTTGAAATGATAGAGAGAATGTAGAATCGATTTTTGAAAGCATTTAGAGAAATAATTGTAGGTTTTCATAGATTTAGGGTTTGGGTGCTGATAAATTGAGAAATTAAATAGGCTATTCAAGATTATTTTTAGAGTCATGATGAGAGAGATCCTTGGTCATGGTACCCACTCCTTATCATATAAATACGAATTTTCCTAGGGTAAAGAACCTAAAGAAATTATGAATTAATATTGTCTTGATAACATTTTTAAACCAAATTACCCTAAACCATTCAACGGTTATAAATTATTTAGGATAACTAGTTATGAAAAACTAAAATGTGTTATTACAGATTCTTAGATTAGTGTTTATGTCCTAGAAAAAGGAAAGAAATATAAATATAAATTTAATAGCGCAAAAAATTAAAACATGAACAAAAATAAAGTTGAAAATTAGTAGCACCTTCCCCCTATATCAACATCAACCAACACAATATGGAGTTATTCCCTCATGCTTTCCATGTGGGAGTAAGAGGGAAGGAGAATGGAAAATATTTATAAAAATAAAGTGGGGAAAAATAACTGGTGGAGGAATCTGTAGCTGTGCATCAACTCACCCTTGGCTTTTTCTCGAGATATTAATCCCTGGTAGAAATAATCTACCTCTCCATTTATTGATCTCAAGAGTTATTTGGTTGGATTTAAATCTTCATTAAAGTGGTCATTAATATCATTTAGTGTCAATGTTGATGGTGAATAATAGTTTTGGTTCATAAATTTATAGTCTTCATTGATATTTACATAAAAATTTTCATTATTGGGTCTATCCAGTAAAATTTACAGCATTACATATGTGTCATCCCATTAAAGTTCATGAATTACCTCAGGGTGTGGGTTTTCACGCATTGTCTTTACTTCATGTGTCATTTACACATATGAATTGCTATTTTCCATCATTTTAATCCTCATTTTAGATTGTTTTTTAAATCCAAGATCTAGAATTATCCTTTCTTACTTTTCATATGTCACATGAAATCATTTTCATTATGAATCCATCATAGTTTCACTCATTTTCTTAATTTTTTGTATCCTTCCATAAATCAAAAAATTTAAATATCGATAGAAGGATTAATTATAATTGCAATAATAATAGATTCAAATATTAAAAAGTGTACACATGAAATGTAAGTATTATATACCACTAGTGATTATTTTGATGTATATGATGTGTAATAAAAATATACATGTCATGTTATTATAGAATAATGAAGTAAATAATTATAAAATAAGTCAATTCCACTTGGCAAGGAAAAACCATATAACACGACATTTACAACTAGCTATATGCTATATAGTTTGGTTTTTATATAATTACTTTTTTCATTAATTTTGTTGTATTAACACAAAATTCCCATCTTGACATGTACCTTACATGAGTTTTCCTGAGTTACATGGCATGAACAACCAACTATATGAAATGTAATTTACTAATGGACTCCCACACTAAATTCTTAGGGACTTGATATATTTATTATGTGGGTTATCATGTGTTACATGATGTGTACATGACAAATACATTTCATTTGCTTTACATGATATCATATTCCTTAGATGGAAGTCAATACATGGTGTGTAATAATTACATGTTGTGTACATTGAAGACATGGATTGCACAATTTTTAAAAAGTCAAAACCACATTGGTTTATATTGTGTATACACCAGATATATGTCATGAATTCACTTTCTAGTCAAATTCTTATTAGCAGTTAAAATAAATCATATAATGAAATCATGCACTGAACCCCCACATGACGTGCTATAATTCCCATGACCCACACTTTTGTGGTTTACCATGGGTACATGCTGTTTCATTTTGGTTACATGCCATGTTATTATGGCCAATAACCAACATATCTAGAACCAATGGAAGGTATATTCCAGTGTTCTTCATCTATTTTGGACCATTCTTAGTCAAATGCAACAAAGAGATCATTTTATCTTGACCTTCATATTATAGAACAAAAAACTAGAAATGATTACTAACAAAACAAATGAAAAAATTGATCAATAAATAATTATAAATTATAAATTAATATGTGATCAATCTAATAACACTTAATGGTTATGGGGTGTAGTGGATGTAGTCAATCCCCTAAATAAAAATGTTTTGAATCTAAATCTATATAAACATATAAATAACATGAGAAAAACAACCCCATAGTATTCATATAGAGACGATTTTCACATATTATTTATAATTTAATTATAAAAAGAATTAACTTATATTGATAATTATTTTTCACAGATGATCAATTTGGTAGCCACTCTCATTTTGTTATTATGGTGAAAAATGTATGTTCTAGGCACAATGAAAGCATGAAATGAGTCATGCCCTTCTTTTTTTCATGATCAAAGATCAATCTAAGATCTAAAAAATGATAAATGCCATGATCAATGTAATTGAATAAAAAATAACACAAAATGGATAAAATTATATAACTAGAGAGAGGATCATCACATCTTATTTATAATTAATTTAATTAGTTTAAAGAATTACCTTGCATGAATTATTTCTTCATTGATAGATCTGAAAGCAATTATATGTTTTACGATCATCATGTTTTATAAAATAAAGTGAAGATTACCCCTAGTGGTGATCCACACGTGTTCCACAATTCTACAAATGATTATGTAGGAATAATTGGGTTTTAGCATAGAAAATCATATATCTTGAATTGTTCACCTTTGATCACCACAAGAATCACTACCAAATAATTCTGCTTAATCTATCTTTACTTGATAGTGAATGGTTGAGGTTATCTCCTTTCTTGGGAGCATTCTTAGAGAAGGATCTCTCTAGGGCTTGAGAGGATTCTCTCTGGCCATCATTGTGTACAACACAAAATGAATTGGATCTCCATGAAAATGATATAATTGGGTTTAAATAACGCTATGGTTTAGAAATAAATACTTTCATAAGTTACCTTTAATATTTATTTAATCCCTTATGGAACTCCATGTCAAAAAA
Organism: Viscum album; assembly: GCA_963277665.1. NCBI lineage: Eukaryota > Viridiplantae > Streptophyta > Magnoliopsida > Santalales > Viscaceae > Viscum > Viscum album. The sequence continues at coordinate 955,802,496 of OY728146.1, forward strand.
TATATTGTCATTTCCTCGATAGGTTCTTCACTTGTGAATTAAATTAAATATTATTTAATTGAATAATATTCAATATGTATATTATTTCTCACCAAACCTATAAATTTTTTTCCAAAATTCCTAAAATATATTTAATCATGCCTTGAATAATAAATATTTATTTATTAAATAAATATCGCTACATTATTCACCAATATATAAATAAATATTATATTTACTATATTTTTATTAAATATTCTGCTTGCATAATATTCTCTCAAATAATTGGTGATAGGATATATGAAAACAAGAATAAATGAAGGATTACTAAACTACTTGCTGGAATAATATTTATTCAACTTGTTAAATAAGAAATATTAATATATTATTTAACATAGATTTTGGATACATTATTGTGTGACTCTTAAGGACTCTTTCTTAGTGGAATTAGGTAAAACTGCCTAAATTCCAATGTTAGTGTCTAAAAACGCAACATGTTTGCAATAAATAAAGAAGTTAATGACACAATTCCATAATGCATAATATAGATTCTTACTATTTAATACAATCTATTTAAAATGATACCTCTAATCAATAAGGTGGCATGCCTATGCCATCAACCTACGTGTTTGATGACTCTTTTTTGACTTCATGAAAATCGAACTTTCCTATGGGACACCATGGACATGGATTTATTTATGATATATCATTTCCATCAAAGGTACTAAGATATCAACATTCATTAAATAAAAGAAGTGAAAAATCCTTTCTTGCATTATTCATTAATGTAATATTAATTATGACGCACCCAAGGCATCTTACCTCACTATGAACATATGTCATCAGAGTCTTCATCAATACATCAATTCATGCAACTTATAATACTGATCAATAATAGTATTAAATTTTTATGATCAATACACACATCTTCATATGGGAACATATAATGACACATATAAATGTGGATTTCCTATTGGCGAGTCTGGTTCTCATTATGTCCTACACTGGATATTTACAAGGGAATATACCATGAGAAGGTTCCTCAAAGTCATATGAGTCTCCACCACTAATATCCTATATCATTAGGGTCCCTAAATTGATATCATCTAGATATAGAACATATATTTAAGAATAGTGTCGTATCACTTCTGGGATCTCATCATAGCGGGGAACAACTATGACCTTTTAGTGTAATAACTACTCTTAGGACATTATCACACGCTGTGTTATATAGAAGAACAATCACGATATTATAAAGAGTTTGTTAATATTCAATACTATGAATATAGGTTATCATAAAGATGATAGATGTTGGTTCTTGGGCACCAACTCCAACAAACTCCCTCTTGAACTAAATTCAACTACTAATAACCTTTAGTATGATAGCTCTCACATGAAACTCATGCTTATTCTCAGATAAGACTTTAGTCAAGGGGTCCATGAAATTGTCTTTCCTGGGTAAACTACTTGTGACAACTTCACCCCTTTAATAAAAATCCTTTATGAGGTGATAATTATGGAGTATATTCTTTGTCTGTTGGTGTGACCTTGGCTATTTTACAAGATCCACCACTGCAAAATTATCACATTGCAATGTGACAGGGTATTTACTACTAGGTACCACATCAATCTCATAGAAAAAATTACGTATCCCAACATATTTATTTCTACACCAGAAGAAGCTATATACTTTCAGTGACAACTAGCTTCTGTGAACTCTTCTAGCTCAAAGCTACACCATTGAGGTATAAAACATATCCTAACTGCAACTTTATATTGTTATGATCTATTTGAAAACTAGAATCATTATAACCTTTGGTGACAAACTCTTTATATCCTCTATACACCAAGAACATATCATTTGTTCTTATTAGATACTTAAAGATATCATTAACTGTAGACCAATGTTGTTCTCCTAGATTTGTTTGATATCTTCCTACCATGATAAATAGGTAGGAAACATCAAGTCTAGTACATAACATGGAATACATTAATGATCTTATTGATGAATCGTATAAGATATTTTTCATTCTATCTTTATCTTATTATGTCTAAGACACATTTTTTTAGAAAGATGTAAACCACGCGACACGGGAAATAATATCCTCTTGTATTGTTTCATACTAAATCTCTTTAGTATTTGGTTAATATATGTACTTTGAATTTGTATAAATAGCCTCTTGGATCTATCACTAATGATCTTTATCCCTAGAATATAGGCTTATTCACCTAATCCCTTCATGGAGAATTTTTTTTTAACTAGTCATTAATAGAATATAAGACATGTATATATTTTACAATAAGTAATATGTCAACAATATATACCACTAGGATAATGAATTCATTTACACTAAACCTCTTATAATCACGTGGATCACATTCATTCTAAATGAAACCAATTTATTTTATAGAATATTCCATTTGAATTTTCTATGAACTTTATTCTTACATTAATCCATAAATGGATCTATGAAACTTTAAAATATTTTTGAATCACCTAGATTCACAATCCCTTATAGTTGTGTCATATATAAATCTTACAAAATGTTCTCATTAAGGAAAGATGTTTTGAAATCCATCTGCCAAATTTCCTATTCATGGTAAGCTTCTATAGAAATTAAAATTTTGATGGGTTTAAACATGGAAACTGGTGAAATTTTTTCATCATAATCAATTTGTTGATTTTGTTTAAACCCTTTATCCATTATCCTTATTTTATAGGTATATACTTTACCTTCAATGTCTAGTTTTCTCTTGAATTCCCATTTGAACCCAACAAGATTTACATCAAATGGTGCATTAACTAAATCCCAAATATTTTTTCTAATACATGGATTCCTTTTAATAATTCATGGTTTCTTTCTATCTTGCATCTTTTGAGATCTCTACTACCTCTTTGTAGGAGAGAGGTTAATTATTGTCAATAAATATTGACTCACCATCTTTAGTGACTAGAAAAATATATCTACATGGTTGTCCTTCCACCCTTGTGATCCTACACAGTACTTGTGTTTTAGGAACTAATTATTCATTAGTGACCTATGGAATCTATTGGTTTACCAAATATTGTGTATATTGATCATCAACTTCATCAAATTCAATATTTCTCCCACTATCCTTTTTGAGGATGTTCTCCCTCTCAATAAATATCACTTATCTAGTGATAATAAATTTATTGTATGAGGGGTTGTATAGGTAGTGTCCCATTTTTTCCTTGGGATACACTATAAAGATACACTTTGTTCCCCAGTGTGCTAGTTTGTCTCCTAAGAAGGCCTTAAAAAATTACTTTCTAACCCATACATGTGTATGCAATAAAATAGGTTTCTTTCTACTCCATAAATCAAAGGGAATTACATTTTCCACTTTAATTGAAACTCATTTTAATGTGTATCTATAGTTTTTAATTAATATCCCCAAAATTATAATTTAATATCAGGTTGAATCATTATCAATCTTACCATGTTTAACAAGGTACAATTCCTCCTTTCAGTAACACCATTTGACTATGGTGTATAAGGTGGAGTGACTTGAGATAGATTCCCAAAATCCAATAGAAGGTTGATAGAATATTGGTTACTATATTCACCAACTCGATCTGATCAAATATTATTTATCTTATTACCATGTTTATAATCTCCTTAATTCTTGAATTATTTGAATTTATAATAGGAATCAGACTTATAACACATCAAGTAGTCATAACCATATCTACTCAATTATTTAGTAAAAGTTATGAATTAATAATACCCACCACTAGATCCTACTAGAAATGTTTCACACACATCATAGTGTAACAATCCTAGAAGTTCCATGGACCATTCACCTTATCCACTGAAAGGTGGATTGAACTTTTTTCCTTGTAAAAAATCAGGAAATATTTCATGTTGTTTTAGATATGGGGAGTCTAAATGATCATCTTGACTGAGCATTGTCAAATTCTTCTCGTTTACATGACCAAGATGGCGATTCCATAATAGGTTATATATGAGTAAAGTGAACATGATTCTTTAACAATTGTAAATACTTAGTTTTCATAATTTAATAAATAAAGACAAATATTTAAATGTTCTATACTATAACATATGTTGTCTTTATAAAAGAAATAACGTTTATTTCCAAACATGAAAAAAACCCATCTGCATTTAGGAATGATCCAGAAATTTTATTCTTGGAAACTATTGGTAGATAATAATAATTATTTAAAACCAAAATCATTATTATTGGAAATGAAAGATGGTAGTCACTAATGGCTAGATCATCCAACCTCACACCATTGGAAGCTTTCAAATCCATCTCTCCTCTAAAAATATTTCAGAATCTACTTGGTTACGACATTTTCATACAGATGTGAGCATCCGAAAATGTATTTAATACCAAATATGTGGACACTAAAATATAATACTGAATAATTAATAAACATTTATATTACCCTTTCATTTGGGTCTAATTATTATTTTAGTGACCTTGCTTTCCATAAGAAAAACATACTACCTCCTTTTCCTTACTCTGCCTCATGATCTTCCATTTCTTAGAAGGATGGTGCTCAAGATATTTAGACTTGTTATGAGTCTGGGGATACTTTTCCTTGTTCTTAATTTCCTTATTCACCATAATTACTATGGGTTTATCATTCCCCATGTCCTAATCAACATGGAAAATCAAATTAATAAGTTTTGAAACAAACTTCTCTTTATTTCTCATTTTTTAATTAATAATAAAACTCGAGAAGGACTTGGGGAGTGATGAATGTATGAGATCTATATACAACTCATCTAGTAATTTAATGATTATTTTTTCTAAGTGTTCAATGTAGCCAATAATCCCGACTACATGAGGCCTAACTGATACAGAATCTCCAAAATTATTAGTAATAATAGAATTGGATATCTCATATCTCTCTTGCCTCACGTTATTTGGATAGATATCCTGAAGGTGAGAGATTATTCTATATGCATCTATATCCTCACGTTTCTTCAAAAGCTCATTGTTTATGTATTATAGCATTAAACATTGAACATATGTAACTTCATTAAAATGTTTCACATAGAGAGAGAACTCTACATCACTAGCCTCATTTCTTGGCACATTAGTAATTGGTTCTTTTAGTAGATACAAATTTCTTTCATAGAGAAGGATAACCCGTAAGCACCTTTATAACTCTTTGGAATTTGTGTTGGTGATAAGATTCTCCTTATCATGTATGGATCACAGTGATATGTTTGAAGTCATTTTATTAAAATTTCTACAAATAAGATGAGCAGAATTTTTGTACTTTAATTGATAAAATTTATACAAATAAAAAAAATATTATATTTAATAATATCCCATTATTTTATCGAACCATAATAGCCCTCACCATTGAATTAAAAACACCCCATTTCTTGGAAATTATAATGGAAAGGATCTATATTCCCCTTCTCATTACCCCAACATTGGTTGGTCAAACAACTTTAATAGTTTTAGGTAGATATTCTAAATTCCAGGTGCATTAAATCATAGTTCCTTGATATGTTGACTGGAATCCTCAATCCATAAATTATTAAAATGGATTTACTCAACCCTTGCCTCGTATTTACACCAATTCCTACTTTGGAAACCAACCCTTTATGTGAACTAAGTTAATTTAACCCAAAACATCATGTTATAATTCCACAATAATTGAAAGTACCCCAACTTTTACTGGTTAAGCACTTTGAACTATGGTTTGATTTTAAGTGAAGTAGTGTAAGACTATACTAACTTAATATATATTATTGAGGGATTTTATCCTTTTTATGCATAAATTTCCTATTATAAAATTTACTACATGCTTGTCAATATTAAATGAATTTACATAAGTGACTAACAATGTCTTAGATAATATTTATGCATAAGCCAATTTATTTTAGTTCAATCTTGAATTCTTGTTAATTCATTAATTAATGTGATCATGGAAAAACATATATAATTAAATAACCATAAACTTGATAGAAATAAAATAATAAAGTGGAATGATGATGATATTTTACTAATGGTTAGTTTATTCAGTGGTTGATAAACTAATAGTTGACCTAGGGGAAAACACCTTGAACCAATTAAGGTTCATTTTGCAGATTTACACCTGTCCACCTTTGCATCTCTCTTGGGATGGTTTCACCTCAAATCCAAACATGAACCGCCACCACTAGTTTGGGAGATCAATCCATTACATATGATTTTACTCACACACAGGTGAGAGGGAAATGGGTTTATATAAAAGAATCAATGGGAAAGATCAACCTTGCATAATAATAGAAGAGAATGAATGCATGCCAAAAACTGAATTTAATAATAAATTAAATAAAACCGATCACATAAAAAGGTCTAGTCTATGCTCATGATTACCCACATGCATGAAATGAATTAATCATTTAATAAAATTAGAATTAAATTCTTAATCGTTCTTATATAAGAAAAATAATGCTCAAATTAATTAATTATCTTCTTTAATTAATCAATTATTTTATCTTAATTATTATTAGAATTTATTTTTTTTCTCATCCATCATATATTTAAACAAACTAAAGAAATTTATTTAAAATTAATTGTGTACATAAATGTACCATGGAGGAAATATGGTTAATACCTATCTGAATCTATCCAACATATATTATACTCGTATACTATTTACTCATGTGACATATTAAATACACACCTTACCATGTACTTTCATGCTGTGTACTATCAAGATAATTATTACACAAATTACATGATTTTTCTTTCACATGTAATGATTTAATATATGTAGAGTAATTATTGTAATCCGACTCACACACGATATGGAAATGTGAACATTATGCAGAAATTCATTAAACACACACACACACAGATATTAAAACCCACCACATTGCGTGTCTTATCAAAATAATTACCACACACCAGAACATTTCGATAATGTTTACAAATTATAATAAATTATTTTTAAGTCTTTATAATTTGGTATAAGTACATGATGTATACAAGTGAGAAACATGGCATGTATGTCTCTTATCATCTACACAAGGCACACACCTAGGGACTCAACTTGTAAAATGTTTCTTATAAAAAATTGGACTACACAACTTGTACAGGGGGTGCTTGATGTGTGGTTTCCAAGTTACATAGAAACTGTTCAGGTAGGCTGTGTATGAAAATACACGTCCCATCTATGACTTATAATTACTAAAAAACATGGAATTACACTACACAAAGTGTACTCTGGATGACTGTGTGCTAGGATGGCCTAGTCAATATGGGTGTAAGAAATTAAATGCACCCTATATATTCAATTCACCTGGTTTTAATTAATTATGAATTAATTACTAGTAAATTGAACACTATTACATGACAAGTAACATTGGTTACATGGTGTTCACTCTTCTATTATCTGTTTAGAATCCTCACCACCTACGAATGAGTTCTTTGATTTTACTTCATTCATAAAATTAATAGATTTGATTTAATCTATGATAAATGAAAGTGGAAGTATCATATGTCACAATCAAATTTAAATAATGACTAAATCATGAATTCAAAACTAAATTATTAATATGTAAATCAATAAATGATATTTAAATAATTATAAATAATAATGTGACTCCTTCGATAAAACTTGTAGGTTCTGGGTACAATGTATGTGTGTGATGAGTCTTGTACAAATTTTATTTTTTGTTATGATCAGTGATGAATGTTAAATCTTTATGATGATAAACATTGTGATAAAAAATTAATCAAAGAAAATAGATAATTGATAAAACAAAAGGTCTATATAGAGGATCATTAGATTTTTTATAATTAATTTAATCAATTTATAGAATTACCTTGAATGAATTATTTCTTTATTGATGGATATGACAACAGATCTATGTTTTATGATCATTTAATTGTAAGAATCAAGAGAATATTTTCTCTAAAAATGATATATACATGTTCCAAAAATCATTGAACATTGCTATAGGAATCTCTGGGTACTAGAATGAAAGATCTATTTGCTTTTTTCATTCACCTTTGATAACCAAAAGAATCACTTCGAATGCTTTCTAATTGATCTCAATAAAATTGATAGTGAATGGTGGAGAAATATTGGTCTTTGTTCTTGGGAGAATTATTAGAGAGGGAGCTCTCTACGGCTTGAGAGGGTTATCTATATCTGTCATTATGCACAACACAAAATGAATTGGCTCTCTATGAAAATAATACAATAGGTTTTAAATACAACTAGGGTTTAGAAATAAATATTTTAATAATTTTCCTTTAATATTTATTCAATTCCTTGTGGAACACCATGTCAAAATAATAATAACATTATTTCCTCAGACTGCACTTAACTTTCAAATTATATTTGATATTATTTAATCAAATAATATTCAATATATATATTATTTCTCACTGGACCTATAAAATTAGTCAACCATTCCCCCATAATATTTTTTGGGTCTTGAATAATAACTATTTATTTAATAAATAAATATCACTTCATTATTTTCCAATAAATAAATAAATATTATATTAATAGAATAGAAAATAAATTTTTATTAAATATTCTAATCACATAATATTCTCTTGAATGACTAGTTATATAATATATGAGATAAAATATACATTAATAAATATTAAACCATGTGTGGGAATAATATTTATTCAACTTGTTAAATAGTAAATAATAATATATTATTTAACTGAGACTCTAGATACATTTAGTGTGTGACTCTGTAGGCCTCTTTCTCAGTGGTATTTGGTGAAGAAGCCTAATGTCTGAGGTTAACATATAACAAAATTACAAGTAAACCATAGAGAAATAAGTTAATGAAACAATGACATAATACCTCATACGGATTCTTACTATGTAATGTAACCCATTTAACATGATATCTGCAATCATTAAGGTCGCATACCGGTTCCATCAACATACGTGATTGATGTCTCTTTCGGTGAATTCCTAGAAATCAAACTTTCCTATAGAACACTATGGACATGGATTTATTTAGGCCATATAATTTCCATCAAAGGGCCTAAGATATCAACCTCCTTTAAAGAACATAAGGGAAAAATAATTTCTCGTATTATTCAATAATGTAATATAACTTACGAAACATATAATGCATCCTACATCACCGTGAACATATATCATCACAATTTTCATCAATACATTAAAGAAAATAATTTATAATACTGATAAATAATAATATTAAAGTATAAGGATCAACACAAATTTCCTCATATACGAACATCCAATGATAAATATAATTGTGGATTTCTTACTGTTGGGTCTTGTTCCCATAATATTCTATACTAGATATTACAAAGGTTTTACAACATAAGAAGGTGCCCCAATGTCATATAAGACTCCACCCCTAATATGTGGTGTCATTTGTGTTACTAAAATGATGTAATTTAACTACAAAATATTTATTTAAGATTAGTTCTGTAGCACTTATGGGTTCTCATCCTAAGGGAAGTGCTATAACCTTTTAGTGTGGAAAATACTCTTTTGACATTATAAAATACTGTGTTATGTAGAATAACAGTCTTGATGTGATAAGGATGTTTTTAATATTCAAAACTATGAGAATTAGTTATCATAAAGTGTACAAAAGTTGGTTTTTGGGAACCAACTCTAACAAAATATCCAATATAAAATTCCTCTACCGGGATCCACCCATGCTCCACGAATCTTAAAACATCACTATTATAACTCTGAGTGCTCTCATGGTGGAACTATGTACCTTTGGTCTTTCATCATTGGTTATAATGAGAATAATTATAGAATTTTAAGAGGAATTATCTCATTCTTGAAAGGGATTAGGGGGATCATCTCTTTATATTCTTGAGAGAGTTCTTGATGAGTTCTCTTTAGTCTTGATAAAATCTTTTAGAGAAGATATGTTATGGAGTTTTTTTCCTAATAACTCTTGAAATGATATCATCGAGAATATATATTGGATTACAAAATTAATATTTTCCCAAAGGCCTTTTATATAATTGTTTATTCTATTTAATCCCCACATCAAATAATAATAGTAATATTATTATTATATTCAATGATGTGCACTAACTCAGAGATAATTATATATCATTTTTTAAATAAATAAATAAATATTTATTTAAATGATATTAAAAAAAATATATCATTTCAATTAGACCCTTAACTCAGCCCTTCAATCCTCAACATTTATTGAACCCTGAATAATAAATATCATTATATTATTTAATAAATAAATAAATATATAAATATTACGTTTAGTAAATTATGAACACATGTTAATTAATATTCAACTCACATATATTCTAAACTATAATAACTAGTGATTGAATTTTTGTGATCAACATAGCCTAAATAATGATTATTATATAGACTAAAAATAATTTTTATTCTTATAATTAAATTGAAATATAATTTAACCAAAATTATGAATAAACTTATTGTGTGACCCTCTTGGCATCTTTCTCAATGGCATTAGGTGATATTTGTAATGAACTTTTTTTTGTAAAATATGTTTTCCATTAAATAAATATTCTAATAATACCTTTATTTTTTCAATAAAATCAATCTATACTAATATATTACTAAGAAAATATTATCCATGTCCTAGTTTTTAAAAGTATCATTAATTGTTACTAATATGTAATAGAAAAAATTAGTACCTACATATATTTATACTTCTATGATTCATCTAAAAAATAATATATGATTAAGTTATATATGAAATGGTATATAATTAATACTTAAATACATGTAATATATATATATATAAATTTATATAATAATTTTTTTTTATAAAAAATAAATCAGAAATATTAAAGAGTAAATTTTCAATAATTAATAGATTATAAGAGTGATCATATATATATATATGTGTGTGTGTGTGTTTAAAAAAAATCTCTATATATTCAATTGAATTATACTATTTAAATTTCTAAAAAAAATTAAAAAATATAAAGATAATCAGGGCCATAGTTCACCTTGACCTTTGATTCGACCATGCCAATACCTCCACCTAGACAACGTTATCATTCCCTTGAAACCTTAGCGAGTCTGCACCTAGCCTACACAATGCTATCCCCGATGACCAGCCCGTCATTGTCTTTCTCTTACACTTCCATCGTCTAATTCTTCTCCCTCTTTGTACTATACATATTATTAGTGAACATGTGTGTGTGTGTATGTGTGTGTGTGTGTATGTTTGTGCTTGTGTCCTGATGATCAAGAAATATAAGGATGAATATATTTGGTTCACAATCAAAGCTAACCAATTTATTTTTCTTACTCGGGCAACTACAATAGATTATTATAGATTATACACACACACATAAAGAACCTAGACATTGATAATTTAATGAAACTGATGGATGGTGGATTAATCTTCTTGAATTATGAAACCGATGGATGTGTGAGATGAATAAAAAAATTAAAATTGGTTTTATCCCCATTTACTTTGGTTGTTAGAAAAATCACACTAGTGTGGTCTATATATATATCATTTGGTGAGTAGGAGTGGACATATAACTGATATAGATGGACAGATCACTATATGAAGGTCACTGGACAATATTTATAAAAAAATATTACATTAGATTCATATTTACAATAATGTTAGGTGTATAAATGGATCCCCTCCTTGTAACACCTCTAAATTCTTAAGTAAGAACATTGTATTTGATAGTGTGTATGACACAAAAAACTAAGCCAGTAAGGGAATATCATATCTCAAGGCTTTAAAATATATTTACTATTCTAAATAAAATCAATCTATGAAATATTAAGAAATTAATGTGATATTAATATAGCATACATCATATGCAACAATTAAAAATAAATATAAGAACTAGTTGAATATAAAGGGATTTTTTTATGGAAAACTATTTTTTTATACCCACAAAGATATTTTATCATAATAAATTAAAATAATTTTAATTATTGAGTGATATTAATGTAATATAATTATATATATGTCTATTATATTCAATCAAATATTTTTATTATTAATTCAATAGATTTTATAATCATTAGATAAGAACAAACCCAATATTTCCCATAAAAATCAATATTTTTAAAGGCACTTTTACCGCCTTTTAATGGTGAACCTATTTTAAATATGAGTGTTGGAAATTTTATATTTTTTATATTTCAAAATAAACCTAATTTTTTAAATTGAAATATTAAAATTAAGTTAGGTTGAATTTTTGGTATTTTATGTGAAGTTTTATTTTTTAATGAATAATGAAAAATACTGAATTGTAATCCAAAACTGTTTTTTCATATAATTTATTTATATAGTTAAATTATATTTTAAATTGGTTTTAAAGTAAAATTAGATCAATTATACATAAAATAATCCAATTTAGTTCATTATAATCTATTTAACTTTCATATTTAGTATAAAAACAAAAAAAACTTATGAATATTTTACTTTAAAAACCTGCTTTGTTGTCCCATCTAAGAGATTATATTTAAATTAATTTCTCCCAATTCTGTGATTGGAATTTAGGAAAATGGATTAAATATTTTTAATCATCATAATTTATACTCTATAATAAGTTCAATATAGTTTTTTACCAAAAATATTAGTGAATGTAATTAACAATAATTAAAGTGACTAATTGAAAAATTATCTTAATAAGAGACTAAACCTTAATATTAATGGACAAAATAAACAAATTTTTTTTATCCAAAATCCATTTTATGGCCATATTTAGACCCTATAATTTCTTATATGAATTGGTTTTCAGTATTAGAGTCACATTACATGAAAAAACATGGATGGAATTCCCTTTTCAGAAAATCTACAAGAATGCCACTCATCCTCCGCTATCCCTCCCACTTCCACACACCACACAAGACACTTTAGATCCAAAAAAATCTACCCAAATAGCTCCTAAAAATATATCCCCTCATAATATAATCCTAAACTTGGAAATAAATCAATCCAAGTAATCCATTTGGGGAAAACAAAAAATAGATACCCAAATAAGAGGTACAATCCTTCCTCAAGCTCTATTATTTTATTTACATTTTATACCCCCTCATTTCACATTATTCCATGATTATATAACAATATCAGTATAATAAATATACTTATAAATTTTTATTATAATATTTATACATACAATTATACACACTTCCATCTAATGGGAAACAAACATACCGTTTATGTGCACGATGAACAACAACCTCACAAAATGATGTCGTTCGTTTTTTCCTTTACCACCTCTCATGGTTGAGAAATGTGAGGGAAATTAAATCCATATAGGATATATATAATATTTATAATTTTTTTATTCTTATTTAATTCTTATACAACTCATAACTTCTTTATTTCCATTTTATGGTAATATGATGACATCGTTTTTAGAAGTGTGGACTACCGCCTCCTCAAAGTGATGTGATTCGTTCACAGTATACATGGAATGTATAAAGGTGGGTTTTAATAAACCAATATGATACTAAAATTATATATATATATATATAAACATATATTATTCAGTTTTCATTATTTTAAAATGAAAAGGAAATGGAAGTAGCGTTCATGCGTACGTGCGACCTACTGTCTCCATGAACAGTGCATTTCATTTATTATCTCCAAAATTTATTGATTTTTACAAATACATATATAATGGATATATATTAAAATAACATCATGTTTTAAATTCTTTATATGATCAAATAATGATATAATTAATAGGAATAGTAAATAAAAATTCAAAACATACCCGATAAACTTGGCAATTAACACCCAAAACAGTGAAAATAATGAACGATTATTAAAAAATGGGTAATATGATATTATAATAAGATAACATATGATATTATAAATATGATAATGGTTTTGTTTTAAGTTATTTACAAGATTAATACCCTTATATAGTAGGATAAATAATGTTCACTTCAAAGGAAACACAATGTAAGGGATTTTCTACTCACTTTTTACATCTGTGTGATAAATGTAACATTCACCAATTAATTATTTTTTTGGTGTATCTATTGATAGTTTTGATATATTATATAATGAATTGTTTTATATTTATGGTATTTTTATATTCAATTTTTATTATTTCTTCTAAGGATATTTGAGTTAAAAGTTACCACGGGGTTAAGAACTTCATAACCTGTTTCCTTTTGATTGGCCTATATTACTTTATTATGGTTGTTAATATTATAAGATTTTTCGTGTGATCAGTTTTTTCTAAATATTTTTATATTTACACTTTTTTTATATGGATTTACATTTGACACACATTATCTATTCATTAACTGATTCTCACATCAACATTATGGTCTTTTCAAGGGTTTAATTCACAATTTCATTTTGTTATCAGAATGCACTAAAGGCCTTATATTTTTATTCATTTTTTATAATCACCATTTTATGGTTTTAAGGGGAACCCTTAAATTTCCATTATTCTTCTTGGAGATACGTTAAAAAAAGTTCATATAGGAATTAATCTAGACAATAACTACTTGGAACTTCTCCTCCCGAGCATCTACATCTTGATGTCAGCTCTCCACCTTCACATGGCTGTTCAACTAGGCTTCTTATGCATGCACAGGCTGGCCCTAATGGAATTTTCAAACTCAATCATTATTACAAATTCATTAGATCTGATATGGTGAATTTTCCCCGCTCTAAATTTTCATATAATGTATGCTCCTTGTGGATTCTTCCTGGTCCGTTTAAGTACAATTATATGTTTACTAAAGGCTTTGAAGTTGGTCGAAGGACTTGAGGTAGATTGAAGACCTTGATGTGTCCCGAAACCCTTACTGGCCCAATGCCCTTGGGTGTCCTGATGGCCTTGAAGGACTTGAGGACTAAATTGGTGGCCCAAAATCCCAAACAGACGAATATTTCCATCTATTACAGTACCGAACAATACCTACTACAATACCTTCTATAGTAATGCTAAAGTACTTCTACAGTAGTAGAAATATGTCTCCACTCGGATTTGATCTCGAGACTCTTGTATGAACTTGCCTAGTCCTCACCAACCAGGATGAGGCTCTTATGCAAAATCTCATTTTGTTTGAGATTGTTTACAGTTTAATTTCCATAAGAGGAAATCATCAAATCATTGTTTAATAAAATCTTTTATTTTTTCATCCTATGTTTATTCACAAACTTTTTCATGTAATAGTACAATTTTTTAACTCTTTTTTACTCAAAAATTTTTAGATTTTTTTAAAGAAAACCCCACTTCAATCTATCTTTAGTCAGATAAACTGTTTTCTTATAAAAAACCTATTTTCTAAAAAGTTTTTCAAAAATGTTTTTAAGCTTTCAAAAATGATTTTTTGAAGATTTTGTTACAATGTTTTTCTTTTAGAAATGTTTTAAAAGGAATATTCTTATCACTTTCCAAACAAGGAACTTTTATAAATTTTCACCTTACAAAAGGAATGTTATTTTTACCTTTTATGAAATGTATAGAATTACCAACCATAATTTATTTGAAGATTAATTTATAAATTTAAAAGGTTAATTTTTAAATAAAATGTTTTCAAATAGATATTTTGAAATAAAAGGATTTTAATTTTTTTTCCATAATAGAAAGGATATTTTCCTCAAGAATGTTTTTAAAAGTTATTTTTATAGTATTTTAATTAATCAGTGACAACAAACCTTTATTTTTACCCCACTTGGGATATGTAATATTAATACCATTATTATTATTTCTTTGTATCGTTTTTGATTTTTTTACCAAGGAACGTATTGACATTCACTACCTTGATTCCTTTGTTAGTTTGGTTGAAATATTCTATTTTATATGAATTTTGAACATTGAATTTCCCCTAATTATCCAAATAATTTATCATGGATAAGTTTGTTTCCTAAACATTATACCATACTTATATATTGTGTTCACTTTGACAATTGGTTTATTATCTGGTGAAATGTTGATAAATCTGTATCCATTATTCAATAAAAAATATTTGATAAGGCCCAATGTTCATTAATTAAATAGATTATTTCAGTATAGAAAGAATTATTTGGACATTAAATATATAGGTTGGGGGCCAGTTAATGCAATAATTATGGGTTGGGTACTAGTTAATTCCAGACCTATGGGTTGTGAGTCGTTTAAAGTAATCCCCTCGATGCATCGATAGTCTCATGAGACAAAATTAGATGGTGACAAACCCTTCAAGTTTGTTTCCAAGCAGAATAGATGGGTTTCTACCCATATACATAAACCATATTATGAAATTTCTTGATGGTAGTGGTTCATGTGTTAGATATATGACGTCCAATAATTAATCATTTCCTTCAACTAGATCTAGTTATTATTATCCATGATATTTTTCTTTGATATTATCTATGGATTCATTTCATTATATATTTTTTGATTAAATGGAATGTGTTTCTATTATTTTACATTCCATATTGATTATTAATAATCTAGTTTTCTGAAAGAATTTTTCTTTCAGTTATTATCTTTCCATATTTTTTATCCATTCTGTTTATTTATTACATAAATTGTGTTCCTAGTTATTTACCGTTATATGTTGATTCATTATTATTGATTCATTATTACTTCTGTTTTACTTTACCCTTACTGATATTTTGATCCCACCCTTATTATATTTCATTTCCCTAGGATTTTATGAAGTATACACAGAAATATATGAAAGGATAGGCTAAATGGAATAAATTTATTATCTTAAAAAATAAAAAATTTCATAATTAGTGTATTAATTTGTAAAATAAGTATCATGTGTGTATCTAGTTTACCAAGAATAGTAAAATATTTGGTCATTTGGGTTGTGATTTACTCTTATCTTATGCCAATGTAATGGTATCATGACCTTGGATCTGGGCTGCAGGGGTTGGGGTGTGAGAGTTGGTATCAAATCAAGTTTAGTTGCAACCTTGGAAACTAGATTTAGTGAACCATAAATTAGAGAAAATGTCCCTAAGGTAGAATTTGAGGACACATATAAGAGAAAATCCGATAATTTTGGTAAGATAGAGATTATGTGGGCCTTTCTAGAAATACATCCATGTATTGATACTACAAGTTGAAATGGATATGACCCAGATGTACCTAGGGGTAACAACTCTGACAAGGTGCATTGGGCCCGACTCGAGCATAACCTGTTAAACAACAACTGGCCTTTCTATGATCCTAGTTTGACCCTACTGATGGATCTGCTTAAGAAAATTCACATTTTCATTACAAACCATTATAATGGATTTGAATAGATAATAAAAATGAGTGGCCCTGGTTAACCATTATACCAAGGAACGACCTATATGAAAATAAATTGATGAAGTATTTATGTATTTAGGTTGTATTTAAAACCATATTTAAAATGATATTTATTGATTAAATTTTAAGGATATCTATTATTTTTATTTTGTAAATTATATTAAAATAGTTTTAGAAAAGGACAAACTTTATACCGGGTGATAAATCATAAAATTTGATAAGCCCTTAGGAATTGATCCCATGACTGAAGGATGATAAGGGTTTCATGCCTGCCACTTTCCTACACAATGTCATGGTTAATGTGTTATTATTTTTAGTTAAAACATTTGAAAAAAATATTAATGATGAACCAGTAGTGTTAATTTTTGGGTTTAGATATTGATGTATTAACCATATTGGTTTTGGAAAATAGTTAGAGACAAATATAATGACTTCTTTTATGGGACTTATTATCTTTTAAAAGTGTATTTTAGTGTTTCATGCATCAATGAAATTTTTTGGATATCCATTTATAGAAGTAATTGATAAATTTAAAATTTATCAAAGAACCAAAAAGGAAGAAAAACTTGTTTATAGAAATATTTTAACTTAGTATATTTCCTTATATTCTTAGGTAGTAAAATAATTACTCAACATTTAAAAAAATATCTCAAATTTTTTTTGTCCTAATAACTTAATTTTTTTGACTTGATGGTTTTCTAAATCATCAAATATTTATGGCTTAGAGATGATCAAATTTACATTAATCATTTTCTTGATTATGATTGATGAACTCAATCCCTCCCAATAAATATTTACATTTTTACACTAAGTCCATTTTTTCACTTTCTACTAATGTTCTTCAACATAGAAACCTAGTTATATACTAGTCCATGTGAGCTTTATAATTCCTATTCTCTATTTTCAAGAGGATGTTTTATGAACCCTTATCAAGATGTGGGATTTAAAAATAGGAAATATCAAACAATTTATCAACAAGGTCATGTTTAATTTGTAAGGAAAAAATTTATTTACGGTGGGGAGAATGTAACGCCTCAAAATTTTAAAGTAAGAACATTTTATTCAAAAGTGTGTATGACCCGCAACACCATGTGTGTAAGGGAATAAAATATCCTAAGACTTACAATATATTTATTATTTAAAATAAAATCTTTATATGATATTGCTATCATTGCATGCGATACTATGTTAGCGTGAGTTTCACAAAACAATAAGTTTCTTTGACGACATGCGTTACACGTAAGACCAAGTTTTACCGAACAACAATATGTTATTAAAGTATTATTATTTAATATAATATGATATAACCTAGATATTAAATTTGAGGTTATGAATAGTGTAAAATAACTTATTAAAATTAATGGTATTCACAAATATAAAATGAATTAATCAATTAAAAATTAATAAGAAATTAATATAATAACCAATTGAATATAAAAGGAATGTTTTTATAGAAAACTATTTTTATGCCCACAAAGCTATTTTATCATAATAAATTAAATTAATTATAATTAGAGAGTGATATTAATGTTATATATATATATATTATATTTAATCAAATCTTTTTGACATTAATTAAATATATTTGATAAGTATAAGAAAAGGACTAATCCAATATTTCCCATAAAATCAATATTTTTTCTAAAAGCACTTTTTCCATTTTTTAAGGGTGAAACTATTTTGTATATAAATTTTGGAACTTTTATAAATTTTATATATTAAAATTAATTTTTTTAAATAAAAAAATCAAAACTAGGTTAGGTTTAATTTTAGATATTTTTATGTGAAGCTTCATTTTTTAATGAATAATGAAAAATAACTAATTACAATTCAAAACTTATTTTTCATTTAAATTATTTATATAGTTAGATTATATTTTTAATTATATTTAAAGTAGAATTAGATAAATTATAAATAAAATAATACAATTTAGGAAATTTTAATAAATTTCAGTTTGAAATTGAATATAAAAACATTGAAAACTTGTGAACCTTTCACTTGTAAAACACGCTTTGTCATCCCATCTGTGAGATTAAATTTAAAATTAATTTATGCCACTTCTATGATTGAAATTTTTAAAAATGGATTCCATATTTTTCAATTATAATAATTTATATACTATAATAAGGTTTACTTATTTTTTTTACCAAAAATATTCTTGATAATAATTAAAATTAATCACAATGATTAATAGAAGAATTTTCTTAACAAGGGACTAAACCTTAATTTTAAGTTCCAAAATGACCACGAAACATCTCCAAAAAAAATTTGTATGGACATATTTAGACCATAATATCCTTTGGATCAAATTTCGTTCATTATTTTATTCACTTTACAAGGGAAAAACGTGGGTGGAATTCCCTTAAAAAAATGTACAAAAATGCCACTTCCCCTCCACTATAAAAAGTCACTCACCCATCCCACTTCCCCACACCTCTCAAGACTATTTTGTTCAACCAAAACCTTGCCAAATATATTTTAAAAATACCTCCCATAATCCTAGAATCATCAAAATGGGAATAAATCAAGGAAAGAAATCTTTTTTTTAAAAAACCAAACGGAGTTACCAGAATAAGAGGTAACATCCTTCCTCAAGCTCTTTTTTATTATTTTCATCATACACTCCCTCAATTATCCTTATTACATGATTATATTATAATATTAGTATAATAAATATATATAAATGTTTTTATTTTAAGGTTTTTACAACACTTACACACAAGTCCTTTTAATGGGTAATGAACTTTTCATTTATGTTTATGGCAAACTACCACCTTGCAAAACGATGCTATTTTTTTTTCTTTACCACCTATCATGGTTGAGAATTATGATGGAAAGACTGTTTATATATGATATATATGATATTTATATTTCAATTATACTTATTTAATTTTTTATAACTCATATATTCATGCTTTCCATTTTATGGTAATATGATAATATCGTTTATGGAAGTGTGGAGTACTACCTCCTAAAAGTGATGTGATTCATTAACGCTATACATGGAATGTATAAAGGATGGTTTTAATAAAACTATGTCAAATATATGACATAAATATGATACTATAATAATAATATACAATTTATATATATCAATTATTTTTCATTCTTTTAAATAAGAAAAGGAAATGGAAGTCGTGTTCATGCGTATGTACGACCTACCATCTCCATGAATAGTGTATTTAATTTTTTATCTCTAAAATTTAGGGATTACTCTAAATAAGTATATACTATATATATATTTTAAAAATATAACATTTTCATTTCTTTATATTTTTAAATATTTATCTAAGTAAAATGAACAACAAATAACAATTCAAAACATACCCGATAAACTAGGCAGTTCACACCCGAAATAATGGAAATAAGGAAGGATTATTAACAATAATTTAATATGATATTATAAGATGTTAGTATATGATATTATAAATATGATTATATTTCTATTTTAAGTTATTTAGATGCTTAAAATTCTTATACAGAAGGATAATGGATATTCACATGAAAGGAAACACAAGGTAATGGATTTTCATCTCAGTTTTTACATCCATGAGACAAATGTCATATTCACCACTTAATTATTTTGTGTGGTGTATATACTAACTATTTTGATATTTTATATAATGAATTGTTTTATATTCAAGTTATTTTGAGTTTAAATTTTAATTATTTTTTCTAAAGGTATTTTAGTAAAAAGTTACCATGTGGTAAATAATTTCATAACCCGATTCCTTTTCATTGTGGTATATTACTTCCTCATAGTCGTAAATATTACAAATTTATATGTCTAAATTTTTTTATAGTATATATATTTTTATTTCCACTTGTTTTATGTGTATTTACATTGGACATACTTAATATATTCATTTATTGATTCTCACATCAATGTTAGGTTCTTTTAAAGGGTTTACTCACAACCTCATTTTATTTTTGTATTGTTTATTTTTGAACATCCATAAAAGAAAATTATTGAATAATGTTTTATTAAACCCTTGTATTTTATTCTAGTCTAGTTATTCATGACATTTTTTATTTAATAGTACCATTTTCTACTCTTTTATACTCAAAAGGTTTAAGAAATTGGTATTAAGATAACTGATAGAGATAATATTTTCCACATTTTTTGTATTCATTTAATTTGTTTTAATCATCCCAAATAATCAATTTGAGCTTATATAAATAATTTTGGATTTATTATGTATTTTGAGAAAAATGGTGAAAAATGCCTCATTCTGGATTTTAGACAGATTTTTACATCAAGGGTGTTTTAGTCATTTCATGAACAATATAATTTTTCCGGGCGGACAACATGGACCCAACTACTATAATGGAACCCAAATGCGGACTACATATATCCAAATGAGGTGTTTCAACATGGTATAGAACTAGGACAGATATTAACAACTCTAAAACAAATTTGGAAGAGTTTTTAAGTAATAAAGGCATCCATTTAAGGACATAGCTTTGATGGAACCTTCCTGAAAGCTTCGTCCAGAAACAGAAACTGACAATGAAAAATTAATAACTCCTACAATATGTATCCAAATGAGCTGAAATTTGGAGGGGGAACTAAGGAAACATTAAGGAACAACTTTTATGAAGGGGTCAATGCATAAATCTTCCATTTATGGGGACAAAAATGTGAACTCTTTTGGGGTCCAGAATTGTCGCACCCCAACTTTTTGAAGTAATTTTCAATTTAATATATCTTAGTGTCGGGTTCTCATGATGAGGTTTGGGTTGAGTCCCGATTTAAAATTTTGAAGTTTAATGTTTTTAGTTGGTTTTGGACTCGTGCGCGGCCACCGCACGGTTCGCGGTAGCCACGCAGTTGCCCCGTGTCGTGAAATTTCTCTTTTATTTTATTATTATTATTATTATTATTTCTATTTTAGTTTATTACAATTGTTATTGTTTTGTTAATTTTATTATTATTGTTATTATTATCTTAATTGATATAATTCATTATTTTATTTTTGTGTTATCAAATGAGCCTTATTGTTTTTATCCTCATTATTCATATTCCAATTTATTATTTTTATTATTACTATTTTATTCATTAGCTTTTCCTTTCTTTTATTTTGTTTGTTCTTTTTTTATTTAGTTATTTTTTTTATTTATTATCTGTTTAGGGTTTCGGATCTCCCCCCTCTTTCCCCTCTTGCGCCGCACCCTTCCTGCTTCCCTTACCCCTCGCGCAGCCCCGACTCCCACTCCCGCTACCCTCATTACCGGCCTCCCTGCCTCCGCGCTCTGTCCGCCTACCAACCCCCACGCCGCGTCCCAGGCTAGCCGGCCTCACCCGCAGATCCCCTCCCATCCCTTCACCGGCGTTTTGCTCCACAGCCAGCCTCCTCCCGGCATCGCAGCACCTTCGCACTCACCCCCCTTTTTTTTCCGAAGCTCCCTTAGCCTCACCGAACGCTAGCCACGACCCCCCGGCCTTCTTGCGGCGCCCGAGTCCCCTTGCCCCTGCGTGCGTCGGCCTCGCAGCCCCCTCTCCCTCGGCAATCCCAGCTCCGGAGGACCTCCTGTACGGCTCCTCCCCTTTTTTTTCCAGCCATCGTTCCCCTGCCCCCTCCGTCCGGCGCGACCCCACATCTGTCCAGCGACCGCCTCCGACACCCCCTCGGTCGGCCTCCGTTTTTTTTTCCATCTCGACTTCGTCGCACACTGGCTGCCCCTCTCCCCCTGACCCGGCGTCATTCGGCCAGCTTCGCTCCGGCCATCCGCAGTCTTCTCCGGTGGACTCGACCCCAATGACTCGTTTTCTTTTCCGTCGGACAACCCTCCTTGCGGTAGACTTCTTCCTCAGTTTCGGGGTTTTTGGTTTCGAACACACACACACAATATTAGTTTTGGTATAATTTCTTGGTTATTTTCTTTTTCCGTGGTTTGTCTTAGGCCCCTTGCAGTGCGTTTGAAGTGCGGCAGAGTTTGCGCACTGCGTTTATGGTGTTTCGACATCGAAGGTAGGTGTTTCCGTGTATAACAATTGTTTAACGAATTAATTTGTGAGTTTAATTATTTTAGCATGTTATTTATTAGTTGCGTGCTGTGAATCTGGTATTGTTTGATATTTAATATGTATTTGTTTTGCTAGGTAGCATGTTTATACGTTTAGCGATTATTTATGAATTAATTTTTCTTCTTAAATTAGTTTAGCATTTGTATTAATTAATTTGTTTGATGCATATAAAGTTTTTAATGGAAGTTAATATGTATTTATGGTATGTGCGTGTTTTCTGCGAACCGTGCATAATTGTTTATTTGCATTTTCACAAACATTGCAGTTGTGTTTTGGTTTAGCATCAATGTGCAGAGAGTCATAAAAGACATTTTTGAGCAGGTTTTGGTGTGTGTAAACTGAAAAGTGGTTTTCTGTAAAAAGTGGTGATGTTTTGTGTGTGCAAATGGGTGCGTTGTTTTATAAAATGTTTTATGGGTTGGTTGTTAGGTGTTGAGTCGTGTTTTGGTGTGAAAATATTGTGTGTTTTATTCTAAAGTGCTTTCTTGTGTGAAATTGAGTATGATTTTATGTGAACCTTGGTTTCACCATCCGCAGATGTTTTATAAGTTATTAAAATGGTTTATTGCTTAAATCATGTGGTGTGTATTATTTTTGAAAAGTGGTTAGTGTGTCTAAAGGTCGCGATTAGATTCAAATATAGAGTTTGGTTCTGTTTTGATACATGCTTTGGATGGGATATTTTCCAAACGTGTCTAGCTGGTTATTTTGCGTTGTTTGTTCATTTGGATTGTTTTAAATCAGTATTTACATATTTCAGTTATCTTTGCGGTTGCAGCGTGTTGACAAGGTCTTTCCACACTCATTCGATCATCATCTGGCGCGCACGCTTGCGCGCCCGTGCGAAGCGCGTTGCGCCGTTGTGTTTGGACAGCGAGTCGAGGTAGGTCCCCCATTGCACTTACCTTTAGATGTAGAATTTATTAATTTCTTGTTGTTTTATTAATTTTTAATGAATTAGAAATAATATTAGATAATAAAACTTTAAATTATTATTTAGTGCGAAAAGAGCTGTTTATTTTATACCGAACACTTGTGACATTTTCTTGACGGGCGGACACCCAGTTTTGAAAGAATGCCAGTTTGGATTTTAAACATAATTCACGGAACTTCAAATGTGCTTCTGGTTTTAAAGATAAATAATTTCTTCTGAACAAGTGTTTTGAGCTTTTTGAGAAAAGAGGTTTTACTTTAAAATTGCTGAAGGCCCGTTTGGCACTTTAATGAGATGGATTATCTTGGAAATCCCACTCGGGGGTGATCTTTGGTGTGCGTTGTTTGTGTGAGCTATATGTGATGTTTGTGCATCATGACTGATTTATTTACATTGTAGACGCACCCCCTTTTTATTGCTTGTGATGACATGGGAACCTGGCATATTGAGTGAATTTTCTGAGAACGATTGCTGCACTAGTTTAGACCACGCACTGGCTAGTGGCCCCATAGCAGGGGAATACTGAGTTATTGCTGCTATGGGGATTGGGCCCCTCGGTTAGGCCATGCAGGGCTATGCCGGGTAGTATTATGGGCGTTATGACGTCATCGAGTTATGGAATGCCTCAGGATGAGTCACATGTATAGTATGTTCTGTATTGTTCACGATCTCCTAGGTTCGACCCATGTTTCTTTTAGTGTTTAGTTGTGTGTGGCGGACGATTGAGAGGTCGAGTTCGGTTGCTGACCCTTGTGTGCCACTTTACCATTGCCCTTAGTGTGTGTTGTGTGTGATTCTCATTTTGACTAACAACTAAAGTTTGGATTTCTAAATTGCTCATAAAATGTTTTGAAAATGAAATGCACCTGTTCTTTCAACATCAAACTTGTTCTAAATTAAAAAGGGCAATGGACTGTTACTTGTTTTAGAAATGAAAGTGTGTGGAAAACCTATTTTATATAATTTAGTTCAAACCTGAAATTGATAAATTCTTTATTTATTGGTATGTGCATTGGGAATAGAATTAGTCGGGCCTACCTACTGAGTTTTAATACTCACGCCTATAGTGTTTTCTTAGAGGTATGTTTGGACCTTGTGTGGGTTAATCTCGGTTTAGTGGTGTTCGTTTGGGGATGTAAGTGCACGTGGAAGAGTTGATGTTGTAGTTATGCTCGGGTTTACTGTTTGGATTATGTTCTGCTCGAAGGTGTTTTCCGCTCGTGCTATAAAAGATAGTTTGGAACGGTTGAGAGTTCCTGCGTCGCCCCCCCCCCCGTCCCGTGGTGGTATGTTTGAGTGATAAATATTCGCATTAGTGGTGTTCTTGTGGTGGGGAGAACCCTATCGTGTTCTCCCGCTCCCTTGTGTTGTGTTTTCTTTCAGACTCAATTGGGCTTGGATCCTTGTTAGGTCTGTTGAGTGAAGCTTTTTGAATCATACGTTCTTTATTATTAATAATGTTTAAAACCTTATGTGGACTGGTTTTGGTTTGGGAGTTCCCACATTGACCCCCTCCCCGGGGCGGTGTATTTGGGTTCTAAAAGCCTCAGTGTTGGTCGAGCTCTTGTGGTGGGGAGAACCCTCCCGTTTTCTCCCCTCGTTTTATGTCGCGGTTTCTTCATGATCGTTCTGGTGTGACCTGTGGAGTAAAAGTTCATTTCAAATTTCTTAACTTCTTGGTTTTGGATCGGGCATGAACTCGAGTTTTGGATATCTTTCGGCTTGGTGACTTTCTGGGGGCAGAAAGTTTTTGTGGTGGGGAGAATTGTCGCACCCCAACTTTTTGAAGTAATTTTCAATTTAATATATCTTAGTGTCGGGTTCTCATGATGAGGTTTGGGTTGAGTCCCGATTTAAAATTTTGAAGTTTAATGTTTTTAGTTGGTTTTGGACTCGTGCGCGGCCACCGCACGGTTCGCGGTAGCCACGCAGTTGCCCCGTGTCGTGAAATTTCTCTTTTATTTTATTATTATTATTATTATTATTTCTATTTTAGTTTATTACAATTGTTATTGTTTTGTTAATTTTATTATTATTGTTATTATTATCTTAATTGATATAATTCATTATTTTATTTTTGTGTTATCAAATGAGCCTTATTGTTTTTATCCTCATTATTCATATTCCAATTTATTATTTTTATTATTACTATTTTATTCATTAGCTTTTCCTTTCTTTTATTTTGTTTGTTCTTTTTTTATTTAGTTATTTTTTTTATTTATTATCTGTTTAGGGTTTCGGATCTCCCCCCTCTTTCCCCTCTTGCGCCGCACCCTTCCTGCTTCCCTTACCCCTCGCGCAGCCCCGACTCCCACTCCCGCTACCCTCATTGCCGGCCTCCCTGCCTCCGCGCTCTGTCCGCCTACCAACCCCCACGCCGCGTCCCAGGCTAGCCGGCCTCACCCGCAGATCCCCTCCCATCCCTTCACCGGCGTTTTGCTCCACAGCCAGCCTCCTCCCGGCATCGCAGCACCTTCGCACTCACCCCCCCTTTTTTTTTCCGAAGCTCCCTTAGCCTCACCGAACGCTAGCCACGACCCCCCGGCCTTCTTGCGGCGCCCGAGTCCCCTTGCCCCTGCGTGCGTCGGCCTCGCAGCCCCCTCTCCCTCGGCAATCCCAGCTCCGGCGGACCTCCTGTACGGCTCCTCCACTTTTTTTTTCCAGCCATCGTTCCCCTGCCCCCTCCGTCCGGCGCGACCCCACATCTGTCCAGCGACCGCCTCCGAAACCCCCTCGGTCGGCCTCCGTTTTTTTTTCCATCTCGACTTCGTCGCGCACTGGCTGCCCCTCTCCCCCTGACCCGGCGTCATTCGGCCAGCTTCGCTCCGGCCATCCGCGGTCTTCTCCGGTGGACTCGACCCCAATGACTCGTTTTCTTTTCCGTCGGACAACCCTCCTTGCGGTAGACTTCTTCCTCAGTTTCGGGGTTTTTGGTTTCGAACACACACACACAATATTAGTTTTGGTATAATTTCTTGGTTATTTTCTTTTTCCGTGGTTTGTCTTAGGCCCCTTGCAGTGCGTTTGAAGTGCGGCAGAGTTTGCGCACTGCGTTTATGGTGTTTCGACATCGAAGGTAGGTGTTTCCGTGTATAACAATTGTTTAACGAATTAATTTGTGAGTTTAATTATTTTAGCATGTTATTTATTAGTTGCGTGCTGTGAATCTGGTATTGTTTGATATTTAATATGTATTTGTTTTTCTAGGTAGCATGTTTATACGTTTAGCGATTATTTATGAATTAATTTTTCTTCTTAAATTAGTTTAGCATTTGTATTAATTAATTTGTTTGATGCATATAAAGTTTTTAATGGAAGTTAATATGTATTTATGGTATGTGCGTGTTTTCTGCGAACCGTGCATAATTGTTTATTTGCATTTTCACAAACATTGCAGTTGTGTTTTGGTTTAGCATCAATGTGCAGAGAGTCATAAAAGACATTTTTGAGCAGGTTTTGGTGTGTGTAAACTGAAAAGTGGTTTTCTGTAAAAAGCGGTGATGTTTTGTGTGTGCAAATGGGTGCGTTGTTTTATAAAATGTTTTATGGGTTGGTTGTTAGGTGTTGAGTCGTGTTTTGGTGTGAAAATATTGTGTGTTTTATTTTAAAGTGCTTTCTTGTGTGAAATTGAGTATGATTTTATGTGAACCTTGGTTTCACCATCCGCAGATGTTTTATAAGTTATTCAAATGGTTTATTGCTTAAATCATGTGGTGTGTATTATTTTTGAAAAGTGGTTAGTGTGTCTAAAGGTCGCGATTAGATTCAAATATAGAGTTTGGTTCTGTTTTGATACGTGCTTTGGATGGGATATTTTCCAAACGTGTCTAGCTGGTTATTTTGCGTTGTTTGTTCATTTGGATTGTTTTAAATCAGTGTTTACGTATTTCAGTTATCTTTGCGGTTGCAGCGTGTTGACAAGGTCTTTCCACACTCATTCGATCATCATCTGGCGCGCACGCTTGCGCGCCCGTGCGAAGCGCGTTGCGCCGTTGTGTTTGGACAGCGAGTCGAGGTAGGTCCCCCATTGCACTTACCTTTAGATGTAGAATTTATTAATTGCTTGTTGTTTTATTAATTTTTAATGAATTAGAAATAATATTAGATAATAAAACTTTAAATTATTATTTAGTGCGAAAAGAGCCGTTTATTTTATACCGAACACTTGTGACATTTTCTTGACGGGCGGACACCCAGTTTTGAAAGAATGCCAGTTTGGCTTTTAAACATAATTCACGGAACTTCAAATGTTCTTCTGTTTTTAAAGATAAATAATTTCTTCTGAACAAGTGTTTTGAGCTTTTTGAGAAAAGAGGTTTTACTTTAAAATTGCTGAAGGCCCGTTTGGCACTTTAATGAGATGGATTATCTTGGAAATCCCACTCGGGGGTGATCTTTGGTGTGCGTTGTTTGCGTGAGCTATATGTGATGTTTGTGCATCGTGACTGATTTATTTACATTGTAGACGCACCCCCTTTTTATTGCTTGTGATGACATGGGAACCTGACATATTGAGTGAATTTTCTGAGAATGATTACTGCACTAGTTTAGACCACGCACTGGCTAGTGGCCCCATAGCAGGGGAATACTGAGTTATTGCTTCTATGGGGATTGGGCCCCTCGGTTAGGCCATGCAGGGCTATGCCGGGTAGTATTATGGGCGTTATGACGTCATCGAGTTATGGCATGCCTCAGGATGAGTCACATGTATAGTACGTTCTGGATTGTTCACGATCTCCTAGGTTCGACCCATGTTTCTTTTAGTGTTTAGTTGTGTGTGGCAGACGATTGAGAGGTCGAGTTCGGTTGCTGACCCTTGTGTGCCACTTTACCATTGCCCTTAGTGTGTGTTGTGTGTGATTCTCATTTTGACTAACAACTAAAGTTTGGATTTCTAAATTGCTCATAAAATGTTTTGAAAATGCAATGCACCTGTTCTTTCAACATCAAACTTGTTCTAAATTAAAAAGGGCAATGGACTGTTACTTGTTTTAGAAATGAAAGTGTGTGGAAAACCTATTTTATATAATTTAGTTCAAACCTGAAATTGATAAATTCTTTATTTATTGGTATGTGCATTGGGAATAGAATTAGTCGGGCCTACCTAGTGAGTTTTAATACTCACGCCTATAGTGTTTTCTTGTTTTTAGCTTTGTTGCAGGTTCCAGATTCAGTAGTTCGCCTTGAGCGATGTTGGTTGTGGTATTGGAGAGTGACCCATGGGGTTACCTGGAGTTTGGATCGTGGTCAGGTTAGTAGTGTTGCTGGTTGCTCTTTCTTTATTCATTTTTGTTATATTTTATTTTCCGCTGTTTAGTTTATTTTCTTTTGGGCCAAATCATTCCCACCTGTTTACTTTTGATGCCCGGCACTAGTTTCCAGCCCGTGGGGATCGGGAACGCCCCTCGGGCCATGTCGCGGGCCGGCTCGGGTGACCGGTTCAGGGTCGACCCGGGTTGGTTCGTGACAAGAATTATGCCTATAAAAGGAGGCCCTCACATCCTTCCCAAATCATCCCATTCTCCATCCATTCCTTCAAGGCACCAAGGAGGAGATATCCATCAAGGGAGGAAGGACACAAATATTCTCCATTTAATTTTATTTATTTATTTATTTTCTTTATTTCTGTTTTAGTTTTTAATTGTAATTTAGATTTCTAATAAAATTCATGCAATATTTTTATTTTTGTGTCCACCCATCCACCCTTTTTTATTCTTCAACTTTTCTCCTTATTTTCTTTGTTTTATTCTTCTCATATTATCCACTGTGACCTCTTACCCTAAAAAATTAGGGGTTAACCCGAGACTTGGCCCGGGGGAGGTATGTGGAAATTTTATTTATTCTGTTCTTAAATTCTGATGTTTTATTAAGTTTGTGATGAGCAAGAGTGATGTGCATGGGTTTGGCGATTGTCCACCGTGAAACTGATCTAAAACTAATTTCTATTATTTTATTAAATATTTTCCCTCCCTTCTACTGGATACAATCTCTTGATACGATGGAGTTGAAGAATTCAATGGTTGAAATGGGATACGATAGAGCCAGGTCTTAGAAGATGTCACACTCTCAATCGAGGTGTGCCCTGAACCTTGATTGTAGGAGGAGGAGAAGTTAAGATTGGTAAATACATTAACGATTTCACACCAATAAATAAAATTATAGTAATTCATGAATTAGATTTCATAATTGAATTATCAAACTTAATTTAAATACCTATAAGGAGAATGATGGAACCCACAAACCAACCCCTAAAGGCCAAGTTCTTTCTCAATTAATTGCTTTTTGTCATTGTATGCTAGTTTTATATTTTATTTAAATTATATTGAATTACATTCCTATATTAAATAAATACAACAAAAAATAATTAGTTTTGTTAAATTAGATTAAGTAACTGAATTATTGAGAAAGCTCCTCAAGTGAGACGACCCTGGTCAGCCTCTATGCTGCACTAGGAAAATTAAATTGATTTTGCCACGCCCTATGACAGGCGTACATCGAAACTCGCACCATTTTAGAGGATAAAAGCAGTTGTTTACTTTACTTTTTCTATTTTCAAATTTTAGATTGTTTCAATTTTTTTTTAAAAAAATCTGCAAAAAAAAAACTTTTTCCATGATGCATTTAAAATTCAAATTATTTTGCATGGAACAATTAATCACAGGTGCAGGAGGAAGAAACAAACTATACGGAGAAGTCCCTAAAACGAAGAGCTGATTCCCTGATGATAATGGTCAAATAGGTGGAAAGAGGTATATCAACATGGATCTCACTGTAATATTTGATGGCCTTGGTCGATGAAATCAAAGTTGACTTAAAAAGATTCTAGGTCAAGACGGAAGTGCCACTAGTCTTTTCGGATTTCACTGAAAACATCCATGAATTAAAATCCAAACTTGAAGTGGAGAAGCCCAACTAAATACATCCATCTAGTGAAGATCAAATCCAATAGGAAAATTCAATTGAAGATGATATTAAAGTCGAACCAACTCAGGGAGATGATACAATCTTAATCTCAAACTCGTTTAGTTTTATTGAAAATAATTTGGTTATCACCCCTAATAGTTTTGAATTTTCAGATTCGGCCCTCTCATATTATTCCTTGGAGGATGATGAGGGAAAAGAAGTTGCACCTGTTGAGGAAAATTTATATCTCCCTAAACACACTGAATATTTACTAGGAGGAACAGAAGAAGGGAAAGAGAATGTTGCACAAGTAGCAATAAATGAGGAGGAGGTTCTATACTTCATCTTACCCCCACCATAAAAGCTGTACCACAATGAAAACGGGGTGGATCTAGTGTGCTCTATCCATAGAGTTCTCCTCAATAAGAAAAATTAACTCCAAGCTGGGAAGATCCACACGTGTTGGTTCAAATCAAAGAAGCTTCGTCCATCGATAGATTATGGATAAAAGATGGTATTGTCCTATGGAGGAAGTAAAAGATTCCAAGGCCCACTAGGGGGATCATAACATGATTTATCATTTACTTGCTTTATATTAATTTAATTTTCAATATTAGGAATATAGATTTCGAATTAAGTATTAGGAATTAGTCCAGCACGTGGCCCCCTACCTCCAATATTTTCTTGATTTAATGATATGATCCTTGTTCTTAATTGAGTAATAATCTTTTGTAGGATCATGATAGAAGAATAAATCCCCAAACATTATTGGGAGTGGAACAATGCTGTATTTCAAAAGGGATTTTATTTTTATTATTTAAACTTTTAAACTCCTTACATTTTTTTGGTCTAAAACATGATTCGATCTTTAAAGATAAGAATTTAATACTGACACTCAAATTAATGCTTTACGTTATTTATCTAGGAGACATGAGTTTCTTAAGAATACAATGATTATTTGTTTTAGATTTTATTTTTAATGAGATTGAATGAGTAAAATGGAAAACTGACTGTTTAAAGTGAAGCATGGATATTGAAATTATGACTCATAATTTAAGGGAATTAGTTGATTTATGTAAAATAAATTCACCTAAAATTTTTCATACATTGAATTTCTAAAATTCATGTGAATTAATTTGTTATTAATGATCATGCCTTGGGTCATTGTACAATATCATATGTCTCATTTATAAGAGGATTTATGGACCAAGTACTTCCTATTTAGTCTTGAGTATATTTCTTGAGTGATCTTGGGACATGTCACTGACCAGAACTTTCATTTGAACTTATAGAAGCTATGACTGTGAAAAAACACATTTAAAATGATTGAGGCATCCTTTGAAAAGATACTTTTCCTTAAAAGACCACCTTTACATAAAATCCTTATTTTATCCCATAGAAACCATGAATGACCTTTATAGGGATGAGCAATGTTTCAAGACATTTTTATCCATTCCTACCATACTCTTGGTATTTGCATGATATTTTGAAATTCAAGTGTGAGGGTAAAGGGAATCATGGTGGATGGGATGATACACGTTGTAAAGAAAAAGTGTGGGGGTGTTATTATATTAATTTTAAAAGTTTGTGGAATCATTCATTATACCCTAATGTTTTCCCCTCTTGAATTAAAAAAAATGAAAAGAAACAAAAAGATCAAAAAATAGAAAAATGGGTTTTGATTTGGGAGAACAAAAAATCACTATTTTTCAGATTGAAGATCTTATGATTGTATGTGGTTAGGTGATGGATGTGAGGTTTGATCCAATCATAAATTTGGAAAAACGAAAAAAATGATACAAAATTAAAAAAATCAAAAGGGTGCACAAATCAATAATTATCAATAATTTTATCATAACCTTTACTTTGAGTTTTTTGGAAATGGGTGTTGCCACTTTGAAGGGGATAATTTCATTACACTTTTAGTTTTGATATCATGAATTGTACTTAAGATATTATCCTCCTACTCGAGCCTTAATTTTTAAAACATCAAATCCTACCAACCTTAAGCCTTAGAGTCATTTGAACCTTTATTGAAAAGACCCCATGATTTTTTGCGCCTTTTTTCTTTACAAAGTGGAGAAAGTAGTTATTTTACATGATTATAGATAAAGTGAATGATCTCATGATATGAGAATAAATCTAATTGAATTTTATCATGATATGTGAGAGGAAAAATTCAAAAGTGAGGTAAATCATGAGGTGGCATGCTTAATACTAATCAATTGAGAATCTTGAATGAATGAAAGAAGAAGTTCCATTTTTTTTCAAAGGGGAAAAGTAAAAAACATGAATTAATTTTTTCTTTGAAAAAATGGGAAATTAAATTGATATTTTATATTGATTTTTGAATGTTTTATTTGACATTGAAAATTGTTAAATTTTATTACATTGGAATTTCAATATTGGTAACATTGGTGTCTTCTGAATTCCATGTTGATATTTTATGCTTGATGACAAGCATAGTTTAAGTGTGGGGGGATTGATAGAGATAATGTTTTACAAATTTTTTTTGTTCATTTAAATTGTTTTAATCATCCCAAATAATAAATTTGATCTTATATGAATCAATTTTGGATTTATGATGCGTTTTGAGCAAAATGGTGATAAAAAGCCTGATTCTGGATTTTAGACAGATTTTTACATCAAGGGTATTTTAGTCATTTCATGAACAATATAATTCAAAATTTGGTGATTAATTTTTTTTATAATTATGATTTAATTTCCTTCAACTTTTTCTTCTGGACTAGGAGCTGATTTGGCAATCTAAAGTTCTTAACAATTCATTGAATTTGGACATTTTTCCCGACGGACAGTGTGGATCCAACCACTGTAACAGAACTAAAACGTGGAATACACATATCCAAATGAGGTTTTTAAACCTGTGATATGACGAGGACTGATAGGTCCAACTCAACAATAAATTTGGGAGAGTTTTTAAGTCATTAAGGAATCTATTTAAGGACATACTTTTAGAAGAACCTTCCTGAAAGCTTCATCCAGAAACAGAAACCGCCAATGAAAAATTCATAACTCCTAAAAAAGGTGGCCGAAGGATATGAAATTTGGAGGGGGAACGGAAGAAATATTAATAAACAAAGTTTATGAAAGGGTCCATGTGTAAATCGACCATTTATGGGGACAACAAGGCACAAACATTCGGGGTCCAGAATTCTGCCTATAAAAGGAGGCCCTCGCCTCCTTCCCAAATCATCCCATTCTCCATCCATTCCTTCAAGGCACCAAGGAGGAGATCTTCACCATGGGATTTCTAACACAAATATTCCCCATTTAATTTTTTATATTTATTTTTTTTCTTTATTTTTGTTTTAGTTTTCAATTTTAATTTAGATTTCTAATAAAATTCATGCATTATTTTCTTTTCTGTGTCCACCCATCCAACCTGTTTTCTTCTTCATCTTTTATCCATATTTTATTATTTTATTATTCTAATATTATACACTATGAATTCTTACCCTAAAATTGAGGGGTTAACTTAAGACTTGGCCCATGGGATGTATGTGGAAAATTCATTTATTCTGTGCTTAAATTCTGATGTTTTATTAAGTTTGTGATGAGAAAGACTGATGTGCACGGGTGTGGAAATCATCCACCATGACACTGATCTCAAACTCATTACTATTGTTTTATTAAAAAATTTCCCTCCCTTCTACTGGATACAATCTCTTCATACGATGGATTTGAGCCATTTAGTGGTTGAAATGGCATACGATGGAGCCAAGTCTTGGAAGATGTCACACTCTTGATCGAGGTGTTCCATCAACCTTGATTATAGGAGGAGGTGAAGTTAAGATTTTTAAATGCATTCAAGATTTCACACCAATAAATAAAAGACTAGTAATTCATGAATGATATCTCATAATTAAATTATCAAAAATAATTCAAATACCAACAAGGAGAATGACGGAACCCACAGACCAACGCATAAAGGCCAAGTTCTTTCTCAATTAATTGGATTTTTGTCATTGCATGTTAGTTTTATCTTTTATTTAAATTAAATTTAATTACATTCCTAGATTAACTAAAAACGACCAAAAATAATTAGTTTAGTTAAATGAGATTAAGTAAGTGAACGATCGAGAAATCCCCTCAAGTGAGACGACCCTGGTCAGCCTCTATACTGCACTAGGAAAATTAAATTGATTTTGTCATGACCTATGATAGGCATGCATCAATAACCCAAGTTCATTACTCTCATTAGTTTGAGAACCAATATTCTTCTAAAAACCCTATTTTCTAAAAAGGTTTCCAAAAAGGTTTTTAAACTTTAAAAAATAATTTATTAAATACACTTTTACCCTTTTGTTAGTTAAAAATGTTTTCAAAGGAATATTTTTGTCATTTTTGGAATAAGAAACTTTTCTAACCTTTTACCTTACAAAAGGAATGTTGTTTTTACCTTATACGACATGTTCATAATTACTCAACATAATTTATTTGAAGCTTAATTTTTAAGTTTAAAAGGTTTATTTTTAGATATTTTTTTTTTCAAAATGATATTTTCAAAGAAAAGGATTTTAATTTTTTTTCAAAATGAAAAGGAAATTTTGATCAAGATTTTTTTAAAAGATATTTTTATAGTATTTTCATTCATCAATGAAAATATCCCTTTATTTTTAATCAAATTGAGATATTTTTTATTGATACAATTTTTATTCTTCCTTTATATGGTTTATGATTTCTTTGACCAAGGATATTATTAAAATTCATAACCTTGATTCATTTGTTAGTCCCCTTGAAATATTAAATTTCTTATGATCATTGAACATTTAATTTACCAAAATTATCAATATAATTTATCATGGATAAGTTTATATCCTAAACCATATACCACTTCTACATTTTGTTTTTACTTTGATAGTTATTTGATTATCTGGGGAAATATTGATTAATCTTTATCCATTATTCAATATAGATTTTTGATAAGGAACATTGTTCATTAATTAAATTTATTATTTCAATACATGGGGAATACTTTGGACATGCACTATATAGGTTGGGGACTAGTTTGTTTAATATCTATGGGTTAAGGAGGAGCTAATTAAATCCCTACAGAATGGGGACCATTTAAAGTAAGCTACTTGATGCATTGATAGTTCCATGAGATGAAATTAGTTGGAGAAAAACCCTTTTATTTTTTTTCCATTCAGAATAGATGGGTTTCTAACCACAAACTTAAACCATATTGTGAATAGTCTTTATGGTAGTGGTTCACATGCGAGATACATGAAATATAATAATTAGGAATTTCCTTTATTTGGATCTAGTTTTTATTATCCATTATATTTTTCTTTAACATTATATGTGGATACATTTCATTCTCAGTTCATTGATTAAATGAAATTCATTTCTATTATTTGTATTTCCATATTTATTATTCCTTATCTAGTTATTTTAATGACATGTGTTTTTAGTTATTACCTTGTCATATTATTTATCCATTCATTTTATTGATTACATGGCATGTGTTCTCAGTTATTTACCTTTCCATGTTGATTCATTCTTATTGATTAATTATTTCTTCTCCTATACTTTACCCTTACTGGGCATTTGAGATCACCCTTATTATGTTTCCTTTCTCCAGGATTCCCTGGAGTGTACAATGAAAGATATGTAAGGATAATCTAGATATAATAAAGTTATTATCATTGAAAATAAAACAAATTATGTTGTAATTAGTGTATTAATTTATAAAATAAGGTAAATGTATGTATCTAGTTTCCCAAGACTACTAAACTTTTTGGTCCTTTGGGATGCAATTCATTGTATCTTATCACAATGTAATGGTATTACAACACTAACTTTGGGCGGTTGGGGTCAGGGTGCTACACTCCTTGTTAGTGTTCCACCATTAAAGCTTTGCTAAGATTCATAAAAGAATACTTTTATTTCTATTTTAGTTGGAGAGATAGTGAGATAGGTAGAAGAGTATGTTTTGGATGTTACCTTTGGGGGGAGGGATTAGTTTTGAAAGTATTCAGTTACCAATATTAGGTAAGGGGAAAATATTATTTAAAATTGTGTTTTAAATTATCCAAATAAAACCTTGATCTATTAAGGGATTATTAAAAATTTTTATTGTGATTTCAAATATGGTTTTAAGGTTATTTAAATTTATCATTTCATGTGTAAGAGAAAAAATGGTGTTTTAAAACTTTTTATCTATTTCAAAGATTCAAGGAAACTTTTTTTTGAAAAATATTTTTTTTAAAAAATTATATTTTAATTTTTCTTAAACCTTATTTTTAATGAAAAATTATTTTTTAAAAATTTATGTTAAAAAATAAATAAAACTCCCTCTTAAAGGAAATATGTTTAAAAAAATATTCTTATTATAAAATTGGTTTTAATGGGTTTTTAAATTATCTTTTTATGTATATAATATTGTTATCAAATAATAATTTTTTTCTAAAAGTAATTTAACATCATGAGTCCATTTATTTTACCATGGATTCCATTTATGTTTTAAGTGTTGTGTGGCTATGAACTATTTTATTCTAATTGGTGTTCAAGTTTAATAAAAATATATATCCCATAAATATTTAGTTTAAAGATTTATTTTCTTCTGATTGATGTCAATATATATTTTAATTAATGTATTTCTTAAAAATAATATATTAACTATTTAGTTGTCCTTGATTAATCATGAAAATATTTATAAACCTCTTTTTCATAAATTAATTAGACACTTGTTGAAATTTTGAAAGTAATGTTTTGTTGGGAAACCAAGTGAAAAGGGGTATTATATAAAACTATTTACTAAAATTCAGAACTTGGACATTGTAAAAAGGCGAGGAATGGGGAGTGATCCCAAAACTCATGGTATCTAGTCCACCAAGAGATGTCTAGGCTCTATATAGCCTTAAATGTTTTAGGTTTTCACAAGGATTTGTTTTATTTTCTTGAAAAATGTTTTTCTAAAAAATGACCTGCTTTATTCGGTAAGTACTTTTTTTGATATTTATATAAAAAATTAAAAATTTTGAATTTTAAATGGATTTATAGAATTTATAAAATATTAAAGGATTTTAATTAACTGTGAAAATATTCTTTACAAATCATTTGAATTATTCAAGTTTTTATTTTTTTTTTGAAAACAGATTTTGATTTTAATGGATAAGTTAAATTGTATACTAAAAAAATGTTTTATAAAATTTAATATATCCAGTTTTGATTGAACATGTTATCAATGTGTTTTCTATTATTTTAAAAGAGGTCTATTTTATAAACCATTAATGACAAATTTTATTCTTGCTCTAATTTTCAAAAAAATATTTTTATTGCGGGGATTAAGGATGTGTTGGAGTTATGAAGGAAATATTATATTGAATGATGTTTTAGTAACAATTAAAAAGTTGTGTAAAAACTTAGGATTTGTAAGAACTCAGTTTTTCTATGAGGTACAAATCCTTTTATTTTCACTTGAATTCATTGTTTTTGACCTGATATGAATGCCTAGTAAGGATTTAGAGGGAATGAGGGTGCCCGAGGTATGTTCAGATCTTGTATCCCTTTCCAGCAGAAGAAAAATATAGGCTTAATAGTTATTAGAAACCTTTCTACCAAGAACAAAAATTTTCAACTAATTGTGTGGGGGTGTTTTAGTGAGGAAAAAGGGCCACCTGGTTTTACATAATCATGAAACCCAAGCCAAATTATTATAAAAAAACACTACAATTTTGAATAGAGAAATATGAAAAAGTTGGTCCATGGTTTCCTAAACAATGTTAATGAACCATGTGAGCCTCCACCTTAGTCACTCAGCCATGCATGGTTGATTCACAATTTGGAAAATCATGTGCACAAATTGTGAAACCCTTGTAAATTGGTTAAAATGACCGTTTCCACTTAAAATTATTTTAACTTTAACAAATAACTTATTTCCTCCTCCTATGGAAAAAACTCATCTTCCTTCACATTAAGAAATCCTCCCATGGATTTAACCTAGGTTATTTGATAACTCTTTCGTCTGGACTCAAAATTGACTTCTGTTCATCACGTTGGATTCCACTTAATAAGTTCTCCATTCATTATGATCTTTTTATCATTATTCTTCCTATAGAATATGAAATTTTTGTGAAAGATCATTCTACCTATTTTTAGGATGTTCATTAGTTGTTCCATTTTTTTCTGATCCATGATAGACTAAGGGTTGATACTGGAAAAGGTAAGTGATACAGGAATAAGGTAGGCGGTCTATGACTCCTCACTTAAAGTCTCTTCATTTATAAATTGTTATCGTTGTGTGAACACTGGTTTCACTAGGCATTGTTTCCTATATTCATATTCATTTGATTTAAATTATTTAAAGAGTATTATAAGGCCCTAATGATCCCATTATATACTGTTTTAGTTTGAGTCCTCAGTGCCAACCACCCCAAGTAGGGTGTTCCCCTCTTTATTCCATTAGTGACCTATACTGTGACTATTGAAGACACTGTTCAGGTGTTCTTTATTTGGATTTGAATAAGGTAAGTGGTTAAATTAAATTAATGAATTATAAATTTTTAAAAAGGAAGGTATATATATAGACATCAATTGGACTTGGATAATTTAATTAAATTGATATTAGTTTCATGTACTTGATTCCCTATATCATTTTTAACTAAAGATAACAGAATAAACATATTTAATGATTATTTGGAATGAGTATTACATATAATATGACTACATATAATATAATGGAATGAGTATAAGTTTCCCATTGATTCAGACTTTTTTCATCTTTATAAGAGTGGTCAAATTTGATCCATCATTGGATACCCGAGGGAATTACTTGGGAACTCAGAGGATGCCTTTATAATTAATTGATCCAATTATTATGGGAGATAACCACCAAAAAATTTAGTCTTTTTATTATTATGTGAATTCCTCGGAGTTGTACTAAATAATCGTTTGAAACCATTTACAGATATTAGAATTCCTTGGATACACTCATTGGATTTAGCTTAATGTCTTTGGACACGTGGTGCCATAGATTATCACCTTTGGTACCAGTCATTGTTATCTAGGGATTACTATAAATGAGATCCATGGAATCAGTTGGAGTATTTTACAATGGGATTCCTTGGTAATTCCCCTTATATTATTCTCATACACTTATATCCAGACTATATGAGTTATTACGATGAGTTAACCTAACCCCTTAGGTCAAGGATGCCTTCGTTTCACATTTGATCCTCTTTTATTATTATGATTCATTTTAGTGCTATTTACACCTTCATGCATTATTTATATTATAAAATGAACCACAATTAATTAAGTAAATGAATTCAAGTTCATACACTAGATGAGGCTAAAGTAGGTATGACTTTTTTATATTTTTACTGCTTTACTTATATATATATATATATACCATCACACTATAGAGTTTATATTTATAAAATGGATTGTGTAGATTTCATTTCTGGTGGATTATTGAGATTTATCTCACACCATATCCGGGAAGCTGTTGGTACCCTGGAAGATTATATGATCATAGGTGTGGATAGGGGGAAGTGTCCCACTTTGGCCCCATGACTTTCATGCTTTAGGATGGGAATTTGGTAGTAGATGATAGGGATAATGCATAGAATTATTTTTATAGTTTTCCCCTTTTTTATTGTTTTGTATATATTGTATTACACTATCTTTATAATACCATGTATGTCTGTTTTCTTTTTTGTAGAAGCATGAAATTATGATTTTGTATATGATACATTTACTGATTCACATATGATTATTTATTTCACATATTTTTATGCCTACTTATTCTACTATATTTATTTATCATTATGATTATTCTATTTATTCTTCTATTATATCCAATGTGCTACACTCTAATATGAGTTCATAGCCTCCCCATAGACACACCACCGACCGTTTCCACTAATCAACATCCTCTGGAATACATGGATGTGTTCTTAAGGCCTTGTGGCTGATTGGGTTTGGTTACTCGGGGGTGAACCAGGTCCAGGATGTCACAAAGTGGCATCAGAGAAGTTTTATTTTACTATATTATTATCTAGAGACTTGGACCGAAGATTAGTAATGTGATGGAACATCCTTACAATCTATCACTGAGATTAACTAATCTATATTCAAGGAAATACCAAGTTATTTGGGAATAAGGAACTATTGTTATGTATTTTTCTTATTATAGTTGATATACTTTCATTGTTGGGTGATGAACATGATTTGTGGTGATTTTTGTTCTTTATAAATATTTTACCTTAGAATAGTATGGAAAAAAGCATTGTTACATGTGTCATTATAGGAAACTATTTTTTCACATGCCATGCATTTTCCATGCTATCTTAGTGCATTTTATTGCTTGCATTTACCAGGATTATTGAGTGTGACTTGGTTGTGATATAAGACCGTACCTCTAAAATCTTCGGTAGGGAAATTAAATTAGTTGGTTAAAATGTCATAATCAACCTAAATGATTTTATACTATATAAATTGATTGTGTAATATTAAATATCCAATTTCAACCCATGTAAGATACATAACCCAGGTGACATGATCTAGGAATTGTCAATGAAACATGAATACAAATTTCAATTTATAGGGTGTTTGATTTCTTATAAATTGGAAAGAGTAATTCATTGGAATCGAGCCATCACAACTAACCAATTACATTATGATATAGAATTTAGGGTGGGGGGGATGATTGTTATTACATGTGTTTCAATTTATAATTTGTAAAGTGCATGGGTCTTTATAAACTAGGAATGAAAATCCATTTAACTGAACCATATTTTATGCATAAAGTCACTTAAAATATAAAAAAATGTAAATTAAAACTTATAAATGAAATGGTTTCTAGTAAATAAATAGGTAAAAATTAATTTAAAGAGTGTTTCCCTTCTTAACCTTCAATTGAACCTCTATATACTAAAACCCCATTAAATGAAAATTTAAACACTTACCAACACCCTAGACTTCTAAGTGGGTAGCTGGAATATTATACCTTGGGTATTAAACACTTTTCTTTTATTATAATTCCAAAGATGACCTTTCTACTTCCAAATATTTCTTTGAGGTGTGTGCTTGGAATTTATAAGGCTCTTCCATGAAGACATCCTCTAGTCATGCACTAGGAGGGTGGAGAAGAACATGATTTGAAGGGAGTTCCACTAGGAATAACTCTAGCATTGCCACCTGAGTCACCACTTACTTTTCCAAAACTGAGAACTCACACTCAACTTCAAGAGGGTTTCTTATATTTGATTCATTCTATGTAGGGTTCTCCATGATTTTCACCTATGATGAATGATCTTACTCATGAGTTCTAGTAGAAACATCCTCCCATGTTTTTCATGGATGATAGTCCTTAGGTTGTTGATTCATGTTAGAGGCCATTATTTATATCATCAATAATCTTGATATTACTTTATAGAGGAGGGTCAAACTCACTACCCATATTTTTTATTATTCGGAAAAGTACTGGTGAGATGTGATTTCCCAGGATGGTCATTTTTAAGACATAGTTGAGGAAGACTTACAAAATCATTTATATGATCAATTTTCCACAATATACTAAGAGTTAACCAAGCCATGGGTTTCATACACTTGGATTAGGGTGATATGTCCATCATGAACTATTAAATATGTTTAACAGAGCTTCAAAATTTATCACCGCTTCTTACCAGAGATGAGATATCGCGAGGGAGACAATTTAAGGATGGGATCAGTAAACCATCTGCTAATAGGTGAATGTATTTCTCCTATCTGACTTTTCCAATATTGTGAAGCAGACTCTTATTAATGAGAAAAACTCAAGGGAAGCTGATATTACAGGGTATAAAGGTTTTGTTTCAATATAGTGAAGTAGTAATTCCAATAGAAAGAAACATAGCCTTACTGTTTCTCATAAGATTAGTTGCAGCTAGAGTGTCCACACTGGAAGCTCCATTGTATGACATTAATGTGGATTCCATGGGAATGTAATGCCATAATTTGATAGATACCCACTAGAGTGCCATGCTTATGACCAGATGGTTCATCTTCAATGGGTTTTCTAGAACTTTACACCTATTTTTAGTCGAAGAGGTCCTGAACTGACTCCAACTTTATGATAAATATTAGTGAGTTTGTGTCTAGTAAGAGTCTTGAGTAGCACAAACCGAATAGGTGTAGGAGGAGGTCATAGACGAGGAATCTATAATTTTACATATTATCACTAGTAGAGTAGAACTACATAGGGCAATACAACCATAGCTCAGGGTAACAGATCATTTCAATTACTCACATTATAGAAGATACCTGAGGAGATTAGTGTAGAAATATATAATGTACATGATACTATTCTAGTTGCATCTACTATCATATCTACTTTATTTGATATAGGTTTCTCTCACTCCTTTATCTCTTTATAGATTTTTGAAAGTATTGGACTTGAAATTATTTACTATTATGGGGTGATGACCCTGGACACACCATTGACTGTTCGATAAGAGGGTATACACAAATGAATGGACTTCCAACTTGAGGTAGGGAGTTATCTATTCTTGTGAGACCTCTTTTTCCTCAAGAATACGAGTTATGATTTCATTCTTGAGATGGAATGATTGGTCCCCTATCATGCCTATGTTGTATGATATTTCTACAGGGTGTCATTTACATCACCTAAGAGAAATAGTTACCTTAACAAGGGTGAGTGGGATGTTTAGTAAAGTAGAGCTAGTACAGATCATAATGGGATGAGTGGATGACAAACTAGGTTGCTAGACTTTATATGGAGGAGTAGGGAATGATTCTGATATATTTTCCTCGAATGGAGGATTATTCTTGGGATGTCTTTCTAGATGACTTCTTTGGATTACTACTTGAGAGAGAGTTAGAGTTTATGACTAATCAAATTTTAGGAGAATCTCCAATATCTATTCCTCTATATAGGATGGAGCCTACTGATATAGAGGAGATAACAGGTTATTTTAGAGGATTTAGAATCTAAGGGTTTTATCTGAACCAATAGTTCTTATTCTGGTTCACCCATGCTTTTTTCTAAGAAGGTATATGTGAATCTTGGGATTTTCATGGAATACTGATCGTTGAAATTTTTTACGATTAAGAACCGATATCCATTGCCTCAAATAGATGATCTCTTCCACAAGATTTGAGGAGTTAGATTTTTTTTAAGATCGACATGGGATCGGTCTATCATCAAGTGTGGGTTAGGCCTATATACACACCATGCATGGATTTCTAAAGTCATTACGTATTATATGAGTATCTGATTATGCTTTTTGTCCTTACAAACATGCCTTTAGTTTTTATGGCCTTATGAATAGGGGTTTCCACCACTATTTGGATTCCTTTATCAGGGGTTTTGTGGAAATTTTTTTGATGTATACTCATAATCAAAGGGAAAATTCTAAACATCTTGATATCATTTTGAATTTTCTGATAGAAAATTAGTTATATGCTCTGAACACAAATTTCCAATTTTGGATAAAAAATTTACACTTTTGGGTCATATTATTTTAGAATCCGAGTATCTATAGTCTAAGAGAAGGTGAGTTATATTGTTTCCTAGGAGATTACCACACATGATTTAGATATATATATTTTATTAGGGTGGATAAATATTAAAA
The DNA here is from genome assembly GCA_963277665.1 of Viscum album. Lineage (NCBI taxonomy): Eukaryota > Viridiplantae > Streptophyta > Magnoliopsida > Santalales > Viscaceae > Viscum > Viscum album. The sequence goes on from OY728146.1 coordinate 955,847,146, forward strand.
AAAATTTATACAAGACTTCATATTCATTTTGATTCCTTTTACTGGTCTAACTAAGAAGGGTGTGAATTTATTATGGTATAAAGCATGCAAGAAGGCCTTTCAGGAACTGAAAGGAAGGCTTACTTTGACACTGACCCCAATTCTACCAAATATTGGAAGAGGATATACAATGTTCTGGGAGAAAGTAGGCATTAAGATGGGTGTCATATTGATGAGGGAGGATCGAGTCACTATATACCTATCTCACCAGTTGAGGCCTCAGGAATGTAATTACCTGACGCATGACCTTGAGCTTGTATCAGTTGTTCATGCCTAGAATAGTTGGAGGCATTGTTTAATTGGATGATTTTTTTGTGTGTTCATGAACCATGATTGCCTAAAATATATATTTAAACATCTTTAATTGAATATTAGATAGATAACATAGGTCAAATACCCTCAGTATTTTGACTTTGAGCTTGCCTTTATGCTTGGAAAGGTGAATGTGGTGACTGATGCACCGAGATGAAAAGCTCCGGAACAAGCCATTCAAAAATCCAGTGATAAATAAAAGTTGATGGAAAAAATTTATTTTATGCATATAGTGTTTTAAGAGAGTCAAGGGAAGCATTTTATTATAGCCTTAACAGTTACCTCTTCACTTCTGAATAGGGTGAAGAGAGGGAAATTCTCAGATTCAAAAGGTCTGGTCTTTTGGGATGGTATTTCTGGTGAGGACCCACCTTCATATTGTCATGTTGATGGAGACAACATCCATCATATAATTGGATATATTTGGGTTCCTATAGAAATGAAAGATGATATAATGCATGAATACCATGATTCTCAATGGGATTCACATTAAGGTATATCTAAGATGTATTGTGATATCCGTTAGTAGTATTGGTGTCCTAGGATGAAACATCATATTAGGGTTTTTATCACTTGGTGTTCCACTTATCAACAGGCGAAGGCAGAACACAATTGGAACATAGGATTTTTATAACCGTTGTTGTTCCTGTAATGGAAATGGGATGATGTCATGATAGATTTTTTGGTTAGTTTACCGAGGACAACTTGAGGTAGCGATGTGGTTTGGGTAGAAATTCATCGATTAATGATGGTATCCCACTTCCTTACTATCTATGAGACTTTCTCAGTTGATGAATTAGGATGAATTTATATCTATAATATTATATGACTACATGGGGTACCTTGTTATACAATTTTAGATAGGGATGATAATTTTACATTGAGGTTCTAGAAGAAGTTACATAAATTTTTGGGGGACAGAGGTGTTTCTGAGTAAATATTTTCACCCTCAGACTGATGGCTTGTTGGAATAGACTGTAAAGGTGTTGGAGTAAATGATCCGATCATGCCTCCTTGATTTTGGTATTTCCTGGGAGAAACCAACCACTCTTGTTATATTTTCATATCGTAATATCTTTCAAGCAATAATTCAGATGGTTCCACATGAGTCCTTATATGGTATGCCATGTCGTTCAACCCTACGTTGGTTAGAGACAAGAGAGGTTATTCTACTAGGTCTGTGTCTCAAGTAGGATTCTTTAAAGTAGGTGAATTTAATAATAAAGTTTATATATACTGCTCACTATAGGAAGAAATATTATGCTGATCCCCATTGATGACCTCTAAAGTTCGAGGTTGGGGATTATATTTTCTAGCAGGTATCACATAGGCTTGGGCATAGGCGGATACTGAGGAAAGAGAATCTATTACCTCATTTTGTTCGGCCTTTTGAGATATTTAAGAGAGTTGATCTAATAGCCTATTGGTAATATTCCATGAATAATGACTTCCATGTTTCACAGCTTCACTATAACCATACCAAACCATCTCACAATTTTGATCATGATGATGTTAAATTGGTTTCAAATTCTTATTTTGAGGAGTATACCATACGTGTCATTGAATGGAGCATGAATCTTCTATGAGGTTGTTTGGTCCCTTTAATACAGGTGCTCTGAAACCAAGACCATGTACAAGATGAGACTTGGGAGAAGGATTCCAACCTATGTTCTCAGTGGCCAGATTTGTTCTCAAACAAAGTCCTATTACCCTTGGAAGGAAACTTGGGGAAGAGTTCCTTTAATGGGGGAAGACCGTAAGAACCCAATTTTCCTATGAGGTATGGATCCTTTTTTTTCATTTTAATTCATTAGTTTTGACCTGATATGAATTCCTAGTATCTATATGGAGGACATTAGGGCGTCTAGGGATTTTTTGGAGCTTGGAATGTTGATCAGGGGAAAAACAGCTAGGCCACCCAGTTAGTTGAAACTGTGCCGCGTAGTCCACATGGGTTCTACTAAACATGTGAGGTGTTTCAGTAAGAAGAAGAGGGCAGCATGGTTTTCCCTAACTATGTGACCCATGATTCACATTAATGTGAAAATGATAAATTTTTTAATAGAGGTATATGGCATGGTTGGGGAACAGTTTCTCAAACCATGTGTAAAAACATTGTGATTCCCCTCATTGGACTATAAGCCACACATGATTGCCATAAGGTTTGGAAAATCATGTGGCCAAATTGTGTGACACCTATAAGTCTGGTAAAATGACAATCTTCCCTTAATATTTTTATAACTTTATCACCCCTCTTAATTATCCCTTCAGCAGATATAACCTTATCCTCCTTCATATTAAGACCTCCTCCCATGGCTTAAACCTAGGTTCTTTGATAACTCTTCCATGTAGACTCCGAATTGACTTTTATTTATCACATTGGATTCCTATCAGTAAGTGATCAGGTTCATATGATCCTTTCATCATTTTTCTTCCTATTGAAGATATTATTTTCATTTGAGATCATATGCTCTATTTTTAGGGTGTTCATCTATTCTTCTATTTTCCTCCGATCTTGGCCAAAGTTAGGGCCAATAGTTGGCTAGGTAAGTGACACATGCATATAGTAGGTGGTCTATGAATCATCCCTTAAAATGAAATCCTTTATAAATTGCCTTTATTTTCCACATGACAGTTTCAACGTGAGTTACTCCCAAAATTCATATTACTTTAATTTAAAATGTTTAAAGAGTATTCTAAGGCCCTGGTGTGCCCATTGTATTTCATTTTATATTGGAACCTAAACACGACCACCATAAGTAGGGTTTTCCCATATTTTGCCTTTAGTAACCTATATTGTGATTATTAGAGATAAATTTTGGGCATGCTTGACTGGACCTTGAATAAGGTAAGTGTTCCAATTAAATGAAAAAATTTTAAATTTATAAAAAATAAAGTGTGTGTGTATATATATATATCACTTGGACTTGGTTAATATAATTGGATTGATATTGGTTGCATGTCCTTTATTCACACTTTCATGTTTAACAAAAGGTGATGGAATGAAAATATTTAATGATTATTTGGCATGAGTATTACATAGACAATGACTACATATGATATAATGGAATAAGTATAAGGTTACCATTGCTTCGTACCTTTTTCAAATTTATAGGACTGTTTATAATTGATTTATTCTTATACTTTCTAGAGAATTCCTTGTGCACCCGAAGGATGAACTTATGATTCTTTGAGCCGATTTCCGTGGGATTTACCCACCATAGAATCTGTTATTTGTATTATTACATGAATGCCTCAATGTTGTTTCAATGATTAAATTGACATATAAACTAGATATTAGAATACCTTGTATACACTCCTTGGATTCCACCTAATGTCTCTGGATTGCAACACCATGGATTCACCCACTTGGGCATAGTCATTATTTGCCTAATATTACTATGGATGAGCTCCATAAACTTGATTTGACTCCTTTATAGTGGAATACCTTTGAGAGTTCCCCTTAGATTACACTCAGACCGTTATAGCCAGACTGCATGAGTTATTACTATGAGTTTTCCCGAACCATGATGTCATGGATTACTTGGTTTCAACTTGGATAACCTTTTATTATTATGATATACTTCAGTGATGTTTACACCTTTATGGGTTCCTTCTATTATAAAATGAACCACAATTAATTATTCAAGTGAATACATGTTTAGACACCAGCTAAAGTTGAAGTAGGTACGATTTGTTTATATTTATACTAATATACTTTTACATATACATACATGCTGTGTAGTTTATATTCATATACTAGATTGTATAGATGCCATTGGTTGTGGCTTATTGATATTTATCTCACACCAAATATGGAACACTATTGGTACCCAAGTAGATTATACGATCACAAGTGTGGACAAGGGGAGGCATCCAACTTTGTACACCAAAATTTCATGCTTTAGGATGGGATCTTGATAGCATATGACTAAGCCAGTGCTTCAGATGTCGGGATAGTTGTTTCCCTTTTTTATTATTTTGTATATCCTGTATTGAAATTTCTACCTTCTTCCATGTATTTATGTTTCCATTTTTATAGATAAGTGATATCATAATTTTTCTTATGATGTAGTTACAACTTTTTAGATGATTATTTATTGAACATATGTGTATTCTTACTTCCTATAACATATTTATTTATCATTATGCTTAAACTTCTTATTCATATATTGTATCCACTAGGATCCACTCTAACATAAGGGAATTGTCTCCCCATGGACACACCCTAGGCCATGACGGATAGTTAGAAACCTCTGGTATATGGAGAGGTGTTCTTCAGGCCATGTGGATGAACAAGTTTGGTTACTCAAGTATAAACAAGGTTCAGGACATCACAAGATTATCATGAGTTTTAGTTTGTAACAGAATTTACAAATTCTCTAAAACTATTGAAGTAAAAATACTTTTTTTGGTATGTAGTTGACTTGATGATTATATTTGAGATTTTAATTTATTATTGTTAATTTTGAGCCATTACTTATAGTGTCCTTTTAAAAAAATAAAAGGAAGAAATATGGTGTTTTTGCACCAAACTCAGGTGTGTGGGTTTGGGGTGCCTCATTTGGTATCATTGGAAAGGTTTAGATATATTTAGAGATTAATATGACATTAGTTAATGATAATAGAAGAGTAAAAATTTTCCATTGAGGTTTTTGTGGCTATGTTTTTAGGTGATTCTTAATATAGGGGTTATGGAGATCTTTGAGAAACCTTGTGACCTAAGAGAAGATTATTCATGATTTCTAAGTTTTTATTTTTGGGATTATAAATTAATAGAGTGATTATTAGGGTAAAAAATTTATTGGTGTCATTATTTATAATTATTCTATAAAGAATTATAAAATTTAAGGTAATAATAACTAGAAATGAAGAAGAATTATTATTTTTTCATTTAACTAGGAACAAATTTTTTTTATAGATAAATAAAAATTTCAAGGATGCATTTTACTTAAGTGGGATAATGCAATGACCTAGATTTTTAACATATATTTTTTTTCAATTAAATATTAAAATAATTGATTTTTTTATCAAAATAAAACAACACAAATATATTATTGAAGAACTATGATCCATGTTCTAATTTTTAAAATTGTGATTAATTATTGGAAATAAGCAATAGAAAATAAATTAGTATATATATAGGTAAAATTATTTGAGATATCTAAGAAATAATATATGATTAAGTTATATTAAAAATGGTATATAATTAATACTTAAAAGTCTTATATATATATATATAAAATAAAAAATTTTAATAAAAAAGAAAATGTTTGTAATAAATAGTAAATTGTCAATAATTAATAAATTATTAGAGTGATCACACACACACACATATGTATATATATTTAATAGAATTAAAATATTTAAACTTATAAAAAAAATAAAAAATAAAATAATATTGAACAACATCATCCTCCTTGACCTCAAACACCTTCATATTGTTGTCTCTACTACACCATCACCGCTACACCATTGAAACATCGGTGAGCCTGCCCCCATCCCGTGCCACACATTCCCCAGTGACCAAAATGTCACCATATTCCCCCTCCTTCTCCATAATCCCCATCTTCTCCTACTCGACACTATATAGATTATTGCCAAACCTGTGTGTGTCTTCAGGAATATTAATGATCAAGAAATAGAAGGATAAGATCATTGGGCTATAATACAAGATACGATGTTGTCTTTTATTTCCTCACACAACACACATACACACACACACAAATATACATAAATAAATAAATAAATAAATACATACAGACACACACACACACACACACAGACATTCATACATACATACATAAATACACACACACACATACATACATACTTATGACTGACTGAGACATTTCTATTTTAATGAAACCGATGGTTGATGGATTACTCATTTTAAACTACGAAACAATTAGATGTGTGAAATGAATTCAACCACTAATGGAACCTTGATCCTAATTTCCTTTGGATGTAATAAAATTTACACAAGTAGGGTATTCATATATATAATTTGTTGAGTAGGAGTGGAAATATAATAGATACATATGAACCAATCAATGTATGAAGGTTGTTGTATGGTTAAAATAAAAAAATATGAATAAAGTTAATTCATATTCATAGTGGAGATGGACTAATAAATGGAGGTCATTCTCCTCAATTTCCACAAACAAAGATCTCATAGGCTTCATAAAAAAATACACACATTTCCAGAATATTAAGAGAGAGAGAGAGGATAAAGAGTAAGTTTTAGGTTTTATCTTTAGGGGGAAGAAGTTATACAAGTATTCAGTTTACAATTTTAGGTATGGAATTTTTTTATTAAAATTTGTGTTTTCGTTTTTCCAAATAAAACCTTTCTTCTTATAATAATTATTAAAAACATTTGAATATAATTCCATTGATGTTTTTAAGAATTTTTAAATTTATCAACTTATGTGTAAGAGAAAGGGTGATGTTTTAAAATTTTCTAGTTAAAATTTCTATTTCAATGATTCAAACTATATTTCTTAAAAAGAATGTTTTTTTTAAAAAATTATTTTTTAATTATTCCAAAAAAAATTTGGCAATGGATTTTTTTATAATTTTTTTTCAAAAAAATTTAAATCCCTTTTAAGGTAACTGTATTTTAAAAAATATTCTTATTACAATTTTTTTATAAAGGGTTGTATAATTATTATTACATTTATAAAATGGTTTTAGAAAATTATATTTTATTTTGAAAGTAATTTATCTTCATGAAATAGTTTAATTTAACAATGATATTATATATGTTTGTAGTACTTCATAACCATGAACTATTTTTTTCTCATTGGTGTTTTACGTTTCTTAAAAAAATAACCCATAAAAATTTAGTTTAAAGATTTATTTTTTACAAATGTTATTGTTTATTTTTCATATTTGTTTTCTTCAAAAATTATAGCCATTTTTTTAGTTTTCATTTATTAACCCTGAAAATATATATTTTTATTTTCTCTCTAATAAATTAATTTTAAACACTGATGTTAAATTTTTTAAAGTAATTTTTTGTTGGAAAATGAAGTGAAAAGGGGGAAACATATAAAATATTTTAAAAAAATTTGGCACTCAAATAATGTAAAAAGATGGGGAATAGGGAATAAACCCAAACTAAAAGGTATGTTTTCCACAAAATGATTGGTATGCCTATATAGCCATCAATGTTCAAGGTTACCACATGATTTTTTTTCAAAGCCCATAATTTCTTTTTTAAATATCATTAGTTTTATTCTATTAGGAAATATTTTTAAGTTTATATTCAAAAGTAAAATTTTTAAACTGTAAATATATTTATAGTTTTTATAAAATATCAAAGGATTTCAATATAATGTGGTATTACAATATTTTAATAATCATCCCAAGAACGTTTTCGACTTACTCATGTTTATATGAATGTTTTATGAAATCCATTTTTTATTTTAAATTAAAATTTTAATTTTATGATAAAATAATGTGTTATCAAATTTAATATATTTGGATCTGATGAAAAATTATTTAAAATACTTTTCAATAATTTTAGAATAGGGATTTTGAAAAACCCTTACTGAGATATTTTGTGCTCACACCAAGTGTTCAAAAATTATTTTTTTGTAGGGCATAGTTAAGAGTAAGAGAAATTATAAATACATGATTGTATTGACCTATGATGGAGTAATAATTAACTATTTTTTTAATTCTCATGATTATAATGAGTTACATTTTGAAACAGAAGTTATACATTCAAAAAAATATAGAACTAAAATGATTCTGTAAGATATATGTGACCCAATAATTGGATTTTAGATTGTAATATTATATTGATTAATTTGAGTAACCACTTATAGAGTGTTTTTCAAAAAATAAAAGGAAAAATATAGTGTTTTTTGTATTAGAATTGGGATCATGGGTCTGGGGTGCCTTAGTGTTCCCTAAAGTCCAATACTAATATCAAGTAACATATTAAGGAACACATAGTGAAAGTAGTTAATATCAAAAATTCAACAACCTCATATGAATTATCAATGTGTAATATAATCCGATTTTCTTTATAACTAATCAAGTGGGTTATATACTTGTGTCACAAACCTATATTCCTAATTCATCTTTCTTTTAATCCTTAAAATAAACTCAAATGACCTTTTACATGTAATTAATTATGTATTTTTATTTCAATAAAAGGGATTAATATATATTCTTCGATTAATTTGAAAGGGAAAAATTCTTTTTACTAATTTAATTAATGTCATGTTACTTATGATGCACCCAATGTATACTACCTCATGATAAGAATATGTTTTCATAATTTTCATCAATATAAAAAAGTGTATGATTTATGATATATGTTAATTAAAATCTCAATTATAAGGAATAATACATACATTCATAGATAGAAATATCCAATGGCACATATAATATATGGAATTTATGTGGGTGAGTTTTTCATTATAACTTATATTTTATGGGATTGCCAAGTGTGAAATGTCATGAGAATAAGCCCAATTTTATTGTGAGCATCCAACACCTGATAATTAAAACACAGTCTTTGTATCTTCTGGAAGATTCCATTTAGACAATATGATATGTGTTTAAGAATATTTTTATGTAACTCCAAGTATTTTATTAGAGATGATAATTTATATAAAATTTCCTTGTGGTAGAAACTCAAATGAAATTTTCACATTAATGTTACCCAAAAAAAAACTAGTCATTTGTTAATATATTAATTGGTATTAATATTATATTAATCAATAGTACAAATTTTATTGCTTCTAGGGAATTTACTAGAACACTGGTGATACAATTATCTACTAATAAATATCTACTTGGTTTGTATCTTTCCACAATATCCATTCATTGAAGAAATATTTCGACTTTTAAAAACCTTAATAAAGTTCATATTCTATATAAAAAAACTAAATTATTCATCAAAATATCCTACAATGTAACACCCTTGGGACTTTGCTTCAATATTGTCCCTTTCTTTTGCATCATCCTAGAAAAAAATTTAGTAAAATAAATACTTTAAGATTGGTATGTTAAGCCTTTCTTTCAGGATAATTTTTTTAAAATTTCCTACTATAATAGAGAAGATAAAATCATGTTCCATGAGAAGGCCGTATAGTTCACCACTTCCACATAAAGAACCTTGGGGAATCTAGTGTAAATGTTTAGACATCTCTCCTTCTTGAATAATGTATCATTTATCCTCTCAAAGAATCTATTTTTTCCAAAGTACCTATAATGATCTCCTCAAACTGTATGCCCTTAAATTTGCAAAACCTCTAGTACTCCCTACTTTTTTACTGCCCACCATTATTAGACCTCAAATACTTTAGTTTTTATTTGGTATATTTTTCCACCATAGATATTATAAGATCATAAGTTGTATATTATCACTTAATATAATAATTTTAAGATATCAAATCCCATTCCCATGGTCACCAATTATAGAAATATAAAAAATACATAAACTAGAAATATAGAATATCTATTTATCTTATACCATTGAATGTCAAGATAATATAACATATCAATAATTTTTATTGGTATTTGATGATGATCATAAATGGAAGACTAAATACATTCCATCTGCATATGTATCCACTATTTACCTTTAATCATTCTCCGTACAACTGAGATTTACCATTCCACAATGGAATGTTAGTGTTTATGGGAAAAGGAGGTGGATAAATAGTTGTTCGGGTAGTTTATGTATCAACCATCCATTAATAAGACATAACTAACCAATTCCATCAGATATAAGTGGTTTTGAATAGCCCCTAGGATACTCCTCAGTGATACATTCAATCATTAACTCATGCGTTATAATGCATTAGTTAAAGATTGAACCAAGTCATGAATTGTATACACGAAAGACCCCTCATTGTACATATCATGTAATACATTAATAAATAATTTCCGCTATGGGTTGATTGATACAAATATTAACTTTTTACATTTAATTAGATAATGGATATTGTAACTTTTCTAAATGAATCACAACATATGATTCATGACAAAGGAAGTGATATGTATTCTCATCACATACTCTATACAACATCTTAATCATATAATATACTTATATGCGGATATTTGTAGAACTATAATGGTTTCTCAAACCATGGAATATGATACCAAACAATCATAATTTATTATGTATCAGAAAAAACAACGTCATTCCATATGATATGAAACTATAATTAGAAATTATTTATCTATAATGCATGAAAATCCTAATTTTCATGCATGTATTATATTAAAATTTAATCTATCATATTATATAATATAGAATATATATATAGTATATTTATATATAATGGATTTTGGGCACACCTGATCCTTGAATCTTCTACTTCCAATAAAGATAATAAGATTTTTTTTCATTCAAACTTAGATCTCATCCTATATCATAATCAATAAAATCCCTTCCAAAAATCTTTTGGATATATTCCTAAACACTTTTGGAAAGCAATCATTGACTTCACCTCATATCACATCACATGTAATACCTTGTGAAGAAACATCTAATACTCTTTTGGATTAACTCTAAAACACTTTTACAGTAGCCATATATGTTAAAATAAATCCCCATTTAGTCATAAAAAAAGTGTATCCCCAAAAGAATTTATAGTGTTGACAAAAAATATGAATAATAAAATCCATAAATGTAATAAAATATTAGCCTATAGAAAAGTACCAATGCCACTCAAGATAAAAATTGATATAGTATGATATAGATTAAACACCTATATCTCAATACCTGTGTACACCAGCCTAATCTCATACTAGAATGCATTCTCATATGTTTCCTTTTTCTAAGAAATTGGGTGAGAATTTGACATTAAGTATGTAAATCCCATTGTCAACTCATTTATTCTCAACTCTCTAGGTTTATAATGACACAGTCAATGAATAAATCACATGTTATTCATCTTTGTGGATGAATCCATCATATACCCCTAATCTCTATAGATAACATAATAATATGTTCTAACTAGGTATGACCTTACACTCCATAGTCTATCTCTCTCCAAATCCTTTTTTTGTATTTTTAAAAGCCACTTTTTGGTAAGTGGTAACCTCACAAATGACCAGAGATTTCAAAATTCAAAACATTCATAGTGCCAAATTCAAACTTAAAACAAGAAAAGGGTGCAAGATTCCATGTAAATCACCAAGGCCAGAGACTGATATCCAAGTCAACGCCACGTCCCAGTCATACACTCCAAATACCAACACATCCACGTCACCACACCACCCATTAGCACAAATTGAAACATTCGAGGTTTTAAATTTAAAACTACAAACAGAAACCATCATTACCGCCTTGGTTGATGAGTAACCTAGCGTCTTTCACCCTAACCCCAATCGTACAACACAACCACACCAGAGCGTCAGAGAAATCCACCCATCAGAATCCAACGTTGCCACCAAAGACACTCAAAACAGAACACCGTAGAACAAAAAATCTACAACCGAAGATTCTTCACAAACATAAAGAGAGAATTTCAAACAAAAGACCAAAACAACACCATCTTCACCGTCTCCCGTAACCATAGCAAATCGAAAACAAAACTGTCCCCCGGAACATAACTAGCAATAAAAAAAAACATCACCGAGCATTGTGGCCTCCTGAAATGCCAACTTACGCTCTAACTCACCACCCAAGACACCTTGATCACCACTACGCAAAACCGACCCAGATAAGAGTGTTGGAATCTAGTGCAAGAGCAGAGTAGGAGCAGACACCGTCGAGCAGGAACGCAAGCACTGAGAACTTCTGTTGTCGTTGAGAATGAAAACCCTGAACAAACCTGAAACCTGACAAGGACAAACATCAATTGCGATCGGAAAAGACCACCATAGAACAAAATGACCCAAATTGCAACCGACGAAGGAGCTTGAAACCCTACAGAATAAGAGTGCCAACATGAATCCCAACTCCTGTAAAACCGATGAGCTCTCAACCAACACATCCCAATCCCCCCTTGAGAGCCACTGCATCTGACCGAGATAGAGTCTAGTGTAGTAGATCTGGGAGGAAGAGCCGAGATTGAGATGAACAAGGTCACAGTAGTGAGCCACGATCATGGAGAGAAAGAAAACCCGACATGGGAAGACGAAAAAGGAGCGGAGGAGAGCATCGAATGTCAAGCAAGTGCTGTGATGGACTAAGATATCAGCTCTGTGGAGAAAACAGGTCACCGTAGGAGAGAAACCCATCTGAGGAGGAGAAACAAGGATGCAAATCCAAACCTGTAAACAAGACAAAGAGGAAAGTAGCATCGACAGAATTAGAGAAGAGAGAAAAGGCTGAAAGAGTACGCTCCATCAACAGGGAAAACCCTAAACGGAGGAAAGGAGCGGTGCACTCGAGAGAGCTATCCGGGAGCTAAGGGGGCCATTACAGAATCAACCCCCCATAGTCTATCTCAATTGTGTCCTAAAATAACACACATTCTATATAAGAGGAAAAATAAAATCATGGTTGAGATACAAATGATGACATGATTAGAAACATACCCAACCACCCCTAATTATCCAATTAAAAATGGATTAAATAAAAAATGTATCAAATTATGATAGTATTCATTATAGATATATATCCAACCTATGGTAATAAATACTTATATTTGATTAATTCTACTATATTATACCAAAGGTATATTGTATGACACTCCATGTGGTATACTTAGTGGGTTATCCATTGAAAAAAAACAAATTTTTTCCTCATGAACATATTCTTTATATCATACAAGAATATAACTCATGATAGGCTTTATATTCCATCATAAACTATAACACTCCTTGACGAACATCATTCCATGGATAACTCAAATTCATACTTTTAAAAGTTATTATAATTACAATTCAATATATATAAGTATATAAATTATTAAAACCAATATTAAATAATGATAATGTTGAGATTTTCTTTTATATGATGCATTTAAATATTCTTAAAACAATTTTAAGGATAATTATTAATACCAAACATAAGCATCGGTTTACCATATTATATATGATAAGATTCAAAATAATCCTTATGTTTGATACAATTTTTAGGGTTTTGTTAACTCATTACATCTATATATTGTTTTCACCACATATCTATGTTACCATCAAATAAAACCATCACAATAATCTATTTGGTGAGATACATTTTATGAATAAATAAATTATGAATAATTTGATATTTTGGAATCATATTCCTAATGTTTAACTACCCAAAAATATTTATGCTTTGTAACTTCAAAACATCAAATGTTAAAAATTAAAACATAAATTATCTACTTAGAACTCTTTATAAGTTTAATATTACTATCTTTTATACATTATTCCTTAAAAATATCCCCTTACAATAATTTAACTATTTACATTTTTATTCACCTTCACATCCTAAACTCTTTTTGTATTGAGTGAGATTCACTTTTAGTTTTACTAGCATAATGATTTAGGAAATGGTTATTTTCAACTTCTCATGGTAACTAAATGTAACCTTTTAAATTATTCTTTAGCATCATATATCCTAAAATCTTTAGGATATTTGGTGTAACTCACATTAAATTTTGGATGGTATAATCTTTTATTTGTTAACTCAAAACTTCTCTATGTTCTGACATACTCCCTGTATTCTACTAGACATTATATTATCATTTTAATATCATACTAAGATATAAAAACTCTTTTCATTAAGAAATAACACTTATCTCCTTTTAGTACGAATATTTTACAAATACCCTATTTTTTTCAAATCATACATGGAATTATGTGTGTTTGTATAATTTTAATCTAAAATAAATACTTTATTATTTAAAATATTACATAAATGGTTTGTGAGAAAATATTCCCCCATATTTTAAAAACTGTCTAGATAAATATCTTATCCTGGATAATTTTTTTATATCCATGTCACTTGTTAAAATTTTTTATAGAATCCGATGGATCATAAACCATTTGTATGAAATTATTAATATAAAATTATTTATAACAACCCTTTGTTAATAAATATATTCTCTTATCATATAAGATAATTGAGATAAATACACACATCCTTTTAAAATCTATACAATCTTTATAAAATCCTCTAAATTCAATTATTTTATGGAGAAACTCTTTGCTTCATTACTTAAATGGAAACTATAATAATTATCTATTCTTACCTTTATTTTTAACTCCTATACATTTTAAAAACATGAAAAGTTTATAGATGTTGTCATATACCCTCTAAAATTGAATAATAAATTTCTATAACATCAAAAAATGACATGAAAATTCCATGGATTTTTCAAAAACCCCTTCAGATGTCATAAAAAATTATATATTTTGAATAATGATTCATTATTCATAATTTTACCTTTATGTTTTAGTGTCCTTGAATGGATAATTGAATATATTTCCTTATAATCTATAACTAAAATTTATTCTTTTGGTTTTTACTTTTACCCACTTGTATTATCTATACAACTCCTCAACCTAGATATCACATGCATAGTTCATGAATTTTCAACCTAAGATAATATCCTGTAAATGTTTTTTAAATTCATTATAATTTTTTGTAACATTTAAATATATGATATTAGAATGTATTCCTTTACCAAAATAAACCTTAATAAAACCATTAATCTAACCAACTCATTTGTATACATAATCATTTTGAGAATTTGAGTATAGATTTAAATCCCTAAGTTCATTTAGAATCTAATACATTTGAAACTCTAATTGAATAATTCTATACTTCACATGAATCTATATTAACTTGTTGAATAACTTAAACACTTGTATAATATGGAATGTGTTGCCCTAACATATAAAAATTCTCCTTATAGTTAATAATTTTTCTTATGTTTTAAGTCTAATTAGTTTCTTACATTAAGCTTCTCTTTCATAGGATTTTTTTTAAAGTCAAATTTTATGATGATGATTCAATTTAACTATAACATAAGTTTTATCAAATAGTGTCATGTTTTTTTTGAATTAATAAGGAAGTTCATTAAATGGGTTACCTATAAAATTTTTACTCCTTTTGAATACATTATATCCATTAATCATCCAAGTTCAATTTTTCATCATGACTTACACACGATTGTTTACATAAATAATCTGTGACTATATCAGGTAGATAAAACTTATAAATCATATCATATATTATTCTCTTATATTTTAGTGAATAAAATCTTTGTCCAATCGATCAAATGTATATAAAATTAACTTTAGTCTTTTGGTATACTAACTTTTAGTGTTTTATAGCTAAGTGTAACCTAAAAAAACACCTAGAACAAGCTAACAAAGGCCATCTAGGGACACCCATATTTAACATGACCTACCTAAGGATGCACTATGGCCACATATTAATTTTTCCTTATACAAGATAATATAGTGGAACTTATATTTTACATGACCTACCTTATTTAATTATATAGGTCTTGAAAAGTGCCTCTTTATAAGGAATATAACACTTAGTATTTTGAGGGGAATTTAATCACACTATCTTATATTAATGTATTCACTTTATTTATGAATTATTGTAATGATTTAGTTTTGAAATCCTATTCTATATTTGAAATCAATATATTCAAACCATATTGAGGTGTAGTTTTGTACACAACCCACCGTTTATATTACTCACCCAAAAATATAATCCAAACCTATTTACACATATCCAAGTACATGTCATGCATAAATTATATGTACTACTCATGTAAAGTATTTTAATTAAATGATATTGAAAATATTAACATGAATAAGACTAATGTGACAAGTATTCGACCTTCAGCTTTCTAGAATATGACATAAAACTCTAAGATAACGGGATTTCCATCCTAAGTACCTATCCCTGATGAAATTTACTCAATAAAGAAGCCAATTCATCATAAATCTAACACTAAATATGTATAAACTTTATTCAAAAACTAAATCCAGGCTAACATCTATAATTAAAAATCGAGGTCGTGATAGATGAGAACTAAATCATATGCTAGCGATACTCTAAGGTAATGAATGACATGAATAAATTATGGAATAACATTGTAAATTTATAAAAAATTCAAGTGTTTAAACATGAGATTATAAATGTATGAAAAATTTATAAATTTAAATCTCAACTATAAACATTTTATAATTTTAGTTGTACCATTATAGGCATTCCATAATTTTGTATATTATTTTCTTTACATTCAATTCATAATATTAACATTTAATATTTTCCATTATGAGGAATATAATACTATGTATATGATATTTCTATGAATTATAAACATTTTATAATTAAATTATGTTAACTTTTTAAAAAAAATCATAAATATCACATATTTAAACATAAAAAAAAATCTATGATCGTATTATTCAACAAAACACTTTTTTATGTGGTTTGAATAATTATCCAAATAGTTCTCATTTAATTTAAACATTCCAAATTAATTATAATGAAAATTTTATGGTAATCATAAATATGAAAATTTATAATTTTCTTATGTAGTAATTTAAAAACATTTTGTAAATTAACCTTATAATTTTTCATTTAAACACTTTATATTTATGTTATAATGTATTCCATATTTATAAATATATTCTTAATATTGAAACTCAATAATAATGGAATATTTATTATAAATGATTTTAAATTTTTTAATTAACTAATAATAAACACTTTCTAATTAATTAATTTATAAAAAACTTTTATAAATAGACAAATTAACCAAAATATTTTTTTAGTTATTTATAAAAAATTTTAAAAAACTTTAACACAATTAATAATTGAATTTTATGAAGTTAAGTTTTATTTTAATCACATTCTAGTATAAGATGAAGTCGTAGGATGTGAATAATAATATATGGTTCTAACTATTATTATTTATAACTTATGACTAATTATGAAATCATTGAATACAATAAACCCATGACTAGTATATCGGTCACATATTACCACTAAAATTTCCCATCCTTGGTTGGGATATATTATTTAATTTTTAATGATGTTCATTATATCATTTTTATGATACAATTATCTATTTTATAAAATGAGACGCACTAGTCATATGATTTGATATGTGGATATCATATGATATAAGTAGAAGAAATCCAAAGTTTTAATTTCTGTCACAACTTATGATATCTCATACTGTATATCATGAAACGAAGCTTGTAGAACACTTAATAAGTCATATTTTATTATTGCCATTATGAAATGAAAAATTATTATGATTTATTTTAGTCTGCACATGATTTAATAAATCTAAATCTATAGGATTTTTTGATACCAAAATTTAGATCTCAAGGGGTCTATTAACACTTTATATAACATATGTAGGAGATAAAATCCCATTCCAAAGATCACCCATGATAGAAATATGAAAATGAGTAAATTGGAAATGAAGAATATATATAAATCATGTTTCTTTTTTAGGTTCAACAACTGAAACATCTCAATCATATTCATTGGATTTTGGTGATTATAAAAAATCATAGCCTAAAAAACTTCACTCTCTGTTGGTATCCATGAGTCAACTTGAATTGTTCTTCATAAAAATGAAATATAACATTACTCCATGTCATACTAGTTCCTTGGGTCAAAGGTGGAGGATAAAGAGTTCATTAGGTAAAGGGGTCTCGACCATTTATTCATCTATCTTCACTAACCACTTGCAGCACGTGGTAGTTGTTTTGAACAACCTCACGAATTCTCCTTGGTGATACATGAAAGTATGACCTAATGTGTTATAATTCATGAGTTGAAGTTCAAATTAGACATGAATCATATGAATTAAATCCCCCTCACTTTAATTATCATGTAACTCATCTATAAATGATAGTCACTGTGTCTAGATTGATCTAAACATTAAATCTTTATGTTTTTTTTCCAATGGATATCGTAGCCTTTCCAACAGAATCACAATATATGATTCATATAAAATATAGTAGTACGAAACATCATTACATAGCCCATAAACATCCCAATTGTAGGATAATAGTATTTGGAGATATAGATGGAAGTTTTATAGTTTCTCAAACCATGAAATATAATACCTACCAATAATAATATACAATGTATTAGGCATTAATATCACCTAAAATATGATATTCACCTATTGTAAAAATTATTTATCCATAATTCATCTAAGTAATAATTTTCCATAATCTTGTATACTACAACCTACTATATTTTTCTATACAATATAACTTATATACATATCATATATATATATAATGGATTTTTAGAACACCTAATCCTTCAGTATCTCTATCCAATGAAGGTTCCAAATACCTTATACTCATTCTTGTGAATGAACACCCACACATTCCATGTTGAATCATCAATAAAGGTTACATAGAATAATGGAATTATATAAAAACTAACAAGATATTTCACCCAAACATTCATATAAACCAAATATAACTTTTGATTCTTCGGCCTATTAACTTCAATTTTAATGAAACCTTCTTCCACTTTCCAAGGATTATCTCTTCACATGTTTCTTACTCCTTAAATATGATCTTAAATTTTTTTTTATTAGCTAGGTATTTTATCTCCTTATCACTCAGGTGACTTATAAATTAATTCCATAAAATTATATAAGTTATCTTTATAACATACATTGCACATACAACATTCTGTCCTTCACTCCCTTTTCCAACAATATGGACCCATGTGTGAGTCTCCAGGATCAATATGTAAACATTGTACATAACCATACATGAGGTATGAAACACACACATTAAACTACCATATAATTATATTACTTATTTGTATTTAAACATATCCCTGTTCAAAAACCAATAGAGATACATCATCCAATTGAATCACATTTTTGAATATCCTAAAAATATAAATATTTATAATTCATCTCTTAAATGTTGAGTGAAATGAAGCTCGAGAGACTATGATATGAAACTCATGCGTGTTAGAGGAAATAAAAAAGAATTTTATTGCATATTATAATATAGGATTTCCAAATTCTCCTCCAGAAGCATATGTTTTAGAATTTACTCTTCACCTACAATAATATTTCTTTAGGTGTTCTTTCTTCCCACAATGCCAATTCACGGGACAAACTTCCTCTAAACATAAACTTCTTTGATTTCTCATTACTTAACCTTTATTATGAATATTATAGGATACAAACCATACTATTCCTTCTAATATATATATATATATATATATTTTTTAAAATTTATTGGATCTCCTTCTAAAAGATTTATTTATTCAAAATAATATATCTGACATCTGAAAACACCAAGTTTGTCTTTCCACTTGAGTTACTCACTGTGGTCTTCATCACATCCCAAGATTATGGGAGTGATGAGGTTAACTATATTTCCCACTATAGATCTCTAAATTCAACCTTAATTGAATTTAACTGAAAACAAATCATATTAGAGTCATTGATGCGGCCAACTACTAGTTTTCCATCCGACATCCTCACGTCGAGTAACTGATGAAAAAGTAACACCTAATTCATCATAGCTGGATTCTTATACAAGTTAGTGAGAGTCTTCATAAGTTATAAAGTAGTGATAAACTCTTGGATGTTATAAGACATGTTTTGGGATAATAAAATCGAGGTCAACCCACATTATTTTTAATCTAACCTCTCTCATTATTCCTTATTCATCAATTCTGACTTAGTAACAATCATTGAAAGATTAAGATCATTATACAAAATAAAATACTTTATTTTCATTCATCCAAATCTAAAATGAATTCTATTTAGCTTCTCTACCTATACCTTACCCTTATCCAATTCTATTAGTTCTAGAAATTTATAAAATCCTAGTAATGTTTAGAACACATAAGAGGTATCAAGAACTTATTAACAAAATTATCCTACTCGGAAAAGTGTATAATGATTCTCCTAAAAAAATTACGAAAAAACTTATCATGGTTTTATCATCTAAAACTATATAATTGAATCTATAATATGAATTTTTGGGTCTGAGGAAACTTTCAATAAACCATCAGATGTCATGCCACCAGAATATCTATGAAAAAAAAGCACCCGAATGAACCCACGTCATTGATGCATCATAATATAAAAGAAACACCACACTAAAGAACCACCCCATAATGTATGATATAAAAAACCCAAATATGATCATCCTCAAGATAATAATCGAAAGAAATAGAGGAAAAAATAACAACACAATTTTATTGTGGTTCAGATATAATGTCATTGCATGGGGGGAACAATGCTTTTCTTTTATTCAAGGAATCCTAATATTATTACAAAGTGAAAAGTACTATCAAAAAATTATTCCATGATACTAAATATATTTGTTTCTAGTTAGGGTAAACTGGGTACCCAACATTTTTATCTTAATAAATATTATTTCAACCTTGATCTAATCTTCATAGACATCTATCCACTCAGTCAAAGACAACCACTACCTTAATTTAACATTCTTTTGAAAAATATTCACTTCCCAAATCATCATTAAGTGTCTTATATATTTCTTATGATGAAAAAAATACTATGAAAAAACCTAATGTAAATTCATGAAACCCTGAAATATCAATAGAGAAATCATTATGCATATATTTTGTGTATTTTTACTTCACCTTCAATTAGAGCCAAGTGGTATCTTTCGATCACCCACTTTTAACTAATATCATTCAGTATGTTAACTTATGGATATTAAAATATTTCCACTAACACTCTAATATCTCTATCTAGATATCAAAAATTAGTCTTTAGGAACTTCTCCTTCTATAATTTTTAATGACTTAGCTGGAAAATGGTTTTCACATGGACACAAAATAATATAATTCCACAGTGAAAGATTTTAAGAGGGTCCCAAACTAAGTATATCAAGACTCTCATTAATTTTTATACTAAATTTAATATTTATAATAAATAAATTCTTGGTTTTTGGAATAATAATTATTAAAGTAAGGTTGATCACATAAAATCAATCATCAGATAATCACGTTTAGAATATGTGTGTTAAATTATATCTCTTGTTTTTTATTTTCATGGAAATAAATAAATAAATATTTATTCAATAGTTTATATAATATATTAATATAAATATTTATTTAGATATTTGAATATTGAAATAAATATTTACTCACAAGTTTAGTGAGTATAGTATTTATTTATTTAATTATTAAACTAATTACATTTCTTTCAATAAAAATTTTATTTTTAAAGGATTTTTATATTCCAAGAAGTATTGACATCCTAATTTAAGGGACCAATAGAAATAAGATATTTTATTTAATATAATTTAAATTCATATTTATTTAACAATTGATATTTAAATATTAACAAGTTTAATGCATGTCATGAGATATAATAATAATTATATTATTTTACTTGAGTATTAATAAGAATTAATAATTTGAAAAAGTGTCTTATTCTATTTTTAATTGTTTAGCCCAAAGAATATGATCCTAATTATATGATTTTATAGGAGTTTAGTCATTTTACATAATGGAGATACTTAATAATTTATATCAATACATATAAAAAAATATCCAACACCTTCCCTTTAGTGAATGAAGATATAATAAGATAAGTTTAATGTTGTGATAAATGAATAATGACACAAAGCACTTGCTTCCTTTTATCTAGAACGAAAAATACAAAGAGAGATGTTCAAAGATTTGTGAAGCATGTGTGGATACCAATAAAGTAATTCCATTCTGGATTTTTTCTTGAAATGATGATATGACAATAGTAGAAACTGAATTGATCAAAAGGAATTATCAACATCAAGGTAATTAATTTTTAAATTAATTATAAATTAAATGTAAAAGATCCTATCTAGAAGATTATATCATTTAATTATTTAATATCTTTATATAATATCTATTTAAGCCTCTGAAAAACCATTTTTCATCACTAAAATAATTCTCTATTTATACCCAAAACCCTCAAGTGGCATTAGAGTGGTCACGTTATAATTTATAAATATATTTTATTTGTTTTTTAGTATTCATTTTTAGTTTTTCATAATTTAATAAAATATTGAATATTAAATGTTCATTAAAATTCATATAACTATGAATATTACAAGAAGAGATGAATAATACTCAAATATTCATATAAAGGTGATACGGTTGTCGTCAATGTGACATAGATACATGATATGTAATAGAAAAAGACACACTTTAAAACCATTGTGAACCACACAAGGTTTGGGCCACATCAATCATTAAACAACATGTGGATTGATACATGGCGTTGTTACTCACCAAATATTAACCAACAAATGTAATTTCTAATGACATGGTGTATACGGTGTGTAGATTGTGTTAAAATACTATAACCCCACAAAAAATTGACTCCACATAAATCATGACAAGGAATATTATCCAAGTATGCAACATTATTACATACCATGTATTGTATAAAAGACATGGACGAACATGGTTTGTAAATGTATTTACCTATTGTGTAACATATTATAAACCATGTAAGATATGTTCCCTATCTTTAAGAATGTTGTGTGGGTGGATATAAATGGATTATATGATGTGTAGCTAAATGTACATGTCATGTAAAATCTTCAAACATAGAGATTCTAGATGAAGAGACAAGTGTGTGGTGTGAGTAAAAAGGTTGATAATTAAAGTGAAACACAAACTATACGACATGTAGTTGAATGAAAATATGTTATGACAAGTTTTACTCAACACCAGTCACACATCGAGCGATTTTTAGTGGATGTATGTTCTTAATATTTATTATTAATGTAATTATAGATCAACATGACTGTAATGGTAGTGTGAATGAATTTTACTTCACATGAATTTCTAGTTTCACACACCTCATATATTTATGGTTTTCTATGTATTAATACATTTCACACAGACTATGTGGATTGAATCATGAAACTATACTACTTGTATATTGTGACATTCCATGTGGGCATACATGTAGTATAAATACACTGTGCATAAAAAGTGTTATATATAGCATAAGTCACATGACATGTCGATTGATAAAAAATGACATATAATAATTAAATTCTAAAAATTAATTTAATCAGATATAGAAAGCTATGTGTCTATACAACTATAGTATATGTCATGTATATATATATATATATATATATATATATATTAAATTATAGAGTTGAATATAAACTGATTAGTAGGGTAAAAGCCATATGAACCCATAAGTACACACAATGTACATAATACTTTTAACTTAAAATTAATTTTACTTAATTTATTTAAAATTATAAAATATGATAATCTTAAGGATTTTATGGATATAATTTTATGATAATAAATTGATTAATTAATTAGTAGATTAATTTATTAGTTCAAGTAAATTTATCTTAATAAGATAAAATAAAAATGAATGTTAGAAATTTTAAGCGTGTAGTCATTGCATATTGTGGTTGATCATGGGCTTTATTGACCTATTCATGTGTCGTTTTTAATTTAATTTAATTATTTATTGTGTGAATTTTATTTTGTGATAAATTTATTATTAATTTAGATATTTTGATTTGTATATCATTCTATCCTCCTTTATTATGAACATGCTTGTGTGTCTAGGGATTATTTTATATAACCATAAACCCATGGTACTCCTCACCTCTTTGTGAGTAAGTATTTTTAAAATATCTACTTCCCAAGGATATGAGATTATTTATGACCTAATCCATGGTATTCACAACCAAGGAGATACACAAGATTATGGAGGAATTAAGCAACTTGAACTAGTCATGGACTTAAGGATTTTTTTACCCCTAGGGTTGAGTTTGGTTTATCATTCACATAATAAACCCACTAGTAGTGAAAAGCTCATGATTGTATTATTTTTTTTTCAATTGTATATTTATTTATTTGTTTATGTGTAACATGGTTTATTTTGATTATTAAATTATATCATAAAAATTAAATAAATTAATAAGCATGCTAAGTTGAAAGAAATTAATGAATTATGCATAAATTATTTTATAATTTATAGATAATTAATTATGTAAAATCTATATAATATTAAAAAGCATGTGAATTATAAAATAAAAAGTATTTACATGTATGTTTAAAAATTCCCTCAAGTAAAATATTAAGTTATTTATCCCCATCCATCACTTGAGTGAGAATGAATCCATTTATCAATGTATTATTAAATCCGTTTTCAAGAAAATTTCATTTATTAGGGAGTTCTAATGAAAGTCTTGGGTTAAATTAATATAGTTTGTATCAAATTTATTTCCCCTTGTAAGGATTTGTGTAACTTGGAGGTAATAATTGAGTAAGTATGACTATATTATTTCAAGATTGGGGAGTGCACTCAAAAATATTTGGGAGTTGTGAGTTAATAATGTTTTCAAACAATTACAACCCAAATAACTTTAAATAAATTGTTCTAGGCCCTTCTATGGGTTATTAGATGGGAAATATAGATCAATTACACTATTATATCAAAGTGATAGGATACTTGGAATCCAATTGATATGGTTATTAATATTTTATAAATTAGGGAGAGAGAATAATAAAATTGATTTAGTACATCAAAATTTCTAATGAAGATAAAATACTAAAATATGTTTTCATTTATTATAGAAAAATGGAAGGAAAAACCATGAGAACCTTGTGATCATTACTAGAAAAAGAAAATTTCATCACTGATTTTTTTCCAAGAGTGGTATAGTGTAATATATACTAAACTACTATAGAAAAAATTATTTTATGTGTTGTAATCCCATATTTCTAATTATCCACCTCTACAAGTGATTGAAGGTGAAAATTATGCTTCTATGAGATTTGTGGAGAAGGCTTAAAATTTTTATTGCATATTGTTATCAAATATGTCTAGAGAAATAAAAATGAAACATACAAACATGGATGGATAAACCATGATAACTCAACTCTTAAAATATTAAAAAGAGAAAGAGTAGTTAAAGATAAACATGATTTCCACTACATTGTACACATTTAAACTAGAAGATAGGTACCAATATAGTGATATTTCCCTCAAAAGAATAAAGTACATTGATCAAATAGAAAATATTGTTTTCCTTATAGATAATAAGTAATCTATTAATCTGATATTTTAATCCTTACGACCTAGATTCCCCTTATTCATTAATAATTAACGAGTGAATAATATGTATAAGTCTATCAAGATTATTTTGAAAATGATTTTTAAAGTTGATAATGATCAATGGGAACATGGTTCCTCATTCCTTATGGTAAAAAAGTTTCGAGGATAGGTTTAAAATCCAATTGAATGTTTATATTCAGTGAAGATCTTCCAACATCATTCAAAGAGACAAATGATTCAGAGGGAGGGAAATAAATATGACATTTTTTTACATTTGTTAAGAAAGGTAAATGTTAGAGGAACTATAATTATCTAGATAATAAGTGATCATAATATTATAATTTAGGTATATTTATCATCTCTTGCAATTTTCCAAATTTTATTCTTTAGAATTAAATATAAATCTCACATATTTTTATTCAAATATAGGAATGTTGGAATTTATGAAATATTACAAGAATCAATGTTTACATGTTAAGTAATTGAAGTAGGTTTATTCCTATTTCAATTGAGAGAATAATATAACATCATATTTTTAGGTGGATTGATACTCATAAAACAATTTTCTTATTGAGTATTACCAAAACATTAATCTTAGTGTCCGGTTCTAGACACAACAAGACATTATTTGATATATAAAATGAATGTTGTAATGGTATATCATTCTAAATTAATAGTTTAAGGATAATTGAATCATGGATATCCAATATCATAAATTAATGATGAATATAAAAAATAAGACTCATAACCATTTATGAAATGATAAATCTTGGACAAGTGAAACTAAAATTAGTTGTCAAATTTATGACCATAAGAGTGTTTAGACACTTTAGAGCTAAAAATATTAGGAATTTGGACACAATGAATTATTAATTTTTAAGACAAGTGAACCTCTATAAATAGAGGTGTATCAATAATGATTCTATACTTAATTCAATAAGATACTTTTGAACTATTCTAAATGGAATATGTGGGTAAATTGATAAACTTTATGAGATTCCATTAAGTTATTTTTGGGATAAAAATTGGATTAGTGAATAAACTTGGTAAAATACATAAGATCCCCAATTAATCTTAGTTATATAATATCTTAACCAAGAATTCATAGATCATATAAATAAAGAGTAGATATTTCCTTAAATGAAAATTACCTTATAGAAATTTGAGCGATGACACTTTCATAGAGTGTTGTTGATGAGTCCTATTAGTATTTCAAGTATTTCATAATTTCTATTGAGTCATGTTTTTCAAATAGAGATGTAATACCTATCCATATTATAAATAAATTGACTAATGGATATCATATAATTTATAATACTAAATAAATCCATTTTGTCACAACTTTATTTATTTTAATGAGAACAATTTATTAATGTTGATTTCTACTACAAACTTTCATTAGGTAAACACTAAATAAATATTAGTTAATTATACTATAATTTATTTAATTTATAACTATTCTTAAGATATAAAGGTATTACTCGAGTTATCAACTATATATCTATAATTGGTAATCACTTGTCTTCTGAGATATTGGGAGAAAGTTGGATTTTAAGGAATTCAAGGATCTAGATAAAAAATAGTTGGAATAGAAATTCTAAAATCCACAGGACATAATTGGATGGGTTGTTATATAGACACATACTATGTAATAAAGATAAAACCAAAGAGGTGGTTTTATACTCACCATGTTACATTATATATTTTTTATAGGAATAATTAATCCTATAAGTAAGAACAAGATATAAATAAGTAAATATTGAAAAGATTGTATGAATTTATTATTAAATTTCATGTACCAAAATCCAAAATCTACATTTTTATGGTTTCTCTAATTTATGTAATGCTAATA
This sequence comes from Viscum album, assembly GCA_963277665.1. NCBI lineage: Eukaryota > Viridiplantae > Streptophyta > Magnoliopsida > Santalales > Viscaceae > Viscum > Viscum album. The sequence goes on from OY728146.1 coordinate 955,874,341, forward strand.
GTGGTTATTTATGAACAAAAAACATATATATTGTAAATTTGGAGCTAATAAATCTTGATTGGATACTGAAGGTTTCATATAATGTATTGTGATAATTTATGATGAATCATTTTAAACACTTGTCTTGTTAAAATCTAATAAAATTATACTTGTTATAAAAATATTCTGTGATTATGAAATTTTATAAGTTATGGGAAGGCCACATTCTTGAATGGAAACCCTATAGAAGATATCTATATGATGCATCTATAAGGGTTTATGATACCAAAGAATTCCAATAAGGTATAAAAGGTATAGAAACAAATTTATAGATTTGAGAAAGAATAATGGTCATGAAAGATTCATTTTTTGAATATATAGAGGAGTTTGGATTTATTATGAACAAAGATTAACCCCGTTTCTATAGAATGTAAGTAGGATCACTATATTTTTATAAGAAAAATATGTTGATAACATCTAGAAACTATTTTTTAAGTATTAAAATTTGTTACGATTAAGGTAAAATATATTTATCTAAGGATAATATAAATTAAAAAAGCTTGTTCTAGGGAACAAGATATAATAATATGGATCTATAAAGTTTTTTATATCATGATATATTATATATGTTGACAAGGTACTAAAAAATAAAATATGGAATAATTCAACAAGAGAATCATTACATATGTCACATGAAATTAAATCTATCTTAGATGATGTGTTAAATAATAAGAGGATATTATTATATATAGAACTTAATATGATTTATTTATTCAGATCTATTTTATTTCAAGATATGTTTTTAGATTTGGCATTGAATATGAATAAATCCTAAACTTTAAATATCAAATAGAACCAAGAGACATGCATTAAGTAACCTTCAGTACTTTCTAACAGTACTGTAGAGAAACTACTATGGATTAGTACCTGGTAGTTAACGAAATGGGAATAATAGTTACCATGGGGATGCATAACTAGTTTTTCTTTAGATCAATTTGATCTAGTATCACATATATACTTAAGCAAGAAAACAATAAAATATTATTAAAGATAGTGGTAACCATATATATATATATATATATGAGATCAAGTTTGTTATATCTTCTAGTGTGGCTTAAGAAGCAGTTTAGTAATGACTTGTTCCATATTTCTGAATTGTACCATTATGGTAATATATTATCATAATATATGTTATGATAAAGTTATGAATATGGTATTATAAAATATTTCAGGTTCAAGATAGTGGAAAAAAGGTAAGTACTCAATGATATCACCTCTGTATGTAGTTTCTCTAATGAGTGAAGTCATAACAAGTAGAATATAAACAATAAAACTTGGTAAGATTCACACAAATAACCATACCTCAGTATAAGAATGTTTATCATGTGAGAGATTAAAAGTTATTAGTTAATAGTTTTCTCTTGTGAATGTGGGATTATATTGTAGTTAGTTCACTATAATCAACTAACTTTTTACTTTTTATTACTAGAACATTAATAAATTTTTTTATAACATGATGGTTGTTCTTCTATGTATCATTAATGTGATAATTTTCATAGAGTATTTATTTTAGAAAAATTATATAGAAGTTAAAAATATAATGAGAACCTAGAGATTCTTGGATAATATTCATAAATATATTTCCTATGATTTAGATTACATCTGGATGATGAGATATATATGATGTTTGAATATCTAGTTTTGGAGGCTCATAATAGTTTACGAATTCTTCTCATTATATTTTCACAAAGTAATATACAAGAAGAGAGACTATGAGGATTAACACACCAATAAGAGTTCTATCTGTTATATGTGTCTTTGGATATTACTAATTCAGAACATATGTATTGGTCCTTATAATTAAGAATATTAATATTGTATATCATGAAACATGTACTTCTATGTATGGATGGAAACTGATACAATACATAATCGTAGTGAGATAATATACATTAGATGAATCCTAAGTGATGTGACATTAATTGAATAGGTCAAGAAGGCATTTTTCTCTTCCATGTTTATAAAAGTTTACATATCAAGACTAATGATTGAAATAAAACATCATGATTCAATCGATGTCCATAGTAGTTCTCCAAAAAGTTTATTTCAAAGAGTCAAAGAAATATAAATCAATTATAAAGGAAGACGACACTTTTATGAATCCAACTTGATGATATTTTAAAAAAAAGTATTATATGACACAATATAATTCATCAGTAGGTTTTTTTCATTGCAACCTCAAGTTTTTTAACCATTTGGTAGTTTTATGTGTTTCTAGATATTGATCTTGGAATTTAAGAAATTTGATCCAATGCCCCTAAGAAGGAGGTGTAGAGGGTCAAACAATAAGTGTTTTAAGAATCTCATAAAAATTTATCATGAATTTAAATATTTAGAATAAATATTATTATTAGTTGGTGGAATAATAATTACTCAATTAAGTTTGATTATATAAATTCAATCACCAAATATTTTATTTTAGAATATATTAGTTGAATTAAATCTCTTGTCTATTAGTCACATGGTAAAAAATAAATATTTATTCATTCACCAATTTAGTGAATAGATTAATATAAATATTAATTTGATTATATTAATATTTAAATAAATATTTATTCATGAGTTCAGTGAATGTGATATTTTTATATTTATTGAATGAATAATATTTATTTAAATAAATATTTTGTCATTCAAGGTTTGATAAATTTCAAAGAGGATTGATGGGTCACATTAAGAGCTTGATGAAAATGATATATTTTATTTTATATAATTTAAATAAATATTGTTTTTTTAATTTAAAAAATGATATTTATATATTCATTAATTTAGTGCATGTCATGGGATGTAATAATTATAATAATAATATTATTTAACATGAACATTACTTAGAATAAATTGTTAGATGATGATCTATTAGCAATTATTAATTTTTTAAACCTAATTATATAATCTTAATTATATAATTTTAGAGGATATGAGTAATTGTTCACATTTCATAGGATAAATTAATTCTATCAAGCCCTATATCGAAATTACACACCTCCCTATCACTGAAGAATAATGATAGAATAAGAGAAACTCTATGTTGCAATCAATAATTAATGGAATAAAGCACTTTTTCCTCTATGTTATCACTTGTAATCCTATGAAAATTGTTTATATACTAACCAAAAATGTGTGGATACAACTAGAATAATTATTGTTTGTGTTATTCACTATAACATTTATTCAACAAGATTGGTAACCAAATTGTACAAGGAGAATTATCCGGTTATAGGTAATTGTTATTTTCAAAAATAATCAACTAAATGTAAAAGATCCTATCTAGTTGATTTTAGGTTAGACTTTATCAATTTATTTAGATATTATCCATTAAAAAAAATGAAAAAACTTTGATGGGAACTTCCCCAACACTTCCCATGTGCCCTAAATCCTTAACAATCAACATTGGTTATGAAGTCGATGACATGAATACAGAGGAAATGATCTGAGAAGGTATTGGTTGTAGATATTTCACTAAAATAAATGTATTGAGATAGAGTGTAGATCTTTGATAAAGTATATAATTCACATAAGGTAGGAAATGATCTTTTCACATATATCAAGTATGGAAAGGAAGTTGTTGTCATATTTGGAAATGACAAGGGATTAAATAGTATTGGCTATGTAAAATCCAAATTTAGGGGAAAACACATGAGATATATAGATGTATTGGTTGATTATGGACTTGGTAGTACCATACTAAATGTAAATCAACTAAATGACTTGGTACATGAAATAAATTTCACTAAGAAGAATTGTATCACTAAGGGGAAGGATGATACATTTATGATGAATGTGAAACAAAAAAAAGGATAATATCAACCTCATTATTAGAAAAATAAAATATGTGTGTTCTATAAAAGGAAGAATAAAATAAATCATTACCTAAAAGACTTATCCACTAGAGATAATATTCCCTATAACATTTGGTAAAGAATTTTGGATCATGTGATGTCCTCAGTCTATCAGGTGATCGTCTGAAAACATGTGATATTTTGAAAAAAGAAATATTATTCAGAAGACATATAGAATGAAGGACCAAAGGTTAATGATATTTCTATAATTGGTGAATTTAAATCCATGTGGACTGATATCACTAAGATCTATTGATGAGAAAAGATTTTATTTGATATTAATTGATGATTACTTTAAGATGACAAGGATGATATTCATCACCAAAATGTCTAAGGTGTTTAGTTTCATTACTCAGTATTTTAGAAAGGTTGAAAAGTTTATTCAGAACAATATTATAAACTTATGAATGGATAATGGCATGAGATTTACCAAAACACCAAATGATGATTATCTATAGAATCATGAGATAACAAACCAAGATTTAATAGTGATAACTATTCAATAAATTAATATTGTTTAGAGGATAAAGTGGATCATCAAAAATATATCTAGAATGATACTTAATGGAAAGGAATTTATAGTAATGTTTTGGAAGGAAGTAGTATTGAAATTAGTATATATTTATAATATAAATTTTTTATGTCTGGGATGAGAAAATACTTCGTATGAAATGTGGTATGGGAAGAAGAAAATGTTAGAATACTTTTGAATCTTTAGAAGTAAGTTTTTTATTATCAATATTGTGAAACTTGGGAATTTTAAATCTCATGGTGGTAATAGAACTTTCCTTGGATATCCATCCAAGAGTAAGGCATACAAGTGTTTAAATTAGAGGGTTGGGAATATTTTCAAAATAAATGGAATCAGTATAATGAATAATTTGTACAATATTTAGAAAAATTGTGATTAGATTTTTAGATAAAGTGATGAGGAGGAGAGTAGATCATGGGGAGATTAAAGAGTTGATTCCAAATATAATAAATAAACTGATGATGAGTAGAATAAATTTTGACTATTAGCTTCAAATAAACACAAAATAATATTTGAAATTGTTGAGTTAAATATCATTAGTGACCACAGAGTGATCGTATAGGGAAGGATAAAAATTCTCTACAAAAAAAATTAATCACAAATCTATTAGAGGCATAATATTTTGAAGGGGATACTAATGATGATAATCAAGTTCTGGTGATGAAAAACGTGCACGAAGTAATTTAAAATAATTAGACTTGTGATAATGTTTCAATGTTTGTGAATAATAACACCATCAAGAGAAATTGGTATTTCCATAACTAACTAAGTTAAGATGATCTGGTGATTCAGATTAAAGAGTGAATTTTATGTAAGGGATACTCCTAAATTGAAAATATCAATCTAGATTCGACATTTTTTCCAGTGGATAAGATGGATTTTTTATTCTTGTTCATAAAAATGAAAAGGTGGGTAAAGGTTTTCTAGATAGATTTCAAATTAACATTCCATAATGGATTTCTTTAGAAAGTGGTACACATTGAGAAAAGAGATGATTTTTTTACATGAGGATGAAAAGAAAATCATTCATGAACTAGTCCCAATACCTTGATAAATTGATACCTGAGAAAGATATGATATAGAATGAAATGTGTTATTGATCCCTATGGGATTGTGAATAGTACCAAACATAATACAAGAATCAAATTGTACCTTTATTTTCCACACAATAGTTGTAGATAAATGATAAAACTTGGAAAGACAACACTATTTAAAGACATTGAACCAGAATCAAATAGGTAAAGTAATACCCAAATAATAAACCTTCAAAATACAAAACATATAACAAAGAAAGTATCAGAATACCTATGTAACAGGTGTATCACATCTCCACTATTCACCTCCATTACACTAGGTCGCACAAATCAAGTACACCCACCACCCTAACTAGTGATTTCCGTTTTCCTGGACCTAGAGTAAGATATTATACAAATTGTTGAAGGAAAAGTTAGGGTGTGAGAAAAATAGTCCAGTAGCATACCACTGATGATTCTATAATAAATTCAATTACAATTAACTATTTATGATTTTAATTTAAATAAAACATGTAATGACATAGAATTTACATATTTTCAACAAATAACTCTTTAGAATAAAAAATATGGTAGATATATCAAAATATAATCAATGAAATTTTTTTATTAAAACATTTATATAAGATAGTTAGAATGAATAAAATATTTCTATATGGCATGTATAATCAAGTTAGTCAAAACTAGGAAACATGCTCATAAGATAGTAGTTACATTAGTTTCTATTAATAAGATCATCACACTTCTAAATCATCAACGTGGATTAGGATATGTGTTCACCCACAAATCAACACACCATTGGGGGACCCATTATGGGAAATTAATCTACACCACATTTGGGGAACCATTGCAGGAGATCGTGTTAAACTTGGTGTAGTAAGAATTTTCATTGCCAATCTCTTCCTAGGGAGCCAGAGTCTTTGGATGCTTTCCCTAATTATCCACTAACTACCTTGGCTCACAGTTTCGTCAAATAATAAATCAATTAATCATAATAAAGTTAATTATTTCAAATCATTTCATCATTCAAAAATAAATTTATCAATTCCAATTTCAACATGCCTTTTCATTTTAAAACCAAATAACAGATTTTCATCAAATTCACAAATTTTCAAGACATCATTCATTTTAAGGTAATTTTGTCAATTATGAACATCATATAATTTCATTAAATTCACTTTCAATTAAATCTATTAGTTTTTTCAGAATCCACCCAACAATTTAAATTCTATTAAAATTGTGTTTTTTAAAATCTCTTACATTTTTAATTCAATCATTAAATCCCATAAAATCTAGGTTTTTAAATCAATTAAAAACTCATTTAAAATCAATCAATAAATATAGGGTTTAAATTTTAGGGTAATGACATATGGAAACACCTACCTTTAAAAACAAGATAAAATCGTCACCCATAATGAGAATACCAATGAGAATGGAAGTGTAGGTGATCAATAAATGAAATCTAGAATCAAGATAAAAAATGGTGATTAGATCCATAAATAACATAATGATATATTACTATATAAGCAATATAAAATAGTAGATTAGAAGAAACCATATGAGATGTGATTTACACATTAGAAGGAGATCAAACATAATCACTGGTGATTCAATCTGAAAATTAAAGTTGTTGGAAATTTAAAAATTACCTATTTAGAGCCTCCAAAGACCAAGTAATCATATTAGGATTGACTTTTGGTGTTTTGGGGTTAATATGAGGGTCCACTGGTTTTTAATAAAAAATTTAGTTGAGTTAAAAACCACATGAACTATTTTTTGTATGGGCTGCATGTTTATTAGTAACCATGCACCCGTAATGGAATTTTAGATAATTTAAATGATTTGGTCATGAGTTTAAACTAATCATGAAACAACCATGTAAAACCATTTATCCATAGGGTTTACAGTTTAGAGGTGTGTTCTCATGGCTTTTAAAAGCCATGTTCCCATTTCTAGTGGCTTAACATTGGTCCTATGGTTTGTTGGTCTAAATTGCATGGTTTTTATAACCATCCAACAATTTTGTACAACCCTAAAAGCTACAAAATTATATAAATTTCACCCAAAACAACCTAATAATATCCCAAAAAATGTACGATCAAATAAATGTTCAAGTATTCCCTAAAAGAATGTAACTAGATGTCACAACCTACCAAATATAAACAATATCTGTTCCCAAAAGGCCACCAAGAATATTACATATAAAAGTGATGAGGACACAAATCTCTCATCAGTTTCTAATTCTCCTAAGTATCATAGAAATTATAACCATGATACCATAGCATAGATACCAAATGTATGATCTTCCCATTAAGAACCGTTGTCTCAGATTAAAAAATCTTGACTTGATGCTCAGTCACGGATAAATCATGTTCTAAATCTATATCTTCCCAACTCAAGACATGAGATAGGTTAGAAAGATACTTACTAAGCAATGATACATGAAAAAACTGTCGATCAAAGTAAACTATGGTGAAAGTTCCAAATAGTAATCCATTTTCGCCACCTTCTCAATAATCTCAAATGGATGTACAAAACCAGACACAATATTTCCCTCTTTCCCAATACATCGGTGACCCAATTAAGGTGAAACTATCATGAACACATGGTATCTAACTAAAAACGAAAATTCTATCAATTACAATAAATATATGGTTTATACCATTTTTGTACTATCACTATTTTTTGACGAATCAAATGAATCTTCAATATTGTCTCTTGAACCAAAATCAGTCCAACTAAGGATGCTTTAAAAATATCGAACCCAAAAAGAGGATATCTACAAGGCATGCCATAAAAGGCCTAAAAAGTATCCATTATAATCATTGATTGGTAACATTGGAATGTAGTATTTCTTCAAGAATATATATAGATCATTTAATCTTGCCATTTTTTGGTTGCTATGCCATGATCAAACATATCTATGATCCCATTACCTCATAGAGGCCTTTCCAAAAACAATAATTAAAATGAGGACTCCTATAAGATACTATAGGAGAAAAAACTCAATGAAAATAGAAAATATCTTTCTCTTATAAATTTACAAAGTCCTAAAATTTGGTTGTGTATCTAATGGGCTTAAAGTGATCCAATTTAGTTAGCTAATCAATTACTACCCATGTCAAATTAAACATTCAAGGGGTACATGGAAACCCAAACAAAAATACATAGAGATCTTATCCCACATCCAATTTGGAAATGGAAATAGTTGAAGAAATCCCAAAGGTTCTGGTTCTTGAGATTGAATTTTTAGTGGGTATAAAAATGATAATAAATGTTAGAAATGTATCACCTCATAATTTTATATCAGAATGATCACCGTATATCATAAAACATCTTTTTCATTTCAGGGTTCACAACCTAATAGTAATTATATAAATCAAACATCATATCCTTTATCATAGGAAATGGTAAATCAAATATACTTTAAAAACATAGAATACCCCCAAAGATAACTACCATTCACCAAAAATACACACACTAAAAATAGTGTCCCTAATTATATGAAATTCATCATCAAGATGATACTCCTAAAGAATCATCTCAAGAATAGTTGTAGTCTAATGAACACTTTCCATAAAAATATTAGTGTAATCAGCTTGAACTCCCCAATGTAACTAAGCAAAGGGATCCATTAGATTCCACTCTTTTATTGATTGTTTTATAGTTTGTGTTATAATTTTTATGCTTAACGCACCAGTGATGACATTACACATTATAGGGGAGAAATAAATGTCAAAATCAAAGTACTACAGGTGATCTACCCTATACCTGTATTGTGGAATTATATATTTGTGTGAAAATGTATAACTTAATATTTTGTAGTTGAAATAAGTAGTAAAAAATTATTCAAAAAGTTAACATAGAAAAATCTTAAGTGCTTGCATCATATTGGTGAGTTGGAGATAATGGGATTGATAATTCTTCTCATGTGACATAATATACATGGAACTATAGGCTAGCATGTGATTACTCTATAAAAGAACATATCCAAAACCCAAACCTACTGCGTCACAAAAGACCACATTTCATAACTCAGCCAATAGAAGAGTCAACACTGGCACAAAAGTCAAAATATGTTTGAAATCATCAAAATGTTTTTGAAATTACACATACCATAATAAATTCACCCATTTTTTAGTGGGAGAGGTTATCAGAGAATCCAAATTTGAGAAATCTTCATCGGATCTTTGGTAATATCTTATTAAGAAGAAAAAACTCCATATCTCTAAGAAATTACATGGTTTATCCACTTTAATAATAGATTTAAACTTCTCATGATCAAATATAATATCATCTTACAAGTCTATTTATCCCAATAACTTCACTTATTGAATCTGGAAATGACATTTCAAAAGCTTGGTATAAAGTATGTGATTTCTCAAAATTTCCATATCTTCTCCCAAATTATGAACTTTTCCTTGTTTGTTTTGGAGTATATCAAAACATCATCCATAAATACTACCATTAATGAGTTTAGATACTCAGGGAATATCCTTTTCATTAGTGCCATAAAAATTTTAGGATCACTATTCATAACAAAAGGTATAAAAAGATACTCATTATGGCCATAACTACTTTGAATAGAGGTCATACAAATATTATATTATTTAATTATCAACTAGTGGTAACTAGATCAAATATATATCTTTAAGAAACACTTATACAATTTAAATTTGTCAAACCAATCATCAATCCGTGGAAACATATATTTTTTATTTAAGCTAATTTATTGAGTTTTCAGAAATCAATACAAAAGTGAAGTGTCTTATCATCTTTCTTCACAAATAGAATAGGCTCTGCCCAAGGTGAAAAACTATGGAATATAAATCCTCTCTATTTGAAAAATTCCAATTGAGTTTTGAACTCCTTATATTCATCTAGTCTCATATAGTAATATGGAGTAGAAACTGGCCGAGTAATGGGTACCAAATAAACAAATTACTACACCTCTCTTATTAGTGGAATGATAGATAAATTTTATTCAAACACATCAAGAATCTTGATGATTACTGGAGGGATATCACCTCTAAAATATTCTTTCTCTAAGTCAAAAGTAAATAGTAATATTACCAAATCTAACTCTAGAAAAAGTGGTATGACTCTACTTGACCTTAGGTCCCACTCTCCTTAAAAAATATAGAACACCCCATCAGGTGCAGTAAATGAGACCTAATGAAGATAACAATCAATTAGATAATTATGAAAAATAATCTAACCCACACCGAAAATTATTTTAATAGGTTTCATATTGAGAACCAAAATATTTTAGATAATCTATATCTCTGATAGAGAGAAAACACAAGAGTCATAATGAAGACCTTTATCTATCTTCCTTAAAGGGGCATAGTAATATCCATCTTACAAGAGAAAATCTCTAGATGAATATTTAGAAGGTTCATAATTTTAATTGATAAAAATTATCAAGTTGAACCAATATTAAATAAATAAGTCACTAAAGATGAATCTATAGTGATAATACCTTTTACAGTCACTGGACCCACATCATATTCCTCTGGAGAATCTTCGTGTACATGAATAATATTAATTTTTAGATGCCTGCAGTTAGAAACCCTATGTTATTGAAGTATTCTATTTCACCATAATTTTTTTGGTCATGATGATCCCATTCCACTACATAAACTAGAAAATTTATGACAAAACTTCCACTGGTGACCTTACCACTCATATGGACCATAGATATTTGGTGCCTCTCTGAAAATCCATTTTAAATTCCCAAACATGCCACACTAAAATAAAGTCATATGGCCTCTTCTTGTGACTTCAGAAGGTCTAGATGATGTATTCTATCTAGAACCACCATGATACTCATCACTCTTTCTCTTTAATTTAAAGGTACTAAAATAAATTCCATTTGGAGAAAAAGGATATCCCATGAACCCTGACTTACCAGTAAGGTCGTGCTCATACATCAAAACTATATCTAACACGACTATATAAGAAGTGAGTTTCAACATAATGACTTGATATTGAATGAACAACTGATAACCCAACTCAAATATTCAATCCTTCAGTTTCTTATTCTTCACCACCTCCTGAGATAATTGTACAAGCTTAGAAAAATGATTCACATACTCTGTCATGATCATGTCACCCTATTATAGGCTAAGTAACTCCATGTAATTCCCTAAAAATATTCAATTTATATAGAACCAATATATAAAAATGGATTAAATGTATTTACACTCTAATATATTATGTTTCTCCACCATCATCATCAAATCCCACCATCTCATTCTAGGCCCGTCAAGGTTGAATGAAACATATTTCACTTCATTCAAATTAAAAGTCTCTAAAGACTAAAAAAGAATCTCTATGGTTTTCAACCAGTCCTTAACCTTTTTAGGATCATTGTAGAATTATAAATCTAGTGTATTATAGTGAAGAAACTATTGATCACAGTTATAAGATTCATCACTTTTAGGTTCTAATACTAGAGTATAAAAGAGAATAGTTATTGGTACCTATCCTAGAGCTTGGAAAACATGCACAACTATCTCAAAAAGACTCTGATCTATTGAAGGATTTTCTTTCTTTGGTTCAGCTATAACTTCATCTTATGCCCTATTTAGAAGTCTTCTAAGAGGAATGATACTAAATAACATCAACAGAAAACATTGAACCATTAGAAAGGATACAAAGATCATCAATTCCAACATGAGAAACAAGAAAACCAATTCTATCAGAAGAATTTAAGATTGGAATTTTCAACAAACTCAAATCAATGGTAGGTAAAATGAGAGAATCAGATCAAATTATTCCTCAATGTCACATTTCCCAAACAACCATGGTGAATTAAGGCTCGTTATGATGAGATATGGCTTGGCACTTACTCATAACTATATCCTAATACCAATATTCATACTTAATACCTATTTGGAAAACATAAAATACATATCTATATCAATAAAATATGCACAACCTTATCCCATCTTACCAATTTTTCCTGAAAAATCCTAGATACCCTAGTTCATAGATACCCGATCCAATTTAGAGGTGTCCTAATAGGCATTCCAGATCCCCATGGGTTGGTGACTATAACCTAACATCAAACATGAATCATAAGGGAACATTTATTTCTAACAAATAGTAGAAAATAAATGTTGAAACTTGTTATTACATCACTACTAAATGATAAAGTACTAGAATCAAATAGGCAAAACAATACCCAAATATTATATCATCAAAAGACCCAATGCCTGTCAAATTATGGCTAATAAAACCTCTATAACTAGTGGATCACATCCTATTGATTACCTATATCACTCTAGGTCCCATTAATCACGTGAACCCACCACCTCCAAGTGGAAAATTCCCTTTTCGTAGGCTGAACATAAGATAATATAAAAATTCTTGAAGGTAAATGTAGGGTGTGACCAATATATTCTAGTTGGATACCACCAAAGATTCCATAAGAAATTATATAAAAGGAAAACATATATGATTTTAATTTAAATAAAACATGGCATGAAATGGAATTTAAATAGTTTCAACAGAACATGATTTAAGATAAAATATTTGGAATGTTTATATAAATAGTATTAAGAAACATTTTATATAAAAAAATTTAAATAAAATTATTTTTATGAGTAAAAAATTTCTATAATCAATCCATCTCTAATCAAGTCAAACAAAACAAACTCCCATACTCATAATAAATGAGTTTCATTAGTTTCTAGCAATATGATCCTTAAAATTCTCAACCATCATCATGTTTTAAGATAAGTGTGCACACTCAAAGAAATACCCCATTAGGGGATATTAATCTAAACCCCATTTGGTGACCCATCATGTGAGATCATGTAAAACAAAGTTTAGTTAGTGTTTTTGTTATCAATCTAGTGATTGGAGGTTAGAGTCCTAGAGTGATTATCCTAATCAAATAATAACTACCTAGGATCACATGTTCTTAAAACAATACATCAATAAATTATGGGAAAATAAATCAATTCAAATCATTTCATTATTCATAGCTCAATTTCCTAAGTTATATTTCAACATGCATTTTTATTTCAAAAGAAAACCATAGATTTTCATCAACTTTATTCATTTTCAAATTATCTTTAATTTTAATATATATTTATCAAGAATCAAGATCAAATAATTTCAAAAAATCTACTTTTAATTCAAGCCATCATTTTCTTCAAAATTCACCCAACAATTTCAATTCCATTGAATTTGTGGTTTTTTAACCAATCCATTACCTTTTTAAATAAATCAAAAAAAATTTCAAATATAGTTATTTAAATCAATTAGAAACTCATTTAAAATAAATAAAGAAATATAGGGTCTCAATTTTGTAGTAAATCATTATAAAACCACCTACCTTTAAACATACAATCAAATCAACACTTGCAATGAGAACACAAAAAAGAATATAGGATAAGAGGCCAAGAAATAAAACCTAGAATCGAGATCAATAAAAAAGGAGATTAGTTCCATCAATAACATGATGATTTATCAATATCTAAGGATGATATAATATTTTATTTTAAAATGCCATATGATAGGATATTTATATACCATAAGAAGATCAAATGAAATCAGTGGTGCTTTGATCTACCGAGAGAAGGGGTAAGAGGATTCAAAATCATCTCTTGAGAGCCTAAAGGAACCAAAAAATTATATTAGGGTCTAATGGGGGTGTTTTGGGGTTAAATTATGGGTCGTAATATTTTTATTAAAAATTTTAGGGGTGTTAAGAATTTCCTACATGGTCTGTTTTATGGGTCGCATGGTTAGTAGTAACCATGCTCCCTAACCATTCTCCCCTACTAGAATTATGGGTTTGGTGCACAGTTTTGATGGAAAGTTAAACTAACTTTATTCCAACCATGAAAAATACTTTTTTGTAGGTTTCATTGTTTTGATAGGTGGCCACGTGGTTTGGATAAATAGTTAACCCCATTCCAGTGGATAAACATTGGCCGAATAGAATGTTGGGCCAAAAATCATGGTTTTCCTTAAATGTGCACCAAATACAAACAACCCCAAAAAGTTTATTTTTCTTTTCAAAATATCACCCAAAACAACCCAAGACAAGCCCTAAATAAATTATGATTAAATGGGGCCAAGAAGTTCCTGAAAAATGGTAACGATATGTTATGAATTATATCATCTAAAGAAGGCACTTTATAGGATTAAGAAACATCAAGAGAAAATTATCATTAACCAGATCCAAACTTTAAGATTCTCAATTCTCAATGTTGTGGAGTTGATCATAATATATATATCATGAAAGAATTATAAATGGATGATATTCCATAGATATGTTAATGTAAAAATCATTTTTTGATAAAATTAAGTGCATTGCTTATAGTTTTCAAAATTTATAATGTGATTGTTTTAAATGTAAATGATCAAGGAGTTGAAAGTTTTCTTTGGTTTATAGAGGATACAATAAAATAATTTATTTTTTAATTAATATTTGAAAGGTTGGTTCTTAAAATATTTATAATGGTATATTACACTACATTGACAAAATCATTTGATACCTAGTTGATGTTGGATTGGGATGGATATGGTATTGAGGTTAGTATCACAGAGTATAGATAGATTATTATGACCCTACTATACTTAACAAAGATACGACTCAATATCATATTACACATGTCATGTCATAAGGTAACTAAGTAATCCCAATGAAAATCATTTGTAACTGGTTAAAACAATAATATGGTATATCAAAGGCATAAGGGATTTTGGTTTTCATTATAGTGAAAAATAAAAACATGATTTATTGGGATTTACATATATAGATTGGGGTTGTTAAGAAGATAATATAAAGTAATCATTTTGTGGAGAATTCTCTCTTGGAGGATTGTTCATTTCTTAACTTAGTAAAAAATATATTTTTATTTTATTAGGAACTAAATGAGATAAATATATTATGGCCAGTCAAGCTTGTATTAAATATTTATGGATGAATAAATTGATTGAATATATTGGAGTTGAGGTGAATTCAATTATCAAAATCAACTATAAAAATTTGACTGATATGAATATTAGAAAAAAATCAATCCATAAATTAATGACGAGGAACATTAAAATCAATTATAATTACATAAAGGAGAATGTTGAGGATAATATAGTGAAATTAAATTATGTTCCTACCCAAAATCAAGAAACTAATATCATGATAAAGAACTTAACTAAGTAAGTGTTTGTGATACATTTAATGAACCTTAAAGTCCAATTAAATCCTTGTATATAGATAAGTATGGATTTAGGACCCTTTGTCCCTAATTCATGTTATATATTTTATCATGTACTGTAAAATTATTCTTCCTCTTGTAGTCCCCAATAGAGTGACCTTAAAGTACCTTAACCAATGGGGAGATATATATTATCAAGAAACAGGGAGATATGATTGCTTAAAACTTCAAACAAGGTAAGTATCTATATAAATATGATAAAAGGTGGATATTTTTTTAATGTTATATCAGGGGGAGAGATAATATAAGCGGAGAAGATACTATTTTTTCAGAATAATTTATTTCAAACCCCTAGTGGTGATTGAAATCAAAATTAAGTGATTCATTGATAATATTTTCATATTAATATTATTTTTCACAACGATCTTGACTAATGTCTGTTTAGAGTACATGTTAAGTTATTCATTGATTTTTATCTATATTTTTAGATACCAAATGGTGTTTGAAGAAGAAAATGTGAGTTCTTCTCAAAAAACTGTAAAGGAGCTTTAATTATTATCATTAAAACCAAAGGGGGGCAGATTTTTGTAAAAAGTATCACAAGTTTACTTTTTAGATATTTTGGGCTGTGTTAATTAAAAAATCATGCCAAAAAAGTTACAGATTATAGAAGACCACGTGGTATTCATGATGGAAAGGATTTGTTGGATTTTTATGTCCATTTGGGAAATTTCATTGAAATTTAGAGAAAATAAATTATTCTCTAGAAATCTAGGAAGAATCTTTCACAAAGAAGGCATAGTCAATGAATTGAAGTTGCATTAAAGTAGTGATGTTATGAACTTGTGGTGAGGTATATTCTAGAATCATAAAGTGTTGGGATTTGTATGATTTATTAATTAATATTTCTTATAAATATACCATTGATATTTAAGATGATGAAGAATTAGTGGTATATAAAGATAGTTTAGTAACTCAGTTTTTATATAGGGATTACACATATGAATTTCTTATGTGAATGGTTTTAAAAGAAAAACATTTTAAAATAGTAAGGATTTTATGTGAATCAGTTTTTGTGTTCATGTAATTTATAAAAAAATAAATTGAACATAATAGGGGGATGTGTGAACCTTAAAGAAAATATGTGTAATTTATATGGTAAATTTGAAGTCATAATTTTTATTAAATAAGGGTTTCATGACACCCCAATTGTAGGGAACACAAATTTGACTAATACATCTAAGGAATCATTTAAAGGAATAATGATTACAATTCAGTTGGGAGATTAGTGTTTTCTCAAATCTTGAGTGGTTTCAAACTAGGGGGTAGTGAATCTTCTATGAATACTATAAATAATATTATGATTTAGTGATTATGGTAATTTAGAACATTTCATTTAATTCTCCTTATATTAGCTCATTTTTTGTGAACCAAGTAAAAATTATTGCATCTCTTGTATAATTTCATTTCCATAATATATTTGTATAAGAAAAGGTGATAAGAGAGTTTTGTCTCATGTTGAAGGAAGATCATATAGAAGATTATGTTAATCTACTATACTCCAATTCACCCCCATTTGTATATTTTACCCATCAGGGCCATAATCATTAATAATTATAATAAAAAAAGTAAAATAATCCAACATTCAATCAACACATGAAGAAAATCACTATTCTCAATATGTATAGTCCACCTAACTCATTCATGATTCCATTTAATAGTCTCTAGATCATATTAACCTATATTTACTCCAGAGAGAACCTATATCATCAAGAATCATCACAATTGAATAAACCATTCACTATAAATCAATACCCCAATTGGAATTATTTACATAAAATCTAAAAATGGATATATGATGCTAAAGCCCTGATTTATGAGGTGTGGTCATCTCATAATGAACTCATGAACCAATATTGAAAAAAAACTAAATTATTAAAGCAAAATCAATAACTAGTTTTCTATAATTTCACCAAAATCCATAGAGACACTTATCGTGAATGATACATCAACTGGAACATGTTTTAAATATACCAAAAGAGGTATGTAATATTTTATATTTCACTCTAAGTCATAGCCAATGATACGGGCATGAAGAGGCTTCAATCCTGTCATGCGATTAGTGTATATCATAGTCTATGATAAACATGTGATATTGCATTCATGAATTCGAAAACATCTTCTTGACTAGTTTCTTTTCATTATATATAATTATTATGATTCATTTATGTCTATATGATCGTTTGAAGTGTTTAAATGAGAATCTCACCAATATTCATTCATTATAGGTAATGTTTGATAGTTTTTAAGAGTTGGTTGTTGAAAATCAATTCTTTTAATTAAATGGATAAAATCTATATAAAGGGATGTGATCCCCTATTAGATGTACATTATATTCTCTATCAATAGTTAAAGATATCCCATCATCCCTATTCACAATTCAATTTTATGGAGTCGGTTCATGAAAAACTTTAATGTTAATTGGTCCTCTCATTAAGAATGAGGATACTAGTGGCTAGTTGAATCCCTATATAGAAGATAGTCTATTGGATATCTATTAGTGATTGTGATCAAGAAACAATAATTAAATATGATTTGTATTACAGATTATTTAATTTTTGGTATGACTATAATTTATGTTCTTTAACTACATATTGTTTCTAATGATGATAGATCTTATACTTAAAATGGGGTTTTCTCCTATGTGGATTATTTGATGAGCATTGAAAACCCATAAATGGTATTAGAACCACATTCATCAATGAATCAACAGATAATTTTATTTATTTTATTAATAATATTTATATTGTAATCTATATGAGGCCATATTGTATAGTACGATATAAATTCATTCTTTTGGTTTTTTGTTTTTCATAGTGTAGGTCTGATACATATCGTAAGGTTTGATATTTTTAAAACCAGGAGTTTTTTGTTCCATAAGACATGTTATTCGATATCATATTATATGACTATATACCATGCCATATAAAAATAGTGTATCATTTCATAATGATGGTATAACATATATATTAAAATAGGATGAGCGATTTTACTCGATGAGGTTACCTATACACATTACTTTTTGTGTTAAGCTAACTTTTCATATTCCTACTAAGTTTTTTTATACATCTCTATGCGAGTTTTCATTTGCTAACAATTGGTACATAGGGGTCACTCTTCTATATGTAAGGGTTCCATACATAAGGGATATGATACTATTGTTCCTATTCCCCAAAAATGGTATGCAAGGGTCACTCTCTATACATGCATGTTCCATGAAAAAGGGTTACACCAATGAGAATATTTCCTTTATTTTTTGTTGATATGTTTGGGTACTGGTTAATTTTAGCAATAAATTACGATTGATAATTTTATGTTATCAATTCTAAAATACATTACAACCAAAGAGTTAAAAATTTAAATTTTTTCTAAAATTTTATATAGTATATAATTTTTTTTATAAAATATAGGTGTTAGGTATTGTAAATATAATATTTAAATACATAAATTGATTATGAAATGTTCATATTGATATTATAAGTTTAGATAATAAATAATTTTTCAATTTATTTTTTATTCCTTTGGAATATTCATGTTTATAAATTGTTTTTGAAGTGTGGATATTATTTATGTTTTAATTTATGTGATAAATTTATTCTTATAAACATTCATTCAATGATCTATATTCTAGGTATGATGACATAAGATTTAGTTTTCATATAGCTTGGCCCCAGTTTTTAATTAATATAATTCTATTGAAATTACTTTTTGAATATAGTTTATATATATACTTTGTTAGAATTATAGTGAATTGGATTCCCTCTTGAGTAAATTATCCTTACCCATTAAGACTTAAGGTCAGACTTTCCACCAAACTGGAGGCTTATACCTTATTCTGAGAAAGGTAGGGTTGGCTATCTAGAGATCTAATATCACTCAACTTGAGATTATCAAT
This sequence comes from Viscum album, assembly GCA_963277665.1. Taxonomy (NCBI): domain Eukaryota; kingdom Viridiplantae; phylum Streptophyta; class Magnoliopsida; order Santalales; family Viscaceae; genus Viscum; species Viscum album. Next base: position 955,893,909 of record OY728146.1, read on the forward strand.
CAAATATAATTCTAAACATTTTCTTAAAAATCCATATACCTTGTAGATAAGATGCATTTGGATATGTGTAGATATTTTTTCATTTTATATTTTAGTGATTATCACAAACTATGGGTTATGTAAAGAGTTATCAATTAACAGTGTTTAAACATATTAATTTGGTTTATGAAATTGGGATTCCACAAGGAAATATTTAGAAGAATGAATATATATATATAATGAAATAAAACATGAGATAATGGATATGAAATACGATGCAATAGTTGAAAATTTAATTTTTCTATGATAGATATTAAATTAATGAGTCTTTAAAATAAAACCCCTCAAATAAAAAGTGTTATATTCCTTTCAACGAAAACCCATGTCAAGACATCAATTATCCACCGAGGTAGATTTTTGTGTGGTAGAGTGATTTTTTATTATATTTTGAATGGCATGGTAGAAATGGGTAACCCTATGAGTTGGGTAACCAAATTCTATTGTGAGATTTGTGTTTAATTTTCCTAGAAAACATAAGAGTTATGATAATAGAGGAATATAGCTGTGTTTATATCCATATGATAGATTTTGGAACAAATGTTTTCTATTAAACTATACAAGAGTAATATATGATATGATTGGGATGATTCCCTACACAAATAAATAACTAGTGAAATGATTGGAATATTAGAATCATTATATAATAATCTATGGACCTTATCTCACTAAATGAATATGACATGTGAGGTTATCTTTTTTAGTGGGAGTAATTTCATTAAAATCACTTGATAAAAATACATAATAGAAAATAACCCTTTATAGATATGTTTTTAGTGAATATTATGATATAAATCATGTATATAATATTGATATCACTTATAGGTATTACTTATAAAAAAATTAAATATTAGTATCTAAGTTTTATAAGTGTTCTCAAAGAAAGGAATTATTAGAATTTCAATGTGAATGTTGTAGAAATAAATTTCCTAAACTCTGTCTCATTTAAATTGGATATTGGGGGTGCATCATACATTTGTGCTGATAAACACAAACATATTGATATAAGGGAATTTAAAAGGGTATGGTATACCTATATTTCAGTATTAGAGTAAGATTTTCTATATTGTAAGTCAAAATTTATGATGTAAATCTATATAGAGGAATAGTTCTAAAATTAAAGAATTATTATTATTCTCCCAGTATAAATCTAAATTTTATTTTTGAATCCTATTTGGACAATATCGTTTTTTCATTCATTATTAAGAACATTTTTTGTTAAATATATATGAATGAAATGTTTTATGGTATTTAGAATATTGTAAATGATTTATAAATTATATATATGGATAATACTTCTTATAAAATTCATAATAAGAAATCCAAGGTTTACTCTAACTCCACCAACCTTTGGAATTGTATGCTTGTACATATATATGATAAACACATTAAAAGGTTATGTAGAGACATATTATTGGAATCATGTGATTATAAATCATTTGATATATGTGATTATTATTTATTAGGAAAGATCTACAAAGAATATTTTAATGGAAAAGGTGATGTTTTTGGTATAGTATTTGATCTTATACATAGTGATGTACATGGTCTAATGATGACTTAAGAAATTGGGGCCTTTTGGTACTTTTTAAACCATTTTATTGAATTTAGTTGGGTATATTATGTGTTTATGAAAATGTATAATTATGAAAATTTTGTAAAGTTTTATGAATTATAGAATGATGTAAAAAATCAATGGGAAAAAATTAATAAGATTACTTGATCAAATTGAGTGGCTTATAAGTCATACACAATTTTATTAATCATTTGAGAGATTATGGATTTTTTTTTGTAAAAATCACTCCTCCAATGACACAATGGTGGAATGATTTTTTTTGATAAGAGTAATTTTACACTATTAGACATGGTTTTGTCAATGATGAGTACATGTAACATTCCTATTTCATTATGGGGATTTGATTTGAAAAAAATAAATTCCTTCTAAACCACTTTCCATCTAAATAAGTAATAACGAAACTATATGAGATGTGGATTGAGAAATATCACAACATGTATTTTATGATAAATTAGGATTTTGAATACCATATATGATGTTTTTATTTTGATAAAATTGACCCAAAGAATAAAAAGTGATTATTTGTTAGATATACCATGGAATCTAAGAGATATTATTTTTATAATCATATAGAGCACAAATTTGTTTGGCCAAATTTGATACATTACTTAAGAAGGAGTATATTTATTTCATATTCAAGGTGAATATAGTTAAATTTTTTGAAGTTTATTCCAAAAAAAAATCGTAGGTGTTCATGTTATAGACGTTGCAAAAATTCCATAAAGAGTTATAGAATAAAGACTAATTTAGGTTACCTAAGGACCTTATAGGTTTGTTAATATTTTTTATGATCCAAAGAGAAGTGGATTTATTTTATAAAATTATGAATAAGTATAGGTTATTTGTGATAATTATACAACATAATGAGAGGTTATTAAGATTTCATAGACACTATAGTAAATATTATTTCAGAATGTTTAATATTATTTCTTTGTACTTATTTTATAAAAGAAAAATAAATTATTCTTTGCGAAACATGTGTTATTTTATTGATAATAAAATTTAAATTTAGGGTTGTTACAATATACCCAATTTAAAAAAGGTTTTAGAACCCTACTTGAATCCTAGTGGTCTATATATTTATTAGTAATAGGGTAGTGGTCCTATCATATTACTTAGTGGTAAACATGGATTGGTTTATTTTGATTTTAACTAAAAAATCAAATCATAATTTTCATTTTTAGTTTTTTATGTATAGAAAACCAAACCACTTAGTAGTTTTTTTGGATCAGATTAAAAAATTTCTAAACCATTAACTTATGGTTCAATTTTGTTTGGATTATGGTTTAAAGTATTTTTAATAACAAAAACAAAAAAAAACAAAAAAAGTTACAAGTAAATACTAATAACACAAGGATTGAAACAAATAAACTCATCCAAATTAAAATATTATTATAATAAAAAAATATATAAAAATAAAATTTTATATTCTTCTACCACTTTTGAAACCTGATAGATTAATGAAATCGAATAAATAAAAAATACTAAAAAAGAAAAGTGATAATGCAATTTTAAAAAAATAAAAAACTTCAAAAAAAAAAAAATTAATAACATAAAAAATCAAAATTTAGTCCAAATATAATCTCAACCATTCAATTTACCTTGTAAAAACCTCATTATGAAAATATTTAAAATGGATATATGTTTTAAAATCATAAAAGTTCCCACATAAGCTAGACACACACCTTCCCCCTATTATATAGCACCTTTAACAAGTTTAATCACTTAGAAAGTATAAAAAAAATAATCACTATTATGGTAACATAGAAATACCATATTGCTAAAGTAAGAACGCACTAATGTCAAGATGAAATGAAAACTCAACAAAGCACAATATATCAAATTCAAGATCTGAAAAAAATAAGATAAAAAATTAATATTAATAAACATTCATAAATCATTAAATATATAAATAAATAAGTTTCAATGAAGTCAATAGAATCAAAACCTAAATTTAAATAAAATAACCATTATACTATTGTTACTCACCAATACAACTTAAATAGTAATGATAAAT